>CM068826.1:138663575-140063575 GCA_028554795.2 Sinohyriopsis cumingii | reverse complement strand
CCATCCATTTGGAGTATTATTGATAACAACATTTTGGAAAATATCAGACAGGCAGCATTTTGTTTTATCTCTTATTTGAAATCCATGTTGATATCACCATCCATTACGGAACATTGAATAGCAATGTTGATATCACCATCCATTACGGGGCATTGAGTAGCAATGTTGATATCACCATCCATTACGGAGCATTGAGTAGCAATGTTGATATCACCATCCATTACGGAGCGTTGAGTAGCAATGTTTCGAGTTACTGGGTATCATTAGCATTTGAATCGTCAAAAACGATGGCATTACGAATGTGTTTATCAATATGCGTAGCTTTCATTGGGACATAACAGCGTGCGACATTCAATCCAGATTAAACGGGATAAACCTTTATGTTCATTTTGTCCATAAATGTATACTTTAATATTGACTTTGCCGTATGCATCTCTCAGGGCGCATACACAATGACATTCCAAAAGAATATGGGTGTATACGAATCTTAATGATGTGAATACTTGCGACTTAAAGGTATGTAGAATCAAATTCTTATAAATGACACCCATTATTGAAATAATCGACTTTGAATGCTTACCTGACCCTTGTGACTTGTAATATAGTTGAGTACTGTTTCAAATATACTATGCAATAGAAGTGATGTCTTAATACCAAAATGAAATAGAAACACAATAAAACGTTATATTGAAAAGTTTTAATATGCATAATTTACAAAATTACATTTTGATTACTGAATTGAACCGTGAATTACCTATGTTTTAAGGTTGCAACATTTATCAAAATTTCTAAACCTGTAACGTTTTAAAATAACCAAAACAATGCTATTTAATGGAACCAATTTAAGATCAACCCCTCTCATAACCTGCATATTAGGTTTACAACTTGCAGCTATGCATATGTTAGCTATCAATATAGAAAAGTCAAGTTGTCAGCTTACGTCGAGAATAAGAAGTCTCCACCCTTTTGATTGCATTATCAAACCAAATCTTTGTATAGCTGAAATCTGGGCCCATGCTGCCCCATATACTGTTGATGACACATTTACATATATTCCTCCTTGAAGATGAATTACACATCCTTATTGCGAAATAGATAATGGGTGTAAGCTACTATAATTCCTATTTTGATGTCATGTTTGAGTAAGACTTACTTGTTCGTGGACACTTTTGGTAAGAAATCAAAGATGTGCACTCTTTTAAGAACGCACCCTTCTAACGTTTTACAAAATGGGTAGACATTATGACATAAAAGAGGCAAATTTACATGTATTTCATCATTCTTATAAATGTATGTACTATTAATACACAGAAGATGAGTGACAGCTGTTGTTCTACTCAGAAAATATGATTTAAAGTCTGAGACGGGAATATTTACATTTCTTACTACTCTGAGAGATTGTATGACTACTACTATGATACTGCTATTCAAGACTAACTCATCTACTTAATGATTGTACATATCATGTTACATAAAGTGATAATGTTCAGTATTGTCTGTATTATTTATCCTAATTTTAATAAATTAATTTTTGAAACATTTATCTGAATTATTTCAGCTGACGATTTGATATTAAATGTATGCACTTATGCACAGGATGCTTGTAATACAAGAGGCATTTATTTGTTTAATCGATATTCTCTGAATAGTTGGTTTTCTAGGTAGGAGGCATTAACTCCCATTATATTGTCCTTTCTGGATCTTTGACAAATTAATAACATAGTATTATCTGTATAAGCCACCAATGTCGCGCCATACATATATCAACTCGCAACGGTTTCATAGGCTGTACGTCTTTTGCTTCGTATTATGACATGATTCATTTCATTTGAAATGTTTTGTTGACAATGTACTTCAAGCAACCTTAAGATCATCACCATATCGCTTCAAGCTGCTCACGTAAATGGTGAAAACAATGGATAATGCAACCAGACAAACTGCCATGACACAGTTTGCATAGGACGCTTTTGTAGAAAACATACAGACTAAGAAACTATGTAGTGTCATGCAAACTTGTTTGATTGAATTATGATGCTACTTATCAAAACTTATGTTGAAAAATTGTTTATCATAGGTGCTCTTACGGCAAGATGTTTTATATCATATCATTAGAATGATTGATAGTTCCTGCATCACTAACATCAGTGGGCATTTTTATATCATTTCATTGGAATGGCTGGTAATGTGGATGATTTATATCATTTCATTAGAATAGCTGGTAATGAGGATAATTTATATCATTTCATTGGAATGACTGGTAGTTCCTGCATCACTGAGATCAATGGGCATTTTTATATCATTTCATTGGAATGGCTGGTAGTTTTTGCATCACCGACATCAAAGGGAATGTTAGTTTTTGCACAGATTTAGATCTTTGTAAATATTTACAGTAAACAAATCCCATTACACATGTAAGTGTTGCAGCCATACACAAGATGATATTTACAAATTATAAAGTATGTCATAATCAGTGTATTAATTTGATTCTCTACAAATATCATAACGTAAATCATAATTAAAAAGTTTTAAAAAATGCATGCATACAAATTGGAACGAAATATAATTGTCTTGGCTAGTTGTTACAAGCTTGTTTTACATATCAAGAATGTAAAGTTATCTTTAAAAAAATACTGACAGCAAATGCAATCATATAAACTAATATTAATCTACATTTGAAAACAAAACATTCAACAAAAGCATGCAAAAAGTCTAAATGTAACAATTAATGATGATACCGATTACATTGGATATAATAATAAAACTAAATGAAGGTCTATATTCGATATAAGTAGAAATATTATGGAATAGCTACAAAGGCAATGACTGATAGTGTAGTACTTCTACTTCTAACACCTATATATGGCATTATACGATCAATGACAATATAAGTCTCTTAGGCAAACATATATTACATTATTTGGATAAAATACATTACCAATTATAGACATAATTAATTTGTTCACAATATCAGAAGTATTACGGTAACATTATGCTCATTAAACAGATAATGGTTTGTGGCGTGTATCCTTAAGCTATACAAATATTTGTAAAATGGTTGCTGTGTTGGAAATATTATTCCTATACTTTATGTCGAAGCATCTCTAATTCTGTTTTGGCGAATGAGAAACTGGGGTTTTCTGTACAGTTTCACCAGAATCCTCTGGACAATGGATATTTGAATAGGGAATTGCATAGGCTTGTTTTGATCCAAGACCAGTAGATGTAAACTTATATACTATGGAATCGGTGTTAAAATTAAATAACACAATAGAATATGAAAAGAATAACAAATTAATTTTAAAAAGTGTACTAAAGGTAAATTACAGATTCCAATTTTGATCACTGATCTGGACTAAATGAAACTAACTATGAACACAAATCCTTGGATAGATTATTTTGGTCTATGACTAGCGTAGTTAATACTACGCATTGATTTGGAATATACTATGCAATATATGAGAAAATGTAATAGCAAAATAAAATGTTAAAACAATAAAAATTAAAATGGAAAAGTATTTACAAAATTCAACTTTGATCATTGAACTGGACAATAAATGATCTTATGTTATTATTCTGCACTATTTATAAAATTTGTTGACATGTTAAGGTTTGCAATACACAAACCAATGTTTTTTTATTTGAACTGATTCTAAACTCAAACTTTCATCTAATATGCTACTGCTATTAGACCTGCAGCTGTCAACTATGTATATGTAAGCTATTAAAACGAAAATATCAAGTCTTCAGCTTATGAAGAGTTTAACAACACGTCTTCACTCTTTTAATCACAAAAGAATCCAAGAAATGTGTGTACTTAAACTTTGGACCGTTCTGCCTCTATAAATGTGATGATATATTTTCGTCTAAGCATCTAAGTTTCTTCCTTTCAAGCATATCCCTTTTCGCAAAGTATATAGTGGGTGTAAGAAGCCTTTTTTCCGACTTTGCTGTTATGTCTTACGTATTGGACACTTTTGTAAGAAATATAATATTGGCATACCTTGACTCACCCTTTTAATTTGCTAGAAACGGATGTTAGTATTATTACATAAAGTAGCTTTTCCACAACAGCAAAGGAATACACACAAACACCTCAAAAACACAATACATGTAAATCATGATATAGTTAATTTTGCTGTAAATAAATATAACACCGATAGTTCCTTGTGATAGGATACTTTTGCTTTTATTCCCAATTTAAGACCGCTATTGTATGGAATATGTATCAATCACGTTTTTACAAGATAAATTCGAACTAAATTGTATGTAAGCTTACATGTACTAAAAACTGAGACTGGTAGATGTACGTGTTCTAAAACTCAGAGAGGTAATGTAAAACGTGCCTTTCTACTGAAGTTGAACATGTGATTAATTTCCTTACTGATTGTACATAATATGCTTTAGAAAAGTACATTATTGTCAGCATTGTCTGATACATGCATCCAAATTCAATAAACATTCATTTTAAACATTTATCTGAGTTATGTCAGCTGAAAACAATACACGTATGCACTTATCTTTATCGTGTATTTAATAAAGAGCAATACTTTGTTTAAATGACATTCTCCCCTTTGCTTGTTTTCTAGCTCGGATATATTATCTCGATTTTATATTCCCTTGACTAAACAATAAAACATACTTATTTTTATTTTAGGCCACTGACAAAGTACCATACCAATATCAATTTACCATTGGTCCATTTGCTGTATGTGGTTGTTTTTATTTCAGGATTCATCTTGTTTGACATGTCAAACTTTAACGTATCTCAGTATGAAAAAAAAAACAAAATTGTAAAGATGTTAGTAGCTGTCTACTGGAATAGAAGGTTGTCATTGAATTGTTAAACAACTTAAAATTTTCACAAAAAACTCCCCATTAGGTAGCATATGCCTTTCTAAAGTGTAAGATTATGACCTGTTACATATATTAGGTTAACAAAGATCTTGTTTGGAATAACCTAAAGTTGAATGCACAAATAAATTGAAATTTTATATGAAAAATAACTGGCAAGGGCAAATACACGATAGATTAGCAGCATTCGTATCAAATTCAAAAGTCTTTACACCGGGATGTGTTCTATAAATTTCGGTTATATTGTGATGAGATATCTTTGAGAGGTCAATTCCAGTCAGATTCTATTTTTAAAACCAGCATCCATACTGGATGAAAGTTTGGAATATTTTTCAAATTCTTAAAGTGCATTTTAGTTTCATTGGTTCAGTTTATCTTCAACTGTTTATCTTCAAAATGTTAAATGTAATTTTCTATATTTAGTAGTGATGGCTATATTTGACATATCGGCATCACTTGTTACATAAATAAGTGTGTGTGTGCGTTTGTGATTAGGATTGTTAACGTAGCATTTACAATTTTTCAGTCATATCTGCATTGTGGCATTTTATTGTGATATCTAGCACTGGGGCATCATGCCGCACACATGTATCATGATGTCGCACCCAGTCACATTATCAGGACACCAGGCCAACCATTCCTAATAATAACCTATTAATGCTGAGTACCAAATGAATCAGTTGTTAGTTCCATTTTTGTAAGTCTTTGGTATGACTCGGTCGGAGTTTAAACCCATGATCTCCCGCTTCCGTGTCGGATGCTCTTACCACTAGGCCATCAGCGCGGTAACATAAATAGGTAAATGCATAATTAAATAAATACTGAAAATATGGTGACTGTTTTTTATTTAAGAAGACGTTGTTGAAAGGTTTCTATTTTGGAGTGTGGATCATTACAGTTGGTTTTTGTAAATTAAGAAGTGATACCGTATGAGTAATAGTTCCAAATATTTTGGTTAAATTTGATGTTTTCTTTCAAATTTTGTCAAGTATAGTTGAACGGTGGTTGAGAGAGTTCGCATTTGTTGCCATATTTAAGGGTGGAAAGGTATGATTCTCAAGATAAAGAAATTAGAGCGTTTAGAGTGTGATGCTTTCTCTCGAAATTTGACAGGTGCAATAGTGATGTGAATCTTTCTATAATTATATAGTTAATGACATCGATTTTTGGATTTTAATCTGCATCAGCGAAGATGCGATCTTAGTACATGTTCGGTCCGATTCTGTTATGTGATTGGACGTAAGCTGTTGTAAAAATATTATATTTTTAGTAATAGTAGCAACTTTTAAGAATGCTATTGGGAAGTGAGATTGTATCCTTCCTGGAAAGATCATGATTGGGCACCATGGCGTGTTCTGTAGCTGTTACAATTTCGATTCAAAATGTAGTTACCAAGTAGATGTGCCACATGCAACATATATAATGTGAATTATGAATACAAAAACCTTGATATTCATACATGCACCACGTAGCCTAGGCTAGATAACTTTAGCTAGACTTTATTTACATAGTAAGGAGATATGACTTCAACTTTTCATTGATAGTGTGAGGGATGTGCACTTAAGTATACAATTAACATATGTTGTCAAGGAGATAAGCATGATAATAGTCACGTATTAAAAGCCAAACGATTTATTTGTCAAGTGACCTGTATTCATATCAATGTTAACGTTGAATAAACGATCCTTGACAATCATACATACAATCTAGTGGGAAGAAAGTATGTGTTGACTGCTGATTGTTTCCAGGAAATAAAAGGCTCTATCACTATTTTCCAATGACGGCTAAATATGTATTCAATGATAATAAGTGCTGAATAAAAGAACTTTGTTCTACCCACATAACTATCACTATTTGCTCACATGGCCATTCGGCTAAGTGAGATTATGTAATGGTTATGCATCAGTGTCGTGTTGTATGTCAACTTTGACAGAACCTATTGTGGCATGAAAGCGTAAGAGGTTAGTACAACTGTTACGGATCAGCTAACAAAAATGGCAACCGTTACTAAAATAGAAACATCTAAAAATACATTTATTCTCAGAAACAATTATCAATACGTCTGAGGAGATTTCGAGATAGGGCGTTTTCATAAATACAGATACTTTAATTTTGTACAAACTATTCTAACACTTTTTTTAAAAATAATTCGGAAAAGATGATTTTTAAAAATTTGCCAAAATTCAAAAGGAATATCCGGGCATAAATTACGTTCAAGTTATAACAAATGATGCAGATCCAATGCAAAATATTGCAGTTGCTGCTAAAAAACAGAAAAACCTTCAAATGATCTATCCTAAAAGACGCAAATTAGAATTGGATGAAATCTGACAGGAAAAATCCCGATAAGATGGCGAGTCAGGTTTATATAAAAACAAAAAATATAATCCGTCATCAAGTGTGGTTGTCATTAAAAAAATAATTATAAAAATTTCCAAATGACTTGTGAAAAATAAGAAGAAAACTACAACATTTTCCCAAAATTGTGAATACCAATCCAGTTTGTTGTCAAATATGGACGTTATTGCTTAACAGAAAAAGGTATTATCACCAGAAAACATCTTCCTAACCAATATTTATATGCCAACCAGTCTTGTATTAATCTTTATAAAGATGTTGGCAAGGTGAGGGATATTATGCCCGCTATGGTCTTTTGCTATTATATTGCATTTTGATATTTCAAAGAAAACTTTTTTCACAATATAACTTTGCTTATTTTTAAAAGCAAGAAGTAGCTAATAATAATAATAATAATGATAATAATAATAATAATAATAATAATAATAATAATAATAATAACAATAACAATAAAGATTAATTGAATATCAAACAGTGTATGATACATAGCATGTAAAACATTGTTTTTCAAAAATGGAATTATTAGAATAACACCATACTTTTCAAAATGTACAACAATTGTGAAGATTAATTTCTCCTGACTTTGATGAATGCCGTTTTAATCTTGAATCTTCCTCCTGATCTTGTCATTTTCTTCACCACCACTTTTACTGCCAAACGCCGTCAAGTTAATCGCATTTGCTATTCCTATGTAAATATTATTTTCAATCTTTAAGGGCTGTTTCATTGCTATGGGTAGGCGTTTCCTCCAACATTTGTGCTACCAAACTGCCCTGTTTGCACGTGAGTGTCTCTAGGTACTTCCAGGTAACTTGCCTGGTGCATCGAGGTCAATAGACAATAACTGGTCATGGTAAGGTTCGTGTTTGTTACAATTATTAGTTCCACCGGGTGAATAAATTTGCTCATCGTTTGCGTCATCATATGCTTCCATGTAGTTGTTTGCAGCACCAGCTAATGGTTCAGCTTTCGTTAGTGGCTCCAGGTTGCTGTCATCATATGCATCATGGTGAGGCTTATTGTTGTAGTTTCCATTAGCATCACCCATTGCATACATCTGCACATCATTGGTGGCATCAGATACTTCCATGTAGTCCTTGCCACCATCATCACTACTTTCTGGTTCAGATTTTGTAGGAAGCACCAAGTAGGTGTCATCATATGCGTAATGGTAAGGCTCAGTTGTGTTGTTGCCATTACCACCATCCGTTGGATGTATTTGCACATCATTGGTGGCATCAAATACTTCCATGTAGTCGTTGCCACAATTAGCACCACCTATAGGGTCAGGTTTTGTAGACGGTTCCAGATAGGTTTCCTTATATGCGTAATGGTACTTTGCGGAGTCGACTTGATTAAACTGAGCACAATGAATGTCTATTATCAGCAAACCTTGCTGCACGTCATGCTCCGCAACAGACACAATATATGTTATCTCCCTTGCTAAGACATTGAAGGTAGGTCGATCCTGTGGTTCAACTAGCCAACATTTCTGCATAATATCATACCTGAAAAAGAGATGTTTTTTAAAAATGATTTTAAAAGCAAGAGGCGCAAGCCGATCCGATATTAATCAACTTAATGACATTTTCCTAAACTTGGCTATACTAAACCATAGGCTGTTTAAATTTCTTCCAGTGTTTTTATGGCAAATGTCATTATCAAAATAGTTTTATTTTGTCAGTTTGTTTTAAATATTTTCATCCATGTGAGACGCCACTTCAGAAGTATTTGTCATTGTGAAGGGCCATATCGCCGAATGCTTTATGTAAAAGTTGGGCGAATTATGTTGGCAACTTTTTGAGAAGCAGTTGTTTAAATGCTTTTCTTCTTTTCTTAATGATGGCCATATATGATGATGAATTTCAATTACTCTTTACATTTTAAAAGACCATCGAGAAGTTGTTGATAAGACATCATTAACCAAATCTTTTTGCGCACGGGCATTTGTAAACGTATTCCATTGAATGTTGTATTGAACATTATCTATATGTTGTTCTATGTTAACAACAGTTTGGTCCATATTTGATTCCAGATCAGCATCAGTTGTATCTCTGAACGGGCACTTTTGGTACTATAGTTTTTATAGTATTTTGGTCAAATTGTGCTCAGCAGTTTTGTTGTTTAATTGAATTTGTTTATATTGTTCCTAGCTTTACTAACGGTGGTCATATTTCTTTGGAAACAAGCATCTATTTCACAAATTTTGAGAGGCTTTACAATTTAATATTTACTATTGAATTTTGTCCTGATTCATTGAACTGTATCAACGTTTATTGATGGCACCCATGCTATGTGGTGGACTGGCTTCATTTGCAAGCATGCAGAAGTCTTGAACAGAAACGTGTGGGTTTGGATCTTGCCAGGACAATCCCTGATTGGATGCCATGGTGTGTTTCGAATCTCTTGCTATTACAATTAGAAATGCATACCATGCGAGCCAACTAAAAGTAGCTATAGCAAGTAGATTCATCCCATTTGACATACATAGTTAATGATTAAAACCATGATCTTGATGACTGTTAGTAATATGATTGGCCTAGGTTGGTTCAAAGCATTAGAACACATTACTGACATTAGCACACATTGCTAACACATCAGACATGGCTAACACATTACACGTTACTAACATAGCACACATTGGTAACATTGAGCATGATACCGACAGTGTGCCAGACATAATTATCATGCTATGCTTCTTAACACTCAAATACTGATATACGTTTGTTTAGGCCAGATAACTTGCTTATCATATAGTCAGTATCCTATGCGAAGACACAATCCTTTATCTTATTTTGCACTGGAGAGGGACAAATCACTAAAGGCAAGATCTCTTCAGAACTGTCTACAATGAACACAATTTTGTAAATGTCTTCTGGTACTAAAGGTATACGGTGGTGGCAACTTCAACGGTTCATTAAGGTAGTTTTCATGTAGTTTTCATGAAACTTCAAAAGGCACACAAACTTAACAACAATACATTCGTTTTACAGATTTTAGAATGTAATAGTTATAATGTTCCAGGAAATATTGTTCACCTCACTGTATTAATATACAATATTAAAGCCAAATAACACAAGAATGATTTACTTACACCGTGAATACTAAAAAATAAAAGTTAGCTGGAAATGACTTCATTTTTCTATGATCAAACTATTGAGCATGAACATTAACTGCATATTATTACCAAGTTTATAGGTGTATCTGGATACAATATGTTGATAATACAATAAGAGTATCGAGTATATATGGATCGAAGATACTGAGGATATAATAAAACATATTGGTGTAAGTGGATCCAAGATACTGAGGATACAATAAAAGTATCGACGTAAATGGATTCGACATATTTAGTATAAAATTAACGAATAGTTGATTAAAGTGGATTAAATGAAATGAAAAAATGGCACCACTTTTGTAATGCACAAGGTGGAATAATCATTTGCATCGATTCAAAAATATAATACTTTAGTCGCATTTCAAAGGAGTTCATAACATACATTATTGGTTCTATAAGTAGTTATCACAGTAAAACTTCCACATTTATTGTATTGCGAAAAAATGACCCTTTAACAGTTGATTTTTTACATGGAGAAACTGACTGTCAGACTTTGTTCCACAGGTGTTTGTTTGAACATGTATATAATGACAATATGTGCCAAACAAACCAAATTCGTTCTGCACAGCCAAAACTCATTTTTAGCTCACATGGCCATAGAGCTAAATGAGCTAAATTATACCCTTTTTACTGTTGATTCCCACATGGTCTAAAGAAAGGAAATGTGTTCTGCACATCAAATAACCATTTATAGCTCCCTCGGCCATATGACCAATTTCGGTTATTGTATGTTGTTTGACCCCCCCCCCCCCGAGACTGGATTTTGAGTGACACATAACAACTCGAAGGCAAAACATCCCGGCATGCAAGTCTTATCATCTTATATACATTATACCGATCCTGTAACACATATGGTGACCATTGCTAAAAATAGAAATCCTACACAAACCACTATGATCTAAACAATTAATTGAAACACCTTTAAATGACTATTTTAAATGTGCTGAAATAAATTTGACCATTTTTGAAAGTAAATGTCCTCACCTAAACCATCTCAAGGTTGAATAAATTATGGTGATCTTGTATCAAATATCGCAGCTTTGGCGACACCTGCAAGATATAATTTATTCAACTTTGACAAAGATCATCCTGAGATGATTACTTCCTATTTTATTAATAAACAATTTTAATCTGCCATCATCTTTGGGTATTTTTACAAAATATATTAAAAAATCATTGAAGTCTTTTAAGGAAGCATACTGACCAACCAACTTGAACAAAATTTTACAAAATTGGAAAGAATGCATCATGGTAAAATGTTTTGCAATTTTATACAAATGATGGTGATATGCTATAAACAAATGACTGCTTTAAATCAGATAACAAATCGTATTGCTAGCAAGCATCAAACTAAATAAATTATGCCGATCTTTTCTTTCACACGAACGTCAGCCTGTTGAGTAATCCAAGGATGAAGATGACATCTTATTGTTTATTTATATTTGTGTTTGCAAATCAATTCTTTAATAATATCGCTGCATATACTTATACCTAAGCTGTGTATAATCTACTAGTACTACTTCTACTACTATTACTGCTACTTCACTACTACTACTACTAAATAGAATGATCAGTTGTACATGAAAAATATTGAAAATGGTATTTACATAATTGGTTGAGGTTATATTTATGTCAAACAATGGAGCTACTAGATAACAACTGTGAAGACTTTTGTCTCTTGACTTTGATGAATGCAATTTAAATTTTTCCCCCATTGTCATGGCCTAACTTTCTATTGTAGCAACTGATATATTAGTTACTACACCATCAGTTATGTCACCATGTGGATTTATGTAGCGAACGTCATGTATGCAGTTGCTATGGTCCTTGTCAGTATGTACTTGCAGGTATTCCTGACTAATAACACCACATGATGACTGAATCTCTGTCACACACTTTAAACGTATTGGTTCCAGGAGATCGTTATGTGCATTGTCCTTAAGGGCTGGTCCTTTGCCATGATAAGGTTAATATTTATCCTCATGATATGGGCCACCCTGTAGTTTAGGTTGGACATAAGTGTCACTAAGTAGTTCTAGGTAATAAATGACTGATGCATTGATGAGAAGGGCCATTCAGTTTGCACATGGGTGTCACTAAGTTGTTCAATGTAACAGTTGGCTGATGTTTTAGTGTGAAGTGTCATTCAGTTTGCACATGAGTGTCACTAAGTGTCATTAAGTAGTTCTATGTAACAGTTGGCTGATGCATTGATGTGAAGGGCCAATCAGTTTCCACACGAATGCCACTAAGTAGTTCTAGGTAACAGATGACTGATGCATTGATGTGAAGGGCAATTCTCTCATCATAGTAAAATTCATGTTCTTCTTTACTATTAGGACCACCTGGTGAACAAATTTGTACATCGTTGGTGACATCAAGTACTTCCATGAAGATGTTGTCCGAATTGTTTTGCTAAATGCACTACCTTCTGGTTCAGATGTTGTAGTTGGCTCAATGTAGCTTCAGCATAAAAATATTGGTACGGTGCATGCTTGCCAACCTTTCTGGATTAAATAATATCTTTTAAAACATATACCACAATAAGGCTTGAGACTGTTGAACTAGCTGACATTTGCCTAACATCCAAATGAAAAAGTTCTTGATTAATAAATTAGGTCGATATACATTTCCACCAGTGTTCGCCATAGCGTATTTCATAAGCGAATTTCTTTGAGGGCTTTTCAATTATTTTAACTTCATCTATGTTTGATAACACATAATCAGTTATGGTACTGAAATCCTTTATTCCTCGCTGCTTTCTGGTAAGGTTGGTCTAAGTTTGTCGGAAACATTGTATAAAGTTATTGTAATACTTTTCTCGCTATAAATGGTGGCCATACATAATTAACATTGGACTGTGTACAGTATAAAAAAATTAAGCTATACTAATTTCTGAAAAGACGGTCTAATGCTTTTGAGTGGTTGTTGGAAAGAAAACATTAATTCTTGTGCTACTTTTAGCATCATTTGCTACGTCTTATGGTCGATCAACATATGTCAAAAATGTTGAAATTCCTTTTGTCAGGTATGGTCACATTATGTTGTGTGGTGGATAAGATGAAGTAATTTAAATAGTTTTGCATATTATTCAAAATGGTGGCCTATTTGATAAGATATTGGCAGCATGTGTAACTGTCTGAAAGACACTCAAATGTGTGTTCAATTTGGTCCTCTTCTTCTCATCCGTTTTTTTGATTAAGTTTGTTTACATGTTTTTTGAAGGAAGATTGGCATCTGTTTGTATATCATAAATGACTTTATGGCAGAATGTTTGCTAGTCCAGTTTAGTCAAAATTAATTACACTGCTGTTATTATTTAATTTCTATAGATATTTTCGTTTCAGCAGCAGGAGAGGCGATACTTTACACATGCCGTAATAATCTATGTATACGTTACGCACAAACAACATTATTCAGCTATACTGTCAGCTTATGTCATTTGTTGACTTTTAAATTCATTATTGACATCATCAGCATACTTCTACTTATCATTTCCAGTGGGGTGCAGATACCAGAGTTGTCTGTACAGCATCTATATTCCTTTGGATAAATCATCTTCTCACTCATATCAACAGAGTGGTGAACACCAATGAGAAGTCCAAAGAGCGCAATGTATGTAAAGTCGACGTTCATCTCCAGTCAGTCACTCAGTTAGGTTCCGATGTCAACTGAGACGTGTCAGAATACCAGGGATAATTATTATGAATACTGCGCTGCCAGTTATATCTTTAAAATCTGTGTTTATAACCATCCATGCAAGTGATAACCATGTCGTTCAATAGTGTGTGCATACTTATTTTTCACAGATATGTTTTTCTTTTACTGTTAACACATTTGAGACAGTTTTTAATTTTTTCATTTTCATTTAGCTTATCATATGGACATATCTGCTTTTATTAGGCTTATCATATTAATATGTTCCTTGGTTTGTACATCGATATTTTTTCATTTTCATTAGAATTGTCATACTGATGTCCCATTTCTTTTGCATGTCTTATGCATAGGGCTGTACATTTTTCGGTTACTATTTTGTCGAACAGATGACGTGAAAATCGTTATCATTTTTTGGCCAACATATATTAACACTCATTTGCTTCAAATGCATTGTGGAACGTCGTTAATATGTTGATGCTTCTTAGTATGAAGTTATATGTTGAGGTGGATATTGAAAAGAGGCGCTTTGGTTCGATTGGAAATGAGTGAGGAGTATTAAGCGGTTTTGTGAGAAACTTTCAAGGCCCCCTGGGATGATGAATTAAAGTTGTTATATTTTAGTAACTCCAATAACGTGTAATGGATGATTGGCATGATGTTGTATCAATTTGGAAACTCGTTCAGTAAAAATTATGACACATTTGGCTGCTATTTGTTTAGTGGTTTTTGAGTAGAGGCCAGGCGAACTACTACTGGTAAAGCAATGCCAGGATCTCTCCACTATAATTAATTAATATGATTCAGCTGAGTAGCGTGCATAACATACATTCATATTCTAAAATAAAAATATGTATATGAGAAGATTGGTTGTAAGGAAACAGTGTTTTATACCCTCAACGATATTTACTTTGCAATTGGCCGACAATTCTGCGGTTAACAGATTTGTTTTCTATTCTAATTCACTTCATCATAAAATCCACAGCTTGGTTCCAATCTAAAATTAAAACTAGTCTACGAAGAATCACACTGAGAAGATGGTGACCACGTGACATTGTAAATCGTCCTAGAAACTAATGAACATTCTCCAATAATCCAACGAAAATCAAGTGGCTGCATGGTGATAATGCTGCACGACCCGGGAATGTAGGCTGTGCTGCTGCTCTCAAACCCATCAAATCAAACAACCTTTTGAAGCAGAAGTGAATCAAAGGATTTCGTGTCATGATCTGGTATGTAACACTTGATGAGATGCTTTCGCAGAATGTAATCCAGGTAGTAGGAATTCTCAGAAGATGCAGGTGGCTCTGACGTTCAACATAACTATGTCCATAACTTTGACAATAATACTGGGACTAATGTTAAGACCATGCAAGGATGGCCTTAATTGGTATCCTATATCATTACATGCGAACCTCATAAGTTTTCTCAGGGACTTATGGATTGGAACATTGATGTTTCACACCTTTAAGATCAAAACTAATAGGGAAATGTCTTTCCTCATGATGTTGAGTATCAAATGCTTCCATTCTGAACCTATGATGCCTGAATCAAATATTTCAGAGATGTTATATATTATTTTCTGGTCAAAGTATGCTACTAGGCATTAACACCAAGTACAGAGCAAATATCTGGCGAGTATACATTTTAAGATCAACTGACCTATAGCTGATGAAGAGCTATATATCCTGCTGCAAAACAACTCTGAATTTGTCCCTCATGATGCAGTTAACAAAGACGGCTCTTAATGGATCTCTTGCGAGGTCAGTAACAAAGACAGTTCTAACTGGATACCCTAATATATCTAAGAAAGAGAGCACTGAATGGAGCCACTGTGTTGCCTATAATAAGGACACCTTTGAATGGATCCTTTGGGATGTCTATAACAATGACATCTCTAAATGGGTGACTTGGGATGACTGTAACAGTGACAGCTCTGAATAAATCCCTTGGAATGTCCGTAACAAGTCAACAATTATTGGGTCTCCTGAATTGATCCCCGGGATGCTTATAACAATGACAGCTCTTAATGAGTCACTTAGCACACCTGTAACAATGACAGCTCTAAATAGGTCCCTGCAATGCCTGTAACATAGATAACCCTGACTTTGTTGTCTCCAATGTCTTTAAATATACATCTCTGCGATGGTATCCTTGGATGCAAGTAACAATGACAGCTCTTTACAATGGGGAAAGGGCACGTAATATCCCCTGGAGGCGCTTGAAGACAATTTGTAAGACAATAAGACTTCAGTGCAAAGACTTCACCTGTAGTAAGGGGTTTAAGTGTTCTTCGCCAACGCTGACAAGTGGAAAAGGCATCATGGACATGGAATCATTTTCAAGGGTATTGTGAGCATGGCAGCATTGTCTTTGTGGGTTGACCAATAATGACTAGTGTAACTGCAACTGAACCAATCCTTATTTCCCCACCTTCTATCATCAGTATCACTTTTGAAGCATATACGTCTAGAAAAAAGGAATGTTTGACCGTTTTACTGCTTAGATATCTAGTTTTTATTCTGCAACTATCACTGATCTCTACGATATTGGGTTTGTGCAAGATTTACCTCTTTGGTGGCCTATTTACAAATGTCCTCTACGTGACCGTGAAAGAGCGGGTTACATGATATTGACTGAAATTAATGTTAAGTTATACTTAAAGGAGTTCCTGGTGGAAGTTGAATATAAATATAGAGGCACCCCTTTCCACAAGCTGTAGCTTCACTGAATATATTATGTCTTTCTATTAAAACACATTTTTATACTGCATTATTGACAATGGGATAAAACACAAAACATAAATATGGGTATATTTTCGTACAGTTTGTCTGGACAGTACTGGGTCTGAGGAAGTCGTCTCCCTTTCTGCAAATACCGCACGATGTCCCAGTTGTCAACTTCATAATATGGAGTCAACCCCCTTGTTATCAATTCCCAAAGAACGATCCCATAAGACCACTACAAAGAAAAGAAAATACAATTTACACCATTATCATTGTTTTACTTTAGAAATATGTGGGTAATATTTATTAATATGTCAGTTAGTATCAAGTACACAAATAGCAATGAAGATTATTTCCAAGAAGGCAAATCTGTTCATGCATACATATTATCGTACAAATGCAAGAGAATATACAATAAGGTATTACACAATTCTGAATATTAGTGCACTGGATAACACTTGCGTACCAGTGAATAACATATAAGCTGGCAGTATTACACAATATATGGCAACACATTAGAGGCATTAAAATGTCCAGTAACGCTAGCAAATGTATGAGCAGGTACCAGGACGATCATACATTTTGCGTCGAAACAATAATGCAAATAAAACAAATTGACAGTTCGACTACATAGAAATAGTTGAGGTGTAAGCTAGTTGATTCCAATTCAAACTATTTTAGCTTTAATTCTGTGTTCAAAGAGAGAAATCCATGTTTCATCAACTGGAACAATTTCATTTAACATTTCTAGTCGGCCCTTTTGATATCTGGTAAGAGGCATACAGAAAACAACTATGCAGTATAAGAACACATTTAGAACTTTTCAAATATCCGTCATCAACCTATCAGGTTGAATGTGAACCACAAATGAGATGATCACTACCTCAATCCATAATATAAATGCACTGAAAATGTGTACTTCAGAATTCTCCCAGTGCATTTCTTAAAATTTCAGCTGCCATTAATGCCGAAAGATACATTGGTAAGAGTAACTTGAACAATTATAATATAACTGGTAACCGAGTGCATGCTCCATTTTGTTTATTTTGTCTGTTTGTCAATTAACATTCCCACTTCCTCTCTCGATCCAAACACCAAAATTGTTAAAGATAAATCAATGCAAGCTTTTCACAAATTATACGTGTTCAAGATCTGTTGATTCATTTTCAATATCCTCCCTCGTGCAAATGTATACAACTGGTTGATAATTGATACACTTAGAAATCAAGAAGTGCCTTTATGTGTAAATCAGATTTATACAATTGTCTTTTAAAATGCCCCAATTTCAGTATTTTAAATATTTAGCCATCTATTCATCCATATATTACTCACGCTCGTCTTTTCAGAGCATAACTCCAAAACTATTCAAGGCAACAGTGTTTTGCACCCAAGTGGTTGCATGGTGTGCATACTATTCACTATCAATTTGTCCTTCCGTAACCTATTTAAGTACAATAGCACACAAACATTATATTTAGAGACATAAAAAGTTGCACAGTTTAGTAATTGTTGCAGACAATAATCTTTGAACAGTCTAGTATGGTTATTAAAAGATGGCATATTTAGATTTTCAGTTATTACAGTAATATTTCAAATGTGTATAACATTTGTAACTTTTATGACAGTTTTAACGCAATTAAAGGAACAATGATACACAAATGAAATGTGTAAAACATAATTGAATTAACTTTTAGTAGGCATACTTTAATTGATTTTCAGGGGGCATAATTGACTTGATCTTCAGTAGGAATACTTAACTTGATTTTCGTTAGGCATACTTGATATAATGTTCCATAGGCATACTTGACTTGAGTTTCAGAGCTATACTTGACATGTTTTTGAAGCCATTAATGCAACATTTTGTTTTCCAATATTTTAAAGGTTTGGAACTTGGATGTTTTTGAGAAATGTATTTTTAACAGGGTTAAGCAACATCATCTCAGACAGACAACTGAAATTTAGTAAATCATATTTTGTTTTTGTTCTTGTATCTAGAAATATATTTTCGTTACATTGATGTTTCATTTGCTTATCTTACTCCCCTTTAGTTAATTTTGACTTAGATTGTTTTGGTGAAACATTCCAGGTTTAAACGTTTTAGCAAAACCACCCCTGGTGCCAAGATAACCTTTTCATATTATCGTATCAGTATAACAGATTTTGATGACTCATCATATTGTACATTGCATTTTAAAAACACAATATCACCGAACTAGCATAATTATCTCGTTGTTGAAAATAACCCAGGTCAAGATAGCAAATTTGTAAGGGCTAATTTGAGAAAAAAATGCAGGTTGATATATTAAATTGATTTCAAACATCGGCGAAAATAAATTTAATAAATTGATGAAAAATGTTAACCAAAATGATATTTTCTGATTAAAGAGGTAAAACGGCATTAAAGTCCTTTATATTATGTAAATACATTGAAATGTATCTGAAGCAAATTAAATTGAAACTTTAATCCCATCAGTGATTTCTGCTGGTAACCCAAAACATACCTTTGATTACTATTTCTCGACCATTTCAGATTCAGAAGTATAAAGTTAAAGCATTGCCTCTTCCTTTATTTCTTAACATCCGAACATGGGAGCTAAAATAACACACCTGATCTCTGACTGGAGCCTTGCCATTATCTGCCATTTCAATATCATTACAGCTGATATTTGACTGGTACCTTGTAATTATCTGCCATAATACTATCGTTTACACATAATCTCTAACTGGTACCTTGCACTTATCTGCCCTTATAATAACTTTAGACCTGATCTCTGACTGGTAACTTGCAATTAACTGCCCTTATAATATCTTTCGTGTTTTCTCTTATCAATATTAGCTAAACGTTTTTTCTTAAATCTAGTTAGTAAGCTTGGTATGTTAATCTGCGAAAGTTTCATTCCTAGCAAAGACCTTTATATAAGCATATTGGCTTGTTGCTAAAATTCCCTATATGTTTATGTTATACATTTACTCGTACGTAATTAATATTTATACCACATCTGACTTTGAACTGTAAGTTCCTTTTTCGATACTCTCCGGTGCCATCCACCTTATGGGGAGTTTGCTTTTCTTGTTGTCACTTCTGTAGTACTCCCTTTCGTAAATTTCCCTGGATAGTCCAAAATCTGCTACCTTCACATTTAATTATTTATCCAACCTTATAAATGAAAACATTCCCACAGAAAGATAAAAAACATAATTAAATTGTATTACAATGTCTCTTTAGTAATACTCCACGCTGTAAAGCAAAGGAGCAACATTAGTCATGTTATTTGCTATAATATCTGATCAATGAAGAAATATACCAATCGAATGCTGTTTAAAAAATAAAAGAAGGTTACTTTATTTTCTGAAAATTAAGAACGGCAGTATGACCTCCTATTAGGCCAGTTGATTTGCATTTTTTCATCTTTTACATTTTACCAACTCTTTTAAATTCAGTGCATATCATCTTGACTTACTATAAAGTTGTGTGTACATCTCACAGATTTTACCATTGTTTTTTAACGTTTGTTATATTTTTAGTGCTCAACATTCAATTAGGACAATATTGTTGGGATTGTACTGATGTGATGGGAAACCCTTTAAATGTAATCATCTCTGTTAATAGGCTTTAATCTGATAGGTTGTTTTAAAAGCATAAAGTTGCTACAAAATCGAAAGCCGCTTAATGATTATATAAGAAGTACTGTGAGGTTGTATATTGTTAAAGGGACTTACATGCAGTTTCTGGCAGCTAAGTCTCTGTGGACATACTTGTGATCTGATAGATATCCCATTCCTTCCGCAATGCCGATCCCAAAGTAAATTAGATCTTTAACAGTTGGAGTCTCAAAGACAAAAACATATATAAATTCAAAATTTTAACTATATTATAACGGTTTGACTCTTTTCAACACAATAAAGAAAATAAATTTGTATCATTGCTGATAGTATTGATTTTTAAACTGTCATAGGAACAGCGGAGTGAACCTTTCAAAATCCAATCAAGCCAATTTTCAAAAGTAAATGCGTGATATCATGCTTGGTAAATATCAATAACACAATGCAAAAATTTATATTATATGGGGCAATGTTTTAATTTTTATTTGGCAATAACTGAACAAATTGTCATAGATAAAAGAATTGACCTGGCATATATTAAAAAGGCTGCATACTTCAGAAGGTGATCTTAAAACATGTCTCTGTAGATAATGCCAAAACAAAATAAATTCAACAAAAACTAGAAATATACCAGAAGAAACGATAAATATTCCCCGAAGCAAAATAATTTTAGGGTTAAGGCGAAAAGCTTACATTTGTATCATCTCTGATGTAGGACAGGAGGTCACCGTGCTCCATAAAAGGAAGGACCATAAGCGGTATATCATTCCGTCCAATGCATATCCCATACAATTGTAGCACATTGGGATGGTGGAATTATTTCATTATCATAATTTCCCTCAGAAATGCATCGACGTCGATGTCACCTAGATTTTTTTCTGTGAAACGTGCAAACAAAAATGAATAACTGGACAAATGACTATATGTCATGAATCGTTTAATTCTGCATAACATGACCTACACATAATGGTTCCATAAATACATTTGAGTCACGGGATCTAAAATAGTACTTAGACCAAATTTACTATTTAGTACCGAAACACGCACAAATCATGTATAATTTATCAGTAATTCAATGGAATAAAACAACCACACAATCAAGCTTTCAACTACATTAGTGACATTTTTTTCTTTCTACTATGATGTAAAACAGTAATATGCAACAATTAAAATGAATCAGCAAATAGTACTTATGTAAAGATTTAAAACAGCCACAATTGCTTGTTATATGATGTACATTTAAAATAAAAATATTTTAAAAATTACTCAGTATTTTATAAAACTTTTGGGTAACGTATTTTATAAAAGTGTGAGTCGTTTGTTACATGTAAATACGTGTACACATCCGCTCCAACCCAGTATAGTGCAGCTACAATTTAAAACAATTACAACTAGTAATGCCCCTAGCTGCAAGTTACAAGGAGGAATAACTTATAAAAATCAGAAATAAGCCATAGCATGAACTAATTATCACTAAAATCCACGAGTAACTTGAAAACTAATTGCAATCAAGCGATTGTGTCATAGAGTACAGTCGTCTCTACATAAAAAAGAGCAATAACTCTTACTAATATAGTGCGAGTACAGCGACTGACCGATATGCACATATTCAGATAATGACCATTTGTATTTGTTATAATTGGTCGGAGGCCATAGCTCAAATCCAAATATAGCCCTTAAAACAAACGCTAAGCCACCAATGAACTACAGCTATTACCAATGTACTATTGCCATTCATTTACAGTTTCACATCTGGTAATCCTAACCTTTGACCTATTGATCAGTCTTTATAACGAACTTTCTTAAATTTAATCCATCTATACAGTTGATACAATTTGAGGGCAGGAAACATGAGAAAACATTATCATTTGATGTTGAACTTCAAATGACAATTTAGCTTATGTGTCTTGACCAATATAATTGGATGAATATTGAATACAAGAAACTGACTTATCAAACAAAAGGAAAAAACCCACAAAACAAATATGTTATACGCACTGATAACTGGGGGATTCACATATTATGATATACTAAGCAGAATTAATCAAATGGTGCTGTATTGACAATCATTATCCTTGTTTATAAACATAAGGAAATACCTTTATTCCCCTAAATACATATCATGTGAAACAAATCTTTCATGTCTCGGAGTCTGCGTACTTCTAAACATATTTGAGAATTCAGGAAACATTCAACCAATTGCCTATGATAATCATTATTTTCTGTCTGACTGTTTGTCTCTCTCTCTCTCTCTCTATACATACATATATATATGTATATATATATATATATATATATATATATATATATATATATATATATATATATATATATATATATATATGTATGAATGTATCAAGGAGATCACGTAATATGTACAGTCTCCAAAGTCTCTAGGTAATACTTTTGTTTACAAAATTATGATTGTGATCTGCGGGCAATTATATTATATGATCTTGTTCGTGAAAAATTATTCGTTTGTGTTTTAGAATCTTAGCAAAATCAGTTGTGGCATTGATATGTCCAGAAATTCATTTGGGCTTTGTTTTGGTTTTTTTAAATAATTTAATTCAATTGATTCTTCTATGGAAAGAGAAAGTGCGCTCCACAAATAACATTCTTGGAATGCAAAACTTGAATTTAAGCTCAAATTGTAACTAAGTATACACTTTTCAATTGTATTATTGTCAAACATCAAGTCACTGTTGTTACATTATCACGACACGGTCACCATAGACACATCAACACTTTTAGGGTTGGATTTAATTTGTATTTCCATTAAACGTTTATTCAGAACTTTAACTATTAGGACTTGTTCTGTAGTTCTATAATTATTTCGGATTTAATTCGCAGTAACGTATGTTGTTTTCTCTACATTTTCGCTTTGTTTTCTAGGGAATGGTGGAATTCTTTCATTATCATAATTTCCCTCAGAAATGCGTCGACGTCGATGTCACATAGATTTTTTTCTGTGAAACATGCAAACAAAAATTAATAAATGGACAATTAACTATATGTCATGAATCGTTTAATTCGTTTAAAATGACTATATGTCATGAATCGTTTAATTCTGCATAACTTGACCTACACATATTGGTTCCATAAATACATTTGAGTCATGGGATTTAAAGTAGTATTTAGACCAAATTTACTATTTAGTGCCTAAAAACGCACAAATCATGTATAATTTACCAGTCATTCAATAAAATAAAACAACCACACAATCAAGCTTTCAACTACATTAGTGACAATTTTTATTTTTTCTACTATGATGTAAAACATTAATATGCAACAATTAAAATAAATCAGCAAATAGTACTTATGTAAAGGTTTAAAGCAGCCACAATAAATTGTTCTGTAATGTACATTTAAAATAAAAATATTTTTAAAATCACTGAATATTTTATAAACTTTTGGGTAACGTATTTTCTAAAAATTGATGACCATGGACAATATTTCCTTGGCCTTCCATCAAGATGAAAAATGCTGAGGAGTTTGTTACATGTAATTACGTGTACACATCCACTCCTACCCAGTATAGTGCATCCTCAATTTAAAACGTTTACGACTAGTAATGCCTCTAGCTGCAAGTTACAACATAGGAATAACTCTTATAAAAATCAGGAAAGAAACCATAGCATAAACCAATTGTCACTGAAATCCACGAGTAAATTGAACACTAACTGTCATACAGTATATTAATTTCTAAATAAAAAAGAGCAATAACTCTTACAAATATAGAGCGAATACAGCGACTGTCCAAAATGCACATATTCAGATAATGACCATTTGTATTTGTTACAATTGGTCGGAGGCCATAGCACAAATCCAAAAAATAGTACTCAGGAAAAAAGGCTAAGCCTCCAATGAACTACAACTATTACCAATGTAATAGTGCCATTCATTTGCAGTTTCTCATCTGGTAATCCTCACCCTTGACATATTGATCACATGCTTTATAAGGAACTGCCATAAATTTAATCCAATTATACAATTGATACAATTTGGGTGCAGGAAACATGAGAAAACATTGGCATTTAATGTTGAGCTTCAAATGACAATTTAGCTTATGTGTCTTGACCAATATACTTGGATGAATATTGGATACAAGAAACTGACTTATCAAACAAAAGGAAAAAACACAAAACAAATATATTATACGCACTGATAACTGGGGGATTCATATATTATGATATACTAAGCATAACTAATCAAATTGTCATATATTGACAATCATGATCCTTGTTTACAAACATAAAGAAATACCTTTATTCCCCTAAATGCATGTCATGTGAAACAAATGTTTTAAGTCCCGGAGTATATGTCCTGCTAAACATATTAGAGCATTCAGGAAACATTTAAGCAATTGCCTCTGATGATCATTGTCCTCTGTCTCAGTCTCTCTCTCTCTCTCTCTCTCTCTCTCTCTCTCTCTCTCTATATATATATATATATATATATATATATATATATTTATGTATATAACGATGCATGTATCAAGGAGCTCACGTACCATTTGTACAGTCTCCAAGATTTCTAGGTAATACTTTTGTTTAGAAAATTATGATTGTGATCTGCGGGCAATTATATTATATGATCTTGTTCATGAAAGAATTGTTCGTTTGTGTTTAAGATCTTAGCAAAAGCAATTGTGGCATTGTGGTGTCCATAAATTCATTTGAGCTTTGATTTATTTAAATAATTTGATTCAATTGATTCTTCTTTGGAAAGAGAAAGTACTCTCCACCAATAACATTCTTGGAATATACATTTTGAATTTAAGCTGATATTTTAACTAAGTATACATCATTCCGATGTATTATTGTCAAACATCAAGACACTTTTGGTACGTTATCACGACATAGTCACCACAGACACGTCAACACTTTCAGAGTTGGATTTAATTTGCATTTCGACTAAATGTGTATTCAGAACTTTAATTATTAGTAATTGTTCTGTATTTCAAGGATTATTTCTGATTTAATTAGCTGTACCGTATGTTGTTTTCTCTACATTTTCAATTTGTTTTTTTCTTTACACACACACACACACACACACAAATACACTTCACACTTACCAAGATATGGACAGACCGCAGCCATACAGGTTGCTTCCTACTATCATAAGGTTATTACTCTATACGGATATTATCAGATGATGACCATGACATGTACAAAGTGTTGCAAGAGCTGCCAATAACAATTATGTAAACATCTATTGATGTACACATCTTCAGCTAATGATCCCTGTTTAATACAGAATTTTTATGGCACGTTGATATTAACAATGTCAGACTGCTTGAATTAAACGTATACTGTTACATATTCCATTGATCTGCCTGTCAAAGGGTCAATAAAACTCTTGAAACAAGTCGCACAAGGTCTGAAACGTCAAGCTGCCGATATATTCCTAATAGTCAAATGTAAGTGCTGATAACTCCCTAATAGCCAAGCGTAAGTGCAAATATCTATAGCATCTAGCTCAGTGGAATAGTTTCTGGAGAAAAAATGAAATTTGTTTAAAGTAATTCCTTAACTGTTTCGACATTTGTTGTATCTTTATCAATGCTTGATAAAACATCCACATCATTTTTCCAGTATTATGCTATCTCTTGGCCAAGATATAAAAGTGTAGTTGGAATCACTAAGGTCAGAATATCCAATGATATGGATGAGTCTATTGTACAGTTCTATCAAAACTAATGGTGAAACAAGCTAAGTATAGAGCTGAATCTAATGCACTGTTTCAATTATGTCTAATGGTGAGACTAACTAATTAATGAGGTGAGTCTAATGACTATAACCCCATGCCAACGTTAAGGATGAGTAGCAATAGCAGGTTCTTCAATAGCACGATCATCATTACAGCCATATTTGGTATAAGATTGGCAATATTTGCATCTAGGACGAACTAGGTATTACAAGATGTACTCTCGTGAATCATATTTAACCATCAAGTATGCAATATATAATACAATTATAAAGATTGTTGCATAGGAAGCTATAAAGGGCATTCAATCAGTACCATTTCCATTAAGATCGGACAAGACATTATATCAATATTTTAGTGAACATCCCATGGTGATATACTCCTGCATTCAGAAAGATTAGTGATGAATTCTTTTCAAGCTGGCCACACTGTTGGTGATATCTGATCTTGAAGCAGAACCATTTTCATTTTGGGAGCGACTGGACCTTGTGACGAATGTGCTTATAATGTATTATGGCAATCATTTGAGTAGTTTAATTTTAATAGTGATAACAAACTTGTACTACAAGATTCAAAACAAACATCATGCCATCCATCAAGCCCTTTGGGTCTTTGACGGTAGGGCTAAATCTCAAAAAGTTAATTTTGTAGATTTCAAAAGAAATTATGTAATATATATAATTAATTTCAAACAAGAAGTTTCCAAAATATGTGGTCAACATGCAAACTTGTTGAGGATGATAATTGATGCAATAAGGTTCAGAGCAATCCATTGAAATATGCAAGTGTATACTTGAAATGTATTGAGGTGGGTATAATGACCGTATGAAAGAATAGTATAGAGTACTTACTATGGAGCGTTTTAATGGCCACAAGGATGTCCACTTTGCCACCAGGCAGAGTTATGTATCCTTTCAAAACAGATCCAAAATGACCTGAAGCAATGAATATAAGAGAACGTTTATTGTTTTTTTTTTTTTGTTTTTTTTTGTATGTTCAAAACATAAGTGGCATGGGATACACTATATAAATAATATTCATTTAAAACACTTGTACACAATTTGTACTAATTTGAATATTCCTCATTGTGACTGACGATCCATAATAAAGAAAAAATGTTGGATTGAAAATAGTTCGAAGAGCTTAAAATGAACAGCAGATATTTAATTAGGCACCACTATATGATGTCACAAACACCATAATATGTCATAGTGCATAGCCAACACCATATGGTGTCATAACACATAACAAACAAAAAAAATATGTCAGTGCATACTCAATACAATCAAATGCCGTAAGAACACACGCAGCAACATCTGACATCATAGTGCATTACCAGAGCCATCTGATGCTGTATTGCATAACCACCATCATCTAGTGTCATAAGTTCACAGCCGATACCATGATGTCATAAATTAATGACTAACACAAATCGATGTCGAAAGCGCATGACCATCACTACATGATGCCATAAGCTCCTAAAGCAATATTATGATGCTGAATACTAGAGAAAAATGCCAGCTGAAAAAGTCAATAAAATTAGGCAACACTATATGATGTCACAATACATAACCAACACCACCTTATGTCATAGTGCATAACAACACCATGTGGTGTCATAGCACATAACAAACACCATATTATGTCAGTTCATACTCAATACAATATGATGCCGTAAGCATACAGGCAGCACCATCTGATCTCATAGTGAATCACCAGAACCATTTGATGCTATAGTGCATAACCAGCATCATCTAATGTCATAAGTTCACAACCGATACCATGATGTCGCAAATTAATGACCATCACCAATCGACGTCGAAAGCACATAGCCATCACTATATGATGTCATACTCTCAAAAAGTAATGTTATGACGCTGGAATACTAGAGAAAAATGCCAGCTGAAAAAGTCAATAACATGTTTAAAACTGATAAGAAGTAGAATGGGCTTATTTTTCTGTAAGACGGCAAAGACGAAAAGATACAATATTTGGACTATATCAATTTGCCATATCTTATAGTGTTAATTAAGTGCTCAAGCACAAAAGATAACATACATTGCAGACTGTGTTTCTACCATATGAGGCGCTGTACAAAAGCTGTCTTAAAAATATTTTATTCAGGACAATACTGTTTTTCAGATCAAAACTTCGTGTCAAAATTTGCATTAACATATTTTAAATTCAAAAGCTATTTGAATCTATTCCATTGAACGTAATGGACTATTTTGTTATTTTTATTTATATTTTTAACTCCTGGTACATGATTTGATCTAATTTAATGATCTATAATCTTGGTCGTGAATTGTATCATTAGTTAGATTTTGCCTACCTGATCTGTTCAGAGCATACAATTAAATAATGTATAAATATGGCTGATGGGATTTAGATGGTCTTAGAAGAGTTAAGTAATTCTCCATTAGATCGGCTAAGGCACTTGAATAGCTGGATTTCGAAAAAAATTGAGTGGTATGATCTGTCAAGTGGGATATGTTGCGAAATATAGTTGTAATATAAGGTGTTCCTAAGAATAGAACTGCTCAATCAGATTCCTTCCTATTGTTGGGTCATTCTTATTTATTGTGTTTCTGTTGTTGGTCCGCAGACGTGTTTTATGTTGTACTTAAATATTTTTAGCGAGAAAAAACATTTGTTTGAAATGTGAAGGGGAAATAGAAAGTGTTAATTATTTTGATTATAATATTATTATTTAACTGTTGTGAATTATTCAAAGGAGTTCTGAGAGACAATTTAGTCTTGATAATATATTGATTCTTGGCTGACCAGTACATTTCCGGTTTTAATATTTGTACATACTTTTTGCATTCTTTTGTATTTTTTATAGAATTTGAATTTACACTATTATATGTACGTTCTTGTAAAATTTAAGTTATAACTGTGATAATGATAATTAAATTATTTATTCAGTTTGGAAAAACGTTTGCTACCTAATATATGACCATATTGTCAGAACAATTTGTATAATCTAGTGATATAGAAATGGAATATTTGTATCACCAAGTGATATTTTAATATAATACTGTATCACCTAGTGATATGGTAATGATATATTTGTATTACCTAGTCATATGATGCTGGAATACTTGTATTACCTAGGGCTGTGGTAATGTGATATTTGTATTCCTAATGATATTATAATGGGATATTTGTTTTACCTAGTGATGTGGTACTGGGATGTTTGCATTTCCTAGTGATGTGGTAATGGGATATTTGTATTACCTTGTGATGTGGTAATGGGATATTTGTATTAACTAATGATATAGTAATGAAATATTTGCATTACCAAGTGATATTCTGTGCTGTTGATGGTATAATAGTAGCAATGAAAATTGTAACGTTATTTGGCACAGCAATACAGAAAATGTCATCAGATGCATTATTCTAGAAATAAATGCTGTAATAAATCATAAAGGGGTAAGAAAAGAAATAAAATTAAAGCAACTGATAAGCAGGCTAGTAGAAGTCATTCGCAAAATAAACAATCATATACGGATATTCTTGGAACGAAGCTGTGTATAATTTTGATGGCATAGCTCACAAAGCAAACAAACAAACATCTATAATTATAGCATACAGGACCTCGAGTAACGTATAAACTGAAATAATTAACCTGATTAATTTTTGTTTCTTTATTAAACATAATTCTCTAAACAAATAGGGATTAGAGATGAGACATCTTCCTCTCGGTGCTCTTTCATTAATAGCTTAATATTTTTTGTACTCTTCTTGGATTTTTTATGTATTATGTTTGTTACCAAACATATACGTTTTAGTACAATTGCAAAGAAGAAGACATTTGATGCTAGAAAATTAGCAAAATACCTGTGTCAGGTAATACAGAAATAACTTTCAGCTGATGTAACAAGCCAACTTATTCGTTAACTCACATAATTAGTTGATAAATTTGATCAAACCTCTTTTAATTTGTCAGTAAAGTTTCTTTTGTACCAGTACGTTTTCAACTATAAACTCCACCATCAATCGTTCTTCCAGATTAGGCCATGTTCCCTCTTCCTGTGAGAGCGTTGATTCGGGAAAGGATTGGGATGAGTGTGTTCATTTACTGCTGTTTGTTCCTAGGTTATCAGTTCGGCAATCATTAGGTTGTAGACATATATTGGTTCTTGAACATAGTGTCTATGGACCATCGAAGTTGATAAAAGAGATTGTTTTAGAATGAAGATTCATAGAGTAATCTTCTTGATTGTTTCAGACTTCAAATGTACGCTGTGAAAGGAATTTAGGGCATGACATACATACATAGGAAAAGAGTTTTCAGCATGATGACCAGGTTCTCGTTTTCTTGCCCATACCTCAAAATCGTATTTGGGCTAAATTGTATGGTCCTTACGAAATTGAAAAGAACGCAAGTGCATTATAGTATATCATTAACACTCGTGTGAGGCGCAAACATAAACAATATGTTAAAGGATTATTTTAATAGATAATGCATATTTAATTATTGTTATGTTGTAGTTGCACCCATTCCGCAATGGGGATGTCAATGACAAAATGTCGACATTTATGACCCCCAAGGGACGTTATCTGTTTAAAGTGATGAAAAGCGATCCTATTCGGAACGAAAATTTCTAGCAACATTACATAGTCTGATGAACATGTTAAAATCCCGACTACTTTATCGTGATGAATATATCCGTGATGTAATCATCTACGCCACCTGGGAAGATTACTTGGAATCTTTGGAATTTTTTAGTCTACTCAGTGATTTAAATCTGAATGTAATTTAGGTAAAAATAAATTTGGATGTGCTTGTCTCGCTTTTCTATGACTTGTGTGAGCCTAGTTAAAGTTAAACGTGTATAATCATTTAACAAAATAAAGACCCTACTAAACGGTGTAGCAGGAAATTATTTAGTATTATTTATAATGTATGTTCATGCAAATGACGTGGGCTTTGTGGAGCATTACTTCAAGAACATACAAATGATGTGAATCGTCCAGTGTGCCGTTTTCCTACAAACTGAGCAGGCTCCAAAAAGACAATTTGTTATCAGAGCTTATTTACAGTTAAGCTTAATACATCAGATAATCTAAAAGAAAATTTTAATTAAAAATATTCATTGAATTTACTAAAGTGCTTACGGATTTTTGGATTAATACATTGACTTTGAGTTTTTTGATCTCATTCAAAGAAAATCTAGATTGCATCATTGTGTTATGTCAGGACATTCAAGACTGTCGGAACTCTGTAAAACATGTACTATTGTTAGACGTGTGCAATGACACATATAAATGTTTGGAATTTAATTCAAAATATTGTAAGGGTCTTTTGAAGTTTTCAAATTGCTTGTTGACTTTTATTTGAATGTCTTGGCTTCACTTTCTTTCTTTTACACATTTTAAGAACTAGAGTTGTAATACTATAGATACATGCATGCATACATACAAGCATGCATGCATGCATACATACATACATACATACATATATACATACATACATGCATACATACATACATAAATACATGCACATACACATACATACATACATAGATGCATACATACATACATACATGCACATACACATACATACATACATACATACATACATACATACATACAAACAAACATACGTACAAACATACATACATACATACATACATACATACATACATACATAACTTCTGTCTTGTAGCCTGGTTTGAAAAGATGAATAATGTAGAAGCAGAAGAAAGTGGCAAAGAAATTAAGAGCAGGCATTTTGTTTAATATAATGAAATAAGATTTCCTCTTGGTCATTGCAACTTTAGATAGTATACATACATGTTATTTAAGCTTATGTGGAAATGACTTAATAAAACATAATTAATTTCATTTTACTGAGAGGGTAGATGTGGATGCAACTGGAAAAATATGACGAATTAATATCCCATCCTAATAGCTTTCTCTCCATCTAATCTTTAAATTCAATCCAAACTTGATCTGATGCATTTTATCTTGGTCCTTCTCAGGAACACTGGTATAACAAACTAGTAACTACACAAAAACCGTTGGGCCCTGTGTGGACATTATGGGTTAATTGTAAGATGTCAGCAACTGCAAGATTGTTGAGGAAGCACTATTATAAAACTGACAGATGATATTCTCTGTCTCTCTACATTTTGCAATATAATTTTCATAACAATAAACCTGAACAAAATTATATAACTTTGAAATGATATAACATCAAGATATATTATAAAGATATCAGCGAATACTCATTTTGGATTACGGTAAAAAAGTTAGTATCTCCAGGCCCCAATCTTAATGTGCAGTTTCATTTTGTTACGATAGCAACAGATATATCACCTGCCTAGAAAAGTTCTTTTCCTGCCAGAATAATTGTATCTCGAGACAGGCTAAACTGTGCTTATATAAATATAATAATATTCAGCACAAACCTTTTCCAATAATATCTCCAAGACGCAACCGATTTCTGTTAATTATCAACTTGGCATCTTTCAGTATACTAAGTGTGCTTTTGTCAATAACTGGCCCACTTGCCCCACTGGTAACGGCATTATCTGTTAAAGTAAAGCACAATTGCAAATTCTTTAAAAGAAGGAGAAGTAGTAATTTCGGTATCGGGAATGATGAGATGTTATAAATAATACATTACAATATTTCTTTAAGAGTACATTTGTCAAAAAGTGTAAACATGGCATTATATGGGTCCACACTTTTTCATGGTTCGCTCACCTATTCTTACTGCTGACCTCATTATATGGGGGCCCCGAGTGGACGCGTCTTCTAAAGCGCTCTCCGTTACGGGTCACTGCCATCTCACTTCGGTCTGAGTGGGTTCGAGTCTAGGATTCGGCCAATGTGGGTATGTGAGAAAGCTTGTAAGGAGCTTCTCGTGGGTCAGTGGTTGGTCCCCGGGGTTTTGCTGGTTTCTTCATCCATCATTAATACTGGCCGCATGCATAGCATATCGTATGCTGAAAAATGGCGTTAAACCCTATAACAACAATCACTATCTTGCTTAACCCGACACAGCATGGGTATATCAATCTACATTGTCCATTCACCTGCAAATACTGGCAGCCTCTTATACTGCTAACCCCTAAGCAACATCGGCATATCAATTTGCAGTGTCTCACTGCTCCGGTGGCCTAGTGGTTAGAGCTTACGTCTCGGATGCGGAAGATCGTGCGTTCAATCCCCTGCCAAGTCATACCAAAGACTTACAAGAATGGTACTGACAGATGCCTCGCTTGGCACTCAGCATTAAAAGGTTAGTGTTAGGACTGGTCGACCTGGTGTCTGACTGGGTGGGACATCATCCTACATGTCTGCGGCACGATGCCCCAGTGCTTGACATCACTATAAACTGTCACACTGTAGTCATCGTAGCGATATGACGGAATGTTTTTTAAAGCTTCGTTAAAAATTCAAATCACACGCGTACACATTTACAGTGTCTTATCTCGTATCCATAATGATAACCATACCCACAGTACATTGCTATCCCCCCAAACAACATGGATATGCCAATGTACTGTCTCCTCACCTAGATTAACAAGTAACCTCATTATTATTTATTTCTCTTAAGTGGTGCCTCTGACAACATGGTTATGTCCATCTACAGTATCCTCTTACCTATAAATATTGGTTAAAACAAGGGTATGATTCAAGCCTGTTCAGCCCACTTTAGTGTGATACTTGTGGTCACATATCCACCCACTCTAAAGACTTGATGACTAGCGATCTGGTTGGTCAGTTTTAGAGTGGATGTATACACGAACTGCTTAAATTGGCACACCTTGAACTCTTTATACTAGTAAGTCATTGAGTTGTATTTTCTTTCTTGTTACTCCCCACTTTTCTGACTGACCTTGCGGACAACTAACTGATTGCAATTTTGTGGTCTGAAATACATTTTGTCATTTTGGCATAGGACACTTAGACCCTGAGCTTTTTGTTCACACCTTTTTACCAATGCTGGGCTCCTATTGGTACCACACTGCTACCTGCTACCCAACGTTCAAACAATATTATATATATATATATATATATATATATATATATATATATATATATATATATATATATATATATATATATATATATATATATATATATATATATATATATATATATATATATATATATATATATATATATATATATATATATATATATATATATATATATATATATATATATATATATATATATATATATATATGTATATATTTATATATATGTATATATATATGTATATATATATATATATGTATATATATATATATATATATATATATATATATATATATATATATATATATATATATATATATATATATATATATATATATATATATATATATATATATATATATATATATATATATATATATTCATGTATATCATTACCACCTAATATAACTGATGCCATTTATTGGATAGGGCCAGAGGAGAATTAAAAAAAAATGGTGATGTCACCCTTGCTACTGCTGTTGTCCGGAATGTCATCAGATGTGTGGTCATGATTTTAACAGAGTGAAGTAGGAGTTCCTACAAGATCTCTTCTCGTTAAATGTAGCAATTCCAATTTCAATGAAGCCACTCAGGTTGCAATTTCTTAATAGAATACTACCTACTGCTGCCACATATGTTGTTTAGTATGAGTTTAATGATCATTAACTAAATTATTGCAAAAAATGAAGAAAGTTACAAAATGCTAATACACACTGTCCGAACTAATCTTATTTTCCCAAACGTTGTATTGGAAGATTCAAAAGTCTTCTTAACTTGTGAAACAAATAGAACATATTGACCAATCAAATGATTAGTCATCTTGTGACGTGCCGTAGGGGCACAAAAGGTAAGACGAAATTACTTAGAACATACAGCAGAACACACAAGTTTATAAAGAGTACATGTCCCAGAGCACAAAATAGTGACTGACATACAGTATACAGAATACATAAAAAGGGTTAGCAAACACTGCCATTTTAGAAAATACATCATCCAATTACTTTTTCATTTTTCTATTTTGAAATTCTGATATCAGTTTTCACTGTTCTTAAATCTTCATATGAACAGTTGTATGAAAAATCTTCTAAAATGTCTTTGAAGACATTTACAGCTCATGAGATAAATGAGAGCATACGTATCATGAACGGCACATAATATGCACACCACGATTATTAGACTTTTATGTATATAGCTGCAATTGTGGCACATAAACAATGTCTTCTTTAAATAAGAGTGAATATGACATTTGTTATTTTGACCCTGAAATTGATAGTTTTAGAGTATCTTGATTGCAAGTCATTCACATTCTGTGATGTATAACTAATGATGTTGTGTGGAAATCAATTTTTCTTTCAACCAGTGGCCTTAACCTTGAATAGTTTGACCCATGATCATGCCAGTGATAGACGCTGGTTGAGGCTTATGTAGAACTAACGTCATTGCATATAAGCAACTTTTGTATTATTTCAGTTACATGACTCTGACCCTTTGACCTTTCTACTCTCAATTCAATACAGTTATTTATACCAAGCGGAAACATCACAAAGTTTAGAAATAAAAGATGGTGGAGAACCTATGTTAGGAGTCACATACAATTTTTTTATTACAGTCAGGTACCTTGACCTTCAGCAACAAAACATATATCCGGTTCTTTTTAACTGTAATAGCTGGCTATCTATAGAGAGCATGGGAGCTGTGTAGCGCTCTAGATATTGTGATGAAACATTTTCTTTTTTCAGCTACAGTGTCCTTGACCTTTGAGATTGTCTTGATGGAGAGCATTTTTTGCCACTATCTAAAAGCTGTGATATTGTATTGACATCACTGGATTGATGTCATCACGTGTCTATAAATTTGAATGAAATGAGATAAGAAATAAAATTGGTGAAACCTTTTACACAACTATTATTTTGTATTTATTGCGGTCGCAGTTATAATTTTTAATACTAAATTGAATGCTGTCTTTAAATTGTATTCAACTTATATTTTACTTAAGCACACTTTTAACTAGACAAGATATGAATTCAATAGTATTTCCTTTCCATGATTACAGGCCAATACGGAAATCCAGACTTTGCTAAATGCATTTGAACGAAATTGAAAAGAAACAATGAAAGGAAGTAAATAATATGAACAATCAAGATGAGAGCTGAAATGCAAAAATGAATGTAATACAGATGAAATGCATAACTGAAAAAAATACACATTTCAATGTCTCTATCAGCCTTATCATTAATAACACAGTTTATGTTCATAGGTAAGTATGGTCATGGAGTGCTAGTAAAAAAACAATGTATCATAGTCCACATTTTAAGTCTAAACGGCTCCTACCGTCAGTGTTGTTTTTCAGAGAGTACTATATCGACGACTTCATTATAAAGGTGTCGTACAAATACATGTTTTACCCCATGAATCCCGCTTACAGTGTTATAATGAAGGAGTTCTGTATAATGTACCATAAGTTGATATACTCTGTGTCATCCATAGAAAATGATGTGATAAGGAAATAATACAAACATACAAGTTTGATAATGCTTATTGATAAAACAGATATTTCACTGATTTACTAAAGTTTGTTAAAACAGAATTTCAATGGATACACTAAAGCCCTGTTAAACCAGATGTTGTTTCCAGACCTTTTCAGATGGATCTGTGGAATCTGAATAACTTAATCCCTTAAAAGATGTAATTTGCTCATCTTATTTCAGATACTGAGGCTTTCTGGAGATTCAAGCATGGATTGACAATTATACATAGACTTCACTATTTATCAATGTATGAATAGCCTGGATTATTGCTCATAAATACATGACAGCATCTGACACGGCTTGGCCTGGACAAGCTTTGAGACAAAACCGTCTTTTGACTAGTCCAACATATGAAACCACTGATCCCCTGTTGTTCAAATGAATAGATAAGTGCCTTCATTAAATTGTTTGGCAACCGTGAATTGAATAAATATATGTTTTACTACATTGTTTGGCAATCATGAATATAATATATACCTTCTTTTATTCCATGCTGATCTTGGATAAGATTAGTACATTTTTTACATTATTTTGCAACCATGAATATCACATGTACCTTTTTCATTTCCTTGTTCACCTATAATAACATAAATACCTTCGCTAATTTCTTGTCGACCTACAATAAGATACAAATAATGTTGTTAATTTTTTTTTGACCTAGAATATCATAAATACATTCGTTAAGTTCCTTTTGTGACCGAGAAAATCGTAAATACCTTCTTTACATTCCTTGGCGACCTTTGATTCCAGAATATCCATATGTATATGCCACGTCTTCTTCAATTTCTTTCCACACTTCTTGAAGACTAGGAATACCACAACGGAAATAATTAATAGTACCACAACACCCACTGTCACACCAGTTATTGTTGGGATAGGGACATCTTGTTGATAACGCAAATATCCAACCAGCTGCGAGAATGTTCGACCAACATAGACCTGTATACAAATATCAGGTATCATCTCAAATGAAAGTGTATGATACATAGAATATTCGTTTTGCAAAATTACACATATGCTGCATCATTTAAACATTTGTTCAGTTTACCGTGGCTAGAGTGTCTTGAAACTACAGGTATGCAGAACAACATATATGATATCCGATTAGATTTACACAGTGGTGCTATTGCGATATGTATTTACTGTATAAAGAACAAATGAGTGCCTCTAAGGTTAAGTATTCTTTCAAACTTTGGTGGTCTAATAATAAGGTAACCTTTAAGATGAGGAAAACACGTGATCTAAGGAACATGACACTGATACTGGACCTCAACACCAACATGTTATGTTGTAACCAAAAGTTGAACCTGAAGCTATACAAGTGGTTAACCAGAATAATGTCCCCTAAATGAGATTGGAATCTATATAGACTACCATTTCGATTAAATGCTTACGATCACTTCTGGATAGGCATTCCCCTGTAAGGATATGGGCTGATGTTTTGGTGGTTTACAAATGACTTTGTATGTTGCCACAGATATGTCGGTACATAACTCATTTCCAATCTTGACTGTCACATCTCGTTCTGACACACCACTCAGGGATTGGGCCTGAAATGTAGGATTCATGATAAGAAACAAGCTGATATTCACGCACCAAGAGATCCATGTCAGCATTGTCTTTCGCTTAAATAATTTTAATTGACCGTGCAAATATTTAAGTTTTAAAAGCATGCATATTAGTTTGCAAGTGTCAGTGATACAAATCTGAAATCACAAGCAAACAGTCTGTAATTTGGGAGCAAAATATATCATTTTGGACCAACATGTATAATTTTCAGGATGAAAATATATAATAAAATTTGTAGGAAATCAATTCAATATTAGGAGTTTAGATACATCTTGTTACCACTAGAAACCTTGTTAATTTTGGTTTGGTGGTAACGATATTTAATAATTTGTCTTCACACCTTGATGTGGTTACGCATGTCTCGTCTTCCACTTTGGCTGATGTTAATGTAAGAACGTCATCACGTGTGCAAATCATAATTACGATGAATTAATACAAAGCCATTCTTTTGATGTATCTGGCGTTTCAATTTTAAAGGACTTTTGTGACAACAATTGACCACGTTTCATGCCAGTGTCCAACTTTTGTTTACATTCACACTAGGAAGAGGAAGCTACACGAAATCAGATTAACATAAACCACAAGAAGTAGATACAACATTATGTACTTAGGAACGTTGAGACTCTGGTTATGTTTTCACTCAAGAGACATAATCCAATCAGACCACTTCTCATCCTTTTCTTAGGTAAATTGGAAATCTATCCATATAATGGGTCAAGAACTATGGCAATTCATAATTGTTACTAGGAGTCTTTATCTCTTTTCAGTTCACCCTGTTTATTTAGGTAGTAGATTGTCATTAGTATTTGCGTGGTTTCATGTGTCACAATAGTCAGGCCATCACTTAAGGATACACGGATCATGTGACATTAAGTACGTAAGGGATGTTTGAAAAATATGTTAAGATTTTCTTTCTTTTAATGTAAAAAAATACTGTACAACGTTGATGTGTGTAGTATATATTTTCGTTATAATTTCTGCTTAAAACACGAATTATCACATTTTGTTCTCTATGTCGTTCAGCATCACAAATTGCCAAATTATTGTTTAATGCTTGAACATTGTATGCAATGTTTTTCAATACCTTGGTTCGTGGACATGTGTATTTATTGGACATAAACTTAAGCGATCTTGTATATCATTTTCTGGTAAAGATTTAACTGTGTTTACTGATAATTAGACATGGATCAAGTATAATTTAATTTGTTGTGAATAATCACTTAATAATCTTAACAAATACATTATTTTACCTAAAGCTGCTCTATTTGATGTATTTCTGTTTATGGCGGTTGCAGCCTCAGAAAGTGTATGTTTGTGCTATAGACGTTGTCCACATAGTTATGTTATGCTGTAAATACATAACAAATATTTCGTTCACTAATATAATTTATGTTCAATACAAAGTCACGAAAGTGGCCAGCATCAAACACAACGTTCGTCTTGGTTTTAATTATGTACCCATATACTTTGTCTTTGTAAAATTTGCACGACTGACTTAGGGTATTATGCCATTTCACTCTCTATCTTCCTCTTGACTCTATCGATGTCGGAAAGAGTAGGCGGGTGCATGTACATTTCAATTTACAATCTCATAAAACAAGTTAATAATACAAACCATCATTCTCATTCACTTTCGTTCTGACAATAATTTGCACCCCTCTTATACATTTGCATGAACACATCACACACACACACACACATACATACATACATACATACATACATACACACACATACACACACACACACACACACACATATATATATATATATACATATATATATATATATATATATATATATATATATATATATATATATATATATATATATATATATAATGTTATTATGTCATTCCAGAAAGCATGGTATTCTTCAAAGAAATGGTAATTTCTTAATAATCACTTGCTGTGTCATATATAAACTAGGCACCTGAAGCATGTGTTTAAGATTTATTGTGGTGATGCATATGAATGGCAAGATATTTAACTGGTAAGCATTGGTTTTCGGTAATGTGGTGTTGGTGCAGTATGCTTTAGATGATGTCCAAGTTATTGTCATTACTATATAAAAATAATGGTCCTCTCATCCAGGCATTTGTCAAGGATGATAGCATTATTGAAGCCAAACAAGAGGCGGAACATAAAAACACCACATTTCATTTGTTGGAACAGTAGCAAAGGATTTGCAGAAACAATTATTACTCGCACTACGTAATTCACTACTTGTTTTTCTTTACTATCTAAGGAAATATATGACAGGGAAGGAAGGAACCAGGAGAATTGAGAGTATTTGTTCTGATGTAGAGGTACAGGTTAACAAATGCTTAACTGGTCCAATACATATTCCCTTTTAATTATTAACAGATGAAAGTTCTTTAAAGATACGGTGGATACAGTGAGGCCGACTGATTAACGGAACAAAAAAGTCCCATCATGCATCATGTGACGGTTGAGGGCATTATTGAAGTAAAGCTGGAGGCGGAATATTGTTGAAGTTAAAGGTTTCCCCACAAAATGGTTCTCCCCGACCTTCATTATATAAACAATAAAAACTGGTCGCTTTAAAATATGAAGCACATGGATCAAGTGTCCAGCGTAACTATGGTACATCAAGAGATTGGCAAAATGTTTACCTTCTATTTGCAGAGTGCCTGTTTCCTCCAAGGACAGAATAACAATGGTATGTATGAAAGCTGAGCATCCATCTTTACAACAATGATGCCTCTCATCCTTCACAAACTTTTGGATGAGGGGACACTTTATCTTGTAAGACCACTAACTAAAACAATTTGACATCCTTTGTGTCACTTGTCATAACAGAATTGCGCCACTGTCTATTTTAATATGGCCACAATTGTGTGGAGACTGCCACGTGACAGTGTCGATCGATAATGGGTTTCAACTGTATGTATCAAAAAGGAATGCAAAAGTATGATGGAAAAAATTTAGTAGATGAATTGTTACCATAAATTTGATTAAATGATTCGTTTTAGGTTTCAGTACTAAATTGTTTTGAACGATTATTTATAAATGTTTTCTTTTTTAATGGCTTGATTCAGTCAAGAACAATATGATTGGCTGTCACTTTATACAAATGTACACAAGATCCCACGTTAATGTTACACTTTACACTTGTTCATTTGTAGAAACTCACTAATGAGATTACATAAAATATATGATCGAACTGTCATTTATGAAAGTCAAAGCTCACCCTCTATAAACGTATGGCCTATGTTTCTGAATTATCAGTGTTCCGTTAGTTACCATGTCACTTGGATATCATGGTGTTGTGAACTGATGTTCCTTGGTAATTTCACAAAGGAGGTGTAATGCTTATGATGAGGATGAATTCTTGTGCTTTGAACCAAGATACCAGACAATGGCATTCGTAGGATACTATGAATCACAATAGTGTGAACCATGACACATAATGATAATATTCACATGATACTATGAATCACAATAGTGTGAACCATGACACATAATGATAATATTCACATGATACTATGAATCACAATCGTGTGAACCATGACACATAATGATAATATTCACATGATGATATGAATCACAATCATGTGAACCATGACACATAATGATAATATTCACATGATACTATGAATCACAATCGTGTGAACCATGACACACAATTATAATATTCACATGATACTATGAATCACAATCGTGTGAACCATGACACATGATGATAATATTCACATGAATGTATGAATCACAATCATGTGAACCATGACACATAATGATAATATTCACAGGATACTATGAATCACAATAGTGTGAACCATGACAGAAAATGATAATATTCACATGATAATATGAATCACAATCGGGTGAACAAGACAGTAGGCAATGACTTTCATAGAATGCTATGAATCACAATAATGTGAACCAAGACACCAGATAATGACATTCATACAATAAGATATTTTTGACTATACTTTCTCTTATTTCATACAAGGTGATGAAATCTAAGTACTTATGTATTGTATACTTTCTCGAACGAAACTTTTATAGCTGAGGCTAATTAGATATCATTAAGATGACGATTCAAACACATAAAGTCATATCTTTAATGCAGGTCTGGCTGCATTTTGCAGGTGGATTGCCAGGTACAAATAAGACGATCACATAAGCATTGTTTGTTCTTTATTTATTACCGCGCATGCAGATATAGTAAATTTTGCATGTTTTTCCACAGTGCTAACATATTATTGTATGTGCCAAGTTTGTTGCTGTATCAATATTAGTCTCCGTCTTATGATTTCGAATGATAAATCAAGGAAATTAATATTTTATGGACTGTAAAGAAGATCATTATTTTAGCCATCTGAAAACAAAGCAAATGTCAATAACCATTCTTAGAAGTGAGATCCATAGTAAGCGTTTCATAACTAACATATTTGCATATCTTGCATATTAACAACCAACACCAATTATTACCAATCGATATCAAATAAGCGAATATAGAAATATTACCAACTAGCATAAACTAGCCAAACATACTACTTATTACAAATCAGCATGAAATAAACAAACATAAATGTTACCAATCACCATTTAAACACAAACACATGAACATTACCAATCACACCAAATAATGAAACACAGATATTAGAAGCCAACATCAAATAAACTTTAAAAGGATTACATACACATGGGTGGACATACAAAAGTGACGCTATAAATCCCTAAAACATTTGTGGTGAAGCGAAAAATGATCAAAGTATACTTACATTGACTTTTAAGTCATTATTTGGTTCATACTGGTAGATCTTGTCCACATCGCTCATAAGTGATTGAAAAATTGGGTTAGGTACGATACTGAACATTCCAAATTTATCTTTGTCTTTCTCTGTTAGATTTAAAACTTCTTTGACATTGTCCAAAATAAATCCATAGCTGTACAATTCCTCCATGGTTAGACTGGTGTTGTCACCTCTTTTAACGGCCTCCATTTGCGGGGAAAAGCAACGCATCAAAGTTGCATTCTCAGTCTTACAGTCCTGTGACACCAAGAAAACAGTTTCATGGCACACTTTAATTTTACTTGTGCAGCTATTAATAATACAATATATATGTCTGAAGTTTTTGCTTGGATTCGTTTCATATTTTTTGTGCTGAAGTAAAAAATAATCATGAGCATATAATCAGGCAAAATATAATATATATGACATATAACACAGTTCCAAGAGACTCCACAAATCATCAAGATCTAACCAGTCAGAAGTTTTAAAACACACATGATAAGTGGTCAGTATCTCATGTACCTCGTATTGATATGTTAGCTGCTTGTTGAATCTATTACATGATCAAAAATTGGAAGACAAGATCTGAAAATGTCCAACTGGCAAACAATTTCTTCACATTTTATTTAAATTTCCGCAATAACAACCCTTAAGAAATGATTTTGTGTTTCTTTATTTCTACATTCACATGTGCTCATGGGTAATGATTATGTTAGACAATTATGGGAACCTAAATGACACAAAGTATATTTCGTATATTATGGAAATTAAGAATCGTTCGAAGGTACAGTTACGCTACTTTCTGAAAGGACTTTCCAGGAATTACAGATGCGACCATTTCGTCTTTTTTAATGCTGATAACTGGAACCATATCTGATATTCTAGATATTATGATTTTTCAAATTAGCAAGTTAGCAATTTATCATTTTGGATATGATATTGGAACAATTTTCGTTTAGGACAAAATTAACATTCTGCGAAGCCTGTCGGTGAAAATCCTTTTTCGATATGACCATCAATTAAAGCTAGAGCTGCGAGGTATTTCTTGCATAAACGGTTTACTGTGATATCGTATTCCGTTAGTACGAACCACGGTACTTTTTCACTGCACCAGCATGTTTATGTTTTATGTTCCTAAAGAATGTATCGATATTCATGAAGAATCTTGTCACGACTTTAACGACGTTAAGTGTGCTTTCATTATTATTGCCTGATTAGTTCAAAATAGAAGCTTTTTATACAACACGGTTTTCCTGTTACATATGTGAACTATTACCAATATAATTTGTTTGACATGTATCATATATGCAAACATTGTGATATGAAAGGCAATCTCCGCCAAAAGTATGAAATTAAAACCAAATAAGAAAAAAAACTAACATAGAACAAATACGTTTTCAAAATAAATAAAACCTATTGACGTTCAGACAATAAAATCAATAATAACCAACTAAATACTAACTGGAAAACTAAACTTGCAAGCAGTTTTGGAATGGTTTTAGGACCCAAACCAGCATCCATTAACTGCTTTAACTGCCACACCACTGAAGAACTACACTTCATATTCAATATATGCCCAAAATATCAACCCGCTAGGAAAATATTTATCAAAAACCAAAAAGAGATTGGATCATCACAGATATACCCAGAGTTACTTCTGGACTCTAATAAAATAAACAATCAGCATGTAAAAATATAAATAAATTCAGCAGGACTTAGTAACAAAATATAATTAATATCCCCAAAATGCCAAAAGACCCAGTAACTAGCTAAAAATAATTAGAAGCCCCCAAATTAAAGCCCATAACATATCATTCAATTTTATAAAAGTATTAATAAATAATTCACTTACAAAGCACTCATCAAAAACTAAGGAAACCACAAAAGCGGATGTCCTATATGTCTTTAACGAACCGAGTAATCAGCTAGGACTCTGGTCCTAGATGTCCTTAACGAACCGTGTAATCGGCTAGGACTCCGGTCTCGTGGTAAATACAGTATAAATAACCGTCTCTAAAAAAACATTAATAAATAAATAACTTAAAGAGGCAATATCTAAAAACTTATAAATAACATAACGTAGGAAGCATACCCTAAATACCTCGACTAGTAATACCATAATAACCTTGAAAATCTCTCTTCATACATGATTTCTACTAACAACCTCTATAAACAGCATAGAACACACCCCTTTCTAGAACATTTTGAAGAAAAAAAAAACGCAAGAAACACCAGGCAAATGCAACAAGAAACCAGCGAGGTGAAGCAACGTGGACCGTTCCCGAACACTCCTTCCCACTATAGACAGCCAACCATTCAACTGTAGAGGACCTTTATGGACCCACATGTTGAGGCCAAACTATCAGGGTTCCCTGAACCCATTAAACCCTGGGGGAGGTGGCACCATTCCCTTCCCCAGGATCAACTAGTATAAAATTGTTACATGCACAATTGTGGGCACGCCACTATATTTAAACTCAACAAGAACAACCAAGCAAAAACAAACGATGTACAGAAGAAACAGGCAAACATAAAAAACACAAGAGAAACAATGATAGCGCCAAACGAAACAACCATATCTAAAATAAAAAATCAATACTCACGTAAAACAAAGAGGCACACACGAAACTGACAAATGTCAAAATCAACAAACATAACACAAATAAAACAAGCAAGCGCAAAATTAAATACATATTGAAATGAAGAAAACAAAAAATAAGCCTGGCTAAAGTAACGTAAAATGGAAAAACGCTTCAACAGAAAATGCAAAGAGGTACACATACATACAACACCCATGCGAAAACAGTATTGGGAAGTGTGCAAAAACACGATAATCAAATTATCAACCTTATGATACGAACGGAAGGCTTTCCGTCATTGTAAGGAGGTGGGGTTATATTTATTGGGCCAATAGTGCAAAATATAAAAACGGCTGTCATGGAGACAAAATGATATAACTGAAGTTGTAAGGTGTTAAATGAACCCGCGATTTATGTCGCGCCATCTACTTACAATGCTAATGAAGAAACAATTGTGTAGATTTGTAGGACCGTGTAACCGTTTTGCCAATGTCATGAGAGTTATGATCACTTGAGATTTCCTTTATACCACAAAGATAACATGTGGAATATATTCCATCCGACAGAAAACAATACAGATGAGAGACTTGTTATAAAATCTTCACCAGGATAAAGGGTTGTATGTTCACCAATATAGTAAGATTGTAATGTTTCCTATTAACAATTTCATTAGGGCTTGAATACAGAGGAAAAAACATTATCAAAGACAGACTATGTTACATTCGTTCTATCCCTCCCAGAAAAGTTTCCGGATTCAATGGCACCATGTTTGAACTACATAAAAGTCACTTTACACAATCGTTAGAAGCATATTTTTAGGTTTTTAATGAATTAAATCGAATTAAGTAAGCGTGGCAAATAAACACTTCAAAACCTACTTACCCTGAAAACCCTTTGAAATAAGATTATGTGTTAACTGTGTTTGTCTTAGTCCATTAAAGTGGCGATCCTTATGCTGTGAATTATCTGTGGTCAAAATAGTCGGCGGCGGCCTCCATTCACCTGTATTGCTGTTTTAACGACTGACAACAACTGACTGCTTTATTTAGCTGCCTTAAACGTTTGCTATATTATTTTGTTTCACCTGATCCAATGCATTATGTTCAATTGCTATGCTCTCTTCACTCAATAAATTATATTGCACGGGTTCCCTCTGTTATTTCATAAAGTTGATCATATCAAATTGCTTATTTCTTATTCTTATAAATAGGCTCTATAATGTCAGCATGATGACTTTCACAGTATCAACTACAGTGACAGCTTAATCACTCCACTTTGGTTACAGCCTTAGATTGCAACTTATACAACAATCAATTTATATGTATCAAATTCATCTACCATAAGCTACTCACATTTAAGTACCGGGGTGGATTGTCGTTGTGATTATCCGTTGACATGAAATATGTTCTGTTCCTTTATCTCAAGATGATTTATACTTTTTTTTACCAAAATGTCTAATGGATATAGCATGGTGTTTATTTGCTGTAGTATAATGAATATATAATAATGTTTTTTGCTATAGTGTAATGGGTATATCATGGTGTTTATTTGCTATAGTATAATGAATATAGCATCGTGTGTGTTTGCTATAGTATACTTTATATAGCATAGTGTTTGCAAGATACTTTGTGCAGATATTGACGGAAACTAAACACAGAGTGTCATCCCATAACATTGAATCGTTGGACCTTAATAGAAATGACGTATACAATGATACGTATCGCGGTGTGCTCATATATATCGTGTTATACCGCGGTACAAAATTTGCTCGTTGTAAACAACTCTACCATCAATTGTGATACAATATTTTCTAAAAGGCTACAGTGTTAAACATACTTGACATTACATTGACATCATCGTCATTCAGGACCAACTATATAGCACATTACACAACAGGTATTCTGGTTAAAAGTCCTTGATGATGCGACTTTCTATACAGGAGGAGTAGCAATAACAAGATTTGCAATCCGATTGAAATGATGGCAATATCTGGTGTATGCTTGACACCATTTAAATTTAGGACCAGTTAGAAAATTCAATATTAGTATAGCTTTCCAAATAAATAACAGTATTATTTATATCAGTGGATATCTCAGCACTACCATTTTCACTTAGAACCAAAAAAACTGAACATAAAGATGTGCGTTCATTTTTATCGCTATTATCCAAATAGTTTAGTACTAGCGTTAAAAGCGTTTGCCAATAAATTGTTGCATGTGACATGGCAGAGGAGAGCCAACATGTTTTCATATAATCCCTTCTGGTCTATAACCGGCAAAGTTAATGAACTGTTTACATTCAATGGACAGGTGTCACCATTTGGTACTCTAGACTTGTTCATTAATATTACTTACCCCTTCAAAATTTTTTTTACCATACCAGAGAACCACTTTTGGCTCCTGAATTGTGTCCAGTTGTGTGCCTGTCACATCAATCAAAGTTCCGCCTCTGTAATATACACACAAGCAGTAATTGGTACTCGTTTTATACACCTGCAGTAATTACAAATACAAGTTTAAGAGAAAATAACAATTCCATTATATGTACAGACATAAGGAGTAATGTGCATTATTGCCCAGTTTCAAAATTTATAAAACGTCAAATTAGGATTTAAGTTTTGTCACATATATTTCAAAATTGAGATAAAATCAACCGTAAACTCAAAACCCGTTCAATAAAACATGACATTCAGATTTGTATTTAATGATGACATCATACCTTAAAAACCTTCAATTTAATGTACATGCAATGTTTAGGTAGTTTTATGACCAATGAAATTTCATACCCATTAAATTTTGAAAGACGTGTATCCCATTTTCAATGTAAGAGGTATACTGCAGCATTCTTGACAATGGGTACAAATAATATGACAGTGTGTGACAACTCCCTTGATGTTAACGCTAACAATTAGCTACTTGTTAGGTAGCATTTATTTTTAGATTCCTAATGTATTGGACATATGCTGTCAAATGAAGCCGCTCCGGTGGCCAAATGGTTAGAGCGTCCGCCTCGGATGCAGGAGGTCGTGGGTTCAATCCCTGGCCGAGTCATAACAAAGACTTACAAAAATGGTACTAACATCTGCCTCGCTTGGCGCTCAGCATTATTAGGTTAGTGTCAGGACTGGTCGGCCTGGTGTCAGGATAATGTGACTGGGTGGGACATCATGCTACATGTCTGCAGCATGATGTCCCAGTGCTAGATATCACCATAAACCGACATTTCAGACATCGTAGCGATATGACTGAAATGTTTTTAAAGTTACGTTTAAAATCCAAATCAAAACAACACAAATGTCAAATTAAAACAAATTTAAAGAAAAACATCACCTCTACACGAATAAGAATAATTTAATGGAGGTGTTTTTGATAATAATGGCTTGTTAAAAAATTAATTAGTATTTAATTAGATACCTTGATCGGGAATGAAGTGTATAATTTGTTTGTTGCAATAATTCATGTAATCACATTTGTGCGTTAGATGGGTCAATATTTGGACAAGGGAATTTAACATAGAACGTACGTTGTATCGGGGAAATTCTGGGTCACTTGTGACATTCTGGGACATGGAATGTCTCATATAATTTATATTGTCCATTGACCGCCTTTTCAACTGAGGAAAAATTGCAATGCTAACATTGTCATCTACAACCCAGCATGCTTCTCAAGAATCCAACCATCACCCTTACTATCCAGCAACACTTTCTGATTACAATGCAACACACCAACTATACTATTCAGCTACTGCATTTCGATCACGATCGAAATGTACACCCTACAATCCAACGCCCGCTCTTTATTAAAATTCAGATACACTCCCTAATATCCATCTACATTCACACACCGTACTATACAGAAACCGATATTCGATAACAACACATATACAAAATCTTACATTCACCTAAAATGCCAGGAGTGTTTATACCCAAAAGCTGTCCTGACATGCATACAAATTAACTATCACAAAAGAACGGTATGATGTAAAACAAGGAGATGAAAAAGGCATACACTCTCAAAAAGCATACTACACTGGATCACACACAAGGGTAGGAAGTGTTTGTAGACACGGCTAAACTTCTGCACACATACATTTATACTAGAAAGGATAAGGGATTTTTAGTTTATGTTTTGAGAAAGGCAAAGACATGCACAACACATATATCATACACGTACACCAGACCAATCACAACTTTTCGGCAAATATGATGAACATCTATCTTTTCTAGTGTCCGACCTAAAAGGGCCATTGCGGCTTAGTAATTGGTAAGGGCCATTGGCGTTTGGTAACAAAAAAAGTATCAACACATATACATATCTTCACTGTTCTACTCTCCAAACGTATTAGCACTGACAGTCCTTAAAACAATATTCTCTTCAGACATTCCTGATTTTCTACATTTACTCTACTTTTAAAGGTAGTCATGTTAGTAGCTCTGATGATGGTCCACGATTTTTTCACATGGGCCACATAGTCTAGGTTTAACAGCATGTTTGAGATAATGGTTGATGAGGCTAGTTTTACCCATATATTGTTTAGTTGTCTTGAGAACTGTGCATATCATAGAGGAATGCACTACAAGTTCCTGATTTAAGAAGGAAACATAGGAACGAATTCGAGAATTGGTTCCAACGATAGAGAGAAGCAGAAGAAACATTTGTTCAACAAGAGCGATAAAATAAACAAAGAATATTAGAAGAAAATAGGCGAAAACTTTGTATTGTGAAGAGAAGGCAGTGAAAATGAAACGGTAAGTTTGTTACAAAACATTTTGAAGGAGCTTAAATATTTTGGATAAAATATTAGTAATATTTAGCTCAACTGAATTATAATTGAACTCTGCATGCCAAGATTTCTAATCCTTCCGTCGCAATATCAACTCTCTCCATCACCGAGTTGCCAGCAACAGCAGTTACTACCACTACAGAAGCAGCATCAGAAGCAGCAGCACGCAGACTAGGACTTGGTTATAGAGAGGGAATAAGCCATTAATTCGGACGAAGTCAAGTCCATAGGTTGGCTATGATTCATGAAAACACCAATGTTACTTTCCGGCACACATATATCTCGTATAAAAGAGATTGTATTAAATGCTTGTAAATTCAATTATGCTGTTATCAATGGCAAAATGACAGTGCCTTAGATAACTGGAAGTCAACATTGACTCCCCAACATTGTCAACTTGCAGATATGTTCATGTTTAAAATGTTGTTAGTCTTTGCCAGGGGAGAGGGTTATGGTAAGGTTAAGTTAAACTAATCCATGTCTAACCATACCCAAACATTTTGGCTTTGAGTAAGAGAAGCCTCTTCTAATTATTAAAACATGTTAATTGTTTAAACACAATGGCTGCACGTCCCTTCTTATTGGTTAAATACATATTGTGTTTACACTATCTCTCACATGTATATCAATCTTAATCAAAATGGCCCCTTACAGGGCTACTCTCATCTCTAGAACGGGAAGATTCTAATAATTATTCACAAAATTTGTGTTTATGTATGTTTAAGTATGTATTGTTTTCGTCTTTGTCGTTACCCAACAAAAGCTTTAAAATCCTCTTCTATTACAAAATGTGTGTTCGTTGGCAAAAGTGTATGTTTATGTTAAATACAACATAACCACTCCCTCACCCTAGTGTAAACATGTATACATACCAAAAGTTGACAATTTTAACAACATATATTCCCTTGTTTTCCGAGTGACCCATCTGATTTCAATTTCTAAGGTAGTCTAGAGTGAAAGTAAATTCTAGTTAAATTCTCCTTGTCCCCTGAAGTACATTCCCATGTACACCTATGAACAATTTTAACATAAGTATTTCCACTTGTCCCTCATTGCGACCAAGAATATACACTTATTGGCTAATGTTAGTTATCATTGTCCACATACAACTATTACGATCCTGATGCCTGGTAGTTATGTTTTGGTTCTCCCATTAAAGTGTTATATAATGAAGAGGTTGCATTGGACATTAAATATAAGGCTATTTTAAGGATGCTCATGACAGCAAGAAAGGAAAAGAAAGAAGGAAAAATGGACAAAACGGTTGATGCTCATTACCTGACAATAGCTAATTTTGGTTTAATGTTGATAATGGTAGGGTCGGGGGTATAATTGTAAGTTAAGCCGCTTGTCACCGTCTGATTGTCGAACTGCACGATGAGTTTCTTCACCATCGTGTCATATGCTGTGCTGGTGACACATGTCAGCATTGTGCTATTGAAACTGAAATCAATTAATGCGCATATAGTTAAAACACAGTAAAAGTTGACCGAAACATTTCTTCAGATAAACGCTAGCCGGAAAGACAGGCATAAAGCAATAATTAATCAGAGTTTTGGAAGTTATTTTGAAATAGAAGGTCATTTTTTAAATTTAAAAAGCTGCTGCTTAAGTTGCGTTAGACCATATGTTGGACAACGAACGTCCGCTATATGACAAGAGAACCAATTGAAAACAACAACGATATCTTGAAGGGATTATTGATCTACTGGGGAAAAATAATGTCGATGAATTCAAGGCAAGACCATTTCTGCCTTTCAACGGCACAGTGTCGAAACGCTATCAGATATTCGTCAGCAATAGTAATACATTAACTGATCTGTTGAACATACTGGATTTCAGATTTGCATAATTTTTATTTAATAACAAGTAATTACATTAAAGATATTTTAATGAGAACAGGGTTTAGATAAAACAATGCATTTAGGGGAATAGAAAAACAACATTTCTAAGACTCCCATCATGACATCCATATTTAATGAATGAATGGCACCAGTTTATTTAAAAACAACTAGACATGATAACACGTCAGTTGGTCAAATCCCCAAGTTGATATACCATCAATATCGTAGAAACAGATATAATACTGTTCTTACAATGGTACAGTGATGGCTATATGTAGGGTCAGTTTGCCTGTGTACCGGTCACCATGTATAGTCTGTCCTGTGTTGAAAAATGTTGTTAAACGTACAACAATATTTAAGATCCATTAGCTATCATTAAACAATTTCTGGTGAATACATACTTTCATATGACCAGTCATCTAGGAGAAGTATTGATAATAAGATTTTCAAGATGGTGGGACCATAATGAGGGTCAAATCGGTGCCATTGTCATTTACTCCCAACTGAACAGAATAACAAGTCTTTCATTGGAAAGACCGCAAGAACTATTGATTCACGACGGACTGGACATTATAATAAATCTTCTTGTGAAGAAAAAAAAATTGTGTTATGATAATTTTTTATGATGGCTTTTGTGGCCAGATTGGATGTCAGATTAGCACCATTTTTTATTTAGGAACAACCACACATAACAACACATCTTTTAGTAAAAATCTTATGCTGACACATATATGACCATCTATTTAGTAGACGTTACAATAACACAAATTTCAATAGATCTGTTTTGGTGGCCCATAATAAATATCTGAGTTTCACCATTTTTTGTTAGAACCAACTACACAATGGCATGAATGTGTATGTAACGGTTCACGGTAATATTTGGGTTTATAACCAATAAAGTTTCAAAACAAAGTTGTGCAGCAAATCATGGGTTTTGAAGTTGGTACCCAACCTGCTTGTTCGTCTAGTTCGACGTTTCATTCAACATCAGCACATACACACCTTATATAAATGGATCTGTCTGGGCCATGTAAGAAAGTGATGCATAAGTGTAGATGGAATGGGCACCATCAGAAAACCACCAATGTCTGTTATAATAATCAAATGTGATCTCTCCGCACTTGAGCTTAAGAAAAAGGTAATTATAGTTTGCAAAAATTGACCGTATTGACACAGCAGGTAGCATGCTGGACTCACAACGGAAAGGGTACAAGTTAGAACTCTACCATCGGATCACCCTGGATCCGTTACCATGCTGTGTCCTTGGGCTATGTACTTTACTCCAATTGCCTCGGCACTAGATAACCTATATAAGTTTTCTGTTCTGTAAAGCACCTAACCTAAATTTGAACAAACATAACTAATAAAGGCAAAAGCATTCCAGTCGAAATGTGACTAGGAGCAAGGGGTGAAAGCTGGATGTGACATAGGGGAGATGGGTATGGGTGGGGTCCGGGTTGTGCTTTTTACCTTTTGACTTCACAACTGTGATTCCCAATCAAGATTCTTCTATTGGTTCCTGCATTCATATCATTCCCATTGAGGGTCAAAAGAGTCCCTCCTGACTTAGGACCTCGGGAGGGGTTGATCGTATCAAGGACAGGATTCTGAAATAAGAATTTTGGCAGATTGATATTGGCATGTCAAATGTATTTATAAGCGAAACGGTCTAGATTGATAACGGAATGTCAGAACAAGGGATGTTGTTTTCAATGATTTCTGTCTGAAAAGGTTCAAAGTTGCCTCAAACCAAAACAATGTTGCCAAGGCCCTTATTTGGAGCCCATGATCTGAGTATTGTTGAAAAGGTGTAACCGTGACAGAATGTCAAATGTTTGAGGCTTTCTAATCATTCATTCCAAGTATGAACAAAATCTATCAATGTGTTTAGAGTATATATAGAAATTTAAAACTAACGAATGAATTAACAAAGTTTCTATAACAAAGATTGACTTGCAAGGTGAATATGTCATAATATTAATCATGTGTCATGAGAAGTAAAAGGAGAAAATATTAATAAATTTGGAAACAATTATCTAGTGGCTTTTTATTCCAAAACTGTCATGCAAAATATATAAGACAGTAATCTCCAGAGATATCAATCCTACAGAATAAACCTGAATGCCTGATCCTCTACTGGCTGAAAAGAATTTCTTTCCACAACGTTCAATGGTTTAACTGTTTTGTGTTGAAACCACCTTTGCTATTCTTCAACGAGGAGAGTATATTCAAATAAGTTGCTGTGGTGGAGTTACTGGATGGAAACTTGGTGCCATTTTCATCTAGAACCAACATATCATCATATAGGTCTCCTGATGAAAACCTTATATTAATAAGACTTTTCATTTTGGAGGATAAATGATCACAAGACTTTGAAGATGGATATCACGGTGATCCGGTTCAAGATCAGATTGACAATATTTATATTTAGTAACAACTAGACATACACACATGATTCTTGGTGAAAGCACAATGATAATATGACACACTGTATAGGAGAAATTGCGAGTTGCAACAAAGTTTACAGACAACCACTGTGGCAACCATATTAGAAATCAAATTGACCCCATGGTCGTTTAGGATCAAGCAGGCAAAATACGCCTCTTAGTGAAATCCAAATATTGATCTGAGAATCCGGTCAGAAGAACAATAACAATATTTTAAAGAAGGACAATGTGAAGGCCACGTTCAAATTCTGAGCTGTATTATTTTCATTTAGGGGCAAACAGACCATGGAACGAATGTGTACATAATATTTGATGGCGATCATCCAAGTAGTTTCAGGGGAACAATGATGAAAACTGATAGCATATTCGTGGTAACAGACGGACCAGGACAATTTACAACATATCATCCCAGAAACTCTTTTGGTCCATAGCACAGTGACCTAAACCTCTAAACCTCTGCGTAGCAGAGAAATAATATATGCGTAGAACACACTCTGATCCCCTGGAATGGTGTGGAAAGATATATTAAATATGTGGTTATAAGGTGCACTTTTTTCTATTTTGAGAGGATACAAACCCTTAATGAAAATGCAAGTTTTAGACATTATTTGCTTTTACTTTTACCCTTCATTATCAACATAACTTTAAAGGAAAACCATAACCTCCAATAATAATATATGAACAGTAGTGACACAAGCACACATGACACCGTATCAACAGGAAGCAAAACGTGAAACAAATGGATGACAATATCAAAGTTATCAATAATGACAAGAGCCTAGTCATTTTTTATTAGAAAATTCATAAAAGTAATCTTCTACATTTATACGTAACAAATTGTTTAAAGCTGAAAACAAGCAAAAACGTTGGAGTGTTGAAATCGAGCCACTTCCATGAGTCTCTTAAGAAAATAAATTTATGTTTTATATTGTTTGTTTCTTCCTGTATATGTTTGTCCATCGCAATCTATCTGTATGTTGGTCCGACACCACGGGCATAACACATCATATCAAAATTACGTCATACCAATACAATTAGAATCAAAATTTCATGTCGATATTAAAGCCAATGGCCTGAACTCCAAGTATGAGGTATGGCATCCCCACTTTGAAACTAGTATCCTAAACAAGTCATGAAGTGTGATCGGACTCCTATACCGAATATGTGATTTTACAATAACCAGTCATATTAAATAACGATTAACTATCAATTTCTCAGCTAAATCATTTGTATCTTGTAGTTCGATCTATAAGGAAGTTTCAAAGCTGTGCAATTTTTGTGAATCTTGTTGTCATTGTTAAATATATGTTTCGAAAACAACACCTATTCTGTCCTTAATTTGCCCAAATAACCAGATAAACCAAATGATTGTTGTTAATTATATAATTGCGCTGGTTGTGACTTGCACTGTTATGTCATGGAAGTAGTAAAAAGAGAAATGCATAATTGAATAAAGGAAATTATGATATGATATGCGCTTGACAGATTATTCTTTCTATACGTAGTATTCAGCATGACACATATGTGGCTTATTTTAGTTGTATATACACACACACTGTAACGAGCTGTTGAAAAGAAGTAGATCACTCTTCAAGCCCACAAATCCCATCTCTCATGGAACCAAATACCAATCCATCTGCACAACTCCAGATATGTTCTTCCTTAAATAAACACTTCTGTGTAAGTTGCTTTATTATATGAGCAATAGTTTTTCAGTATGTAGCAAACCCAATGGCATCCTATATATTGATACGCATAACAACACGGAAACAATGAACATAGTTTCATGAAGAGGATGAGAATGTTCAAAAGATTCTTTTTCTAAATTACCTGATTGTGTTATAGGTTTATGGTCTTAAACTAACAGAAAAGATTGAAAACGAATATGTTTTGTGCAATTCAAGATACAATGTATTTTCCAAAGAAAATAATTTAAAACGGACTTACATTATTGTGAATTATACACCAAACAGTCCTAACAGTTATATTAAAATCCAAAGGTACGTCATTCTCCGAAATAATTTTAGTGGTATTCCGAATTAGATCCGATTTTGTATGCTCAGATGTATCAGTGACCTAGAATAGAGTTGATGTTCTAACAGTCTTGATGTATCATGATGATATAATGCAAATTGCTCTTGAATGAAGCCATCATAATTCCAAAATAGTGAATGATTCACACATTTTATATTAAACCGTGTAAATGCAGTAAATAACTTAAAAAAAACAAGTCATCTCACATTAAGAACTGAACACAGCTAAAAGAGTGATTCCATATATTAAATATTAAGACAGGAATTAATAATTTATATTTACTTACTTTATACACAACGAAGACACAATAATCACACAGAGATGAGGGTCATTTTCATATCAAATTCTTTATAGAAACATTCTAAGATGTAATCAAGGTCAGGTCTCTTACTAACGATTTAGTAAAGAAAATACAAAACGTCTGGTACACTAGGATTTTTGCAGGGGATACCAATGTCCTGAACGCAGATTAAAATAAATGTGTTTACCTGCAAAAAATAATAATCTTAATATCTAATCTACAAATACAAAAGATAGCTATGTAGTATGCTGCTTGCAAAAAATATTAGTCATGTAGGCCCAACCCCTTTCCACAATTATAGACAAAGGTGAAACAATACAAATTAAAAATACATGACAGATAGTCAAGTCTGTATTTTGCGCGGTAACGATATAACATACTGTCATGACTTCCAGTATATAGACCTACTTTGTATAAATGAAAATGTGATGTTTCAAATAGAAATGGTACAATGTTTCAATATTTTTTTTTACATTTTTTTTCACAGGATGATCACGACCAGACATTTTAGAAACAAGTTTCGTGTATCGTTGTTTTCATTTTGTTATGAGGTCAAGCTCTAGAAGTAATATATAAATAATGATACAATACGTAGCATGTAACAATCTTCGTGTATCAATATTGTAGGTACAGGATGAAAAGATTTTCACATAAAACAATCACATTTTCGGCATCTGACGACAAGGTGACATATTGTATATCTGTAGCAATGAGTTGAAAGCATTGTCCTAGTCAAATCTGTTTCTTCCAGACTACATACTTAATCATAATACCATAGGATAACTACTACTACGTCGCAAATCCAGCAATCAAAAGATACTATTTAAGCTAAAGGGAGCTAAAAGTTGTTTGTCCACCCATGTGGCGGTCGGGTACGGTTATCTCCTCTAAGATATAATACTTGGCGGCAAATCTTAAGAAACATCAGTTACTACTGGAGCGGAAGGCTTGTTCTCTATATATGGAAATGACGCAAGGCTGGAAAGTTGTAGGTGTATTATAATTGGGTAAGGATTCTCGAAGACACATATTGTACTAGGAAATATTATTTATTCTTCAAAAAAGGTTATCCAATCATAATACCTTAGGAGAATATGCATGAAATAGAGGGAGGTATATCCGCTTACCCTGGATATACCATCTCCGGCGCCCTAGTGCATGTGAGACACCTTCCAGGTAATATGACTGGAGGGGACTCCATCGACGAGCGGATTCAAATAGGGAAACAGTTTCCCTCGCAAATCGAGCAGAAGTCGTAAGGCCTCGTTTTAAGCAGCTATCGATCGACCTGAAAGGGTGACCTTTTGAGCTGCGGATATAGGTCCTACGAGAAAAAATTGGACACTCTGGGATACTAGATCTCGAAGATAAAAGCTAGAGGAAACGCACACACGGAGAGGTTCCTAATGAAACACTTATCTATAAAATACGTCAAGGGCATACAAATACACAAGACTATCTGAGAAAGCTGCTTGAGCAGTGTATACTTGAACATCCGAATGATGATCTTAAACTCAGATTCATGGTGATTGTAAAATATCTTACCCTGGTGAAATGTGATGCAGAATTCTTTCAGAAATCTGTGACAGAAGGAATAATTCACAGGGGTTATGTTAGAGTAGTAAGAGGAGCAGTGGAATTTTGTGATCATTTGAAGATCACCGAGTACCAACTGATCATGTTCAAACTACCCGGGTTGGATATCGATAAATTTCAGCGGTATCTCAATAATATGCCTGATTAATATTTTCCAAAGATTGGTCTCGAATGGGGGAAAATAAGAGGCCCTCCAGATATTCTCCGACGTAACAACGATCCAGCAGGTGGTGGTTGTCATGTATCACCGGGCATTGTCAATATCTGTGCCCAGCAGGGATATGATCTTTACAGCTTTTCTCCAGATGTCCTGCAGGGTGATTTGATAATGTCAATGCCAACTGTTTATTTACGATGCCGTAAACCTTTGCTGCCATTGATACGTTTTCGTCTAACCGACCCTGACGCTAATTTATTGAACATGTGCGGTGAAGAATCAACTGTTAGTTTATATGTACGTGACAGGCCGTAACGGCCCATCGTGAAAAAAATATCACATTCCATCGATATTAAAAAAGTATCGACAAAATATGTAACATATCAGTTTTTTGCAGCTTTCTTTGGGTACCGGAGTTATTCCATCTTAGCGGGTTCAGATTCGGCAATCCTAACGGATTCCAGCACAATTTGTCTAAGGTGTCTCGCACGCGCACTTACATACGCTCGAGTTTCATATTGTCGAAGCAGCACTGATGGCATTTTCGGAATGGCGCTTGCCAGTTTAGCAAATTTAGCTCTCTAATGTTGTTTGTGTCAATCCGCCAACGTCAATTCCAATTTGCGATGAAGTAATTGGATAAATCTATACCCTGCCGCTATTGTATATCTTCCCTCTTCACGTCGCTGCTGTATCATCTCAAAATCATCATTAATGTTTACAAATCAAGTTGAGCCGCGATATCATCTTGCTGTAATTAATTATTTTCAGAGATAGTGTCATTCATATTTTCCTGGTTCATTATACAACAAATTTATTTCTACAATAAAATATTGTATCAAGACCAATTTGATAGCGTGTTGCTGGATAGTGTATATTTATTCTGACGAATCCATGTGGGGTTCTCTGAGCATATACAAAGTTTCTGAACGTATTTATGTCCATGTCGCTGGAACACCATGTCTGATGAATATTTCGCAGTGTATGTGTGTCAACACCGTTAAAAGTAACAAAAACGTTGCCGTTATCTCTGATGACTTTGAGGGATTTGAGTGTACCGCTGTGTAATATAAATGCGATCTGTATTTGTATGCCTGCCTCGTGAAATTATTCTAGTCAAATGTGTCTGTTTGTCAAGTATGACATCATCGTAAACCACTATATTATTTATATACCCTTTAAGATTCTCGATGGACGGCGCGTCATCGTTGTCAGTGATAAAATCAATACCATCATATTCAGCCGCTGCAATTTTATTAAATTCCTCAAGAACATTATAGCATCGTTGGTCATCTGCGGATGGTGCCACTAAATAAAGTTTGTACCATTGGAGTCACCTCATTATCAGGTTGAATAACAACGGATGTTAGACTTGACGAAAAAGATCAACCAAAACCAGGCAAATTTCCGGTAACTGCGATTAATCTGCAACAAAGACATATCGCGGACTCAAAGTTAATTCATACGTTGAAGTCGATATAGAATATAAACATTAGAAAATCACTCGCCATCTGGGTAATTAGATTGGCGATGAGTGGTAAACTAGGGATAGGTTCAGGGCAATTAATTGTCCAACACCTACATAATGGAGTCGATTTGTTATAGTTCAAGAGGTTGCAATAGAGGTACAACAGCGATTAGCAAACTGGGCGATGCAGCAGGTGTGACACGTACAGCTGCGGAAAATTGGTTGCCACAACAGGCAATATGGCAAATTCACCTACCAAAACAATTCAGCATGGACGGTTTTATGTCCGCAAGCCAAAAAAGTTTATTAGGTAGATATTTTGTTTTTACCACCCGATGTCATTGACACATCATGCAAACGGCGCACATACAAATACGTCTTGACTGTCATAGCCGTTGCAAGTAGATATAATCAAGCATAGCCGCTATCGACTCAAACAGCAACTGAAGTCTTAGCAGCATTTTAATGAATTTATCAACTTGAAAGCCTGCGATGGCCACAGATGTTGCAGGTTGACCCTCGGTTAGGTAACATTGCTCATGCAATAAAATAAGTCTTGGACACGCCACTCTACATCGTGATCAGACAATCGTTGTGCTATTTAATAAAACACTTGCACAACGATTATTTTAACAACAGTACACGCCAAAATTTCTGAGCAACGACATATCTCGTGAATGGGTTGCGAGACTACCTCACATGTTGGCGGCGTTAAACAAGGATGTCGCTAGAGGCAATTTCGGCAGAACAAGAGCAGTGCAGTAGTGTGACAGTCAGCTATATATATTAGTCTGATGAACTTGAGGGTAGTGCAGCTAGAGCAACTGATCCAGTCTGGAGTGTAACCACACATACAATTTCAATCGTGGTGAAATCTACATACAAGATTCAATAGCTTCTCCAGACGGATTTGTCCGTGAACAATTACAAGTAATTCCTGAAGATACCCAATTCCCACCAAGTTTGATCCGGCGTCGGAGACTCTAGCGAGGGTGCAACGAAGTGCCTCGATCTCTGTTACATTTAAGACATGTCAGAGCGACATTTATGCGCGTGTGACTGAGACTAATATCACTTCTGTCCACGGTAAATTGTCGTACGTCCATGAAAAAATAGTGCCACAACATTACTGTGTTCATATTGTGGTATTAAGAGTGGGAGAAGATAAGCAATGATCCGTCTGTTGGAAAATAGTCATAGAAACGAAAATCCAACATCGAAACCTTGGCATCGGTCAGTATGTCTGTTGAGATAAAGTGAACTTGGTTATTCGTCTGCTCCGTGCTTCGCTGTTCCCCAGTAGGCATCAAGTCCTACCCCGAGGATGCAAGGTCGTGAGAGTAGTAAAACAGGCTGAGCATGTTGGCGGTGACCTCTATGCTGGAGCTCATTCAGTGTGTGTCAAGCTTCGTATCTGATAGGTAAGTTGATTTTCTTACATTGTCCGCCAGAAATTTCATACTGAAGAAAGGCCAGCATACAGACTTAGGACGTGTTTATTCAGAGCTGCGTGTTGTGCGTTTTTCCCTTAGTTATAATCGCTAAGACAAATTGAGAAAAACGTATAAAACGTAAGCCCGGCACTTGTCTTGTGGAACGCAATGTCCGTGCAAAGATAAATCTTAAACAGTTGACGCAGAAATTGATAACAGAAAGTAAATGAAGCATACTGGTAAAATATAATGTTAATACCACCTTTAAAGTGAATTATACATATGTTGGCCTGCGCAAGTAATGCAGTGTAGGCACAGAGCTATATCAAGTAATGGTTACCTGTCATAAAAGTGAATACTTTCTGAAGAGAAGGTCAAGGACGGTGTGTACCGGAAGACTAATTGAAGCTTGGCGTTCCAAGGCTAAGCAAGCAAAAATTATGTAAGGAGTTCCTGAAGGACATACAGACCTGCACACATATAAACATCGCAGCCTGTCATGTGAGGTTGCATAGGCCAACCCTACAAATGACTAAGTACTCCTGAAATATGATAGAATGCTTATGCAGATAATCGTGATTCAAGTATCGGCTACAGAGACATGGATACGCGAGACGCTACGGAGTAAACCATGTATATAAATATTGCCTGTAATTGTCCGACTAGAGCGGAGGAATTATATAAATGTACAGAAATGTCTATATTACAAACAAAATGCTTCTCTTAAGAGGAATAGAGGCACCATTATAGATACAAAGTAAATGCGACAATATCCAACATTACTTGCAGGCAAAATGCCCACAGAGCGCCTGCACAAGTAAAATTATTGAAGCTGGATTCCTGACTCTGAGTAAACGTTGGTATGGAAACTCACCAATATGTAACCGTAAGTAAAGGCATCACACATATATTCGGAGTTTTTATAAGTTTTATATATTTGCACCTACATAAAGCAATTGTGAGTTAGTAGCAGTTCTCCTAAGGTATGACGATTAGGAAACGTATCTGAAGAACAAATTAAAAAATATCCATGCTAATATTACATCTAACGGGAAAATCCCCAATTGTTAAGTATTGTATGAAGTACCTCCCATTCCAGACTAGTGCCATCTTTATGATAATAAGTGGTCAGATTTCTATAGTAATATGGAATTGCATATAAAACTTACCACATAGGAAAATGTAACATTATTGGCCGTGGCATTATACTGGCTGTTGATTGTGACAACTAATTTGCCAATACCAGTGATGGAACTTGCTCCAGTGACACACACAATCCTGAAATGTACAAGACTTAAACAATTCTTACAATTAAAACTTTAGTCATTTAATGTTGTCACGTACAAAAAAAAAAATGGTGAAAGCGTTGACATAGTTAAGGTAAATGTCTCAAGTGCTTAAGCTATTGGGTTGAGATTTTTAAAGTATGGGGGAGAAGTGGGTTAAGTTACGGAGCAAAAGGTGGCTAAGTCACAAGGCAGAGATGGTTAAGATATAGGGTTGATAGTGTTACGGTACAGTTAAGGTGGTATTGGTTTAGGGCCGATATAAAAATATAGCATCAGTAGCAATAGACGGAAATGGGACTACCAGTTTAATGTTCACAGCGGTCATAGCTACACCTATAGAAGGACTTATAAACTGAGGTAAATATCTTGTCGTCTGTATATTTTATTTATATTGGTGTCTCTCATTGATTATATGCTATATCTATCTTTCTATCTATCTATCTATATAACTATATATCTATCTATCTATGTAACTATGTATCCATCTATCTATTATCTATCTATCTCTCCCTCTATATATAAATATATATATATATATATATATATATATATATATATATATATATTCGAATTTATTTGGAACACGAACGAAATTTAATTGAAGCTATACATATTTGGACCTCTGATGCAACTTATTGGACTACTTGTGATTCAAATCACAGTACTGTAAGTTCATTCTAAAGTTTCACATTGTATTCTATGGAAAACGAATAATTTGTTAAAGTTTACAAAACGTGTTGGTTTTCGCTCTTTTATGTGACTAAGTTTAAGACAATAGAGTAGTACTATACTGAAAATGTCAGTAATAGGATCAACGGGGATAAGTTCTGACTACAAATGATGTTCAGATCTTGAAATATATTTTGGACATAGGTAACAACATATAGAGGCAATTTATATTCTCAATTGTCATTTATATGTAGTGAAGATAGATCAAACATTTGTCAGTGTCATTGAATTTTATCCATGATGTACTACTGTTCAGCATGTTATTGACCCTGAAAATGAATTTGATTTTTTAACGATACTTACTGTTCCTGGGCAATATGCAGATCTTTATCAGGAGTGCACTGGACCTGGATACGATTTTCAATACAGACAATAATATTGATGTGATCAACACTATTCCCAAGGTTAATTCCTTTGATAGTGAGATAGGTACCTCCATCCATTGGCCCTGAAGTGGGTTTGATCTGAAACGTGATTGGTTTTCTTAGATATATGCCTTGTTCTGCATAAATTAACTGATACATTTTGAGCTCGACAAGAATTGTGTTTCCTTAAAGACAAGTTTTTATTTTAAAGCAATTGTTATGGGATATTACTGCTCTGGTGATGCTTTGTTACACCAACTTGAGTTTGTAGATAACTTTCACTTTGGCAAACATGTGACTACAGAAATTGAAGTTAATTATTGTAGTATCTCTAGTTTTATATCAGCAAACATACGACCATAGGATGTAATGCTAACACCTATATTTTTCTCCAACTTTGCATCGGCTATCGTGACCACATGCTTAATGCCAACACCAATTTTCTCCAATTTTACAGGGACAAATCTTATATTTTCTCAAATTTATTTGGAATATTGAGCACTTCAATTATTTTCTGTTATTCTCGTTACCTTTTGGTTAAATCTCCTATGTGCAGGATGTGATTACTCTAATTGTGGAGATTGAATAGTACAATGTTACAGGAGAAAATGGTACTCTTCAACAAGGCGAACATACTCAAACTGGAAGAGATTTTAACTGTTTTCTGCTCACCTCTTTGATGTGAATATTTAGATTTAGAATGACTGAAAGAAAAGAAGCGACGCACCCTATACTGGCACGTCCATTATACATTACCTCACACATTGCATACTTACATATCGATTACACACCACATTATTCATTGTATACTGGTCTTTCCATTATAGACTCCAATAACATTATTCTAATGCCAATGATCTTACATGTATGATCTCAGGATTTGGGCAGGTCTCAGCTGTGGAAAGCCACACGGAGGAACATCGGCCCTCACTGGTACAGTATTTCCCACACCATCCACATTTATACTGGTTCTTGAGAGTCAGGCATCCACCACATGAGAATGCCATCTCACACTTGTACATGATTACTGAAAAAAGATATATAAAGGTCACTCTACTGAACATGTGAAATGTAATCATTCCTGGGGAATGAAACTAATATAAGCACATCAGAGACTTTATTGTATTCAATTTTTCCATGATAATATATGATACACATTAATTCTAGACAGCATGTATAATTTAATCATTCCTGGATAATATATTGAATACAAGTATTCCAGAGAACATGTCTAATTATTTTCAGTAGTAAGAAATAATACAAGGAATACAATCACTTTAGAGAACATATAAAATTCAATTATTCCTGGATAATATATGGAATACAAGCGTTCCAGGAAACACATATAATTATTTTGATTCGTAGAAAATAATGCAAAGAATACAACTGCTCTAGAGAACACGTATAATTCAAAATTTCACAAGGAATACAGGGAATAAAGCATTGTAGTTACCAGTCAGAATCTAATCATGCCTCATGCCTCAGCAACACAGGGAATGCAAGCACGTGGTAGAACATGCATAGTTGTACCATTCCAGGTAAATACATAAAATACATACACTCTAGAAAACATATATAATTTAATCTTTTTTGTATAAGCATGGAAAACAAGCACTCTAGATACTATGAAGAACTGAATCATTCCTGGCGAGCATATGGAATTAAAGCACTTAATAGAACATACTGAATTGAATCATTCACGGGGTATCCATAAAATACAGGCAGTTTAGAGACCATGTATAATTAAATCATTTCTAGGAAATACATAGAATGAAAACACTTAGTAGAACATATAATCTTTACGGCTGAATACAAGAACTCTTTAGGGTACGTATGATTTGTTAGTTCATGGGAATAAAAGGACTAAAACACTCTTGAGACAAGGTAGAATTTGATCATTCTGGGAAATACATATAATACAAGCTCTTAGTTGAACATATATAATTTAATCATTCCTGCCGAAAGCAAGCATTCTTTAGCGTATGTATAATTTGATAGATCTTGGAGAATACATGCACTCGAGAACGAGTAGAATTTTACCATTCCTGTGGAATACATGGAATACAATCATTTACGAGAACATTCATGGAGATAGCATAGAATGAAAGCGCTTTAGTCAACATGTGTTATGTATATTTTTTTTTTTATTCTGGGCTGTAATTGTTATTGATTATCTATAGCTGGATTTATTGCATGTGGCCTATTCTAAGATGTTAATGGGAAGTACAGTTGAATAGGATTTATACATGGATGCGACGTATGTGTTGATAGTTATTAAGAATACAATTATTAGTAAATATTTTCACAAGATTCGGTCATTTCCCCATTGGACCATTTCTTGATGTGTTATATTAAAAGAATTAAGTTTGTTCCCATTTAGTGGGTTAACGCATTTTAATTATTTGATTTTGGTCTTTAGAGTTCTTATTATTTGTTAGTTCATGGAAATAAAAAGAATAACATAATTCAAGACCAGGTAGAATTTGATCGTTCCTGGAGAAATACATATAATACAAACAATTGGTAGAACTTATATAATTTAATCATTCCTTCTACAAGCAAGCACTCTTTTGAGTACGTATAATTTGGTAGATGATGGGAAATAAAAAGAACACAAGCACTCAAGAAAGCGCGTAGAATTTGATCATTCCTTTGCTATACATGGAATACAAACATTTACGAGAACATGAAATTAATCATTCCTGGGGAAAACATGGAATGAATGCGCTCTAGTCAACATGTGAAATGTATATGCTTCATGTTTATAATTTGCATTCACGGCTGTAAATTGTACTGATTTCTAAAGCTGATTTTGTTGTACGTGCATAAGGTATATTTAATGATGTTACATAATGTACAATTGCATAGGATCTATACATGTGTTGATCATTATTAGGAATAAATTAGTGAATACTTTGACAAGATTCGGTAATTTCCCCCACTGGACCATTTGTTGATGTGTTATCTAAAAAGAATTAAATAAGTTCCCATTTGACGGGTTAATGCATGTGAGTTATTTTATGATGTTGTACGTTTTCGGTTTGTCACTGAAGTAACAGTGACGATATTTTTGTTTTAGCTTTTCAGCATTCAAGAGAAGATGTCGAATTTAATCCTTTCTGGTGAATATAAGCTGTCTAGAGAATATATAGAAACTCATATGCGAAGGGAATAAACGGATGGATTACAATCTCCCTAAAGAAAATGTAGAATTTAATCAATCATTGGGAACATATGGAAAAATGATTCTCTAGATAACATACAGGCCTTAATCGTTCCAGAGGAATCCAGGAAATGGGAGCACTGTAGAGAACTTGTAGAGATGAATCATTTCTTTGACATAAAAGGAATATATTCATTCTAAATGACATGTAAAATCGGACTCCAAGGAATACAGGAGTTGCAAGCACTCTAGAGAACATGTATAGTTAAACCATCCCTTGTGAATCCGTGAAGTGCAATCACCCTAGAAACCCAAGGAGAGTTTATAGGTATTTTGGGGAACACAAATAATACAAACAGTCTAGAGGCCAAGGAGAGTTTATAGGTATTTTGGGGAACAAAAATAATACAAACAGTCTAGAGTCCAAGGAGAGTTTATAGGTATTTTGGGGAACACAAATAATACAAACAGTCTAGAGGCCAACGAGAGTTTATAGGTATTTTGGGGAAAACAAATAATACAAACAGTCTAGATGCCAAAGAGAGTTTATAGGTATTTTGGGGAACATAAATAATACAAACAGTCTAGAGGCCAAGTAGAGTTTATAGGTATTTTGGGGAACACAAATAATACAAACAGTCTAGAGGCCAAGGAGAGTTTATAGGTATTTTGGGGAACACAAATAATACAAGCAGTCTAGAGGCCAAGGAGAGTTAATAGGTATTTTGGGGAACACAAATAATACAAACAGTCTAGAGGCCAAGGAGAGTTTATAGGTATTTTGGGGAAAACAAATAATACAAACAGTCTAGAGGCCAAAGAGAGTTTATAGGTATTTTGGGGAACACAAATAATACAGTCTAGAGGCCAAGGAGAGTTTATAGGTATTTTGGGGAAAACAAATAACACAAACAGTCTAGATGCCAAAGAGAGTTTATAGGTATTTTGGGGAACATAAATAATACAAACAGTCTAGAGGCCAAGTAGAGTTTATAGGTATTTTGGGGAACACAAATAATACAAACAGTCTAGAGGCCAAGGAGAGTTTATAGGTATTTTGGGGAACACAAATAATACAAACAGTCTAGAGGCCAAGGAGAGTTTATAGGTATTTTGGGGAAAACAAATAATACAAACAGTCTAGAGGCCAAAGAGAGTTTATAGGTATTTTGGGGAACACAAATAATACAGTCTAGAGGCCAAGGAGAGTTTATAGGTATTTTGGGGAAAACAAATAATACAAACAGTCTAGAGGCCAAGGAGAGTTTATAGGTATTTTGGGGAAAACAAATAATACAAACAGTCTAGAGGCCAAGGAGAGTTTATAGGTATTTTGGGGACTACAAATAATACAAACAGTCTAGAGGCCAAGGAGAGTTTATAGGTATTTTGGGGAAAACAAATAATACTAACAGTCTAGAGGCCAAGGAGAGTTTATAGGTATTTTGGGGAAAACAAATAATACAAACAGTCTAGAGGCCAAGGAGAGTTTATAGGTATTTTGGGGAACACAAATAATACAGTCTAGAGGCCAAGGAGAGTTTATATGTATTTTGGGGAAAACAAATAATACAATCACTCTAGAGGCCAAGGAGAGTTTATAAGTATTTTGGGGAACACAAATAATACAAACAGTCTAGAGGCCAAGGAGAGTTTATAGGTATTTTGGGGAAAACAAATAATACAAACAGTCTAGAGGCCAAGGAGAGTTTATAGGTATTTTGGGGAAAACAAATAATACAAACAGTCTAGAGGCCAAGGAGAGTTTATAGGTATTTTGGGGAAAACAAATAATACAAACAGTCTAGAGGCCAAGGAGAGTTTATAGGTATTTTGGGGGAAAACAAATAATACAATCACTCTAGAGGCCAAGGAGAGTTTATAGGTATTTTGGGGAAAACAAATAATACAATCACTCTAGAGGCTAAGGAGAGTTTATAGGTATTTTGGGGAAAACAAATAATACAAACACTCTAGAGGCCAAGGAGAGTTTATAGGTATTTTGGGGAAAACAAATAATACAATCACTCTAGAGGCTAAGGAGAGTTTATAGGTATTTTGGGGAAAACAAATAATACAATCACTCTAGAGGCCAAGGAGAGTTTATAGGTATTTTGGGGAAAACAAATAATACAAACAGTCTAGAGGCCAAGGAGAGTTTATAGGTATTTTGGGGAAAACAAATAATACAAACAGTCTAGAGTCCAAGGAGAGTTTATAGGTATTTTGGGGAAAACAAATAATACAAACAGTCTAGAGGCCAAGGAGAGTTTATAGGTATTTTGGGGAAAACAAATAATACAATCACTCTAGAGGCCAAGGAGAGTTTATAAGTATTTTGGGGAACACAAATAATACAAACAGTCTAGAGGCCAAGGAGAGTTTATAGGTATTTTGGGGAAAACAAATAATACAAACAGTCTAGAGGCCAAGGAGAGTTTATAGGTATTTTGGGGAAAACAAATAATACAAACAGTCTAGAGTCCAAGGAGAGTTTATGGGGAAAACAAATAATACAAACAGTCTAGAGGCCAAGGAGAGTTTATAGGTATTTTGGGGAACACAAATAATACAAACTAGAGAACTAGTAGAATATAGTCATTGTAAGAAATGATTTTGTATACGTGATAGATGAATACAATTTCTTCATCTTTGATTAGCACATGTTTAGATTTTAACTTTGATTTGGCATTTATAGCAATGATTACACCGAGATGCTATGAAATGCTGTTAAACTATATGCATATAGATAGATAGATGGATAGATAGATAGATAGAAAGATAGATAGATAGATAGATAGATAGATATATAGATAGATAGATATATAGATAGATAGATAGATACATAGAGAGAGAAAAAGAGAGAGAAAGAGAGAGAGAAAGAGAGTACAGACACAAACCAATATAGAAATCAAGTTATACAAGTGTAAAATAAATATAATGCAAACAACATATAACATGCCTGTTTCATGTATTTTCCCACAATTGACGTTGACGTTTGAGCTAACATAATATGTGGACTTAGCTTAAGTTTCATCAAAATATATGTAGAGGTTAAAACTAATGTCCTCCATAAACAACCAGGCCAATGACATGTTAAGACAATGACGTTGAGGGCAGCGATATGACTGTGAATATATAGTGCACTACCTTAATATAAGCATTCATTAAAAAGCTCCACCAGTGTACGGATTTAGATCGATTATTTATAATTTATATTGCTGTGATTTAGCCTGGCATCTTTCGAAACAGCGCTTTTGAACATGAGAAGAAACAATTATCTCCTCTTCGTCCATCATCTAACTCATAAAATGGAATGAAGCAAACCCTAAAGGAAGAGATAATATAACATCTGGAAAAACTCATTTGAGTCAACTGACAGATAAGTCAACTTAATATGAACGGTAGTGGCGGCGTGACTTAACGTTCCCTTCTGGTCTCTATTTCTTAGGAAGGATACGTCATGAAAGCAAGTTCATCAACCTGTCCTCACACATGGAGACATGGGAGAAAAGGTAACCAGACTAAGATCGCCCGTTCTTGGAGATTGGGTTATATGATCCCTTCTCGACAGTCTGTATTTTGTATGACTGGTGTAGAGAGAGAAGAACTATGGCACACCCTGGATCCAAGGAAAAGACAACAATGAACTCGTGGGAACGAGAGATGACTCAGAACAAGATATTTTTGGCTCACACATCTCATAACAGCCAAAATGGAAGATATCACATTGACATTATTTTTCACTAAGCACGTGAGCAAAGCACAACTCCAGTTTTGCTTACAGTTCAAATAACAAATCAATGAGGGTTTATCAACCAGATCCCACTCTTTAAGACCGAGGGTCATAATGTAGTGACTCGAAGAGCACTGCCCAGAGACCGGTTATTACTGCCTGGTGGCTGACATCTAATGCCGAATCAATAGACTTGGACCGGTTCGGCGCTGACAATCTGAGAGAATAATCTCTATTTTGAGGAACTACGATTCAGTAAAGTTTTCTCAACTGACAAAGAAGAGTTATTATCCAGAGGTCCATTCAAGCAAGAACGCTGCTCTCGTCTACATTCGGAATGGCTTGGCTAACTTTTTGCAGGCAATATAAACGCCATCACCCTTGCCCTGCACTAACAAGCGGGGTAGTACTATGTATTTCTCGATAATGGACTCTAACATCTTTGGAACAAGAGTCAGGTATCCTACAGCTGCCAACATCTAAACCAATATGAAGAAGCTACGGATTTCCTTTTTGCTTGAGATGGCTCCATTCTACAATATGAACTGTAGTAGATCCCTCATAGGATCAAAGGGGATTACGTTGTGACAAGAAGGAGGTAGCATGATCATTTTTGCTTCTTTATAAGTGCGACGATGTTCAGCTTAATTCCAAAATGCATCATCCCTAAGACGACACATTGGATACCAACAGTGCACAAACATGTGATAATGATAAATATATGGGATATGTGTGATATTTCCTCACACCTTGGAATATAATATCAACTGAAAACGGACAAAAACAACACAAAAACAACAAAAATATGACAAAACATTTTTAGGATATATTTACCCTAACATTGGTTACTCAGACAAGGTGTATATTTATTAAAGCACAACTTCGCTATGCAAGGTGTCAGAAATTCCTTGAAAATAAAATTTAAATGAAATTAGATTTACAAGATAAGAGAAAGGACTATAGAAAATGAAAACAGAGCACTTCATCATATTTCAAAATAAGCCGGAAGACGGCTTCAAAGATGATCAAGCATTCAGCATTTGACACGCGTGTATTTGCCGTATAATTTCTCCAAAAAGGGGAATATATTCTCTATGTTGGATATGACTCAGGAACCAGACTCAAATACTGCGTTTTGTATATTCTGATTCTTCAGTTAGTAATTGGAAATGGGCATATTGAGCTTGGACTGTGGACAAGTCTCCTGGTAAAAGGCAAGCAATGTACACTGAAGAGTTAAGGTATTGTTGCTATTAAAATATAAGTTTAATGTTGATTATATTAAATGGCCACGTGTTTCTCTGGAAGTGTATCATCATAAAGCTTCTTATTTTACACTTTAATAATAATAATAATAATAATAATAATAATAATAATAATAATAATAATAATAGACCATTTTTCCCATAGAGAGGAATTGGATACATTTAAGAAAAAGTATCCCCTGTCACTGGGAACTGACAACGTAGGTGGTTTGGTTAACAGTTACCCTTTAGAATGATATGCGTAAGTCTGTCCTATATGAAAGACAAAATAGTACAGCAATCAAAGATATTCCAAAGCACTTTTAATACATTCCGAAACTTGATGATTAATTATGATCTTATTTGATTAACGAGTATGACAAACATAATTTGAATGGATCCTCGATGAACATAATAATTGTTACCTTGTATATTGTATGGGTTGTCGAGACTCTTGTTGAGTGCCCAAAAAATATAGAATGGCACATTCATGTCACTTGTATTTCCCACATACGAGAACTGAAATTAAACATGGGACATTTTCAGCAATTATTTGTCCTTTTCGGAGGTATTATTATGTTTAGAGCATTTCAAACCCAAATGCTTCCATTTTTCTCATTTACCAACTCACACTTTTTTCAATACATACTAATTTTGTATTTAATTTAGTCAAGGGATGTACATGTAGAATGGAACAGGCAAATATATTATAGTATAATCATGCTTCTGTTAGTCTAATTTCCAAACATCTTAGGTAGGCCTAATAGTGTGTTCAGTGTATAATCGATTTTAAATGTTCGAGACAGGATCAATTAGTAACGGGTAAATAGCAAAGAGGCTACTAACTATAGCTTGATTGAAAACGGAAATTAAATGCCAAAATGACATGGCCTATATGTTATGGGCAATTCACCTATGCAAATATGCATCCAATCGTGTGTAAGGGTTGCAGAGCTATGGCAGCTATAGCATATGTCAAGCGATTTAAGTGCTTGGCCCTAGTTATTCCAGAATATGTTACAGATACGCTCAACAGATACCAGTAAGAAACACAGATCCATAACGGACAGTATTTTATGCCTTTTTTCTTTTTTTGATTATTATTATGGACCCTGTTCATGAAGGACGGAAGTTAAAATCATTTTAATTTTATTAGCAGTTTAATTAAAACGACAGTATTTTATGGCGCTGTCTTCAGTTCGTTATCAATCCATGATATGAATGACACATATCCATAAAGAACAATAGTTTTTGTTGAGTTTTTTATTTTATTACGATTATCAAAGTTAAAATGAACAATACTTTTCCATCAAGTACAATATTTTAAGTCCGATTTTGTTCGTTTTATTATCATTTTCGACCTTACAATAAAAAAATAAAAAAACAATATACAAAGTCTTCTTCATGTATTTATCAACCAATGTTTCCTGGAATGTCCTTAACAGACTTTTGTTCACAGTAATATTAGCTAAATACATTTTTTTTTCTAAATGAAGCCCTTTTTCATCTGAGCTGCAGTAGCTAAGTGGTTAGATATATGGCATCAATACTTCAATATTGCAGGTTTTCATTCCTGGACAGACTATGCCTGGTTCACAGCGAAACGGTGTATATGGGGAAATTATTTTAGCCCCACTGTTTCAACATGATATAATGTTGTATGTGATGTCATGATTAATTAATTAGTATATTAACTAGTTTATTATTTAATTCATTCATTTAAATACTATTCTTCCTGCTCATGTAGACATCAAGTTGCTAGAAATATCACGTTGATTTATTGTACTTACATGAACGAGTTCACATTCAATGATGCTTTCTCCATTGGAAAGTCTTGTCACATTGGCATTGACTTGTATGCCATTGTTCAGATCAAAGAAACATACAAGTGAGGTTTGAAAGTCCTTAAATTAACACAGAAAAAGATTATGCTTATGTAATATGAACAAATTAGTGTTAAACTATAAAACATATGTAAAAGGTATAAATTAGAGGTATTAATGAATGCATTGAACGATATAAAAAAAATATGTATCAATTTAATTACAACACTTTCCCCTTTATAACACGATAGTTGGGGTCCAGAACAGTATCATCCACCTGCCATGGATCGTGCACTTAACATGAATTGTGACTCGTATTATAGTATTTCGTGAAACTACTAAAATCGCCATAGAAAATGTAAAATCAATATCTGTTGTATTTATCATTGTAGCTGAAAATGGTTTAAAAACTATCCACAGTTCTTTTCCAGCAACTGTCTTTCTAAGCATACCAACATATATATATATATATATATATATATATATATATATATATATATATATATATATATATATATATATATATATATATATATATATATATATTTATGTATATAAGTCACTGGTTCATGCCGCTGAAATAAATGTCACGTGACGTAAAATTGGAATATGGACAATTAGGTCAAGGTAAATAAATGAATAATGTATGATGTCCCTGTATTAATAATATTTGCATCTGTCATATATTTCATCTCTTTCAAGTGCATATTAGCTGCAATTAAACACTTTTCAGTAATGATGACAAACATGTCAAAGAAAAACTAGTATGCGCCTTTCATATTTTTCTTTCAAACTTTATATATTTCATCTTTATACGTGTAGTGAATTTTTTTATATATTTGTTCTTGCTATATTATAATTTCTTCATTATATTAGAATATTAGAACGAAAAGTGACGTTATATATAAATTTTCATTAGATTCATTAGTCCTTACATTATATAAGAAATGCATGTTATATTAGTCTGGTTTTTGCATTTTTGCCATTGCCATCACATAAACTTAATTTGAGGTTTTCCCGCTAAAAGAAGACAAAGAAAACCAACATGTGAACAACATCCCGTACTTAAACAGGTCAACACTCACTTCAGGGCCACACACTTGTGCCATATATGGCATCATTTAAATGTGACATATCCGTTTAGTTTTATATCATTTAATCACCTACTGTAGCTGTCAACGAACGATATTGAACCAGTTGATGATACCGGGATCTCGAAAGAGAGGCATAAGGTCGCGAGAAACTTTGGACGCGAACCAATGACTTGCTCGAAGTTAGGACGGTCGGCGATATGCCAAGTGGGGTCAGGGAAACAGGAATCAAGACTCAAGCCTAACCTGTATATCATTATATACAAATTGACACTAGTTAAAAGTGTCACGAAATTATGTATAATTTATATCAATCTGTATATGTGATCAAAAATGTACTAAGGTTTCGTTGCCGTGTACAGCATCACCCGAAGGTGCTTTACTTATTTCGAAATACTGAGAGCAATTCAACCCATGATACATGTGCAAATTCCCTGCAACGAAAACTTAAGTACCTGGCTTGGCATATCTGTCACAGCTAGTATACATATATAGCAACTTTTCTATAAATGAATTACATTACGATGAGTCTTGTCAGGAAGCTGACCTTTTAACGGGAGCAAATCTCCATCTTTAGAGGTATTGATATTTAAGTATTCTTTATTACTATTCGTTTATATGACCGAATTGTTTCATATATTAGATGTTTTAGAATTCATTCTAAATTCTACAGAGAGCCAATACCTAGGTTATACAACGCCTGATATTATAAATACTATAGTCTGGCTCGAGTTAGCTACTCGTTGTAACTGAACAGATGAATTGAATTTAATTCTACGCTGCATGCATTAAACGATTAATGTAATTGGTAACGAATTCATGTGCGCGCGTGCGCAACATATATCAAGGCAGATGTACTTAACCGTGTCATATGGACTACACGGTTTAGTTGTTATAATTTTAGCTGCCTTATATATGGTTTGGTGGTGTGGAGTCACATAACTCTGTGTGGTTTCTTATGACGTGTACGCTGAGTCTGGTGACGTTGGTTCGGAAGAGTGTACTGGTGTCCTTGATGCGAGGGACCAAGGCTTCGCGACCATTGGGTCTGTGTTGAATGTGAGGGCTCTCGAGGGATCCGTTGACAGTCTGAGAGCGGAGGACCATGCGTGGGCTCTTCTGTGACCATTGACGAGAGCGAGTGGAACCGGATATACATCTTGGCGTCAAATGGGCACCACGATTGTTAAATATATATCGTTATATGAGCGATAGATTCATAAAATCATACATAACCCTATATCCCTTGGTGTTAATAAGATATTGTTTATATTGGTGGGTAGATCATATACTTGTATTTGTTGATCGGTGATATGACTTAATTCACGTTTGTTTAAAATTCCATTCGTTAAATTCATGTTTTCAGCTTTTTCGTTGAGTTACTTGTTGTTGATAGTTCCATGTTAGGAATTTTTAATTTTCCTGATCTTTTTGTTTATAATGGTGTCAGGATTTGTTAATATTTAATTTGCGTTTATAAATAAACATCTTATTAACGCAGTTGCTCTGGGTGTCTTCACTAATCCAGTCCCAACCTGGCTTCATCTTGTGACAAACCGCTTTATTAACAAGTGCATGTGAGGAGGGGCAGAGATGTTGCAGTCAACAAAACATCAGTCGTACATATAGCAATGATTTTAAGTTATGTAAATTATATATTTGTTCTAAAAATATGTTTGAAAAGTAAATAAAAACATAATAGAATAATCCTGTTGTTTTCTTGAACTCATTTTGTGCTACATTCGACAGACACATTCAGGGATGATGCTTTTCATGTAAGTATTTCAACTAAAGAATGTTAAAATGTTTAATATTATATTTTATATTCTCGTAATATTCCTACTTCTGATCAAAGGGTATGTAACAATACTATACTTTATCTGCAAAAGCATTTGAAGGAAGTACGATATAATGAGGGATAACTTACCAATTTCGCAGAAAAGAGTCATGTGTTTCCAAGATAGAAACAACAAACCCAATATTTTGACGATAAGCTTCAAAAAAGTACTTGTTGACACAGCAGTTTTTGATCAGAGGAAAACATAGACGCATGGTTAGGAAATTTGCAAAGGACCTGATCAATGTATGTGCACAATCCCTAACATGAGTAATTTATATTGGTCATCCATGACCTGAGAAATTTATATATATATATATATATATATATATATATATATATATATATTTATATATTTATATATATATATATATATATATATATATATATATATATATATATATATATATATATATATATATATATATATATATATATATATATATATATATATATATATATTATCTGACCTGAATAATTTATAAGGACAATGACTGGTCTGATTAATTTATACCGACAATCCGTGAGCTAAGTGTTTTAAATGAAGAATCCCTGAGTGTGTGTAAGAGCAAGAAGAGATACATGTGAAAGTGATTCAGAGTAATTTTATGCACATATTTAAATGGTTGTTGGCCACAAGGGAGATTATTTTGTATAACAACTGTATAGTTGGCAGTAGAAGATCATTTTGTACATCATGTGTTCCAAGTTATTTTCGATATTACTGGAACCCTGCTGAATATCGAAACTGTCACTTTTCCGATGAAGCTACCAAATAATAACAGGTTACAATACGGAATGAAAATGTGCAGTCTTACCTCTATTCAATGATAACAGGTTAAAATACGGAATGGAAATGTGCAGTCTTACCTCTATTAAATGATAACAGGTTAAAATACGGAATGAAAATGACACAGTCTTACCTCTATTAACTGACAACATGTTACAATATGGAATGTGCAGTCTTACCTCTATTAAATGATAACAGGTTAAAATACGGAATGAAAATGTGCAGTCTTACCTCTATTAAATAATAACATGTTGCAATACTGAATGAAAATACGCAGTCGTACCTCTATTAAAACGAATGAAAATGAGCAGTCTTAACTCTATTAAATTATAAAGGTTATGATGATACATAATGAAAATTCGCAGTCTTACCATTAGGTTTAATGCTGTCACCACAATTGTCTTGTCCATCTCAGATGGAACAAGTATCTCTGTTTCATTTGATTGGATACGAGGACAAGACTGGTGCACTTTATTATGACTCGAATGACCTTCTTGCTTCACCTGAAATAGAATGTTTTTTTGTTGTTTCAAATCAAAAATCTTAAATTCAAACTTTGTTCATAAAGTTTCAAACCTCACTCAAAATTCAAATTTTTAAATTAATAGTAAAAAATCTGAATTTTCATTTATGTGCATTATTTCATTTTTTCTGGAGTTAACTTTCATTTTGAATTCGCAATCATGGTTTCGTGGGGGTCCTATTATTTGCATAAAGTGATGATGGGTCGTCAAATATATTTAGTAATACATACAAAAAACCACAAAAATTGAAAACTGTGTCATGTAGTGCATTTATAGTAATTCCAAATAATGACATGTTTGCTGAAACAAATATTGTTTTGTAAGTGGATATGACACAAAAATAAAAATTGGTTCGACTTTTACTTTAACACAGAAAATGCCTGTATACGCTGGAGCATGGTATTCTGACAAAATGCAACCAAATTAATTTGGTATAGTTGATGATGAGATTTGAGAAGACTGGCCTCTACACGGAGGTTATCTTTTTCAGAGCATAAGTTTGCTACTTTAAACAGCTGATAGAACTAATGAAATATTCCGGAAGGGCGCAAAATGTTTTACAGTACTATAGTAAATATGGCTTAACAAGCTAAAAGGTACTAAGTTATACAGCTAAAATTAACATGGAACGACATTATGGACTACGTTCTACAGGTAAAAATCAATACGGATAAATACTACTATGACGACAAATATTTGTCTCAAGTGCTGAATTGAATACTCAAACAAAACACTTTTTAGAAAATTTCTTCAAATCAGAAATTATTATTCAAATTTTCATAGTATTATATTTTATGATTGGGTGGACGTGTAATGTGCCCTGTGGCATACTCAAACTCTCCGACAGCCCAAGTGGTATGCAGTATTGCTTAGTGACCCTACCATGTATATATACACTGTGTTCCTCTAACTCCGGTTACCTGACACCACCCATGGATAACTAGTGTCACTTAGGGATCATACCATATATATATATATATATATATATATATATATATATATATATATATATATATATATATATATATATATATATATATATATATATATATATATATATATACACACACACTGTGTTACTCTAGCGCCTGTTACCTTACTTCATCCATTTATATTTAATGTCACTTAGTGATCATACCATATGGATATGTAGTGTTCCTCTAAAGGCGGCTACCTAATAGAAGCCATGGAGATGTCAGTGCTGTGTGTCAAGACTTTGAATTGTGTTCTCAAGGCTCAGGGAGTAAAAACGGTAGAATACAAACGTTGTGATAACTATGACGGACACACACAATTGCACATTACTGCCACTGCTTATTCTAGAATATAGGAAGAGCATTATAACTGTGTTCATTATTTGAAATATTTAGAGTTTCCAACTGGTTATTAACTTCAATTCCCAAAGAATTTACTGTTATAGTTTTCCTTCTTTTGCAGCACTTTTTAGTGATCACATGAGCATTAGAACAAGTTCTGAGATGGTTGAACAAACTTATTGAATTTTAAAACCAGTGCACACTCAGAAATGTGGCCGAGTGTTCTAAAGCGCTCACCGTTCCGAACCACTGCAATCTCACCTCTGTGTGCGTGGGTTCGAATCTCTGGCTTGGCTGACGTCTGTACGTGAGAAAGTTTTTCTGTAGCTTTTCGCAGGTCGTGGTTCTTCCCGGGATTTCCCAAGGTTCTACCTCCATCACTTATACTGGCCACCATGTATAGCCTATCTTGTGCTGAAAAATGGCGATAAACCCTACAACAACAACAACAAAAATAACATTACGTTTTAGTGATGATATGAAATTTGGACCAGGTCTGAGATGGTTGAATAAACTTTCTGAATTTTAAGACCAGTGCACACTCAGAAAGGTCATCTTATCTATCAGAACTTTCTCGGCTGATATAAGACACACATTGAAATTAAAAAAGACTTCTTGAAATACATTAACAACAATAACCTTTCTAAGAATAAAACAAACACAGTGGAAACAAATCTGTCCATGAATACAATTGACCTTTCGAAAGACCTGATGAACAATAATCATTACATGATAGATGCAATAGACCTTTTAATAAACTTGATGAACAATAATCTTACCATGAAATTCAATAGATCCCATGAAAGACCCAAGGAATATTTATAATTTATTCATAAATACAATACCTTTCTTGAAAGACCTAATGAGCAATACTATTTTCATGAATACAATAGTCTTCTTCGTCAGTCCATGATTTCAAGTATTGAAAACTATGAAGTTCCTAAAATTATGAAAATAGTTATTCATGAAAATAAATGAATTTATGGTAGTCTACACTCAGATTAATCATGAAAATACATGAATGAATTCATGATAGTCTACACTCAGATTAATCATGAAAATACATCAATGAATTCATGGTAATCTACATTCGGATTAATCATGAAAATAAATGAATTCATGGTATTCTACGCTCAGAATAGTTATGATAATACATGAATTCATGGCAGTCTACACTCAGATTAATCATGAAAGTACATTAATTCATGGTAGTCTAAACTCAAATTAGTCAATCTTTGATATAAGATACCATGGATTGTAACTATCATAAATTTGATATCTAAATAAAACCCCTGAACGGAATCTCTTAATACATATCCGGATAACTGTAATTTCAGAGTGACTTACTTTCCTCCCCAAGATCAGCTTGTTGTCAGGGCAACCACTGATGTCGAAGGTGCACATGTGGCTGTTGATGCACCAAGTGCATGGAAAATTACTCTGTGTGCAGTTTGTACATCTGGAAAATATATAAAAGTTAATTTGTTAACATAATAAACCTACCCATGATAATTAATTCCATGACATACATTGAACAAGTCGTTTGTTTTGCATAGACGGTACGTAAAAGTATGTTCTCAATAACATATGTTCGACCACTTCCTTCTTTAGCTCAATACATTTTGTTTTGAGAAATGAAAATGTATTGGAAGAAAGAAAACAAATTAATCACACCCACAATATAAATAGAAATATTAATTTTATTCATGACTCTACTATCATTAACACCCGCGATTATTTGCGCCTGGATAATGCGTGAACAATTATAACATGAGAACGAGTGTAGATCCCATTTTGTCTTCGTAACAAATGCAAAACAGAACTGACCGTTTTTTGTTGAATCTGAAGAAGCCCAGGATCCAAAGTGGTTAAAAACCTGATAGGTTCATTTTATCATCAAAAATGGCGATTAGTATCCGGAAATTTGAATCATTATCATGAAATTCATATCTCAGGATAAGAAGTTCTGTCTTTTGTTAAATTTTGTATCCCAAAAAACTTTCGCTAATTTCTATCAGTGCCAACGCTTTAAGAAATAATTAGCAGTGAACTAAGTTTTGCCAAGTGAAATTTGTCTTTAAGTCATATATTTTAATTTATTTTTAGTGAAATCATAATACATGTGAGATGACCTCTTATATTCAAAAGTTAAAAATGTCACGCAACCATCTCAGCTATGTCCGACACTCTTCTGAGAGCCTAATTAACTGCCAACTGTGTTGTGGTCTCTTACATAGTCAATTAAAATTGAGAATGTATTTGTTGTACTTATATAGTCAAATAAAAATGAGGACGTATTTGTTGTACATATATAGTCAATTGAAACTGGGGACGCAATTATTATACTTATATGATCAATTGAAATTGAGGACGTACTTGTTGTCCTTATATAGTAAATTAAAATCATACCTTATCTTTATTATCATTGTAAGTATGCTTTGTATTCAAATCAAATAAAGGATAAAGGGAATGGATTAAAGAAAAGTTAAAATTCATGTAAATACTACATGATTAAGTGCGAACTATCGGTCACAGTCATGTGCCAGGTCAACTCATTTCAATATAGCACTTGAATACTGTTATACATATTACTTTGCAAATAATAATTAAACTACCTTAAAGTATCGTAGTCCTTCGTAACTGTGCTCAAAGATAGCAAGACAATCAAGCAAAAGTAGTGTTTGATAGATACTGAGTATTATGGAGAAGATAGTTCCAAACATACATTACTGAAGTGGCACTGAGAGAATTCCTCAAGGATGAGCAGAGGTTTCAATATCACTGCCAAAGAAATTATTGCTTAACATTTCACTCATAAAACAAATTTTAAAAATCAGGTTTCATCATTAACGATTTTTGCATGAAATAAAAGTCTCCAATTTTTGAGCAAAATTAATTTTGTTTTGCTGACAAAAAGTAACGACGTTATGTATCATGTAGCAGCATGCGCGTGATGATGCATACATGTACGTGATGCGTTGAATCCTCTTGAAGTTAGTTTTTAACGATCATTCTTGAAAATAAAGGGATTTTACATCGACAAGCGAAACATTTCATAACAGAAAACTCTTCCATGGCCAATATTATCAAATGCGAGTATAAATCAAGAATTCAGACGTTAAACATGCTGCTACCTCCCTTTACAGGGTCTGTAATGTGTCTAAGCAGGATGACATCCGATCTTTATATTTCAGAGGTATCTGGGTAATGCACATCCTTACTTATAGTGAGGTTATATTTCTGAGTTCCGTTGTACACAAGTGGTCTAGAGAGAGGTCTAATACGTTCACAGTTGCGTGTGTATTACAGGTATAAACAGTGGTATATGATCCTACTCGTGAATACATGCATGTGTATCTGCATGATATGTTCGCAGTTAGGTGTGTGTTGCTGGTATACACAATGATATACGATCCTTCTCACGAATACATGCATCTTTCTTGTGTATTTGCATATGTCCATAGTTACGTGTGTGTTGCTGGTATACAGAATGTTACATGATCCTGCTCATGAATGCATGCAAGAGTATCTGCATGAATTGTTCACAGTTTTGTGTTACTGTTATTCCCAATGTTATCCGATCCTACATGCGCGTGTATGTGCATCATATGTCCACGGTTAGGTGTGTGTTCCTGGTGTAATGTATCTTTGTTAGCTAAAGTTCCGATATGTTAATCCTATCTGGTATCACGGTACCAATTGTTTTTCCATATACCTCAATGCTAATGTTTTGTGAAATAAATATACTTTCTGTCCTACTTGGGCATGCATGTCACACGCTGTCATATAGAACAATGCTAGATTGTCAATTTGACAATGACATAACCAGGTACTCCATTGCATTTAAGAGAGATAACTCTACTGGAACTAGACAGGGGTAAGAGTTATCTAGTCACAACAAGCACATTTTCAGTCATGTGTACCATATTTTAAAAAAATCATAAAAAATACAAAATATGATCTAGATAGAAATTAACACAAGCTCACATGTTGCCAAGAGGCTCAACTTTTTTTTAAGCCAAACAGAAAGCACAAGTCTTACATAATGCACCAATCACAGCTAGTTTTGTTCTTTAATTCTGAATACAATGTTCCATACACCTTAAGCTCCGCCCACCTGGACTTGCGCAATTGGTACCGTTATACCTATAGCAAACCTTAATTTTTCCAATAATCTGTGAAATAGTTCGGGACTGTATAAGTAACAAATATACTTAGTCTCACTTGTGAAAAACAATTTGATGAGGTACTAACCTATGTCTTATATGAATGTGTATAGAAATGTCATTGAGCTGTTTGAACTATTGTTTTCATACTTTTGCTTCACCATCAAAATCATCTTTTGAAATAAAATGAATTCTTTCAACTATGAGTTCTATCTTATTCATATCAGCAATTATTGAACTTCACATAGGTGATATGGGATAAATTACATTATATCATATTATGTAATAACTAGGTCAAAGGTCAATGTACCAAATAGTATGCACCTGTCCTACTTCAAAATGTACAATTCACCTAAAAGAAAGGAATTTATATTTGTTTGGTAGGTGCAGAACTTAACATCAGAGACAGGTGGACATGACCCAATCTTATTATAAAGTATAAGCTTTGACCACTTTACACTATCTACAGATACAAGAGGTCACTAACCACCAGTCCTCACACAAAGGTCCACCTACCCATCCTCTTTGTAACACAAATAGTAAGCTTTCCTCCTTTGTAATGTGAATAAAATTGTTTCAATAAGCCAGTCAGTCACCAAATATAGTAAATCGCAGCTTCTAAGTGGTTATGTTTGGATTGGGAGGTGAAATTAGGGGAATAAAATACAGAAAAATGCCAAATATAAACACTAAGTATAGCACATCAAATGGAGTTAAAAACAGGAGGAAAGTGTTTATCTAAAAGGGAGAGGTAGCTTATGATAAAGGAATTAAAGGTGGCAAAGTCAGCAATGCGAAAAATGAGAAGTGAAAGTTTGATGACCTTACCTTGGACAAATATATGGGGCAGGGCCCAACAGGTCCAAGGACAGCCCAAAGGCCACTGTGCTATAACATCCCTTACAGGACCCAAATTTCAAGTGAAGTTGTGTTCATTTCCATCTAATATAAAAGGGTGAATAATTTAGATAATATAGATACATATAAAGTATATTTCTTCTACATAAGAATTTAATAATAATTGGCATAAGATAGAGAGAAACTTATCTCAGAGCCAAGCAGAACATACCTTATCAGTTTTTAAACTTGTAAACTTTACTGTGAGAAATTATCAAATTGCTTCTACTTACATTTGCATCAAGATTGAGGGCTAATATAATACTTCACAAATCTTCTCTTTATTTTCATAATCAGTCACTGAAAATGTGAGATTTTATTTCCTTGAAATGTTATGACTGGTGTAAGGGAGATAACTGAATGATATACATAAGGTGTGGTAACCTTGAATACATTATCCATGTAATATAGATGAGTTCATCAACAACCTGTATTAACTTCATTGCAATTAAATTATCTCAAAATACATTACTGACAAAGTGAGAACCTAACATTTAGGCTCCTATGTTTAGTGGAGACCTCAAGAGTCATGTAATTTTAATTTCTAAGATGACGCAGCTCTTTCATATCACATAGTTCATATTTTCTACAATGCCGGCATGTAGAGTGCAGCCTTCCATAACCATGCAGATATCATCTCATGCCAATTTGGATTCTTGCGATGGGATGCAAAGTTTCAAGAACAGTGTGGATTTGAATGGAATGAATACGCACTGTGTGACTAAAATGGTTATCATTCTGTAATGTTGGACCAAACATGGAAATTCCACAGGAGCAGCTTGACAGAAAGAAATAGGATTAATTGAAAGTCAATAGTAGATTATAATTGGGCTTATATAAGTGCCAATGGGAAATGCTGACTTAAGGAAACTGTTCTTGTTTGTTGGTATTCACTGCTACTTCAACAAAAGGGAATGCAAGAGAACTGAACTAACTACATGAACAATTTCAAAGCAGGAGAGTGTAAAAAAAAAAGGGACAATTAGAGCAGGACAATTCAAATCAAAATGGGAAGGAATACCAAATCCTTAATAAATTACCTAAAAATTATTCATGCCAGAACATCCCACATGATACAAGTGATCTATCTACAAGTGTACTTAGAATGTTCTCTATCCTGGTTTATGGCATGCCTTACAAGAACAAGATAGTTGTTTTTGTACACATGATTTTTCATCTTTTGCAGGTACAATAGCCAATATTTGGCCAAAATCAACTATATTATGTTTCCATAACTTATTTTGTTGCATGCATTCCAATCTAGGAGGTAACAGCACATACATAAAGGCATCAGGTAACACAAGTCTATATCTATCATAGCTATAGTTATCAAAAGTCCCCATCCAAAGCCATCTTGTGCTATTTTCTAAAGATTTCATACATTTTATTCTTAAAGAACTTTCAATATTTGACCAAAAGTGTTCAGCATACATTTGTTTTCCTACATCAAACTAGTATAGTTCATAAATGCCGCCCACATGTATGCGTTTCTATGGAAACACTGTGAGGCTATTCTTTCCTTTAGGTATCACGGTACCAATTGTTTTTCCATATACCTCAATGCTAATGTTTTGTGAAATAAATATACTTTCTGTCCTACTTGGGCATGCATGTCACACGCTGTCATATAGAACAATGCTAGATTGTCAATTTGACAATGACATAACCAGGTACTCCATTGCATTTAAGAGAGATAACTCTACTGGAACTAGACAGGGGTAAGAGTTATCTAGTCACAACAAGCACATTTTCAGTCATGTGTACCATATTTTAAAAAAATCATAAAAAATACAAAATATGATCTAGATAGAAATTAACACAAGCTCACATGTTGCCAAGAGGCTCAACTTTTTTTTAAGCCAAACAGAAAGCACAAGTCTTACATAATGCACCAATCACAGCTAGTTTTGTTCTTTAATTCTGAATACAATGTTCCATACACCTTAAGCTCCGCCCACCTGGACTTGCGCAATTGGTACCGTTATACCATCTACACATTGGCAGATCGAGCAAACATTTTTATTTTTGGGTCTGTAGATTTCATTGGAATTATAATTATCTCTAACTTCTATCAACTGGCACACTATCAGCCGATTTTGGCAATCAGTCGTTACATATGTAACCTATTTTCGAGGCACATATTCATTGGTAAAGGGTCTTTGAAACGTTTATTATAAAATGTTCAGAGTGTACTGCTAAGCTTACCTGCTTCACATCCATAATAATAGGAACAAACTTCCACGTATTATCACTGTATCACGATATCCGCCAATCATGATTAAAATGAAAGTTTTTATTTGGGGATTCTGCACTTTCGACCTTGCATTCATTCTCGCAATTGATAGTAGGAAACTGAGTAGTAATTAATGTATATGTTGAAGTGATAATATGGTTGCAATACGGTTATGTAGATGTGTTCAGTTTATCCTTGGTGCGACAATAGCGGTTATCTGAATCAAGTGCATAACCGGCAATTATTTGAGACTTAAATTATCATCAGATAGTTTAAGTTTAAATAAATGTGAGCTAATAAGATATTCTTAATCATTTCATAGACAAGCCCTACAGTATTTAAATACTTATTGTTATTCATTTTATTTATTTACAATGTTGTCGTTGTATACCATGCAAACTGTGTTGTTTGCAATACAAGACACAGCACACCATACAAGACACTAAACGCTGATTGGTTACATGGTCTACGGTGACTGAAGCGATTAGTTGGTCTGTGCCATGTAGTGTCCGGGACGGTTATAAATAGGAGTGGGCGCCAAAATTCAAAGTGACAAAATGCAACAAATTATCAGGTTAGTACTTTTTTATTTCAAAAATGGATTTTAACATTTGTATCCGGACACACATGACAGCTTTCCCTCACCTAATCCAGTTGACTTTATTAGAGATACAGAAAACGAGTTACACGCAATATATGTAGCTCTTGTTTATTTATTTTACATTTATTAGACACTCTTAAACGGTTCTCGGCTTTATATTTTATGTTTTATAACACAACGCTCTCGCTTCTTATGCATAAATATACATAGGACTTTAAGGACCAACAGGGTTCTTACATTGGTATACAGAATATTACATGACCCTACTCACGAATACATGCGTGTGCATTTGCATATGGTAATTTTTGATAACATGATCACTGCTATGTATATACAAGGGTAAAGGATCCTACTCGTAACGAAATATACGTGTATCTGCATGGTATGTTCACATTTAGGTGTGTATTACTGATATCCACAATTCTATATGATTATCCTCATGAATACATTCAGGTCCCTGGGCTGAGTGCACTAAAGCCTCCAATTTTACTGATCACTGCCATCTCGCCTCTGTCAAATTGGGTTTTGCACCAGGGCTCGGCCAAAGTGGGTATGTAATAAAGGTTGCAAGTAGCTTCCTATAGGTCGGTGGTTCTTACAGGGTTTTTCCCAGGAACTTTCTCCACTAGTCATAGTGGTTTGCAAGTAAACCCTATTAAGTGCTGAAAATATGTTGTGAAACCGACAACAGTGCGAATATATGCATGGGTTATCTGCGTGTTGTGTTCAAATTTATGTGTGTGTTACTAGTATACGCAATGGTGTATTATCCTACTCATGAATATTGTTATTTATATTTAATTGGTGTTGTTTGCTAGATTTTCCATGGTTATATGCTAAATTTATTTTGGATAGTATAACTGTCTTTTGTCCGAAATTGAGGCTAGAAGATTGGCGTAATTTGTTTGGGGACATCACCGCTTTCAGGGTTGGAATGCATTTGGAACACTACTGGAATTATTTCAAAATATTCTATAATTTTAGGCTTGTGATAAAATGTTTAGGAATTTTTGGGATTTAATTCGCAATACTGCACATTTTCACTTTGTATTCTAGGAAAATAAATTATTTTTTGAATTTTTGCAAATCTTTTCTGTTACTCAGCTTAAACCTATAACATCGTAAGAATACATGAACGAGTTATCTGGATAATATATTTACAATTAGTTGTGCGTTTCGTTTTTACGCAATGCTATATGACCCTGCTGATGAATACATGCTCGTGCATCTGCATGATGTGTCCACAGTTAGGAGAGTGTGACTGGTATATGCAATGTTATTTGATTATACTCATGAATACATTCATGTGTATCTGCATAAAATGTTCGCCCGTGTGCGTTACTGTGAGAACGCTTGCCAGTAACCTCCAGTGGATCGGTGGTTCTTACATGGTTTTCCACAGCTTCCTCTTTCACTAGTAATAGCGGCCGCTATGTGTAGCCTATTATGTGCTGTTTACTTTAGACCCACATAAACATAAATGCATGCATGGATGGTCTGCATGGTATTTTCACAGTTGAGTGTGCATTACTGGTTCATTCAGTGGTATATGATTGTCCGTATGAATATATGCATGATATGTTGTCAGTTAGGTGTCTGTTACTGGTTTCAACAACGTTATGTCATCCTATTCATGAATACATGCACGTGTTTCTGCATCTTGGTATTCTCTGAATTCTAATAGATCCATTAGAGTGGGGTTAGAGCTATTTGGGTGCAACTGTTTGTAGGGAAAATATGGAAACATGGCTGCAGAGTTAGCCACAAGTGGCAGTCAAAATAGATATGGAGGATATTTTGGTATATTACACATGCGAACGGACAATCGGACTACTATATGGCCGCTCCAGGGCTTACATATCTTTGCACCCACATGTAAGAAACAGGTTATATGTTCACGCCCCCTAATAAACAAATTACTCAGATGAGTAGGGCTGTGGTTCGTAAAAGGGCACATATATGTTCATTTGTTAAAGTGACCTGGTTAAAGAAAAATAAACCAGCTGACAGAAAGCTACTTACGATATGTGGAGGCTGCAGTCAAAGAAGGTGAAGGTAGTATATCCAATTGTCCGATTTCCATGCAGCAGAGACAATTCCATCACTATATGATCTGAAGAAAAGTCAAACAAGTTATAAGCCTTATTCAAACAAGGGCAACTGGGAATACTATGTCTCATAAATCTTATTCTAACTAAAGAGACAACATTGAATAATATGTCTCAGAAGCCTTATTCTAACCAAAGAGACAAGGAATACTGATCGGACACGTAATAAGACAAGATATGACCCGTATTCCAAATAAGTAAACTTGGAAATTGTCTCATGATAAGCCTTACTCTAAATAGGAAAACTTGGAATAACATCTCTCATAGGCTTTTACAAACTAGGGACGCATGAAAACTGTAAATTATAAGAGGACTTGTTCATACTGGGGTTACACAACATTGTGTTTCCTAAGCCTTGTTGTAACACGGATCAAATTACACACTATCGCATAGGCTTTGTAATAACAAGGGTTTAATGAAATACTGTCTCACAAGCCTTATTCATAATAGAGAAACTTGGAATACTGTATCGAAGAAGCCTTGCTTATCTTGGGCAACATGGAATATAGCAACTTGGAAGACGTCTCATAAAACTTGTTCTAAGATTAAATGGAACAATATATTGTATAAGTGTTGTTCTAACGAGGTTTTACGTGGACAGATATTTATCATAAACATACGTCTAAGGTAACATGGAATATCAGGTCTCATAAACATTAGCGTGACATAGAATACTCTCTCTCAGGCCTTATTCTAAATAACATTGCATGGAATACTGTGTCATATTCATTTGTATAGAAAAAATTGCAAAATATTTTGATTTCATTGTGATAAAGTTTATTAAACCCATTAAAGATCTTAGTTGGGATAAGTATATATTCCAAGTTTGATCAAAGTCGGATCAGAAATATGGACTTCTGAGTGGTGAGAGGATCAACCAATCCGATGCAAGATAACCTCCTCAGTATGTGGGGATCTTAATAGTCCTCAAACTCGTATAAGATCTTAATTATATAAGCACGTATAACAAGTTTAATGCAAATCTGATCAATTGCATCCTACAGAACGGTAACGAGCTAAGTCCATCAGATACAAAAACACCTCATTAACAAACATCGTGTTCATTATCAAGCTTTATATCCGATTTCAATCAAACTTTGAATATGGTTTTATATAAGAAATATTCGAGGTTTGATTTATTGTTGGGCTTAAAATATTCAAGGAAAGTACCAAGCAAATGATGATGACCAGACATACGACGAATGAGAAAATCAATACCATGGTATAATGCTGATGGCCAGACATACGACGAATGACAGAAGCGAGACCATGGTATAATGCTAATGGCCAGACACACGACAAATCACAGAATCAGGATCATTGTATAATGCTAATGACCAGACATACGACGATTGACGGAATCAAGACCATGATATAAGTCTACCTACAGCCAGTTGAGCTAAAACCTTCATTTTGTTCCAACCCATTATATAACAATAATCAGTTTAATTACTGTTTTCCAGGTCTATGTATTAAACATCCTTCAAATAATGATATATATATATATATATATATATATGACAAGACAAATGTTCTTACGTTACCAACCTGTGTGTAAGGCACATCCCTATGTCAGATGATGTACCATATCATCTCATGTATAAAGCATATCTATATCCATATCTCCTGTATAAAGCTTATCTACATCCATATCTCCTGTATAAAGCTTATCTATATCCATATCTCCTGTATAAAGCATACATATATCCAGATATCCTGTATAAAGCATATCTACATCGATATATCCTGTATAAAGCATATATATATATATATATATATATATATATATATATATATATATATATATATATATATCCATATCGCCAGTGTAATGCATATATATATATATCCATATCTCCTGTATAAAGCATATCTACATCCATATCTTTTGTATAAAGCTAATGACCAGACATACGACGATTGACAGAATCAAGGCCATGTATATATTTATATCCATATCTCCTGCATAAAGCATATATATGTATATATATCCATATATCCTGTATAAAGTATTTCTATATCCATATCTCCTGTATAAAGCTTATCTATATCCATATATCCTGTATACAGCATATCTATATCCACATCTCCTGTATAAAGCATATCTATATCCATATCTCCTGTATAAAGCATATCTACATCCATATATCGTGTAAAAAATATATTTATATCCATATCTCCTGTATAAAGCTTTTATATATTCATATGTCCTGTATAAAGCATATCCATATGTCAACTATAATAGCCCTAAATAATGCCCATCGATATCATCGAGTGTATTATATCAGTTGTTGTATATGGCACACCATAACCGCTCCTGTATAAGGCACATTCACTATATATGAGATATTCCTCTTTATGGGATGTACCATATCAACCAATGCATATCGATATCGTGAGATGTACCAAACCGCTCAATGTATAAGGCACATCCATGTCATGTTATATACCATATATGCCACTATATCAGCCACTATATAAGGGATATTTATGTGATGTGTACCATGCCAGCCATTGTGCAAGGCATATCAATGTCCTGTGGTGTACCATATCAGCCAGTGTATAGAGAGATATGATCTACCATAATAGCCCCTCTATGTCATGTGTTCCCAGATATATGCTGTATTAGAATGTGCTGGAAAGGCTGGACATTGTATACTGAGCTTGAGACTTCAACTGAGTTTCCACTATCAGCCTATTAGAGACGATCTTTCACATGTAACGTCATTTGTGATTGGTCAAGAAACACTTCAATATCAAAACTCAAGATCATCCCGAACAAACAAGGTTTTTTGAGGATAGTTACCATGAGAAAGGATAATCGTATAAAATATATTGTAAATCATGGTTACTGATAAGAAACCATACTTGTAGATTATATATTTGATTTAGAAAGTAATTACCATTGATGCAAAAGAGTAAGAACCCATGGGCCTATGAGTCTTAAATGCACTATCTGCTGATGTCAGCAAAGAATTAATGAATGAAGGAAACTGCAGATTGTAGGCAATACTATCATTTTCATTTCAATTCCATAGCTGTATGATTGGCAGAAGTATATCAAATAAAGTATATTGGCTATTATATTATCTTTTTTATTCTAGTACTGTATTTCACGTTTAAATGACAGTATCAAACAAAATAGACAAATCTAATTTATTCACATCTCCACACTTCCAAGAAATACTTACAGTCGTTCTAAACAGAAACCTTCAACTTATATTATTGTTTATTTCTCGGTAATCAATGTCTGATAATGCCATAACTGCTTTATTGCAAGCTATCTTGCTTTTTCAAATGACAGGAAGATCAAAATCCGTTGGAACGAGTTTTCCCCACATCCAGCATTCACTTGCAAAAAAAATGAACGGTTACAATTTTGTTATGGTAGCCATATTTAATAGTTGAATGTGTTTAATTTGTATGGGCTGAAAGGTCCTCATGGCTCAGACTACTAATACTTATTCCACTGAACTTAATTTTGAATATATTACAAATGCTAACATCTTACAAAGAATAATGTCTTCATTCGGGTAGCATCAGACACATACTTCCATTCATTAGAAACTAGGAGACAATGTGTTCACACTTGACACACAGACCTAAGGTATAGTACATTAATTAACATTTTGAAATATATAATTAAAACAAAAAGTAAGTCCGATTACTAATCAATTTGTTCATCTCACAATATTTAGACCTCTATTTTTAATATACTGGCTGATGGTTCCCTGGCTGTTATATAATTAGTGGTCTGACACCTTCATACCAGGATGCCTTCTTTCAAATTTATTTAATCCCGATTATACGATTTTAAGATGTTTTAGATTTAATATCTATTAGCATTTGTTATAGTAGATAATCGTAAACTGAATATATTTGAGGAAAAAAAATAAAATCTTTATGACTTCTGTAAACTTTCATTGAGTTCCGTTATGAACTTTTCGAGAAGTAATGTGACATTTTCTATTTTTAGTAATAACAGCGATATTTAAAATGTCTTCATAAAAAATGCTTTATCCTAAATTTAGTCGAATTTTATAAAGTTATTTTGATATCATTCTAAGTGTTCTTCTATGCTTTTAAGAATGGATATTCTAGAAGGTGGAAAAACATTATTGCCACAATCTTGACAGGACTTGACGTTTAAAATTAGCCAGTGAACAACAATATTCCGGGCAAGGGTGCTGATGGTACGTGTTAGTTTGTTATGGCTGAAACAAATGAATACATGGCTTCCTATAGGTCACTGCCTACAACTAGCCGCATGCAAGAGCAGCTAACCTAGAAATCAGGGTTAGTAGAATCCAATTTGTAGAAATTTATTTTAGCAGAAAGAGGAAACTATAGCATGCAATGGGGCTGTGCTGTGTCCCGAATATCAACCTGATAATGTATGGGTACAATACGAATGTTTACCACTATGCTATATATGTCCCATGAACGACAACGAAAAGGAAAGAATAGGCTACGAAATGAATGCGAAGAAAACCTCTTGAGAAATAGCAAGATGAAAGTGTAGCAATGGCAAAAAGATAACAAATGGAACTTTGTCTTGAGCCTTTTTGTACATTAGGACAGCAATCAGCGATTGTGTTATACATTAAGACACAAGTCTGAGTTATTGATCAATTACAAACGGCTGAATCCAGTTCCAGCATGTATTATAAGCAGGCATAATTGACACTCTTACTCATTTGAAACATCACCAGACATCCAATTTGTATGTTCAACATTCTTACTCCGTATTTAACCCCTCCGAGAGATGAATACTGTTGAAAAGTTAAAGCGGACTTACCAGATTTAATTTTCTCTACACGGGAATCATTCTAGAACATGTTGCAACTGCAACATTTACATCAATTCCTCAAATATCACACTAATAAATCAAATAAATGCAGATAAATTGTTGTCTATACTTTTATATTTTCTCAGATCATAGATTTTAGAAAATTCCATCTTTGTTTTAGTGCCTGTGATAAGACCCTCATCCTTCCAAGTTTCATCTCTATAATACATCATGCCAAGTGCAAAATATGTACTGTACAGGTAGAAATGAAATTATTGTGTTTCCAAATTGCTACCAATATTTTATATGCTCGATTCATGTTCAATAATACAAACTAAATACTTTTACAATGTCAAGCTGAGAAATATGTACCCTAGCTTTATTTCTTTCTTAAATTAGTCCTTAATATTAGGTCATTGTCCCCACCCCATAAGTCTAAGCTCTAGAATCGAATTTCCCAAACTGCAGAAAATATGTTACATTATTAGTGCAAATGAAACGATTATTTCCATGATGTACATGCTGGCACTTATGCAATATACTATCCATACTTATAAACAATTCGTACGGTATATTTACATATCATCTAAAATATTAGCCTTTGGAAAGCTTCCTAAGTATATTTGATGCTAACAAAAATAATTGTTTAAATTTTAATATTGAGAAGCTAAGAAAAAGTACACGAGTAATAGTCTTCACTACTGTCTGAAAGAAAGGAAAATTAGAACCATGTTTCAGTCTGCACAATGTCAAGCCGTGTACCTGGTATTAGACTAATACTCTCTGGCTGCCATTTAATTGACAAATTCAGTAATACATTTGTTTGATATGTAGTTTGATCAGACAAGTCAACACTTTGATCAATAAAATGTGCTAACAATCTTCACTTTGCTTGTCTAGAATGCACACCACTAAACGGCAAATAGTCGAATAACTGCAAAGTACATAGTCCTAGATCTGCTGTCGCATACAAATCTCAAACAGCCGTTTGCTGGTTCTGCTATCGCATACTAGCTGCAAACAGCAATAACCTAGATCTCCCAACCCATGTGATAAAGATTACTAACATATATGATGTCCTATAATAAATGAAAACATTTTGGGACGAGATATTTTATTCCATACTAATTGCAAACAGCTCAGGCATTGATATGTTGTCTATATCTGTCCCATATCTGCCTTCCGATAACAAACGTAAACAGCAGTTCTGTACCCAAATAGCTGATTGTGAGATCCGGGTCCCTGGTCTAAAGGTCTGCTCTATCTGCTGCTAGATGCACACTCCCATTCCATCATATCTCAAATGAGAAGACCTGCCTAATACTATTTTTGAAAATAGGGAGTGAGTTATTTATTAGACTAAATGGAGGTTGAGATTCAGGTCAACAATACACCTATCAACGGATAAATACAGTATGCTCAAGACAATATGTTACCATTATGTACAATTGAGTTAAATCATATATTTTCTTGTCCAACAATTTGTGTAGTTTCGTGAAGAATGTGATGTTTGTCTCTACTTAAATTTATGAATTAGGAGCTAAGTCCTGTTGTCCAGATAATTTTATTTATTTATTTTATTGGGGATTTAAATGGTTACTTATGTATGATAATTGATTTTGTTATTTGGTCTATAAATGTATTGTTGTTTATATATGGTTATTAATTTATTTTTGGGGGTATTTAAATATGTGTTTATTTATGTCTGGTTAACAATTGTATTGCATTGTGTATTTAAAATTCATGACTATTTATGTACGGTTACTAATTTATTGTATTGGGTATTTAAATTTAAAGTTTGGAACAACCACAAAGTCATCAAAATCTGCCTCACCCCACCCCCAAAAATTAATTAATTCGGAATATTGGCAATTCCATATTTATAACTAGTTGAGTATTAAAAGTCCTAGCCTGCATACTATTTTGAATGATAAAAGAGGTCATTATGCACGGAAACAAATAACTTAATTAGACGAAACTGAAGCATCCGATACTAAAGCTCTATATAAACTGAATCATCCAATAATAAATCTCTTACTAAACTGAATCTTCGAATACTGAAGCTCGATACAAACTGAAACATCCAATATTCAAGTTCAAGACAAATTCAAGATTTTCTGTCTATTCAAGCTGCTGAAATTGTAATCGTCAAATTTGTCCAAAAATAGCAATGAAAACTCCTACAATCGAAGGTAAAGTCCAACTCTAAATCCCAGCAACATCTGTACATGCATTAAAATTTCCCATGGGTGTTTTACAAACTTATACAACTGTTCCTTCTTTCATGGAGGAAATCATAATCAACAATGTTATTTATGATGTTATCTCCTTTGAGTGGGACAACTGTCTCGACCATGTTGGGGGAGAAATAGTTTAGATTCAAACCTGGCTCACTTTCTACCAATTAGAAAAGTATTATTAAATGTAGTCCTCTCATGGCATAATGGCTTTCAGTGGAGTAGTATTATTGAATGTAGTCCTCTCGTGACATAATGGCTTTCAATAGAGTAGCAATTATTGAATGTAGTCCTCTCGTGGCATAATGGCTTTCAGTGGAGTAGTATTATTTAATGTAGTCCTCTCGTGGCATAATGGCTTTCAAAGGAGTAGCTATTATTGAATATAGTCTTCTCATGTCATACTGGCTTTCAATGGAATAGTATAATTGAATGTAATCCTCTTGTGTCATATTGGATTTCAATGCAGTGATATGTTTACAACAACGTCAAATCAGTGTATAAAAGAAAATTGAAGGTTAAGAAAATAGGATCCCAGTAATGAAAACATGTGGACAGGTATTCTTTATAGACAGGTCAAATATTAAGTAAGATTTTTTGAAGATATATGTCCTCTTTAATCAGGTGTTCATAATGTCTCTCTTTTAAATACGGTTTTAATAAATCTCATTGATAATATGTCTTCATAAATGCCTTCTCTTTTTATCAGGTTTTCATGAATGTCCTTTAAACCTGGTTTTCAAAAGAAGTCGCTGTTTGGACCAGGTTTTCATAGATGTTCTCCTCATTGACTTGGTTATCATAAATGTTATCATTGTTGCTCGCGTTTTGATGAGTGTTTCATGCATGCTTTTTGTTTTGACAGAATCTATATAAATGTTTACCTGCATATGAATTATCATTTTATATCGAGGTGTGCAGTGATCAATCAAACTAAATATCAGCAAGGCTCATGTACTTGTCTTACATCTTTGTGTCTGGATATCATTGCCAGTGCCACCAGATAATGGACAATGATTGTATATGAGTTATTTGTTTGTTACAGTGCTGCCTATTAATATGTAATTAATCTTTGCAAGAACAATTAACAAGTGTACTATCATTAGCACTATAATCCATAACTTTTTGATTCCTTCATGTATAAACAAATACATTCAGCAATATGGCTACTAGCGTTGGGTGCATTGCAAATGGTTTTGTCGCTATGCTTTCCATTAGCATGGAGCATGTTGGTAAAATAAAATTAAGTGAATTTGCATAACTCTTCGCAATAATGCTCTATTCTGGAAGTTTATTCTATGTAAGGTCTTTAATCATTTTGTTGATACAACAATCGTTCATAACGTAGCAGAAACCAATGTTCACAGAGCAGACAATCAGGGGCCATAGCCGTTCTAAATGATATAAAATAACCGTAGATTGCTGGAAAGGAAACTCATTCGAGGTCCCAAGAACATAAAGCTGATAGCTCAAATCTGAAATTCAGCCATCCTTGTGAAAGAAAGAAAGTGATGCTGCATTAACCAAGTTTGAAAGGTGGGTAGTCATGGGGGTAGTCACTCCTTTACATGATGTTTCAAATGCTGGAAATATTCAACTCATTCAAGTTATTGTCAACATAATAATGCATGATTGGCTTCTTTGTAATCTAAAAATCCTTACTAAACAGTGTTACAAAAACCACGGTAAGAAGAATAGAATGTAAGGTTATATAACTCCAGTAATTGATGAACTGGGATGCAGGAAATCAACCTGACGCAAGGTCTCACCAATATAAACCGCCATGTCTAATTGGGTAGAAATCCAACAATCATCGGTTAAGGTATACTGTAGAAACCTAAGGTAGAATAGACGGGCAACATGGGATATAACTCTCGTCATGTTATGCTGAAAATGACAACTGTCTGTTCAAGGACTTATTAATTCAAATCAGTAAACGAATTTAGTTGAAATCCATCAAACATTGATAAAGGTATGATTTGTAAACCAATGTCACGTGGATGGGGAATCAGGAAGAGTAAATATGGTTAATAATGTCATGGAATGCTGGGAATTGTATTATTTCCAGGTCTAATCAATAAAACGTCACATGACAAATTTGTCTAAAATCTAACATTGCATTGTAAAGATATGCAGATGAAATTAAAATCAGGAAGACTTGTAATCGGAGGCAACATTCCTGTACATGATGTTGTAGAATGCTTACAATCCATTTCATTCAGGGTCTCTTCATGCAAATATCCATCTGTGGGAAAGCTGATCTGTATAAAGTTAGGAAAAGGAATCAAGGTCATAACTCCTGTAAATGATGACACAAATAGCTGGAAACTCAACTCTAAGGTCTCATAACTTAAACTTGCATGCCACATTTGGCTAAGATCAATCAATTCTCATTAAACTTTGTTGCAGAAACTAAAGTGTTGCTGAAGAGACAGACAGAAGTTGAACGCGGTAACCATAGTGATCTATCAACGGTTCGAGTGAACTCCTGATAAAGGTATGTTGTTAACAGAAACAAAGTTTAAATACAGGGACTGTCGGAAAGACACGACGATACTTTGTATTATGGATTTTGTTTCGTTTCTTCAAAAGTGTGAGTTGTTTTCCTTATATAGATTAATTCAGCATCAAACAATTATCTTAATTTACCCAGTCAAGACCTAATTTACCCAGATAAGACCTTTTTTTTATTAATTACTCGTGTGTTCCAAACAAACAAAAAAAAAACTTTCTTAACAGATTGAAGTATTCATTTAATGAAACTCGTTACCCCGCCATGTTTTCAGATGACCGTGTTAGCAATTGTGAAATCAGCTGAATAGAACATGATGATGATGATGAATTATTTGGCACAAAACATCAATTAAGTTTGGGATCACAAGAAGGAAAGTCATAACATGCCTCTTCTGCTTCAAACCAAAACAAAGCTTTGTATGGAGTCTAATTGTTCCTATTATATCAATTCTAAGAAGTCCAAGTTGATAACTATTTGTGAGAACCAATCTTTACTGATGAATTTCAATTCTGACCACACACCAATTGTCGCCGTAATGTTAATATCTTGCAAATGAACAAATCGCTTTATTCTTCTTGTACATTCCTTAACAAGTAAAATAAGAATAAACTTTCTCAATAAAAAGCAGTGTTACTGACTGAAATTTATTTAAGCAATACTTAATTCAATGTAATATTTATATATTGTAATATTTAAGTTAGCGTTTATATTAAGGGGATCACGTGATCATCTTTCTTTACAGATATGGGCCAAGTGCTTTTATGTCATAAAATCATACCTCAGTCACTTGCTCCCTTAATAGTCAATGTCGTATAATACAATGTGTGTATTACGTAAATAAAGCATCGTAAAATATCTTTCTCAATAGTGATTTTGGTACACTGTGAACAGAAATCTCCTAAATGGTTCTCAGTCTCATTATTCTATGACATTTTTTACAATCACGTGCTCAAAAGACCATGTCTACATGTATGTATGCATCAGAGATTATTAACTGTAATAAACTTTGCTTCACTTACAAATATAACAAATACCGTATTTAAATTAATTCAGAAACAAAATAAAGAACAATGTATCAATTTCAAACATAAATATGAATTATTGTCATTCAAATAGTATTTGATCTGTTTGCAATGATATATTAGAAAGGCAATCTTCAGACTCACGGTTCTATTTCTTATTTATGCAGAAACTGATGCAATGAAATAAAACGTATATTAGTAGCATATGATAAACTGCTCATTATGGTCCCTCAGGACAGTGTATGAGTATATGATGAACTACTCAATATGGTCACTAAGGACTGTGTATTAGTATATGATGAATTACTCAATATGGTCACTAAGGACTGTGTATTAGTATTATATGAATTACTCAATATGGTCACTAAGGACTGTGTATTAGTATTAAATGAATTACTCAATATGGTCACTAAGGACTGTGTATTAGTATTATATGAATTACTCAATATGGTCGCTAAGGACTGTGTATTTGTATATGATGAATTACTCAATATGGCCAATAAGGACTGTGTATTAATATGTGATGAATTACTCAATATGGTCACTAATGACTGTATTAGTACTATATGAATCACTAAATATGGTCACTAAGGACTGTGTATTAGTATTATATGAATTACTCAATATGGTCACTAATGACTGTGTATTTGTATATGATGAATTACTCAATATGGTCACTGAGGACTGTGTATTAGTATCATATGAATTACTCAATTTGGTCACTAAGATCTGTGTATTAGTATTATATGAATTACTCAATATGGTCACTAAGGACTGTGTATTAGTATTAAATGAGTTACTCAATATGGTTGCTAAGGACTGTGTATTAGTATTATATGAATTACTCAATATGGTCACTAAGGACTGTGTATTTGTATATGATGAATTACTCAATATGGCCAATAAGGACTGTGTATTAGTATGTGATGAATTACTCAATATGGTCACTAATGACTGTATTAGTATTATATGAATCACTAAATATGGTCACTAAGGACTGTGTATTAGTATATGATGAATTACTCAATATGGTCAGTAAGGACTGTGTATTAGTATATGATGAATTACTCAATATGGTTACTAATGACTGTATTAGTATTATATGAATTACTCAATATGGTCACTAATGAATGTGTATTAGTATATGATGAATTACTCAATATGCTCACTAAGGACTGTGTATTAGTATTAGATGAATTACTCAATATGGTCACTATGGACTTTGTATCAGTATATGATGAATTACTCAATATGGTCACTAATGACTGTGTATTTGTATTATATGAATTACTCAATATGGTCACTAAGGACTGTGTATTAGTATATGATGAATTACTCAATATGGTCACTAAGGACTGTGTATTAGCATTATATGAATTACTCAATATGGTCACTAAGGACTGTGTATTAGTATATGATGAATTACTCAATATGGTCACTAATGACTGTGTATTTGTATTATATGAATTACTCAATATGGTCACTAAGGACTGTGTATTAGTATATGATGAATTACTCAATATGGTCACTAATGACTGTGTATTTGTATTATATGAATTACTCAATATGGTCAATAAGGACTGTGTATTAGTATATGATGAATTACTCAATATGGTCACTAAGGACTGTGTATTAGTATATGATGAATTACTCAATATGGTCACTAATGACTGTGTATTTGTATTATATGAATTACTCAATATGGTCAATAAGGACTGTGTATTATTAATATATGAATTACTCAATATGGTCACTAAGGACTGTGTATTAGTATATGATGAATTACTCAATATGGTCACTAAGACTGTGTATTAGTACTATATGAATTACTCAATATGGTCACTAAGGACTGTGTATTAGTATTATATGAATTACTCAATATGGTCAATAAGGACTGTTTTTTTCTCGATATAATGAATTACTCAGTATTGTCCCTCGGGAGTGTGTATTAGTATATGATGAGTTCCTCAACATGGTTACTAAGGATTGTATATTAGTATATAATAAATTCTTCAGTATGATGACCAAAGATTGTATTAGTTGATGATGAATTCCACAATATGGCCTCTAAGGAATGTATAATAGTATACGATGACTTTGTCAATATAGTCTCCTAGAAATATGCATTAGTATATGATGACTTCCACAATATGGTAACTAAGGACTGTGTATTAGTTGATAATGAATGCCTCAATATGGTCACTAAGGACTGTGTATTATTGGATGATGAATGCCCCAATATGGCCTCTAGGGACTGTGTCTTAGTTCAATGTGAAATTCTCAATCTGGTAACTAAGGACTGTGTATAAGTACCATATATGATAAATTCCTCATTATGGTAACTATGGAATGTATACATGTTTATATATATACATATATATATGAAGAGAGGTGAGACGGTGGCTGACCCTCTTTAGTTTTTTTATAGTTTTCCTTAGTACCACACATGCCAGCCATGCATAACATTCATCCTAGGATCTTATTCTAGCACACAAGTTATTACGCAGTCATTTTCTGTCTTTAAGCCACAATATCACTGACCTTTTGACACCTGAATATATAAGTCTCTTCCATACCTTAAGTGCAAACCCTCCACAAACGTTGTTCAAAAGTCTGTAGTCTAACACTTAAGTTTAATGCAAAAACTATTTATATTCTTTCATATTGACATTGATCATAAAATAAACAGGTCTCGTTCTTACCAAACAACATTCACAAAATGTGGTGAAAGAACACAGAGAACTGAAAGTTTTTTGCTGAAGCCATTTATATTCTTTCGAGCACAGTGACACTGACGTTGATCTTTTGACACCAACATCAATAGGATTCTTCTTTAACCCAAGTCGGGTCTGTGAGGTAAAACTAGTGTCATGGTGTGGAAACCAGTTTTCAGACAGTGAACCTGACCTTTAAACGAAAATTTAATTAGGTCTTTTCCTTATCTCAAGAGAAAACCACCCATAATATCGCAATATACATTATAAACAATGAGAGAATAAAGCAATCAGATTCATTTCCGATTTCGGAGACATTCACATTTATTGTAATTAAATTGTTAATTATGTTTTACAAGACTTGTTTGTTTTGTTTTTTACTATTGCTTTGTTGGTGACCATAGACTGGTAACAATACATAGGTACGACAGTAGAAGTAAATGCAAACTCTTTAGCATGATACTAGAGCTAAAGGGGAATAACTCTGTCTGGTAACTATACGCATTGTATTTCATTTGAATCCAATCTGATTCCATTTTATTTATTCCCTCAATAGTTTTAGTGCGGAGTGTTGAAACCATATCTGATTTTATTGTATAATAACACGATTTTCAATATAGTTACTGCGTTTCAAGATGGCCAGTGTCGTCTCCTTGTTGGATATCAAATCAGCACCATTTTCATTTAAGACCAGCGAGACATCATAGAACGTCTTTTAATAAAATCCCATTGTAATATGACCATCCATTCAGGAGGAATAGCAATTCGATTTTAAAGACGGCTGCTATGGTGGCCATGTTTGACATCAGATCAGCACCATTTTTATTTTGGATCAATTATACATCATCAGAATTTTTTTAGTGAAAACCCCATGTCAATATATCCATCCATTCAGAAGGAGTTACAATAACAATGTTTTCAAACTGTATCCCATGACGGTCATATTTGACATCAGGTCAGTATCTGTTTCTTTTGGGAACAACTAGACATTATAAGAAATCATTTAGTGAAAATCTCATGTTGATATGAACATAAATACAATCCCGCTTAGTCGACCGACCCTATTTTTGCCTGTTGACCCTACATTTGTTTTGGAGATAAAAACAAATAAGAGTTTTATAAACAAAAACAAGTTCAATGGAAAAGAGGATATAGAGGTATATAACTATTGATGATGCAAGTGATGCTTATTTTGTAGTTGATGCTTCATATTAAATCTTCCAGACCAACACAAAACCCAAGCAAACAAAGAAAAAAACGTTTATACAAACCGACCAATCACATTTTATCAATGTTATCAGAACCATACATATTTTGCTTACTTGGCCTTATATTCCTTTAAAGGGCAGTATGATAACAATATTTATGTATTGGTGAATGTGGAGGCCATGATTGATATCAGATAACAACCGTTTACATTTAGGACTAAACATACATCATAAGAAGTCTTTCAGTGAAAATACAACAATGAAATAACCATGTATTCAGGAGTAGTAGTGATACGATTGTCAAGACAGCTGCCATGGTGGCCTTATTGGAAATCTGATTGATAAAGTTTTATTTAGGACCAACGATACATCTTTTTCGGAACATCTCATGTTGATATAACCATCTATGCACTTTTAAAAGCAGGGGCCTCTTGTTGTTCACATGATTCTCTCATTCCCCATGAATAATTTATTTTCCTTTTCACATGAACTGTCACGTTTAAAATATATATTTACCAGTTATAATTTGTAAAGACTATATTTTTATTTATGTCCGACAACAATAACTTTTTTACTCAAAGCTAATGACCAATATTTAACCAAAACTGTAACACAATTTTTATATGACATTGACCCAAAGGACAATGGAGGGAGCAAGCATAGTGTAGAATGAATTGCATTTTCTTCATTATAAGTCAAGCCAAGTATCTTTTGGAAATAAACTGAAGTCAAAATCTTGAACAAGAAGCGTAACAAACTGTTGACGATGACACCAAGATAAACATGATGTCATTCTATGAAGTGTATGGAAGTGAAAACCTTTATCCAGAATCTTGACAAACTGTTGATGATGCTCCCAGAGCTGCAATAGTGGCTACTATGTTTTGATTCCCAATAAAGTGGACTCGAAAGTTATAATATTGGCTTGGGGTGATAAAACAGATATTGGTGCATATGTAAAATTTGACAAAACTTTATTTACACTAGAGAGCTAAACAGTCAGGCATTTCGATCATGCCAATAATTGACATAAATCACAACATTGTTTTATTTTTTCATCAACAATATGTCTAATTTAAAGCATATTGTTTTTGTTTCAAACAGTGAGACTCGTATATAGTGTGAAAAACAGTGGGAAAAACTACAATTTTCTTGCAAGCTGCCTAGGACATGAGAGACATGGCTAATGTGTTATTTATAAAGATGTAAACACTGTGGGGAGACATGGTCCTCCGCAAAAGAAATTGTAGATCTTAACATATAAAAATCTCAATCTAGCTCATGTCCTGTATTTTTTAAATATCTCTACCTAGTTCTGTCCACTTCAAATCAGGGGAAGTGAGCTAATATTAATTTGTAACTGTAACGACAGTCATTCAGTTACATCAGTGGTGTCTACAATTGATTCCTTACAACCATTCAGTTGCCTCAGCTATGTCAACACATTGTCAAGAAATGTTACCATTTGTTGCAATAAATTCTGGCATGAATTCTTTAAGTTCTTGAAACTTAATTACCAATACATTGCCTCACGAACAAATATAATAACGAAAGTCGAGCTTCCACTCTGTTAAAACATTCACTGTGGGATTATCAATACCAACCTTCCCCTGTTTGGATTGGTGGCAGTTGGTTGGAAGTCGGGGTATCACATGTGATGATCGTGTCAGCTAGTATTGTTGCTTCTGTCTTGATACTGACATTTCTACTGCTGAACACACATTGACACTGCAAGTCATAGCACCATTTATAATTGATGGTGTCCAACTGAAAATACAATCTCTGAATATTAACATACAAGTAAACGTCGGATAGCCACCAATTAATAAATATCATTAATGAGAAACAAAAAGGATATATTGATACAAAAATTTTCTAGACAAATTCAATATGTCTGTTACTTTCTTATCGTTGAAACCCTCTTTGATATTCTTGAGCCAAAAAATAATTGTCAACATGGCTACTGTCATGACTATGTTGGATGCAATACTGGCATTAGTTAAGACTGTTAATGAATAATCGATGTCAATATGACCATCCGTGTAAAATTGGCAGTAACACAATTTTCAAGTTATTTGTCGTAGTGGCCATAATGTATGTTAAACTGGCATAGTTCTTATTGTAGGACCAACTAGATATTTTATGACGTCTTCTGATATAAAGCCATGTCAATATGATTTTCGGTTTAGCAGACGCAGGGATGCATTTTCACCAAGACTGCTATGTTGGTCTGAGAGAGTTTCATATTTGCAAGACTCTCATTTAGAACTTAGTAGATATCATATGAAGTACTGACGCAAAAACACTATGCTGATGTGACTGAGGTCGTTAAAAGATTTTCAAACATTTCTGACTAAAACATATGTACATGGAAATAAATAGCATTATCACTCACGCCACAAAATGCACTAAAACGAGACAATGGCAGGATAAACGTGTTCCTGCTCCATTTGCAGTTAGGCCTAATGTCCCACCATGCTGCACGTAAAAGACGATAACCAAGAGATGTCACTACCACATTTGCTATGGACCTTATAATTAGATGTCAGACTGTGTGTTTAATTTGAAATTGTTGGAGTGCTTGATAAGGAGAGAAGTTACAATCTGCACTAACCGAAATTAAAAATAGCACGATAGCATTTGTAGACATTACCTGTATGGTTTTCTGACGTCCCTTCTGCATATTGTCAGGAAAAACATGAACGGGAGATATACATATATCGTCTTCTATAAACCATTCTGATGCATCCCCAAAGCACCTATAAATAAACATTCAGGTTAGATCTCGTGACCATTGTGACAAAACACAACTGGAGTCCAGTGTGAGTTATTTGTATAATCAAGTATTTGTTTTATATTGACGTACTTGCAACTCTTCTATGTGTTGGAGAATCTCCGTCCATTGTACTGTCTTAGCTGATGTATCTATGTGACAGACACCTGTTCTTAAAGGACATTTAAATTATATTTGTCGCTGTCTTTGAAGGATAAACTATTTAAATGCATGGAATGTCCTTTATAACTGGTTGCATTGATTTGGGACTTCATAACACATACGAATGTGAACTCCCTGAAATACCTGGTGTGGATTAAACATATTGTACAGATAAATGATAAGAGTATAAAGGTCTTCCTCTTGCGAGTATTTGCAGATAACAATAACAATGGTACAAATAAATGATAAGATTACAGAGGTCATCGTTTTGGGAGTATTTGTAAATAACGTGCAGAATGGATACCTTTTATCTACCTGAGAGTGTGTTTCTATGGATATTAAGTGCACCGTCAAATAGGGAATATGTTACTATGAAAGGGACGTGAGCGGCTAGAGTGTATATTTTAATATGCAATGTTCACGAAGTTGATATTTCACATCTGTATTTTGAAATGTTAAGAGTCAGCTGTGATCCCTTCGGTCTGTATCACTATATTCAGTGATGATAGACCCTCGTGTATTTCTGTCCCACTCATTTCATTAAGTAAATATTTTGGAACGTGATCTTTTGTGTTTTAACTGGCTTAAGCCTACCTGACATTCGTTTTAAATGTATGTGTTTAAAGGAATTTGAAGTCATTTCTGCCATTTAAATATCTTTCTCAAGTATTTCTCAAGTATATATGTATATATGTGACAGACACCTGTTCTTAAAAGACATTTAAATTGTATTTGTCGCTGTCCTTGAAAAATAAACTAATTTAATGCATGGAGTGTCCTGTATAACTGGTTACATTGATTTTGGACTTCATAACACATACAAATGTGAACTCCCTAGAATACTTGGTGCGGGTTAAACATATTGTACAGATAAATGATAAGAGTATAAAGGTCTTGCTCTTGCGAGTATTTGCAGATAACAATAACAATGGTACAAATAAATGATAAGATTACAGAGGTCATCGTTTTGGGAGTATTTGTAAATAACGTGTAGAATGGCTACCTTCTATCTACCTCAGAGTGTGTTTCTTTGGATATTAAGTGCACTTTCAGATATGTAATCAGTTGTTATGAAAGGGAAGTGAGTAGCTAGAGTGTGTATATATTACTATGCAATGTGGAGTGGTATTCAAAGTGGTTAATATGCATGCCATCAAATATATAAATTTCAGACATTTCACCATTTAAAGACCAATTGTGGTCACGACGCTGATATTTCCTATCTGTGTTTTTGAAATTTTAAGTGTCAGCTGTGATCCCTTAGGTTTCTATCAGTATATTCAGTGCTGAAATACCCTCATGTTTTGTGCCCCACCCATTTCATTTAGTTGATGTTTTGGAACGTGATCCTTTGTGTTTTGTATGGCTTATGCTTACCTTACATTTATTTTAAATGTATGTGTTATTGAGTAATTCGAAGTAATGTTTGAAACTAACATCTCTTTGTCAAGTAACACATGTGCATGTATATGCTCATATTGACCTTTTATTTATTTATGACATAATTTGACAAGACTGATAATATATTTCAACTTTAATTGAAAGAGAGATAACTGGTAATAGCAGGTAATGTAACTCTTAATTAGAGGTATTTATTTTAAAAAATATAATTTTCTGAAAGAAAACTGAAATATTTACACGTTGCATAAAATACACTATTGCTATTCTTCGTACACATCAGTTTGCAGAATAATTAAAGATTCATTAATTTAACCTTTGCAACTGTTTGTTTGTGTATTGTTCTACCATCGATAGGTTTGTGAGGAAAATTCATTGAATTAACTCACGGTACTAATGAGATAGACGAATAGGAATCAGTCTAGAAATATATATAGAGAGAGAGTTCTGCACGCGAATCTGAGTCGGTGTGTATCATCTATTACAAAATATACAGGTCCAAGCAGGAGACTGGTCAATATTTAATACATAGTGAAAGGAACTGCGATGATTTTATTTCCATAAGTACTACGCTTTAATAAATACACTAATAGCGTCGGTGGCGTATTGAACAACAGCCATGCAGAGTGAGTTCAGATCAGCCACCTGTTTTTGAACGGCGACGTGTAATGCCTCATGTTGCCTGTCGTTGAAACTGATTTTTTTTTTTATAACCAATCTAGATCAGAAAATGCAGACATTAAAAGAAAATTTGAACAAAAGCATATAAAATCTGCAATCAAATTTGGCCAGTCGAAGCGAAGCTAAGAACAAGAGTTTCATACTAGTTGAGAAATATTCTCATTCAAATGAAATTCCCCATTTCGAGTGATACAGAGTGGATGCGTTCGAAAAGAGCATTGACGAGAAATAACATGAAGCTATCTTTAATAACGTATTCGTGAATAAGGTTGACTATATATAAATATTGGCCATGAAAAATGGCATAGAAGTGGTGTAAATAACTTACATCCCCAGGGGACGAGCCCCTAAACCTTGCCCATGAATTGGGGCAAGGTTCTTACCAGACCCCACAACATATTATACCTAACATTGCATGGGGAGAGAGACGATTAGGCTGATAACAGCAATTCAAACATTTTATGCAGGCCGAGCCTGGGTTGATTAAAATCGGTTTGCGTACTTCATATTTTGCATGTTGCAGTGCTTAACATAACAGGGTGTGGTGCATCTCAGAAATAGTTGCTCTCAGTATTTTTGGGTAATTCCGAATGATTACCTCAATAATAGGAGGAAAGAGGCAAGCAATGAGCAAAATAGGTTTATTGCGTTCATTAACGCAGAAATCTCCGGCCTTTATGACGTCCCAAAGTCGATAGCTAATTATCAGGATGCAATATCTAATAGATAACACTATAGATAACACTATATTATGCACTTATGGTGGACTTTTGTGTAATATAGTCTGAAATGGAGTTTAGCGTTCATGCCAATGTTGAGTTTAAAAACATCACTCACGAGGCCAATAAAGACATCGCGGATAGAACTAACATTAGCGTCAACGCGTATATCAGGAAAAGGGCCCTAAGCATATTGCTCTTGAAGACTCAATGAATCAAGCCACCTCTCCACATAATGAAAAGTTCTTCTTATACACGTCCGTTCCACTGCTGCAACGGCGTAAATTTTTGCCAGGAGAAAATGGCCGACGGAAGAAAATAATGATCATTTAGCGAATACAATGGTTATTGTCGTAGGCGGTGTTTTAGCCATCTGGTTTCTCTGCTTAGCATTGTTGGACCGAATACGAGTGTTCGTTGTACTTGGCAAAAAGATCACGCAGAACAACAAATAATGCTACAGCTATCATGATAACAAGCTTCGCTAGATTTGCAGGCGGTTATCAGTAGGCACTATACTATTAACCCGACAATTCTGGACAGAAATGCTGATACTTGTACTGGCAGCTTTTTCATCATCCCAGCAAGCTAATTGTAAGTGCAATATTTATCAATTGTTTTGTGCCGTCGGATTATGGTTCAGATGCTAAAACCAGGCGAACCCAAGCACGCTGCGAATTGAGGCTATAGTTGTGTTCTTTATGAAGAGTGTTTACAGCCTCTGGAATAGGGTTGCATTCTTTAAGATTATTCTCTTGATGCTATTCGTTAATTATTAACGACAAGATACTTGGTTGAGATTGCGGTTTTAAATGCGCTCTAGCATCTGCTGGTTTACCAGTCTATTTCTGCACTGCATTGGCTCGCGTAATTTCCACCTGTGTCAGCTATTTTGTCAACAATGATGTGATTGTCGAGCTCTGAATGTTTTGAAACATTATTTAATCGCCAAATATGTTTAGATCTCTGCGATATGATATCAAATATCCTTCATTTTGGCATTCTGTAAAGATCGTGTACTGCAGCATCCTAGAGTGTGTCCTCTGATTAGTCTGAAACGAGTAGCTCATGACCTGTAACCGAGCTAAAAGTAGTTTCGGGTTTGATTTTTTTCTTCTACATTTACCAATGTTTCAGATATATTTTCGCTTATTTGCGATGGTTGTTGTATTTATAATTTATCGTATATGCTTTTGCTATGTTTACGTTCCAGTTGGAAAATCGTTGAATGGCCTAACACCCTCTCCCCCTGTGCATTCAAGATATTATGCTATATTTGTAACTCATGGCACATTTTCAACAACATAATCAGCTTAGTCAAAACTGTCTTTTATGTCATTGGTGTTAAATAAGGCATATAACTTTTTATTGTGAGTTCTATTTCAGCTGCTTACAGGTTCCTCGACATGAAGTTTTTCCAGGCTGTTTCCAATACCAGTATTTGGTGCTGATACCCTATCCAAGGCTATATCAATCTGTTTCATCTCCATTGGGTAGATTGTATTCATGATGTCTAAACTCGCCAATATCAATATCAGAACAGTCTTAACATTAGTGATGTAGCTATGCCCCGTTATTAAAGACCGGGTGTCGTCCCAACATAGGAATATAATCTACTCATTGCGTTCCTTCCAATGCGTGCTTGGTGTAAAGGGAATCCTTAGAATCATTGTTGTAACTAATTTGTCAAGCATCAGAGACCAGAAAATCCGAAATCCCAACGTAAACGATGTCATTGTGCCAGGCACAGCAAAGTTGGCATTCATAATTGCTTTAAAGGGAGGGGCAGGTGAAAGAGCAGACGCCAACCACACGATAGCAACATTTTTAGTTGCACCATACTTTAAATCTTGAAGGAAACTGACGACACAGACATCGGGGGTATCTACAAATGAAAAAGAGAAGACTAACTCTGTATATAAGGGTATACGAAATGTTTCCACTGCCGGTATGGACACAATGGCCGAACCCAAATTGATATTTTGCTGCTAAGTTAAACTAAAGACGCAGAATCGGTCTCGCACTAAATATGGATACATACCGACACAGTAAGCACGTGCAGACAAATATTTATGCAGAAGTTGCATGCATATGTTTAACACTAAATAACTAATCACCAGTCACGACTTTTATTTCGGCAGTAATTAGTGGGGATAGCATAGGGCAATATGGTTCATATGAGCAAACACGGGTTATCACTATTGGGCAATATGGGAACTTAACATGGGGATATTTAACATGGGTGGGACTATAGCGGGACAGTGGGTGGGACACTCCCAAAACCAATATAAATTCAAAGAGAAATACTTGGAACAGGAGGGTGTCACTGAATATAACGTGGAGAAAAATGAAGGTCGACGATCGCTTCCCAAAATGATGATGAATTGCTTGTGTGGCAAAATGGCACAACGACCGCGTTTACCCAATACGGAGTATTTTATAAAACCTTCCAGCTACTTAAAAATCATTCACGACAAAACCAAATATATGAAACATGTGTACGTACTTCATGAAGACTTTATCCTAGTCAATTACGAAGAAGCACTGGACTTAGTACAGGCCGACGAATTTGGAAATGTCAATATTGCGGCTTACGTGCCAGCCCATGCTCGCTTAAAATTGTACGAAGTTTTACATCAGTCGACTGGATCACCGTCACCCTGAAAGCGAAGAAGACTTTTTGGAGCCTGGACGGACGAGCACCCGGACGACAAGATTCGACCTTTTGCCTGTGGCGGTCAGAAAAAATTACGGCGAAGAATACCGTAACCCACAATAAGTGCACACCGAGTGTAAAATGAAGGAATTGACCCTGAATTATCGCAGCAGTTAATTGGTGAACTTTGCGGTATTGACTGAAGCCTTGGAATCTGGAGAGGATCAATATTTTAAATGGACCACCTTCACAAGAATGTAAGTTTAGCCACTCACAAAATTGTCAGTCGACCTTTGGAAAAACTGTATCAAATCGTGTAGCAGAAGCGAGTGCGACATCCCAACCACTCTACTTTACCTTACTGACATGCCGCTATAAAACAATGGTTCCAAGAATATTGCCACCAACAAGAACGATGCGTTCGACACAGCAAGAATTACCTGAGATACCTACTGCGAACTCCAAGTTCAAACAATACAGTTTTCCTGTCTTCTTGCCTGACTATTTTGTTTGTGCCAGTCGAATGGAAACGTTCGAAAAAGGGAACGCGGATAGGGAGGTATTACCTACTTTAAATGTTTTAGCCAGAACAGGATTTAACTACTTTGGACATGAGACTGGATGGGGACACGAAGTACAGTATTTCAGTTGTGGTCTGACGTTGCGTATGGATCAGTGTTTCTATAAATATCCAGCTATGATGGAACAAACTCGATGGTCTCCGCACTGTCCTTACCTTTCTTACCTTTCTATGATCATTTCACCCATCCCACTGCGTTACATTTGTGTATATACTTTAGAGAAGGTAGTACCGTTGACCGGGAAGAAAAAGGAAGACTTCCAAAATTAGAGATACAAAAGGAAAGATTTACAAGCTCGAGACTTCATTACGATTAGTACAAAAAGGGAAAACATTCAAGACCGATAGTACATTGTGACTACCATTACCAAGCGAGAAAGATGAATCCTAACAAACAGACACCATTCAAGTTCGGTGATTCTCAAGTGGAGCGCGATGTTGTGCCTTGCGATTGCAGGGTTGCCGTACGCTAAGACCTAAGGTTTTGATGCCACTCATTATACTTACAAGGTGATCACAGCACATCGAATTCAGACGTAAGAGTTAGAGGATTACCAAAATCATTTACACGATCAAATCTTGATTCAAGAGGTAAATTCTGTACAGCGTGTCTTGTGTGAGTTAGTGACTAAACAGTTTTGGTACGGAACTGAAACAAAACAGCTTCTGTTCAAAAAGTACTACCCTTAAAAGAGACTAAAATGCTTGTTACCATGTCGCGACCTTTTATCGGTCGTGATACAACATATTTCGTGGAAAGAAGTCAATGACACCATTCTGACTGTGGAAGATGACCAATACTTATTACGAGATCTCTGTCCATTGAAATGGGGTCGACGTATCGTGTGTCTTAGTGACTTCCTTTCTGGGATCTCGTTTACCAGCCGATTCCTTGTGGACTCTTTACGAACAGTTCCACCATCGAAAACACGAGGGTGGGTTAGTTTAAATGCACTTGAGAGATTCATTCTGTTAAAATCCTTGCGTTTTCATCTTAACACTTCTCTACCTGAACGGAAAAAGGATTCGTCAACTTTTAGTCACTGAAGATGTGGACGAAGATATGTGTGTAGCTTGTGACTTACCCTCACTGTCCATACGTCCGTGACTGGAAATGTTTTGGTTTCAAGGCTTGGACAAAAGAAGCGGCAAACTATGCCCAAGACTGGTGATCATCAATCCAAACGTTAAATGAAAAAGTAACCAGTGTTAGCCACAGTCTCGGAAAAAGAACCCGACACCATTGAAAACAATTACTTTCAGAACAGGACTGTCATCGACATGGACACCCACGAAAGGCCATTCCGGGAAGACCTTGTGCGACTGTATCAAGTGTAGATACTCTATTAAAAAATACCCCGTGGACACCACACCTTCCTCCCAAAAAATGTTGCACAGTGACTGTTTATATTACACTTTGATCGTGTTTTTGTCTTTCGTGTCCACGTTTAAAAATGTGTCCTGAAAAAGTATAAAAACTCCGGCGTGTCTGTCTTCCTTTCAAACGCGACATTCCCTGCGTAATGGCTACCCCTGCTGTCTCTATTGTTTTAGATCGTACTAGTTGGGATGCATTGTATCTTCGTCGTCCCTTTAACATGTTAATTGCTGAACCGAGTGGTTCTGACAAAGATGAATTTATCAAATATTTGATCGAACATAAAACTCATATGATAGATCGTCCACTTCAATATATCGTCTGGTGGAGACTTCAAGATGCTCAAGGGGTCACTCATGCCACCCGTTGCCAACAACTTGATTTTCGGGAGGTTTTTTTGATCCTCTATATAACTGAACCAAGAATTAAATTTGATCTTTGCGTACTCTGATGTGGTAGAATGAAACTTAGTGGGACATATATCAGTACTGTTAATGCGAGTCGTTCATTTCAAAGTGGATTATACTGGGGAAAATTTGTATCGACATTATTTACCAGTCAGTACGTCGTATTTCGACAGTGTCATCATTGCTGAAAAAGGAGATTTGGGACAAAATATTCATTCACCAAAGAGAAAGTCACAGTGAAACTATTTTTGAAAACGATTCTTACAAACGATTTGTAAGTCATGTATCCACTGTACTGAGGAGTCGCTCGACAGTGAGGACATGGCTTAGGAGATATGCTGAAATCGGCGTTTCGTTCGGTGGCCCCTATGTTGAAACCGATGGTGACTTGAGAATTGCACGTCTTGAAGGATGACGCTTTGACGCACGGAATTGTTCCAAAATATCGTCATCGACAAACATAATCCCAAAGAAGCCTTCTTGAGAGCAGGCAAAAATGACTTGCTTCAAATTGGCAAAGAGATTATGGGCCGACGAGAAACTCCTATAAATGCCGTGGACGTTACACAGTCATTCTTGTTTCCCTGACGACACAGCAATGACAAGGCAGAAAGAGACGAAGAAGACACCCCTACAGAGGAACTCACAAAAACAGAGCTGGAAAGACCAAGAAAAGAACCGTCCGGAAATTAGATGTGTATGATTACTTAACAGACAAATGATGCACATAGAGTCTTGCGAATGTTACAAGTCGGGTCTGGATCTGTTTGCCATGCCACCTACTATGATGACGATGTGAGAATCCCAATGGGTATAACTTCATCCCGTCTCCTCTCTGACGGCCTGAGCCCCCATCGAATGTGAAACCAAAGGATAGCCGGAAGATAACATCGAGCTGTATAGCAGTTACTTGTACCTGAAAGTCAAATGATCAAAACGGACGACACAGCTCTGGAACCAGATGCTAGAGAAGCTCCCGTCAACAATTTCATGCATTCCTTGTTCAGCGAAGTTTACTTGTACTTGAATAACACACTAGTCATAAACAGCATGGATACTTACCCTTACCTAGCCTACCTGGAAAATCTACTGAGGTACGGAAAAGATGCCAAGAACACTCATCTGGATGCGTGCGAGGGCAAGTTAAAGGGACACAGTCGTAAGAGCAACTGACGATCCTCGCAACGTGCGCTTTAACAACCGTCGAAACAAATCCTGCAACGACGTAGTTTGGTACTGATGGATCGTTTGGATTTGGACATATGGTTGCAAGAAAAGCATTTACTGAATAGTAGATATCAGCCTGAGACTGAATATCAGCAGTACCGTTTTCCAGTTGATGGCCCATGCCAACGAGTACAAAACCATCATCAAAGAAACTAGAATCCACGTCCCACGCGTGGAAGTGTTACCTAAAGTGGGAAAGGACATCAGTCACACTTTGAGCAGAACGAGTGCCAAGTATCCGATACGACGTATGGAAGTGAACACCTTCGTCAATGCCGCTGGACTCCGGTCAAAAATCGAAGATCATCTATTCCAAGGATAGTTAGCCAAACGGCTATTCGTTGGTATCGTCAGTAACGAAGCCCTCAACGGAGCCGTCATTGCCAATTCTTTCGAGTTTAAGCAAAACTATGTCCAACATCGAGGTATGCCGCGATGACAAAACCTTGTGTAACAGACACTTTGAACCTTAGTTTACCGTGAAGGATTACTTGAGATCTGTTTGTAGCCAAGGGATAGCTAGGGACTAACAGCAGCCATGATATCTCGTACGACGATTTTGCGTGTATTCAATTAATCAACGCAGGCTTGAATATCCATTTAGTGACTTATTTGTATCGTTACAATTCGAGAAAGGATAAAAAAGTAGATCGATGGTTTTGTGACCATTATGGATATCTATTGCCTTTAGCTAGGAAACGTAGTGAACATCAGTGGCCAAATGTCCTCCAACAGTGAAAGTCTAACTTGATTTCACAACATTGTCAAACTTGTCAAAAATATGTTAATTGAAATGCTTGTATGAATTGTTATAGTATGTGTTAGTTAATGATTAGTTGAATAAAATGTTATGAAAAAAGGAGTGTTGGTAGTTTGTTTTTAAAATATTTGTATTACTATGCATGCTCCTTTACTTACCTCTATCCCTCACCATGAGATTAGCTATAGAATTCCTACCAAATGCATAGTAGGGATATTTTCTCTCGCGTCCGGGCTTGAGCAATATAACGTGGTGCTGTCTCCACTCTGACCAGCCATTGTTAATGCATCAACCTATGAAGATCACTTCAAGACTAGCAAAGCTGAACGAAGCACACGTGAATTTGCATCGTGTCAGTCAAAACATAATACCCAACCAAGAAAAGATAATATAGGGATGTTAAAAGTGGCCTAATAAATGATAGAAGAGGTCTTTAAAGACGAAATCAAGAATGATCAAGAAGAATGGTACGAGAAGTACAGGCTTCTGAAACAGAAAAGAGCAGCAGCAGCAACAGACGCATGAACGAGAGAGGCTTTGTCGATTGCCGTATAGACACGAAAGAGTTATCCTTCTACATCAGATGAAGCAGACCCTATCTTGTCAGAAAGTCTACAGCCAGACGTGGACACAATGTTAGACGATAAGAGATTTCCTTAAACCTGAACAAAACAGTCTTTTTCAGCGCTACTTCAACAATCTAGAAAAGAGATAGTAGTAAAATCGCCAAAATATTTGTCTGTCTTTGTGTTTGTCTCTAGGTAAAATAATAGAAACGTTTTTTCTGACTTGTAATATAGTGTGTGTGTTTGTAGGTAGGTAAATAATACAAATGTGCCTTTAATTACTTCGTTTCCCAGACTTGTTAAATAGTCTTAGTGTCTTTTTGTATGTACAAGTGGTAATAAAGTGTGTTTGTAGGTAAAAAGTGAACGTGAATGTTCATGTTAGATTCGCGCGTTCCATGTTATTCATGGTGGCGTGGATATTGCTAGTTTTTGTGTACGGGGTTGTTTTCATTCACTTCCGCGTTCCATTGATATGAAAAGGAGCATTTGTAAAGCTGGCTACCCAATCGTTCACTCGTTAACTTCAACAAAATGAATAGATCACAGAAAATAATGGAACTTCACTTGTACCTGGAAAATGCTCGTCGTGTTTTGGACGAGCTAGCTATGGAGGGTGTGGCCAAAGAATAAGAAGATGTTGCCTTAGATAAGGGGAAAGAAAATATCATAATCCTTTTCATGCGAATCATGTGAGGATACACTTACAGAAGCCACCTCAAGTGTTCGCAGTGCCTCAAACAGCAGATTGGGATTTAGAGCTATAAAAAGTAGAGCGGGAACCGCAGCGGCCACAGCAAAATCCCCAGTTCGCAGAGTCGTGATGGAAAGAGAGTTCAGAATCCGTCGAAATTAGCATTGGGAGAGTGAAGCAAATCAACCCTCTCCATAACTCCTAATTGTCACCATTTCGTGGGACAATGACTGGAACCGCCGTTGCGTGTGTGATGCCTGGCCTGAGATGTACCAGCATTAACCATTTACAACTGGAATTAATTAAAACTTCCCTTTTCAGTCCTAACTAGATGTCTAGAAATGAGAGACTGGTCAATTACCAATTTCTATGAATGGGGAGTAGTGTGATTATAAAACTGACTCCTTTACTTATGTGCGCATGTGTGCGACGTACGTTTGTATGTGTTTGTGTATATGTGTGTATGTTTATGCATGTGCGCACGTACGTTTGATTGTGTATGCATTTGTTTTGTCCTGAACAAAAAACACATATCCCTAAACACAAAAGGTTTGGTATTAGTTTGTTGGTTTCGAAAACAATTATTTTCGGCTCGTTCACTTCACTATGGAAATGTTGGGTAGGTGACATGGGAAGTTGGTGGGAGGGGATGTTTTCCTCCACGTCTGTGGTTGAGGTATATAAAATGTAGCGATCATCACTCGCGTCATTCAACACTGAATAAACGAAGATGGCTTGCAACCATATTGATTAAATGATGACATGGCAAGGGATAGTGGATAACCTTGGCATAGTGGAGGAGATGATGTTGATGCTGGAGAACGGTGCCTATAGCCCACACCGTCTCAAAATTTAGATAAATAATTTGAAGAAGGCTAAGGAATAGCAGAGACAGCTGATTAAACAGGAAAAGTAGGAGCAGGAGGAAAAAGAGGAGAAACAGCAAATAAAAATAAGAATGAAAAATAAATGAAAGAAGATGAAAATGAGAACATGAAAAAGAGGATGAACAGAAGGAGGAGAAAGCGGAGAAAAAGAAGACAAAAAGGGGATGGATAAGATAAGACGTTTTGGAAAAGAAAAAGAACAGGCGAGAAAATAGAAGAACAAAAAGAAGAAGCCCAAAGGCCCTTTTCAAAGCCACTCCATTGCTTCGAAAAGATCCTATGTTCTCTTTGCCATATTGATGTTTTTTGTGTGATATATCCATGTCTATGTCTATGCTTCTAACCCTATCTCTAACCACGTCTCTATTTATCTGTCTCTATGTATACATGTCTATTGTCCCTAGAGTAACTCGTATTCAGGTCAATCCCTTGCCACACTGTTCCACCCGATTGAGGCCAGCCCCTTGCAACATCGTTCCTAGTGTCCAGTACCGAAACGTAACCCCTATCCGATTCCTATTGTCCTTAGACAATCCCAATCCATTTTCCTTAGACCGACCCAATACATTGTCCCTAAATAAATCCCAACCTATGATAAATTTCCGTTGTTCCGCTATAGTCCCAACCTATGTTAAACTTGCCATTGTCCCGCTACAGTCTAACCCATAGTCACGCTATAGTCCAACCCATGTTGAATTTCCCCATGTTAACTTCCCATATTGCCCTATAGTGAAACCCCTTGTTTTTCCTTATATAAACCATATTGTCCTACTGTGTCCCCACTAACCACTTTTGGAGGTTAAAAACCACAGAGCACAATCATGCCCGAGACTGGTAAAAACACCGCAAAATGTACTGCAGTGCAGCGATTGATGAAGGTCTCATTAATATGCAGATTGTGAATGCCCGAATGTAGCAGTGGAAAGCAGTTGAGTAAAAATGAACAAATGCCTCCTGTTTTCAACAAGACTCTGCAAATTGCAGAACAAATTTGTATACGGGCTTTGCTATGTTTTGGTTCGACGTGATTGCTAAACATATCCGCAAGTCCTTTATCGAGTTCAGGATACTCCAGGCACAGCAGAGGTATTCCTCCTGGAGGTGACACCAAAATGGATTCGACAGCGTTTCGGTTCAACAGGAGACGCAATTATTACGGTAGATATCATTCTTACAATCTCCCAACCCACTAATTGCTGCATTTGTGAAAAAGCTTTCACTTCTAGTGATACCATAGTTTATATGACTCTGCGACATCACTTGCGCATACAGAGGGCCCGCACACAATGCGTGTAATCTTCAGCTGAGAATTTATCCCAACCAAACCAAATTTACTGTCGTGCCTTGTAGCTTGCGTATGAACGATGGCCACTTGATCATACAAGCAGTATCCCTGCATCCGACTCACCGATAATATCAAAAAAATACATGACATTTCGGCTGCGTAAGTTCCAGTTCATAAATTCGATCCAGTTTCTTACCTCCTCTTGGAGAAGATAGAGGCGGAGAAGTTTAAAATCACTAGTCGATACTGTCACACCAATACGGACCTGATAACTAATTAAGGTCTGAATCCTTACGAGTGCATTCACGACTGGAACAAATTGACGAAACTTAGCGTCAACCGATCGGAGCGTTTAATTCATTTTGTCGCGTAAGAGTATTTCAGTCGCCGCCGACTAACATTTGAAGAAAGATTGGTTTTCGTAAGAGTAAGAAAGTCTGGGAGACTATCCCGAACTGTAAGTGCGCACTGACTTGATGCTGTTGGTGTTTGCGGGATTTCGTGACACCGCCGTGTACGTGTACAAACTCGATCCCGCCCATTACTGTTGGTCACGGGGTATGGGCTTGGACGCACTGTTGTCCAGACAAAAACCGAGCTGAAATTGCTTTTGTACATTAACAAGCATCTGTCTATTGTGCGGAATGTTCATGGCGAATCATATATACTCTCGAGGTATCAATCCAAAAATGGCTGGTTATGATCCTACTGACCCCTAAAGTTACATAACGTATCTCGATGAGACTAATTTGTACTACAATCATGCCCGATATTTGGTTGTTCCAGTATTAATGATTAATTTCGTATGTGTCCTGTGGCATTTACACCGAATGATCTAAAACTGGGCCCGAGTCTCCGAACCAAACACAAGTATGTACATCACCTGAGAAATCTGAAGTTTTATTTGCTACTGGGTATACGTGTGACCAAGATCTTATTCGTTACAATAGCTAGCAGGACATACTTCAAAGGATCGTTCCAGACCAGCAAATTGAGTCCTGAAAGAACTTTGAGGGTGGACTGGTTGTCCGTTACTATAAAAAATACAAACTCAAACTGATGAGACCAATCTAAGTGGGATCGTCCGCTATGGACGTTCCGAAGCTGCACATGTACGAATTTTGCAGTGACAAGATCAAGCCGTTTTACCAAGGTAAAGATTTGTGTACACCGACACTGACCCGTTTGCTGATATTCATCACCACCATCGATGTGTATGCGGACATGACACAGAGTTCGGTCGACGAATTTTGATACCAACGAGTAACCGAAAAACATTTTATATTTAGTAACGCCAACGTGTGACCGAAATAATATTTTATATTTAGTAACGCCAAACAAAAGTTGGCTGTCAAATTGAAAGAAGAAAGCTCTGGTAAACAAATCAAACAGTATGTTCGACTGCGGCCCAAAAACATGTCAATACAAATCATGGCGGCAGTTCCGTGTCTGCATAAATAAGCCTACAATTCTTCTTGCACAAATGCACGGGTGGGAAGTATTGCTCCACTTAATGCCGGTCGCAAACGGTAACTGGGTTGTTGTGTTGCGTATCAATCCGAGTCGCAATGGTGAACACCACAACGGACCAAACTGGGATAGTGGCACGTCTTTGTTGTCCTCCTTCCAACTCTCCAGGCGAGAATGAATATCAAATAATCTTGCTTCCGAGGGAATGTGACGGTGCCGGCTGTGAAAGGTTTTCTGTGTAACCGTGACTGATTTGTGTCTGCTCGCATTAGCTGGTTTTTAATCCCGTCGTGTGTGTGACTTCATAGTTCAAGGCTGATATAATGAATGGAAGTCGTTCCCATTCTCGAGACCGCTCTGGCCTCATCAACAATTATTGTGCGTACCGATGACCGAGTAACCGTTCTTCAAGTGTGCAAACGAATCGTTCCACAGTTGCTGATCACGAATCACACCGGGGTGCCGGTCACGTACTCCAACATAGTGTTTGTTTAGCAATGGAACCACAGCGCCATCAAACGTTTTGCCATGATCAACTTTTAACAATCGTGACCATGTGAGTGGCCCTTGTGCATAAATGTCCAATAGTGAATCTGAGAAAGTGGCAGAATTGTTGGACGTAAATGGCTCAGCTTCTTTGTATCGGCTGGCGACATCAGTAATGGTGAACGCGTATTTGTTCGTGTATAGCTTGCCTTGTCGATCAGGGTTATCTTGTGGAAAAAACAACAAATCAGCTTGTTAAACCTCTTTAGATTTTGGCACATCCAACAATCCGCATGAAAACCTTCTTGGCACAAATAAATAGATTTGGCAGGGCTCTTTTTCGGCCAACCATGCTCGACCAGTCTAATTAGTGACCTTGGCTGCATTGGCTAACTGTTATATGACCACTTCACCTCTCCAGCACCCACGTCAACTTTGTATATTTTGGATAATGTGATACTCTTTGTGGACATTGTTTATACTGGAAAAATTATAACTTTCAACAATCGCACTTTTGTCCACCGCATCTTAATGCAGTATTGGCTTGTATTCCTGTCCTATGAAGACCAATCGTCTGAGTCGTTCTCCTACTGTTGGATTAATCACATTACGGTCGTGAATGAGAACCGCGTTGACGTCCACGGATATCACTGAAAGCTTCCTATGCAGGGTCGTGTTGGTAACACGCCGAATCAACGCGATTGATAGGTGTTTCGCCGCGCTTTGGCTGGTTAGTAGATTCGAATGGCAGATAAGGCATGTTCCAGCTCAATAATAATTGTATCCCGGAAGATGAATTTCGCCCGGATATTTACTCCACGTTGTTCCGGTAACTTTGGTAAAGCAGCTACGGTATCACAGCCAGGGACTTTTAAAACTGGACCCTCCTAACCTGAACTTCTTTGCTCCACATCGAGTACAAGTCTCCGTAACATATGCTCGTTCATTACGTATTTCGATTCGAGGTGGATTTCTGGTAGGTGACTTTGTCAAGCATCTAACGCATTATGAAGACATGATCGTATGATAACGATAGCCACTATTCACTTTCATTGATTTCGCCGTACAGACAACGCCCAAACCGGCCAAGATTGGCGATGGAACCGATTTTTCAAACTCGGGATCAGTTGTACCTGTTTGCACCGTCAGCCTACGATCAACCATTTTATAATGTGCCCAAAGATTATCAAAAGCGTTAACGATGATTCCATCGATTTTTTCCCACCATTAATGAAGCATTTATTGTTGACGATTTGGAGGCCAACACAAAATGGTAGTGTAGGACTATGTGGTGCTCGAAATCACGTCAATACATCTAAAATATTTTCACCAGCGGGGCACAAACATATCAACGTGACATTTAACGCAACGAAACTCACATACGCCCAAAGCGATCAGTAACAAATTTAACATGCTGACAATATTTCATGGTATTGACGCGCATGGTCTTGGAAACACTCATTTTACTTGGTGTGCATGCTGACCACATGTGGGATGAATTTCGTGGCATGCTAGGACAGATTACTTAGAACCGGTTTCTTTATTGGCTGATTTGATTGACGAACCACGCAAGGATCGTGCTGATCTGGACAGGGACGTTCCTCACACCAACGTGTCTAACACGGATGCGTCAATTTAACAAGCAATCGTATAATATAAAAAAGATATCTAACAGCGAAACTATAGCATCTAACAAAAGACGACGCCCTTAAGCCGCTCGTGCATTGCTCGAATTAATTTAAAAAGTAATCGAAGGCCGAGAGAATGTCAAAAATGGGTTACTGTCGCAACAGAATGCACGAGGATTTCTCAAAGCGAGGTTAGAACAAACATTTTCGCCGCTGACTGAACACAACAAATTACAACACGTGATTAGGAAAATAAAATGACCACCAGAAAATCCGAGCAACAAGTGGCTGCTTTCATAGGAACAGATGTAATGCCTGGCCCAGTTCGTAACATAGCTAAACGCACCAAGGATATAACAAAACCAAGACATCAAATGAACAAACGATTGCGCCTTTGCCATAGAAAGTCAAAGAAGACGTTGAAGAACTTGAATACATTCAGGGTGTGCTCGCCAAATGTGCGCAGGCACTTAGATAGGACGAAAGAGAGATACTTTCCAAAATATCAGACGTATCACCCGAATAAGTTGTCGAAGTTGTCAGCACTGCCTTATCTTTATAACAAAATAGCTCGACAGATGATTTCATGAAAATCATATTTGTGTTACTCTTGGCAGACCTTCCGTTTGAAAAGAGTACATGATATGAGGGCCAACAAAGACAGAGTATAAATAAATGAGTAGGAAATGACACAAACATTTTATTCAGTGAGATTACTGAAAATAAACAAACTGTTATGGGTGCCCAGTAGGATCAGTTTGTGTTAAATGTATAGTGCATTTAGAGAAGAGTTTATACAAATAAGACGAATACCAAATTAATGGTCAATACAAAGTTCTGGGTTCCCACTACTCCTCGACCATTTGCTGGACATACAGAAGAAGACCAGGAACAAGCATCTGTTTCTGCACCTGCACAAGATTAATTTAACAAGTGGCTAAGGAAACAAAATGTTCCCGAATTTCGGTCACAGGAAGGACAAGTCTAGTGGATAAAGAAACAAGTAGTAGAGTGGGAAGAATATAAACGTCCTGATCTGTGACCCAAAATTAGTTATAAGTCGAACATAGACGAATAACACCATGGCTCAGAGAGTTACCTCCAAAGGATTCGGATAAAACTGTACAGATATGCACGCAGACAGGACGAGCAAGAATTGCAAGGGCGTATGGTTGGAAAAATAAATTTAAACGGCCTCCTAAACTGTGCGAAAACACAAACTTGCGAATCGATTGGATATATCCTTCGGATCAGTTCGAGTGGGAAACAATACCTACGCGGTCAATATTTGAAGACAAGCCAATGGTTCAGCGATTACTCACTAATTAGCACATAAACAGAGACACATATCGCGAGTGATGCACAAAAACGTTGAAGATATGCACCATATGCACCATATATACGACACTGATGATCAGTCTTGAAGCGGTTGGAAGGGTGCTTGTTTTACGTGAAATTTGTCATTTAACGCAACTGATAGCAACTGGTAGCTGTAAATACAGCCCAGAATGTGACCTTGATGATCACAATCTCAATGACGGCATCGGAATTCGGTGTGATTCTTCCTGCTCCAAGGACTGCTGGAGACTCAAGCACACTTGATATCTCACTAGGACCGTTGCGAGTATATGATAGTTGGTCTAATACCCCATCCCAGCCGTTTCGTGGTCTGCCCTCGAACAATTCGTTTGTGTTTTCATCAAATAATATTACCACCTGGTACACTATCGAACTTCCCTATAGGGAGTACGATATTATATCAATCGATGACGAGGTTCGTTCGACGAAGAATTGCGGTGTTGAGTAGCACGGACTCTAAAATTTAAATTCGCCAATACAAGCCAACTCTTAGTTCCATTATGGCTTTTGAATCTTCAAAATATTTGTTTAACATTGGACATCCATCTTTGAGAATTGTGCTTTGATGGCTCCAAGATCTTCAGGAAAGTATGGACATTTTGCACGCAGGACCTAAAGGGACATCGTCAACTCAGGATCACCTGTGTGCATGACCAATTAGAGAACTGAGCTTAGTGACGAGTCGTGGATTATTTTGAGGCGCACTAAAGCACTCTCATCGCCCGCTGGTCCCATCGCCAAAGAAGTGATTATGCGAGTTGTGGATATTGTTAAACGTGCCGCTGTGGAACGATTAAAACTATTGGGCGCATGGTCGGCTAAGACGCTTCGAAATCCAATACAGAGATTTGTACCGCGAGCACCTCGAGTTACATTGCCGTCTTCTGAATCAATGCCGCTTGCAGTGAGTACAATAATTAATGAAACCACTCAATATCGATTTTCAGATTCCGAGATTGCAAATATGACCATGGGAGGGGAGTCGCACGGCATGAAAGAAAATCATTACTCTTTACACTATGGATCAGGTCAAATAAGTATTTGATCTAGCATTTCACAAGGAAGAGCCTGTGATAGTGGATCGAAATAAACCGAGTTCGATTATTACTCATATTCAGCGACAGATCCCAATCAGTTAAAAGTAGAGTTGCAAGTGCAAGACTCCTCTAGGTTTTTATTTCATGAGAGGCAGTATTATAAGTGGTTAGAGATGCTATGCTGTGATACTTTGTGAAAAGACGCTGTTGTTGGAGCGTGCTGGTAGCCAAATGAGAGTGATCGAGGCATCTGTGCAAAATTCGTAGAATTATTAATTGAATAATAATGTCCTACTAAGACGTTAAAGTCGGCCTTACGAAAAGTATGCCGGGAAAACTTAAATACGCATTCAATAATGATTATCTGGTTGGGTTAAAACTGACTGCAGCAAAATTAAATAAAATTATGTGGTTGACCCAAACGCAGCTCTCCGCTAATGCGGTCAAACACAAAAATACTTCAGTAGCATTAAACTTGTTCAATTTAGAGGTGGGACAAATGGAAAGACCCATGGAATATATCGATTCCTTACAGCCATTTCAATGTTGTTAGCATCAGCGGCTCCAGCATTTGCAAAAGCTGTGGCCTTAAGGGCTTTTGGAACTGCATCAGGAACGTCTTTGCAAAATAAATCGGTGGAAGCATAAAAAAGGAAGTGGCCTTCAATGGGCAGTCACAAGCCGTCACATACATTCAGGAAGAATCTTCGATTACCCGGTAAATCCCTAGACTAATATTAATTTGCTTGAAATAAAACAATAGATCAAACATTTTCTTGGTGTTTTTATGTGAGATGAACATGCACCAATGGTGCAACGCATACGTGATTTTGGCATCATCCAACTTGATTCATCAACAGGCCCAGGCACACGGTGGGTCGTATAAGTGGTAACGCCTCATCATAGTTTATATTTGACTCGTACGGAGTTGTGCCGCCATCATTGTGGTTAATTATTTATCCAAGTATTTTGAACAGCCGTTGTTTCTTTTGATGCCAGTACAAACTCGGTTGGTTGGTCCCATAAGGGGTTATCTTTCGTTGAAGCGTTGCTGGTAAGAGAACGCTCACCAACCCCGCAAACATTCTTGTTGTTGTTGTTGGTGTTGATCCATTTGAACTTGTACTTTTTGAAGATCAATTTGGCAAACTGAATACGACAACCATGGACACTCAAGATATTATTGTCAAGTTGAAAGGAGACTTTGTGGCAAATAATCTGGTTGAGCTTACTGAGATTGGTGGAATCAGAGACATAGGCATGTCGGTTGCACTTACCGAAATCTATGTCGATGCATACAATATTGCAATATGTCAGAACATGTAAGAATAAATCGCTCACGTGAGCACCACCACGTATAGTAATTTCATGGAGCACAATTGCAGGACTGATAATCAATAAAGGAGAAGAATACATACCGTAGCCTTAGAAAATGGCCGACTTATTTTAACTTCTCTTACTGAAAGTGCAAATCGTCACTTCTTAAAGGTGTGCGAGTCTGGATCATATTTGGTTGGCATAACTGAAAGTGATTATGGTTGGGTTGGAATAGGGATGCTGACATGTGATAAACGGTATATTGCGTTTGATCATGCACATTTAGCATCACAAATTATCATGCCGGACAGTGAAGTTTATAACGTTTTGGAAAGTTGAGTTGCCTACATCACTAGTCACAGGAGATGAAATTCAGTCTGAAGCACTCAAAATTTCTGCTGAGGGGCTTTTAATCATCGTTGGTGTTTGTGATTAAGGTTATATTTTATCCGTATGTATTAGTAATTCATTCAGAATGTGGTGATGAACTTGCCGAATTTACTGACGGGGTTCTGAACTAGCTGGCAGCGGATGAAAACCCGTCGATAACAATTCTGCTCCATTTCTTGACAAATATCTGATTCAGAATGGTGTTACCAAACCCTCGTATGAATTGTCATATAAATTTTTCAAAGGTCATGTAGAAATTGCCATTTGTAATCATTATGATGTACCACAAGCAAATCGAGGTCAATTTGGAATAAATTGCACGTGCATATACGATCGCCGAAGAATTAACAGTAGCATCAGATAAAAAATCACACAGGGATTGTTTCTACATTTGCGAAGTAACATTCACCGATGTATCAACCCTAGCATTGAACATTATAAACAACATTCACTCAACTGAGAAAAGAAAATAAAGGTCTCGTATGTTATTCAATAAGGATGCACTGGTCCAGTGACAGATATTTGGAAAATATGATCGTACGATGACAAAGGTGCTAGTGTAATCGTTGCGGCGTTTCTGTACGAAAGGGGTCAAAAACCATCAGAAGCACAAACGCCAGAGATTCAAATATTTCAGAGGCAGAGGTTTTCGATAACGGTATGACCTTTATGTCAGTCAAATAAAATAACTGGCTAGAACTGCGCATGCATCTTGCGCATGATGTGATGATGAGACCGAGCAAGGTCTGTCTGTATTGCAAATAAAATAGGCTATTGTATTAATAATATAAGAATTATTACAGACCTTCAGTCTTACCGTCATGAAAAAAATTGAAGGTACTAGATGAAATAGCCAGGAGAACAGCTCTGATCGTAAAGTACAAGCTCGCATGTTTGATAGCAGATGCTAGTTGCGGGCTCGATGATGCTGAACCTGTCGGGCTTTGTGTGACTGGAATCACGACAACATCCACTATACTAGGTGAGATAATCGGTATTGTTTTTGCAGCTATATCAATAGTAGCAGGTGTCTCTGGTGGAGCGAGCATGCTAATTTAGATGCGAATCCACTCTCGTCTGTGCGTCTATTTCGAATTGCCTGCAACCACATAACAGCCTCACTACGATGAGTAAACTGTATTCGGTTGCAAATGAGGATAAACTAATCAGTACGACTGATTTTGCGACTGTGCTGGCAGATATAGAAGATCACAGACAGCTGCAAGCATGCAAAAGAAATCGTGCGGCTGCTGATTAACAGACAGTAAAATTCTAACAAACATGCAATATTCATCCAGTGCATATATATATACATATATATATATATATATATATATATATATATATATATATATATATATATATATATATACATATATCGTTACCATACGCTTACCTGTTTTGAGTACATCTCTCTCTCTCCGTGCGGTGTTTTCCTTTCACCAATCACTGCAGACTAGAGTAGTATGGATGTGCTGATGGACCTTATTCGATACCCTATGGGCAACCGGGCAGCTATGATATCATCTAACCCCGACGACTGACACACTTGCGTCAATGCGTGTTTACATCTCGAGTGGCCCCTCGACAAATAAGTAACCAAATATATCTGGGTCGCAAGGAGGACAGCTTGTCATGGACGTTAGAGACGAGAACTGCTGTCAAGGGACCCATAGGGTATCGAATGAGGCAAACACCTCACTTCCGTATTACTTGAGGTTAGACCACCGCTATTTCAGAATGAAACCTGCCAACCTCGATTGTCTCAATTTTGGGGACGCAGCGAAGGCAGTTGACATCACAGCAGCCAAGCCTTGGGCACAAGTCATATTAATTAAGCAAGGATTTTTTCATGCTAATATCATCACGAATGGGGTTGCAATAGTGGTTGACGGTGCAAGTCTTAAAGCCATCGTATTTAATAACGCAAACTACATCTTGTATCAGATATATTTAATAAACGTGGTCTCGAAAGAGCACACATGCCAAGATCAGTGCAGTGGCCTGCTTGCAGAGTACCTCACTATGCAGTTGCTTGGTCGTCATCTTGCTGTAAATGTTTATCAATATATTGGTGAATCCAGGCTTGAGTATGAATTAGTGTCAGGCTATGTACCCGTTGTTTGTAGCATGGACATCAATCTTGACGATAAGCCCGTGTTTTGTGACATTATATAGAGAATTGCCTGAATTGCAAGAAGATAAAATGATGTTTATGTGTTTGAGAGAGGAAGGGTCGCCAACTGTATGGGCTATGCCACCAAGTCACCCAAGCACCCATATACGATATCTATCTTGCCCTTGAAAAGTGAAGAGGACAATGCCATGCCACTGAATTTGTTTGGTCACTCAACGTGTACTGCCTGGTTGATAGGTTTGACATCCCAAGTCTGATATATGTATGACATCTTCTTATCTGTGTTGCTCCTTGCAGAAGCCTTGGTTGTGACGATTCTTATCGGGTATTCTTATCGATCGCACAGTTTGACAAATTGAATGGGCTTGTTGAGATAATGATCATAAGCCGTTTTCTGATGTCGTCTTTTGCAATCCGTTTCTTAGTGGCCATGGGGAAAAAACCCATTCCATGTCTTCTACTATTTACTGAAGTCTTAGTGTGCCGAAGCTCTTCTATATCTTGGGGTCAGGCCTGGTGGGGGCAGTGACAGAGGTCGGCTTTTACTACCATCCACGAAATGCTTGTATCCTTGCGAAACTCCAAACTGTCGGTCTTCAGAATGCTTTACATCTTGGAGCAGAGGTCAACAAAACAATTAGATGGCTGTCCGGAACATCGATTTTTAAACTTGTCTACAATCTTCATGCTGGCCATGAATTAGATTGTGTGCTTCCGTGTACAATGACCATGTCGTAGAGACTTTCATCTTCAGTAATGCCGAGATATACATAAAACGTCTCAATATGCAGCAGTCTGCTGTTGGTGTCATTGTATTGCGGGGGCTGCAGTAAACACCCCTCAGGATTAACTTGATTAGGTCGAAAATCATTTCCCCTATATAGAATGGGCAGATTGACTTTAGAATAGACTTGTGGAATAAACTCTTGAAACGACTGTTTATGTGTGGTTCTCTGAAAGGTTGTTGTATTTAAATTTGACTGAATCTAACAATATCGTAATTAAATTAGCCATGCATGATAATCTATGATATATAAATAAAACTACTAATTATCATATCAAACGCTGAGAGAAAATAAAGAAGACAAAAATTAGAACAAACTAAAACTGGCATTAGTCTTTTCCTTGGAGACCACCTAGACTTTGGGATGAATGTGCGTGTAAATATGTACGAAAATTGTCCAAGCAGTTTACACGGAGTATCAATAACAACCTGTGCTAACAGACGAACGGTAGGATGATGGATGAATGACAGAGGACACTCACATGCTCTTGTAGTCGACGACCATTGGATCTAATATACAATTACACCTGAATTTGAACAAATTTGGAATGATACTCACTTCAGTGTGAAACCGTACCACCTACAGCCAGGTTCAGCCACACAAGTCGCACATGTTTTGTACTGTTGGCATCCTTCCACATTTATTTTGAAAGTCTGTAAGAAAAATGAGACAAATGTAGACAAACATTATTTGTACCTGTTTGATAGGATTCAGATGTAATACATTTGGCACAAAATATTTGTATTGCTTAATCCATACAGAGTATGGCAGAGCAAAGGCCACACAATTCTTCTTTAATAAAAACAAAAGCGAATTTATAGAGGTAATATATGCACAAGTCAAAGCTAAAAAAATTTGCATAACAACCAATGAACTGTGGATGCTAAAGGACAAACATAAATACTTGTTAAATTACTGAGGCCATTCTGAGTAATTTCGAGTCTGATCTGAGGTCGACGTATGCTCCAGCATAACAGGGTCTCTATTTTACTTGTGATTTCAAGTGAACAACAAAGACCCCGAGTTAATAAGGCGGATTTAGCACTGGATCCCATTTCAGTTTCTAGCAGTAATATATTGCATTACATTTGTAACAAATTAGGCCACCACACCTTACAAAATTGATTGACCAAAATTATTTGCTATAATTTTTTGTCACTATAACACTACAAGACAACGAACTGACTGATTGCACGCAAATGTTATGATCTTCAATTATTATCAGGCTGACGTCGTTGAGCGCCTTGACACAACATCCACAGCATATGGGATAGAGATTAGCACTGCAATAGCCACACTGATCACACACAACGCCAGTGTCATCAATATAGAAACAAAGGTCAGTGGGCAGAAACGGTACAACAATCACAAGCTTCAAGTACATGGGATCAACTATCACGGATGACGACTCCAAACCAGAACTACCTTGCAGGATTGCCCAGATAACAGCAGCAATAACAAGGTTGAGACCAATATGGAAAGATACAAGTGTTGCTCTTGCATTTGATTGTCATATCCATGTTTATACATGCTTGGGAAACATGGACGCTCACATAAGATCTACCAATAATAATTCAAGCCATCGAAATGAGATGCTACCGCAAGATTTTGGTTATGTCATACATTGACCATGTAAATAACAAAGATGTCCACAAAAGGACCCAACGAGCCAACGGACCCTATTAATACCTCTGGACCACAGTAGAAAAAACGCAAATTGAAGTGGTAACGTCATGTCTCAGGATCATCTGGATTGGCAAAAAGCAATCTTGCAAGGCACAATGCGATGGTGCAGAAGGAGAGGCAGACAGAGAAAAGCGGTAGGAAGACATCATTAAGGAGTGGACAGTCATGGAATTTGAGGATTCCCAAAGGACAGTAGAGACCAGGGAAAGAAGAAGAGAACTGGTTATCATCAATGGTGTCCCAACAACCTATTCGGTTAAAGGATTGACGATGATGATGATGATAAAATTGTTTACCATTTTTATTAATTTTGGACAACGCACAGTGCAAAGAAATGAAAGCTAAACTTAGCATTTCTTCAGATATATAAATGATAAATACATCTTATTTGCAACACTGGCAACTGGAGGGAGCAACTCTGTGGAAAACAATTAGCAAATTAGAAGCATATAATATGCAAACCTGTAAACATACAGCGAAAATGCAAGATACAAATGGACTAAAGAAAATACAGTGAATATGGTGCAACTGGCTACGGAGCTGCACCATTGTAACTAGGTTTGGAACTGCATATACCAATCGAGGTATAACTATATATAAAGTTACACAAGTGGCATTAATTGTGTGCGTGCAATTGCTAAAGAGCTACACTTAAAATAGTGAACTACTGCAGCTAAGCAATGAACTGCGGAGATACGTGTAGTATTAAGGCAGGCAAAAGGAGTAACATGAACTGAATACTTCAAAATGCAATATAATTTATGTCAGGTTTTCACTGTCACAGCTGCATATGCATTATACATAAGCAAATACTCTGAACACACGATTATAACCAGCTTGAATGCCTACTATATGTCTAAAGTTGACAAAAGTAAATAATCCGAACACACTTGTATAATCAGCTTGATTTACCAAAAACGGTCATGCCACAAGTGTATATTGTCTGAGTACCATAACTCATGATATACTGTATACATCATTAATGTCTTTTTAATTCCGGTCTGTACATTTGTCAACCCTGTTCGTAATATAATCTTTTATTTTTTCAGTGAAATTTTTATGTAGCAAGCATGATGTATGTTATTCGACTATGAAAGATGACCTACTGGGATAAACCATCAAATTGTTATATTTCCAGCATCTCTTTTATACGATATTGCCTTACACATTAGTCATCAAATAGTCCAGCATCTTTATGATACGATATAGCCGTACATATTAGATACCAATCTGTCCATCATCTGTATTATACAATAGCACCTTTCACGTTAGTCATCAAACTGTCCATCATCTTTATTGTACGATAGCACCTTTCTCATTAGTCATCAAACTATCCAGCATCTTACTTATACGCTATTGCTTTACACATTAGTCATTACTCTATCTGAAATCTGTATTATACGATATTGACTTACACATTAGTCATTAGACTGACCTCGTCTTTATTGAACGATATTGCCTTACAAATAAGTGAATGGCTGTGCTTCTTCTGATCTCAGAAAAGTTTAGATGCAAATTTCTGCTTGTAGTCTCTCCATCCAGTTTCATTCATAACTGTCGAATTAATGTTTGGTATAAATATCATGCAATATACATACATAATTCTATCAAACGATTATCCTGAAATGCTGCAAAGCAACAGTTGTATCTGATTCATGATTTCATGCTGTCAATGACTTCCGCACATTGATATTTGTAAATGTGTCAAATATGACTTTTATAATTTCCAGTTTGTTCAGTTTCCTGAATATTGCATCGCTAGAATTATTTGGAAGCATAGCAGTAAGTATCTGAATGGAGGTAGCAACACATGTTATAGTGCAACTAATGGAAACATTTATTTATACAGTCTTTATAAAGAACTGAAATATAAACTAATGAACCCGCCCCAATATTGACATAAAAAAGTTCTTGCTACAGTAAACTTTGTAAAGAAGAATCAAGAATGAAGATCATAATTTGCCTTTTAACTGGACATGCTGACAACAATGGATTAAAAGAGCCGTGAATTATATCCTGGTATCAAAAATAATACTAATGTCATTAACGTCAATGTGGAAGTATGGGAAAGTGAAATGTATCATTTCTTACACAGCCTGTATTGCATAGATTACACTCTACTGCACTGCAGATTATAATATTTAGTATAATCAAGTAGCGTCCTAGGAGTTCATTACATTGTACTGCACTGCCAAATGTAATACTTGTTGCATGTGTAAATATTTAGTGTCCTTAACTTCGACTCCAGTCAAGCTCATGTGGCAATGTATGCCAAATTGCAAATGCTAATACTAGATAAGTATAGAAATCAACCTTATTACTTATTGACCCCCAGCTACAAATATATTATCAACATCAATCCAACGCATCATTAAAAAATAATATTCGCCTTTGTATCCGTATGTGCATACAGGTACTTTGTGTCTGAATCAAATATCATGTCGGCATAAATCTTCTTTCCGTCTTCCACAGTAATATCTTTATAGACAGTTGTTTTCTGATTAGAATGGAACAAAACCTGAAAAGAAAAGGATATAATCGATTACATGGACTGGTGAGTAATCATAATTATTTTGTTAGTGTAGATCAATTATATATATATATGTCATTGAATCTATCTATCTAAATTGCTCTTAAACTCTGTAACAAAAAGAAGCAAAACCAAATATAGAAAACGCACCCAACAAATAATGAATTCTTTTAAGTAACAAAGTGGAAAACTGAAACGAACTTACACTATTGTGAATTAAATCACAAATAGTCCTAAAATTTGTATAACAAATCCAAAAAATGGAATATTCTAAATGAATTCCAGTAGTTTTGAATGTCTTGAAGTATCACTGATAAAATCTGGAATGTCTTTGAATGAATTCAATAGAATTCCAGATTAGTGGTTTAGTCCTGAAAGTCAACGAGCACTTTGCAATTCCAATGAATCATATAATTAATGTAAATCTTAAATTATATGTGAACAAACTATAACCTCTGGTCATAGATTTCCAAAGACATAATAAAACTATAAATAATATTGGTTATTCTAGTCTACTTTACATTTGAATTTCAACTGACCTAGAAAGTAATCGATTTTGTAGATAAACCCACAAATTGCTCTAAACCCACATGAACACCGTTGGGAAGTGAACACGAGTTAAATGAAACATATTTTTAAAAGTTACAAATGTCAGGTATGTTAACACTTACTCTCAATCACGGACAGATGTAAAGCACACGACACAGATTAAATATACATGACTGCAAGTGTTCATCTAATTATAAAGACTGGGACATGCAACTGCTTGGCTTCAAAAGCTGCCTGTTCTCTTAAAAAGTAGTGTGGTATTCTTGGAAAGTGTAAGTTTGCCTTTTCATTTTATTTTCTTTTCTAAGTAATGCAGTTGTAACAAGGGATGGGGTCGGATTATAACAAAGAACACCAATGATGGTAACAAAAATACAATGTTTATTTATGAATGACTCAATGAAAAGGTTTATGTTCCATTCGTGAGCATACAAGATGCACAAGTTGGACAATACAGGTACTATGCTCGAACCTGATAAGATAATACAATATAAGTAAATAACTTTAATACAGAGATTTACGACTCAAATTGATTTCATGCAAATGAAGTCAATTGATTCATGTACATGTCAACACTATTCATACAATTAATAATAAATGATATGGTTCAGTGAAATATATGTTTTACTCAAATAGTAAAATGTTCCGTTTCACTCAAATAGTGCAATATATGAAATATGGTATGCTTTACTCAAATAGTAAATATGAAATATCTATTCAGCCCCAACGCTATCTCGGGAGGCTGTGGTGATATGACCAATGGTCCGCCTCTATTTGTCTGCCTAAATATTCGTTAAATCTTTTGTTCTCTGCAAATTCGTTAGTCCGAAAGCTTTTTCCGGCCAACATTCTCTCCGACAACAGCACACTGGGTATAATAATAACCAAATTAGCCCACGCTATTGGACACATCCAATCCGGTACATTTATGGAAATACAGCCTATCACTCAGTCACTCTTCCATTACAACACTTGGCTAGCAGTCAATCAACCATCAATAAATCACTGGTCAGACAATCAATCAGCAGAAAATATATCCAAATCCATGTATTATAAATGACACGGGCATGTGTAATAAAACATAATGACAGTATGGACTGTAAACGTGAGTTAATTCTTCTATACCAAATAATATTATTGGGTCAACAATACAAAGCTAAAAGCAGGTTCAGAAGTGAACCTGTGTCCGAAAAGAATCGTATAGTACTGAAAGTCTCTTAATAAATGAGACTATAGCATTGCAGTATATGAAACAATTCAGAGGTACTAAAAAATAATAAATAAACTTGGTACTACAATAATTATATCCTATAATACAAATAGAAAACTAATATTTAATTCACGTATCTCTACAGCAGGAAATCGCTAGTCGTTAAAGTAGGCTGCTCACTGACAAGACTTCTCGTAATGTGATATTTTTCTCTATCGCGAGGTAGTTTATATACCGACTGTTTAGCCCGACTTCGTCTGTTCGCTTGAGGAATATTGGCTTTCACGTCATTAGCACTTGGATCCTGGAGCATAGGATGAACCGAACTCACCATTTCGAAATAATATGCGATATACTTAAATCACCCTCGGGTAACGCTCTACATAAAAAAAACGAAACCCGAGTACATCTATTTAATAAAACGATAGATTTATACAGTTCCGTGACAGCAGTGTTCTGCATGTCTCGAGACTGGAGTCACATTGACTTAAAAATGACGCCATATTTTTGAATCATTATATGCAGCAAACTGGTCTAAAATCTTCCTTTCTTGCTGGAATCTCTCAAAGCTGCAGATAATACAGTAATTTGTCATCGAAAGAAGTATCAACCCAGAGTCAATATCTGCCTGTAATGTCTGGAATGTTTTTTGTGTAATACTAGTCTAGGTTGATGTGTTATGTACATTGACTTTATTTTGTGTGCCTGACCAATGTCCATAATTGAGTTCAAAGTGTCATTCTATCTGAAAGGTTTGGCATGTTTGCAAGTTTAAATAAGTTATTTAGTGATATGTGTGTTCAAACTGTAGCCTTATTTTTAAAAAAAAATATATATTTGCGTTAACTTGTGACGAACATCCTGGTCATTTTATTGTGTCTTAGATTTTTATAAGGTTAGAGTAAATAAGCTTATTCGTTCCTATCTTTAATTCAATCTGTCGAATCATTTACTGTTGTGTTCAGATATAATTTGAGGTAATCACTTATTCAATTATTGATTGGAATTACAAAGTGCTCAATGACGTTTCGGACTTAAGCACTACATTGTGATTATTATGGACTCATTAAAAGACATTCTGGGTTATATGATTATGGCATGTTTAGACTATAGGTACAACAACCCATTCAAGACTATAGGTACACCAACCCATTCAATAATATTGGTACATCAACCCTTTCAAGAGTATATGTACACCAAACCATTTAAGACTATAGGTACACCAACCCATTCAAAGACTACAGGTACGTTAACCCATTCATGACTATTAGCACACCAACACTTTCAAGAATATAAGTATATCAACCAAGTCAAGACTATAGGTACATCAACCCATTCAAGACTATAGGTACACCAACTCATTCAAGACTATTGGTACATCATCCCATTTAAGACTATAGGTACATCAACCCATTGAAGACTTTAGGCACACAAACTCATTCAAGACTATAGGTACACCATCTAATTCGAGAATATTGGTATATAATCAGACTCACTATTGAAATTCATTTAGAACACTTCATAATGTTGAATTTCAGATTAACTTTGAGGATTATTTGATATTTATTTTAGAAGTCCGTAAGTTCCTTTAAAATTTTACTGTCATTCTAAAGCATTAAATTGCTTATTGAATTTTTCAGCAGCTGGTAGAATTGTTTCTTTCTGTTACATAGTGTAAAACCATGAATCGGTAGCACATTTTCCTGTGCAAATTTATTACATGCAATTGCATATTTAAAAAGTCATCAACATAATTAGCAGCAGAGAAGGCGAACAACCTTTAAATGGTTCACTCGTATTTTCGCAAAATACGCTTTCCTGGTAGATCGCAAACATCCCCCCCCCCATAAAAAACAAAAAAAAAAAAAAACGCGATATCCAGCGTAAGACAGCTCCGTCGATGACAAATTGGCTATCGGTTATCGCCGATGGGTTTTTCCGCTGCGATACACCGAAGGAAAAACGCAATAACGTCGGTGACAATTTGGAGGCGCGCCCTCTATGCTGCTATTATCCATATATTGTATCAAAACCAATTCGGTATCGTGTTCGAGGATCAGGTAAGTTTATCGTGATAAATCCGTGTGGGGTTGACTGAGTATGACTAAATAAATTTCTAAACTTAATTATGTCCATATCACCATTACACCAGGTCTGATCAATATTGCGTACCGTGTGAGTATCAACTCCGTTAAACACAGCAATCATATTACAGTCATCACTGATCACTTTTGGTATTTGTGTGTACCGCTGGGTTACATAAATTACATCTGTGTTTTTGTGTCTGCCTCTGGAAAATATTCTAGCTGGGTTTGTTTGCCTATCCAGCATTACATCGTCGTACACAACTAAATTGTTAATGGATCCATCAATATCATCAACACTCGGTGCTTCATCGATATCAGAGATAAACTCGATAACATCATCACCGTTTTCATTTAACGATTTTGCATTTTCATTAAAATCCTTTAGTACATCATAGAACCTCTGGTCATCTACAGACATAGCAATCAAATACAACTTGTCCCATTTTAACCACCTCATTATCAAATTAAGTAACAGTTGCGTCTTACCAATTCCAGCTGGACCTATGATAATCATACGAATAGAATTTGGTAGCGCAGCATGATCCTTGGCCGGTTCTTGTTTTCTTATAGCAGAAAAGTCAATTACATTCATGGTATATAAAAAGAATATGGATTTGTATTGTGTGAAATGCAGGACACGTTCCCCAATAGGTGATCTAACAACTATCACAATGAAAAATAACAGGCCGGCGGTTACAGGTAAGTGTGAACGATGCGGCACAAAATAATTTAAATTTTTTCCCGCTGACAAGTCAGTGCAGGCGGATTTTTAAAAAAACGAGGAGGTAATATTGCAGCAGAATTAGGATAAATACCGGGAACTCCGTGGGCTAAATATCCAGAAGAAATACGTATTCCAGGATATAATTACTGCAGCCCTGGAACCCGATTTGATATCAGACTTGAAAACCAAGACTAACCAAAACCAGGCGAGGAACCAATAAACGCTATTGATAAAGCGTGTCATGCTCATGATGTAGCTTATAAAAATAAGGATCTGCTGCATAGGCATATCGCAGATGTGAAATTAATTCACGCTCTAAATGTCATCACTGATGAATCTTTCAAGGAAAGGTTAGCTATTTGGTTAATATAATCTGCAATGAAAGGTAAATTAGCTCTAGGTACTGGTAATTTATAAACGGAATCGATTTATTATTTCCCAAGAGGATACTGGAAGGGTAACGCAGCAATTAGTAAACTCGCTGAAGCAGAAAAAGTTACACGTTTTACTGCTAAAACGTTGTTATCCCGACAGGCAATATGGCAAATTTGTCAACCACCACCTAAACAAATTCACTTTGATGTTGGAGTTCCAAATGAAGTTTATCAGGCTGATATTTTATTTTTACCACATGATACCGTTAAGATCCAAAGACGTCAAATAACACGTTAACTGTAGTTGATGTTGCAAGTAGATACAAAGATGCCGAAGCATTGTCAACAAAGACAGCTGCTGAGGTTTCTTCTGCGTTTAAACGAATTTATCAACGAGGTGGTCTTCAGTGGCCACAGCTGCTACAAGTTGATCCTGGCAAGGAATTTCAGGGTGCAGTATCATCATTGATGAAACAACATAACGTCACCATCAGACGAGGACATACTGCAATTCGTCGTGATCAGGCAATTGTTGAACGATTTAATCAAGCACTTGTTGAGTGGTTATTTGGATATCAATACTCGAAGGAATTAATTCAGGACAAGAGATCACGCGAATGGGTTGCAAGATTACCAAGCGTGATAATTGCATTAAATAATGAAATAACTCGAACAACCAACATGAAACCTATTAATGCAATAAACAAAAAAAAAATAATAAACCTGTACAACGACGTGATTTTTCAAAACAGTCAGTGCTGGGTAAAGATACTGTAAGATATTTATATCTGATGTGATGTGATTTTGATTTTTAACGTAGCTTTAACAATTTTTCAGTCATATCTTTACGATGTCTGCATTGTGGCAGTTTATAGTGATGTTTAGCACAGGGGCATCATGCCGCAGACATGTAGCATGATGTCCCACCCAGTCACATTATCCTGACACCAGGCCGACCAGTACTAACACTAACCTCTTAATGCTGAACGCCAAGCGAGGCAACTATTAATACTACTTTTTAAGTCTATGGTATGACTCGGCCGGGGATCGAACCCACGACCTCCCGCATCCGAGGAGGACGCTCTAACCACTAGGCCACCGGAGCGGTAAGATATTTATATGAACAAGGTGAACTTGAAGGTGGTAAATAAAGAGCGACTGATCCTATCTGGAGCATCACTACACACACGATATCTAGTATAACTAGATCTACTAGTAGACCAGCAATATATAGCCTGGATTCAACTGCTCCTCAGCATGGGTTTACACGTGAGCAATTACAAGAAATTCCGGAGGATGCACAATTACTGCCCAGATCACTTAACTAGCACCCCGACGTCGATTACATTCAAGACAGGTCAACATTAAATTTTATCGTGTATGACCGCGACTGTTATCTTTTCTCTCCACGGTAAATTGTCTTGGATTATTATTTGAATATCTCCATAACATCGCACAATTGCAACTTGTACAATGATTATTCTGTTATTGTTTCAACGTGCTGATGAATTCAACGTCGAGATCAAAATCGCGTTTATTTTTTGTATCGCTTTGTTTATAACTAGCTAATTTGTTTTCATTATATCATTGTCAATATCATCACTAGTCACTGACTCGTCCAAGACAATCCTTCGTAGCTGAGATATTTTTCTAACTCTGGACAGTGCGAGATAGACCAAGTTCGACCATTCGATACAATCATCAACAATCCAAACGATTGTATTAGTAATAGTTAATCCCTGAGATGAGTGAATCGTCATCGCGTATCCTTTCGATCACAGAGATTGGTCAGCGTGTAGCGCATTTTCAACAACATTGACATCAACTGCGACAATATCATTCAACACAAGATTATGTTTCTTTAACTCTGTCAAGTGTCCTGGTATATCAACATCGATATTATGTCGTCGCGTATCAGCTGGTCTATAACAGAACGATACTGGCAATGTTGGAAATGTTTTCTTGTGTAACTGAAATGACTACTGTTAAAGTGTGTCTCTGACAATCTTTCTATTTGCCATTATTAAATCATTTGGTTTCCACGTTTCCCAAAAGTCATTCATGGAAGTTTCTGAAATCACCTTACGCATTATTTCACACCGAATTTTATCTGGTTGTAATCTGATTCATTTTTTAAATTCCTTTAATTATGCAGCACGAGATCAGTGATTATCAGTTATCTCCGAATAATAATCAACAAAATTCTTTAACCAATCGTGTGGAGATGGCCCAACAAACGGAGGTGGTTGATCTTGATCTCCGCACATAACCACCACAGTATTTTTTGTTAATAGCCAATCAATAAATGCTTTTAATGTTTCTAACGGCACTGTGCACACTTCATCCCAAATACTGATCTTTGGAATATATTTCTCTCCCATTCGGTCAGGAGTCCACACACCACCGCTGTATTTGAAAAAACTGTGATAAGTACAAGAATTGACTCCTCGTTGTTTCATCTCCCTTGCGAGTCTGTGTGTTGGTGTTAGCACAGTCATATCTGAAATTTGTCGAAATAATTCAATCACACGAGTTGTCTTACCAGATACCCCGTCCCGTTCAAATAAACGGTTTTGTGTCTGGATACTAGATCATACACAGTCGGCGCCAACTACAATTCTGATATCTGATCGCGATAAGAATTATCTTTAATAGCAACAACCGCGGATTCGCAATAATTCTGTAACATTTTTGGTTTTATTCTCCACGAACCGCATGATTCATCAGTGCTCATGAAACGAGCCAGTAATTCTGAATATCTTTTATCGATATAAACTGAATCCGTTGCAACTCTAACTGCAGTGTCAGGAAATCTATTTATCTTCGATAGCAAATTTACAGAAACATAAGCAAGCATTGAAGATCTTAGATGTGTATACTGAGGAGATTCTCCATCAGTGTAACTAACAATTGTGCCCAACCGTGTTCCGTCAGGCAAGTAAACGTCTTCCCGATTACAAAATATATTTCTCGCAGTGGCATCAGCAATTATAAAGTCTAATTCAGCATCATCCATAATCAATCGTACGTGATAACGTTTATGATAATATGCATCACCCTGAGTAAATTTACCGATTATTCTTCTACCGAGATCCTTTGCTGTTTTTGTACTGTTGCTGAGTTTAATCCTGAGAATATTAGGAGCGTCACTAACAATGACATCAATAGGAGTATTTGGACATTACTGCTTGTATTCTTCGATGGTATCATCTACACTGATACGCTCCGGTGTTGGTAACCAAACCGAAGACTGCGGCCGATATGATATAATTGCTTCACTGACCGTCAACGATATCAATATTTTATTGTCGATCATATATCGTAATAACACTACTGGTGCCCAACGTTTTTCTGAAAAGTGTATGGCAAACCAAACATAACAGCAAGGAAGCAGATTCACGGCGAATTCAAACGATACTACACGAGCGAATCCTATCAGGGGAAAATCGGGTAATGGACCATTAATTGATACTCTTACCATCTCATGACTAAATCATTTAAAGTATTCGTTACACTCGCCCATCCCGAGAAAACTTCCCGGATAACATGCGACCATGTCCGCCGAAATGGCATCCTTGTGGTCATATTCGGAATTTCACAAACTGCCATGTCCATATTCAATACAACTTAACTAAACATCTTCGAGAAACTCAGCGCGTATTGGTCTCCATGAATTTCTCTCTGTCGCGGCGTGGGCAGCAACTGACGAAACTGTAAAACAATTAGTTAATAATTGATAAGTATTTTCTGAATATCTCTGTGCGACTTTTGTCATTTCTTCGTGTAGAGGTTCTTTATGATATAAATTGCGATTAGGTCTTACAAATTGATCATACTCGCCATCTTAGGAACTTTAAAAAAAAAACACTGACATGGGATCGTTTTTAATTATCCGGTTGATAGCATCGAACATTCCACCCCCAGAGTTCTTTGACGAGTAATATCTCACAACACAATCTCGTGGAAATATTGTTTTTGCGCTGGTCCAAGCATGAGCGTTATGATCAATAATTTCAATTGGTGCTCCTTTTCCTTTAACCGCTGATTCATATAAGACCTCTCCCGTTAATGTTTTTACTACAATTGGAAATTTTAATTTACTTGATAACTCAGCGACATCGTTTATTGACGCTCCTGTATCCTTAACCAATTCAGCCCACTTCGCTATTTTTTCACGTCGCAGATCAGTTAAACCATTTCCACTCTTCGCGTTGGTAAAATATTCCATTACTCGCTCGGCTACACAATTCAGCTTTGAGAATCTCATTGGGGCAAGAGCATTAATATTAGCTTTATCATTTAACTGATAAATGCCATAAATGACAGAGGTCACAGGATACGCTCGAGCGTAATATGGTCTGTCAATCCCAGTTAACATTCCTGGTTTGGAATCTTTACTTAACAAAGAGGTTTTTCAATTAGCAAGGACAAGATCACGTTTGTCACGGATAATCTACGTATCGCAATATGCTTACACAATAAACTTTATCCTGTAAAGATATTCCTGATCGCCTTGATGAATATCAAGGTAATCGATAATCGCTTTTGCTAGTGTATCGTTCATTGTAGCATCAGTGTCAGAGTCGTCGCGTATAATTTTGAATGTCCACCACACGTGAGATGCTCCATCATCACGAAATTCATTTTTGGCATCTCTGATAATATCAATCAGATCAGCCAGAGCTCGCCTTTGCGAGTCAGGGTGAGTCCGTCAAGATCGAATATAGAAGCTCTCCAAGGCTTGATTATGGATAATCTCTCAAACTCATCCATATATAATTAAGAAAAACATTTAAATAAAAAATATTATATATACAATGTCTCAAATAATAAATCGGTGCAAGTGGCTTATGGTAGGATCTGCAACTCCATGTGGCAAATCCTGAGTAAGCAAATTATGCGGGAAACATTCACAATATGTTCGTAATGGTAGTTTAGGACCAATACCGTGTCTTTGACGTGGTGTCGGAGTTCGGGGAAAGACACAGTTGTGTGCGAGATGTGGTGGTAAGAGATACAGGGAACTGAAAAGACATTATGAGAAAAAAGATCCTGACTCTGTCAGGGGCAGAGTTAGAGCGTGTGAAGAAGATTATTTAAATTAGTTTGCAGACCAATTATAAATTAGACAAATATATTATTGTATAAATGAATCAAGAATTTGTCCCACATCCTACTATTAAGAATTATGAAGCGTCTCGTAATGGTGAAGTTAGATATTGCAGGTTGACAAAACCAGTCGGTGTAGAAAATAATTCTGGTTATCTAAAGTTCATCGCTGGGAAAAGAAAAAACTATTATAATGATCGGTTCGTGTTCGAAAAATTCTTTGGGAAATTCAAAGATGGTCTTGTGATCGATCATATAGATAAAAATAAATTTAATAATAGTTTATCTAACATTAGGGACATCACGCCGAGAGAAAATTATGCACGAATAAATACTAGTCCGTTTAAGAGCATTACAAGGAGAGCTGTCAGATATTTCAACATAGATATTTGTGAAAAGAAAATATTTCAGTCAATGGCCGCGGCTGGCAAGCATTTGGATATTCACCCGATGTCAGTCCAACGTATTGCAGAAAATATGGTCATAAAAACGTTTTCATACCGGTTTTTTTAAACTGGATTTCATTTCATTATACAGATAAAGGAGGTAACTCTGCAGCGATTGTGTTAAAATGATGCACTTACCTCCCTGAGATTGCGCAATACTCCCTTGAAATTGTGCAACCCATATTATTACCTATTTACAGATAATATATTATGCAACGCGGCAGAACTGTATACAGTTATTTTTTGCAGCCATATTGTTCCGTGGCGTAACCGTCGTATTGTATACACACTGCACCAGTAAAGTTAACACTTCCCTGTTGATAAAATCAAGAATTGTACAGGTAGGCTTTCTTTCCACGGGTAATGTTTAGAATTAGAATTCAGAACTAAATTCAGTTCAGAACTAAATTCAGCGAAGTGTCAACAGTTACCTTTATAATAATTTTCAACTCCTATATCAGTAGATTAGAGCCATTGGCGCAGTGGTAACGATGCCGATTCTCGTTCCTTGACTCTATCAAAGCCAGTGGTTCGAGTCTCGTAACGTGCATATTGTCGACGGTACCGATTTATAGGGTTTTTCCTATATAAGTGGGGGCGCCATCAGCCCCCGTGTACACCTCCCTCCATTCTGTCAAACCAACGTGGTGAGTACGTTTTACTTGCCTCGGGATTTGATCCTGGTGGAGGTGTACATACAAGTGCACAGACAGACTTCTGAATATTCTAACATTTCGTTTCGGCTAGAAAATTCGCTGGAGGTAATGTTTGTGACGCGCCCCCTCCCAAAAAAAATAAACAGTAGCGTGGATGCATAAGCACTAAATCAGTTGGGTTCCCACAAAACAAAACTTTGAGAAAGCATGTTAGCCAAAATAAACGGTCATGAGAAACAAACAAGACAAAAGTCTTAAAAAGACAAAAGTCTCAAAAAAAAAACAATAAAAATCTCACAAAGATCTCATGAAAGACACAGAGGCTAGTGAGAAACCCATTGAATTGATAAGCGCTCATCGTGCTACTGTTTATTTGTGGTGTAAAAATATTTAAATATATAATATCGGTATATGCAATATATAATGAAATACGAAAATATCAATGATGTAATTTCTGCTATTAAAAAATTAGAAGAAAATGGAATTAAAATATCTGATGTATAAAATCCTGAAAAAAATTATTTCTGATTTTGAAACACTACAACAAAGAAAAGAAAACGGAGCATACACGCTGCCGGCTCAGTATAGATTTATAAAGAAAATTTGGACGGAATTGTATCAATCAGTGGCTGCAGTAGAAGAACAGCGACTGAATGAATTTATCTTTCTGCCGTGCAATCGAAAAAATAGATCAGCATTGTCTCAAGAATACGAAGCCAGGAAGGTATTTAATACTCGTGTAAGACAATTGAGAAAATTTATGTCAGATTGTGAAACGATCAAAAACGAAAATAAGACTCGTTGATTTCATCAAGGATTTTATCAAGTAAGTAAGTACTTAGAAATGAAATCAAGTATGTGAAAATGAAATCGAAGGTAAAAAATAAATTCCTTATATTATTATGTTTTCCACTGGCAATATTAATTTTCGTTGAAAATCAGATGATTTGCACGATTTTGACTAGTAATCACCCCTTCTCAATTAACAAATCAGTCTATGTGTATGATTTTGACTACCTAAGTACCCTTCAGAATTAACAAACCTGTCGATGCGCATGATTTTGACTAGTAATCACTCCTATGAAATTAACAAAATCGTGTGATGCGCAGTAAAAAATAAATTTCTTAAACTAATTTTGTGCACTTTTCAATAAAATATATTTTTTTCACTTGTATCAATCTGATGAGTTAGATAATATTCTTTAAGTCGATCAAATTTAATGCAAGAGTGCGCATAATTTAGAATCTGATCTTTATCACAGGTGACCATAAAAATATGTTCTCGCTGTAGTTTATCCAACTGCGATTGTGTCAATACAATTTTTCGTTACCGTATACATCAATAACCAGATCAACTGGGCCGACTAGAAAATGTGTAAACAATTTTTTGACGTAGTTTTGAAGTACTTGCTTGTCGTGTAAGAAAACATTCACGTGTTGGTACATTATATGATACTCGCTTGATTAATTTAAGTTAGAAATCAAGGTATGTCAGCAAAAAATAAATTTCTTATATTGCACTTGTAGATTTCAATAATTTAAATACATTTCTATTTTCGGTGCAAATCAGTCGATGCGTATGATTTTGATTAGTAATTACCTCTTCAGAATTAACCAATCAGTCGATGTGCATGATTTTGACTAGGAATCACTCCTATGAATTTAACAAAATCATATGCTGCGCAGTAAAAAGTAAATTTCTTATAATATTTTATGCACTTGCAGATTTCAATAAAATATAATATTTGTTTTGTTGCTTTTTACTGAAAAACGTTGAATTCGCATGGTTTTGACAACCTATTACCTTTTCAGAATAAAAAAAAATCAGTCAACGCGCATGGTTTTGACCAGTAATTACCCCTTCAGAACTAACAAATCTGCCGATGAACATGATTTTGACGACCTTATTACTTTCCGAATCGTACAAAATGTAACATCCGCCTGAGAAAATAATATTAAATAATATTAACTACCGCATTCCTCAAATCCAATAAGTGGCCGGACTGGTTTGTTAGTTTGAAATTTATTCTTGATAAAAGTGGATTATGGCATCGTAGATAGTCCGGATTGATCGGCTTTTGCACAATAAAAAATCCAGGTGGTTCTTTCGGGGTGAAAGAATAAAGAATAAACCACTGCTGGGCTTGATTTGATATTGTTGTGTCCGTGATAAAGCTGCCATCGATTACATCACGCACAAGATTAACCTCGACCACAGGCGTTATATTTACGATTTCCGGAGATACATGAAGGTCTTCTCCTTGTGGGTCATCGTTGTGCCGGAGAATAGTTACCGGTGGTAGTATTTTTCTCCATTCTGCGTGTATATCAGGAAAGAACTCATCGATGATAGCATTGACTGATTTTCTTAGCTCGGTTACGTTATACCAAGGAAGTTTAACATTCGGTAGATTAGCCTCTGATATTCTAAAGAAGTCTAACAATTGTTGCTTATATTTGTATGTGCCGTCAACACGATCGATTATTGCTTGAATTAATCGCTGGTTAAAATATTCCATGTCATATGCGAGCTGATTTAGTATCTTAATTTGTTTGATAATTTTGCTGCGTAAAGTTATATCGAGAAGATGTCTTGGAAAAATTGCCGTAGTTGCCGTAGTTGTCTTGTATGCTCTTGACCAATGAATTTGAAGTAATCATTGATCTCATCTAGGCTCATAGTCATGTATTTAACTGTTCCATTTGGAGATCTCGTTCATAAGCAAAATACCATTTAATATTATCCCTACTGTGAAATTCAAATATAATGCCCAACGTTGCGCCTTTTAGTTGAATTAAATAATCCTCGTATAATGGTAAAATTCCGTGGTTTAATTTATTGTCCCTGGCATAATCAGATTTTTTCGGTGCTGGCGGTATTGGTGGTGTCGGTGGGGCGATTTCAGGCCATCCTAATACTGTTCTGATCGAAGATTGATATATATCCACGGCGAAGTCAGGAGAGTTTTGTATTGCAGAAGTCAGTGTTGGTTCATGAGTTGTTATTTCTATTTTGGATTCTTTCCCGGTGATATTTTTTATTCTACGCTGAAATTCCTCATTGATTTCTTCGATAAGATCCGTTTGGTATTCCAACAACGATCCAGTCGGGAGTGCCATATGGTTTATTTCTATTTGTAAGCACAAACGAATTATTTGCTGGTAACCAACCAAACGATTTTGACCTGATATTGGGCCAGCTGTGATGTACTCGTAATTGTGCTAGCGGAATCTCACTTACCGGAATCGTTGGAAAATTAATGCTGAATTCAGGTTGGGTTGAGCTTACTGTTATCATCGTAATCTTTGCTGCAGTTGTTTTTGCGACTATGTCGAGCAAAGCTCGATACTGAAGTGATTCCGACATCATTTCTTTCCTCATTTTTCAAATATTGGGACACGGACTGTTTGTAGTCTTCGTATATCCTTGTCATTAGCGCAAATTCGGAATGTGATATCAAAGACGATACTTTAGAATATGCGGCCGTGGCTGCGTTTAGCCGCGTGATATAATTTTGTAATTGTGTGCTTGTGCAAGATGATTTTTTTTCGCGATGATATTAAAAACTCGAGCTAGGGCCGCTGATGTTGATACGGTAATTGGTATCGCGATTGCGGCTGTTACCGGGGTCAGCGCTGATAATATTAATCCGGTGGACGCAACTAACGCGGATACTGAGTATACTGCAACATCGATGATGACTACTTACCGTTTGTATTTTTCTGATTTTGTTGTATTTGCGCTGACAGTATTGTCGTAACTCTGTCATTCACGCACTTGCTCATATCTATATTGTTGCTCTAATGTAGTTTGTTGACTCCGTCGTCCTTAACTCCGTTAAGGGGGCCATTTATTATTTTACGCAGTGACCAATTGAGGTGTTTCAGCTATAAATTCCAAACACCACCAGTAAGATGTAACGGTTAATGTCTCGTCGACGTCTTCCAGTATAAATGTTTCTTCGGTTCTGCTATTTGTTATGATCGTCACAACCCCAGAAAACTTGTAGGTGGAATGCTTCCAAAGATATGTTGTAAATATCTCAAATTTTGCAGCACTGAACAAAGACAGCCTGCACACTCCAGTGACTGTTGCGGTATTTTTGATAGTGTTATTTTGTTTTGACCATGTTGCGAATCCAGATGATACCGTGTATACGATATTGGTAATATGCCCAGGAGTTACTCCGGGTGGGATTTTGATCGACTAATTTTGTTAACGATCTTAGGAATTCCACTTACGAGATCTTCTAGTGTTTTTTTTTTTTTTTTTGGCTGTGTCCAATGTTGTATTGATATCAGAACGTTTCATATCAACGGTGGGCGGAGTACCAAAGAATTAATTTAGTGTCTACGGTGCTGTGGTTAATATATATTTTCGGCATCTTCGTCGGATGTTTTATCCGCTAACACCACTATGCGATTTCCGTTCATGCTGAGTCCACCTGTCATTGAGTCACATGTTTTTGTTTAAGCGATCGGCGACTTTTTCTCAATTTCATGTTTGATGGCGGCAATTGACATACTTGAGTCTCTGATTTTTCCGCTGTTAGTGAACACAGGGATGTTATCTGTGATCGCATCAAGAACACGTCTAACTATGTCATTCGATTTGATATTGCTGGTTTTTAGCCTGCCATGCCGGTCCTGAAAAATAACAACCTCATCTGGGTCTATTCAGGGAAAAGTTAAAAGATTGTCGATGTAATCCTTTGTCGCATATTTTGATAAATCTACGTCGTTGGGTTTTTTACTCTTTATGCCGCTGAGAGATCTTCCGTAAGTATCAACCATTATTATTTAGGGATTGTTTAAAATGGCAGCATACTCGTGCACGACTTTGTGAGGTGGTTTGGTTGATCTCGATATCGCGTCAAGAACATTTAATACTTGTTAGACGCATATTAGTGGATCGGAAAGTGTTTGTGTTGGTAGCGTTGAATACCAAAATGGAATCCGAGGGGTGCTTTGTGCGTATTTTATAAATTGAATTGGTTGTGCTAACCCATACGAATCGAAATAATGAATTCCACGTGGATGTATCGCGTAAGCAACCCAGTGAGTTCCGTTACTGTTATCGAGATTAATAATTACAGTTTCAGGATTATTCGGTTGTCTCGGTAACTGCTCTCGCATGAAAACACCTATTACATTTTTTTATATTTAATTGTTTAGTGACATCGAGTAAATCAAAATTTGACATCGGCATCAACGGCGTTTGGGGTAAAATCCAATTGTGATATTTGCAAGCCAGTATCGATATTTATATCACGCGTTAGATATTTTGTCAAATGATGATATACACGTGCAACATGATTATTAGTAAAATTTAACAGTATATTCTCAGATTTTTCTTGATGTCCATTTATTTTTAAGGAAACTTCAGAAACGCTTTTATCAAATATCATATGACTCCATGTTTGTGAGTTTATTCGTGTAACATCTTGAAGAGCAATGAAAATATGTTGCGGTGCAGAAACCCTTTGAGGTGATGCTATATGCCACGTAAATAAACCATCAACGCTCATCGGGATACTATCTGTGGTTACTGTAAGCCATGATAACAATGATTTACCACCTTGATCCATAAAAGAAAGTAGTCGCTGTTCTTCAGCAATTGCCGGAGTCATTACCGGCATCCACAAGAAAGCTTTGTCAGCCCTACTTTACCAGCGACACCCATGGGTCGCCATAAAGCATCATTGTCATCAGATTTTCTGAAAAGCACAACATATGTTTTGCTCCAAAAAGTACTTTCTAACCTATCTAGAAAATCCAAATAAATGCGACAGCGGAATTACACAAGAAATCAGCGTCGGCGTTGTTGGTATTATTTATTGGTCGTCTAATAATATACTGATCATTGTCTTTAGCAAACATCATTGATCAGTTAATCTTGCATAATCATCGGAATAGCTTGCCAAAGCTATTATTGTTGTAGCCACATCAGCATTATTCTCAATTGACTAATTTTTCTTCTCCGTCAATGAGATATGCAACACTTTCAAACAAGGCCATAATCCCGTTATTGACAAAACCGACTTTACCACCATTCCCGTATTCTGTATTATCTGTTTTTATAATTTCACCTGCTACTTGAATAAATGTATCTTGAACCTGCAATTCAATTCGTCCTCGCTGATTTGGATCTCGTGCGTCATAAGAATAATACTGAAAATCACAAACTGATTCATTTTTAAGAACCGATTCGTCTATGTCAAAGGCTGGGTCTGATAAACGTTTAAACATTTTGTTATAATTTGTTATCTTCTAAAATGAAGACCACTTCCAGACACCATGCTTGTATTTATTTGTTCAGCCCCTTAATTTATCAGCGCTGCTAGCTTTTGATTTGCGGCTTGATTTATTAACTTTCTGACATTTGCAGGCATCACTTCAGTACCGGGTAATTTCACTGGTGGTGGTGGTTTACGTATTAATCGTGCTAGTGTGTCCTTGATTGACAAGAACGCTTTAATTGCAACGTTACCAATAGCAGCAGTAGCTTTATCACGAACAACGTCAATAGCTTTCATTGATAAATGATTTGCGATCGGTATTCATTTAAGGGCCATCCTCGTGAATAAACCCCGAAAAACATCACCGAATCCATTTCCGTAAGTCATCCTGGTCTACGATGAGAATTGTGTACGATCATTTCTGTTTAATTATTCATTTATCTAACAACTAGTCACTGTGATAGTCATCAACGATTTCATCAATAAGCTCTAGGTAAACATTAATATCCATGATACCGCCTTGAAATAATCGTCGACAGATATTACCTGCTTCATTAATTATTTCTGGTGAGTTATTCCCAGTTCGTTTTCCTCCTATGAGCAATTCCAACCGTTACACGTCATTGAGGATATTAGGACAAGCAATAAGACCACTTCCCAAACCACTTCCCGTTGTTCCTTGTTCTGCTGTTTCAGTGTTTTTCTTAAGGGTGATCATTCTTCTTTTGCATTTTTAAGTAGCTCTTCAGACCTTTTAAGTTCCGACATCAACTTTTGCTGCGGTGAAGAAGATTGTTGTTCTATATGTTGCAGAGATGGACGAAGTTGATTTGAAGGTTCTTGCTGGGAGATTTGTTGTTGTTCTATTTGTTTCACATACACTTTATAAAGTCTCTGTACTTCTTCAAAAAGACCTCTGTATTCTAATTTATCATCTCTGGCTTGTTTTTTGTTTATATATATATATATATATATATATATATATATATATATATATATATATATATATATATACGATATATCCACTTAATAAGATCATCATCGCTTGCTTTTTCATGATGGGGTTTTAAAATATCAGATTTATTAAATATACTAACTGTTATTTTTTTCAGGCAATTTTTCTATTATAGTATTGCTAATATCTTCGACAAACCCTTCCTTAAATCTTGCAATCAGTCCAATATTTTCCTTTATTGTTTTAGATATAAGTCCTATTTTACGTCGGCGACTTCAGTACACATTTTACCAATACCTTCAAGTATTTCCTCGGGTGGAGGTTAAGCTGCAGCTATATCAGTTGGAATTTCTCGTAAAATCTTTTTAGTTTTTTTAGTTCTCGCTGCTATTTTTTCATTCTGCTCAGCGGTTTGTTTTAATACTGGAAGAATACCCTTCTTCCTCTCCTCCTCATCCTTAATATCTCCTCATATAGCTCTTTCAGTATTCCCTGCAACTTTTTCAGTAGCTGTTGCAATGGGCTTAAATAACTGTTCTATGCCCGTAGCGAATTCAACTTGTGCTTGCTGACGTTTCTGATGTGTTTGTCTTACAGAATCAAGAACAGGAATACATTTTGTAATTGATTATATTCGAGCTAATCTTGCGGAATGTGCTTCTCTGATATTTTCCATTATTGACATAGCGATGATTTAATTCATAGCAGCACAGAGGGCGCGCCTCCAAATTGTCACCGACGTTATTGCGTGTTTCCTTCGGTTTATCGCAGCGAAACAAACCCATCGGCGATAACCGGGTAAGCCAATTTGACATCGACGGCGCTGCCTTACGCTGGATATCGCGTTTATTTTTTTTTTTTTTTTTTGGGGGGGGGGGGGTTTGCGATCTCCCAGGAAGGCGTATTTTGCGAAAATACGGGTAAACCATTTAGAGATTGTTCGCCCTTTCTGTTGCTTAACTTCGATGAGATCTATATATTTCAGGAACGTGTAATATTATCACATATATCAGTGTATAGCAAAGAACTAGTAACACCACTGTGTAATCACATTTTTATAACATGATAGTGTCACGTCTGACAAATAGTAGAGCATGTTATAACTTTACTGTGTAATACCATTTAATAAACATGCCAGTGACACTGACGTCACCCGTAAAGCATTAATAACAGTACTGTGCAACCTGATAAAATACAGGAACAATAATATGAATATGGAATTATAAAAGAATTAAACATTTTCTTCTTTCTCGTTATGCGCATCATCACGACGCTACTATACTCTTTGTCGCAATACCTCCTAGGTCATTTATGTTGCAACACAACCCACCTGACTTAATCATCGAATGTAAATTAATACAAACTGTAAACAAGTACATTATATAGGCTGAGTTTAATACTTCTACATCATGTCAACAACTTACTTATACCTATCCACAAATATAATCTACCGTCATGCACCCAAAAGTTAAACGCCCAATATAGATATGCATAACACCAGCAACATTGTAAATTATGATAAGCAGACTGAAAAAACATACAGACTGAGAATGTAAACTGACCAAGTACATATATTTGAAACAATATAGAGTATAATAATGACAATAAAATATATTTGTTTTTATGACGAAGATACACATGTATAATTTAGGAGATTTCATTAATCATCACTTCTTTGGATCAATTTATGTTGAAATGCCTTTCATTAAATAGTTGTCACTCGTCGGACACCTTATACAATATGAACTTTATCAACCGTCCAACAGCGTGTTCATTATGTACTTTCTCGTCCGTTTGAAATCATATTTAAACTGTATTTTCTCAATGGTTGGACATCATATTCAATAACCACTGTCTCATTGGTCGGACATCATATTCGATACGTGTACTTTCTCAATGGTCGGACATAATATTCAACAACTACTTTCTCAATGGTCGGACACCATATTCAATATATGTCCTTTCTCAATGGTCGTAAATCATTTGCAATATGTAGTATCTCTATAGTCGGACATCTTATTCAACATGTACTTTCTCAATGGTCGGACATCATATTCAGTATATATGTACTTTCCCTTTAGTCGGACATTATGGTCAATATGTAATTTCTTAATTATCGGACATATTATTCAATATATGTACTTTCTCAATGGTCGGACATTATATTAACAATGTACTTTCTCAATGTTCGGACATCATATTCAATAGATGTGCTTTCTCAGTGGTTGGACATCATATTTTATATATGTTCTTTCTCTTTGGTCGGACATCATATTCAATATGCACTTTTTCAATGATCGGACATCATATTCAATATATGCACTTTCTCTTTGGTCGGACATCATACTCAATATGTACTTTCTCAATAAACCGACATAATATTCAATATATGTACTTTCTCAAAGGTCGGACATCATATTCAATAAGTAATTTCTCTTTGGTTGGAAAACTTATTCAATATGCACCTTTTCAATGGTCGGATATCACATTCAATATATGTGCTTTCTCAATGGTCGGACATCATATTCAATATATGTACTTTGTCTTTGGTCGGACATCATATTGAATATGTACTTCTCATAGGTCGGACATCATATTCAATATATGTACTTTCCCTTTGGTGTGACATTATGTTCAACATGTCCTTTCTCAATTATCGGACATAATATTCAATACATGTACTTTCTCAAAGGTCTGACATTATATTAAATATGTACTTTCTTAATGGTCGGACATCACACAAAATAAGTACTTTTTCAATGATCCGACATCATATTCAAAATATACTTTCTCAATGGTTGTACATCATATTGAATATGTACTTTCTCAATGGTTGGATATCATATTCATCATGTACTTTCGAAATGTTCGGACATCATATTCAATATATGTACTTTCTCTTTGGTCGGATATCACAGTCAATACGTACTTTCTCAATGATCGGACATCATATTAGATATGTACTTTCTCAGTGGTTGGGTAATAATAATGGCGGCTATAGGTGGAAGCTAGTAAAGTGGGCTCTGTAGATTTTGGCGGTTATAAGTGGTTATTGTTACAGTGAAATAGTTCATACTTGTTGGGATGATGTGTGAATGTTCAATGAATGCAGTACATAAAATATTACTGGTAAATCATAATCAATTTTGGAAATAAAAATGTTTTTTTTTCCACTCAAAATTTGATTATCACGGAGTGGTTCAGTTTTGGGACATTCCCTACCTGATTTGCTTGACTCATTTACTTATTTTAGTGTAGTTTGCCTTCAATTGTAAGAATTGTTTGGCACATGGTGAGTAATAAATGTCATTGTCACAATTGTGTAGCGAGAGAAAATTAGTCCAAACAAGATTATCTGCAAGCATGAGTGGAAAGAAAGATCAAGGCAAGCAACAAATAAAAACCATATTACAGAGTGGCACCCTAATGGAGACATCTGACACAAGTATGAGTGAATTAACCATGAGTACAATTCAGTTGGACTTGGATAAAATAAAGCAAAGTCTCAGAAGGTGCATTTTAAAAGCAGATTTCACATTTGATGTTGCTGACTTGGTGAGAAAAAAAATGACGTAACAGAAATTGTCTCAACTATTGTGAGGAAATTAATAAAGAATGTGAAAGAAGTTTTGAGAAAGGAGATAGTTGTAGAAAGTGAAAGGGTAGTAAAGGAGAGGACAAGAGAGTTGATGGATAGGGTGGATTCACTGGAATTCGAAAACCACCAATTGCGACAAAAATTACAAGAGGCAAAGAAGGAAAATGATAAAATGAGGAGTGATGTGAAAGATTCTGACAGGAGATCGAAGCAAGCAAGTGCGGCTTTAAACCAAATCGAACAATATTCAAGGAAGCTGAACGTTAAAGTTTTAGAGCGGGAGGAGGATGAAAATGAAATTCTGAGAGGGAGAATTCCGAAATTGGTGAAGGAAGTCACAAAGATTAATTTGGACAACAGTAACATAGTAGCTGTGCATATGATCCCAGGTCGACAGGGACAGCCAAGGCCAGTGATTGTCAAATTTTGGAGTGTAAACTTCCAATTATCAAGAAGCGGAAGGATTTTAAACAGTACAAACGAATCAGACTGGTAGAGGATGTTACCAGGATGAATACTGAACTTATCAATACATTATTCAGGCATCAAAAAAATTGACAGTGCATGGTACTTTATCGGATCTGTGTATGGTAAAACCAAATCTGGAAAAAGGATGAAACTTGACATCTATGATGAAATTGATGAGACAATTGGATTATAAGTGTAATATGCAACTCTTTGAACTTATGCAATTGACCGAATATGCATGTGAACTTTCGTTTAGATACTCATTTTTCTGCTCTAATTTGTTGTAATGCTTTGTTTATACGACACCTCTTTCCCTCACCAGTTTTTTCCTTAAGTAATGTATTTGTTTATTCGCTTTTCCACTGTCATATCTCTCTAATCAATTATCGGACTATTTAATAAATCATCTTTCACTTATATAGACTCATATACACATTTACTCAGTCGTTTACTCACCTTTTTCAACGTACTCTTCCACGTTCAATTTCTCAGTCTCACAGTCCTGCTCATGCATTCAATCACCCACCACTTCCATGTATGCGCTCATTCAGACTTTCTTTTTCTTCCCTTTTACCCCTTTTTTCATTCATTAATTTGTAATATATACTCTTATTAATCTCTGCCTTTTGGTTTACAAAACTGTCTTTGTTCCGGAAAGTCTGTCAGAGGTTGATAAGAGTTATTGCAAATGGAGTTGCCTTACTTGTTGTTCATCGTATACTCTATCAATGTTAAATGCAGCCAAATCTACTGCATATACTGTAAAACCATGTATGTTTTTATTTTGGACTTTTGTATTCTGTGTGAATGTGAGTGTGAAAGCCATGCATATGATAAACTCATGGTGAAAATTATTTCATACATTCCTGTACAAAAACATGGATATGTAAAATTTCCGCTGTTTTCATTGATAATAACATAAAAATTATGTATGTTAATGTTAAAGGCCTGCAAGGTTCAGTCTTAAAACGAAGGGATATTTTCCACTAGGTAAAACCAATGAATGTATCTATAGTATGCTTGCAAGAAACTCATAGTACAAAGAACGATGAAATATATTGGGCAGCTGAATGGGGATATAAATTTATATTTCGCCACTGCTCTAGTAATAGTGCAGGGGTTGCAATATTTTTCAGAAATACTATTAAATTCATAATTCATAGAGAAAGATGTGACAGTCAAGGGAGATTTATTATTTTAGATATTATAATTAATGGCAACATAATAACCCTCGTAAACTGGTAGGGTTATAATGATGATAATCCTAGCCTTTTTAGAAAGTTAAAGGTGATTTGTTTTTTGAGAACACCTCAATTATAATGTGCGGAGACTGGGATACTGTTCAAGACTTAGATTTGGATACTTATAATATTTTACATGACAAACACTAACACTATAGGGCAGCGATTCAAGACCTGAAACACGAATTGGAATTAATTGATCCCTGGCGAAATTCCAATCATGACTTAAAGATGTATACCTGGAGGCAAAAATCTCCCTTGAAACAAAGTAGATTAGATTACTTTCTTGTATCGGATGACATTCATGTGAATACAGCTAATGCGTCTATCTTACCAGGGTATAAGACTGATCATTCAGCTATTGTTTTGAGTGTGGCGTTTTCAACGTTTCCAGGATGAGAAGGATATTGACAATGTAATGTCCAACTGTTGAGGAACATTGATTATACTGATTTGGTCAAAAAGTATATAACTGACACTGTAAATGAACATTATGTAGGGGGAAATGAAGATGACTCTTTCCATGTTTCTCTTTCCTGTAGTGACCAAATGTTCTTTGAAATTTTGAAAATGAAAATAAGATCTGAAACTATATGTTATTATATTAAGAAAACAAAAGAGAAACGGGAAAAAAATAACGAAAATTAAGTAGAAAATGATAGAAATTCGGGGGGACTGTCGAATAACATAGATGGGGAAATTCTAGAAAACTTCAAGAGGAAAAAAACAGAATTAGGGGAATCTCGGAAAAATGCATAGAATATGTCATATTAAGATTTATAGCTAGATGGTATGAATTTGTGAAAAAAGTACAAAGTACTTTTTTAATCTTGAAAAAAGAAACTACGTCAAAAAGACAATAAAGGAAATGTTTTAGATGATTGGACAAATATATCTGACCAATTATAAAACAGTTTTATATGCAATTGTTCAAAAGTAGAAATGCTTGCTCAGCTTGATGACGAGGCTACTCAAGAAACTCGAAATAGATTTTTTAATCACAATATTTAACTAAGTCAAGAGGAAAGAGAATCATGCGATGGTCTGCTTACAATTAATGAGTTCGGAATGTCTCTATAACAGATGGAAAATGGAAAACGTCCTGGCTTAAATGGATTCACTGTAGAGTTCTATCAATTCTTTCGGAAGTGTCTTGGGGACTTTATATGTAGATAAATAAATTACGGATATACTGTAGGAAAACGTTCTTTCAGACTCAATGAATCATCACATGTCTACCAAAGGAAGAAAAAGACATAATTTATTTTAAAAACTAGATATTTATATCACTTTTAAATATTCACTATAAGATTGCTTCGAGAGCAATTGCAGCTAGATTTGAAAAGATTCTTCCATCAATAATCAGTGACACTCAAAAAAGATATATGAAGGGTAGATTCATTGGAGAAAACACCAGACTATTATATGATATCATGGACCAACTTGAGAATGAAAACAAATATGGTTTATTATTGTGAATAAACATTTAAAAAGCCTTTGACTCAATTAACTGGATCTTTCTGGAAGAAGCTCTGCCATCTTTTACTTTTGGTGATTTCGTTTGTAAGTGGTTTAAACTGTTTTGTAATTGCTCTAATAGTTGTGTTATAAATAATGGCCATATGTCATCTTTTTTAGACTTGAAAGAGGGTGTCGTCAAGGAGATCCCCTTGCGTCTTATTTGTTTATCATTGGGGTTGAGATTTTAGCTATAACTTTAATGCAAACTGTGGATGTACGGGGAGTAATCTTTGATGCCAGTGAATATAAAATGGGTCAGTATGCTGATGACTCTTTTATTCTTCTTGATGGATATCATTTCTCTCTTGAAGCAACTATGAATATCTTGCAAGGTTTCTTTTATATTAACTGTATTTAAATGTAACATAACAAAAACAAAAGCTATTTGGATTGGAAACAAGAAATGTTCTAATGAAAGAATATGTTCCGAAATGGGCCTAATTTGGTCCTCTTCTAACTTTACACTCTTTGGCATAGAATTTTCTCCAGATTTACAGCAGATGGTGGAAGTTAACTATATGAAGAAACAAGACAAAAGCAAAACGAATATTGGCAAGCTGGAGTCAAAGATATATGTCAATAGTTGGTAAAGTAATTGTTGTAAAAACTCTTGTTCTGCCTATAGTCATACATCTTTTTCAGCACTTCCAAACCCATCAGCAAAAGTCGAAGCAGAACTAAATCGCACGTTATTTAAAATTTGTATGGGGTGGAAAAGTAGAGAGAATAAAACTGGATATACTAGTTTCCCCAGAAAACGAAATGGGACTAAATATATACAAATATTTGCATTTATTAGGTATATTAAGATAAGATGGGTTAAAATTTTGCTGGAAAAGGAAAATGGAACGCGGCAGAACTTAGTCAATACAACTATACTCATAAATAAAAAGGATATTTGGAATTTAGGGAGAAGGAAATTAGAAGAATTTAATAAGTTAATTAAAAACAGATTTTGCAGAGATGTAATTTTGATAGTATCTAATTGGAAAGAAGAACCGCAAAGTCCTAGCGAGCATCTATGTATGAGTATTTTAACTTTTGTCCCCCCTAAAATGTTCTATCAATTAAAATCCTGGACAGAAGCTGATTTTGAAATTCTGAATAATATATAGATGATCGCGATAATTTAATACATTTTGAAATAATAAAACAAAAAACTAGAAGCGATGATTTCTTAAAATACTTTTCCTTAATATCCGAAATTCCAAAAGCATGGAAAGATGCCATAAAAATCCATTTGGTACATAATAATTTTGATAAGCTGGAGGATACAATAATAACTTGCGAAAACAAGATTCACTCAAGTTTGTTTACAAAGATTTTTTTACAGTAAGCTAAAAGGCAGCAGTCTGCGAAACAAGAAACTTGGATGCAAGTATTTAATAAAAATATAAGTAGTGAGGAGTTGTCTGAGATTTATAGCCGGGCGAAATGCTGTACCAAGGATACCAAGTTGATTTCTTTTAACTTTAATTTAATCCATAGAATAATCGCTACTAATAATTTTCTAAAAAGAATTAACATATTAGATGACAAAATTTTACTTTCTGTAAGAGTGAAAATGAAAGTATTGAGCATATATCTTATGACTGCAGTATTACTTCACAGTTTTGGTACCGTTTTATTGAAGTTTCTGCACATTTTTGCCCAAATATTGTACGTCTGTCCAAAAAAAGAAACTGTCTTAGGAATTGAACAACTGGACAGTTTGGGTAATTTCCTGCTTTTTTGGCAAAATATTATATTTATATTTGCAGATTCAATATGAAAAATCCTTCTATTTTTGCTTTTAAGCAAATAGTTGCAATATATAGGAACATTGAAAAATACACTGCCAATGTAAATAAAAAAGAGGACCCATTTCTTCAAAAATGGACCTCAATAATGAACATGTAACTTGTCTCTGACATTATGATAAACAGGAACAAAATACTGTAATATCACAAAGTCCATGTCACCTAGATTTAGTGCCATATGCATGTGTGTATGCGTGTGTGTGTTTTTTTTTTCTCTGTACCCCGACCCATTGGTCAACCTATCACGGGGTGAACAAAAATGAAAAACAAAAATTCTCAATGGTCGAACAAGACATTTAATATATATGCTTTCTTAATGGTCGTACATCATATTCCCTATGCACTTTTTGAATGATCGGACATTATATTCAATATATGTACTTACTCTTGGTCGGACATCAAATTCAATGTCATTTGTCAATTGTCAGACATCATATTCGATATATGTGCCTTATCAATGGTCGGACATCATATTCAATATGTACCATCTCAATGGTCAACATCATATTCAATTTATACACTTTCTCTTTGGTCTGACGTCATATTCAATATGTATTTTCTCAATTATAATATCCAATATATGTACTTTTCAATGGTCGGTCATCATTTTCAATATGTATACTATCTCAATGATCGGATATCATATTCAGCATGTCCTTTATCAATTGTCGTACATCATATTCAACATGTCCTTTCTCAATCATCGGACAACATATACAGAATATACTTTCTCAACGGTAGGTCATCATATTCAACATGTACTTTCTCAATGGTCGGACATCATATTCAATATATGCTTTCCCAGTGGTCGGCCATCATATTCAACTTGTCATTTATCAATGGACGTACATTGTATTAAATATGTACATTCTCAAAGGTCGGATATCATATTCAATATATGTGCTTTCTCAATGGTCGGACATAATATTCAATATATGTACTTTCTCAATGGTCGGATATGTTAATCATATTCAATAAGTACTTTCTCTTTTGTTGGACATCTTATTCAATATGTACGTTCTCAACAGTCGGATATCATATTCAATATATCTGCTTTCTCAATGGTCGGACATGATATTCAATATATTCAATATATTTACTTTGTCTTTGGTCGGACATCATATTGAATATGTACTTCTCAATGGTCAGACATAATATTCAATATATGTACTTTTCAATGGTCGGTCATCATTTTCAAGATGTGTACAATCTCAATGGTTGGACATAATATTCAACATGTCCTTTATCAATCGTCGTACATCATATTCAACATATCCTTTCTCAATCATTGGACATCATATGCAAAATATACTTTCTCAACGGTAAGTCATCATATTCAACATGTACTTTCTCAATGGTCGGACATCATATTCAATATATGTACTTTCTCTTTGGTCGGACATCCTATTCAATATGTACTTGTCAATTATCGGACATAATATTCAATATATGTATATTCTCAATAGTCGGAGATCATATGATATATGTATTTTCTGAATGGTCGGACATCATATGAAATATATTTTTTGGTCGGACAACATATTCAATATGTACTTTCTCTTTTGTCGGACATTATATTCAATATGTCATTTCTTAATTATCGGACATAATATTCATTGTATGTACATTCTCAATGGTAAAAATATCATGATAAATATGTAATTTCTCAATGATAGGAAATCATATTCAGTAAGATCTTTCTCAATTGTGGGACAACATTTTCAATATATATAATTTGTCTTTGATCGGACATCATATTCAATACGTACTTTCTCAATGCTCGGACATCATATTCAATATATGTACTTTCCCTTTAGTGGGACATCATATGCATTATGTAAATTCTCAAATATCGTACATAATATTCAATATATGTACTTTCTCAATTGTCGAACATCATATTAAATATGTACTTTCTCAATGGTCGGACATCCTATTCAAAATGTACTTTCTCAACGGTCAAACTTAATATTCACTGTATGCACTTTCTCTTCGGTCTGACGTCATATTCAATATGTACTTTCTCAAATATCGGACATAATATTCAATAAATAGACTTTCTTAATTGTCTGACATCATATTAAACATGTATTTTCTCAATGGTAGGAAATCATAGTCAATATATACTTTCTCTTTGGTTGGTTAATATTCAATATGTACTTTCTCAATGGTCTCACATACTATTCAATATATGTAATTTCTGAATGGTGGGAAATAATATTTAATACATATACTTTCTCAATTGTCTGATATCATTTTAAATATGTACTTTCTCAATGGTAGGAAAAATTCAATATTATTTTCTCTGGTCGGACATCATATTCAATATTTGTGCTTTTTCAACGGTCGGACATTATATTAAAAATGTACTTTCTCAATGGTCGGACATCATATTCAATATAGCTGCTTTCTCAACGGTTGGACATCATATTCAATATATATACCTTCTCTTTAGTCGGACATCATATTCAATATATTATTTCTCAATTATAGGACATCATATTCAATATATGTACTTCTTCAATGGTCGGGCATCAAATTAAATATGTACTTTTTTCTTGATTGGACATCATATTCATTATATGTACTTTCTCAATGGTCGGATAACATATTCAATATGTACATTCTCAATGGTCGGATCATATTCAAGTATATGTTCTTTCTCAATTGTCGGCCATCGTTTTCAATATGTGCTTTCTCAATGGTCACTTATCTTACTCAATATATAATGTCTCAATGGTTGGACATCTTTCTCAATATATATCTTACGAACGGAGAAAAATCTTATATGTCGCTTCACGACATTCTCTCATTCATTTTGTTTTATAGATTTTTTAAATATGTAAGCATTTTAAACGAATTGTCTTGTAATTAAAGTAATGCCATGTCATTCCTTCTAACACAAGTAAAGTACTTTAAACCAATCCCTTATCAATGATGTAATTAGTATGATTGTGGCAGGTTGGTCAAATCACACAATTCGAATTCAACAATACAGTCAATTAACGTGCACACAATTATTCAGTATACACAACACTAAAATGTGTATACAATACTATATATTACTAGACTGTGAACAATGCAATTTTAAGCACGGATGGGAGGGTGTGCGCAGCATTGATAAGGGGAGAATTTTCATCCTGTTCGATAGTATTACATGTACAGAGTGTTGTGTAGGTGAAAACGGATAGTGAGTTTAGGAGGCATCTTTCAGTGGGTAACAATAACATGGTTGGACTTTGGGGCTTTGTTGAGTTGTTCTTGTAACAGTAACCTTAGTAGCTAATCCTTACTTGGTTCGACAATTAAAACGCATCTTATTCTTCTAAAGCAATAAATAACTGTTAACATATATTTACAAATAATTGGCATGACATATCACGTCCTTTGGATACATTTAGTTTTGCAAGTTTATTATTGTATTGTACAGATTGGAACCTTCTGAAAATGTTTGCAAAATACAGTCGTCGTTAGATTGACAGCACAGTTTTAACTGACTTGTCGGCACGATAAAGCTGTGATACATACTATCAGCGGGAACCTTTGACAGTATTTGAATCGGTTTCAATTGATTTGGTACATACAATTATGATTAAGAACACCACACAGTCATACAAACTACATTCAATTGCAACATTACTGCTGCATGAGTGCTTAGATTCAATGTTACCTTCACAAACAGATGTCATCAATACTTTTCTCTCATTTGGGGAGATCGCTAGCAGCAGAGAGTGTGAACTTAACTCATTTTATACACGATATTTTCGTAAACTAAGGCCTTTACAAAAAAAAAAAAAAACGCTGATAACGTAAAACCGAGGCTTATAACTTTCCGAGAGTCTTCCTGGGTTTAGTTTCCTGTTATTTTTTTCTCGTCATCGTTTTCGAAAAATATATCGAAAGTTTTACTACGTTGCCTCATCGTGGTCACACCCTCTCTGCTGCTGTCTCTCTCTCTTCCAAAAATTTTATCAACACCGACTCGGTATCGCGACCGTGGGTCATGTACGTTTATTGTTATAAATCATTGCGGGGATAACTGAGCCTGACTAAACAAATTTCTAAACTTAATTATGTCCATATCTCCGCTGCACCAAGTCTGATGAATATTTCTTAAAGTATGTGTATCAGCTCCGTTAAACACCGGGGGATTCTGGGAAAACAACGCGATTTATTAGTTATTTCAAGGGAAGATAAACTATACGATTAAAAATCCTCCAAAATCGTAGATTTTAGGAGTTTACATATAGATTCAGACTCAAAACTTCTCCATGAAGGTCAAGCAATCTATTGCTTCGGTCAGTTACTCTGAAATTTATTCTTGATAATAGCGGATTATGACATCATAGATAGAACGGGTTAACTGGTTCTTGCACAGTCAGATATCCGGGTGGGATTTGCTGTGTAAAAATATATAAGATGTATATTTGCCGTGCTTGATTTGATATTTCTGTGTTTGTCTGATAGCTGCCCTCAATTGCATCACACATAAGATTGACTGCGATCGTTGAGGTTATATTTACAACGCCCGGAGAAATAGGACGGCCTTGTCTTTTTAGGTCATTATTATACCTGAGAACAGTTGGTGTTGGGAATATTTTTCTCCATGACTCAAGTATTTTGGGAAAGTTTTCGTTGATAAAATCGCTGAGTTATTTCTTTAGTTCGTCTGCGTTATACCCGGGAAGTTTATAATTCGGTAGGTCTGCGTCTGCAATTGAATATGGATCTAAAAATCTTTGTTTATGGCGATTTATATCGTCAGCATAATTAATTGCATCCTGGATCACTCTTTGGTTACGATATTCCATATCAGATACGAGCTGATTTAATATTTATATTTGTTTACTGATTTCCTTGCGTGAACTTGTTATATCAAAAAGATATTCAGCGAAACCTTGCTGCAGTTTTTGTCGTTGTATTTTATGTTTTTGATTAATGATTTCAAAATATTTAATAATATCACTTAGGCGAGTAGATATGACTCTAGTTAAATCTTTTTCACGATAGTAAATCAATCCCCAGGTTACAAGATCCTTATTAATAAAATCAAATTTAATATATATCGGCGATGCATTTTTTTATAGCAAGTAAATTATTTTTGTATGATGGGTTAATTTCCCAATATGATTATTTATCGGTCGTAAAATCAGACCGTTTGGGTTCAGTTTCTATTGGTGCCGCTGGTGGAGCAACTTCAGGCCATCCTAAAACACTTCTAATTGATGACTGATATATATCAACGACGTAATCCGGTGAATTTATTTCAATTGCGGACGAGAGCGTTGGTTCGTGTTCGGTTATGGCTATCTTGGATTGTTTCTCCGTGATATTTGTATTCTACGTTGAAAGTCATAATTGATCTGTTCGATTTGATAACTGCCGGTTGGTATTCCAACAAATGCCCAGTCACGTGATCCATCATCTTTAGTTTTATTTGCAAACACCAACGATTTATTTGATTGTAGTCCACCAAACGATCTTGACCGGATATTGGGCCAACTGTACTATACACGCAACTGCGCAAGGGCGATTTCTTTTACTGGAATAGCGGTTGGAAAATTAATGCTAAATTCAGGGTTAGTGACGTTTACTGATATCATCGTGGTTTTCAACGGGGTTGTATCAGCGGCTATCTGCTGAGTAGTTTTGGCATTATTTAAATTTTCGTTTTCCAAATCGACAATTTCATTGTATATCTCAAGCATCACATCAAATTCGGAATCTGATATCGTTGTATCGTTAAGGCTTGATGATATCAGCGACGACAATGTAGCATACGTGTTCGATGCCGTGTGTAATTGAACAACATAATCGTGCAATGTTGTACTCTTCCACGTGGATATCTTGTTCGCAATAATATTAAAACCCCAGCGATGGTCGCCAATGATGAAAAAAATATCGTCACTGCTACTCCTGCTGTCACTGTTGTTAACGCTGTTAACACGACATCGGTGGACGTAACGAGTGTAGATACCGAATACACAATAACATCAATGAGAACTGCACGTCTTAGGTATTTTTTAACTTCCGTTGTATAATTATCAATTGTGGTTTTCTACGTTATTTGCCAATCACGAACTTGATCAATTCTAACTTTTTGAACGTTGATTGAAATGCCTATTATACTTTACACAGTAACCAATTGAGGTGTTTCAGCAACAAATTAAAGACACCGCCAGCAAGATGCTACGGTTAATTTCTTATCAGCTGCTTCCAGTATAAATGATTCTTCATCTCTGTTATTTAACACAACAGACACAACTCCGACAATTATATCGGTTGAATGAGGCCAGATATATACTGTATATACTAAATTTTTCAGCGCTGAACACAGACATTCTGTACACACCAGTTACTTCCGCAGTACGTTTGATATTATTATTTTGCTGTGACCATGTTGAGAATCCCGATGACACTGTGTATACTGTATTGGTGATCTACTTGTGAGGAATTGTTATCAGATTAATTTTGTTAACGATATCAGGAATTCCACTAATGGCATCATCTAGTGTTATTTTAATCGTTTCAATATTCGTCTTAATATCAGAGAGTTTCACGTCAGCAGTCAATGGAGTACCAAAGAATTCCTCTGCGGTTTCATTATTTTTTCTAAAATTTCTACGAAGGTTCGCGACCATCTTTACCCACACATCGTAGTCGGCTCGTAGCGTGGATAATTTATCATCTACGTTGTCCAAGAATTTGCTGGTTGCCGCATCTTCGTCGGATGTTGGATCTCTTAGCACGACTATTTTATTTCCGTTCATGCTAAGTTCACCTGTCATTGTGTCACTGGTGTTCTTCAAACGATTAGCAACGCTTCTTGTAATTTTATCTATTATGTTGTAAACGGTATATTTTAGTCTCTGATTCTACACCCGTCAGTAAATATTGGAATGTTGTCCGTGGTAGCACCGAGAACTCTACGAACTATATCATTCCATTTGATATTATGCCGTATTTATCCTGAAAAACAACAACCTCATCTCGATCAACCCCAGAGAGGTTCGTGATATCAGCGAGTTCGTCTTTAGTCGCGTAACTTTACAAATCTATTTCTTCGAACTTTTTTTTAACTCTTAGTACTGTCATCGCGACATCTTCCGTAAATATCTAACATTATTCACGAACGACGCACTTGTATAATTGTGCACAACTTTGTGAGGTGGTACAGATGGCGTCTTTGAAATTGCGTCAAGCACATCAATCGCACATTGGTGGATCGGTTAATATTTGTGTTGGTAGCGTTGAATATCAAACCGGGGTTTTGTACGGCGTAATATATCTGATGAATTCCTGCGGTGGAGCTAGCCCATACGAGTCAAAATAAATAATTACACGGGGATCAATCGCGTATGCTACCCAGTGAGTTCCTGCATGGGTAGTATTATCGAGATTAATAATATCCTTCTCGGTGTTGTTTGGTCGCTGCGGTAACTGATCGCGCATAAAACACCTATATTTTCGATTTTTAGTTGCTTAGAAGCATCAGGTAAGTCAACATTTGACATCGATGAAATCAGAGAAGTGTTCCTGTAAGTCTCATACATTTCCCTTTATGAGTTCCTGGAAGTCTTAAACCCTTTCTAGTTGCTTTTTTTGTATTGTCATTTCAGCACCTGTTCCAACACCACCTAACGCGGCCGTTTTTGCAACGGCTGGAGCTGTAGAGGCTATCAGGCTGGTATTGCCACGAGAAGTGGAAACATACCGCCTGTCTTAGCAGTATCTTTAATGGCACCGGCGGAAAGTTCAAGACGTATTCCAGTATTGGATTGTTTGGCTTTATTAGGATGTTTAATTTGGCGACCTGTCAACGTTATTTTACTTTGACCGCCTGTAATCTGATTGTTTTAAAGCGTTACTGTAATTCCTGTTGTCTTAAGTGATGCAGTTTGACGTATCTTAATCTGACCAGGAGTCAGACTGACACTAACATAATGATGTGAGTACATTTTATGATGATACCGGTTGTGTGGAATCACCGCTAGTTACATATTATCTAATGGTATATCAACACTTCGCAATTTCCCATGAGCAACCTCAAGTAAAATAGTCTTGTCGCTGAGTATATCCGCGATTGCTCTGTAATTAGCACCACCAGAGCCTGTATTCACGCTGGCTCTGAAGTGTGTATCAAAGACATATTGTCTGGATAAGTCAAGATGCTCAAGAGAAAAGTAATAGATCGGATATCGATTTTAAAATCCAACTGTGAGATCTGTAAACAGGTATCTACGTTTTGATCGCGCCTCATAAACGTCATTAACCCGTGGTATACACGCGCTAGACGATTTTGTTCATAATTCAGTAGTATGTTTGATGTCGGTTCTTGTCCATTTATCCGTAAAGAAACCTCGGTAACACACAGTCTGTCAAATATTATATGGGTACTAGATTGTGATTTAATCGAGCAGTCTCCTGAAAAGCAAAATTATGTCGCGGTGCAGAAACGCCTTGAGGTGATGCTATGTGCCACGTAAATACTCCGTTAACGTTAGTTTGCATGATATCGGTGGTTGTTGTCGAATATGACAGTAGTGATTTACCACCTATGTCGTTGAAGTCATTACTGGCATCCACCAGGAAAGTTTTGTCAGTATTACTTTACCACCATCATCCATAAGTATAAAGATAGCGTCATCGTCGGTAGCCTTTCTCACAAGAGCAATTGTGTGTTTAGCTCCAAAGATAACCTTTCTAGCATTTCTACAAAATCAAAAGATACGTGACAGTGGAATTGGGCATGAAATATTTCTACGATCCCCCAACATTGCTCGGCGTGTTGCAAATCCTAGGTAAAATTCTGGATTAGAACCATGAACATAAGACATAAGAGTCAGCGTTCTTGGCAAAATTTCTTGGCCGTCTTAAATTATACTGATCGTCGTTGGGGGGGTGGGGGTGTCAGCATTGACTTTCACAAAAATCATTGTGGGGCCGGTTGAATTTGTATCGTCATCAGAGTATCTTGCCAATCATATTTTTGCTTTAGCAATGTCAACGTCTTTCTGAATTATCTCGATTTTTTTCTCTCCATAAATCGTATAAGTGGCGCTATCAAGCAATGCCTTGATGCCGTTGTTGACAAAACCAACTCGTATATCATTTGCGTACTCATTATCATCGGGTTTTAAAATGTCACCTTCTACCTCAATAAATGCCTTAGAGGATTAAAAGAATATCTGCTTGTATCATGGACATGTAATTCAATTCTTCCGCGCTGATTTGCTAGTCGTGCGTCATAAGAATCAAAATTGATAATCACGGAAAAACTCAGCTTTAAAGACTGGTGCTTCGATATCAAATGCTGTGTTGGATATACGTTTAAACATTTGATCATAAATATTTTCGTCTAACACGACGATTACCGTATTCGTATAACATAACGATCACCGCCTTCTGGAAACTGCGCTTCCCGATATCAAACTTGAAACAATATTCTTTTCTGCTTCATTTCCCGCTGATCCATCACGGTCGCTAGTTTTTGATTAGCGGCTTGATTTATTATTTTGCTGACATTTGCAGGCATGACTTCAGTGCTTCGTAATTTTACTGGTTGTGGTTTTCGTCGTATTAATCGTGCTAGTTTTTTCTTTGATTGCCGAGAATGCCTTACCAGCAACGTTTATTACACAAGTAGCTTTTACACGAACAACGTCAATAGTTTCCATCGATAATTGATTTGCAATAGGTGCTACTTTTAGAGCTATTCTTTTAAATAATCCCTGAACAACATCACCAAGTTCATCTCCGTAAACAGCCCCGTCGGTTGGTAATCGTGATATTATTACTCTGATCATCACAGGTCCATGCTGATTAATGTATACGATCATCTTATTTTACTTGCCATTCATATACTTATGGTGACAACTAGTCACTTAGTCATGGTCGCCATCAATACGTTCCCCGTAAACGCTAATATCCATGAGTCCACCTGTGAATAATCATTGAGAAATATCAGCTGGTTCATGAATTATTTCCATATAATTATTACCGGCTCGTTTTCCTCATATCAGAACGTCTAGTTGATGTACGTCATCGAGAATAGTGTTGGGACAAATAACAAGACGACTTCCCGTATTTGGAGCTTCAACCTCCCTCAGCAGTTTATCAATTATATCCTCATCCCATGTTTGTTGTTGTCGTTGTTGTTCCATCTGCTGCAGTGGTGGAGGAAGTTGTAATTGTGGTTGTGACGAAATCTGTTGCTGTTGAGACATTTTGTATTGCTGCATTTCTTCTCTCCGCTCTCGTTGAAGATTGTTCACATCCTGCAAAAACTGGGTTATATTGTGGATGAGTTATATCAACTTTTGGTAATTTTTTAGCAGCAGAAAATACTAAAGGAATCCATTCGTTTGTATTTATTATCTCCGGTTTGTTAAATTCCGGTTTTAAGTAAATTTCTCTGTTTTTCTACCCAAGAGCAACAATGCTAGTAATGTTATGATCGTTATTAGCAAATCGCTGACGAGTATGATCATTAAACATTTCAACAGGATGGGTTTGTTTTTGCGGTGGTAGAGTTGGCGATGGAGAAGGAAGTTCATAGGAAGGATCTTGCTTAGAAGGAAATAGCAGTGCTGAATAGGGAGGCGTGCTTGATGATGCTGTAAAATTTCTTCCGCAACTTTTCTATATATTTCTAGTCTAAAATTTCGATATTTTCTATCACTAATTCTAGCCTGAGATGTTTGAGCAAAACTATTAACCGTAGCTCGAGGAAGATCACTTTCTTTAATTTGTTAAGTTCTTCAATAACACCCTTTTCAAATAGTTCAGTTAATTCAATATTTACTCTTCTTACCTTACGTTTACGTGTAATATCTTCTTTCACGTCGGCAATTTCAGTACGAACTTTGCCAATACATTTAAGTATTTCTTCATTGGCAGGTGGAGGCCGCGCTGCAGCTATAACAACTGGAAGACTTTTTAAAATTCTTTTTGTTTTTTTCCAGTTTCTATTTTTGAAGTTTTTTCAGCAGTTTGTTTTAATACTGGAAGAAGATCCTCCTTAATGGCCGTTAGGACTTTTTCAGTAACTTCTCTTACAGGTTTAATAACTGTTCTGTGTCTGCTGCGTATTCAACTTGAGATTCTTGCATTTATTGTAGTTTTTTTCTTGAAATAATCTCTCACGGGGAGAAATTTTTTAATTGCTTCTAGTCGCCCTCGTGCTAATCTAGCTCTATAAGACTCCGACGCTGGTGCCATTATTTGTTATAACAATAATTTTAATTGAGAGCAGCAGAGAATGTGTCACGATGTTTTTCGAAAACGACGACGCGAAAAAAAATTAACAGCAAGCTAATGCCAGGGAGACGCTGGGAAAGTTAAAAGACTCGGTTTCATGTTTTCGTTCTTTGTATAAGCCTTAGTGTACCAAACTAACGCTTATAAAATGAAATCGGTTCACCCTCTCTGCTGCTTCGCTTCATTTTTCAAAATTGCCATTGTAAATCCTCTGTCAAAGAATATGACGCTTGACAAGACTATGACTATTTAAAGACCTACATAATTGTTTCTAACCTTAAATTCATGTAAAACATCTTACATAATGTGTTTTTTCCAAATTTTATCTCATCTGAGCGCCTATAATACTTGTAGCGATGTATACAGTTCGCATATCGCCCTCCAAATAATACTGAACCTGCCCTTCTGAGGGTAGTTAACTACCTTCTCTCGCTATGGATAGTGGAAAGATTACAGTCCTCGCCCTATTTGACTGTCTGCTGCATTGATAGACAATGATATAGTATGTCATCGTCTCAAGCTTGTATGTGGTATTCACGATATAGTCTTATAATGGTTCAAGTCCTATGTAGTCAACAAAACATAAATTGTGTTCGTAAAAAGAAAACAGTCGAGGCCAGTTCATCTATGATGTTGTGTTCCGCATAGTTCTGTTTATAGCCCCTGTCTCTTTAATATATACACTCAGCCGTTATCGGATATCATTGACCGACATTTAGGGTCTTACCAAAAGTACGATGATGACACTGAATATACAAATCGAGCTTCCTAGCTAAAGTTGCGACTACCATCCAAGGCGTAGAGAGGTACATTTCCCACATGGTGTCATGGATGACATGTAACAAGCTGCAGATGAATGGTGATAAGACGGGAGCCATCTTGGGCACCAAAACAAAGACCTTCTCACGTCCGTTATTTCAAACAATAAGTATTAGCAATACCAACATTGAATTCACACAGCCATTACGAAATATAGGTGTCAGTCCCGACAGTATTCTCTCATTACACCAAAATGCCATCAACCTGCAATCTGGAACTGAGGCGCATCAGCACCATTCGCAATTTTCTTTCGGCTGATGCCATCATAACAATTTTGTGTTCCTTAGTACTTTCGAGACTGGACTATTGTTGATCACTTATATCTTGTTTGTCTCAGTATCTACTTCATGAATTTCAGAAAGTCCAAAACAAAGCTGCAGGGATAATTATCAGAGTATAAAGAACTGAGTTCACTTCCCACTGCTGTATAACTTCGGCTGACTATCCGTTCGATTAAGAATCAAACACAATATATGTTAACTATGCTATATTTCGTTGACTGGCTCCAGTTCAATATACATATCTGACCTCGCCCATGTGTACACTCGACCTATAAACATACGATCCTCTTCCGAAACCCGTAATCTAATTGTCCCAACTGTTAAAACGAAGTCACACATCAATGTTCTTTTGCGTATCAGGGCCCAACAATGTGGATTGAATTGCTTGTTGACCTTAGACACAAGGACGCTGTGATCTCATTCAAGAGTCCTAATAAACTCATATATTTTGAGTACAGGAATAGACTTAAAGACAATAAAATATACTTCCCTAGCTATTGTCAGCATGATTTTGTTTTGTAATGTCATGCTGTTTGTTTACGTAATGTTGTCGTTGTATATTTGTGTTTTATGTGTTTCTAATATTGTAAGCCAAGTCCACATTATTATCATCATCATTATTATTATTATTATTATTATTATTATTATTATTATTATTATTATTATTATTATTATTATACTCATTCTAGTGATACAGCAGTTTGAACTCTAAATTCTTGACATAAGAAAAATAAACCAAGTGAAACAAACAAGATTGGTAAAATTCAAGAGAAATAATTTATTTCCCTATAATTCAAAGTGACAATTTAAAAAGTATAACTTTCAGAACGGTGATTTCAATAACCAAGATTCTAAGTTATATCACAAGTCCAAAACCATAGAGTGTTGTGTATGAATTTCTGTGATGTTCTGAATGAATTCAAATCTTCAATGTGCTGATGTGCCAATAGGTTTGACGTGTAAAAATGATATAATCTAAAATGCTTTTTAATGAATTCACAATAATCCAAAATAGTGTTGTTTTCCAAAATATCAATGAGCATCATTAATTCCAATGAATAAATATTCCTTTCAAAGTATAAATGAACACAACTAAAATGCATAATACAAAGACTCATATTAAGATGGGAACAAATAATTCAGTTGATCAAAATCTTTATATATACGCCTAAGTAAATTAGAGACCCATGATGTGGGTCATTTTCCCATCAAATTAGTGAACAAGGTCTGACAAACACCAGGTGTACCATATCTAAACTCAAATCATTGGACAAAAATTTGTATGTTCCTTACACATGATCATTATAATCTAGAATCATGGATAAAACTTAAACACACAATAGAGATATACGTGAGACGGTGTTTCAAATATCTTAGACCAATAGTTCGTCTGAGCTTTCTAAGAGCAGGAGACCAGTTTAGATCTCATGTGTGACAGACACCTATTCCAGCTACAGATACTGTTGTAATTTATCATCATATGTCCACACGACTCTGGTCAATTCTTCCCTGCATTTTTAAAGCATTTCAATATATTGTAGGTGTACTTGTTGGATTAATGGCTCATATGACTTCTAATTTGCATGTTCTAGAAATGACTCTAATAAACCAATCAGTGTAATTCCATGTTTCTTTACTTTCTGAATTTTAGAGCAAGTTGATAAAATCATGTATATTCTCATGCGAGGTATCACCTGAATGCACATTCTGAATGTCAACAAGGACATACATGAAACATTAATTGCCTTCGTCAAAAAACATTGCTGTTTTATTAGTAATACAATGCTCATCGGAACAAAACGGGATTTCAAAAGTTCAACGTTGGTTTAAGATTGGAAAGAACTACATATACATGTTCTGGGTTGCCGGAAAATGTATTATCCAATTGAATTGAATAAGGAGTAACCTTGATATACAACATTCATAAATCAAATTTGGATATAACACTGTTGTGGAGTGACTCTTAAATAGGACAGCTTCTTCACCAGTTTATATGGACTATGTTTCCAATTACTACAAATTTCACCACAAAACGTAACTGTGAGATTGATTTATTAATGTAGCAACCACTTTAGACCACTCGGTCACACAGGGCCCCTCAAAATATGTACTTTTACGAAGTATCATATCCAATTTTGAGATTTTGAGTGGTGTCATAAATCATAGCATCGAAAGAACATCGAGAAGAACATTTCTTATGAAATATAAATGCAGAGACAATTTGAGGAAATTATGGTCAAAATAATATATATATATATATATATATATATATATATATATATATATATATATATATATATATATATATATATATATCGAGAGAAACATTACAAACAAAAGCCTGACTAATATCCAGATTCACGGCAAATTTCAGCATACCAGACAATCAATGACTTGCACACATATTCCTTATGCTGTATTTAGTTGTTAGCTTGTTATTTTTAAACCTGAGGATAAATATGCATTTATTTCTTCAACTAAGTTGTTTGTTGTGCAACTTGCATATCACAGTACAAAACATGATGGTTCACTGTTGATCTCGCGATCTGTGAAGGACATTGAAACAAAAAAATCTGAAAGCACCAAAGCACCAAAGCACCCCCACCGACAAAAGGCTCCCATTGAACAGATCATACAGTTCCTGCCAAGTTTTGACATTTTAACGAGTTGTTAAAGCAATTTATTTTGCAACAAAAACAAGAAACTGACAAATACCTTCCCCAGGCACTAACGATAAGATTGTATTTGGATTTCCCTGTGTATGTCACTGTGGCGCGATAAAACATCTCAGCCAAAACAAAATCATTATCGTTTATATCGTCCCTCTATTAAAAGAAAATATGTGTACCTTCTATTCAGAAGAAAACACTTTGTGGAACATCAGTTAAGACTTCTGAAGTTTGAATCTTTCAGAACAATTTGCACGTCTTGAAAACCTTGACCAGTAAACTTTCATTAGGTTTTGAAATTTTGTGTATCCTCTCATACAGAGTAGATTACACTTTTCAACTAATTTATTTGACCGAATTCAAATACAAATAGAGAAATGGCATATGACCATGTGCATGATGGGTAGGATGGAAATGTGTCCAATTTTGATTGATTCCCCGATGTTTTATCCTACGTAATCATTGTGTTCCTTTCGTGCAATTATTCTCCTTTACTTCAGTTATATATCTAACTGTCATATATAATATATCATATATAACATATCATAATAAAAACTACATGTGTCCTGACCTGAATTCAAAATTTAAAACTGACATAATGATTAAAAAATATCACAAATTATTGTCTCTCGGAATGCCGGAAATAATAACGCAAGTTGTATCACTTGATGAGGATCATTACTATTCAAGCATATAGAGATATCATGTACACAGAAAGTTTTATGTAAATGGTATCCTGAAAGACAAGTATCTTGTTATGGCACAAACAAACACTACAACAAATCTGTACTATGTCAAAAGTCTTTATTTTCAAAAGCCAAACATACAATTCCCACAAGAGTTACGTAGTTTTTAAAATGGATTCTTCACATCTCCAGTTTATTATTTTGAATGTCGATTAATGTTGTTCTACTTGTTCAGATCATAAGATATATTTGCTGTTACATTCAACAACGTGTTTCCTTATACAAAAAAAAGTGTCATTTATAAGTATGAGTGTAGTTTTAATGGTTGTTTTGCCTTAACATTGGACATTCTAACCCCAACATCTATATACTTATTCCTATATACTAATCAAGATGTTTATTTTCTTTGGCAAATGGAATCAATCCAAATAGTTTGGTAGCCATAGGTGATTGAAAACTCATATTATTCGGAAGAACCATGTTTGTTTCACTCAAAGTGACCGATTGCTCAGTTTACCTGTGTGGTTTGACGTCCCTATAATCGTCCACACTGGAGACATCGTAGCCCTATGACTTAAACAGTGGTGAAGCACGATAAAAATCCAAATCACACTTCACTCATATTGATCTTGACCTTCACCGTTTCGATTAAAACGTTGATAGAATCACTCCTATATATAAATCAATATCTTTCTTTCTTTTACCAAATGCAGTCTCATTAAAGGCGGTCTCATTTCGCTCACTGTTATCGACTGCTTTAAGTGGTTAGACATAATTATGAGCTTCCACACTGCAGCCATCTTTGCGATATGACTCACACACGCGCGCGCGCGAGTGATCTTATCTTTCACCATTTAAGCATACAATTTATAGAACTCCTGCTTTCCATGGGTACCACCCACCAACGAAGACACGTAACTATAAAAGATGGAGAAGTGAAGTTGCTGTGCGAAATCCGTTTTCCTTCTTTAAGTCACAGTGTCTTGACCTTTGATCTTTTAACACAAAATCAAATGGATTCTTCTGTATATTCAGCGCCACTAATCCACAAAGTTTAATAATAATAGATGGTGGAGAACTAAAGTTATAATTTGGAAACCAAATTGGTAACGGTCAGACGGAAAGATAGACAGCATAACATGCTCCTCCTTTCGTTGTACGTATAAAATGTTGCTGAGAAGAAAAGGATCTTTGTAAAAGGGATTAAGTAGTATAGTATATGTGAATCCTGGCTCATAAGGGATTAAGTATTATAGTATATAGGATTCCTGGCTCATAAGTAGTATAGTATATGGGAATCCTGGCTCATAAGGGATTCAGTAGGGTAGTATATAGGTTTCCTGGCTTATAAGTAGTATAGTATATGGGAATCCTGGCTCATCAGGGACATGTTTTATTTCTAGATCAGTCTTTTTTTAAATGTTATGGTCGAATTCAGAACATTTAGCCATAAACTATGTATTAAGGCGCTTGTTACTAACATGTTTTACTTGCCCTGGTTTTCAAAATGTACCTATTTTCTTCTCTTTTTGGTGATAAATTGTGGGGAAAACATCAGCACCAAAAGTCGTCTTTGTATCACTTTTGAACCAAATGTTATACTTTTTCACCTTTACAAATAAATTCCACTACCTTCCTTGTCTATTTGTGATAACACAAAAATTAACATTTGTTCCTTGTTTAAAGAAAGTCGATATACAAATTGCAGAAAAATGACAAAATGAAGTTCAGTCATTTTATATTATCATAAAAAATAGACAACAGTGTATATATATTAAATTAAGATAGAAAAGTAAAACCATTTTTAAAAATCGATTTTTTAAAATCGAGTTGTTAGTGAATTTTTCTCTCAGGCATAACAAAGAGAGGACAATATAGTGAATTTTGATAGAAAAAGTCTTATACTATACAACGTTTAAAGTTGAACGGGACTGAAAAGAGCTTTTTGGAAAATGTTAGTTTTAATTGACCATCAACCGAAAAGAGCCCATTCAGGCACAGCTCTTCCCTAAACCCCCTCCACCTTTAAGCCAAGATTCCCATACACAATATTTGTATTAATCTGTCGATTGTACTTAAATAAAGGTGGATTGCAGTTTCCATACCTTGATAATATGTCCATTTACAGTCCCAACAAAGACAATGGTTTCCGGAAATTCGAAAGTTTTGACTGTCACCGCAGATACTGTGGTATTGAAGGTTATGGCTGCTTCTTTTTGTATGGGAGTCTTTCCATCAATGGGGGTGTTGATGCCATAGGTTCCACAATAGTCATCATCAATATTGAATGACTGTAATAATACTGATTGTTAGTTACTGATACCTTGACAGTTTGCATCAGGAAAGGTTAATTGTGTTATATAAAAGTAGACACCACATCGGGAGTTTTTAAATAACCCATGGAAGTTATGACGAAAATGAACCTGAAAATAATGTGAATAAATACGGAATTATTGAAGGTTTAATCTAGGATTGAGGGATATAGACCACTGCCCGGTTATATTTTTAATGGGTTCAGAATAGGTTTTGGAGTACCAAAATGTGGTGTGGTGTCCAGTTTTTTAAACAACCATAACAAAATTCTTCACATTGTATTCATTTCACTTTATGCAAGCTACAATACTGAAAATAACACAATAGCAAAAATGATTTACGAAGTCCATTCTTTAACAACATATTCCCAACATTCAATTAAAGGACTATCCTTCCTTCGATTTAAAGCAAAATTAGTTGTTTACGATTGCCAGATTGTACGGGATATGTTTAATGTAGATACTTAACATGTTTCTCCAGGTGAATTAAACTTAGTAAGATTATTTTGGTCTTTTGAGATTTTTGCAGTAACTGCTGATTTGTTATTTTGACTTAGGGAAATTGCTTTGAATAGTAATCTAAATCGTGTTGCAAATAAATCTATAATGGCATGCAAATGAAATTTACTTCATGAATATCTACATATATACAATTGTATAATCACCTTTACTTCACTCGATTTGCTTATCCTTTGGCAGACAATGTACACTTTCTACTTTCACAATGTTCTCACCATAATTATTATCAAACATTCAATCAATCCGTTCCATTAGTGGAATAGAGCGAATCATCTATGGACATTTTCTACTGGATTGTATCTTTTAAATTTATTATAATTTGGTCAAATGTTCGAAAAGATAAAAACTTCACCAGCATGTTCATGAAACACCTCTTGGTTAAGATATTTACATACAGCGAGAATCAATATCATTTATCATTTTGTTAAATATAAAGTCACTAGTAAGGATTAGTTCAACCGATCAAAAGTAACTCCTCACGCCATGTCATTGGTCTCGGTTATTCAAACGCTCATCCACATAATGTATATTACAGACACCTAGATGAATTCAGAACAAGTAACATATGGGATATGGAGAATGGTAAAATTAGTGTCGATTCCGTTGACACTCTGCATTGTGGATAAGTCTTTTTATATATGAGTGGATCACAAATTACCTTTCTTGTGCCATTAATGCAAAAGCACTGACAAGATGGAACTATGATTATATGAGAATTTTAAAATAGCAATAATAATAATAATAATAATAATAATGATAATAATAATAATAACAAGAATAATAATAATAACCACTATATTGTATGTGTAAATGGATACACTTGTTTAATCTTTTATTTTCAAAATAAGAATTTTTTCTGAATATGTGAACGTTTTGATAAAGATAACGTAAGCACTATACAGACCTAACAAATTAGAAGAAATACTTAATTTTAATTTTATCTCATCTGGTATACAGATTAATAAGAAAAACTAACTTACACTGTTCATTTTCTGGCATGCAACTTCTGTTATAATATGAGCTGGTCCAGTATTTCCTATCCCATCAAAACAAGCCTGTATGTTCTCAGTAAACATCCTCCGAACTGTACTCAATGGATAGATACAAAGTGCTGAATCACTTAAAGGAATGGCTGTGTTTGGGCTTCCAATACTACACACAACATATAAAACATCCTCATTAATATTAATGTTCATGGAAAAGGCAAGTCCCCATCCCGCCTTACCAACATAAGCAGCCTGGACCAGATTAAAGAGGGTGCCATTGTGCATGCATTTAAGCTGCACTTCTGCATATGAAGAGTAATCTTTGTCTGCCTGACATACACGAATCAACTTGGAAATGTATGACTCTGTCGTAGGGTTCTGTTTCTGAACAGTAACAAAGTAACTAAATTTCTCAGAACTGAATCCATAGATGTAATACACTGGGAATGCATCCCTATGCATAGCCATAGTACGTTTGGATGAGCTTGTTTTTATGCCTTTGTAAAACAAATCAAATGTGTCTAATGTGCGGCTAGCTAATGCAGGAACAAGATCTCGGAATAATGCATGTCCAGCGTCGGTCCTAGAGGCAGCGACATAAAGAACTTGAGACTCGAAGACACCATCTTTTGTACCTGGTGCAATAAACACTACTGTGGTGCTTGTAGCATCATTTGCAACTACTGGAACGTAAATATCTGGAATCTTGAAGTTGATGTCACTTAGATCATACCTTTCACAGATGCCATGATATAAGTTTGAACATGCAATTAGTTTATTATTCTTGTAATCTATTAGCAAGGCCTTATTGTAAGAATTCATTAGCGTTTTGGGTTGATCACATGAGGCATTTATGTTCAATGGCGGGCAGTTTGGATTGTCATCTTTTGGCCCTGTTGTTGCATTCTTTATCAAGTTCAGGTTGGATGAAAGCTGATACAAATTGTTCATCGCACCTGCGTAAATATTACCTGTATTTTTATCCAGTACCATATGACTAAATGGTCCTTTGGTGGAATCAATCTCAAACTTGTTGACTATATACATATTTGACACTGTTGTCATGGCAATGGTTCTTAGCAACAGCATCAATAGCACCTCCATCTTGAATGTGCTGTCTGACATTTGTACTTGTTGTCACATTACCTGGAGAAGAAAACAAGAAATCATGCAAGTAAATATCCAGGGCTATATAGAGTTTTGACGATGTTTTTTCACGGCAATGGTTCCTAGTAACAATATCAACGTCAACCCCATCTCGAATGTGCTGTCTGACATTTGCACTTGTTACCAGAGTCCTTCAAAAAGAAAGAAATGAAAATTAAACAGATTACTGGCAGAACGAGGAAAAAAACTTCCTAAGACAGATTTTGTGCGTCTTTCTTTCAAATGTTTACCAAAGTGCGGTATATAATCTACACATAAATCTTAGATTTTAATTTAATGAGGTATCTAGGCTTTTGCAGTGTGAATTAAAATAAATCTTCGTTTATACGTATAGAGTATTTCCATTGCTCTTTTAAGGAAAATGTACTTCACCTGAACACTATTGATGCATTCCATACTGGACACTTTAATTTTAGTGGGCAAATGGAGATCAGTCTTATTCTAAATAAATGTGCTTGTATCAAATTAATTCAAATTTATGGATTATAGCGTCTTACATCTACCGTTCAAGTATGTTACAACGATTTCAATAATGGTATAATTTCTAGCAAATTCACAACATAACAAGAACTATTATCATTAGAGATAGAGTGTACACAATTGTTAATGCATACTACTAATCATAATAATACCAATAAAACAAATATTTATCGACAAATTATCGACACCATTCCGTCTGGAAACAAGAGTACCGAGAACGACATATTTATAAGCCAGCTCCATGTTTAAGTACCATCTAAGTATGCACTAGAAGGACATTTTGTTTATTCTAAATACTATTGACTTATGGACCCCAATGACCTTGAGATTTGATCAGTATGCGGCATGATTTGTACAAAGAGGCGTGTCATAACGTCAATGAGCAATATTAATGATTTGTACAAAGAGGCGTGTCATAACATCTTTTATGACTCACACGGTAAATACAAGATTATCAGTTGATACGAATGTCATGGAATATAGTGTCTTACATTGTATGCATGCTATGATGTCTACCATATCTGACTTTCTAGAAGAATACAATGTAATACCCTATATTACATTGTTTAATATGTGTACATATGTGCAGAAATCATTCCTACATATCCACGTTATTGACGTTCACCCAGAGGTATGAATCTTTTATGTTGATTTATGCAGTAAGGATGCCCCTATGTTACAATTATAATGGATTAGTGCATTTGTCTTTTGTTGCCCAATTAGAGTCTACATTGCTTTTGTATGGGGTTCTCCAAAGCTTACAATCTTGTACAAAGTCCCTTCATGAGTAAGGATGGACATGTGGCAAATGACATTTTCATCAATACAGTTGTATTGCCCAGTAACTGTATATGCAATTCTAGGGTGGAGAACTCATTAGTTTCCAAGTTATGACCTAGGGGATAGATTCCAGGGGATTGTGATAGACATTGTAGTCCAAGTCAATGACATGTATAAACTTGTTATTCCAAGTAAGTGTATGGCGTAAAACATTAATTTAGCAACCTCCTTTAATATGACTATCCAACTGTTAACATACAAACCAATTTGTTTCGTCATGTAACTCTAAATTAAGGGCCACTACAATGTCATAAAAACGAAAAAAAGATTTTCATAAATCGTTTATGTTTTTAAGTATGTGTAACAATAATTCAGATTGGAATAACAGTATAACGCAAACTAAGACCGTGCTCTGTAATATCACCATAACATCTCACGTAGAACTTATTCTTCTTTGAATATTGTTTTGTTAACAGTTTTGTTACATATATTAAATTATCTCAAGCATAATAAGATATATTAATAAACTACAATATATCCAAGATGTCATGCTCATCATTGATGCAGAATAATCCACATCTGAGTGAGACGGTTGTATAATCAAGTAGATGATATATGTACTTTTACTAAACACGCTTACCTTTAACCGGAGCGATGTTGTTATTTAGGGTCTTATAGTAAGAAAATGCTACATAATGTTTTCACATTCTCCAAATGGCAACACCTGGTGTGCAATATCGGCACATATGCAATCAAATTGTGTGGTTCGCTTTCATGATTGGCATTTACATATATTGATGTTAACAGATTATTCTGTTTTAGTGTATGTGCTTTAAATGTGACTTGTTCCACAAAACGTGACTTTAACACAAGCATTAACAACATTACTTCAAATCAAATATGAATATAAGATGAGCATTATCATTCACATTCTACTTGAAATATCCATCTATCATGAGCATTTATACCAGCAATCTAACTGGAATATGAATCTAACATAAACATTAACAGAAGCACTCCAATTAAAATATTATTTATACGTGTTCTACGTGGTAATTCCTTCCATTTGTCTAAAAATATACTTCACCAGATTAAGCGAGTGCAATGTAAAAGGAGGATTACACGCTCACTCGTATTAATATTCTTCGCCATATTAAGTGAGTGCAATGTAAAAGTAGGATTACACGCTTACTCGTGTTCATATACTTCACCAGATTAAGTGGGTGTAATGTGAAAGAAGTATTACACACTTACTCATTTTCAACAGTCGTTTATGTAGACACTAGTAATGCATTGTTGACCTGAATATTACTGACCAACGGATCCTAAACATTTTGACATTTGGTGAAATTACAACGTCTAAAACTAAACAATGTGAGGACATATTTTATTATCATCTTCACAATCATCTTCACCACTGACATTTATAAAAAAAGTGTTATATATTTCTTTCTTACACGAAGAAACAATCTTGGTAAATATTTAGTGAAGGAATTTATCTAAGAACGAAAGTTATAGTGCAAATTAATTGTTCCCTGAATCAAAATGACATTTCATGTCAACAATAATTTATTTTTCTTGACTTAAGGGCAATACCCCCATAACATGACCCCAGGGTACATACTTTAGAACTAAAGGTATTATGCAAATGGGATTTTCTTATGTCAGTCAAAATCACATTGGCGTTTGACCACGTGATCCAAAACCATTAGCTTTTATGTTACCCCAAGTGTAAGACATCCACAAACATTGCTGAGGATATATGTTAATTAGCTAAAATATATGTCCGGAAATAATATCTTGTCTACCAGTGACCTTGTCCTTGGAAACTTTAGACCTATAAATTAATAGGATTTTACCTTACTCCAAGTGCAAACCATCCACAAAGTTTAGTTTTTGTGATCTACCAAAAAAGTTATTATTCAGAAACAATTTTACTTTTGACAGCCATAGTGACCTTCGTCTTTGCCAATTTGATTCTAATGGACAGGATTATTCTTTACCCCAATTGCAAAAATCCACCAAGTTTGTTCAAGATGTCTTTTAGACCGACATGGAATTATCCTTTAGCTATTTTCTTCTTTGAGTCGTCGAAATGATATTGACCTTTGGCTGTGTGACCTCAACATTGACTACTTGTACTACTTACCACAAATGCAGTTTGATTTCAATCCGATCATGATAGATAGTAGCGAACCGGACATTAGGACAGAGCGATTGACAGACGCATGGATGAATGTCATAACATCATACTCTATCTTATAGCTTGTTTACTATATCAATAACAAACGTTGCATACACGTTTTGGCATCCGAAGCAAAATGCTAGAGATTTGCTCCAGAACTGCTGGAAATGTAAATACAACTTGCGGTGTTTTTCCTTACATTTAAATTTAGCCACAGTTTTTATCTTAATAAGGTTTGTGTACGACAGAAAGGATCAGAAAGGAAACAAATTAGTTGTATGCATAGTAGAATCAATGAGAACCAAACTCAAATAATAACTGTTTTAAAAGCACTTAATCGTGATATGTACAATATATGTTGAGGTGGGTTCATTCTAATGTGTGCCTCACCCTGGTATAATAGTTGGTAATCTACAGTTAAAGTCTGTTACAACGATTTCAATAATGTTATAATTTCTAGCAAATTCACAACATAACAAGACCTATTATCATAAGAGATAGAGTATATACAACTGTTAATGCATACTACTAATCATAATAATACCAATAAAACAAATATTTATAGACAAATTATCGTCTCCATTCCGTCTGGAAACAAGAATACCGAGAACGACATATTTATAAGCCAGCTCCATGTCTAAGTGCCATCTTAGTATGCACTAGAAAGACATTTTGTTTATTCTAAATACTATTAACTTATGGACCCCAATGACATTGAGATTTGATCAGTATGCGGTATGATTTGTACAAAGAGGCGTGTCATAACGCTAATGAGCAATGCTAATGATTTGTACAAAGAGGCGTGTCATAACATCTTTTATGACTCACACGGTAAATACAAGATTATCAGTTGATACGAATTTCATGGAATATAGTGTCTTACATCTTATGCATGATATGATGTCTAACTACAAATACCATATCTGACTCTCTAGAAGAATACAAACAATGTAATACTCTATATTACACTGCTTAATATGTGTATATATGTGCAGAAATCATTCCTACGTATCCACGTTCTTGACGTTCACCCAGAGGAATGAGTCTTTCAAGTAGGTACATGGGATAAGGATGCCCCTATGGTACAATTACCAAATGGATTCGTACATTTGTCTTTCGATGCCGAATTAAGGTCTACATTGTTATTAGATGGGGTTCTCCAAAGTTTACAATCCTTGACACATGAACGGAGTCCCCTGAGGGGTAAGGATGAATATGCGACAAATGCCAGTTGCATTAATGAATTTGTATTGTCATGTCCAGTTACTGTATATGCGGTTCTAGGGTGGAGATCTCATTAGTTTCCTAGTTATGACCTACGGGATAAATTCCAGAGAATAGTGATTGACATAGCAGTCCAAGTCAATGGCATGTATAAACTTGTTATGCCAAGTAAATGTATGTGGTAAATGCATTTTAAAACCTCCTGCACTATGATTATCTAACTGTAAAAATATAAACCATTGGTTTACAACTCCAAACTATAGGCCCCCACAATATAATAACACGAACATACGATTTTCATAAATCGTGTATGTCTTTAACATGTGTAACAATAATTCTAGCTGGAATAACAATATAAACCATACTCGAAAACTAAGACCGTACTCTGTATAATCATCAGAACATGTCATGTAGAACTTATTCTTCCTTGAATATTGTTTTGTTTTCAGTTTGATTATATATAGCAAATTAGCCCAAGCATAATAAGATATATGAATATACGATACTAAATCCACGATTTCATGCTCATCACTGATACAGAATATTCCACATTTTAGTGAGATGGTTGTATAATTAAGTACATGATATATGCACGTTTACTAAACTCTCTCGCCTTTAACTGGAACGATGTTATCATTTAGGGCCTTATAGTGAGATAATGCTGTATGTTCTACATTCCCCAAATGGCAACACCTGGTATGCAATATGGGTACATTTGGAATTAAATTGTGTGGGTCGATTTTATGATTGGCATTTACATATTTGTTGCTAACAGAATTATTCTATTGTAGTCTGAGTGCTTTAAATGCGACTTGTCCCACAAAAAGAGATTCAAACACGAGCATTAGCATCAGTATTTCAATTCAAATATTAATGTAAGATGAGCCTTATCATCAACATTCTACCTGAAATATAATGCTACTATGAGCATTATCATCCACATTATGCTTGAAATATTAATCTACTATGATTATTAATAACAACATTATACTTGAAATATCATTCTATCATGAGCATTATTATCCACATTCTACTTGAAATATCAATTTACTATGCGTATTAATACCAAAAAGTCCAATATGAATATGAATCTAGCTTGAACATCAACAGAAAAACGCATATTTAAATATTATTTCCACCTGTTCTGCTTGTATACATACTTGCATTTGTCTACACAGTAAGTGAGAGCAATGTAAAAAGGTGATATCACGCACACTCTTGTTTAATAGTCATTTATGTAGACACTAGTAATGCATGGTCGATCTGAATATTACTGACCTATGGGTCCGAAATATTTTGACATTTAGTCAAAGTACGACGTCTGGAACTAAACAATGTGTGGACATACTGTAGTATCATCGTCACCATCATAGTAACCACTGATATTTAAACAAAGTTGTATAGATTTCTTTCTTACACGAAGAACAAACCGTGATAAATATTTAGTGAAGGTATTTGCCTAAGAACAGAGGTTATGGCGCAAAGTAATTGTCCTTTGAATTACAATGACCATTGATGACAGCATTAAGATCCTTTTCCCTGGCTTAACGGTAATATCTCGATAAAATATTGTCAAGGTACACACTCTAGAACTAAAGGTATTATGCAAAAAACATTTTCTTCTTTCAGTCAGAATCATATTGGCGTTTGACCGCTTGATCCAAAATCAATAGGTTTCTTTGTTACCCAAAGTATAAGACATCTACAAACTTTGCTGAGGACATATGGTAATGAGCTTAAATATATTTGCGGAAATCATATATTGTCTACCATTGACCTTGATCTATGAACCCTAGACCTATAAATTAATATGATTCTACTATTGCAAGTGTAAGACATCTACACAGTTTAGTTTTTGTGATCTAGAAATAAAGGAATTGTTCAGAAACAATTTTACTTTTGACAACAATGTTGACCTTTATCATTACCAATTTGCTTCGAATCAACAGGGTTATACCTTACCCCCAATTAAAAACATCCACCAAGTTTGTTCGGGCTTCTTGTAGAACTAAATGGAACTGTCCTGAAGCTACTTTCTTCCTTGAGTCGTCGCCATGATATTGACCTTTGGCTGCGTGACCTCAAAATGGAGTACTTTACTCCTTAACACAAATGCTGTCTAATTGCAATCCGATAATGTTAGATGGCAGTAAATAGGACATTCAGACAGAGTGATTGACGGTCGCATGGACGAATGTCATAGCATCATACTCTATCTTATAGCTAGTTTACTATAACAGCAACAAACTTTGCATACACGTTTTGGCATCCGAAGCAAAATACTGGAAATTTGCTCCAAAACTGCTGGAAATTTATACACAAATTGCGCTGTTTTTCCATGCATTTAAATTTAGCCAAAGTTAGAAACAATGAGAACCAATCTCGATTAATAACTTTTAAAGGCACTTCATCATAATATGTACAATATCTGTTGAGGTAGGTTCATTCGAACATATGCCACATTTCGGTATACTAGCTGCTCATCTTCCGTTAAAGTCTGTGAAAACGATTTCAATACTGATATAATTTGTAGAATATTCACAACATGACAAGACCAATTATCATTCGAGGGAGAGTGTATTAAATGGTTGATGCACACTACTACTACTAATAATAATATTAATATTAATAATAATAAAAACGTTAATAAAAATAATAATAACAGAAATAATAATAATGCTAATAATAATAATAATAATAATAATAATAATAATAATAATAATAATAATAATAATAATAATGATAATGATAATAATAATAAATATTTAGAGAGAAATCATCGTTGGCATTCCGTCTGGAAAGATGAGTACTGAGAACGACACATTTTAAGGCAGTACCATATTTAAGTGCCATCTATATAGGTTCTAGAATGACCATTGGTTAACTCCAATATCATTGACTTATAGACCCCAATGGCCTTGACATTTGATCTGTATGCGGTCTTGAATTAATGCATAGACTATTATATTCAATTAGACTAACCACGTCAGTGAACTATGCCCTCTAGAAATTAGCCTTTATTAGCCTAAATGCAACGAATCCAAAATCATTGGTCACGGAATGTACTCTAGACCTAAAGTTCATTTACAAAACCCAATTTAATTTCAAATACAAGGACCCTGACCTATGACCTGAAATCAATAGAGATCTCTGTCATTTCGCAACTGCAAGTCCTCTACTAAATTTGGCAAAGGTGGATGGTCTAGAACTAAAGTTATTTTGTATAAACCATTTTGTTTCTTCTTCTAGTCACAGTGGTTTTAACCTTTGACCCAAAGATCAAAATACTTCATTATTGCATAAAATGCAAATCATCCACATATTTTGATGAACACAAACATTTGATAAATGATTTTTGTGTGAAGAAACATTGTTGTATAGGTCATGGCGACCTTGACCTTTAACCTTATAACTCCAATATTAATGACTTATTCCTTATCCAAGTGCAAGCAGCCACATACGTTGATCCAGGTCTATTCCGTAGAACCAATGTTTTTATGTGCTAAAAACCTTATTCTTCTTTAAGTTAGTAATAATGACATTTGTTCTTGTAATACCGACTAGCAAGTATTATTGCTTGTGCCAACTGCAAGCCAACCACAATGTTTGCTCCAAGTCTTTGATGTACAATTAATGAATAATGGGCAGGAATGGTGTTTATTCTTTCAGTCACAATGATCTTGACCGTTGAACTTTTGATTATCTGATCAACTTGCTTCAATATTACCTTTAATGCACACAATCAACATTGATCTACCTGTAAAATCTAGCACTAATGTTATTATGCAGAAACATTTTTTCTGTTCAGTTACATTGTTCTTCCTTGCTACCACTGAATTCTATTTGCAAAGGTTTTTTAATGTATATAATTTAGAGCTCGGCTTAGAGAATCGATCTCGATCTTAGGTTAAAATGTGTTACTACCGTTTTTCTTCTTTCAGTCACGGTCACCTTGACCCATAATGCTTTGACCCAAATCAATTAGCACATTCTTACCGCAAGTCCAAGCCATCAACAGTCATCAGAGTCACCTTGACCTATAATGCTTTGACCCCAAATCAATTAGAACATTCTTACCGCAAGTCCGAACCATCAACAGACTTACGTAACTGCAAAAGATATAGATTTCGGGTTATCATGTAGACAGAATAAATTTAAGGAACATATGTACAGACAGACTCGAAGCTTAATTCTGTCTGCGAAATGACAGGCGTCTAAGTGGCAGGAATTTTATAAATATAGGGTGTATTAATTCAAGGTAAAGAAATATACGGCATGCAAAAGTGATGTGCTATTTTCGTGTCTCTTTTTTGTCTGGTCTTCTTCTCTTCCTGAAAATTTGCCTGTTAGCGGGATGAACATCAACACTGTCTTCAGACAGCCTTGGATCTCCACATAAATCTTTTTCCAAATAACCGTATATGTTATCTTCCTGACAGCCTGTAATGATTTCATATCCACGGGGTAGTCAAGTCTGAACAACATCACCGAAATTAGGGAAGACAGCACAACATTTGTCCAGGTTTTGTCATGAGAACAATTGAAATCAAGAGTCGAGTTACTGGTATATATATTCTAACATCTTTCACCAATCCAAAGTCGCGTAACATAATTCCGTCAGAACACGGAGACTCTCTCCCAGTCAGGCGAGAATTACGGGTGACGTCAACATGCCCTATATATTTGAGCAAGGGTCCGTGTGTAGTGAATCGTTGTAACATAGCTTGAACTTATCGGAATCTAAGAGGACGATGTATTCGGGAGCACCTGCGGATGGGACGAGGAGGGATGGCATGGCGTCTGCCAAAACAACCACGGTCATAGTGATTTTAACTGGTATTTGACCTTTTTTCTTTCCTCTTCGTGTGAATTTGTACCGTTATCAGTACCTACACCGCCTTCTCCTTCATTACATCAAGTAGAGGATTTTAAACATAGACAGAAAGATGAATTGGATAAATATGTACATCACCAGAAACAAGCAGAGCGGGTCTTTCTCATTCAACAGCAAGAAGAGGAAAGAAGACAACGAGAAGAAGCAGAAGATATAACAGTACGAAGTGGAGAGAAAGAATGTTGGAAGTCAAACGGTAGCGGGACTACTAGACATTTTGGCAGAGTTAATGTATCCGAAACAAATGTATCATACTTCTTTAACTCGACCCAAGAGAAAAAGATATTCCCGAGCAAAACATTATAACCCAACCAACACTCCATCCATGCTGACTATCCCTCATTGGTCAGTAGCAGCAGTGATTGCTAAAAAAACTCATTCATATATACGATCATAAGACAGTTAAATCTCATTGTTTACAATTCATGATATTGTTAAAATAAGAAATACAAAACAGTCCTTTTTTTCAGGGCCACCCACCCTCTCTAGAAGAGAGAGACTACTCAAAGATTGCCTAATCAAGTAAAACATAAATTCTATTTCCCATGATATTGGAATTATGGACGTGTGTAAGAGCATAAGTCCTTATTATAAAAATCAAAATCAAGAGATAATAATGTTTTCTTTCTGGTATAATCTCTCCTTTTTTACATTCACAATGAAATTTCACAAAACATCAACTAAAGTCCATTTTCACTTTTTTCTCTCCTTTTATCCATTTGAATTTCTTTACTGGCACATATTTCTCTTCTTCACTTTCGTCTCGCCTTTTTTTAATCTTGCAGGACGGGTATGTTTTTTTTTTCTTATTCCTTTTGCAGCGACATTCTTCTTCTTCTTAAGACTTCGCCTTTTCTTCCTCTTTGATTCGTTCTCTTTCTTTCTTAGGGCACTGCGAAGAACAGTGTCCTTTCTCCTGACAATGATAACAAGTATCCTGGACTCTGTCGCTCTTTTGTGTTGACCTCGTGTGCATTCTGGTGTCAAATGTCCTTTAGCAAACAGCTATAGCAAGTGTCGTGACTTTTATCTCAAAAGGAGTAGTCTGTCACCTTCATCAAGTAAACCTTCGTATGAACACTCAGAGGTTTGATTGAAAGGTCAATATATGTTGGCTCTTCCATCTTTTTGTCTGCTTGATACCTGAATGAATAGTCCAGTCAATTGAAATTGTGCAATCAATATGAAATTATTGGAGGATTTCAATAAAAAAGGAGAAGAAAGTAAGAGACCACGATGCGACATATGGCCTCCCAACGAGCTAAAGTCTTGGCTCAAAATCGATGCCAGCGATTTTGAAGACGACATACGTGAGCGTGAATCAAAACCCTTCCAGATCTGCGTTTGACAATGAAAGTCTACCTCCAACAAAAGTCGGCCAGTGACACACGAAAATTATTGCACTCTTCGAGAGACAGAAAAACGCACCTTCAGAAAATTTAGAACCACGGCTTACACTTACACGATGAAATTAAAAGATTTCAAGTCCGTTGTACTGCTGCAGAAATAAAAGGGTTCATTACCGAGTTGTGGGATTCCTAGCTAACCACACTGGAACGACAATGGTGCTCAAAAGAGGACGATCGTTTGAGACTCTCCATTTATCACGAATGTTGGAAGTCATCCCAGACGTACTTGTCCAGACGATCGAGTTTCGCAGCCCGCCAGAAGTGACAGCTTCTACAGTCGTCGATAAGATTCAACACGTTCAAGAATCAAACGATTTAACATAACCGATGGTAAAAGCCACACTTTACATGCCCCACATGAAATGGACCTTCCCGAGTGAAACATTATAACCCAGAAAACACTCCTTTTACGCTGACTATCCCCCATAGGTCAGTAGCATCAGTGATCGCAAAAGAAACATAGATAGCTACGATTATAAGAAAGTTAAAGCTCATTGCCTTCACTTCATGATTTTGTTTTAAAAAAAACAAAACATCCAACGGTCCTTTCTCAGGGCCACCCAACTTTCCAGAAGAGAGAGACTACTCAAAGATTGCAAAATCATGTAAAACATAAATCCCTTTTCCCATGATGTTTGAATGATGGACGTGTGTAAGAGCAGGAGCATATGTCCTTATAACACTCAAAATCAAGAGACAATTATGGTTTTCTTTCTGGTATATTCTATCCTTCTTTACAATCACAATGAATTTCACAGCACATCATTAAACGTCCAATTTCTTCAATGTCTCTATTTTTCCATTTGAATTTCTCTTCTTGCACAAGTTTCTCTTCTTCCTTACTTTATTCTCGTCTTCATTTATTATCTTTCCGGAAGGATATGTTTTCTTTTCTTCTTCCTTTTTCCAGCGATTTTCTTCATCTTAGGAAGATCTCTCCTCCTCTTTTTCTTGTTTTCTTTGATTAGTTCTCTTTCTTTCTTAGGGCACTGTGAAGACCAATGACCTTTCTCAGGACAATGGTAACAGGTATCAATGTTTCTGGTGCTTTTTTGGTTTGACGTTGTGTGCATTCTGGAGCCATATGTCTTTTAGAAGACGGGTATACCAAGTGTTTTGACTTTCATCTCGAAACGATTAGTCTGTTACCTCCATGAAGTAAGCCTTCGTATGACCACTCTTACAGGTTTGATCGAAAGCTCAATCCGTGTTGGCTTGTCCATCTTCTGGACTGCATGATAGTTGAATGAATACTCTAGTCAAATGAAATTATGCAATCAAGATGAAACTATCAGAGGATTTCAATGAGAAAGGAGAAGAAAGTAATAGACCACGATGCGACATATCGCCTTGCATACGAGCTGAAGTCTTGGCTCATATCGACCCCAGTGATTTTGAAGACGATGTACGTGAGCGTGAATCAAAAGCCTATCACATATGCGATTGACAATGAGAGTCTACCTCCAACAAAAGTCAGCCAGTAACACACGAAAAGTAATACCACATTTGAGAGACGGAGAAAAAAACAATCCTCCATATATTTTAGAACCACTGCTTACACCTACACGGTGAAATTGAAAGATCTCAAATTAGACGTACCGGTGGAGAAAGCTGAAGGGTTCATCATCAAGTTGTGGGATTCCTTGCTAACCACACTGAAACGACATTGGCAAGCAAAAGAAGACGATCGTTTCAGACCCTCCATTTATCAAGAAAGTTGGAATTCATCCTTCTGGATCGAGTTTAGCAGCCCGCCAGAACTGACACCTTCGAAAGTCATCGACAAGATTCAACACGTTCAAGAATCAAACGATTTGACATCACTGATGGAAAAAGCCACACTATACATGTCCCACGTTTCCCCAGATGAAGAATACCAGTGATAATGGTGAACGAACGCAGCTCCAAGCACAGAATCGTCCAAATTAAGGACACTCAAGACCAGATGTGTTTATCTCGAGCTATCGTCGCAGGACGAACGTATGCTGACAACAACGACATTGCATAAGGGAAAGAACATGGAAGAACATTTGCCTGATCCAAACAACGAAGAGATGCAGAACTCCTGTTACAGCAAGCTGGCTTATGCAAAGAGACTGACTGCCTGTGGCATTCATGAAATGCTAAAAGCATGCTATTCGTTGAAATTACACCCTCAAGAGGTACGCGGACGTCTGGTGTTTCGTGGCGACGATTTCCCAGACCGAAAATATATTCACGTTTATCATACGAATAACATTTTGATGCCATTACCAGTATCACCGAATTACTCGGATACTCTTATTATGGAGGGAAATGTGACCATGGGTTTAGGAATCTGGAAAAATAAATTCATTGCAGACAGAAATGTCGGGGTTGTTTAGCCTTTCAACGCTGTGTTAACGAAGAGCAAGAACGAGTTCATTGCTCGGCGTGTCAGCGGACCTTTGACATCCCGATGTCTTACCAACATCTCATGACACAAGGTTTAAAGCCGAATAATGCTTGCCATCTACTGAGATTGTGCTCTACTCGTAGAAAACTCATGCGCAATAATAATGGCAAGGCCCACGTTTGTCCAGGAAAGAAATGATGTCATATATGTCGCCAAATCGTGGAATCGGAACATGAATGCTACATGCAAACAAACAATCGAAAAAGGAGAAGAATGAAAAGAAAAAAGGGATTTTCATATTTTTCGATTTTGAATGCATGCATGAGATTGGCATTCACATTTCTAGTTTCAATTGACTTATAAAACGGGCTAGAAGTGCATCCAAGAAACAGTCCTTTTCAATGTCCCCACTGTAGCGAAATTCTAGGAGGACTTTGAAAATGTTACGATGACCTAACACGCTTCTCGATTTTGCCCGATGGATCTTTGACCATGTCGACAACACTTGGAGTCAAGAGGACCTCGAACGATACGGCGACTGCCAGCACTTACAAATGACGCCTGAGTTATAGCAAGAAGGATGTCGAGTCAGTGAAAATTCGGAACACGAGCATGACCGCCGTTTGAAAACCGACCCCGAGTTCAAGCGCATAGTGGAAAGTTACAACCTGATGGTTGCTTACAAGGATGGTGTAAACACCTATCACGTTCAACGTAAATTTGTACATTTTTACTAGTTGCCTGTCATTAAGTCGTATTTCAACAGTGTCAACATTAGTATAAAAGGAAATCGGAGATAAAACATTCCATCCTAGAATGAAAAAGTCACTGTGGAACTATATTTTTCGAAAAAGACTCTCTAGCGACTTCTAAGCGATGTATCCTGTGTACCTAGGAGTCTTTTGACTACGAGAACACGCTAAAGAGATATGCTGAAAGTTCGTTCGGCATTTCCTGCCGTAAAGCCAACGGTGACGCAAGGATTGCGCGCTATGAAAGATGCCGCATTGACGTAAGGAAAATAATGTTGCCAAAAGGTCGTCATCTACAAGCAAAATCCCAAAGAATCCTTCTTCAGAGCAGACAAAATAATTTGCTTCAAACTTGAATAAAACTGTAGCCTCGTCTAGAGACTCCTATAAATGCGCTGCTCGCTGCTGAAAAAAAGGTATTCCTTCCTCATTCATGTCCCAGCATGGACCAGGTAGAAAGAGACTACAACAATCCTCCAAAAAATCATAAATATGTTGTGAGAAAGACTAAGAAAAGAAGGATAGCCAGAAATGTTGACATCTTTGATTACGTAAACGAAAAAGGAAAATTATGGATTACTGCAAATATTCCAAATCAGAATAGGATCTATTTGCTAGGAAAACCCACTACGATCACGATGCAATATTTGCAATGGGTAGAATTTAATCCCATCTCATCTTTGACTATCTCAGCCATCATCAAACTTGAAATCAATGGACAAGACCGAGTAATTACATCGATCTTAATATCAGCTACCCGTAATTGAAAGTCTAAGTTCTCGATTCGACCGGAAGTTCTACAGAAGATGCTGAAAAAGTAGCTCCCGTCAATAATTTAACGCATTCCTTGTTCAATGAAGTGGATTTGTACTTGAATAACAAAGTGATCAGCAGCAGGATGAATACACACCCTTACTGAGTGTACCAACATCTCTTGGTGTACGGAAAAAGAGCAAAAATGTGCAGCGGGCTGCTTGCGTGGTTTAGAAACCTGACTTCAAACATGACAAGAATAATTACTTGAGATCATACTTGTCCCTGTACGAAGCCACGTTACAGTTAGGTACAACACCAGCCACGAGATTTTGTATGACTATTTTGCAGGAGTTTATGCTTCGTGGGCGTTTTATTTTTCTCCTGACCAAGACAGCTATAATGGACATTTTCAGCACATAAAATCCGGCCAACTTCGAATGGAACATCAGTTTGCAAAGATCTTTAGCACACAATGACCGTCATCTTGAATGCATAACTGTATAATACTCTGTAAACCGACAGCTTGAGAGAAGTGATTTTAGACTATTAGAAGCTATGGCATAATCGTATCCCTCTTTCGAATGTGGAGACTCTTTGGAGATGGGGGACGAGGATGTCTTTGAGCCATAGCAAAACCAAAAGCGATATGACAAGAAGAACATCATGGTGTCGTGATGGCCAGAACAAGAAGAACATTTAGTCTCCTGTTTTGCTAAGCACCTGACTGGAAAAATTACGTCGTTCATCCACGAACATTGTTATGGATGTCAAAACGATCGTCTCAGTCAAATTTAACACGATAAATGCATGATCAAGCGCTAAGAAGAATAATTGGAAGAGTATATGGATGATTCTTGGGGCCTCGTCTCGGAAGAGAACGTGTTGCAGCAGTGGTATAAAGACTTGCGTTACTATTCCTGGCCTCCACTGACTTCTCTGGAGATCCAACGCTGTCGAATATCTCTTTCTACAGAGTACAGAGACGAAGCATAGAGCAATTTACTCAACACAAATTTTGAAAGAAAAAGTCAGGATTGAATTGACGACTTATCATTAACTGTGAAAACACAATGGAAACCTGGGAACTTCAGTGCAGCTTGACAAACAGTTCGTACACAGCTTCTTTGAAACGTGTCGTGTTCTAACGATGAACTTAGTTGTCGAAAACTTAAAATCATTCAAGCCTATTTCAACAACACCGACGACATGAACCCACTAGGTGCCGGACAACATTTCCAAAGACCACTGTTTGGAGCATTTCGATTCTTATGTATTACTGCCTTTGGAAGTAGGCATCATCAACTTTATGAGAAGGAATGCAATAAGGAGAGATTACAAGGCACACATTGCTTAGTGTGTGGACAATAGTGTGTCTTTTCTTCATCGACGCAGTCTTGAATATCACTTAGAACATTTAGTGACTTATTTAAACAGTGCCTATTCTATAAACTACGATAAGGTATAAAGATTGTTTTGTGAACATTTTAGTCAAATGCTGTATTTAGCTTGGAAACCTGATACCTACCATTTCATTACGGACCATTAGTGACTGCGAATGACTTAAGCTGGGATAAAATAACAACCCTACCTTTATTCTGGGACAAAAAGAATGAGAAGGAGAACAAAGAAAGCGTTGTACTGGAAGGTGACAGTGAGATCAGAAAGAACATGAATAGGAAACGTAAAGAGAGGAGAAAATCAGCCATTTGAAGGACTACCGTCCATTCATTTATGATGCCTGGACCTGGAAGACATATGGCGATGCTCACAGACCAGATGCTGACCGACCAAGTGACAACCCGGACTCAGAACATACAACGGCAGTATGATATAAGAGATCTTGAGACACAAACCGAAATAATGTCTCCTCAACATTATATGAGCTAGAGAAGAAGCTGAACTCAAAGCTAAAAAGCAGAACCAGAAGCACAATCTCCGGCTCAACAAAACACGGATGAAGAGAAGGATGAAGAAGGAGGTAAGACAGAGACTGCATTTGAGGAAGAGATTAAAGTCCACGACCGGCAAAAATTTATGGATGTTAGCTTAGAAGTAACACTTGATGGTTCCAAGAAGGCCAACCATTTTGTGATTGCGATTAAGTACTTAGCATCATGGCAATTAAAAGCAAGAAAACCAAAAGCCAAACAGTTGCAACTGGGTGTGCGTATTGTGATCGAATATTATGAGAATGCGTAACACCAACATTCTCTAACGACCCTTATTAAATCCGTCGAACTGCTTAAACTTCTTCGCGGGTTTGAGGCTTTCCCGGAACAGCAGTTTGCTGAACCAGGAAGTGCTGCTGAGATTAAAGAAAAAGACGAACGCCGCCAAACCTTTGAACTGCCGTCCTAAAAGCCCTTTAAGGGCTACATTTAACCAATTGCCATTTTATTTAAAAGTAAACGTTTAGTTTCGAAACCCGACGTGACAATATTGCAGAAAACTTAAATGATCCTTTTGCCACCGTTCAAAATTTCTCAGTTACTATCGTAATATTGGCAACAACAATATAAGAGCAGTTTTGACTCACACATTTTTAGAACAACTTTCCGATGTATTGTGTACGCTTAGTACTTTAAGATTTAAATTTAATAGCAGGGCAATTTTTAACCATATATATGCGTAACTCTAGCTACAAATGTGGCTAACACAGAATTGGCAATATGGAATGTCCCGATTTAATACCTGGGCATGAGTAGACCTTAGTACGCGTGAGGTGTTAGTTTCATTTCCGCGTCTCAGTTGGCGTTTGGAGTTTCCTGCCGCGCCCATCCCTCCCTTCCGATTTCTATTCGTCTAGCAATCAGGTGCCCCGAACAACGTGTTATCACGGAACCGGGGTGACGTCACAAGCCCTAGGTCCTTTTACGCCCCATGTCTCATGACACAAATGAATACGGCATTATTATGAATGTGTGCTGATACGAGTCCCAGTCGTTAAATGTCACATTCGCTGGAAGCTTAATTGACGACTGAATTAAGAAGCATACCCTGTGTGCATTAACGCGTACGGGAGCGTGGCTCCAGTTCCCTTTCGTACGAGTAATTAAACATCCCACTTTGTGGGAATTAATCCTTTGCACATGCAAAGAGTGAGCAAGCGACATAAATCAAAAGTAAGTTTGTCTACCTAACTTTGACTGATCGAGAAAAGATAGAAAGCTGTTGGAGATATCTAGCTAGACTACAGTGCATGGCAAGACAGGTGTCAACCGTTAATAAAGCCAGAGGACTGATCAAAGAGGTCGTTGAAGAGGAAGAGAAGAAGAGGAAATGATTAATAGCCTATGAACACTGCAGAGTAGGCCCTTTCAAATCAAGCCTTGGAGTTGATGGTCGTGACTGAGGATATTTTACAAAATATCCATGCCTGTGTCTATTGTAAATACCCATCCTTATACTGTGTAAAAAGGGGATCGAGTGCATTAAAATAGTTGAGAGTCTTATAAGAAAATGTATGATGGAAGAAAAGGAACAACATCAGGGCAAAGGGGCTAAGGAGAGAAATGAAATGAAATTAAGAAGAAAAAGGAAGACATTAACTGGCTAAATGAGAACGCGATGAAGTTGCAGGAAAATATTCGAGCAATGGGGAATTCAGACTGGATCACCATGGAGGAAAAGAAGAAAGAGTAGTTCGTAGACAAACTGAGGAGATGGTGGACGAAATGGAGTACAGGGGAAAGTAAAATAAAAACCATCTGCTTCTTTCAGGGCCATTCAATCTTCTCGAAAATATATACTCATTGCCAAAATATTCAGGTCTTTAAGTTGAGTAAGTATATTTTTCTTTGTGTAAGTGTATTATTGTCCCCATCAACCCTTTGTCCTTCCACTTAATCTTTTCCATACCTACCTACAATATTTATATCAACTCGAACACTATCACTAATTCATTGCCAGATTGAGGTCAGTCACTTGTAACAGTCAAATTTCGCCCTATTGTCCAGTACCTTGACGTCACCACTCCCAATGACCGCCAAGTGCCATTCCATGTAATATTTCCCATTAACCCATATAAATTGGTTCCTCCATTTGTAATGGTAAGTCCCTTATACACGCAAGTCACCCATCTTACAAGTTATGGTACTTGTATGACATACATGTGTGCAGATTTTACAGTTTTCAATCATATCGCTACAATGCCTACTGTGTGGCAGTTTATAGTGATGTCTAGCAACTGGGCATCATGCCGCAGACATTTAACATAATTTCCCACCCAGTCATATGATCATGACAACATTCAGTCCAGTCTAACACTAACCTCTTAATGCTAAGCGCCATGAAATACATTTGTTAGTACTACTTTTTATAAGTCTTTGGTATGTATCGGCCTTGGTTCAAACCTGGACTTCCCATAACCGAGGCCGACGTTCCAACCGCTTATGCCACCCCAACCGTCGACTGATCGGTAAGATGGAAGCAAAGTTACGAGCCCCTGTGCCTTCAAAGCCATCAAAAAGACTTCCAGACGTAAAGTATTGATTGATAGTGACTTTTAATAGTTGCTAGGTACCAAAATTGCTCAAAAATGAAAACGTCAGGTCTTTCGTAATAAATCAAAGAGTAGTACGTATTTGTTATCATTGCGCTTCTTTCATTGTGACTTCAAACATTAAATCCTGTTTACACTGGATTACACCTTTAGGTTAATCTCATCTAAAAAGCTCCACATGATTTATTATTAATTTTGCAGTATGTATTTCGCGCACCGTGTAAGTATGCTGTCTAAAGGTATGTGCAATCGAAGTCTAACAAATGATACAAATTACCGGCTTAGTCGGTTCTGAATGCTAACATGACTTGTATGACTTGTACCATAGACTAGACCTTTAATATTAATACTACTACTGATACTAATACTACTACTACTAATACTAATGCAACAATAACACTAATGATAATAATAATAAGAACATCAAAGATAATATTAATAACAACAAAAATGATAATAATAATGATAATGATAGTATCACCTTAAATTGACAGACTGAGCATGAAATCAACTAGTGCGAGCTTTGCTTGACCAATATCACCCTAATTTTGAAATGTCGACATTTATTTTGAAATGTAGAGTCATTACCAAATTGCTTATTAGAAAGCTAGAATTCGCCAAAACCGTGCGGTGTCGGCAAAAGGTTGCCGCATACTAGCAAACTTGAACGACATTACCTCGAGCCATACCCGTATGAAATCGATTGGAACATAATTTTGTTCTCATAAATTGCAAGTATAAACTAAAACCTTAATGATCACAATGTAACGTCCGAAATGTAATTTCAGATGCTCAACAAATAAAAATTTTAGTTATTATTTTGTTTCAGATGTAAGCGTTGTAGTAGTAGGAGAAATGGTTGATTCTAACTCAAAGAGTCTATTTTCCCTGACCTAGATACCCGCATTTGCATGACCCATCAAGACCACAGTCAGATTAGACAAACATTTTTAAGATTATTTTTACAATTTATACAAAATTGTACTGAACTTCATCACTTATTGTTTGCTCCTTAACTGTGGATATCAGAAATATTTCATTATCATGATGGTAAAGACAGAACTGTATTCTGCCGCTTACCCAAGGACGACATTCAAATAAATCTTTCATTTCTAGTTTTGAAAGCAGATATTCTTTATTAATGGAAAATATTTTGACCGATAAAGATCAATAGCAAGTTTAGAATATGTTTGTTAACTGATTGGATCATACAAGTTATTAAATCCTGCTGACAATTCCTGGCTTAATTTCTCAAGATAATTGAAATTCTCGCTTTTGCCACATCTTACAAGCGAAAGATTTAGCTTGTCACAGCCGCTAAAACATATTCCGGAAGTTTCATAGTTAATTTTAACTGTGAACTGTTTAAGCAACAGAGAGGGCGAACAAACTCTAAACGGTTCACTCTCCGTCTCGCAAATTACGCCTTCCTGGAAAAGCGCCAAAAAAATCGAGATTTTTCTCAGTACGTGGTATAAGATAACTGTGTTCGCCGAACTTAATAGACTCCAACTTGACTTACTCGACATGTCGCGAGTAAAGAAAAAATCTAAGGAAATACACGATTGTGTCGTTGCCAATTTGAAGGCAGCGCCCTCCCTGCTGTTATTATCCAAAAATTGTATCAAGACCAATTTGATATCTTCATCTGGGATCATGTAAGTCTATTGTTATAAATCCATGCAGGGATGACTGAGCCAGACTAAATAAGTTTCTAAATTTAATCATATCCATATCACCGCTACACGAGGTCTGATGAATATTTCGCACTGTGTGTGTGTGTGTATCAACTCCGTTAAACGCAGCAATATTATTACAATTATCCCTGATCACTTTTGGTTTTTGTGTATAGCACTGTGTTACATAAATAACATCTGTGTTTTTATGCCTGCCTCTGGAAAATATTCTAGCAGGGATTCTTTTCCTACCCAGCATTACATCATCGTACATAACTAAATTGATAACGGATCCATCAATATCAACAACACTCGGAGCTTCATCGATATCAGTGATAAACTCTATAACATCATCGCCGTTTTCATTTAACGATTTTGTATTTTCATTAAAATCCTTTAGTACATCATAGCACCTCTGGTCGTCTACAGACAGAGCAATCAAATACATGCGACATACCACTTCCGTAATCATAAGGACAGAGCTTGACCGGTTCTTGTTTTCTTGTTGCAGAAAAATCAGTTACATTCATATTATATAAAAGAATGTGGATTTATATTGTGTGAAATGCAGGGCGCGTACCTCAACAAGTGATCTAACAACCATTACAATACAAAATAACAGGTCTGCGGTTACGGGTAAGCGTGAACGATGCGTTACAAAACAATTTAAATTTCTTCCGGCACAGTCGGGTTTTAATAAAAAACGAGGAGATGATATAGCAGCAAAATTAGCAAAGTTACCAGGAACTCCGTGGGCTAAATGTCCAGGAGAAAAACATCTTCCATGATATAATTACTGTGGTCCCGGAACTCTACTTGATATCAGACTTGACAGCCAAGACCAACCAAAACCAGGTGAGTATCCGATAAACGCTATTGATAAAGCGTATCATGCTCATGGTGTAGCTTATATAAAAATAAAGATCTGCAGCATAGGCCATTCACAGATGTAAAATTAATTCACGCGCTAAATTCCATCACGAATAAATCTTTCAAGAAATCATTGTCTAATTGGTTAGTAAGATTCGCAATGAAAGGTAAATTAGCGCTATGTGCTGGTAATTAATTATAATGGAATCGATTCACAAGAGGATATAAGAAAGGTAACGCAGCGATTAGTAAACTCGCCGAAGAAGCAAACGTTACACGTGCCACCGCTGAAAAATGGTTATCCAGACAGGCAATATAGCAAATATACTTTCCGCCACATAAACAAATTCACTTTGCTCATTTTGATGTTGAAGTTCCTAATGAAGCTCATCAAGCTGATATATTATTTCTACCACATGATACCGTTAAAATCCAAAGACGTCAAAAAACATACAAGTACGCGCTAACTGTAGTTGATGTTGCAAATAGATATAAAGAAGCAGAGCCGTTGTGAAAAAGACAGCTGCTGAAGTTGCTTCTGCGTTTAAACGAATTTATCAACATGGACCCTTGCAATGGTCACAGCTGTTACAGTTTGATCCTGGCAAAGAATTTCAGGGTGCAGTATAATCGTTGACGAAGCAACATAACGTCACCATCAGACAAGGACATACTGAAATTCACCGCGATCAGGCAATTGTTGAACGATTTAATCGAACTCTTGCTGAGCTATTATCTGGATATCACTATGAGAACGAATTCATTCAAGACAAGAGATCTCGTCCATTGGTTACAAGATAACCAAGTGTGATAGCCGCGCTAAATAATGAAATAACTCGAACAACTTATTTGGAAACCTTTAATGCAATCAAGCAAGTGCGGATAACAAGACAACGACGTGATTTTTCAACACAGCCAGTGATGGTCAATGACACTGTGAGATAATTATATGAGCCGGGTGAACTTGAAGGTGGTAAAAACGAGCGACTGATCCTATTTGGAGCATCACGACACACAATATATCTAACATAACAAGATCCACCGGTAGACCCGCAATCTGCAGACTGGATTCAAATGCTCCTCAGCGCGGATTTACACTTGAACAATTACAAGTAATTCCCGAAGACACACGATTACCACCGCGATCACTTAACTAGCACCCCTACGTCGATTACATTCAAGAGAGATCAGCATCACATTTTATCTTGTTTGTCCGCGGCTGTTATCTTTTCTGTCCACGGTAAATTGTCTTGGATCATTACTCGAGTACTGCCACATTATTATACAACAATAACTCGCGCAGTGATTATTTTGTTTTTGTCGTAACGCGTTGATAAATTCAGCATCGATATCAAAGTCGCGATTATTTTGTTTTGTCCCTTTGTTTATAACCGGCTATTTTTTTCTTCTTAATATATCGTTGTCAATATCATCATTGATCACTGACTCGTACAAGACAATCCTTCGTGGCTGAGATATTCTTCTAACTCTATACACTGCGAGATAGACCAAGTTTGACCATTCGATACGATCATTAACGATCCAAAAAACTGTATCAGTAATATTTAATCCTTGAGATGAGTGAATCGTCATCGCGTATCCTAGCGTCCACGGGGATTTATCCCTGGCTAAGTCAGGCGATAACGCATCTTCAACAACATTGACATCAACTAAAACAATATCATTCTGCACAAGATATTGTTTCTCGCTTTGTCCAGGTATGTCAACGTTGATATTCTGTCGTCGTGTATCACCTGGTCTATAACACAACGGTGTTGGCAATGTTGGAAATTTTTTTCTTGTGTAACTGATATAACTGCTGTTGAAGTGCGTCTCTGACTATCTTTCTTCTTGCCACTATCTAATCGTTTGGTTTCCACGTTTCCCGAAAGTCGTTCAGGTGAGTTTCTGAAATCATCTCGCGGATTATTTTACATTGAATTTTATTCGATTGTAACCTGATTGATTTTTTTTAAATTCCTTTAATTCAGGCATCAAGAGATCACTGATCATCAGTTATATCCGAGTAATAATCAACACAGTTCTTCAACCAATCGTGTGGAGATGGCCCAACAAACGGAGATGGTTGACCGTGATCGCCACACATTATCACAGATGTATGTATCAATAACAACAAATCGATAAATGTTTTTAATATTTCCAACGACACTGTGCACACTTCATCCAGAATGATGATCTTTGGAATATAAATCTCTCCCATTCGATGAGGAGTCCATGTGCCACAGCTGTATTTGAAAAATCCGTGATAAGTACAAGAATTAACTCCTCGTTGTTTCAACTCCCTGGCGAGTCTGTGTGTTGGTGTTAGCACAATCATATCTGAATTTTGTCGAAATAATTCGATTACCCGATTCGTCTTACCAGAACCTCCCTGCCGTTCAAATAAACTGTTTTGTGTCTGGATACTGGATCATACACGGATGGTTCCGACGATAATTCTGATATCTGATCGCTCCGATAACTATCTTTAACCGCAACATCAGCGGGTTCACAATAACAATGTAACATTTCTTGTTTTATTCTCCACGAACCCTATGATGCATGAGTGTTTGTAGAACGAGCCAGTAATTATGAACATTTTTTATCGATATAAAATGAATCCGTTGCAACTCTAATTGCGGTGCGAAGAAATATATTTATCATCGATAGCAAATTTATAGGAACATAAGCAAGCATTGAATATCTTAGATGTGTATACTAAGGAGATTCTTCATCAGTGTAACTAACAATTGTGCCTAACTCTTCCCCGAAAGTCAGGTAAGCGTTTTCTCGACTACAATGTACATTTCTCGCAGCGGCATTAGCGATTATAAAATCTAATTCAACATCATCCATAATCAATCTTGCATAATGCCATTTATGATCATATGCTCCACCTTGAGTAAATGTACCGATTATTCTTCTACCGAGGTCCTTTGCGGTTTTTTGGCTGTTGCTGAGAATATTAGGAGCATCATCGACGATGACATCAACAGGAGTATTTGGACATGCCTGCTTATATTCTTCGATGACCTCATCTACACTGATACGCTCCGGTGATGGTAACCAAACCGAGGTCTGCGTCCGATACGATATAATTGCCTCGCTGACAGTCAGCGATATTAATATGCTAATGTCATGCATATATCGTAAGTACACTATTGGCTCCCAACGTGTTTCCGAGACGTGTCTACCAAGCCAAACATAACAGCACGAATGAAGATTCTTAGCGCATTCAAACGACACTATATGAGCGAATCATGTCAGGTCAAAATCGGGTAATGGACCATTAATCGCCACTCGTGTCAGCTTGTAGGATGTTCAAACCGCGTAAAATATCCAGCACACTCACCTATCCCGAGAAAACTTCCCGGATAACACGCGACCATGTCCACGGATATCATTTAGTTGCGATCATACTTGGTAATCCACAAACCGTCATGTCCATATTCAATACAACTTAACTAAACATCTTCGAGGAACTCAGCGCATGTTGGTCTCCATGAATTTGTCTCTCTCGCGGCGTGGGCAGAAACTGACGGAACTGTAAAACAATTAGTCAATAATTGCTCAGTATTTTCTGAATATCTTTCCGCAAGTTTTCTCATTGCTAGTTGGAGAGATTCTTTACGATATAAATCGTCGTCAGGTCTTACAAATTGATCGCATTCTCCATCTTCGGAACTCTTAAACAACCATACTGTTACAATATCGTTTTTACTTATCTGTTTAATAAAATCAAACATATTTTCTGGGGAGTACAATCTCACGACACGATCTCGTGGAAATATTATAACTGCGTTAGTCCAAGCATGAGCGTTATGATCAATAATTTCAATTGACTTTCCTCTTCCCTTATTCGCTGGTTCATATAAGATGTGTCCGGTTAACATTTCTATAGTTATTGGAAATTTTAATTTACTTGATAACTCGGCAACATCATTTATTATCGCTCCGGTATCCTTGACCGATTCAGCCCATTTCGCTACTGTTACTCGTTCGGCTACACAATTCAACTTTGAAAATGTAATCGGAGCAAGAGCATTAATGCTAGGTCTATCATTTAGCTGATAAATTCCATAAATAACCGCGGTCACAGGAAACGATCGAGCGTAATATGGTCTGTTAATCCCAGTTAACATTCCTGGTTTGGAATCTTTACTTAACACAGCGGTTTTTCCATTAGCAAGGACAGGATCACGTTTGGCACGGATAATTCACGTATCGGAATCTGCTTGCACATTTAACTTTATTCTGAAAAGATGTTTATGATGAAGGTAATCTGTAATCGCTTTCATATCGAAAGTTAGACTCGTTGATTTCAAACAAGTACGTGCAAATAAAAGTAGTATGTCAGTCCCCAAGGACGGATAATTTTTTGGGGCTAAAATTATATATTTTGTGTGAAATCAGTCGATTTACACGATGTTGACTACCCGAATTGAGAAATTCGACAGATTTTTAGTAAAAAAATAATTTATTTTTGTGAAATCTGGGCGACCATTTGTCAATCCGCCTGTTGCCTTTATCAAAGGAATGGAATTTTTTTTTCACAATTGGAAATCGTAAAATGGAAATCCCTGAAAATCGTAGATTTTTACGATTTCACATATAAATTAATATTAACTGTCGTATTTCTTAAATCCAGCAAGTTGCCTGATTGGTCTGTTAGTTTGAAATTTGTTCTTGATAACAGTGAATTACGGCATCGTAGACAGACCGGATTGATCGGTTCTTGTACAATCAGATATCCAGGCGGTTCTTTTGGTGTGAATGAATAAAGAATGAATCCTTGTTGGGCTTGATTTGATAATGCTGCGTCCGTGCTGTAGCTGTAATCAATTACATCACACACAATACTGACCGCTACCACAAAAGTTATATTTAGGATTTCCGGGGATACATGTCGCCCTTGCCTTTGTAGATAGTATAGTTGCCTGTGGTAGTCTTTCTTTGAACCGTGTAAGTATATCAACGAAGAACTCATCGATGATTTTGGTAGTTGATTTTATTAGTTTGTCAGCGTTATACCCGGGAATTTAAAATTTGTCAATTCAACTTCCTTTATCGAGTATGCAGTTAATAATCGTTGTTTGTTGTCAGTGTTTTCAATTGTTGCATGGATTACTCGCTGGTTAATGTATTCCATGTCGGATACGAGCTGATTTAATATTTCAATGTGTTTAATGATTTCACTACGTAAAGTTGTTATATCAAAAAGATGTTCTTGGAAACTTTGCCGTACTCGCTCTTATTGTGTCTTATATTCTTGATTCTTGATAGTTACACCTCTTTCTCATCCTGTAGGAATTCGTTCAGAAATAAAATTCCACCACATAGGGTTCTTACCAGAGAAGATAAAATCACTGCCCAAGTTGCACTTTTTATATCAGGTAAATGTTGTTTGCATGACAGGGTAACATCGTGGTATGATTGCTTGCCCTTGACATAATCAGACCTGCTGGGTTGAAGTGGTGGTGGAGGTATCGGTGGAGCAATTTCAGGATATCCCACAACTGTTCTGATCGAACTCTGATATATATCCACGGCGTAATCGGGTGAGTTTTTTTCGTTTGCAGAAGACAGCGTTGGTTCGTGAGCTGTTATTGCTATTTTGGATTTTTTTTTTGTGATATGTTATATTCTGCGATGCAATTCCTCGTTGATTTCTTGATAGCTTCCGGTTAGCAGCAGGGAGGGCGAACAGACCTAAGGGTTCCGACAAATGAATAAAGCTTCCATGGAAATCTAAAGCGTAGAAAGCGTTAGCTTTACAAATAAAGGCTTCCTGGGAGGTTTTATTTTTGTAATAGCTGATTACGTGAATAAAACCTTAGTTCGAAATGGTGGATGAAAAATAAAGTCGTCTACGTGTATTTTATTTTTTGTTTACCTTTTTACACGACCATCTATAGGTAGCACCCTCCCTGCTGCTGTAGTAATTTTAATTAGTATGAGTCAGGGAAAATGTTAAAAGATTCTATCTAGACCTACTCGATATCTTGTTCGTGGATCACATAAATTTACTGTCACAAATCCATAAGGGGCAGATTGAGCTAGACTAAAGAAATTTTTAAATTTATTCAGATCCATGTCTCCTCTGCACCAGGTTTGATGAATATTTCTTAAAGTATGAACATCAACGCCGTTAAAAACAGCTAACATATTGCAGATATCTCTGATCACCTTTGGTATCTGAGTATATCTCTGGGTTACATAAATAACGTCGGTATTTTTATGTCGGCCGCGGGAAAATATTCTAGCTGGATTCGATTGTTTATCTAATATTACATCGTCGTAGACAACTAAATTATTAATCGATCCATCTAAAACATCAACTGAGGGAGCCTCTTCGACATCTGTTATAAAATCAATTATATTTTCTCCATCATTTAGCAGCGCTGCATTTTCATTAAATTCTTTTAGTACCTGATAGCATCGTTGGTCGTCTACAGATGGTGCAACTAAATATAATTTATCCCATTTCAACCACCTCATTATCAAATTCAGCAATAAGTGAGTTTTACCTGACCAAGATGGGCCGATTATTATCATTCTAATTGAATTTGGTAACGCAGCCTGATGTTTAACAGGAACTGATTTTTTTGTAACTGAAAAATCAATTACATTCATGATATAATTATATTATGGATTTATATTGTGCTAAGTGTAAAACACGTATTCCAACAAAGGATCTAACTACGGTTACTACACGCAACAATAGATCAGCTGTTACTGGTACATGTGTTAAATGTGGCACAAAACCAATTAGATTCACTTCATCAGGCCAGAAATAAACTAAATCAAAAACAAGTATAAAAAAGGAAGAAAACACGGAGGTGATGTTGCAGCAAAGTTAGCATCAGTACCAGGATTTTTTTGGTCGAAATATCGCGGAGTAAAACATTTACCAGGATATAATTACTGTGGACCAGGAACACGAATCGATATCAGATTAAATAATCAGGATCAACTAAATCCTGGTGAGGATCCAATAAATGCAATTGATCGAGCTTGTCTCGCTCATGATATAGCCTATCGAAGTAGTGATCTGCAACAACGGCATCTAGCTGATGTGAAATTAATTGATACACTAAATTCTATAAAAGATAAATCTGTCAGAGAAAGATTAGCTAGTTGGATAATTAATACTGCCATGAAAGGTAAATTATTTTTAGGTGCAGCTAATTAACATGGAAGCAATTTATTATTCTCCTGCTGGATTTTGGAAAGGTAAACCAGCTATTAAAACATTAGCAAAAGCTGCTCAGATAAAACCATCAATAGCTGCTGCGTGGTTAGCTAAACAGGCTATTTGGCAAATATATTTACCACCACCTAAACGAATTGAATACGCGCATTTTGACGTCAGTGTATCAAATGAAGTTCATCAGGCTGATATAATGTTTTTACCACACGATACTGTTAATGATAAAACTTACAAGTACGTTCTAACTGTTGTTGATATCGCTAGTAGATACAAAGAAGCTGAGCCGTTAATAACTAAAACAGCTACTGAAGTTGCTAGCGCATTTGAGAAAATCTATCAGCGAGGTCCATTGACTTGGCCAAAATTACTTCAGGTTGATTCTGGGCGAGAATTTCTTCGGGCGGTTACTTTATTAATGAAACAGAAAAAATACAAAAATACGACGCGGTAAAGTTAATATTCATAATGATCAGGCTATTGTTGAGCGATTTAATAAAACACTAGCTGAGCGACTATTTGGTTATCAATATGCGATGGAATTCATTCAAAATAAAAGATCCAATGATTGGGTTATTAGATTACCAAATGTCAAAGCAGCAATAAATAATGAACCAAAGAGAGCAATATCGATGAGACCAGCAATTGCTATCGCAAAAAAAATACATTATACCAATAAAGCGACGTGATTTTTCAACTCGACCAGTATTAGGCGACGTTGTTGTTAGATCTTTATATAAACCAGGTGAAGCTGAAGGAGGCAGAAAAAGAACAACTGATCCTATTTGGAGCACAAGAACACATACAATAATATCTGTAACGAGATCATCAGGTAGACCAGCAATTTATATGCTGGATTCATTAGCTCCTTAACGTGGATTTACTCGTAAAGAATTACAAGTAATTCCAGCTGATACTCAGTTGCCACATGAATCACTTAAATAATCAGCTGCACGTCTGTTACATTCTAAAAATGCTAGAGAAATATTTTCTCTGTTATGACCTAAATTATCATTTATTCTGTCTACGGTAAGCTGTCTGGAATCATTTTTCTGATAATTCCATGTCATAATACAGTTACAGCCGGAACAGTGGTTGTTCTGTTTTTCTTTCAGCAATACAATAAATTCAACATCTAGGTCAAATTCATAATTATTTTTTTTTTTTGTCAAATTGTTTATAACTGAATATTTTTTCCTTTATCACGTACTCGTTGGTTTCGTCGTTAATAATTAATATGTCTAGGGTAATTCGTCCTAATTGAGAGATTTTTCTCACTCTAGAAACAGCTAAATATACTAGGTTAGACCACTCGATGTAATCATCTACAATCCAAACTCGAGTATCATAAATAGTTAGTCCTTGCGAAGAGTGTATAGTCATAGCATAACCTAGTGTTCGGGGTGATTTTGTTGCATTTAATGCGTCTTCAACGAAATTAATATCGACGGTAACAATATCATTTAATACCAAATTTTGTTTTCCTTTTCCAGGTATATCAACGTCGATATTTTGTAATCTGGTATCAGCTGTTCTATAACACAATGGCACAGGCAACAATGGAAATTTGTCTTGATGTAACTTAAATAATTTTTGTTGAAGTACATCTCTGATTATTTTCTGCTAGCAACTATTAAATCATTTGGCGTCCACGTTAATAAAAAAATCTCTCATTGATGTTTCTGGGATTATATCTCGCATTACACTACACTGAATTTTATTAGATTTTAATCGAATTAGTTTTTTAAAGTCGGTCAGCCGACCATCAAGTGATCTGTAATCAGTAACAACCTCTTCATATTAATCAACAAAATTCTTCAGCCAATCATGAGGTTATTCTCCAGCAATTGGATTTGGTTGACTGTGATTGCCGCACATAATTATAGCAATATTTTTTGTTAGCATCCAATCCAAAAACATTTTTAATACTCCAACAAAAACAGTTCAAATCTCATCCCAAATAATAATTTTATTTATATATTTTTCTCCCATTCGAAATGGAGTCCATATACCACTGTTATGCTTGAAAAAAACTATGATACGTACATGAATTAACCCCACGTTGTCTCATTTCTCGTGCTAATCGATGAGTTGGCGTCAACACAACAACATCAGAGTTTTTAAATAATGCTATCATCCGAGTTGTTTTTCCTGATTCATCTGGTACGTTTATGTAAACAATTTTATATCTTGCTGCGGGATCATACACAGATGGTGCTGTTGATATTTCTAACACACTATCTGTGTAATATTTATCTTCCACGGCAATATCAGCCTTGTCGCAGTAATATAATATACTTTCATCTTTTACTCTCCACTTACCCCATGAACCATCTCCTGTTAATTTTTCTAAGTCTGATAAATATTTTGTATCGATATAAAATGAATCAATAGCTATTCTAACCGCATCATCGGGAAATCTATTTATCATCGATAATAAATTTATGCTCGCGTACGCCAACATTGATGATCTTAAATGAGTATATTGTGGTGATTCTCCCTCAAGATAACAATCTACTGTACCTAACTTTGTTCCGTCAGATAAAAAAATATTTTCTCTGCTACAAAATATACCTGTTTCAGCTGTATCAGATATTATAAAATCTAATTCAGCTTCATCCATAATTAATCTACAATGATGTCGCTGATGATCATACGCACCACCCTGAGTAAATTTACCAATTATTTTTTCTGCCTAAATCCTTTGCATCATCGTGTTCAGTTGGTAACCAAACATCAACTTGTTTCTGATATGAAATAATTGCTTCACTAACTATTAGCGACGTTAACATCGCAGAATCTAGCATATATCTCAATTGTACCATTGATACCCACCGTTGTTCTGAAAAATGTTTGCCAAACCAAACGTAGCATATTTTATGTAAATCATTAGCGAACTTAAATGATACAACACGAGCAAATCCTGTTAATGAAAACTCCGGTAACGGACCATTAATTGATACGCTGGTCATTTCATCAGTAGGATGACCAAATTGAATAAAATATTTATTACACTCACCATATCCTAAAAAAACTACCAGGATAACATGCTATCATGTCAAATGAAATCATATTAATAAAATTATAATCAGTATTCCATAATCCACCGTGGCCGTATTCGATACAACTGCCTGAATATATTTCCAAAATTCTCGTCTAGTTGGTTTCCATGATTTTTTCTCTTGCTGCGTGAGCAACAACAAATGAAATAGTAAAGCAGTTAACAAGTAATTCTTTATTTACTGAGTATTTAGCTGCTATCGCTGTCATTGAGTCGTGTAAAATTTCACTTCGATACATATCACAGTTGGGTCTCACGAACTGATCGTATTTCTCATCATTAGAAAATAACCAGACAGATACTGGATCTGATTTACTTATTTTATAAATAAAGTCAAATATATTTTCTACGGAATAAAATTTAATATTACGATCTTGTGGAAAAAATGTTACTGATTTACTCCAAGCATGAGAATTATGATCAATTATTTCAATAGATGCTCCTTTGGGTTTATACGCTGATGAGTATAAAATCTCACCCGATAGTGTTTTTACTGGTATAGGAAATTTTAATTTCGCTGATAACGTAGCAACATCATTCATTGATGCACCATCAGCAACTGATTCCGCCCACGTATTTATTTTTTCTTTTCGTAGATCTGTTAGACCGTTTCCACGTCGTGCATTTGTAAACTGTTCTATTACTCGCTCAGTTACACAATTTATTTTCACTGATATTTTCATCTTAGCAAGATTTTCAGCAACAGGTTTATTTAATAGATAAATACCGTAAAAAACAGCTGTAACAGGATAAGTTCGTGAATAATACGGTTTATCAATACCTGTTAATAATCCTGACCGAGAACAATTACTTACCGTGACAGATTGTTTCCACCAATTACAGGATCACGTTTATCGCGTGTAATCCATACATCATTTTCATTATTCACAATAAATTTTATTCTGAATATAAATTTATCATCGCTGAGTGAGCTAATTATTTTTTTAGCTTTTGTATCGTTCATAGTATTATCGATATCCGCCGCTTTCCATGTTCAGAAACATGAACTGCTCCATCATCGTAGAACTCTTTTTTCGCCTGATCTACTTCAGGAATAATGTATTCTGTCTCATCAAGATCAAATAACATATTCTATTTTAAACACGTATTTAAATAATAATGAATCAGTGCAAGTGGTTGATGGTTGGCTCATTTACTTGCTGTAACAGATCATGTAGAAAAGAATTTTGTGGGACACATTTAGCTTACATAAAACGAGGAGGAGTTGAACCAACTAGATGTATTAGATGTAGTTTTGGGATTCGTGGAAAAACATATATTTGTGTACAATGTGGTGGAAAAAATAACGAGAACTAGAACGACATTACGATAAGAAATCTCCCAATAGTAATATTGCTATCAGGCGCGAAGAAGATTATTTAAATAGATTTTCAAACAAACTTTGATTTAGACAAATGGATTATTGTTTATGGATACAATATTCAAGAAGCATCCAATCTATGATAATTATGAAACATCTTGTGATGGTGTTATCAGACACGTTAGAACGAAAAATAAAGTTGGTAACATTGACAAATATGGATATCTTCATTTTAAAGTTGGAAAAACACATTATCTTAATCACAGATTTGTATTTGAGTGTTTTCACGGACCAATCAAGTATGATTTAGTAGTTGACCACATTGATGGAAATTCACTTAATAACGCAATAGAAAATCTTCAAGCAATAACACCAAGTGAAAATTCTGCAAAAGGAAATGCTGGTTATGGGCGTAAAGTTTCTGAGGCAGTTCAATCAATTAACACAGATATATATTTTCACTCGATGAACTCTGCTGCAAACTCTTTTAATATTAATATAGCTTCAGTATATACAGTTGCAAATAAAATATATAAATCAGCATTTTCATAGAGATTCCGTTGCTGGATCAAATTTAGTTATTATCCTCTGATACTGGATAAATAAAATTATTTAGAAATAAAATAAATATATAATGAATCAAGAAAATATTGATGAAATAATTAAATCCATTGAGGTGCTAAAAATCAAAGATATACCATCATCTAATGAACTAGATGTTGCCAAAATCATTACGGATTTTGAAACAGTAATGCAAAATAAACAAGAAGGTCGATATACCTTATCGTCCAAATACAGATTCATCAAAAAGATTCAGTCCGCGATGTATAAATCACTTATTAACATCGATGAGACAGAAATAGCAGATTTTACTCCACTAGCACGCGTCGTTGGAAAGATCAGATCAGCGTTATCTGACGAGTATGAGTCTAAAAAAATGATTGATACTCGTGCACGACAGTTAAGAAAGCTGATAGATAGTGAAAATTAGTAATATATATATATATATATATATATATATATATATATATATATATATATATATATATTTTTTTTTTTTTTTGGTCACCATCAGGGTATATGGGTAATGTACCATTTTTCTTAATAATATTACATATTTATGATACATTACCCATTACCCAAACATCATACAGGTTAAGATTTTATCAGTAAATATATACTCAGAGTTTCTCCAAGTAGATAGATCAGATGTCCAGATTGATCAGTTAGTGAAAAATTTACTAGAGATAATAAAGTATTATGACACCGAAGATAAATTGGATTGATTGGTTCTTGTATGATTAAAAATCCTGGTGGTTCTTTTAGTGAAAATGAGTAAAGAACAACTCCTTGATTAGCTTGATCAGACACTGATGCATCAGCGATATAACTGTTTTCAACGATATCACAACTAAGATTAACCGCGATGACGTTAGTTATATTTACTATTTCAGGTGAAATATGCCTGCCGGTACGATCAGGAGCGTTATTAAGCTCAAGAATAGCTGGTGGTGGTAGTAATTTTTTTCCCACGCGGCGTGTAATTTAGGAAATAATTTATCAATGGTGTCGGTGACAGATTTTCTTAATCCATCTGCGTTATAATCGGTGAATTTAAAATCTACCAGTGTTGCTTCAGTTAGCGAGTATGTATCTAAAAAAATTATGTTTATTAGGTGAATCATTTATTGCCTGAATTAATGATTAATGCAAATGTTTTGTGTTGAATGCAAATTTATTTAATGCTTCTATGTGATCAATAATTCTATCGCATGAACTTGATGAATCAAAAGTACACTCTTGAAAATACTGCCGTAATTGCTGCATAATTTTTTATGACCTTGATTATTTTCCTTAAACCATAAAACAAAATCATTAAATTCAACATGAAAAGGATCTGTTCCGAATGTTTCTTCATCAACTGACTTACTAAAAATCCACATCATATCATCTTTTCCTCTGATAATAAAATCGCTGCTCATGCTAAGTCTTATCCTAACTATCCTATCTTTGTAGCTTGGGTTATATAAACCACCGAAGGTTCCACCATATACACGATAATCATCTCTCTTAGGTTCTGGTGGCACCGGTGGTGTTGGTGGTTTCATTTCAGGCCAACCCAATACGGTTCTTATTGAACTCGCATAAATATCCACCTTGTAATCTGAGCTTATATCAATAATTGACTTTAATGTCGGTTCGTGCACATAAATCTTTATTCCATGATCATTTCTTGTTATATTTTGTATTCTGTGTATGTGCTCGTTATTAATTTCTTCGATCTGATAACTACCGGTTCGTATTCCAACTATGTTCCATTCTGGAGTACCATCATATCTATCTTTAAAAGCAAAAACAAAAGAATTATTTGATGGTAATCCTCCAAATGATTTTGATCTAATATTGGGCCAGCTGAGATAGACGCGTAATTGTGATAATGCGATTTAGCTAACAAAAATAGGAGTTGGAAAATTAATACTAATCTCAGCTTTGGTTGAACAAGCTGATATCATTGTTGTTTTTATCGGTATTGTGTTCGTCGCGACCTGCTGCAGCAACTCCGTCATTACTTATATTATTAGCTTTAATCGTTTGATTATAAATTTTAGTCATTAAAGAAAACTCTGCGTCGGATATAATACCGTCATTAAGACTCTCTGATAACAGCGAAGATAATTTTGAGAATGCTGCTGTTGCTGTGTTTAACTTATCTTTGTACTCGGCTAATTTTACATTGGTGCATGAAAACATTTTTTTTGTTATGATGTTAAATACACCAACCAACGTGGTAGTTGCAGAAACAAGTATGGTAACAGTTATCAGCGCCATCATTATCATAGCAGGTAATATTATACCAGCACCAGCAACGACCGCTGATACTGAGTAAACAGCATCATCGATGACAACTAATCTGAGTTGGTATTTTTTTATTTTTACCTGATATGTATAGATGATACTCTTCAACGATGTCTGCCATGCGCGCGCCTGATTGTATCTGTACTTGGATGCGCTCATTATTTATTAATTAAGATGTTGTAACTAGAAATTCTAACACATATGAGTAAGATGCTACAAATAAGACATTATCAGCTGGTTGTAATTCAAATACTCTTCAGTATCTTTTTGTAATTTAACTGTTAATGGATAAAGAGATTCAATTGATAATCCAGCTGTAGTTATTTTAAATTTCATTCGACTAATTATTGATAATCTGTATATGCCAGCAATTGCTGGAGTATATTTTATTTTATTATCTGTTCTTGTCCATGTTGCAGATGAAGATGTGGATACCACACGAACTGCATCATAAAAATCATTTTGTAATTTCTGCGAGTTTATGCTAACTACAGGAGGTTTCCCAAAAAATTCATTAGCTGCTTTGTTTGGATCAAAAGTATTTTTTCTAAAGTTTGCGAAGCTTATCATATGAGAATCATATTCTGCGCATAAAATACCTAATTTTAAATTCACATCGTCGACGTATTTTTTTGTTACCGCATCTTCACCTGCTGTTGGATCTCCTAGTGAAGATATTTTATTTTTGTACATGTGAATATCTCCTAACACTGTATCGCCGTTGATTTTTACACGATTATTAATATCTTCACCAGCCTTTCTGATAACATCTTTCGTTTTTTTAATATCTTCCTTAATACTATTAAAATCACCCACGTGAGTATTATATTAATTTCGTTTGATTATATCACATATTTTAACATTACTTGTTTTTAACTTTCCATGTCGATCCTGAAAAATAACAACATCATCAGGTTCTACTTTTGTTATTGATAATAGATTATTAACATCATCCTTTGTTGCGTACTTAGATAAATCACCAATAGTAAATTTTTCTTTTTCTAGTATGTGTTTTACTGTTCTTGATAACAAAGATCTACCGTAAATATCAACCATTATTTATAATTGATACATTTAATTTATCTGACGTGTACTCATGAGCAGCTTCATGGTAGGGTTTATCAGAATTAGATATCGCTGTGAGAATATTTATTGCTTCTCTGCCACATATTGGAGGATCAGTCAGTGTTTGTGTTGGTAACGTAGAATACCACGTTGGAGTATTTAACTGAGCTACATAATTTAAAAATTCTTCAGGTGGAGCCAATCCGTATGAGTCAGCATAAATAATTTCACGGGGATTAATGGCGTAAGCTACCCGATGAGTACCTGGTCCGGTGCTATTATCAAGATTTATAATTCCTGTTTCATATTTATTTGGATACGCTGGTAATAGATCTGGCATAAATACTCTTCTAAAAACTTTATTTTAATTTTTAGCAGCATCAATTAAATCAAAATTAGACATTATTTTCCGTACCATGAGGGAGGTGTTCCTGGTAATCTTAGGCCTTTTCTGTACCATGATGGAGGTGTTCCTGGTAGTCGAAGTCCTAATCCTTTTTTTTCTTTTTGCTATATCTTCCTCCTACAGCTTTTTTCAGCGCCATTCCTGATGCTGTTCCAACAGCACATAACGCAGCAGCTTTTGCTACAGCTGGTGCAGCAGCAGCAAATAACGCTGGTAACGCAGCTAATAATAGAAAAAATCCACCTATTTTAATCATATCCTTGACGGCACTCGCAGATAAATCAATTCGAACACCAACATTGGATGATTTGGCTTTATTGAAATGTTTTTACTGCGTTTTATTTACATATAATTTATTTGGTCCACCTTGAATTTGATTTATTTTTAACGTTAATTTTACTCCACAACTTTTTTGCCGTTTCTGATTGAAGCTTTTTCGTCTGACTTGGAGTAAGGGTCACACTAACATGTTCATATGGCATTTTATAAATAACGTGATTGCTTTAAATTACATTTTTTCCACAGGAGCGTCAGTGATTCTCATTCTGCCATCGATACCCTCAATAATCATAGTTCTATCGCTGAGTATAACAGCAGTTGCTCCAAACGCATCAGCGGCATTTGGTCCATTTATTCTAGCCTTAAAATGTATATCAACGACGGATTGTTATAATAGATCAAGATGTTCTAGTGAACAGTAATAAATCGGATAGAAATTTTTAAAATCTAAATATTTTGATCTTGTCCCATATAACTCCATAAACGGTGAAATCCACGTGCTACTGAATTATTTCTATAATCCAGTGATATCTCCTTGATTGGTTCCTGATGTCCATGTATCCTCAGCGAAATTTCACTAGCATTAAAATGATCGAAAATCATATGACTTCTAGTTTGATTATTTACTCAATCAGCTAATTGAAGAGCTATACAAATATGCCTTGGTGCAGAAACACCTTGCTGCGATGCTATATGCCAAGTAAAATTACCATTAATATTGCTAGGAATACTATCTGTAACCGTTGTCAACCACGATACAACAAATTTACCACCCTGATCCATAAAAGACAGTAATTATTTTTTCCTCAATTATTGACAGTGTCATTGATGGTATCCATAAAGTAAGTTTTTCTAATACAACTTTACCATTATCATTTGCACCAGCACCAGCTTCTCTCCACATAGCGTCGTTGCTGTCACCTTTTCGATAAAAGACAATAGTGTGTTTGGCTCCAAAAATAACCTTTCTAAACCACCTACATAATCCAAATGTATGTGATAACGGAATAGCACCTGAAAATCTTCTATTATCACCTGATAACATATTTTTACGCGCAGCAAATCCAAGATTAAAATTAGGAGTAGTATGAATGAGCATATCTTCGATGTTATCAACATTAGCAGGATTTTGAGCACGATTTCGCGGTTGTCTAAAAACATATTGAGTAGATTCAACAACATCAGAGTTATCTTTAGTAAACATCATACTAGGACCAGCTGATCTAGTAAAATCATCTGAGTATCTTGCTAGGCCAATAATTGTTCTTGCTACATAAACGTTATCATTAATCGCTTCAATTTCTTTTCCATCAATCATATAAGCGGCGCTCTTGAATAATGCCATAATACCATTGTTGACGAATCCAACTTTAACATCTGCACCATAATTGCTATTATCATTTTTCACGATATGACCAACTACCTTGATAAACGCCTCATATGGCAGAAAATATCTTGTTGTATCGTGTACTTGTAATTCAATTCGACTACTACTATTTGGTGTTATCGCGTCATACGAGTAATACTGAAAATCTCGTATTGATTCATCTTTCTCTGTTAGCCCAAATACGTTAAAAGCGTCATTAGATGTTCGCGAAAACATTTTATAATAAAATATTATCGTCTAAAACGAAGACCATCTCCATATATGCTAGTATTTACTATTTCTTGCTGTGCTAATGATGCTAATTTTTGATTAGCAGAGTCTTTTATTATTTTACTAACGTCGCCGGGCATCTCAATGGTACTTGGTAATTTTATAGCTTTTTTGTCGTATTAATTTTAATATTCTGTCTTTGACGGCGTCAAATACTTTACTAGCAACGGCGCCAACAGCAGCTGCAGCTTTATCGCGAACAAAATGCATCGCTTTCATCGATAGCTGCTTAGCAATAGGACCAAGTTTAGGAGCTATTCGTGTAAGAAATCCTAACTCACCTCGTACGTGATTTTATACACAGGTAATCGCGAATTTACAACACGAGCTGGCAACGATGCACGATGACCTTTATGCACAATCATTTTATTTATTATTTAATTGTTTAATCGCTGTAGTCGTCGACGATTTCGTCAATAAGATTACGATAAATAGCTACGTTAATAATATTTCCCTGAAATAATCTTCTGCAGATATCACTTGCTTCATTAATTATTTCACGTGAATTATTTCCAGTTCGTTTTCCCACAATAAGAACCTCTAATTGAGATACATCATTAACAACGTTATCAGGACAGATAGGATTATAACCACTATCTGTGGTTTCAGGTGCTTCTTGAAAATCTTCTGGAGATGATGGTTGAGATTTTATTTCATCATTTAAAAGTTTCTAAATTCTAAATAACCTGGATTTTTTAGATCATAATTCTTACCCTTAGAACCAAAATATACTTAAAGTATCCAATTTTTATCTTTTATTTTATCTGTTAAATATTCTGGTTTTATGTATTGTTCTTTATTATCATAACCGTACGCAGTAATTTTAATTAATTTATCTTTATCTTTGAAAGTATCAGGAGCATCATCAGTAAATAAGTGAGTAACAGGTCCAATTGTTTTCTGTGGAGAAGGTGGTTGTGGAGAAGGTTGCTGTTTTTGCTGTATTTGCACAGGTGGAGGTTGTTGTTGTAATAGCTCAAGATATCTATATATCGCATTATTATATGTAATAAATCTTGGATCATTTAATCTAGCTTGGTTAGTTACATAATGTACATTAAATATCCATTTATACCATGTTTCACGACCTACTGGTTTATCAGCGTATTCAGATTTTAAGATTTGTTTTCGCTGATCTGGATTATATGTTCGTATAGCATTTATAGCAAGCATATCAACATTCTTTACCGATCTTATTTCGGTAATACTCTCCTCGGTAAATTTATTAATTGCAGCAACCCTAGTAGTTCGTCTTCAGCTACAGCTTCAGCTGCTGCTTCAGCAACAGGTACAGGTGCAGCAACAAGCTGTGGTCGAGTTTGCTCTTCAATTTTTTTCAACACAGGAAGAATACCACGTTTTATATCCTAAGGATCTTTTACGTCACTTAAAATAACTTTTTCAGTTGTTTCAGTTATTGGTTCAAATAATAATTGAGTTGTCTCAGCGAATCCTGCCTTCACATCTTGAACCGCACGTATTTTTCGTTTAACTGATTCTCTAACTGGTAGATATTCTTCTATCGCTTTTAATCGCTCTCGTGCTATTTTACTTCTAAGTGCTTCTCCCACATGCATTGATTATTAATTTCAATTTTTATCTTAAAATTTAGAAAATTATCTAATTAAAATTACTACAACAGTAGGGAGGCTCTACCTATAGTTGGTCGTGTAAAAAGATAAACAAAAATAGATAAACATGTAGAATACTTTATTTTTCAGCTATCTTTTCTAACTAATGTTTTATTCACGTAATCAGCTATTACAAAAATAAAACACTTCCAAGAAGCCTTTATTTGTAAATCTAAAGCTTTCTACGGATTAGTTTTCCATGGAAATATTATTTTTTTGTCGGAATCCTTAGGTCTGTTCGCCCTCCCTGCTGCTTCCGGTTGGTATTCCAACAACATTCCAGTCGGGTGTACCATCTGGTTTATCTTTATTTGCAAACACAAACGAATTATTTGCTGGTAATTCCACCAAATGATTTTGGTCTGATATTGGGTCAACTGTGATATAAGCGCAACTGTCCTAATGTGATCTCGCTTACCGGAATCGCAGTTGGAAAATTAATACTGAATTTAGGCTTGGTTGAGCTTATGGTTATCATCGCGGTCCTTGCCGGAGTTCTATTTGCGGCTATCTGCTGAAGTAATTATGTCATTATTCATTTTCTTTGTTTTAAAATAGTGGACTTCATCGTATGTCTTAATCAGTGACGCGAATTCGGAATCGGATATGTTTTTATCGTTGAGGCTTGATGACATCAGCAACGATAATTTTGAGTATGATGCTGCTGTTGTGCTTAATCGTGTTCCCGTGTCGTGGTATTTCTTGCTCATGCACGTTGATATCTTTCTCGCGATTAAATTAAAAAGACATGCGATTGCCGCTGATGATGAAACGCATATTCTTACTGCTAACGCAGTTGTTACCTGGGTCAGCGATGATAATACTACTCAGGTGGATGCAACTAACGCGGATACTGAATAAACTAGCGGATCCAGCGCGATTACTCGTCGCCGGGATTTTTTTACTTTCAGCGTATACTCGTTAATAATGGTATTTAACTCTGACTGCCATTCACGTACTTGATCGTATCTTTATTGTTGCGCATCCAATGTTTTGTAGACTCCGATTTCGTCGTTGATTTCGTCAGGGCCATTTATTATTTTATGCAGTGACAAATTGAGGTGTTTCAGCTACGCATTCCAAACACCACCATTAAGATGTTGTGGTTAATTTCTAATCGGCTGCTTCCAGTATAAACATTTCTTCGGTTCCGCTATTTAATATGTGAAAATCTCAAATTTTGCAGCACTGAACACAGACAGTCTATACACTCCAGTGACTGTTGCGGTATATTTGATAGTTTTATTTTGCTTTCACCATATGGCGAATCCAGATGATACCGTGTATACGATATTGGTAATATCCCTGGGAGTTACTCCGGGTGGAATTTTAATCAAATGAATTTTGTATACGATCTCAGGAATTCCACTTACGACATCTTCTAGTGTTTTTTTGGTTGTGTCAATGTTAGTTTTGATATCACAAAGTTTCATATCAGCGATTGGCGGAGTGCCAAAGAATACCTCTGCGGTTTCATTCATTTTTCTAAATTTTCTACGGAGATTTGCAAACGCGTTTACGTGAACATCATATTCGGCCCGCAACGTCGATAATTTACCATCAACTGTGCTGTAGTTAATGTCAACATATTTTTTCGTCGCGGCATCTTCATCAAATGTTGGATCAGCTACGGCTACTATTTTATTTCCGTTCTTGTTGAGCTCACTTGTCATTGTCATCGGTATTTTTTAAGCGATTAGCAACACTTCTTCCAATTTCATCTCTAATGGATGTAAACGATATACTTGAATCCCTGATTTTTTAGCTATCAGTGAAGACAGGGATTTTATCCGAGGTAGCTCCAAGAACCGTACGAACTATATCATTTAATTTGATATTGCTGGTTTTTAGCTTGCCATGCCGGTCCTGAAAAATAACAACCTCATCTGGGTTTATTCCGGAGAGTGTTAAAAGATTATCGATTTCATCCTTAGTAGCATATTTTGATAAATCTACGTCGTCGCGTTTTTTACTTTTACTCGTGTTGAAAGATCTTCCGTAAGTATCAATCATTATTCTTTAGGGATTGTTTAAAATGTTAAATTTATCAGTGATATACTAGTGAACGACTTTGTTAGTTTGATTTCATAACGCGTCAAGTAATTACTTCACGGCCGCATATTGGTGGATCGTTTAATGTTTGTGTTGGTAGAGTTGAATACCAGGCAGCAATGGCAGAGAAAGTGATTCGCTCTTTGTGTACGTATTTTATAAATTCAACTGGCGGTGACAACCCATACGAATCGAAATAAACAATTCCAAGTGGACGTATCGCGTAAGCAGCCCAATGAGTTCCTGGACCATCGCTGTTATCGAGATAAATAATTCTAGTTTCTGAATTACTTGGTTCAAGCGGTAACTGATCTCTCATAAAAACACATCTGGATTTTTTTATTTTAAGTTGTTTAGCGGCATCGAGTAAATCAAAATTTGACATCGGCGTCAACGGCGTTTGGGTTACCATGATTGAGTAGTTCCAGAAAGTCTTAGACCATTTCCGTACCACGAGGGCGTAGTTCCTGGAAGTCTTATACTCGCTCCCTTTTTTGTATCATTTTCTAGTTGCTTTCTTTAATGCCATTCCAGCACGGTTTCAACAGCACCTAACGCAGCTGCTTTTGCGACAGCTGAAGCCTCAGCAGCTATCAGCGCTGGTATTGTTGCTAGAAGTGGAAATATACCACCGGTTTTAATCATGGCGCTGATTGCTCTTGGAGCGGAATAAAGTTGAACTCCGGTTTTTGCTTGCTGCGCTTTATTGAAATGTTTTAATTCAGTTTTAGTCAATGATAATTTGTTTAGACCACCATTAGCAATTTGATCTTGCTTTAGAGTTATCGTTTCCCCAGTTGCGCTCGCGTTTTTGGATTGTAATTTTTTCACCTCACCGGGAGTCAGAGTGACATTAAGTGACTATATGAAATTTTTATAATTAACTCTAATTGTCTACATGTTTTCCACTGGGGCATCAACGACTCTCATTCGACTACTGCCACCTACATCCCTTTTTCACTGAGTATAACCACGATTGCGCTGCAACCTTCGTCGGGACCATTAGCTGGAGGATTATTAACACAAGCTCGGAAATGTATATCAACAACAGTGTGTTTGGATAAATCAAGATCCTGCAGCGGAAAATAATAAATCGGGTACAGCGTTGTAAAATCTAACTGTGATATTTGCAAACCAGTATCAATATTTAGATTAAGCGCCAGGAATATCAGAAAACCAATGTTTATTCTCAACGATACCTCGGTAACGTCGAATTGGTTGAATATCACATGTGAACGTTCCTGACTACCCGTCGATTTTTATTTTGCAGCGCAACAAAAAATGTGTCTTGGCGCAGAAACACCATGCTGTGATGCTATATGCCATGTAAATATGCCTTTGACGGTGCTTTGAGTAGTGTATGTGGTTACTGTAAGCCATGATAGCAATGATTTACCGCCTTGATTCATAAAAGACTATAATTTTTGCTCTACTTTGAATGATGAAGTTAATACTGGCATCCACAGTGAGCGTTTTGTTATATTTACTTTACCAGCATCAGCAACATCAGCACCTCGCCAAATCTCATCATTGTCATCACCATTTCAATACGAGCACAACTGTGTGTCTTGCTCCAAAGATAACGTTTCTAATATCCCTGCAAAATCCAAAGATGTGAGTCAATGGAATCTCACAGGAGAAACGGTTTTAATCTGTTGACTTTAACATTGCTCGGCGTGCTGCAAATCCCATGTGGCATTAACACTTCCTATACTATCAAAAGCAGCACCTGGTCTGGCTGTGTGTTCAAAATCATTTGGTTGCGGATCAGATGCAGTATCTCGTGGTGTCCGTATTTTAGTATACTCAATATGATCAGCGTGATTGATAATATCCTTAGCAAACATCATTTATGGACCAGTTGATCTTGTGTAATCATCATACTATCTTGCTAGACCAATTATTGTTGTAGCGACATCAACATCCTTCTGAATTGATTCGATATTGTTTACATGAATCATGTATGTTGCGCTATCAGTGGTGTAAGGCTCATGGAGGGGTAGAACCTCTGGTGGGGGTAGCAGTCGTACTCCCTAAAGGATAGCTAGTCCAGCTGTGGTCTCCACTTGGCGCTCAACTCTCACCTGTGGCTCCAAGAAGCTGTAGCAAGCGCAGCGGCCACACCACGGGCAACGGCTTCGACTGGCCGGCCAAACCAGGTTGAGGGTAACCGATAGGTTCCAGACCCCCGGTGAGTCAGGGATTGTCATCCATTGCATGTGAAGACTGGAACCGGCGGACTACGCGGAGAAACCACCAGCTGATCAACGGCCAGAAAGGCGGACCCAGCAAAGCGACGTGGAACGCTAAGAGCACTGCAAGACACGTAGAACACCTTGGTTATCCACTGCATCTAGTCTCTATTCCATCCGTCTTGACTACTTCCTGCAACTGGACAAAGTGGAGCCTGGACGAAAGAGTGCGGCTGACCCAGCGCAACTATTCCTCACTTTAATCCAATTCACGCGCAAATCATTTATGTCATCGCCCGTATCCATGTCCTGCGGCGATGGGAGAGCTGCAAGACTGCAGGTGTGCATGCACTGGCATCCGTAGTGGCGGACCTGCACGCAGGCGGCTTAGGCCATATGATCGTCTTCCATTGATCTGAAGCAGAAATTGATTTCGGCAGCCGTCTGAGCGACTACGCAGACCTCTTCAGGATAGCGCTGCTTACCGCCATAGCCTGAGCAAGGGGCTAGAAAAGGTGTACTAAAAATGCCTGCTTCATCTACCCCGACAAGCTTACCGCGGCTGGAGGGAATCCCATACATGCGGTCGAAACACAAAGAAAACCTAAAATGTTTCATCCACTCTTGGTGCATGGAACATACGAACTCTTTTGGATCATGCAGAGGCAGACAGACCAGAGAGAAGAACTGCCCTGATTGCAAGAGAACTTGCTTGCTACAAGATAGAGATAGCAGCCCTAATTGAAACTCGCTTGTCCGACGAGGGCCAACTGACTGAAGTTGGAGCTGGTTACAACTTTTTTCTGGAATGGACGTGGCACCGATGAAAGTCGGGAGTCTGGAGTTGGAAGTCGAGTTTGATGAATAAGCTCTCCATCATATTAAAGGGAATTAATGACCGGCTTATAATGCTGAAGCTATCCTTACATGGAAAAAAGGAAGCCACACTCATTAGTGATTATGCACCAACCATGACCTACTCGAAGGAAGCCAAAGACAAGTTCTACCAGGGTATGGAAACTCTGATTGCTTCGGTACCAAAGTCAGACAAGCTGATCATTCTTGGTGATTTTAACGCCTACGATGGCGCAGACCATATTTCTTGGAAGGGAGTTATTGGTAGACATGGAATTAGCAACTGCAACAGTAATGGAATCTACTCTTGAGAATGTGCGCAACATTTGATCTCCTGGTCACAAACATCATCTTCCGTCTGCCTAACTACAATCAAACAACTTGGATGCACCCACGGTCTAAGCATTGGCATCAGATCGACTACATCTTAGTTCGTAGGAATGACAGGTAGGATGTCCGTGTGACCAAGTCCATGTGTGGTGCTGACTGCTGGACAGACCACAGGCTACTGATCTCCAAGATTAATCGAAAAATTCAACCTCCCAGAAGCCCTCATGGAACTAAAGTCACAAAACGACTCAACGTCTAGAGGCTGAAAGCCTGCAACAATGAGCAAGCTCTGTATGAAGCTCTGACAAGCCAGCTAGAAACCACAGACTCTGATACCATCGTCATAGGGAAATGCTGGATAACCTTCAAACATCTGTTGTACTCCACTGCATCTGAAGCCCTTGGCGTCACTGCGAGAAAGCACCAAGACTGGTTTGATGAGAAGAAATACAACCCCTGCTAGAGGAGAAGCATCATCTCCATCGTGCATACAACATCGACCCCATGTCCGTTGCAGGGAAATATGACTTCAGCAGCGTCCGCCAAGGTGAGCAGAAGAAACTACGCCAGATGCAGGACACATGGCTGAGCCGAAAGACTGATGATATATAGTCCTTTGCCGACAGAAACGACATGAAGAACTTCTCTAGTGCTCTTCGTGATGTTTATAACCCAGTATCATTAGGCACAGCCTTGAGCTCCGATGGCAACACTCTCATAACCGAGAAGGTCAAGAAAGTGGATCGCGCGGGTGGCACACTTTGACGGTATCCTCAACCGACCCTCTTCCATCAACGATGAAGCAATCAACCGTCTACCACAGGTGGAGATCAACGATAGGTTGGCTGACCATCCAACAGTGCTGGAAACTCATAAGGCCATTGAGTTCCTATCTAGTGGAAAATCTTCAGGAGCAGATTCCATCCCAGCTGAGATCTACAAGTCTGGTAGGCCTTAGTTAGTGGGAAGACTAACAGAGATGTTCTGTGGCATGTGTAAGATGAAAAGAATACCCCAGGAATTCAAAGATGCATACATCGTCCACCTTTACAAAAGCAAAGGCAATCGCCAGTCCTGCGACAACCATAGAGGAATCTCTCTACTCTGCATCGTTGGCAAGGTCCTCGCCAGGATACTGACGAACATACTCACAGAACACCTTGATCATGGCCTACTGCCAGAAAACCAGTGTGGCTTCAGAAAGGAGAGAGGCACCATAGACATGATCTTTGCTGCCAGGCAGTTGCACGAAAAATGTCTTGAACACAATGTCCAGATATACACCACCTTCATTGACCTGACTAAGGCAGTCGACACTGTCAGCCGGGAAGGCCTTTGGAAGATCATGGCCAAATTTGGATGTCCAGAAGCCTTCATTGAAATGTTGAGACAGTTTCATGATGGCATGCTTGCCAGAGTCCTTGACCAGGGTAACTATTCCAAACCCTTTGCAGTTACGAATGGTGTGAAACAAGAATGCGTTTAGCACCCGCTCTCTTCAGCCTCATGTTCTCCGCAATGTTGATGGATGCTTTCGAGGACAGCGATGTTGAAATAGGTCTCATATACCGTCTGGATGAGAAGTTGTTCAACCTGAGGAAGCTGCAAGCCAAAACCAAAGTCCAAGTTGAGAACATTCTCGACCTGCTGTCTGCAGATGACTGTGTCTCAACTCCAGCTCGGAGGCAGACATGCAACAGTGCATGGACCTCTTTTCCACTGCGTGCTCCAACTTCGGACTCAGCATCTCTACCAGCAAAACCGAGGTTCTGCATCAGCCAGCTCCTGGAGAAGATTACCTGGAACCATTCATCAATGTAAATGACCATAAACTCAAAAATGTAGACAGGTTCACATACCCCGGCAACACCCTCTCACAAGCAGTCCACATCGAAGATGAGGTCAACACTATGATTGCCAAAGCCAGCATAGCATTTGGCAGACTCCACTCAAATGTCTGGGATAGGAGAGGCATCAAGCTTGCCACCAAACTCAAAGACTACGCAGCGGTTGTTCTCCCTACCCTCCTCTATGCCTGCGTGACATGGACTGTGTATAGCCGCCATGTTAAAAATCTGAACCACTTCCATATGAGCTCCCTGAGGAAACTACTGAGAAAAAAATGGCAGGACAAGGTACCAAACACAGAGTTGCTCACTAAGGCCGGCATGATAAGCATCCACACCATGCTGTGCAAGGCAAACTCCTATGGGCTGGCCATGTTGTCCGCATGCCGGTAGAAGGTCTTTTATGGAGAGCTACAACAAGGCAAAATATAGCATGCTGGTCAAAAAAAACGAGATATAAGAACACCCTCAAGGTTTCGCTGAAGAACCTAGGCATTGATCCTGATACCGTGGAGAGTGTCGCTGCTAACAGATCTGCTTGGCGCAGTCATGGCAACGCTGGTGCGGAAGCCTTTGAGCAGAAAAGGCTGATGGACACAACTGAAACACGTGATCTGCGCAAATCCAAGAATATCAGTTCCGCAACTCCCGGCCAGCAACCTGCACATCAAAGTCCTCACTGCAACATACTTTTCCGGGCCCAGATCGGACTGATCAGCCATCTCCAAACCCACCCCCAGTGAATCGATTACATTAAATGGTCCTCATCGACACCGATGGACGAACATTATCATCATGTGGCACCATCAAACAAGGCCATAATCAAATTATTGATTAAACCAACTCGTGAAATGGCATCGTTTGCAGTATCATCCGCCTTTGCAAGTTGCCCCTCTACTTCAATAAAAGCCCCTGCGGGCAAGAAATATCTACATGTATCCTGAACTTAAGTTCGATACGCCCCCGTTGATTTGGTTGTCTAGCGTCATAGGAATACACTTGATAATCACGTACTGATTTATCTTTGGGGACCGGTTCGTTTATGTCAAATGCTGGGTAGGATATTTTTTGAACATTTTATTATAATTGCCTATTTTCCAAATGGTGATCTAAATTATCGTCGTCTGACACGAAGTCCACTTCCTGCTATCAAATTTGCAGTAATATTTCTTTCTGCTTCATTAACCCCTTGATGTATCAAGGCTGCTAGTTTCTGATTTGCAGCTTGGTTTACTACCTTACTGACATTTGCGGGCATATCTGCAGTGCTAGATAACTTTACTATTGGTGATGTTCGTCTTATTAATCGTGCTAGTCTTTCTTTGATTGCCGAAAATGCCTTACCATCAACATCAACGATTGCACCAGGAGCTTTATCACCAACAACATTAATAACTTTCATCTATAATTGTTTTGCAAGAGGTCCCACTTTTGGAGCTAACCTCGCGAATAACCCCTGAACAACATCATTAAGTCCATATCCGTAAGCTGTTCTATAGATTGGAAATCTTGAGTTTACTGCTCTCACCTGTTGGGGTCTATAGTGTCTATTGTACATGATCATTGTATTATATTTGCTATTATTTAACAACTAGTCACTGTGGTAATCATCAACGAGTTCATCAATGAGTCCTCGGTAAACACCAATATCAATGATACTGCCTTGACATAATCGCCGACAGATATCAGCTGCTTCATTAATTATTTCTGGTGAGCTATTTCCGGCACGTTTCCCTCCTATGAGAACCTCTAACCGTTGTACGTCATTGAGAATAGTATAAGGACAAACAAAATTACTTCCAAAACCACTACCAGTAGCACCAGCCGCATCAAAAATCTGTTCTTCTGGAGGATCAAGCTTATCGTGAGGTACTTCTTCTCCTTCATCTGGAAAATACACTTTTGTCTGTTTGTTGCAATAGCGGAGGAGGTTGATGGGAAGGCTTTCGCTGGGAGGTTTTTTAGTTTATGTTCCTTATCTTTTCGTTTTTGTTCTTTTTTATTTGTCGTTCTTCTTTTTGTATTTGTCGTTGTTTTTGCTTTTGTTCTTGTTGTTCTCGCATCATTTGTCGTTGTTTTTGCTCTTGTTGTGGTTGTTCTTGCATAATTTTATCATATTTGTTTATTTCTGATAAACATGTCTTGTAAGATATTTCTCCTTTGTTTATTCGACCAATATTTCGGTTTATTTTAAACACTCAATCAATCCATTTATCACGACTTACACCATTAACATATTCGGGGTTTACAAAATGTGTTCTTGAATGATAACTTCCAGCAGAAAACGCACCAAAACTCGTTTATTTCATTATGTTTTAGTGGTTGAATTTTGTTTATTGTTTGTATACCTTCTTTAGTAAATTTATCCATAAAACCAGTTCCCTTTTTCCCTTTTTTGATTCTTCACCAACAGTACCTTCAGGGGTTTCTTCAAGTTGAGGCTGAGCTGCAGATATTTTTCAGCATTCTGTTTTAATACTTGAAGAAGATTCTCTTCCTCCTCCCCTTCCTTCTTCTCTTTCGCAGGCCCCTTGACAGCATTTAAGACTTTTCCAGTAACCGCATTGATGTGTTTAAATTACTGTTCCGTTTCCGAAAAGTACTCAACATGTGCTTCTTGTCGCGCTTGTAATTTCTTTTTATAAATTCGTCTCTAAAGGGAACATATTTTTCTATTGCTTCTAGTGGCTCTCTAGCTAATCTAGCTGTGTAAGATTCCGGATGTACCATATTATGATATAATAATTTTTAAACAATAGCAGCAGAGAGGGCGCTGCCTCCTAATTGGCACCGAGGCAATCGCGTATTTCCTTAGATTTTGTCGCTAATCGCGATATGCCGAGTAAGTCAAGTTGGAGTCTATTAAGTTCGGCGAACAGAGTTGTCTCATACCAAGTACTGAGAAAATCTCGAATCTTTTGCGAAACGGAGAGTAAACCATTTGGAGGTTGTTCGCTCTCTCTGTTGCTGTTTACCTTTTAACATTAGATATTTGATCTTGCCATTATTGTTATTTGTCACTGTCATATTTTCGAATATTACTTTTATATTTTAGATAAAATTGTATAACCTAGCCGCAAAAGGATAATATCAAGTACAGATTTATCGCACGCGATGACGACCTCGACTTTGCCGCTGTGACAGTACCAATGTGCAAACGTATCTATTGCATTTATGCAATAACGTTAGTCATCAAAATTACTTGATCCGCGTTTGATAATAACATGTTTCTAGTATAAGATGGCTTGTTCGAATAGCCCTTGCTCTTATAGAACTAAGACCTCCATCAAGCGCATAATTTTGACTAAAAAAATACATTTTTAACAGTATCACGAGACAAACCTATTGCTTTTTTGTTCTTTTATTATTGTCAGGCAACACGGCGTACATATTACGACCAATAAAGCATTTGATAATGAGTTAATTCAATTCATCCTTAAATTTACCAATAACCTTTAAAGATATGTCGTTGTAAAGTTTTCCTACCGCGATGATAATCGGAAAAGTTCAAATATATGTCAATTATCAAATATGTGCTGATATACATCCTCGCCAGCGCAATCAGCGCCGTATATTTCATAAACAAGCGAATCGGTATCAGTAAAGAATAATTTACTTGAAAGCCACAGCTTCTCAACAAAATTTTAATGAAAATCGTACAAGACCCATTTTGATAAAGCTAACACAGAAACCCCAACACAAACCGGCTTATTCACTTTCAAATTTGTTTTTCTCTGCTGTATCGCCACAAGAATTTCATTAAATATGTTTCATGCTGACAAAATCACAGTCTGGCACAAGTTTATTTCGGCGATTGATATTATTAAATAGCTCGATGTTTACTCGCTTCTAATATTTTCCATCGTTTTTCCAAAAACAGAGCTTTTCATAATCTTAAAAAGTTGTTCTCAAAATCACTTTTATCAACGGCTCTTCTCGAAATGTTTGGGCTAATATAACCTCTCGACCACGGCGACTAATTGGATTTTAACACACGATGAACTTTCCTAAACACAATATCAACATGTACTCCATTATTAACATCTTTATTGTGCAAAACATAATTTCGCTTCTCAAGTAAATTCTAAACTAGCTTACTTACTGTAGAAGTTTGTTTCGTGACGCCATTGCTTGTTGTTTCTGAGATAACTAATTATAGTCGATTATCACTGATTCCGCACAGAACGGATAATCGCTATGTAAATCGTGTAATGGAGTTTGATAGTGAAAATCAACTTCAATAAAATACGAAACATATGCAGGTATCTGTGTTTATGTCTCCGTTAAAAATATGTTAGGTGTAATCCAACGAAATCCACCAAACAGCATTGGTTCTATAATATGTTAAAAAAATATACTTCCATGGAAGAACAGGATTATCATGTATTTGTTCTTTGCTTCGGAACATTTTCGTTATAATACTAATAACGACACGGATATCGTGTTCGATAAAGTTAAACATGTCAACATAAGTTAGTAATTCTAACTCCACTTTACTAAACTTCAACAGGGCATCTGATGACAGACCAGGAGCACGAACAAGGATCTAGTCCGTAATTGTTATAGCTCACTTTTGGAAAACTCTCAAATACATCTGCCTTCCGTTTTCAAATAACAATCATGATACTCGCCAAATGTCTAGCACTTGAATTCTTGTCAAATATCGTGTGCATATTTGTACTTCTCATCAGTTATACTTTCGTTTTCAGCTTTTTATTTATATTATTTTCATCAGGTAAAGAAGTTTCATAAAATTACTCCAATTGTCGAGATACTTGTATGGAAAAACTTATTTTTGTTAACAAACTTGCGTTGGCGATAACACAGTCTTGTAGGTTCTAAAACTCGCTACAGCCTTTCACCAGCTCTTCTAACGTTGTTGTCATAATCTGTAGGTTCTCAATGAAAGATAACTTCCCTAAATTAACTGACATATACTTTGCAAAATTATTTTAGATACACTTGATTACCTTATCGAGTTACCTTACGTTATTAGGTTATCTAGATTTAAACGAGACGTTATTTCAGGATCAGCAACAGTTTCTACAATAATGTGACTGTCATTTCCTAGGAAATTGTGAAGAACAATTGGAATAAAATCTGGAGCATGAAACTTTAGATTACACTTGTAGAGAGCCGCTCCACGATATTGCCCCGAGAAATGACAATGATCACGTACGTTTTTATTACAAGGCGCTGCTGACACACTTTCTGTGTCAAATGCTTTTTCACAAATATGACAAACTTCTGCTTGTTCGTGGATGGATTCTTGCTGAGCTGTCAGTTTTATCACTGGAGTTGTTTTTCTTGAGGAGCCAAACGGCTGGATTAGGCTCGTTGCAACATTGTTGCTGTCTATTTATTTTAATTGGTTTGGATAACCTCAAATCAACGCAACAAACTCTCTCTTGTACCCGACTCTGCAAGGAACATGTTTTTCTTGTACTTGATTAGTTAGGATCATTTTCTGCTCCAAGCACAGGCTGCAGTAAAGAGTCGAAGTCGGCGTAAATAACGAAGTGAACTTTTTAATTTTGTTTTTATAATTGACAAACCGAAGAAATTTTTCATCCTCGCCTGGCATTGTTATTCGCTGCACATCAGTGCAGTACTGTAGATGCTTTTGTAAAGTTTAGTTGTAAAAGCAACCGAGTAAACAACGATAGCAGAAGTTCTTTTTATTTTTTTGTTTGATGTACTGTTTACCAACAAGTCCGTTGAAGTTTATGAATGATCCATACGTAATGTTTTTATTAAACAGTTTGTTTATTGTCGATTGCAAGGCTGTTTCAAAAAAAATCTTGGATATACTTTTTCATGCTGGTAAAACCACATACGTTAACATAAATATCATTTTGATTTTCGAACTGTGGTATTAGATTTTCTGCAATTGGAAAGTCAATGCCAGCAACTTTAATTTTGAGACGTGAGCAAAATACTTGTCAACACGATCAGCGTTTTGTTTTCTTCTGCTGGAAACATCTCAGAAAGAATAGCACCTCTCATCAAGGTTTTTGACTTTAATACAGCAGTTTCTGTTTTTCATTTTTGTGGCAGGTCAATATATGAGCACCAGCGTAATACGTTATATTTCATTGTGTGAAAAAAAAATCAGTTATCATCTCAAACTTCCACCCAGAACCTGATTCGGTGAATTTTTCTATCTTTTTTCCAAATTTCCTGGTGTATTTTATCTGCTAGTGATGAAAGATTAGTTCCAGGCAAAACACGCTTGGATTTTGCACTAATAAAAGGATCTGCAATTTCCTCGTCAGTCGACTCTTCTGTCACATGTAATTTATAAAATATAACGTGGTACTGCATTAGGATTTTCAAACCCTTAAGTTTTCAAGTTCACGTATTCTAGTTAGTTCTAACAAATGTAGAAGATTTATAGATGTAAAATTTACCAAAACGATTTGTTCATGTAATCAATAACTGTTTTAAAATCCAGCAAAAGCGGTAGCTATTTTTGTAGGTTCTGCGATGAGGCTTTTTGTGTTATATCACGTAACTTCAGCATTGTTATATACTGTACTATTAAATGTCTAATTGAGTGTTCAACAGGTATAGAGCACCGCACTATACACATGTCGAAGGGCTAAGTAAAATGCGTACAATTAGCGATTAGAGTTACCTATTCTATAACGACAAGCACAAGCGAGCAGAGTATTATTATGTTCACCCCAAATACAACCTGTCCGAGGGAAATATGTTAGAGTCGGTGATGCACATCAAATATAGCCAACCGTTTGGAAACGCAACACCAGCTGGTTATAAGAGTATCGTTAAAGGTGATAAAGATGTGCGAACTGAAATACTAAAGAAAGATTTAATTTACTCGTTGTTTTGTGATGAAATTTCAGCAGGACAGCGAGTATATCATATCAATTGTGCCTTCAATGATTATATTTCTAACTTGTTTTTACAAAATGAATATCAACCTCATCCAGTATTTGATCTTTACGATGCGAACTATTGTGGAATTGTCCAAACAAAACAAGTGCTAGGTAATTTGTAAAACAATGGATATCTTAGAATAAGAGTTGGAATAGTCAAAAACAGATTTGATGGTTATTATAGCCACAGTTTGTTATGAAACGTTTAACGGACTTACACCAGATGGTTCGGTTATTAATTACATCAACCGCATTCAAACCGACAATCGTCTAGAAAATCTAGAACTAGTTACCAAACGAGAAAACGTTAGAAAAGGACGAGATGGTAACGGATCCAACTTTAAATGTCCCTCTATACCTATCATTGCAGTAAACATTTAAAAAACGAAGACATTATATTTCATTCAATATCAGCCGCAACAAATTATTATAAAATAAAACTGGCAACTGTTAAGACAGTTTCGGACGGTATTACAAATACGGCAATATCACACTCAATCTTTGATATAATATCTTTTTGGCATGATAATTAAACTTGTCATAGTACCATAAAATGATAGCATCTCTATCATAAATTACATATATTCTTTTTCCGATTCGGTTAGTAGAACGTGATCAGGTCCGTTGTCTACCAGTGGAAGATTAACATAAATATTTTAATCACTGATCTACGAACAGCTTCTTTAAGCACACGATGATTCATAATTCTGGATTTTTTTATGATATCTTATCTTATCTTTCATTCTATTATTTAAATTTTACAAACTTATATTATAATATCAATCTTCTCAAAAAAATTAAATATATTTATAACACACCATTAACGCAGCGGAAAGAAATTTAGACATAGCTCAAGAATCTAACGTCATCGACGAAGTCGTTGATGTCAACGTCAGCAAAGCTGATACCATGACAATGTCGTGGGATAAGAAAAACTATGGGAGACATACAACACGGCCGATACAATGTTAAATATCACATCACAACAAAAAATTCAAATTTAACTTTACCGTGGATGAGAATCAGTTGTTTTGGCAGCTGATACAGCCATTTCTAAAAATCAAAATACCCGACCGACAGAAAAATATTAAATTATATTTCATATTTGTTAAGGTCTTAAATCTGATAATAATTTCTGAAGATCGCCGACGATATTTGATATCGTTATGTAAGCCAGTAAAATGTAAACCTATCCTATGCAATTATGAGGAAATTTACCCAAAATTTCGTTTACAATGTTAATTTTATCGCTGTACCCTCGCCACTTGACGAGGCTTTTATTGCCACGCTTTTTGATTACTCGATAACAAATACATCTTGTTCAGATTTGTGTAGTTCTTGATCGTAAAAGCTGGCAATTAATACATCCTTTAGCGCCACGTTAAATGTATTGTTAAAAGTACCTTATCAACTACAACTTCAGCCCAGTTTGGAGTAAACCCTTTATCAAATACTTTCTTAGTCAGAGGAATCCGAACTCAATCTCGCCTTAAATTTATGTCTGAGGAACATTTTTTCTTTTGCTATTGTTGGATTTGTAATTGAGTGGTTTGGTGACATTTTGATAGATTTATGTTTTGTGCTATTGGCTTTATGAACAATCTGCGGAAGATCGTTATTATATTTGTTCGTATTTTTAGCTGTCAAATGTATATGGATCAGCTCGCTTAATGTACGATTAAATCTTTATACGACAACGCTTTTTCCTTCGTTTCCTGTAAGATAATTATGTATGTTATATTGCTCCAAAAACTGTAAAACAAATTTCTTAAAAAACAGTAATTAATGACCTGTCAAAATTTAATTTGGTTTTCTCGGTGTCGAAGACGCTCCTGTACTTGTTATTACTTGTTTTAATGTATCCGTTATTGATGTTCCTATTTTATCTGTAACGACTACACTATACGTGTATTTACTAAAAACATCAATAACATTAAACAAGTATATCTTCTGAGCGCCATCAGCGCCAACATTAAACTGAACAAATTTTGAGACATCTATTAAATCTAATGCCCATATATCATCAACGGTATTTGGGACAACCTTAAGTCGCGGAAACTTGTTTATGTTTATGTAGTTCAGCTTCGATCGATTGCAACAAGGACTTTTTCATCGGTGACGTATCATCATACAATTCTCTACTGAGTCGAAGTTTATATTTTGCTCCAATTAATACCTGCACTAGCTTTCTATCAAATCGTTCTCGTATATTTGCAGGTTCCATATCGCTTTGTTCGTCGAGCATTATCTTATCACAGCCAAGTATATATTGTTTGTTATCCCGGTAACAGATATCGTGACTCATTGCTATTGCATCAACTTGATTATAAGGTTCTTGTCCGGGCAGAGGATTATCGTTTTCATCTGGTTTATTATCTAGGGGATAATAAGGCCCAGTGTATTTGTGACCGGGCAATGTCCAACCTCTACTTGATATTGGTGATTTGCCAATAAGTTTTTGGATATCATTGCCAGAGCCAATAACTTATAGGCGATTGCAGTATGGATAGTACGTAACAATTTTAACATGTTCGATACAAATATCCTTATCACAACCATAGCTACAATAACTTCGTTGTTGTTTCATTGTTTTATTTTGTTTAATCGTCGACGAAAATAAGGAAGTCTATTCCAGATCATGACTTCAGCGAAGCTGATGTTGACTGCGTCTCCGCTACTTGTTTGACTGGCATTGACGACAAAAGTCGTTGCCACGAAGTCGGAAATATAATATTGCTTTACCACAAACAGGACAAATACTTTTTAACATCATTTGTTGATTTTATTTTTTCACTGTTCGCTCAAAAAAAGTCGGGATATCTTGACATCTGCCGGACGAACATAATACAATAATAACCACAAGCAGATGTTCTAGCCTTTCTGTAGTTGATTAAATTAGTAATTTATTTGTTTAAATGTTTGAAGAATCTATTTATTTAAGATCACTCGGAGGATGTCCGAATTAATCAAAATAATTATCATTGTAAACAGCTACCCAGTGAGTACCAGATCCATCACTAAAGTTTGGTATGTTTACAACCCACGAACCACCTGCTGGTACATTACATAATGTACATTGGAATATGCTCCGTGAAATCCTTGTTCAACGACACCGTCCTGGGATTTTAATTTTTCAAGTATAACAAAATTATTCAGAGGCGTCTGGTCCCCGGTAAAGTCATTCCGCGTCCGATTCCCAACAGACTTCCCGCTATGCCCGCTAAAGTTGGAGGAAAATGAATAATTCCTCCTTATTTTGTTTTTACTCGGCAACTTCGCCATTGTTTTCATTTTTTTTTAGTTTTTGTCGTTGACTTCAGTCATCTTGCTTAACTAGCTGACATTTAGATTTTATTGTCACATAAAACTACCATGTCGTGAACGACTTTTATCTTCAACCACTTGTGTCCTGAACGATAGATTTGTTTGGTACCATCTACAGCGATTCCATCGCCAGATATTGCTCTTTTAGTTGCTCATGATACTGCTCCTGATGCTGCTAGTACTTATGTTCCCAGAATAGGTGCAAGTTTTGGTATAGCGCTAGCTATCACAGAAAGTACTGGTGTAAGAAAGCCGTCATCTTTCGCCATTGCCGTTACTTGTGCAACAGACAGTTTAAGAACAAACGGTTCACCTCGATTGAGTTTCTTGATTTGTTGCTGCGTCAGCATTACTTTGCTGTTGTATTTGTCGTTGTCAACGACTCCGCCGTCGGAATTATCTTTAAGGAAATATAACGGCTTTTGGCCACCTCTGCTGATAATGTTTCAACTTGGCCGGGTGTCAGATTTATTTCTTTGTTTGTGTAGTCTGTTTTCATCATTTTATTTTGTTAGATTACACTTGTATTGTCATCCTACCTTTCATCGAATCAATCGTCAAGAATCGATCGCTAGACACTAGCGCAAAAACATTAAACGGAGTTGCTGAAACTCCACCAAGCCTTCAAGTTACTTATATTTCTGCGATTGAAATAATCAGTTGTTCGGAGTGTTTTGATATGTCAAAGGAAAGATCTGATAAAGCGTACGAAATTCTTCAATATTATTCTTTGATCCTCCGTCAGTGTCTTGGTATTTTTGCATCGCCTCCATCAGGTTCATAGATGCTCTCGTAACATTTTTATCAGCGCCGCTGTACAATCACATTAAATCGCTCGTTCTGGATATTGATTAGAGTTTCTTGTGACGAGTATTCTTCTAACGTTAGAGTTATCGAATGCGGCATTATTTTGTAGTTGGATACCAAGTCATGCTGTTTGCTGATAAACAACAAATATATGCCTTGGCAATTGTTCACTTCAGTTCGCTGAAATACCCCACATGTAGTCGGTTGCGTTAGGAATAGTTGTTTGATATATTTTATGCTGCAGAAAATAAATCATTTTTGTATATGATTCAAGCATTGCATTAATCTCTATTTGGTCACTGATGGGAGCATTTGAGGCATCCAAAGAGCTAATCTCGTAATCACAAACTTTGAATCTACCCCTCCAACTCATATAAGACAATTACTTTGGTCTGCTCGTTCTAAAGTAAGAATGTGTTTCAACCCTCGAAATACTTTATGGAGGTCGAGACAAAATCTAAATATTGTGCTTAACGGCAACATCATTGTTGTTTGTTGCGATTCGGCCGCAAGTGCTTTTCATTTGGTATAACTTTCGTTGTAACGTTGTTGTGGTGTATTTGTAATTGCATTTCATATTGAGCTTCCTATTGTAATTATGTTAGCATCAGCTGGATTTGCAATTGCATTATTATCATCTACGCCAAGAGCACCAGGACCAGTACAAAATTCACTTCCAACAGCTTGTCCTACTCCTGTGTCCTTGAAAAACAATATATTTTTTGCGATTGATCATGAATAATGATCGCTAAGTCAAACAATATTTAATATTGTAGCTGCAACATGTAACCAGTCCACAATATCCTCCACTGATTGATTTGTTAGTAGATATCGTGCACTTTTGAACAAACTCCAACCATTATTACAAGTGAAACTTCTGTGTCGGCTGCGATATCACCATCAGCTGCTGTTAGTATTCTACCACGAACCTCCAACATCGCCGTGTGTGGCAATACACACACATCTTCGTCTCTGGTATTAAAACTTCGCTGGCTAAGGATATTTGGTTCGTTTGAGTGATCGTTGAGATATTCGATATACTCGAATTTTATTACTGTATTGTCAGTATCAAATTCTTCACTGCGATCGAGAAATTTGTAACTGACATATTTTATTTCATAATTGCCACACAAAATTACTGCATCTGAGCCAAATATAATTTTTGTACTGTTTCATTTACTAGCTTACGTATTATCTCGTCATCTCGTGGCGACAGTCTTTTTAGTGGTAGCTGTCATAGCTCGTATTGTATATTTCACTTAGTGCAATATCTGATATTGCTTCATTTCTTTCAGTCACGGAAATCGGCGGCTTCTCTCCGTTTTTGCATCAGCCATCTTTTGTCCGAATGCGGTGCCGGCCGCAGATGAAGCGCCTGTCACAAAAGCTTTACCAACGTCATTTGCAATTGGAGTTACTTTACTAATTCCCGGTAAAAACAAATCAGCAACTTTTGTAAAAATATTTCCAACAAATCCACCTACGATTGTTTTGCGATAAATTTTTCTTTGTATAATCTTTTTATTTAATATTCTATATAAAATATAGGCTTATAAAATTTATTTAAAATTACGTAACGAATTCGTCGTTGACTACGTCATCGCGACTTTGCGATAGCTGCGCTATTGCGCGCATAGGTGTAAGGAATACGTGATAAGTTCACTTTTAAGATCTCGTTGTCGCCCAGACTGATGTGTTAGTTGCATCGTTATATTTGTTATCTGGTTTTAAGGATTAATCGGATAGCATATTATGTGTCAAGGAGTAATTTGCATTAGCGATCCCGGCGGAAGATCTGGTGAAAAGCTGTATATATTTTGACATTGGTTTCTCATGGCCGAGTAAGACCCTGATGAGATAAAGCAATTCATCAAAATAGTGTTTACTTCTGTTATCTTAACCGGAACATCCTTGTCGTACGATATGTTTTGTTCCGCAACACTGCCATATTTTTGATGATTAAAGCCAAACAGAGACGCAACACTAATCCCTGGTGAAAAATTGATTATTACATTTTCTTTTAATGTTATTCTAGTTCGTAGTGAATTATAGTTCGGATTTAACTCAAGTTTATCTGCATCATCTCCATGTTTTTTGTTATTAGTTCTTTTCTCGTTGTATTAAGATCAGTTACGTTATATGTTTCTTGTGGTATTTTAACTGATACTCATGCGCCAGGTTTAAATGTAAAGTAGTCGTTGAAGTTTGTGTTTATATTTGACATAGAATGCCATGTATCAACACTTACTTAACCAAGAAGAGAAAAATCTCGTATGTTATTCAACCATGACACATGCGTAAGTGTTTCAGAGAAAACGAGAATTATCGTTTAAGATACCATTCATTGGTGCAATAAGTATGGTTCTTCACGTGTATATGAATGTTGTGCCAGGCAGCAAGAACACATAATAAATGGAGACATACATATGCTTCGCACAAAGATTTTCTATAATTATATGACAATCGCAGGAGTAAAAAAGAGTAATTGGTTAAAAATGTGTGTGCGTATGACACCTGAAGAAGGCAATGCTATCAATAAATCATAGTTCATGATAACATTATCAATACAATAGCACTGATATACCGCAGTATTATCAAACAGAAAATAATCGAAGCGGTACAACAACTCTAAGATGAAATCACGAAGAGAACCACGTAGTCCAGAACATACAAACATATGTGTGGTTGTATATGATACATGTATAATCGTATTGCGATACATCCTCACTTACCCATAAAAATCAGTATAGAGTCTTTATATTTGTGTGCATTGCTGTCATCTGTTAATGCACGATTTAATCACGAACTCATACTTTGGGGAAATATTTTCCACTGCATTTGGACATAATGGTTAGGGTGGAATGAATTTCTAATCCCAGGGGAGGTTTAAAATCATACGTCCTAAAATAGAACTCTGTTAATGTAATGATGTTATCCCAAAGTATGATATTGGTGGTAATCGTGTGGCAGTTCAAACACAAATGGGTCTAGCTACTATGTAATAATGGCAGTACCCCTGATAATGGTGGTATCCCAAAGAATGGTAATTTTGTGACAAATCATGTACAGATGGGTATATAAACGATTATGTTTGATTCCTTGTAATGGTGGTATCCCAAAGTATGCTAATACTATTACAGATAGAATGTAGATATAACTGTGATACTATCAGACTCCTTTAAATCAAGGTGTTACCCGGTAGGATAATTTCGATACTAGTGCGACAGATGAAATACGGCGGGGGGGGGGGGATTATAACTATGATACCGTACGATCCCATTTAATGGAGGTATCCCAATAATGGTACAATTGTAATATGAAATACTGACGAGACCAACCATGAAAAAAATTGTACTGAATTAGGCAAGCGCTGCATCAGCAGATGTTTAGTATATAGGATTAATGCTACTTTATTAATTTAAGTCTCCAGATTAATGGCATTTCAATTATATTTCATGTCATCATCGATATGGGATTAATACTACTTTAATCATTTAAGTCTCCAGATTAATGGTATTTCAATTATATTTCATGTCATCATCGATATGGGAAGATTATTAGTTTTCCATCTGATGATAAATAATGATTATAAATATTCATTGCTGTCTCTTATTATGGAGCGATAGAAGATTATCGCACACAAGGATCCATTAAACTCTACAACGGAATCTTTAATGTAATGATTGGGATGATTTATGTATTTTCATTAATTTAAATAAAGGATGAATGATGGATATTCATTGATTTAAATAAGGGATCACGGATACATGTTCATTAATTATCGGATGACTGAAGGTTGTTTATGAATTTAATCATAAGACGACAGGTGCGTTTTCATTAATGTATTATATGATGAGTGATGCATTTTCATTAATTTAGTTAGAAGATGACTGATACGTTTTCATTAATTTAATCATGGAATGGCTGCATTATTTTCACTTATTTAAATAGAAGATGACTGATGCATTTTCATTAATTAGTTAGGAGATGGCTGATACATTTGTATTAATTAGTTAGAAGATTACTGATCCATTTTCATTAATTAGTTAGGAGATGGCTGATAAATTATTTAAATTAATTTAGTCAGAATATGACCGAAGCATTTTCCTTAATTTAGTTAGAAGATGACTTATGCATATATATTAATTTAGTTAGAAGCTGACGAATGCATTTTAATTAATTTGGTTAGAAGATAGCCGATAGCTGATGCGATTTCTGGTTCAGTTTCATTATTTTCATTATGGGATTGCTGGTGCATTTTCATTAATTTCCTTATATGATTGCTGGTGCATTTTCATTAGTTTTATTACAGAATTGCTGGTGCATTTTCATTATTTTCCTTATAGGATAGCTGGTGTATTTTAGTTAATTTCATTATTGGATTGATGGTGCATTTTCATTAATGCATTGAGAAGGTGACTGATGCATTTCCATTAAATTAATCATAGGATGATTGATGCATTTTCATTAATGTAATCATAGGATGACTGATACATTTTCATTACTCTGATCAGAAGATGACTGATGCATTTTCATTAATTTAATCATAGGATGACAGTTTCATTTTCATTAATTTATTCATAGAATCACTGATGCCTTTAATTCCTCTATTATGCTTGATATAATTAACTAATGATATCAATATTCCAATGTGATTTACAGCAAAATCTGTATAGACTCCAAATAAAATTATAAATACTCACCCTATCACACATGCGAAGATCGAACTTAACGTCGCTAAAAAATTTCGGCGAAGTGAAATGTCTTGTTTATATATTATCTTACAGTGGTCACCCAGTTATACAGACGCTCCCTCCAGAGATCACCTCCTTTACGCGACCAGTGTTCTTGGCACCAAGGAGTTTATATACAAATATACGCTTCGTGGGCGGCCACTCCTCTGATACATCATTATCTAACACATGCCATAATTTTCAGGAAATGGGCTCAATAAAGTTGTGGTAGCTTAGGGCCTTTTTCCGTCCGCATTGGCGTCAACTCAAATGTTTAACTTATTGCGAACGTTCATAACTCGGGACAAAATGTAAGAACCTTGCCTTTTTGTCCAGAAAAAGTTCCTTTAATGTTGAATATACACTGTGATTTTCTGTTTTTACTTCGAAATTCACGATGTACAATATTTCATCGTCAACAGTAAAGTCCTTCGATTGCAAACATAAATATGTCCAATCGGCGAGATTTATTCCTAGCTCAAACACTGCCGGCACTCTGATTCCCTTCTGTGTGACTTGCTTCTGCAGGCAAGACCAAAAGGCAGGTAAAACAGCAAAAGAAACTCAAAGTCTGTGTTTGTGAAACATGTTTCCACGCGATTCCATGTACCACACAGTTTCAACTGTTATGGGTAGATCCCTGAGGTTAAATTCCTTAGGTTATGCAAGCACAGCAACAATTCAGCGCTAAGGTTGCTTAAAAGTTATCCAATGTGTACCGTCACCTCGTATACTGGATCAAAAATTGCATATTGTGATACTATCATATTGGAAATGAGCAACAGATACCCAGTCAGATCGTTGGTGTACTGGAAGTGAGCTGCCGATACCCAGTCTGAAATGTGTTGTATTGGATGTGAGCTGCCGATACCCAGTCTGATATTTGTTGTATGGGAAGTGATCTAGAGATACCCAGTCTGAGATCTGTTGTACTGGAAGTGAGCTACAGATACCCGGTCTGATATGTGTTGTATTGGAAGTGAGCTACATCTACCCTGTCTGATATGTGTTGTACTGGAAGTGAGCTACAGATACCCAGTCTGATATGCGTTGTACTGGAAGTGAGCTACAGATACCCAGTCTGATATGTGTTGTACTGGAAGTGAGCTACAGATACCCAGTATGATATGTGTTGTAATGGAAGTGAGCTGCAGACACCCAGTCTGATATGTGTTGTAAAACAATTAAACACATCCAGATATCAGGCTCAATTTTGCACCATTAGTAAACAAGTGTACCACGCCAACTACAAAGAGCACCTGATATGCGTTTTACAAAGACTGCCCATGACATGTCTGTTACAGACTTCACATGATAATCCCATTACAAACTGTACATGATACGCATGTTACAAAGACTGCCAGGATACGTCTGTTACATATTTTACATGATAATCCCATTACAAACTGTAGATGATACACCTGTTACAAAGACTGCCCAGGATGTGTCTGTTACAGACTTCACATGGTAATCCCATTGTCACGGAATTGTATAAATCCTTTTATTCATTAATTACATGTACTCGGGAGTAGTGAATGGGGGCACTAGAACGTCAATGGGACTTAGCATTAAAAACACCCCCTGGGCAAATATAGCGTCAAGGGAAATTTAACATGGAGAAAAATCGTGGGCAAATATAGCGTCAAGGGAATTGAACATGGAGAAAAGTCGTGGGCCACTCTAGCGTCAAGGGGAATTTAACATGGGAATAAATCGTGGGCCACTCTAGCGTCAAGGGCAATTGAACATGGGAATAAATCGTGGGACTGTCTAGCGTCAAGGGGAATTTAACATATGGAAATTGAACATGGTGGGTCTGTATAGCGTCAAGGGGAATTGAACATGGTGGGATTGTCTAGGGACAATGATGGTAGAGGGTCAAACACAACAGAGACAGAAACATACATACACTAGTACAAGCGTGAGATTTATATATAAAGCATTACCAAGACCTGAAATCTTGCCTGGGTGTTCAAAAATTTGCATAATTGTAATGATGCTATAAATGGCTATAATCAAGGAAATGCTCAACGACAAAATGGATGTGACTAAAAGTAACGCTTAAATGACGAAATTGTCCCAGAATTTAAAAGAAAATAAACCTATCCCCGAAAATAAAGTTACAATGGTTTAGACTAAAATGGATAAAATTAGTAACTACTTACAATATCAACTTCTGTGACGATCGTGGATAAATACCTATGTATCTATAATCAGCTGAAATTCCTATGAAATCCCACTATCTATTTATAGCTCCAACTTGTGGGTTATTCCTTTGGAAACTCCCACTATCTTTTTATAGCCTCAGCTTGAGTGACGTTCCTGTTTATGAATTCTAGTATATATGTATAGCTACAAAATGTGGAAATCCCCAAGTCGATATTTATAGTCTCAAAATTTCCAGCGTCAGTGACGTCACTGTACTGAACACTAGGGGATAAATGGCAACAGTGTTGCAAGTGGCTGACCTGAATACGCGCTACTGTAGGTAGGTAGGTAAAGTGTATCTGATAGGGATAAAGTGAGTTTTATAGGGACAAACAGAGACCAATACACACACACACACACACACAACATACGCGCGCAGACACACGCACACACACACGCACACACACACACACAGAGGGAAGAGGAAAAAACAAACCCCAAATATACTATCAACACAGAGGGGAGATAATACAAACCCCAAATATACTATATACACAAGGTCGCTAACGCATACAAACCCCAAATATACTATCCACACTCGGGAGGAAGAAAAAAAACAACCAAATATACGATCTACACAACGTACGCTAACACACACACACACACCACACATACACACACACACACACACACACACACCACAGAGGGAAGAAGAAAACCATTATACACTATCCACACGGAGTGAAGAAATAACCCTTTATATATATATACTATCAACAGAGAGTGAAGAAAATAACCTATTATATTCCATCAACACAGAATGAAGAAGAAAAAGTTTTTTGAAAGCACCTAAGCCCTCACCTGCAATGACCAACTCTGCCAAACACCTACACCCCACCCCACCCCCACTCCCAACACTACAAAACCCATTTAAACCGTTATTTTATGGCATCAGTGTGTGCTTTAGGAAACATCAAGACACAAAATGATGGATGAATAGACTGACTATTGTTTACGGACTTGCATGCCTAAAGAGCGTGCGTGAAGGAAAACATCCCTCCATTTCAATTATAACTAAAACATGATCCAGAGGATAGAGAGAGGTGAAAGAGAATAATTTCATAAAGTGTGAGTAAAAACAAAACACGCCATCCTTATTATACAATGTCAAGACCAAGAGACACTTACGTTTTCCTTCTGGTCTATTCTCTTTTAGAAGGTAGTATGAAATTTCACATCAGGGCCAACGCATCGGCTCACATTGTCAATTTTTCCATTTCCATGTCTTTACTGGCACAAGTTCTTCATCATCTTCAATTTCTTCTTCTTCTTCTTCTTCATCCCTCTTCTCTGTTTCGTCTTGTTTCTGTTTCTTCTCTTTTCTCGTAGGGCACTCTGAATTCCAGTGTCCTTTCTCCTGACAACGATATTAGGTATCTTGACTTTTGTCTCTCTTTCTTAGACGAAGCAGATATTTTGGAGACAAATACCCATTTACCTTTGCAGATATAGCAAACTTCATTAGCACACACTTTCGTATGACTCTCATCAAATCAACGACCAAAAGAGTAAGTTTTGTTGCCACTTTCACCTGTGAATTATGCTTTCGTATGACTTTTAGCAAATATTTGACCAGCAGGTCGATCTGTGCTGACTCTTCCATCTTCTTGATCGTTTGAGAGTGGAATGAATACTCTGACGCTAAGACACTCTCCTTATATACAGGGACCTGCTGCGTATGAAACCTAGTCAAATGTAATTTTGCAATAAGATGAAACGATTTCATTGAAGAAGTAAAAGGCAATGATGTACCGTATCACCTCACACAAAACCTGAAGTGTTAGCTCAGATCCGTGTCAGCGATTTCGAAGACGACATAACTGAGCTTTCATCAATGCTCTCCATTTATGCCACAAAACCACGAGTCCTGATTCACGTCAAAATTTTGTTCGGTCCATAAAAAATAGTATCACATCTGAGAAACGCAAAAACGAACTTCCAGAAAACTGAGAACGACGGCTTACACCCACAACGTGAAATGTATGAGTTCAAGTAGTGCGTAAAACTTAGTCAAATTAAATTGTTATGGTCAAGACGAAACGATCTCTTTTCGAAGAAGAAAGCAGACACCAAGCGACAATGGCGATCTGTGTCACACAACACTTTTCAAAATGTATATGATCAGAGGTTTGTTCTAGCGATCTGCACGGTTAAATTAAATGTTGATGTATTTTGTAATAAGACGGACACACTTTCCATGGGATCGCCCATGGAACCATTGTTCGTGCATTAGTTTAATTTTTTAAAATATTTTTTAATATAAATCGCCTATAGGATAGACCCAGTAAGGCATGGCCATTCTCGTCACTGTGTGAATAGCTACTCAAGTCAATTCGAAGTGAACGCGGTAAGAAAATAAGTATAGTCAATGAAATGGCTTACAACGGGTGATGCATTGTTTTGTTCTAGGACTGTGTGGCATAATAATCCCTATGTTCTTGCGTTGTTACCATTACAGTGCAGACAGACTGAAATGTGAACTTACAAGCCCTCTTTGTGTGTGTGTTTTACCATTTCTTCTTACCACATCAAGATACTGAGCGTCACAGTATTGGTTCGCGTTTTCAAGCTGACCATTTTTTTTATATCTCACTTAAACATTTTAACATAAACACTCACACTCACATTGGTAGAGTCAGAACAGATGTGTTACACTGTTGAGGGGCATGCTATCTTTTTTTTTCAAACTAATAAATTTGGGGTTTGTATGAAGTAAAGAACCGAAAGTACTGTGAAACTCAAGGATGATGACCCAATCTGTGTGTCTATTGATGCGTGTATTTACTTAAGAAGAAATATGACCTCTAAAACACAAAGAGATACGGCAAGCATGATTAGAATGAACATAACGATGTTTTCCTTCACGTCCGTGTAATTTAGAGCTTCAATCCTCTTTGAAGACAAAATTGGTCTCCTTTTGTAGAGCTTGAAATAATAAAAAAACCTGAAAAAATCTTAAGCACTTTGCTATAGATAATTTCATCAACAGACTAAACAACATAAATACCGTTACAACACTAGAAAGCCTTAAATCTTCTATCAAAAAGAAATGCATCAAAAAAATTAAAGATTAACGATAACTAACCAATGAAACCGAATTTAACAAAGGCAGTGACATGTGAAGAAATGGCTCTCACTTTGGAAAGGTAGGCGAATGTACTCTGTCATGCACCATCAACTTGAAAAAAATTATAAACAGAGAGAAACCTGAATTCAAAATTCAGTTGTTTTTTTCTTCAAAATTGTTTCGTTTCTTTTTTCTTTTTTTGGAACAAATCTAAGCACTAATATAGAGTGGAAAAGGGAAAATGCACATACAAGCTTTGATATTTCTGAAAAAATGAGGGGATATTCCTAACGTTCATAACCACCTATGAACATGGACTTGTCTGTGACTTATCCACAAAACAAGATGTACATATTTCTGGTCAAGCTGCAAGTGTGTGCGTGTTTTTGAAAATGGTAAAAATTGGATATACAATTTTCTCGTGACACTTATAAAGTGAAGAGTCTGTGCAAGTGTCAAAAGCCAAAGTCATATAAGTTTTGTATTTTGTACGGCTTGTAAAGATTTCCACTTTAGAAAATGTGAAGTATCACAAGTTATTATCACAAACAGAAGTGGAACATAGGGGCTTGCAAAAACGAAAATAACCCAGACAGTTGGTGTCATCAAGAGTGCTAGAGACGGTACCCGAACTTGCTTGCTTGCTTACTTGAATTAAAGTGATTTTCGCTCTAATGGAGCATATATCACTGGTATAATAACGCACTGCGTGATTTTTAATTACTCCTGGGGAAGGAAAGACATCCTCATCCCCCAGGCTTTTATGTACTCACAGACTACTTTTAAATTTAGCCACTCAGGTGTAGGACTAACTAGTCCTTAACAACCTGACTGAAAGGCTTTAAACATGAGTGGGAATAGTCTCACCACACACTCATTTTTCTGTCCGAGCGTGGTAAAGGAGGAAAAAGGTGCTCAAAAAGACAGCCATGGGTGTTAAGTACTTAACAAAACGCTAGCCCGTACTTATTTCAAATCAAGTCGTGTCACCAAAAAAGACGACGTGTACGACATCAAAGGCATTGTCAAACGCAGAAACCGTAAAGTGGGCAAAGGACGTGAAATGGAAGGATGTTTTCCTTCACGCACGCTATTTAGGCATGCAAGTCCGTAAACAATAGTCAGTCTATTCATCCATCATTTCATGTCTTGATGTTTCCTAAAGCACACACTGATGCCATAAAATAACGGTTTAAATGGGTTTTGTAGTGTTGGGAGTGGGGGTGGGGTGGGGTGTAGGTGTTTGGCAGAGTTGGTCATTGCAGGTGAGGGCTTAGGTGCTTTCAAAAAACCTTTTCTTCTTCACTCTGTGTTGATGGAATATAATGGGTTATTTTCTTCACTCTCTGTTGATAGTATATATATATAAAGGGTTATTTCTTCACTCCGTGTGGATAGTGTATAATGGTTTTCTTCTTCCCTCTGTGGTGTGCGTGTGTGTGTGTGTGTGTGTGTATGTGTGTGTGTGTGTGTGGTGTGTTTGTGTGTGTTAGCGTACGTTGTGTAGATCGTATATTTGGTTCTTTTTTTTTCTTCCTCCCGAGTGTGGATAGTATATTTGGGGTTTGTATGTGTTAGCGACCTTGTGTCGATAGTATATTAGGGGTTTGTGTGCGTTCGCGTACGTTTGTGCGGATAGTTTATTTGGGGTTTGTATTATCTCCCCTCTGTGTTGATAGTATATTTGGGGTTTGTTTTTTCCTCTTCCCTCTGTGTGTGTGTGTGTGTGTGCGTGTGTGTGTGCGTGTGTCTGCGCGCGTATGTTGTGTGTTGGTCTCTGTTTGTCCCTATAAAACTCACTTTATCCCTATCACATACACTCTACCTACCTACCTACAGTAGCGCGTATTCAGGTCAGCCACTTGCAACACTGTTGCCATTTATCCCCTAGTGTTCAGTACAGTGACGTCACTGACGCTGGAAATTTTAAGACTATAAATATCGACTTGGGGATTTCCACATTTTGTATACTATATATATACTAGAATTCATAAACAGGAAGGTCACTCAAGCTGAGGCTATAACAGGATAGTGGGAGTTTCCAAAGGAATAACCCACAAGTTGGAGCTATAAATAGATAGTGGGATTTCATAGGAATTTCAGCTGATTATAGATACATAGGTATTTATCCACGATCGTCACAGATGTTGATATTGTAAGTAGTTACTAATTTTATCCATTTTAGTCTAAACCATTGTAACTTAATTTTCGGGGATATGTTTATTTTCCTTTAAATTCTGGGACAATTTTGTCATTTTAGCGTTACTTTTAGTCACATCCATTTTGTCGTTGAGCATTTCCTTGATTATAGCCATTTATAGCATCATTACAATTATGCAAATTTTTGAACACCCCAGCAAGATTTCAGGTCTTGGTAATGCTTTTATATAAATCTCACGCTTGTACTAGTGTATGTATGTTTCTGTCTCTGTTGTGTTTGACCCTCTACCATCATTGTCCCTAGACAATCCCACCATGTGCAATTCCCCTTGACGCTATACAGACCCACCATGTTCAATTTCCATATGTTAAATTCCCTTGACGCTAGACAGTCCCACGATTTATTCCCATGTTCAATTGCCCTTGACGCTAGAGTGGCCCACGATTTATTCCCGTGTTAAATTCCCCTCGACGCTAGAGTGGCCCACGATTTTTCTCCATGTTCAATTCCCTTGACGCTATATTTGCCCACGATTTTTCTCCATGTTAAATTTCCCTTGACGCTATATTTGCCCAGGGGGTGTTTTTAATGCTAAGTCCCATGGACGCTCTAGTGCCCCCGTTAACTACTCTCGGGTTTCGTTTTTCATGTACAAAGATACCAAAGGGTTATTTATGTATATTGTACATTATTTCGAAATAGTGAGTTTAGTTCATCCTATGCCGCATGTGCATAGTGGCTTCAATGGGAAAAACCGATTCCTTCTAGCGCACAGACAATATATGGTGACTTCATCTGTGTATAACTGCCTCACCTTAAGATGAAATCTTCACATTACGGAACATCTTGTCAGTGAATGGTCTACTTTAAGGACTTGCACATCTTCAGCTGTAAAGGTATGTGAATTATTAATTTCTTGTGTATAAGTTATAAATATTGTACCACACGTTTATTTTGGTATGTTTGCTATGTAGCTTCAGATTACGCAGCGAAATGCAAATATTTTCTATTCTGGTTTGTGACTTAGCAAGGAATTTATATAGCAATATATAGCTGCATTTTTAAGAAACGTTTAGTACCGTTGTATTCATGTCGGGCACGGATAGGTATACTTCTGAACATGTTTGGGATTTTGTAATTGTGCCGATAATGTAATCATATAACTTACCACATATAACTTCATTACGTTTTATCGTATATGGCTTGTCGTGCACAGTACACGGTGTTAGGTGTATTTTCAGCTGACCCTAAGGATCAGAGAGATCAGCTGTAGAGGTGACCAGAGCGATCATGTATCGCAGTGATTGGAGTCGACTCTAGAAGTTGACGATAACAGCTGTGAAGCTGAACCATTGCAGCCGTAGAGCTGAATAAACAGTGTTGCTAGTCCAGCAGCAGGTGATCGGACGTCGCTGATCGAAATTGGTGGGCGCTGACTGCTTGATTGACAAACCTGGAATACTGACGTCTTGATTGGCCAGTGTGACTGGTAGCCGAGTGTGCTAGTGGCGGAGTGTAACTCATGGCTGTAATCTTTAAGTCGTGGGCTAATTATTGGGGTTTGTAAAACCCAGTGTGTTTTGGGGACTGTGAAGATAATTTGTATATATGTCCCTTTTTGTTCGCATATTTTCACTATTTGAGTGAATATATTCTACTATATGAGTAAAATACTCCATTTCTCTACTATGTGAGTAAAACACATAATTCTTTCGGTGTGAAATCATTGGGAATTATTCTCCTCTTGTGCTTGTACTTTGCAAAGCCATTTGTTCTTATTTTCATTATGTATGTGCGTTTTATGTTAATTGATCCAATATTTGGATCATATACACGCACATATTAATCATAATTAATTGCTCATTTAAGTCGTTCGTCATTTGTATCACCATCAAGTGTTCTGTTGTAAAACCGACATCCCACCCGGTTATCTTGTTACACAAATTACAAGCAGTACATTATTCACCATTTACGAATAGCATATAATAAGCCCGTTGCAAACAGTACATGATAGACCTGTTACTAACAGCACATGCTATGACTGGTAAAAAACAGTGGACACTGCACCTGTTACAAACGTTACAGGATATGCCTTTTACAAAGAGCAAATCGTATTCCCTTTATAGACAGTAAATGATATACCTGTTACAAACAACGCATAATATGTCCGTTACACATATTACATGATATGCCCGCTACAGAAAGCACAAGATAAGCCTGTTATAAGCAGTGCATGATATATGTTACAAACATCACATGATATGCCCGCTACAAATATCGCATGATAATCGTGTTACAAATAGCGTATGATATGCCTGTTACCAACATCATGTAATATGCCTGTTTCAAACGGTACATGTTGCACCGTTTCATGTTATTTATCACATTATTGACATTGACGTTTGACTATTATTATATCATTGGTCCTGGGCAGAGTTACACCAAAATAAATGTAAATATAAAAAATCCACTGCTGTGATACGATAACAGGTCACAGCGACACACCTTCGATAAATGATATATAACTAGTTTGCTACCATATTTTTAATTGTTCGAAAGCTATAATCCGTATAAGTATTCAAAAGCATGGGTGTATATTGTCCATCTCCGTGATTTTGAAGTTAAGACATGGACGTATATATGGTACAATACATGCAGTAGTATGCAACTGACGGTTTTTCCCCGAGGGCCCACGTTAAGGCCTTTCCACCAGTTCTCGCCCCTAGCAATCGATATTTATACACTGTCTGTAGAACAAGAAAAATATGAATGTGCTTATGGCTGCCTCTGTTGTATATTTATTTTCTTTCTTGTTATAATATGGTATATGCAAAGTTATAATTTGATACTGATAAAGGATGAAATATAATTGAGAAGTGAATGTTTTCCTATTTAATAATTGTTCGTGGCTGCTTATATATACAAATGTTGAGTGGGAACGAAACTATTGATTCACAAAGTATACTGAAGGAACAAAATGAATTTTGTTATAATGCAAAAAACTTCCAAAATAATAGAATGTAAAAAATGGGAGAGAAAAAAAAGATCTTTGTATCATTTGCATGCGTTATACAGCTTCGTTAAAGAAGCATAGAAGATGTTGTATGAATAATCTGAAACAAAAAAATAACACTGTGACAAGTTGATGAATCTGACAGTGACCGTAGATGTATAACGAAACAAACTTGGGTAGATTTTTAAAGCCAATAAAACTGAAATAGAATCTGCTGCTTATCGTGCATGAATGAGTACACCCTACAAAGACATAATAACTTACCCACTGCTTTTGATGAGGTCGTTGACGAGGAATTTCAAAACCCGGCTAATTGCACAAATACTTTGGGTCTAAGAATATATAAGTAAACGAATAACATCCGATCAAAACAATTAGCAGTATTTGTCTTACAAAGCAACATAAGACGACGCAAAACAAAGCCAGCTCGAGTACATAATAAATTTCCTAAACATTTTAATAAGAGATAAACAACTCACTGAATGAATTCATGATGGTGCCATCCTCAATGATGGATCATTTGCGGTTATTTAGGCGGACTCCTTTCTGAGCTACGTTTAAATTCCTGCCCGCAAGACATTTCGCTATGAGTACTGTGAAATGGGTGCACTTAATTTTTTGGCAAGAGTCGACTTACACCTTTCTTCTTACTTCTCGCAACGGCAGACGCTAAGGTTTTTTTCATAAAATGCCGGTGGAGGTTTATAACAGAATGTAACAGGAAAGTTTTAAGTTTTTTTTTTTTTCTACCAGTTAAATGACCACTTGTGGGTAAGTGTATAAGAAACTCCTTGGCATTGGTACGCAACAAATGTAATGCTGCCTGCCTTGGAAAACTCTGTGGCAGACCATGATATTATGAATATGGTATAGCACGTATGCAAATATTAGGTGATGGTCTAGGAGAACGATCTTGCCTTAAATGTACCATCGAAGACGACAAAGCACGTACCAAACTTTGCCAGCAATGTGGATATGCTTGTGTGTACTATAAATCGTAGAAAAATAAATCGAAAACACAGACGCAGACAAAAACTACAAAAAAGAAGAAAGAAAAAAAGAAATAGATTAAATGCTCACCAGGATTGAAACCATTGCAGTTTCTGATTGTGACAAAAATTAAACAAGTCTTCGAAAGAATTTTCCAATTATGTTGACGCTTTGTCCCTCCCTCAGTATAGTCATACATACAGTGCCACGACTAAAACAGCTAGCACTGCAGCAAGGAAAATACGTACCAATCGTATGAGAAAAGCAAACATATATGAGATGTTGAGATCCATATTTATACTGAATCCATAATACTGAATCACCACCACCACTAGTTGTCACTGCAATAGCAATAACAACAATAACCAATAAAACTACAGTTAGAAAGCAAAGACAACGTGCAGGCGGACACAATATCAGAGTACCAAACGGCGCAAGAGAATCCGATATCCTTACGATAATAAGAGTAATAACAAAACGGTCGTTTTCGTCTCGCTTTGCCATTGCTACTAAAGTACGTTCTTGTTTAAAAACGAAGATGTGAAATGGAAAATCATGTGGACATTATTCCACCCATCTACCCACCTGGCAAAGAAGCTTAACAAATATTTGCAAATACGACTCCTTGAATCGTCACGGTGTTACAAACTCTGGTCACATTGAGGTTAAAACAGACTTTATTATGAATGCCAATCTGGTTATGTCACGTGACATGGGTGGATTTAAAACAATTACTCCGTATATTCACAGTTGTGCCTGCGTAATTCTGAACCTCAAATATAGCAGCGCTATCAATGATGTAATTGGCTTAGTCTCGAAACTCTAGAGAAATAAACCAATGCACGGTCGGGATGGACTGATGTGCACAAGTCGAGCTCCATCTGTCGCTGTATCATCCGTATTATGTTTTAACCCTTAGCAATCCAAAATAAGCATTCTCTTTCTACTTACAATACGTGTATGTAGAAATAGATACAAATTACTGATTACTCTTCTTAGACATTTGATTCCTAAAAAAGTAGCGCCAGACTGAGATTTGGACGTAATTGCATGAGTCTGAAATGTTTCATGTTTTATGAAAAACATGCTGAGAGGAAGCTTTTTTATATAAAGACAACTTTGTGTGGCAAGAACTAATCATCAGCTGTACGAAATGTGCTCATCAAAGTAGGTCTTCACCTCAGTATGGATATAATTCCTCTGCTTTTCAATCGATACGATTTGTCGAACCACTTGTCAAACAGTAATTCTTTATCGCACGCAAATTTAACGAATTTGACATGGATTTGGCTAGTTTCATTTCTAAAATTCCAAAGCCTCTGTTAACAAATCATACCTCTTGAAAATACATTCCATAACCACTTTATAATTACCGGTAACACGTTGTTGTACCGAGAGTAAAGTGTAGACTTCACGATTATCGCCAATAAGTACACTTTGTAATAGCGAAGTCCAAAAAAAATTTATCTGCATCCTTTCCTTAAAAAGGGGTTACTATCATAGTATTTCGGGTAACAGCAAAACCTTAAATTCTGTATAAGTAAGGGATACGTTACTTGCCAGTTCAAATTATTTTAATTTAAACTGCAATTTCATTTCGTCTCTCGCTATATGCATTTTAATTTCTATTTCTTCTGTTGGCATATACATTTCTCTTTCTTATTGTTCATTTTATATATGCATATACATCACTTTTTTGTGAAGATGGAGCTTTGTTAACGTCATTTCTATATACTTTATAACTGATTTTTTAAAAATAAATTCCTGTCTAATCCTGATACCGACTGGCTAATCAAACCTAATACAGAGGTGCTACTCTTACATTCAAGGTTTCAAAGGGTAATATAAAGACATACAAGCTGGAAACTAGTGAGAGAAAACATAATTATCGTTATAAGATTTTACCACTGTCATTTTCCAATTAAGATATATATTGCATTCAAGGAAGAAAATAGTTCCAAAATGGCGCCCTGTTGTACACATAAATCATTGCAACAAACGATCCTTAAAACGGTGCATTACAAATATAACAATTCTTTTTATGGTCACATGTGTCAATATTTTCAATACTTAGAGGAAAATACACTTTATTTTATTATAAAATATGCGAGATTTTAATGCAGATCTGGTTCTTTCAGTAAAGGTGTACAGATCATTGATGGGCATTTGAAATTGTTTTCATTCAAATTGATACATTCGTTTTAGATCCAAAATATAATAAAGGCGATGCTTGTATCTCTCTATTATCTCAAATTTCATATTTCTCTGCATCTACTGATGATCTACAAAGCTTTTGTCCACTTCTTTCTTTCACATATAAGGACAAGTTTAATTTTCCATATCATCTGTAGGGGCGACAAATTCAGCAGTGGAAAACTAAATATAAGCTACTTTTCTTTTATTTGTGAATGTTAGTTATACAGCCACAATTCACATCATATTGTACTAATTATTACTCCATTCTTGCAATCTGATCAAATGTTGCAATTTACCAATCATACTGGTTTTAGCAAAAGTCATATTACCTACGTTGGCCGTAATTTCTATACACACTCATACATACACTCATACACAGAGAGATGAGACAAACATACGGTGTATGTATTTGCTGGAAACGATTTAATGACCTGAGGTAACGCAAATGACAATAAACGTGTGCATTGAAACGAGACACCTAAAAATACAATCGTGCAACCGCTCCAGTGACAAGAGATTAGCCAGCAAATCATGGAAGGAATAGAAAGATAGTTAAGGTATTTCGCAACTAAAGAGCATATTGCTAGGAAACATGTAGGGATAATCTGTATAGGAAGAGAGACTGCTACAGATTGGAACGGAGTTTGACAAACTTGACAACAGAAGGCCTTAATGACTAGAAAAGCTTGGAAAGAAACTGAGGAACTAATTTACAGTTAAAAATATCAACACTGTTATATATATATATATATATATATATATATATATATATATATATATATATATATATATATATATATATATATAGATATATAGATATATATATATTCCTTAGAATGGGCTATGGGTAGAAGAAACGACAATTAACCCTACATTTAAAGATAAGTGATAATTGCAGACAAGGATTCACAGTATGATTTTGTCCTTCATTGGCATATAACATAATTTAAGTAGTAGTGAGAGAGTGAGCACGTCCATTGTATTGTATATAAATACAACCATGCTTACTTCTATCAGAATCATTTTCGATACAAGAAACATTTCGTTTCATTTAACCAGTGTCAGAACATTTCAAAGTCGCTATGAATGTGTGGTCTTTTACCATTTTATTACTGCCATTGCCATAGGAGATTAGGTGACCTGCATAAATATGTTATACTTCAATATGTATCATATCTTGACATTTTGCTTGGTATGATAACATAACTTATGCCGACAGAAGACACAAATTACTAAGATAAAGTATTATGCCGACAGCCGACACAAGTTCTAAAACGCTTCATTTAGAATTGTGATTCATAACATTAAAGACGAAAAGGCAGAGTTAAATTAAGGACACAAAACGCTCTTAATGTAAATATCGGTAGCAGATACTAAGTTTATATGTATATATATATATATATATATATATATATATATATATATATATTGAACTATTACTGTTTATGCATAAAACTCCATGCGAGTTCAATCAGCATAGAAGATCAATAATATCGATTGTTAGGTGAAACGAGGCCTTATGCTCTAGCCAGATCGTTTTGCCTGTGAGACGTCACTGCAGCAACTATCCCAAAAACCCTGTATTATTGTTTATATTTTGTGCATCTCAAGATATGCTTATATAGAAACTTGGGAGCTTTTTCCCATCTGGTTTGTCCGTTCTTTCATTAATGTAATTAGAAACGTACATGTCTAAATGCAACTAATAAACACTCAAACTGCTTTCAAACTAATTGAGGATTCGGAGCTAAAAATTAGATAATTTGTCCAACAAACTTAACATAAAGGAGTCAAGCTGGAACTTAGTTTTTAGTTTGCAAACAATTTAACAAATAGTGTTAAAACAAGTGATGATCTCAAAGAATCGGATGATGACATGAAAAAATAACAAAATAGGAACAATATAACTGATATTGCGTTCAATTTTCGTAATCAATATTATCATTTTTGTAGCTCTGGTCTGCATTATTGTTATCACTGAATCGAACAAAAGACAAACACAAAGATACAACAAAGCACGAGAACAAATGGATCCAGGAATGTTAAATAGTAAGAAGAGCACACCAAATAAGCATGTTTTCTTGAAGTGCTGTATTCAATATTGAGCAAAGGGTTTCATTTCTTTTCAATACATTTTGTTTGCAAATCCTTTTTTAAATGACTAATATATTTGAAGGACCTACAGAATGCTTGCGAAATGGATGGTCACTTATGTTTCGTTTTACCTAGGATGAATTCAGGGCCTTTAAGATTTTAATTAACTATGATGTTTGAATGATACCTGCTAAAATAATGTCTACATCATGTTAAAGAGGAATCTATTGTATGTGGTCATTAAAATATATACCCATTTTGAGGTAGAGGATGGCTAGATCTACTCTGTAAATAAAATTACAATTGATGTATACATGTCAATTATATATATCGAAAGTCATGCACATATAGTGTATACAAAATATTTACTACAGATACCCAAACGTCTAAGATTTATTGCCATTTTATTCATTTGTCACATTTGCTTAATTATATTTTATAATTCTTGACCCTTGAATGTTATATAAGTAATTTGTGAAAGACCATGTCTTTACTATAGTCTCTCAATACTCGAGGACGATCATATCTAAGGATTAATGTGTATCTGACCCGTCCTCGAGGACAGTATATGTTTTGTTTTCTCACGTCCGATTGATCGAATGTAGCATCGATTGGTTTGGTTACTCACATGGCTGTAATCCCAGTTCATAGACCATATGAAAGACTATGATATCTGGAAGTTAGTTAAACATGTGTAATTGATAACTATAATTTATAGTGTACTGAGAATTCGTATCACATGTAATCTGAACCAATTTTACATCAAACCCTTGATATCGGACCTCCAAAGGACCAGGTAGAGCAATTGTGCGCTCATAATAAGAAAAAAAAAGATATTTAAACGTCCGTCTCGAATACATGTTAATAACGAGCTTATGTTCCCAAATGGCCAATGGTTCGTCAACTTCACCGATAGCACTTAAAAGTTACCTTAAAATTTAATTTGTATATATCGTCTAACTTTCATAAACTGAATAATTAAGTTTCATCAACCATTTTCTTCTTATTGTTTATCTGGAGATATACGATGCATTAGTAGATTGTGTGTCAATGTCCTATGACCTTTTACACTGCATGCTTTTATAAATTTCACAGTAATATAATTTGTCCGTCAACACGATCTTTGTACAACGTAAATCAGACCTTCTATTGGAGCTCCTACAGTTGTACATGATGTTCAAGATTAAGTCATTATTTGGCGATGATCTTTCTTTTTCATTTCTCTCTATGATATGATATCTAAAATACTAGGACATCCGAAACATTTTGTCATTTAGTTAACATAGAACGCCTTGTCTAAAGAAATGTGTGATTTGATATGTAATCTGTTTATGGTACGTTTTGCTAATTACTTATATGGAATCTGTTGATGATGCGTTTTGTTAATTAATTATATGGAATATGTTTATTGTACGTTTTGTTAATGAGTTAGATGGACTATTAACATTGTAAAAGATTAAATCAATTTCAATTTCTTTTAATAAATAGGTACTATAACAGTAAAGGAGCACTCATACGGATTCTTGTATTGTTCGTTGATCAGGGAAGATATATGTTTTTAGGCTTGACCTATAATCAACCTGTATCTGATTTGGTAGATATATGTATACTTTCCTAATCCTAATAGGTAAGAGTTTTACTGGGTCATATACATCACGTAATTATCGCTCAAATATATTGAGACTTTATAGTTATATATATGATATTCCATACATGTGTTTTTTTCATTGTCGCTACTAGCAATTATTAGGTCTTTGAATTTGTTTATGCAATGTCATATGCATGATTAGGTATTGATATATTCCTTTCATTTGTTTCGTTCATTTCGTAGAATATTGAGTTTGTTTTAGTTTATTGTTTCGTTTTATTTGTTTAATTAAACATATCAGCTACAAAATTTATTCTCCATAAAAATATATATAATTTATATGTTCTGGTATCAATTGGATTTAGAAAATGTATTTCTTGCTCCAGTTATCCCTTTGGATATGACACTTCTGTCTTTACATTAGTGTTAATTAAATTAAGACTTGCACAAAAGCAGGACACTAGCACGACGTGTTTCTGCAATGTCCCTTTAAATAGTCATGCGAAACAGTTGACTTGCAGCCTTTAATGTTAATGTCTGGTCCTAGAAGACATTTGTTGTATTTGGTAAGTATGGCATTACATGCATCATGCCTTTCATTTTATATCCGCTAATTTGTCCTGGCATACCGAAACTGAGGCTGTTTGTCGTTTTTTTATAATGTCTTCTTTTCTCTGTTTTGTTTACTTCTCTGGCATGGTACTAACTGACAATAAATCTTTATTTTAAGCATGCTGATGCCTTTCATCTTTGATGTCATTAGGGTAACCATATTGTCATGTAATTAGAAGCTTTTATTTGATTTATTTTTTATTTAGTCTGATATAAATGAATGTTTCGTAAACTTGTACTGAAAGATCAGATTCGTTTTCAATTTTTCCAATGTCCTCTACTTTAACAGACATCGATTAAATCAATACTTTATTCTTTTGTACAAAATGTAAAAGATGTAACACCGAATGTTTGTATATTTAAAATTCTACAAAATACTATATATACTTATATGCACCGCAAACTGATTTTCCATTGTGATTGTGTAATCAATGTATTTATATATATATATAAAACAGTTACCCATATTTTTCGATGTTGCATAATGCTTGATTTGTATTATAAGCACGAAAATGAAATATAAAAAATTACCAATGCAACTTAGTTATGAAATTGTTCTATTATTACAGACATGTAATCTATCTCCCTTTATAAGATATGTCATTTTCAAGTTTCAACTGTTATGGACATCTCTTTTAAATGTAGTGACATATAATATATATATATATATATATATATATATATATATATATATATATATATATATATATATATATATATATATATATATATATATATCAGCACATCAACACATATAACTTTCATTGTTTAAGGAAGTGAGAAATGTTCGCAGGACAAATTTGTATGTGTATTCCCAACTCTCTACAAATTAAGTGGTTACTTAACTACGTTCCTCTTAATCTGAAATATTTCTTTCAATCAGGTTCAACAGAGAACGGGTCGTTTTAGATAGCTATCTGAAATAAAATGTTCCATTCGTTATTAGCAGTGGCAAGTTGTAGATATTGCTGTATTTCACATATATTTCCCCCCACTATATTTAACAGCTGTAGTTAACTTAATTGTCTCGTCTCTTGACTTGAACCATATAGTATGGATACATGTAAGTATAATGTATAATATTATTTCCACTCTATGCCGATAAATGGATTGTCGATACGCACTAACAATATACTATTTCTCTTTATCTTCCGCTAAATAAATTTCTTCCTTATACTATGATTTGGACAATTCAATGAAACCATCTTAATATATTATATCTACATTACTACTCAATGTCTTTGTGCTCAGTGTTGATGCAATACTATGATCAGAACATTTAAATGAAACCATCTTAATGCATAATATCTAAATTGCTACTCAATGTCTTTGTGCTCAGTGTTGATGCAATATTATGATGTGAACAATTGAATGAAACCATCTTAATGTATGATATCTACATTTTACTCAATGTCTTTGTGCTCAGTGTTGATGCAATACTATGAATTGAGGCTTGGCATTTCTTCACATATTCGTATTTAATATTTTTGTAGATATATAGTGAACAATTGTGGAAACCGACACACAACTTAGCAGGACAATCTTTCCAATAGACACCTGTACATACGTTTAAAAGAACCTTTACAGATCTCGGAAAGTCATGTTAGTGCGGTATAAACTAGGACAGTAAAGTTCAAGAACGACATACAGATTCATGCCCACAAACATGCATATATACACAAAAAACATGTTATTATCGAAAATATACATTTTCCTCTAGACCTGACAATTTTCAGTGGAATTTGTGTCAAGTAAACTAAACTTAATCCATGCCATATCCATATAGAAAGAAAAATGATGTAGAGACAATTAGTTCCTATAGCCACAAGACCTCTATGGATTAATGGCTTATCACATCGAAACAATTCGTACCGGTTGCAGTAATTTATCCTGTTTGAGTTTGTCAGTGTCGTAAATCAGATAAGGTTCAGAAACTCTAGTGTCAGACGATATATACAACGGATGCTGGTCATTGAGATAATGAATCAGTAATTCGCCTCATGGAAGAAGCAACTTACACATAAATTCCTAGTTTACATTTCTGTTCACGTCACGATGTCGATGAAATAAAATAAGTGATCTTATTGCGAGAAATAACAACAAATACAAAACAATAATACCTGAACCACTTAAACAACTTTATTAGTCGATCATGATAACCATACAAACTATGAGTCAGTATCGTCAAGTCAACCGAAAAAGTCCAAAGAAAACTCCGATATATCTACGGCTTTACATTTTAGCCCCCACAAATTATGCTACCAATCCCATACAGTATCAGAGAGAGAGAGAGAGAGAGGGAGAGAGACTTATCATAGGGCAAAGTCGTAAAATAGTATCTGCCTAACCTTTGTGAAACAGTGTAGTCGTGAATAAGTCGAGTATTACTTTGTCAAAAGGCAATATTTTCGAAATATAAATTCCAAAACAGTGGCATACATGTAAGAGTTGTTTGACTATTGTGCATGTTTTTACGTTCAAAATATTATGTATGCGCGTATCAATGATTTCTTGAGAAATTGATCTGAACTATTAAAATCACTTTCAAAATCTCAACAGGAGGTGGTGGAGATAAAAACAAATAAACTAAATGGTCCACGCTGTTGCTGGAGTCCCGAGAAGGAGGTGGTCATAGGCAATATTTGCAGCTTTAATATTTCAGAATTACTTGTTTGATTCACTAAATGTCAGATTGTGTTCCTTTTGGAACCTTATTGACCCTTTCATATTATTTTCATTATTATGGTTTTTTATCATTTTATTTGAATTCTTTATATATTGTTTTATTTTACAAGAATGCCATCATGCTTCATTCAACTTTCATTTTGCTATAAAAGTCGTTTTTCAATGATTCACATTTTATATTGGAGCTTGTGTATTATTTGGTTTTTTTCTTAATATGTATACGTTATGAATGCTCTACTTGACCTTGTCCAGACGAACGTTCATGGTGTACCTAAACAGTAATATTTATTATGTATTCATCAAAATAAATAGCTAAATATTTAAATGTGATTGTGAATTAAACATTCAGAGCATTGTTAGTAGTAAGTATATTTACTTTGATATCAGTCTTGGTTCTGACCTTAGAAACCTTTCCAGCGGAAAATTCCATTACGTTGATAAAATATTTCCAGAAACTGGTAATTATGACCAAGGTGAAGCAGATATATATATATATATATATATATATATATATATATATATATATATATATATATATATATATATATATATATATATATATGTATATATATATACTCTTGTTTACATTGGGGTTATTCATTCTTGCGTTAACATCTGAAACATGAGTTTCGTTGTTATGTTCAGTTATTTTCCTTTCGCTGTATTTATTTATTTAATTGTTTGTTCACTTGAATTACAATGTGCTCAATGATACTATTTGAATAACACTTTAATTTATAACTATAATAAATTCCTATTAGGACAATTTGGATGACGTGATTCTGATACATCAAAAGACTCGACGTCTCCACACTCCAGACCATTGGAACATTAACACGGAATAGGCTACAGTTACATCAACACATTAAATGTTAGAATGTATTTGCAATACCACATGAGTTCAGTTCGAAATTCATATATTTGGAATATGTTATAACTGTTATGACCAATTGGGGTAAATTTCACAATGCTGTGAGTTCTTTCTAAATTGTCACCCTGTATTCTAGGGAAATAAATTATTTGTTGAGTTGTACAAAACGTGTTGGTTTTCTCATTTAGACCGGTGATCACATCGATCGTATTTGAGAGCTCTAGATAGGATTTATGAGACTGAATTTCTAACCAGAGATACAACCCTACCCAAGACAATTTGGATTGAGTATTAGCCCTATAAAGGCTTTTTTGCTCTCTTGGGGACTCACGTGACCCTAAATGCTCTGAGGAGACAGCTGGAAGATTATTTTGAGATACTATTTCAGCAGGCCCAAGTCCATGAGATCAATATCAATTGACCAAGAGATTGTTTGTTTGAACTCATGTGTCTTCTTAGTGCATGATGCTATGTCAAATTGCCGCCTATCATAGCTCATAAGTTTACTGGGCACTCCAAAAACTATTTTACCTGCTAATAATTTTTTATGTAACTTTTTTGACCAGGAGGCGACGCGTATGTTAAAGTTGCACATGAAGCACCAAAAGAATGTGCAGCCAGCTCAAATCTTGTTTTCAAACTGTTAGCGATGGTAGTCAGACTGCTTGCTTGCTTGATTGCTTGTTTTCTATTTAAGTCGCTGAGCCCACGTCGGCACATGTGACTGATTAATGTATAGTGATGACTGCTGGGTTTCTCGACGGGTGGTGTCAGATTAATGCGACTACCAGTGACTTTAAGGTGCACAATATGTATTACTTGGTCAATCGCCATTGGGGATAATTCGTGCACATGACGTCTTCGCTAACCCTATATACTCTTGGGCCGATCGAACACATATGTTACTGCTTTGTATAAGTGACATCTATTGGATTTCATGAGCTGCCGCTCCTAGTTTGAAATGTCAACTAACCAATAGCGTGTAACAGTGGTGCGTTGTAATTTGGCCGAAAATGGTTGAGGCAATCGATTTCAAAAGGATATTGTGTAAGTTTAAGATCGAAATTATGACTACGTACCAGAGAGAAGCAGATACATATTGTTGTTTTTATGGAGTGAAACGCATGTGTACAAACACGGAACGGAGCTGGAGATTTGCTTATTTATGAGTCAATCGAACGTGTGTGCTCCGTTTGTCTCTATCAGGTAGGACCAACAAACTTGAACAACTCAAATCTGATTGAATGCGTTGGCTAGCACGCAGCATGGAAATATCAGCTTGAGGTGTATATATGGTTATCGGAACACTGGCTAGCGAAGATGTGCATCTGTCGACACCATGGTATCAAGCTATGATGCCACGCATCTCGTATATATTTGCGACGGTGGGAATTACTAGAAAATCGGCTGTCCGTATTGCTTTTGTTAAGTTGGCGACACCCATGTTCAGTGCGTACATGCTCTTTGGGTCTTTGGGTGAATCATATTAGTAGGAATCGTCCCACAGTCTCGGCCTTTGCATGCCTGAGATTCGAAAGAAGGCATAGGACTCGGCAGGAAACTCCTATTGTCGGCTAAACGTGTCTGAAACGCCAGTAGTATATATATATATATATATATATATATATATATATATATATATATATATATATATATATATATATATATATATATATATATATATATATATAGATATATATATATATATATAGATATATATATATATATATAGATATATATATATATAGATATATAGATATATATATACATATATATATATATATATATATATATATATATATATATATATATATATATATATATATATATATATATATATATATATATATATATATATATATATATATATATATATATATATATATATATATAGATAGATAGATAGATAGATAGATAGATAGATATGTATATGTTATATCTTGCCCATTAGCTTAATTTCGGATGCTCTCTGTTATAAACTTTGGGTTAGCCACAATCGTAATAAGACTCTCTCTCTAAAAGTGTAATTTTACTAAATAATCTTAAATTTACGAATTTCGTGTATAAAGGGTAGTTCACCTTTCCAAAATGTTATAATAGCTGTAATTTAGTTAAGGTTGAACACAGGCATTTGGCAATAGGCAAGTTAGGTTAGACCAGTGGCAGATTTGATCTTTATATAATCATGATACGTCTTTCCCAAAGTAATTTTCTAGATAAAATAAAAAAACCGTAAGGCAACTGGTTAAGGTGTCATATTTACAATCGTGGTTATGGTCTTCGATTATATTGCAGGTGTGCTGCCGGATGGTAGCGTCTTATCTCCCAATCAATGGGAGGTTCGGGGCCAGTCTGTCAAATTGCTCATAGTTTTGATAGAGCCAAATATTGGCATCTGGAGGCATTGCAGTGTATTCAAGAGAGTAGGAACCAGGACTGGCATTGCCTGCTGAATTACAGTTATCTCATTTCAAAAGTTAGACAAATGCATGTTGTTGAGATCGATGTAATCTTAGGACTGTCCGATGATTTCAAATTTGATACCGTCTGAGGTTCTCAAAAACGACACGGGATGAAATTCATTCATTGCATCGTCATGATGTTAGGTGGAATGGTAAACATATACAGTCTTGGCATGAAACATTCACAAGAATCCCGGTACATCATTTTCCGTTAGTAAACAAAGACTTTTAATTCTCTGTTTGTTCCGCTTTTCTTAGTCTTTCTCGCAACATGTTATGAGCTCAGAAGGGGTATCGATATCTCTTTCAGTCTTTTCCTTGCTGAGACGTGGAAGACGAAGAATTGGCTTAGCCATCAGCATGCAGCGAGCCAAATTGGTATTTTCCAATTTGAAACAAAACATATTTGCCTGCTGTCAGGAAGGATTCTTTGGAACTTTGTTTGCCAATGATGGCAGCTTGGATAAATTCTCTTCCTTCCGTCAAAGCGGCGCCTATCAAAGCGTGCAATCCTCAAGTCCCATCGATTTTAAAATGGGGTCCATGGTACGAAACGTGGATTTGAGTATGTCTCCAACATCATGTCCCCCTTGTTGTGCAACTCCTTGGTGCACAGAATACAAGACGTACAAGTCATAAGAGAATCGTTTTCAAAAATGTATTTTTCACTGTGACTTTTCTTTAGAAAGTGGAACAGAGCTTTAATACCAACGTTGGCACTGTCGAAATATGAATTAATGAGAGGAAAACACTGATGATATACAAAGTCATGGCTTAAGTGATACGTGGTTTCATTTTCGTCGTAATTAGCGATGACAGACTATTACCCATCACGCCATACTCCACCACATCGGAGTCCACAAATATCAAATTAATTTCTACCCTACAACTGATAGGTTTAAGAAAATACTTAATAATTGTGCGTTGCTCTGGATGTTTTTCTTTCTTGGGAGTCATACAAAGGATACCGCCCAAACACAAAATACAAAGCAGGGTAAAAGTAATGGTCTCGACTTTGGAATTCATTGCATTGTTTTAGAACTCAAAGGCACAACGCATGCGAACCTCGGAAACACGTTGATGACATGAAATTAAATATTTGTAACCTCGAGTATATGGTACCAAATGAGAGACATTGGCTTTATCAACTTGCAATTAATGATCGATGCCCTCCACTTTGCTTTGACTTCTGGAAACGTTTCGTCGAATGGCTTTGTGTATCGTGTACGTCGCTTGTCCTTGTAGACATCGTCTCACCTGGGTTAAACGTACATTTTTCATTTTGGTTTTGGCAGCATGATACAATATTTGAATATCTGCTAAACCCAGAGGATGGGTATGATTATATCAAATGCTAGCTAGAAGTTAAAAGCTTCTGCATAAGGGCTGTCTTCAAAGAGTCATCAACTGTTCACCGATGCTACTCGTTGTTTCTTAGGGTTTGGGGACTGCTTGACGTGTTCGACGAGCCATAAGAGTAGGGTATGCTGCTTGTAGTGAGTGGATATTTTTTCTGTTTACAACTTATAGCATCCTTTCTTTATTTTGTAGTTTTGGCGAAGAAGAAGTGGACATCATCATTTTTACCCAAGCTATTACTTCTTCTCGTCGATGAGTAGTGGTACGAACCAATAAAGAAGTTGGTGCAATCTAGGTGTGGATGGGAGCCTGAGTACTCTTCCTCCTGTTTCAGGTGAAAGAGTTAAAGGCGTTGCAAGGCTTGATCGTACCGTTGCAAATGTGTTTTTTCTAAGAAATGTGTGCAATTTATCAACGTTTTCAGTCTTGCTGTAACTATGACATCTCGTTGAGATTAGTATTTGGACATAAACGATGTGTCCATTGTTTGTACGAATGATGAAATTCCGTTCAACATTTTTTAGGGCCAGATATTGTCATTCCATAAGATTCATACGTACATGTATGACGCATTGTCAGAAAAGAGGTAGTTTATATCTTCTCATGATGCCTCCTAAACGGGATCAAGCAAGCAAGCCTGACAAATAAGGAGCCAGTTTCAGCAATGATCCTAACTGATAAGTGTTTTCTTTTTTAACTTTTCGGGAAAAACGTTCTGATGTTTTTCATAAGTGTTCTTTATTGTGTCTGGGCAAAGATACCGTTACTTTCAAGAAATTCGTGCAACATCTATACAGGGACTGGATGATATGTTTAGGTGTTGTTTAAATAAGTTGTTTGCGCATGGGTGGATTGGAATGCGTCAGTACCAAAGAAATGTACAAATTTTGTCCAAACGAGGATTCAGTTTTCTTTAAATGTAGGAAAAAGGGGGTGAGCATTTCTGAGTGTAAAATTGTTTCATTTCAGAAGCAAACAAAAATACCTTGACGTCGTTTTTTATACTGGAAATTGTCTTCACTGATATGGTCAAAACGTCGATTCATCTTCCTGATGGGCATCACTCGATGTTGAGACGTTTGCAAGTTGACTAAATTGTGGCAGTTCTAGTTTGGATAAATCGAGTAAAGTTTGCAATATCCCTGTTCTGTTTTCGTCTTGCGTAAAGGGAATTTCTTAGCGACAGTAGCTACCACTGTAAAAAGAAGACGATGGTTTCGTCAGAGGAGATTTTCCTTTAGAAATTGGTTTCCTTGTTTGTTTGTTTTTTTGTAAATTAGGAAAGAGACGCGTTCAATTTGGTTTGTCCCCATGTCGAAGGGCTCTAGTCACGGTTACCCATGGACGTGGTTTGGGACGTACGTTTGCGTCCGAACAGCACTGCCTCCCTTTCCTGGTAGGATATGTTTTATTCTTGGGAATTTTCATCTTTGGGGCATTTTTTTGCGATATGCCCTGACTGTGGTACTACTGCTGTTCTTCAAAGAATATATTATGGAGTGGGATGTTTCCTGGGTTCTCACTGGTGAAATAAGAAGTTTAAGAAGGAACGAATGATAACGCTACCTAAATAGTAGCTGTCACCAGGTTTCAGAATGAGTTTTGCTTGGTCTGAATATAGACTCAAGGATCTGCCAGCTGTGACAAGGCCACTCTATGTTTGTCAATAACGCATTTAGCTTTATAAGGGATGTGAATGATGCCTTGACGTAACTGAAGTGCTTTGAGCATAAATCAATGTACGACTTCTTCGATACCGGATTCTAACAATGGGCTTGGGTACCATAGTGCACGAACCAGTTTGGTTGCAAGATAAGATTGAAATGAAGTTCCACATTTTGGCACCAGTAGCGAAACAGATAGTTACAAAAACTAATATTTTCAGGAGTGGGTGCTTTAAATCAAGAGCAATTAGGCATAATTTGTTTGAGTGGCACCGTCGCACTAATAAGTCACACAAGGAGTTAAGATCATTTTTGGGGGAATTTCAAGCAAGACCACATAATGACATTGAGACGTATGATACCATGGTCTTTACTTTGTTGAAGCAAATGCTGTGTAATGTAAATTAATTTGCAACACGATGATGCTCATTGCATGATCAGCAGAGAAGTCGAACAACCAATCAAAAATTCACCCGTACTTTTTCAAAATACGCCTTCTTGGGAAATCGCAAAAAAAAAACACCAAAAAAAAAAACGCGATATCCAGCGTAAGACAACTCCGTCGATGACAAATTGACTTACCCGGTTATCGCCGATTGGTTTTCTAATCGCGATACACCGAAGGAAAATATGCCATTATGTCGGTGCCAATTTGGAGGCGCGCCCTCCCTGCTGCTATTAATTAAAAATTATTGTATCATAATATGGTGCATCCTGAATCTTACACAGCTAGACTAGCTAGAGAGCGACTAGAATCAATCAAAAAATTATTTCTGTCAGAGATGAGTTCAGAATAAAACTCACAGGCGCGGCAGGGAGCACAAGTTAAGTACGCAGCGGAAACGGAACAGTTATTTAAACCCGTCACTGCGGTTACTGGAAAGGTCTTAACTGATATTCGGGGGCCTGATAAAGAGAAGAAGGAAGGGGAGGAGGAACAGAGTCTTATTCAAGTATTAAAACAAACTGCCGAAAAAATAGCACCCCCCAACCACAACTCGAAGGTGCTGATGGTGAAAAATCAAAAAAGGGAAAAAAGGGAATTGATTTTAGGGAGAAATTTACTGTAGAGGGTATTCAAAGAATACAAAAAACATGAGTTGAAAACTAGAAATGATGTAGCCAAGTTTGTTGAGTTTGCTGCCGAACATTTTACTTCCAGAGATCAATTTTGAAAACCCGAACACGTTAAAAAAGTAGATAGAGACGCATGGTATGAATGGGTGCTTAAAATACATAAAAATGCTGATTATATAGACCAGAAAAGTATTAATTATAAAATGTATTCGCAGGGGCAGAGGATTATAATAGGATGCAAAAAGAAAAACAAGATAAAGCGCGAGAACAGAAAAACGCCAAAAAGAAATGGCACAATAACGAGAACAACAGCAAATAATACGAGCACAAAAGCAAAAAGAAAGGGAACAAAAGCACAAAAAGGAACAAAAACAACAACAAAGCAAGAATAAGCGGCAGGAATACCCCTCAGATCCACTTTCCCCCCTCTGCAACAAATAGAACAACAATAGAAATCTCAACCCGAACCTCAATCTCAGAAATCAAGACCCCTCCCTGCAGAGATGTTTACCGATGAGGCTCTTAATACTTTTGCTAACCGGGATGAATTAATCCGTATTGCTGCACATGAATATAATTCTAGACAAGAATATCTGCAATCTGAATATGCTGATACTAAACTAATAGGATTTAACAATTGGCCTGCTATGTTCTAGTTTGCTTCCAAAAATTCAAAATGTAATCCAATGGATCCCGGTTATTGACGATTTAAACAAGATGTAGCCGACGAGAAACTATTACAATCTCTCTAGAAGATGAGCATGACACCGATGCTACTGGTTGTGGTTTGGGAAGTGGGTTTTGTTTGTCCTGATAATACTCTCAATGAGGTGCAACGGTTAGAAGTTCTCAGAGGAGGGAAACGTGCGAAAAATAACTCACCAGAAATAATTAATAAAGCAGCTGACATATGTCGACGATTATTTCAAGGTGGTATCATGGATATTGATATTTACCGAGAGCTCATCGATGAATTCGGTGATGATTACCACAGTGACTAGTTGTTAAACAATATAAATTGTAATAAGATGATCATGTATAATAGATACTATAGACGCCTACAGGTCAGAGCAGTAAACTCACGATTACCAATTTATAGAGCAACTTACGGAGATGGACTCGGGGATGTTGTTCACGGGTTATTCGCGGGGTTAGCACCAAAAGCGGGGCCTCTTTGAAAACAATTATCGATGAAAGATATTAATATTTTTTGTGAAAAAGCTCATGGTGCAATTGTCGATGTTGCTGGTAAGGCGTTCTCGGCAATCAAAGAAAGACCAGCACGATTAATAAGACGAAAATCATCACCACCAGTGAAACTGGCAAGCACTGAAATTATGCCCGCGTATGTCAGTAAAGTAGTGAATCAAGCTGCAAATCAGAAACTAGCAGCACTGATAAATCAGGGGGTTAATGAGGCAGAAAGAAATATAACAGCGAATTTGGAAGTGGACTTCGTGTCAAACGACGATAATCACCATTTGGAAAATAGGTAATTGTATAAAATGTTCAAACGCATATCCGACCCAGAATTCAAGATAGATGAGCCGGTCCAAAAAGATAGATCAGTGCGTGATTATCAATTTTATTCCTATGACGTGCGAGAACCCAACAAACGGAGGCGTATCGAACTTCAAGTTCATGATACAAGTAGATATTTCTTGCCTGCAGAGGCTTTTATTGAAGTAGAAGGTGAACTCGTAAAGGCGGATGATACTGCATACGATGACAATGCACGAGTTGGTTTTGTCAAAAATGGGATTATGGCATTGTTTAGTAGCGCCATATACATGATTGATGCAAATAATATCGAATCAATTCAGAACGATATAAATGTTGCTACAACAATAATTGGTCTAGCAAGATATTCTGATGATTACTCAAGATCAGCTGGTCCATCAATGATGTTTGCTAAATATATTACCAACAACGTCGATCATATTCAATATATTATGTTACAAACACCACGAGGTATTGCAGCTGATCCACAGCCAGCTGACCCTGGATACGAAGATAGACCAGCTGGTGCATTTTATATAACAAAAGTTGTTAGTGCGACTTACAACTTAGGATTTGCAACACGTCGAGCAATGTTGTTAGGAGATAATATAAGGTTTTCATGTGCGATTTAACTTTCTCACATCTTCGGATTTTGCAGGGATATTAGACGGGTCGTCTATCGAGTTAAACACAGAGTTGTGTTCGTAGGAAAAGGTGATGATGATGTTGCGATATTGCGATATTGCGAGGAGCTGGTGTTGCTGATGGAATGTCATTAAAGAAAGCAACTGGGAAGGGATATAAAAAAGGGAACGGGTCTAAGACTTCCAGGAACTCCGCCGTCGTGGTACGGAAAGGGTCTAAGACTCGCAGGAACTCCGCCCTTATGGTATCCCAAACACCGTTCACGCAGATGTGAAAATTCTGATTTACTCGATGCTGCTAAACAACTTAAAATAATCAGTTCAGAGGTGTTTTTATGAGAGATCAGTTACCGCGTGAACAGAATAATCCAGAAACTTGGATTATTAATCTCGATAACAGTGAACGCCGTGGAACTCATTGGGTTGCTTACGCGATACAACCACGTGGAATTATTTATTTCGATTCGTATGGGTTAGCACCGCCAGCTGAATTTCTAAAATACGCACAACGAGTACGAAATACTCTCGCTCCAATTCCAGTCTGGTACTCAACGCTACCAACACAAACATTAACCGATCCACCAATATGGCCGTGAAGTAATTTATGTGCTTTCAGCGTTATCAAAATCAACCAAACCACCTCAGAAAGTTGTGCACGAGTATACCGCGGACCGATTTAACATTTTAAACAATCCCTAAAGAATACTAATAGATATTCATGGAAGAACTCTCAGCGAAGTAAAGAGTAAAAAACGCGACGATATAGATTTATCAAAATATCAAAATATGCGACCAAATATGAAATCGACAATCTTTTAACGTTATCCGGGATAGACCCAGATGAGATTGTTATTTTTCAGGACCGACATGGCAAGCTAAAAACCAGCAATATCAAATTGAATGGCATAGTTCGCAGGGTTTTTGGAGCTACCCCAGGGATTCAAGTATATCGTTTACAATCATCAGTGATGAAATCATACAGAGAGTTGCTAATCGTTTAAAAAATACCGGTGACACAATGACAGGTGAACTCAACATGAATGGAAACAAAATAGTGGTTTTAAGTGATCCAACATCCGACGAAGATGCCGCTACGGAAAAATACGTAGACGTTAACTACGGTGCCGTTGACTATAAAATATCCACGGTGCGGAAGGAGTAATACGTTCACGTAAACGCGTTTGCAAATCGTCGCAGAAACTTTAGAAAAATTAATCAAACCGCAGAGGAATTCTTTGGTACTCCGCTCACCGTTGACGCAAAACTCTATCAAAACCAACATTGACACAATTAAAGAAACACAGCAAGATATCGTAAGTGAAATTCCTGAGATTGTCAACAAAATTAATCTGATTAAAATCTCACCCGAAGTAACTCCCGGGCATACTACCAATATTGTATTCACGGTGTCATCTGGATTTGCAACTTAGGCAAAACAAAATAATACTATCAAAAATACCACAACAGTCACTGATTTGTATAGACTGTCTGTGTTCAGTGCTGCGAAATTTGAGATATTTACAACATGTCCTTAGTGGCATTGCACCGACAAGTTTTCCGGGGTTGTGACTATCATATTAAATAAGGGAACCGAAGAAACATTTATACTGATAGCCGACGATAAGAAATTAACCGCAACATCTTACTGGTGGTGTTTGGAATTTGTAGCTGAAACACCTGAATTGGTTACTGCGTAAAATAATAAATGGCCCTGACAGTGTTAACGACAACATCCATGACCGAGTTAAATATCCAGCAATATAGATACGATCAAGTACGCGAATGGCAATCAGAGTAAAAAACCCTCATCGACAAATACACAACAAAAGTAGAGAAATATAAGCGACGAGCAGTCACTGTAGATGTTGCAGTATACTCGGTGTCCGCGTTAGTTGCAACCACCGGAGTAGTATTATCAGCGCTAACGCCAGTAATCGCAGTAACAATATGCGGTTCATCATTAGCGGCAATCGCAGGTGTTTTTAATATAGTCGCGAACAAAATATCAATGTGCACGAGCACAAAATTGCACGATTATATCACGCGGCTAAACACAGCAGCAGCGGCATACTCAAAATTATCGTCGCTGATATCATCAAGCCTCAACGACGAAACAATATCAGATTCCGAATTCGCGATGATGACAAACACATGCAAACAAATCCACGTTTTGAAGGAAACAAATCTAAATAACAATGACATAATTACTTCAGCAGATAGCCGCAAATACAACTCCAGTAAGAACGACAATGATAACAGTAAGCTCGACCAAACCTGAATTCAGTATTAATTTTCCAACTGCGATTCCGGTAAGCGAGATCGCGCTGGCACAATTGCGAGCATATTACAGTTGGCCCAAGATCGGATCAAAATCATTTGATTTTGGATTACCAGCGAATAATTCGTTTGTGTTTGCAAATAAAAATAAAGCAGATGGTACACCCGACTGGAACGTTGTTGGAATACCATCCGGGTCTTATCAGATCGAAGAAATCAATGAGGAGTTACAATGTCGAATAAAAAATATCACCCGGAAAGAATCCAAAATAGCAATAACAGTCCATGAACCAAGGCTGTCTTCTGCAATCGAAATGAACTTTCCCGACTACGCCGTGGATAATCTTCGATCAGAACAGTGTTAGGATGGCCTGAAATTCCACCACTGACACCACCGATACCACCTAAACCAAAAAGATCTAACTATGTAACGGACAATAAATCATACCACGAGTATAATTTAATTCAACTAAAAAGCGCAACGTTGGGTAGTATATTTGAATTACACAGTAAGGATAATATGATTTTTTTTTTGCTTATGAACGAGATCTCCAAAGAGGAACAGTTAAATACATGAGCCTAGATGAGATGAATGATTGCTTAAACTCATAGATCAGGAGCATAAAAGACAACTACGGCAACTACGGCAACTTTTCCAAAAACATATTTTTGATATAACTTTACACAGCAATATTACTAAACCAACTGAGATATTAAATCAGCTCGCATACGACATGGAATATTTTAACCAGTGATTAATTCAGGCGATAATCGATCATGTTGACGGCACCTACAAATATAAGCAACAATTTTTAGACTTCTTTAGAATACCAGATGCAAATCTACCGAATTTTAAATTTCCTTGGTATAACGCAACCGAGAGAAGAAAATCAGTCAATGATATCATCAATGAGTTCTTTCCTGATATACACTCAGAATGGAGAAAAACACTACCACCGGCAACTATTCTCCGGCACAATAATGATCCACAAGGGCAAAGATGACATGTATCTCCGGAAATCGTAAATATAACGCCTGTGGTCGCGGTCAATCTTGTGTGTGATGTAATCGATAACAGCTACAGCACGGACACAACAGTATCAAATCAAGCCCAGCAAGGATTTGTTCTTTATTCATTCACACCAAAAGAACCACCAGGTTTTCTGATTGTGCAAGACCCGATCTATCGGGTCTATCTACGATGCCATAATCCACTGTTATCAAGAATAAATTTCAAACTAATTAACCAGTCCGGGAATTTGTTGGATTTTAGGAACGGAATCGTTATTATTAATTTACTTGTGCGATCCTAAGGATGTGCCATCCTAAGGATCTCAAAGTGAAACTGCTAACATATTCAAGAAAACAGTACCAAACAAATAATTCTCCTGACAGTCAAGGTGGATATTTTTACTGTCGCTCAGAATAATAAGAAGTTTATAATTTCTCAACGTTGAAAGGGTAATAGGTAGTCAAAATCGTGTAAATCGACGGAATTCTTTCTGAATTTTTTTTTGTGGGGTGCCCATGTGACTTAGAGCTTATACATCCACGCCACTGTTTATTTGGGGCGCCAGCGAAACGAACTGTTAGACAATTCAGAATGCTGTCTGTGAACTTCAATGTTATGTACACCTCCCCCAGGATCAAACCCCGAGGTGAGTAAAACGTACTCATTACGCTGTTTGACGTGACGAAGGAGGTGTACATGAGCTGCTGGCGACCCACTTATAAAGAAAACCTATAAATCGGTACCGTCGACAATATGCCCGTTACGAGATTCGAACCGCTGACCCCAGAACGAGAGTCAGCCGCTCTACCACTGCGCCATGGTTCTAATCTACTGGTATAGGATTTAACAATTATTATGTAGTTAACCGTTTACAGACAGTTAACAATTTGCAGCTGAATTTTAATTCTGAATTTTAATTCTGAATGCACAAGTTTGTATCCGTTAAGTCAGATTTGATAAACCTGAAAAAGCAAGTATATTGTCTGTGAATATTTATCGTAAACGACTACCTGTGCTGACAATCCTTGATAAAATCGACGGAGGAGTAATTGGAGATGTTTTACTTCCGTGTTATTCATACAGGTAGGACGGATAATTGTTTACCTATAGTGTGTATAAAATAGAGAGTTCGCCACGCCAAACAAATAAAAAAAATAATAGAACCTGAATTTCGTTCTACTTTTCTGGGTAATATATCACCTGTAAAGGTAATGACGTGGGTTGCGCAATCTCAAGAGAAGGAATTCCCTAATTAACTTGTATACAATCGCTGCAGAGTCATCTCCGTTATCTGCATCTACATAGGAAAACGAAATCCGATTTCCAATTCGGTATGAAAAGCTGATTTGGTCACTTTTTTGCAACTTTTTGCACTCAAGGCATAACTGGAAAATTATCTTTTTACCGGTCGCTATATTTAAAGATTTATCCGCTCTCTTCCTAACGCTCTTAAACCGACCAGTCCTTCCTCGTGCAGAATTTGTGCTAGGTGTGACATCCTGTAAACCTTGAAAAGAATTGTTCTTAGGGTTTCTGTCAATATGATCGATGACAAGACCGTCTTTGATCTCTCCAAAGAAATATTCAAAAAAGACTGTGATTGTAATAACTTTTCTTCGCAACGGCAAATTCATAATGACCAGCATTATTAACAAAACCAACTGGTTTTTTCAGCCGACAATGTTTAACTACTCCATTACGATTTGCTTCATAATCCTTGATGACGGAATGTCTCACAAATTCTTGATTCATTTACACAATATTGTATTTGTCTAATTTATAATTTGTCTGAAAACGTATTTAAATAATCCTCTTCACACGCTATAACCCTGCCCCTGACAGAGTCAGGGTCATTATTTTTTATCATTATATCTTTTGTGTTCCCTGTATAGCTTACCGACACAACGAGCTCATAACTGTGTCTTTCCCCGGACTCCGACACCACATCGGAGACATGGTATTGGTCCCAAGCTTCCATTACGAACACATTGTGAATGTTGTAGCATAATTCTTTTATACAGGATTTGAAACATGGAGTCACATATCCTACCTTAAACCATTTGCAGTGATTCATTATGTATAATATTTTTATTTAAATGTTTGTCTTAATTATATATGGATGAGTTTGAGAGATTATCTAGAATCAAGCCCTTGAAAGGTTCTAGATTCGATATTTACAGACTAACCCCAAAAAAGACTTTCGTGATGATGGAGCATCTCACGTGTGGTCTACATTCAAAATTGCACGCGATGACTCTGTCAAGGACTCTGGCATTAATGCTACAATGATCGATACACGAGCGAAAGCGATTATCGATTGTCTCAATCAAACATATCTTTTCAGAATAAAGTTTATTGTGCAATCAGATTCCGATTCGTGGATTATCCGTGACAAACGTGATCCTGTCCTTGCTAATGGAAAAACAGCTGTATTAAGTAAAGATTCCAAACCAGGAATTTTGACTGGGATTGACAGACCATATTACGCTCGATCGTATCCTGTAACCGTGGTTGCTTATGGAATTTATCAACTAAATGATAGACCTAACATTAATGATCTTGCCCCGATGAGATTTTCATCAATAAATTGTGTAGCCGAGCGAGTAATGGAATATTTTACAAATGCGAAGCGTGGAAAGGGTTTAACTGATCCGCGACGTGAAAAAATAGCGAAGTGGGCAGAATCGGTCAAGGATATCAAGCGAAGTAAAATTTCCAACGGTGGTAAAAAAGTTAACGGGAGAGGTTTTATATGAATCAGCCAATAAAGTAAAAGGGACACCAATTGAAATTATTGATCGAAACGCTCCGCACTACAAATATTTCAACGAGATCGTGTCATGAGATATTACTTTTCAGAGAACTCTGGGGAAAACATATTCGATGCTATCAGCCAGATAAGTAAAAACGATCCCTTGTCAATGTGGTTGTTTAAGAGTTCTGAAGATGGCGAGCATTATCAATTTGTAAGACCCAACGGCGATTTATATCGTAAAGAATCTCTGCATGAAGAAATGAAAAGACTATCGGAAAAATATTCAGAAAATACTGAGCAATTATTAACTAATTATTCTATAGTTCCGTCAGTTGCTGCCCACGGGCGATAGAGAGAGAAATTCATGGAGACCAACACGCGCTGAGTTCCTCGAAGATGTTCAGGCGAGTTGTATCGAATACGGACACGGCGGTTTGTAGAATATAACCACAAGGATGTCATTCAGGTGGATACGGTCGCGTGTTATCCGGGAAGTTTTCTCTCGATGGGCGAGTGTGCTGGATATTTTAAAAGATTCGGATATCCTACAAACGAGATGACACGAGTGGCGATTAATGGATCGTTACCTGATTTCCCCATGACAGGATTCGCTCGTGTAGCGTCGTTTAAATTAGCTATGAATCTTCATCCGTGCTGTTATGTTTGTTTGGCACACACTTCTCGGAGAAACGTTGGGCACCAATAGTGTTATTACGTAATATGATGGACAATAAAATATTGATATCGTTGACAATCAGTGAAGCAATTATATCAGACAAGAAGCAGACCTCAGTTTGGTTGCCAACACCGGAGCCTATCAACGTAGACGAGGTCATCCAAGAATATGCGCGGGAATGTCCAAACGTTTCTGCTGATGTCATCGTCTATGATGCTCCCAATATTCTCAGGATTAAGTTCAGCAACAGTGAAAAAACAGCAAAAGATCTCGGTAGAACAATAATCGGTAAATTTACTCAGGGTGGTGCATATCATCATAAACGGCATCACGCACGATTGATTATGGATGATGTTGAATTAGATTTTATAATTGCTGATGCCACTGCGAGAAATATATTTTGTAATCGGGAAGATGCCTGCTTGTCTGACGGAACACGGTCGGTTACAATTGTTAGTTACATTGATGAAGAATCTTCGCAGTATACACATTTAAGATCTTCAATGCTCGCTTATGTTTCTGTAAATTTGCTATCGATGATAAATAGATTTCCTCACACCGCAGTTAGAGTTGCAACATATTCATTTTACTTGAATAAAAATGTTCAGAATTACTGGCTCGTTTCACAAGCACTGATGAATCATGGGATTCGTGGAGAATAAAAAAGGAAACATTACACTGTTATTGTGAATCCTCGGATGTTGCGGTTAAAGATAGTTATTATCGCGATCAGATGTCATAATCATCGTCGGAGCCATCCGTGTATGATCCAGTATCTAGACAAAGGATGCTTTATTTGAACGGACTGGGAATTTCTGGTACGACAACTCGGGAAATCGAATTATTTCAGAATTCAGATATGATTGTGTTAACACCAACACACAGACTCGCCAGAGAGATGAAACAACGAGAAGTAAATTCTTGTACTTATCACAGCTTTTTCAAATATAGCGGTGGTGGGTGGACGTCAGATCGAATGGGGGAAAAATACATTCCAACGATTATTATTTGGCATGAAATATGTACAGTGTCGTTGGAAGCATTAAAAACATTTCTCGATTGGTTGTTATTGAAAAATACAGCTGTGATTATATGCGGTGATCACGGTCAACCACGGCCGTTTGTTGTGCCATCTCCACACAATTGGTTGAAGAATTTTCTTGATTATTACTCTGAGATAACTGAAGATTATATATATCTTGATGCAGAATTAAACGAGTTAAAAAATATAATAATCAGACTGCAACCGAACAAAATTCAATGTGAAATGGAGCGTCAAATAATTTCAGAAACTTCTATGAACGACTTTTGGGAAACATGGAGACCAAACAATTTAATAGTGGCAAGTAGAAAGACAGTCAAAGACACACTTCAACAGCGGTTGTTTCAGTTACACAAAGAGAAATTCCCAGCATTACCAGTGCTGATGCGTTATCGACCATCTGATACGCGCCAGCAGAATATTGACGTTGATATGCCAGGACAGACCGAGAAACAGAATCTTGTGTTGAATGATATTGTCGCAGTTGATGTCAATGCTGCTGAAGATGCGCTGCACGCTGACCAGTCTCCGTGGACACTAAGATACTCAATGTCTATTCAATCATCAATAGGACTGACTATCGCTGATACAGTTGTCTAGATTGTTGATGATCGTATTGAATAGTCGAACTTAGTTTACTTGGCGGTGTCTAAAGTCAGAAGAATATCTCAACTACTAAGGATTACTTTAGACGAGTCAATGACCGATAAAATTATCGACAATGACAAGTGTGACAGCGATATAATAAGAAAAAGTTGGCTGACTATAAACAAAGTGACATTACAAAAAATAAACGCGATTTTGATATTGACGTTGAATTATTAACACGCTGAAACAAGAGCAGAATAATCACTGCGCGAGCTGTACTTGTGTAATCTTATGGCTGTATTCGAGTAAACACACAAGACAATTTGTCGTATACCGCTCCGGTGGCCTAGTGGTTAGAGCGTCCGCCTCGGATGCGGGAGGTCGTGGGTTCGATCCCTGGCCGAGTCATACCAGAGACTTAAAAAATGGTACTAACAGCTGCCTCGCTTGGCGTTCAGCATTAAGAGGTTAGTGTTAGGACTGGTCGGCCTGGTGTCAGGATAATGTGACTGGGTGGGATATCACGCTACATGTCTGCTGCATGATGCCCCAGTGCTAGACATCACTATAAACTGCCACACTGCAGACATCGTAGCGATATGACTGAAAAATTGTTACAGCTACGTTAAAAAATCAAAATCACACATCACAATTTACCGTAGACAGAAAAGATAGCCGTCTTGGTCATACACGAGAAAATGTGAGGCTCACCTGTCTTGAATGTAATCGACGCAGGGGCGCTAGTCAAGCGATCTCGGTGGCAATTGTGTGTCTTCGGGAATTACTTGTAATTGCTCACGAGTAAATCCACGTTGAGGAGCAGTTGAATCCAGTCTGCATTTTGCTGGTCTACCAGTAGATCTTGTTTTGTTAGATATCTTGTGTGTGGTAATAGTCCAAATAGGATCAGTCGCTCTTTTTATACCACCTTCAAGTTCCCCGGTTTCATATAAATGTCTCACAGTGTCATTACCCAGCACTGGCCGTGTTGAAAAATCACGTCGTTGTACGGGTATATTTTTTTGGTAATAGCATTAATAGGTTTCTTGTTGGTTGTTCGAGTAACTTCATTAATTAATGCAGTTATCACGCTTGGTAATATTGTTAACCATTCACGAGATCTCTTGTCTTCAATGAATTCCTTCGCGTATTGATATCCAAATAACCGCTCTGCAAGTATTCGATTAAATCATTCAAAAATTGCATGATCACGGTGAATTTCAGTATGTCCTCGTCTGATGGCAACGTTATGTTCTTTCATGAACGATGATACTGCGCCCTGAAATTCTTTGCCAGGATCAACTTATAACAGCTGTGGCCATTGGAAGGGTCCACGTAGATAAATTAGTTTAAAAGAAGAAGCTACTTCAGTTGCTGTCTTTGTTGACAACGGCTCTGCTTCTGTATATCTCCTTGCAACATCAACTACAGTTAGCACATACTTGTATGTTATTTGATGTCTTTGGATTTTAACAGTATCATGTAGTAGAAATAATATATCAGCTTGATGAACTTCATTAGGAACACTAACATCAAAGTGTGCAAAGTGAATTTGCTTAGGTGGTGGTAGATAAAATTTGCCATATTGCCTGCTTGGATAACCACTTTTTAGCAGTAACACGCGTAACTTTTGCTGCTTCAGTGAGTAACCTTCCAGTATCCTCTTGGGGAATAATAAATCGATTCTATTTATAAGTTACCAGCACCTAGCGCTAATTTACCTTTCATTGCGGATTTTATTAACCAACTAGCTAACCTTCCATTTTGACCAGGGGAAGATAAATATGGAAGTATTTTCCATCAGAAAACCATACTGTTTTAAGGAACAAAGCTTCTTGAGCCGCGGTAGCTCAAATGCTAGAGTTCAAGAAAGGTCCCGGTTCAAATCCGAACAGATTATGCTGGGTCAGTCGTCATGGTGTGGTTCCTAGCAATATATAACCTTTAATGTGCTGATATGCTTAAACCACCAATTAATGAATGAATCTTGTATGATTTTCTTTTTGAATCTGAGAATATTTTTTCAGAAGGCCAACGATACGTATTGACTTTCCGTATTTGACATTTTTCGACACAGCTCAAGATTTGTCCAAAATATGCTTTTTAATAGGGCAAATGAAACGACAGGCAATAGAATGATGCGGTTCTGATTGAAGTCGCTTGGGAATGGTGGAGCCCTTATAGAATACAGAAGAAAAAAACAACAGAACAATAAGAGTCACATTTTAATTTGACCATCCATTCTTCCGGGATAGTCATACATTTCAATATGCCTATCGGCAGCAGGTTTATTTAGGGCAAATGAGACACCACGATAAATCATCTGGTGAAAACTCCGTGACTTTCTGTTTCAGAGGTCTGGCAAAAACAAGATTTTCAAAGATGGTTGAATTAAACCCCATGCAGTTATGACCATCCATTCAGGAGTAGATGCAATGATTCAATCTGCTGTGGCAGACATCTTGGATGTCTGAGCAGGAACTTCGTCATTTAGGATCAACTAGACCTTGCGATCAATGTAAGCAAACTGTACTGAAATCATCCAAGTAGTTCAGGAGGATTAGCAATAACGTTTGCTGATGGACGGATGGACTATAGACCATCCTTATAGATTTTGTGGTGTATGAAAAGTAGTGCTAAGTACTGACCAGTGAAATTATTGGTGTCAAACAAATGATTGCCAATCGATTTCTGTGGTTTTTGAACAACAGGCAGATGAATACTATATTTTGTAAGAATTATCATGATTTAAGTTACAGGAACCTCGTCATCACCTCCCCCGCCTCAGCCCACCCCATCAAGCAATGGAGACAAACCCGACATAAGCAACATGTTTATTTCCTTGTTAAATATATGGTCAAGCTGTTAGATACGCCGGTCTTTCTTTATGTGCAATAATCATTATGTAGTGGAACAAACCTCCTTTGGACATTGTCAAATATACCTATATTCTGGCCCAGTCTTATCAGTAGTGGGTGTGTCAACACACAGATTTTGCTAATTTTCATATCAATTGGTAAGCATACGACAGTGACTCGCAAAAAATAGTGTACGTCAGTTAAGCTTTTGAACAAAAAATACTCGTAAATGCTAGGCCGATTACTGTTTGATATGAAACGCTAAATGAGAATAGTATAAATAATCAGGAACCATATCCGACATAGCGTGGATTGGCTGGTTATGTTTACAAAGGTGCCATCATCAAACCTTGTGTTCCAGCTTTCGACTGAAACTGGTTAACCCACGTATGTGGCCAATACTCATCAAGTAATTGTAAGCATGTGAAAAATGGCCATGTTGCTCAGTTCAAGAGAGAAATTACATCCCTCATAATGTGATGTAGCATCGATATTACCTCATTTTGGCACTCAACAATATTTAGTACCAGCATCTTTCAGGATTCAGCATCATTTAGATGAATTGTCATTAATGACTTATTGCACGTAAGAGCGGCATAGTGGCTTTAAGTTACGATCAATTTGAAGGGACTTTCCATTATTATGTACAATATAAATCTGATATCTGACAACTTTAAAACAATGTGGAATAACATAATCCCTATCTAATGTTGCCATTTAACATTTTATGACCGACATGAGTGGGACAATTGGCTTTTCCATAAATAATAACGAATCACCCATAAGTGACTTCTATGTTTCAAAATGGTTATGGTCATGTTATTCAATGATCTTTGAATTTGTCATATGACTGTGATGTGATGAATATCTTGTTTTGTGAAAATTATCATAGATTATCAAGTCCAATTACGAAGTATTTTTGTTTAATTGATGATGTTCAAGCAATTAATATTACTAAATACGTACTGAAATGGCAATTCAGCTACCATAAAAGAAAGATTTTAAAAGAAATATGAAATTAAACAATTTTGAACAGTGACAAAAATCCTTTATTCATTTATCCATCCATGTTTCCAAATGCAAAATAAAAGTATTAAAATTAAAAAATACTGAGGAACGTTGGATAAAATTATAATCATATAAACATGCCAGCTACTTCAGCTTGAATATAATTCCACTTTGGGAGTCATGTGAAAATTGTATTATTTAATAGTCCTATGCTGATGATCAAAACTTACCGTAATTTGGTTTAAGCATGAAACAATGCATGTAGCATTCAATACTATTTTTGAACACATTGAAAATGATAACCTGATAATTGCAATTTCTGTTAAAATTCTCACAAAAACCTTTGTGTAAAACCTAGTTAGTACTCAGATACCCTAGTAGGTGTAAGACCTAGTTAGTACTCAAATACCCTATTAAGTGTAAAGTTTAATTAGTACTAAAATAACTTATCAAATGTGAAACCTAGTTAGGACTCAAATACCCTATTAAGTGTCAAACCTAGTTAGTACTAAAATACCCTATTAAATGTAAAACCTAATTAGTACACAAATATCCTATTAAGTTTCAAGTCTAGTTTAAAAACTAATTAGTACTCCAATACCCTCCCTATTAATTGCAAAATCTATATATTAATTGAATACAAGTACCCTATTAAGTGATATTCGTGAACACATTATGCAATTCTAAATTTTATGAATCAGTGAAACATTTTTTTATATAAATTTATAATGGCATCATTTTGGTCATCATTATTAAACCAAGAAGCTTAACTGATACAATAGATAATTACAGTACAAAGTAAACAATAATTGTACCAATGGTAATTAGAGTACAAAATAAAAGAATGTTTTACCAATGGTAATTACAGTACAAAGTCAACAATTATTTCACCAATGGTAATTACAGTACAAAATCAAGAAATGTTTTATAAATGGCAAGGGAATTGACAACACATGCATTTAATGCTCGATTTCTTGTCTACAATACATAAGCATCACAAGCTTATATATAAAAATGCTATGAGATATGCACACTTGTTTAATTATCCTACATTAATATAAAAAAGCCATACATAATTTTTATGTACAAGGTTTTGGAATAATATCATACATGGCAGATCTTCAAATCAGAGTGTGTCTCACATTAAGAGTATAGTACACACACAGGCATTAGAAGAACACATTTGCTTTTTCACGTCATGAAGTAAATACACAGGTATTAAGAGAAAAAAAATGTGGTTATTCATGGCATGATGTAAATACAAAGGTATTAGGAGAACAAGTTTGATTACTCATGGTAGGAAAAAAAATACACAGGCACTAAGAGAACAAATTTGGTTATTCATAGCCTAATGTACATATACAGGTGTTAAGAGAACACATTTGGTTATTCATAGCCTAATGTACATACACAGGTATTAAGAGAACAAATTTGGTTATTCATGGCGATATGTAAATAGAAAGGTATTAGGTGAACAAATTTGGTTTTTCATGGCATGATGAAAAAGTCTCAGAACCTGCCTAACCTATATAAATGCAAGCATAGAGCAGTGAATCAAAATCAGGCTGTTATTAAACATTGGGAAATTCTTTACTGTAAAGTTACTTCAAGAATGTCAAAAATAATAAATAAAACAAAGGAAAATAATATAAAGAGTTAAAATGCATGTGATGACATATGACGATGATGTGGAAAAATTAGCAATGAACTCTAGTAAAGGTACAAATGTATGTACCTGTTAGCAATGAGCTCTTGTAAAGGTATGACTGTATTTACCTTTTAGCAATGAGCTCTTGTAAAGGAATGACTGTATTTACATGATAGCAATGCGCTCTTGTAAAGGTATAACCTACTAGGCCATCCATTTTTATGATCAAGCCTATATGTCTATCTATTTTTACGATCAAACGTACTTGGCCATGCATTTGTATGATCAAACCTACTAAACCATCCATTTTTTATGATTAAACCTGTATGGCCATCCATTTATATGCTCAAGCCTACTAGGCCATCCACTTTTATGATCAAACATACTAGGCCATCCACTTTTATGACCTAACCTGTATAGTCATCCATTTTTATGATCAAACCTGCATGGCCATCCATTTTTAAAATCAAGCCTACCAGGCCATCCATTTTTATGACCAAACCTGTATGGCCATCCATTTTTATGATCAAGCCTGCATGGCCATCCATTTTTAAAATCAAGCCTACCAGGCCATTAATTTGTATGACCAAACCTGTATGGCCATCCATTTTTATGATCAAACCTACTAGGCCATCCACTTTTATGACTCCCATGCATTGTGTAATAGTGATAAACATTTGTAATACATTCTAAAGTGATGGTGTACTTGTCAAAACTTAATACAGTCCGACCTATGATGTACTTATACAGTGCTTATTATTGTCTGAAAAAACAGAGTACTGTACAGAACGTAAAAGTCTGAAATGATGGAATACTGTATGGAACTGTACAGTACTCAATACATTTTGACCTATGAAGTACCACATATAACTTGCTCCTGTACAACATGATGAAGTACTGTACAGAAAGTAATAGTCTGAAATGATGTAGTACTGTACAAATAGTAATACAGACTGAATTGATGGAGTACTACTTAATATAGTCTGATCTATCAAGTACTGTACAAAATTTAATACAGTAAAGAAATGATGGAGTAATGTACAAAACTTAATATAATCTGATTTATCTACTAGAGGCCATCCAATTGCATGATCAAACCTGTATGGCCATCCATTTGCATGATCAAACCTACTAGAGGCCATCCATTTGTATGATCAAACCTGTATGGCCATCCATTTTTAAAATCAAGTCTACCAGGCCATCCATTTTTATGACCAGACCTGTATGACCATCCATTTGTATGATCAAACCTACTAGGTCATCCACATTTATGACTCCCATGCATAGTGTAATTGTGACGAAATTTTGTAATACAATCTAACGTGATGGAGTACTTTACAAAATGTAATGCAGTTAGACCAATGATGTACTATACAGATCTTATTGTCATCTGAAAAAAGAAGTACTGTGCAGAACTTAATTGTCTGAAATGATGAAGTACTGTACAGTACTCAATACAGTTTGACCTATGAAGTACTGCATAAAACTTACTACTGTACACAATAATAAAGCACTGTATAGATAGCAATAGTCTGAAATGAAGGAGTACTGTACAAAACTTAATATAGTCTGACCTATTAAGTACTGTACAAAATTTAATATTAACATCCATGAAGTAAATTTAAAGAACTTATTACAATTTAACCTGCAGAGTACTGTAATTAACATAATTCAGTCTGAAGTGATGGAGTACTGTAATTAGCTTAATACAGGTTGACTTACGCTTCGCAAGTTAGATGGCAAATTCGGACATAGCTTGCCAAAGTAAATATTTCTGAATGTCCCTAGTTATAATAATGAAGAATAGTGGGATTTTTGTATCTTATTCCTGGATTTAGCCATGATAGATTAGAAGAGATTAATGGCAAGCACAAGGTCTGGATTAAATAATTATACATTAAGCATTCGTTAATATGAAACCAAAGACAAGATTTGGCGCTAAACCTGATCTGGAACGAGTTGTGCAAGGCTAATACCCTGATGACAGTCATCACTAAGTGAAGAACAAAGTATTACCATATTATCGTTCTTGTTCATGATGATGAAACCTATGGATAATGGATTATGTGATTTGTGCTTCAAGATAATGCCATGCTATTATAGTTATTTAAACACATTTCAAATTTCTGTCATTACAGAATGATCACAATGATTATACATATAAACCCACCCCAACAAATCAATTACAGCTGTAAAACATTTATCAACATTTTCAATAACTTCTGAAAAAGAGATACAACATGAAATTAGGAACAGGATAAAGTGATCGTCAATTTCTATTCTATACGAACAAACGATAAGTCATAAAAATGAAAACAGGATAAAGTGAACTCCAATTTGCGTAGAACATAAAACAAGGATAAGACATAAAGCAGTAACAGGGTAAAGTTAACTCCAATGTACATTACAAATGACAAAAATGGATAAGACATGAAAATATGAACTTGGTATAATGAACTCTAATTTGTGATGTGATGTGATGTAATTTTGATTTTTAACGTAGCTTTAACAATGTTTCAGTCATATCGCTACGATGTCTGCAATGTGGCAGTTTATAGTGATGTCTAGCACTGGGGCATCATGCCGCAGACATGTAGCATGATGTCCCACCCAGTCACATTATCCTGACACCGGACTGACCAGTCCTAACACTAACCTCTTAATGCTGAGCGCCAAGCGAGGCAGCTGTTATTACTATTTTCGTAAGTCTTTGGTATGAATCGGCCGGGGATCGAACCCACGGTCTCCCGCATCTGAGGCGGACGCTCTAACCACTATGCCACCGGAGTGGTCCTCTAATTTGTAATAAACTCAAAGGTTCCATTGATTTATGTCTCTTATCTGTGATGGGTATCATGATGACATATCTCTTAGTGTATGAAGGTGAGATAGGAAATACCAGCTCTATGTGTAAGAAGTTAAGGCAGGAAATACAAGTTCTCTGTGCATGAAGGTGATACAGCAAATAAGAACTATATGTGTATGAAGGTGAGCTAGGAAATACTAGCTCTCTGTGTTAGAAGTTAAGACATGAAATACAAGTTATGTGTGTATGAAGGTGAGACAGCAAATAATATCTCTATGTGTATGAAGGTGAGATAGAAAATGCCAACTCTTGTGTGCATGAAGGTGTGATAGGAAATGCCAGCTGTGTGTGTATGAAGTCATGATGGGGAATACAAGTTCTGTGTGTATGAAGGTGAGACAGCAATTATCAAACTGTGTGTGTATGACATACTAGATATGTGTGTATGAAGGTGAAGTAGCAAATACTAGCTATGTGTATTAAGGTACGACAGGAAATTCGAGCTCTGCATGTATGAAGTTGAGACCCTAATACTAGCATAAGACAGGAAATACTAGCTCTGTATATATGAAGGTAAGATAGAAAATACTAGATCTGTGTGTATGACTGTGAGACAGGAAATACTAGCTCTGTGTGTATGAATGTGCAACAGCTAATACTAGCTCTGTGTGTAGGAAGGTGAGACAGATAATAGTAGATGTGTATGTATTAATATGCAGCTCTGTGTGTATGAATATGCAGGAGGAAATAACTGTGCATACGAAGCTGAGATGGGAAATACTAGCTGTGTGTATGAAAGTGATACGGCCAAATTTCAGATAATTACAGCCAGAGGTATACAATGTATATGACACGCATTCTAACATTACAGCTGCTGTCATTACTAATAGTGATATCTGTGTTTAACAGGTGCATGTAAAAAGAGCATTTTATTAAACATAATTATTTTCTCATTGGTAAAAAATTTAATATACTTAGTATATTTACTGTGAGCCCAAATAAAGAAGGGTTGGTATTTAATTTGTATAAGTACTATCAGCCCAAATAAAAGGGTTGGTATATAACTAATATACTTACTATCATCCCAGAAGAAGAGTGGTTGGTATATAATTAGCATAATTACTAGCAGTCCAACTTTAACTTTAAAGGTTTGGTATTTAATTAATATAATTAATAGTAAACCAAATGAAGGGGTTGTTACTGCTGTACTTCTCTGTGTGTACATTCTCAAAAAGTATTCACCTATTCACAAAAATGTAGCTGTTAATGAACATATATTATAATATCCTCCTGACCCAATTAGGTGTGAAAGTCCACCTATCAGGTAAAAATTGCATTTTGACTTTCCATATTTGGTTTGTCAGGCAGTTGGACAGAAGCCTAGTTAGTTATTGCCTATTTAGCGACGAAGTTGAACAGAAGCACAGTTATTCATGACCTAGTTATTCAAGCAGTAGGAAAAAGCCCAGTGAGTCATGATCTAGTCAGTCAAGCAGTAGGACAGAAGCCCAGATAGTTATGACCTAGTCAGTCAAGCAGTAGGAGATAAGCCTAGTTAGTGATGGCCAACTTATTCAAGCATTTGGACAGAAGCCTAGTTCATCACGGCCTAGTTGGTCAAGCAGCTGGACAGAAGCCTAGTTCATCACGGTCTAGTTGGTCAAGCCGTTGGATAGAAACCTAGTTAGTCATGCTCTAGTGAGTCAAACAGTTGGACAGAAACCTAGTTAGTCATAGTCTAGTGAGTCAAGCAGATGGACATGAGTCTAGTTCATCATTGCCTAGTTCGTCAAGCAGTTGGACAGGAGCCTAGATAGTCATGGTTTTGCTAGTCACCAAAGAGGCTTTTGTTACATCACATTTCAAGTAATTTTGTATTCAACATCACTTGACCAAATTTTGTCAATTTTTCACAACTTCACATCATTCTTAAAAGCCCAATATTAATGATCATAGGTTTGTTGCTTACTTTTAAAGACATAAGAAACAGTTTAATTAAAGTAATTGTACCTTATGGATGCAACATTATTAGTTCTTCTAAGAGGTCATATGACAGTCTAGAACATGTGTTCATGTTCAGACTTTAACGTCTGTCCCGACGATGAAAATTCTGCCTAATATGATGGGGCTAGTTAGGGCCTGTTTGACGTACACTATTAAGACAACCGGTTATGGCCTATTTGATGTACACTATTAAGATGACCGGTTCAGACCTGTTTAGTATGCACTATTAAGACATCAGCTGTACTCAGACATTAAGATTTCATGTTATGTTTGCATACAGTCTATATTTGTATTTGTTTTTATAAATTGTAATGCACATTATTCCGTTATGTTGTGGCAGCTCAGTACATGTGATCCCCTTTATAAGACAGGTGTATTCCTGAATCCCTTTGGCATGACAGGTATAGTCCTGGATCCGTTTGATAAGACATGTATAATCCTGGATTCTTTTTTTAAGACAGACACAGTGATGAATCTGTTTGATTAGACATGAATAGTCTTGTACCCCTTTTATAAGACAGACATAGTGATGAATCCCATTTGTAAGATGGGCATAGTGATGAATCCCTTTAATAAGACAAATATAGTCCTGGATCCCTTTGATAAGACTGGAATAGTCATGATTATCTTTTATAAGACAGACATTGTGATGGATCTATTTGATAAGATGGACACAGTCATGCATCCCATTTATAAGACAGGTATAGTCCTGGATCACTTTTTATAAGACAAACAAAGTGATGGATCTGTTTGATAAGATAGACACAGTCATGCATCCCATTTATAAGACAGGTATAGTCCTGGATCCCTTTGATAAGACAGGTATAGTCATGGATTCCATTTATAAGACTGTTATAGTCACGGATCCATTTTCTAAGACAGGTATAGTCAAGGAACCCTTTTATAAGACAGGTATATTCCTTGATCCCATTTATAAGACTGGTATAGTCATGGATCCTGTTTATAAGATAGATATAGTCATGGATCGCTTTTATAAGACAGGTGTAATCCTGGATCCCATTTATAAGACGTATGGTCATGGACCCCATTTATAAGACAAATATAGTCATGGATCCCTTTTATAAGACTGGTATAGCAATGGATCCCATTTATCTATATAGTACTATTATGCACAAAATATATCATATATAAGGTAATGACTTATAATCTGGTTCACTTTTATAGCACTTAAGAAGAGTGATTAATGGAGTATTTGGTCATCTATTGTTTTACACAGTATTTGACTGATCGAAGTACTTCCTACGTGGTTTACTGTACGAATGGTGCTGATACATGGCCTGCTGTTTGAATGGTGATGATACATGGCTTGCTGTATGAATGATGGTCATACCTGGCTTGCTGTAGGAATGGTGATGATATATGGCCTGCTGTATGAATGGTGAGCATGCATGGTTTGATGTAAGAATGTTGGTGATACATGGCTTGCTCTATCATAGGTGATGATATATGGCCTGCTGTATGAATGGAGACCATGTATGACTTGATGTAAGAATAGTGATTATGCATAGTTTGCTGTAAGAATGGTGATTATGCATGGTTTCCTATATGAATGGTGATCATATATGATTTGCTGTAAGAATGGTGACCATACTGACACCGTAAGAAATGTGATCATACATGTCCTGCTGTAAGAACAGTGACCATACCTGGCTCGCTGTTTGAATGGTGACCACACATGGTTTGCTGTAAGAATGGTGACCATACATGGTTTGCTGTAAGAAAGGTGACCATTCATGGTTTGCTGTAAGAATGGTGACTACACCTAGCTTGCTGTTAGAATGGTGACTATACCTAGCTTGCTGTTAGAATGGTGAACCTACATGGTTTGCTGTAAAAATGGTGACCATACCTGGGTTGCTGTTAGAATGGTGACCATTCATGGTTTGCTGTAAGAATGGTGACCATTCGTGGTTTGCTGTAAGAAAGGTGACCATGCATGGCTTGCTGTTAGAATGGTGACCATACATTGTCTGCTGTAAGAATGGTGACCATACATGGCTTGCTGTATGAATAGTGATTATACATGGCTTGCTGTATGAATAGTGATTATATACTGTTTTCTGTACAAATGGTGATGATACATGGCTTAGTGTGTATAATATGTGTTACAGTACTTTGGAAATCATGAAATTCAGGAGTCAATTTTTTCCATCAAACTCCAGTAAACATAATACCTATAATAATCCCTGAGATGAATATAAAAATAAAATGTGTTTTTTCTATAGTTCTTGTTTTCATTAGATAATTATTCTCCAGTATTATTATATTACCAATATTAAAATATCAATATCATACAATAATATTATCTCATCAGTGATGAAGCAGGAGTCAACACCCCTTCCATTCCAACATGTTGCTTTATTGCACATCTACTTGGAAACAAACTTTAGAAACTATTGACAATTTATATTAAATCTTCTGTCGAAAACTAATCTAGGTCTAAGAGAAATTACCCTTTCAATACAAATTTTCATGCAAAAGAAAATGCTTTAAATTTGCCCTCCCTCCCCTATCCCATTAAATTGTTTTACAATGAAACTGATTTGTAATAAATAAATGTGTAAAAATATCAATGTTTCTGATGATATAATTATGTGAATCATAAAGTTGAAGTCGTAAAGTCAAGTAAAACGTGTTTCATGTCAAACATTTATAATTTCATGGACAAGTGACAGTTTATAAAAAACTAAAAAACAGAAGAAAAATTAAGACACAAAAATGATTGATATGGACTTGTCCTCTATGTCATGGCTTGTAAACCTTGAATTAAAAATTTGACTAAAACTTTGATATCAAACCTGTAACAGATAGCAGTGTTAGTTATATAACAGTAAAGTTGTACAAAAACCCCAAACAAATTCAATGATCATTTATCATCATATATATCTTACAATTCCTAACTTGTTCGACTACCAAAATATAACTTGGAAAAAAAACCTCACAATTTTGGATAAATTAGTAATTTTAAGTCTTCTAAAAATATCATTGCTTTTTAAATACTTACTTTACATATGGTATTAATCATATCATTTTAATAGTAACATTACTTTAGTATACATCATACCATTTAATACTATTATATATAGCATGAATCAATATTTTAATACTAAAATTATATTTAGTATGAATCATGCTATATTAATACTAATGTTACATTTTGTATGCATATACCATTCCTTGCATTAACAGGAAAATCATATTAGGGATTGTATACAAGTCCCATGGTCAATTGCTTGTCAGTATTAATGAATAGAATATTGAATGATTTAATTACTTTGTGCATGTGTGATGAAATGGATTTCATTATCCAAACATTATGGCTGCCTTATACATTCAAATTTTTGTCAAACAACAAACACCTTTCACAAAGTCAAATGAAGATCTATATGAATATGTTAAGTGGAAAGATGTCAGATACTGAATTTCATCTGAAGCAGTTACATGGCATATGTTATGTTAGAGTGTGCTAGGCACATTACATGGAATATATCAGAGTGCTAGACACAATTTAATGGCATATATTATAATGTACTAGACATATTACATGGCAATGGCAAATGTTAGAGTGTGCTAGACACATTACATGACATACGTTAGAGTGCTAGACACAATCTAATAGCATGTATTAGAATGTACTAGACACATTACATGACACATGCTAGAATGTAATAGACAAATTACCTGGTATAACTTAGAATGCACTATACACATTATATGGCATATGGTAGAATGTACTAGACACATTACGACATATGTTAGAATGTGCTAGACATATTACAGGACACATGTTAGAATGTTGTAGACAAATTACATGGTATAAGTTAGAATGCGCTAGACATATTATATGGCATATGTTAAAATGTACTAGACACATTACATGCCATATGTTAGAGTGTGATATACACATTACATAGCATATTAGAGTGCTAGACACAATGAAATGGCATATATTATAATGTGTCAGACACAATACATGGCAAATGTTAGAGTGTGTTAGACACATAAAATGACATATGCTAGAATGTGGTAGACATATTACCTGGTATAAGTTAGAATGCACTAGACACATTACATGACATATGTTAGAATGTGCTAGACACATTATGACATGTGTTAAAGTATGCCAGACATATTATACATGTATTCTCCATTGCACACTTAGGATGTCCAGATGTATTTTAAAGTACCAAGATAGACCACATCCGATATTATATGAAGGTCATATTCTGGGGGAAAATACAATTTATTTTCATGTGACTCATGAACTATCATTAAACCATGCATACAGATGAACGCATTGACATACATGTAACTATGCCATTGCTTTAACTCTATGCAATAAACAATATATCTACTCAATGCATGGCTTGTTCAGGTCTCCCTATATTGGTACATGTGTTAGAAAAGGTAGATGTGTGTTGACCAGGTCTCTCTACATGTGTTAGACAAAGATGTGCATCACACAAACACTGCTGACTCCATAACCTCTGTAGATATGCATTACACAAACTCTGTTGACTCCAAAACCTCTATATTTGTATTGAGCTACTGACTAATATCACCACTAGGAGAATTGTTCTCTGTAGAAATGAAGGACTAGATTTCATCTGCAATCTGTCGGAACATGAGCCTATCATAGGGGTTCATAGCCCAACACTGCAACATGAGCTGGTACCTGAAACCTATACAACTTGTTTAACGATATTTTTAGAGAAACTTTTATAAGTTATATGAAATGTTTCTCAAACATTCTAAGTGAAGGTAAATCTGTCCGATTGTTATTTTCAGTTTGTTTTGTTCTTGTTGTCACTGTTGTTATTGAGGAATTTCCATTCAAGCTGTCATTCAACATTGTCCACACAAAAAATGAAGAAAACAAAATGAAGGACTGGATTTCATCTGCAATCTGTCGGAACGTGGGCCTATCATAGGGGTTCATAACCCAACACTGCAACATGAGCTGGTAACTGAAAGTTATAAAACATGTTTAATCGTATTTTTAGAGAAAATCTAGTCAGTAATATTTAATGTTTCCCAAACATTCTAAGTGAACGTGAATCTGGCTGATTGTTATTTCCAATTTGTTTTGTTCTTGTTGTCACTCTTGTTAATGAGGAATTTCCGTTCAAACTGTCATTCAAAATTTTTCAAAAAAAAATTGAGTATAAAAAAATCAGTCATTCTTCTGTTATTTCTGTTGGTCATTTTGCTTTCAGTAAAAAATGAAATTTAGTAAAGTTTTATCACTCTTGTCCACAAAATCTAATCATACAAATGTAATCATAGTGCATGATGTTTGATAACATCCAAATGTAATCACAGTGCATGATGTTTGATAACATAAGGTTAACAAATAAAATTCTAAACAAATTCCAAAGTGTTGCATGGCTTTCTTAGAGAATAAAACGAGAGAGACAGAGAGAAGGAGAGAGCAGACTAACATGTTTTCTGGGCACTCTCTTGCTTTTTTCAATCTGTTTCCGCCTTCTAAATAATTTCGGAGATCACCATTATCAATATCTGGATATGGGGTTACTCCCCTTGTCAATAGTTCCCATAGCAACACTTCATATGAAAACTGAAAAATAGGATGCATGTAAATGCTATGGTTTAATTTTCTTATTAATTTTAATCTTAATGCCATACAATTTAGTGTTGGTGGGGACAGCTACATTTTGATTAGCAGAATTCAGTTAACAATGACAATCTAAGCTAATTCTCCCAAAAGTAACCAAACAATCCCTACATTTCATCTAAAAGGAATAACGTTTAGGTTAGAATACTCTTGTATTTAAAAGTACTGTTGTTTTACTTCTATCGACGTTTCCTATATGTAAAATAAATGATCTTATTTTTCAGTGGTTTGTCTAGTTTTCCCATAGTTATCACAATAAAGGATTTTCATTCTGTTTTTATCATTAATTAAATGCCATTTGATAGTACACTGACTTGAGGTTTATTTTGAGAGCAAACCCATTGATGAACTTTTGCAAAATAATGGATTTCTGAGGCAGATCTTTATGCCAATCATTACAACCGAATCACTTCTAGTGGTGAATTCCAGGTTGTTTATATTATCAGGTGCCAACCACTTAATCAATGTGGAGGGTTTTACACCATCGGTGTGGTACTGTTCCGATGAATAAAGCTTTGATGTCAGGCCATATCCCAATACTACCACTTTCTATACCAGTGTGACACTGACATTTGGGGATTGATACAATCAATCAACACACATTATTTCTCTCATGACAAGACTTAACTTCCAACCTACAAATATGTTTCAAACAACTGGGTGTGGGGTTGTGGCTTTATTATTAGACAAATACATCAATAGTTTATAATGGACAATATTATGTATCAATGGGAGTGTATGTGTCGAATGAACCTAAAGGATCAATTTATTTATGAGGCCACTCTATTTCACTCAAACTAGCCATGTCAATGTTTTCCATGCTGATTGTTGACATATATGTAATTGAGTTTAAAATATATAACAACTGATTCTGCCCGCAACAATCCGTAAAAAAATTGGTCACATATATGGCTTTTTTTTAATCGTGCATTTTTGGCATTTTTGTGTTCAATTTTGTAGCTGGCGCAATGCTATCACTGCATCAGTGAGAACCATGGGTCCTGCCTATTTTGTGTTAAAACAGGTTAGAGAAATCCACCAGGAACAAGTCCCCAAACTAATAAACATTACAATTCTTACACTCAAACTAGGACTTAGAGCTGAGTGCAGAAGACCTCAGAGCCATAATTGGTGAAGTTCCTAGCATTTAATTTTGACTGAAGGGCAGGGCCATTTGTCTCATGCAAATGTTTGTTTATTTGCCTTATTGATTTCATGACTAAAGGACGGGATAACTCGTCCCATCAAAATGGTTGTTGATTTGCCTTTTATACTTCATTTAGAAACATTTATCAAAAATAAAATGACATATGGAAAATAACTTGTACATACCAATTAACAAGATTACATAATATCAGCTGACAACATTAAATAATATAAACTGACAACATTACATCAATCAATTATTAAAAAGTACCAGATGGGTTTATAAAGCATGACAATTCAAGTAAATATTTCAAAACAAAGTGTAAATGCATCAGGTTGACTTATCATCAAAAATGGATTTATAATTAGATAAATATGGTATGGCTGTCTTCAAGAAATTAACTATTAATATATGCAGTAATATATATCAAAGTGACTTAAGTACAGCATTGTCTTTTTAATGTATGAAATAATGTATACCAATGTGACCTAATTAGTTCATTGTCTTTTTAATTTTTAATAGTTGATACCAAAGTGACCTAATTATTTCATTCTCTAACCTGTATATAAAGGACAGAGAGAGAGAGAAAAAAAAAATATTACTGATGTATTCACCAATAAAGATAAATCTGGTTAGTTCATTTGCCATTTCAATATATATTCAAAAAATGAATTATTTGAATCACCCTAAGATCACAAATATAATTATTTGAATCAATGTAAGATTACAAAAATAATTAGCTGAATTACTCAAAGATCACCAAGTTCATTATGTCACATCAATCTGAAATCTCCAAGTTCATTATTCACGTCACTCGAAGTTCCTCTCACCTAAGATTGATGAAATGAAGATTTGATGTTTTCGTGTCATTCTTTAACGTGATAAAATTGAAAGCTGAGACCCAAAAATGACAAGATAACTACTTAAGTCAAGTAAAACGTTCAAAATAGCTTCTGAAGTTTTTATTACTGACAATCTCTGATTTCTTATTGACCTTAATACGTATACACTGTACCTCTTTTATATATGATTCCATGGATTTAAAGTTTCTTCAGCAGAAACAGCCTAAAATCTATCTGATGTATATATAAAAGTAATCTGAGCATGAGATTAAGAAGTACGGCCATAAATATGTGATATATATTTATACAACTCTAAGGATGAGATCACAACATGCATGAATAAATTATTCTGATGTATTTATGCAAGTACTCTGAGAATGTAATTCAGAATTACAACCTAGAATCAGTCTGCTATATATATATACAAGTACCTGGAACGTGATTCAGTTTAATACATTTACTAAGATACTGAGATTCAGAAATACAACCTAAAAACAGTCTGCTATATTTATACAAGTACCCGGTAAGTGATTTAGAAGTAGTTTATAATCAGTTTAATATATTTACTCTGTGATTGAGATTCAGAAGTGCGGCTTAGCACGAGTTACCTTGTTAGAATCCCTGACATATGTTTTTAGATCCCCATTTTGAGCATATGGTGGAATGAATGTAGGGTCGTCTGAGGGGCTGACACAAGCCCCCAAAAGTGGTAAGACCAATGGAAGCTGAAGAACCCTGTATCTGACACAGATCTGAAAAGTTTGATACGCTATCTGCACAAGTCTGATTTCCTGTAAAAGGTCAGCAGTTAATAAAATAAATGTTGTATCGTATGCACATGGTGTATATAACATCTTGAAACCTTTGTATTGTATGCACATGGTATATGCAACATCGTATAATGGTTGTATTGTATGCACATGGTGTGTACATCTTATAATCTTTGTACTGTATGCGCATGGTGTACACAACATATTATAATCTTTGTACTGTATGCATATGGTGTATATAGCATCTTTTAATCTTTGTATTGCATGCACATGGTGTGTACATCTTATAATCTTAGTACTCTATGCATATGGTGTATATAACATCTTATAATCTTTGTATTGCATGAACATGGTGTATACAACAACTTATAATATTAGGATTGTATGCAAGTGGTGTGTACATCTTATAATCTTAGTACTGTATGCACATGGTGTATGTAACATCTTATACTCTTTTTATTGCATGCACATGGTGTATACAACATCTTATAATCGTTGTATTACATGCACATAGTGTATATAACATCTTACAATCTTTGTATTGCATGCGCATGGTATATACAACATCTTATAATCTTTGTACTGCAAGCACATGGTGTGTGCAGCATCTTATACTCTTTGTATTGTATGCACATGGCGTATACATCTTATAATTTTTTGTACTGTATGAACATGGTGTATACAACGTCTTACAATCTTTGTATTGTATGTGCGATATACAATATCTTATAATCTTTCATTTCCTTACTGTTCAGTGTTTGATTCAAAGCGTGAGTGAGAAATATAAAATTATGAGGAAGTGTAGTAAATACCATTTCAAAGTGAAATCTAGATGTTTATGTCACATGAATTTTACTTTCAAGAGCATCATTTGAAGTTACAGGTAAGAGCGGTAACTCTGTGTGTGTTCTCAATTGGAGGTGAAAATTACATTACATGACTACCGACAAGACTTATGTACTAACTAATGAAAATATAATATTGCATTTGATTTTCGTGTACCTATTATTTCAAAAGCAATATATTTATCTCTCCTCATTCCGTCTCTCTCTCTCCATCTGAATGATTCATTATTTTAATGGCATTCTATCTCTCGTTCTGATTGATCTATTATTTCAATAGCAAATCAAACTCTCTCCTTCTGATTGATCTTCTATTTCAATAGCAATCTACCTTTCTCCTTCTGTTTGATCTATTATTTCAATAGCAATCTATCTCCGTCTCTCTCTCCTGATTGGTCTATTATTTCAATAGCAATCGACCTCCCTCCTTCTGACTGATCTATTAGTTCAAACAACAATCTTCCTGTCTCCTCCTGATTGGCATATTATTTAAAAAGCAATCTACCTGTCTAGTTCTGATTGGTCAATTATTTCAATCAGCAAATCTACCTCTCTCTCTCGTTCTGAATGATGTATTATTTCAATGGCAATATATCTCTCTCTTTCTGATTGATCTATCATTTCAATAGCAATCTAACTGTCACCTTCTGATTGGTCTAATATTTAAATAGCAATATAACTATCTCCTTCTGATTGGTCTATTATTTCAATAGCAATCCACTTATTACCTTCTAATTGATCTATCATTTCAAAAGCATTCTGTCTTTCTCTCCTTATGATTGAGCCATCATAAAAATGTTGCACTTTGATTGCATTATTAGAATCTTTACATTTTTCAATACAAATATTGGATATATTTCTTGATTATAGATTAAAGACATGTGAAATCACCTTGATTACAGATTAGAGACCGGTGAAATCACCTTGATTACAGATTAAAGACATGTGATGTCACCTGAGCTATTACATGTAATATGCAGCTCTAGTCATTTTAATGTACCTTTGATACATTTGTAGAGTGCTTTTGATGTACCTTTGATGCATTCACAGAGTTTTAATGTAACTTTGTAGAGTGTTTTTAATGTACCTTTGTAGAATGTTATTAATGTACCTTTTTAGAGAGTTTTTGATGTAAATTTTATACATTCATAGAGTATTTTTATGTACCTTTGCAGGGTGTTTTTAATGTACCTTTGATACCTCTGTAGAGTGATTTTAATGTACCTTTGATACCTTTGTAGAGTGTTAATATACCTTTTCCAAGAAGATGTCCAATATCTAGTCGTCTTCTTGGGATGAGGAAATTTGTCACATTTTGTCTTGTTCCCTCGTCTTCAATCTTGGACAAAAGCTCTTCTATGTATGGTCCTGAGTCTGAAGAAAAAGAATTGATAGTCCATATTAACTGTCACTTGTACAAAGGGTCCTATGATAGTCCTTATTAACTGTCACTTGTACAAAGGGTCCTACGACAGTCCTTATTAACTGTCACTTGTACAAAGGGTCCTATGACAGTCCTAATTAAGGCTTAATTGTTTTAATGTTGATATGACTTGTATCACATATTCTTGATGGCTTAATTGATGTAATGTTGATATGACTTGTATCACATATTCTTGATGGCTTAATTGATGTAATGTTGATATGACTTGTATCACATATTCTAGATGGATTAACTGTACCAAAGTTCCTTTTACTAATATCACAAATTTTAGATGGCTTCATTTTTATAAAGTTCCTTTGACCAGTATCACACACTCTTAACGGTTTAAATAAACTACAATTACTATGAATTCTATCACATAGTTATGAAGACTTAATTGTATAAAAGTTCGTATGAATTATATGACATAATTTTAATGACTTAATTGTATATAAGTTCATATGAATTATATCACATACATGTGATGACTTAATTGTATTAAAGTTTATATGTTTTATATCACGTACTTTTAATGGTTTAATTGTATAGCACACTCTTAATGGTTTAAATACAATCACATTGCTATGAATTATATCATATACTTTTGATGACTTAATTGTATAACTGTTCATACTTTTGATGGCTTCATTTTTATAAAGATCCTTTGAACAGTATCACACGCTCTTAATGGTTTAAAGACACTACCATTCATATGAATTATATCACATACTGCTATAATTACTCTTAAGGTGCTGTCGCTTTCTATCTTCTTCTAATAATAATTCCCCAGATTGGCAGCCTAACGTATTAAATGACTACTAAAATTGTATCATTGGTCATGCTATGACTACTAAAACTTTAAAGGTAATTGGTGTGCTCCAAAGGACAGTTGGCCAGGAGATGAGTTAGCATGACTCTTTTTAACCTTTCTGTTCTTTTCTTAATCTTTTAATAAAGGCAGCCATATTGCAAGACAGATTGGCATCATCTGGACAGACTCTAAAAGCCTCCATTCCAGAATGCTCGCTGTCAAGTTTGGTTGAAATTGGTCTAGTAGGTTTTGAGAAAACATTGAAAACAGCAAATGCTAACACCTGGCCATAAAGCAAGGTCTCATAAAATGGTAATTATTAACACCTGGCTTAAATGAACGTCTCATAAAATGGCTATCAATAACACATAGCTTAATGCAATGTCTCATAAAATGGCAGTTACTAATACCTGACCCTAAAGCAATGTCTCATTAAAATGGCGATTAGTTACAACTGGGTTAAAGCGATGTCTCAGAAAATGGCAATTACTAAGACGTGGCTTAAAGCAATACCTCATAAAATGGTAATTAGTAACATTTGGCCTTAAAGCAAGGTCAGATTAAATAGCTATTGCTGACAGATGACAGATGCCAGATATCAGACACAGGATCATATTAAATCTCACCTGGGCTTGTGGCAACATCAGCTTAAAATGGATAGAGGCAATAATAAAAATAGGTCTATTGCTATCTATCAGTGAATAAAATTATGAATTCTCAAATAACAACATTTTTTATGAATTTCATGCATTCTGACTTGTCAATGTATATAATATTAGTAAAGACCTTTTTAAGGAAGCCAAAAAATCAGGCTTTGCAATCCATACCAAGTCAAATCTTCCAGCAAACATTCTTCCAGCAAATACTATTCTTGATAAATGAACTGATAAATTAATAGTTTAGTTAATCTTGCAACTGGTTCTAAGAGTTTCATTCCAACGTTTCAAAAAAAACCAAAAATCCTGAGTACACATCGTACTGAGACTTCTTTACGTTACCTAACGTTTCAAAATACAAAAGTCCCTAGCACAAATCGTATTGAGACTTCCTTATGTCACCTTTTTAATCTGGTATCTGGCCATTCAAATCAGCTTTCACTGATACTTGATTCATCCCTACTTTCTGTACTGTCTTCTTTCCTTCATAATCATTGAGGACATCAGGGATGTAGTTCTTGCTAGGCTTGTGCTTGCGATGTCGCCTGATGACGCATATGGCAAGTAAGATGATGACGGCAATGATGGGCAACACCACACCCAGTATAATGTTCAAAGCAATAGGTTTTCTTGCCTCCTCTAGTCCACGGTAGCTCAGGTAGCCCACTGTCTCTTGGAAGTTTCCAACCTGAATCTACAGAGATAGATGACATCATTATGGCAATTTAAATTGAGATGACATCATTAAATCAACTTGAGCTAGATGACATCATTAAATTAACTTGTGTTAGATGACACCAATAAGGCAGCTTAAATTACATGACATCGTTCAATCAAACTGAGTTAGATGACATCAATATTGCAAATTGAATTAGATGACACTAAATCAACTTGAGTTAGATGACATCAAGGCAAATTGAATTAGATGGCATTAAATCAATTTGAAATAGATTACATCATTAAGGCAACTTGACATAGATGACATCATTAAGTCAACTTGAATTGCATGACATCATTAAATCAATTTGAGTTAGATGACATTATTAAGGCAACTTAAATTAGATGACATCATTAAGTCACCTTGAGTTAGATGACATTATAAAGGCAACTTGAATTAGATGACATTAAAAACTTGAGTTAGATGACATCATTAAGTCAACTTCAATTAGATGACATCACTATATCAACTTGAGTTAGATGACAACATTAAATCAACTTTGCAAATAATTAATTAACTTTTCTGTATTAAGGCAGATGAAATAAACTTCCTTGCCCAAGGCAGCTGAACTGGGCTGGGGCAAGGACAGGATTCAAACCCACATTCTTCTGGTCATTAGTCTGACACCCAAACCACTTAGTTGCCATGGTTTTCATTTTGAATATGATGTTATTTGCAAAAGAACATTGAAACCTCTCTAAGAACACGAACAACGCCTTTGGAAGCCCGGAAAAGTGCTTTTAGAAGTCAGATGGTCCAATAAGGCATGCTGTTTCTCATCTATAGCAGCGTTGTCCAGCATCTTCAACACCATGTGTCACATGGACCAAAATTATAAAAAGTAAAATACATACATATACATACATATACCTACATACATACCTACATACATACCTACCTACCTCCCTAGTAATTATACATAGATTATAGAACTGTCGTTTTCTGTGAGTGCGGGCCACAAATAAACGGGCCAGAATGGCTGTATTTGGACCACTCTGATCTAAAGTATCATGTACAGAATCTGAAACTCTTTCATCTTAATAGAAATGTATGGTCTCTTATGACATGTGGTCTTTTTAAAGATGTGGTCTTTAGGTTGGTAATATTTAATAACTATAGAATGTATAAACTAAGTTATATTTCATAACATCAATATGTTGTGCAGCTCAAGTAACTTGCATAATATGTACAAAATAATCTTCTCAACTCAAATGTTGATATAACCTAGTGCTGTATTCTCAAAACTCTGAGCACAAAGCTGAAGCTTTTCCGACCCAAGCTATGAACTCAGCAGTACATATAAATCAGCGGTTGTACCATTGTTTACCATACAAATACCAATTGTACCATTACTTACCATACAAAAACTAGTTGTATCATTGTTTACCATGCAAAAATATAGTTTTACCATTGTTTACCATGCAAAACGGTTGTCCATTGTGTACCATACAAAAACTGGTTACATTATTGTTTACCAAACAAAACCTGGTTGTATCATTGTGTAACATAAAAAAATGGTTGTGCTATTGTTTACCATACAAAAACACGTTGTACCATTATGTCTCATACAGTTTGAACAGCTGATATTTAAATTACAATGTAGAAGTTAGAAAGCTTGCACTTACTTCCACCAAGGCATTCCCATTTCTTTCAATCGCTTCTGGGTCCTTGGGAGGTGTGTATGTAATTGCATCATCAGTCGAAGTAGGGCCCCTGTACATCTCCTCACCAACCATCACGAAAAGGTTTGCCATCAAGGGACTAATGCTAATGCTACCAATATTACATACTCAATATATTGTAACCATATTACATACTCAGTGTGTCTTGCAGCCATATTACATACTCAGTGTGTCTTGTAGCCATATTACATACTCAGTATATTGTAGCCATATTACATACCCTGTGTCTTGTAGCCATATTACATACTCACACTCTTGGAGCCATATTACATATCCACTGTCTTGAAGCCAAATTACATATTCAGTGTGTATTGTAGCCATATTACATGCTCAATATCTTGTAGCCATATTACATACTCGGTGTGTCTTGTAGCCAAATTACATACTCAGTGTGTCTTGTAGCCATACTATATACTCAGTATATTGTAGTCATAGTACATACCCTGTGTCTTGTAGCCATATTACACACTCAATATCTTATAGCCAAATTGCATAATCGGTGTGTCTTGTAGCCAAATTACATACTCAGTGTGTCTTGTAGCCATATTATATACTCAGTATATTGTAGTCATAGTACATACCCTGTGTCTTGTAGCCATCTAAACCCCATCAGCCAATGATAAATTAACCCAAACTCATCATGACGTCTTATGATCAAGATTATTATTTGTAATTGTCAACACATACATTGACATCTGTTTATAGATTATTTACTTGAATGCTCTGAATAGACCAAGATCACGTAGGCAAAATCTAACTGACGATACAATTTACAACCTTGAATAAATATTACAAAATGGGATACAATCATGTACCAGGAGTTAATGAATATAGATAAACATAACAAAATATTCCATTATGATCAATGGCGTAGTTTAAAATAGCTTTTGATTTTGAAATATATTGCTGAAAATTTTGTCAGAATATTTTCATCCGAAAAACATAATTTTCTTGACAAATTCATTTTTAAAAACAGCTTTTCTATAATGTCTCGTATGGTAGAAACATAATCTGCAATATATGTTATATATGTTATATTTTGTGCTTGAGCACTTAATTAACACCTATAAGATATGGCAAATTGATATTGTCTAAATATTAGTTCTTTTCGTGTTTGATGTCTTACAGAAAAATAAGCCCATTCTATTATCAGTTGTAATCATTTTATTGACTTTTCAGCTGACATTTTTCTCGAGTATTCAGCATCATAATATTGCTTTTTGAGTTTATGATATCATATAGTGATGGTTATGCGCTTTCGACATCGATTGGTGTTGGTCATTAATTTGTGACATCATGATATCGGTTGTGAACTTATGACACTAGATGATGCTGGTTATGCACTATAGCATCAAATGGTTCCGGTGATGCACTATGATATCAGATGGTGTTGCATGTATGCTTACGGCATCAGATTGTATTGAGTATGAACTGACATAATATGGTGTTTGTTATGTGCTATGACACCCTATGGTGCTGGTTATGCACTATGACATAAGATGGTGTTGGATATGTATTATGACATTTTTGCCTAATTCAATATCTGCTGTTCATTTTAGGCTCTTCCAACTATTTTCAATCCAACATTTTTTCTTTATTAATGTATCTGTTTTGACCCCGCCCCCCCCCAAAAAAAAAAAAACGTTATCTCATATTCATCGTTTCAGGTCATTTTGGGTGTGTCTTGAAAGGATACATAACTCTGCTTGGCGGTAAAGTGGACATCCTTGTGGCCATTAAAACTCTTCATAGTAAGTACTCTATAATCTTTTCGCATACGGTCATTATTCCCCCGTCAATAAATTTCAATTATAATGCCCATTACTAGAAAATAAAGATATACGATAACCACTGTCCTCCCTTATTTTGGAGAAGTATTACTTCCCTATTTGGCAAGCAGCTGAAAGCACCGTTTGACATCATTTTCATAGCAATTAGCTTCATAGTTTTATATGGATCATATTTAGTAATAGGGTTGACATTACCATAATAAATCAATGTATTCTCACAACTTACGTATGAGTTATTGACCATTGTGTTGTGTTGCTGAATTTTGGTGATAACCGACTGTATCTTGCGAATGTAATTAGTCTCGCATGCTTTTTTTGTTGCTGTTGGATCCCTTTGAGACCTAATAGATATTGCAGTCTTCATTAAGGATGCTAATACCGATAAATCACATTACTCTTCCAGTATGTATTAGAGTTAATGCCACATGTGACATAGAGCTTAATATAGCGCATGATATAATCTTGTAACTCCGTTAGTTTCAGTTTATTTTACAGTGATATTTTTTCATATCATAATCGCAATTAGAAGACGATAAACACTGTTACCTATGCAATATTTGTTGTCAAGCAGCATTAAGCGATGGATGATCAAATCGTGTGAATGCAGCTTGTTTCTTCTCTTGATACAACTCTGAGAAACTTGGTACTTTATTTCGCAGTTATATGGAAGTGCGCATACTGACAAATAACGTGTCTCCATCACTTGTATACATTAATGTTCTTTATTTACATATAGCAGGGTACAATGTAAGACAGATATTTGTGAAAACTACACTTACAGGTTTCAATGGATTGCTCTGAACCTTATTACATCAATGATCATCGTCGTCAGATTTGCATGATGACCACACATTTTGGAAGCTACTTGTTTGAAATTAGTTATAGTTGGATGCAATATATTACATACTTTCTTTTGAAATCGACTAACTGGACTTTTCTGAGATTTAGCTCTACCGTCAAAGACCAAAGAGCTTGATGGATGGCATGATGTTTGTCTTTAATCTTGTAGTACAAGATTGCTATCGCTATTAAAACTAAACTACTTAGAGATTGCCATAAGACTTTATAAGCACATTCGCCACAAGGACAGTCGGTCCCCAAATGAAAATGATTCTGCTTCAATATCAGATATCACCAATAATGTGCCCATCTTGAAAACAATTCATCACTATTCTTCCTGAATGGAGGGTTTTATCACCATGGGATACTCACTAAAATATTTATATAAAATCTTGTTGGATCTAAAAGGAAATGATACTGATTGAATGCCCTTTAAAGCTTTATATGCAACAATCTTTATAATTGTTTCATCTACTGCATACTTGATGGTTAAATATGATTCACGAGAGGACATCTTGTAATACCTAGTGTGTCCTAGATGCAAGTATTGCCAATCGTATAACAAATATGTCTGGAATGATGAGGGTGCGTTTTGAAGAACCTGTTATTGCTACTCATCTTTAATGTTAGCATGGGGCTATAGTCATTAGACTCACCTCAGTAATTAGGTAGTCTCACCATTAGTTATACTTGAAACAGTTCAGTAGATTCAGCTCTATCCTTAGCTTGTTTCACCGTTAGTTTTGATAAAACTGTACAATAGACTTATCCTCATCATTAGATATTCTGATGTTTGTGATTCAAACTACACTTTTATATTCTTGGCCAAGAGATAGTATAATACTTGAAAAATAATTCATATGTTTTATCAAGCATTGATAAAGATACAACACATGTTGAAACAGTTAAGGAATTACTTAAATAACATTTCATATTGTCTCCAGAAACTATCCTACTGAGCCAGATTTTACAGATATCTGCACTCACGTTTGCCTATTAGGGAGATATCAGTACTTACATTTGACTATTAGGGAGATATCGGCAGCTTGACATCTCAGACCTTTTTGTACCACTTGTTTCAACAGTTGTATTGACCATTTGACAGGCAGCTCAATATAATGTGTAACAGTATACTTTGAATTCTGACATTGTTAATATCAACGTGCCATGAAAAATCCCTATTAAACAGGGATCATTAGCTGTAGATGTGTATATGGATAGACATGTATGTTTACATAATTGTTATTGGCAGCCCTTGCAACACTTTGTACATGTCATGGTCATCATCTGGTATAGAGTAATAACCTTACCATGTAATCTGTTTGCCCCAACTGTGATAGTAGGAAGCAACCTGTTTGGCTGCGGTCTGTCCATACCTTGGTAAGTGTGACGTTTGTGTGTGTGTGTGTGTTTGTGTGTGTGTGTGTGTGTGTCCACCAATATTTTAGTACCATAGTCTTTTTACCATAAGCAACAGAAAAGAGTTAGAAGCAACAAGCTTTTCAAAATTCAACAAGTAATTTATTCCCTAGAAAACAAAGCGAAAACGTAGAGAAAACAAATTACTTTACTCCGAATTAAATCCGAAATAATCATACAATTATAGAACAAGTCCTAATAATTAAAGTTCTGAATAAACGTTTAGTGAAAATGCAAATTAATTCCAACCCTGAAAGTGTTGATGCATCTATGGTGACCGTGTCGTGGGAATGTAACAACAGTGACTTGATGCTTGACAATAATACACTTGAAGCGTGTATACTTAGTTACAATTTGAGCTTAAATTCAAGTTTTATATTCCAAGAATGTTATTTGTGGAGAGCACTTTCTCTTTCCAAAGAAGAATCAATTGAATTAAATTATTTACAAAAAAAACAAACAAAGCCCAAATGAATTTCTGGACATAACAATGCCACAACTCATTTAGCTAAGATCTTAAAACACAAACGAATAATTTTTCACGACCAAGATCATGTAATATAATTGCCCGCAGATCATAATCATAATTTTCTAAACAAAAATATTAACCAGGAGACTTTGGAGTACATATTACGTGATCTCCTTGATACATTCATATATAAATATATATATATATATATATATATATATATATATAGAGAGAGAGAGAGAGAGAGAGAGAGAGAGAGAGAGAGAGAAAACAAACAGACAGACAGAAGAGAATAATGATTATCAGAGGCAATTGGTTAAATGTTTCCTGAATGCTCAAATATGTTTAGAAGTACACAGACTTCGAGACATGAAAGATTTGTTTCACATGAGATGTATTTAGGGGAATAAAGGTATTTCCTTATGTTTGTAAACAAGGATAATGATTGTCAGTACATCACAATTTGATTAATTCTGCTTAGTATATCATAATATGTGAATCTCCCAGTTATCAGTGCGCATAACATATTTGTTTTGTGGTTTTTTTCCATTTGTTTGATAAGTCAGTTTCTTGTATCCAATATTCATCCAATTATATTGGTCAAGACACATAAGCTAACTTGTCATTTGAAGTTCAACATCAAATGACAATGTTTTCTCATGTTTGCTGCCCCCAAATTGTATCAACTGTATAGATGGGTTAAATTTAAGGAAGTTCGTTATAAAGCCTGTGATCAATATGTCAAGGTTAGGATTACCAGATGTGAAATGTAAATGAATGGCATTATTACATTGGTAATAGCTATAGTTCATTGGTGGCTTAGCGTTTGCTTTGAGGGCTATGTTTGGATTTGAGCTATGACCTCCGACCAATTATAACAACTACACATGGTCATTATCTGAATATGTGCATATTGGTCAGTCGCTGTACTCGCACTATATTAGTAAGAGTTATTGCTCTTTTTTATGTAGAGACGACTGTACTCTATGACACAATCGTTTGATTGCAATTAATTTTCAAGTTACTCGTGGATTTTAGTGATAATTAGTTCATGCTAAGGTTTATTTCCTGATTTGTATAAGAGTTATTCCTCTTTGTAACTTGCAGCAAGAGGCATTACTAGTTGTAATTGTTTTAAATTGTAGCTGCACTATATTGGGTAGGAGCGGATGTGCACACGCATTTACATGTAATAAACGACTCACAGTTTTATAAAATACGTTACCCTAAAGTTTTATAAAATACTGAGTGATTTTAAAAATATTTTTATTTTAAATGTACATCATATAACAAGCAATTGTGGCTGCTTTAAATCTTTACATAAGTACTATTTGCTGATTCATTTTAATTGTTGCATATTACTGTTTTACATCATAGTACAAAGAAAAAAAATGTCACTAATGTAGTTGAAAGCTTGATTGTGTGGGGTTTTTTTATTTTTTTGAATGACTGGTAAATTATACATGATTTGTGCGTGTTTCGGTACTAAATAGTAAATTTGGTCTAAGTACTACTTTAGATCCCATGACTCATAACATTATTTATGGAACCATTATGTGTAGGTCATGTTATGCAGAATTAAGCGATTCATGACATATAGTCATTTGTCCATTTATTCATTTTTGTTTGCACGTTTCACAGAAAAAAATCTACGTGACATCGACGTTGATGCATTCCTAAGGGAAATTATGATAATGAAAGAGTTCCACCACCCCAATTTGCTACAACTTTATGGGATATGCCTAGGACGGAATGATATACCGCTTATGGTCCTTCCTTTTATGGAGCATGGTGACCTCCTGTCCTACATCAGGGATGATACAAATGTAAGCTTTTCACCTTAACCCTTGGTTTGTCTTGCTTGGGTAAAGTGTATTGCTTCCTCTTATATATTTCTAGTTTTTGCTGAATTTATTTTGTTTTGGCACTATCTACAGAGACATGTTTTAAGATTACCTTCTAAAATATGCAGCATCTTTGATATCTGCCAGGTCAGTTCTTTTATCTATGACAATTTTTTCAGTCATTGCCAAATAAAAATAAAAAATTGCCTCATATAATATCAATTTTTGTATTGTGCTTTTGATATTTACCATGCATGATATCACGCATTTACTTTTGAAAATTGGCTTGATTGGATTCTGAAAGGTTCACTCCGTTGTTCCTATAACAGTCTAGAAATCAATACTTTCAGCAATGATACAACTTTATTTTTTTTATTGTGTTAAAAGGAGTCAAACCGTTATAGTTAAAAGTTTGAATTTATATATATTTTTGTCTTTCAGATACCAACTGTTAAAGATCTAATTTACTTTGGGCTCGGTATTGCGGAAGGAATGGGATACCTATCAGATCACAAGTTTGTCCACAGACTTAGCTGCCAGAAACTGCATGTAAGCCCTACTAACAATATACAACCTCACATTACTTCTTATATAACCATTAAGCGGTTTTGATTCTGTTACAAGTTTATGCTTTTAAAACAACGTAAGAGATCAAAACCTGTTAAAAAAAAGATGATCACATTAAAAGGGTTTTCCATCACACCAGTACAATCCCAACTATATAGTGCTAATTGAACGTTGAACTCTAAGAATATAACAAACATTAAAAAACAATGGTAAAAGCTTTGAGATGTACATACAACTTTGTAGTATTTCAAGATGATATGCACTGATTTCAAAAGAGTTGGAAAAATTGTAAAGATGAAAAAATGCAAATCAACTGGCATGATAGGAGATCATACTACCGTTCTTTATTCTCAGAAAATAGTGTAACTTTCTTTTATTTTTTCTTCATTGATTAGATAATATAGTAAATAGCATGACTAATGTTGCTTCTTTGCTCTACAGCTTGGATTATAACTAAAAAGTCATTGTAATATATTTTAATTATGCTTTTTTGATCTTTCTGTGGGAATGATTTTATTTAAAAGGTTAAATAAAGAATTAAATGTGAAGGTAGCAGATTTTGGACTATCCAGGGAAATTTACGAGAGGGAGTACTACAGCAGTGACAACAAGAAAACCAAACTCCCCATAAGGTGGATGGCACCAGAGAGTATGGAAAAAAGAACATACAGCTCAAAGTCAGATGTGGTACAAATATTAATTACCTACGAGTAAACGTATAACATAAAGTAATAGGAAATTTTAGCAACAAGCCAATATGCTTATATAAAGATCTTTGCTAGGAATAAAAATGGGATGTTCATCCCAAACTTATTAAATATATTTCAGAAAAACGTTTAGCTAATATTGATAAGAGAAAACACGAAATATATTATAAGGGCAGATAATTGCAAGGTACCAGTCAGAGATCAAGTCAAAAGATATTATAAGGGCAAATAATTGCAAGGTACCATTTAGAGATTAGGTGTAAAAAATATTATAAGGGTTGATATTTACACGGTACCAGTCAAATATCAGGTGTAATGATTTTATAAGGGCAGATAATTGCAAGGTACCAGTCAGAGATCAGGTGTGTTATTTTGGCTAGCATGTTCTGCGTTTTAAGAAATAAAGGAAGAGACAATGCTTTAGCTTTATACTTCTGAATCTGAAAGGGTCGAGAAACAGTTATCAGAGGTATGTTTTGGGTTACCAGCAGAAATCACTGATGGGATTAAATTTTCAATTTCATTTGAATAATATATATTTCAATTTAGGTGCATAATATTAGTATTTTAATGCCGTTTGACCTCTTTAATCAGAAAATATCATTTTGGTTAACATCTGTCATCAATTTATTAAATTTATTTTCGCCTATGTTTGAAATCAATTTAATATATTGACCTGCATTATTTTCTCAAATTAGCCCTTACAAATTTGCCATCTTGACCTGGGTTATTTTCAACCGCGAGATAATTATGCTAGTTTGGTGATATTGTGTTTTAAAATGCAATGTACAAGATGATGAGTCATCACAGCCTGTTCTAATGAACAGGTTATATTGGCACCTGAGGTGGTTGTACTAAAGAATTCAATCCTGGAATGTGTCCCGAAGAAAATTTAAGTCAAAATGAACTAAAGTTGAGTAAAAAAAGCAAACGAAACATCACTGTAACGAAAATATAATCAGTTTTTCTAGATACAAAAACAAAAACAAAATATGAAGTCCTAAATTCGTTTGTCTGTCTGAGATTATATTGCTTAACCATGTTAACAAGATTTATGTCAAAAACACCCAAGTTCCAAAACTTTAAAATATTGGTAGAAAAGCTTAACAAATTGCATTAATGGCTTCAAAAACATGTCAAGTATGGCTCTGAAAGTCAATTCAATTATGCCTATGGAACATTATATCAAGTATGCCTAACGAAAATCAAGTCAAATATTCCTACTGAAGATCAATTCAAGTATGCCCACTCAAAATCAATTAAAGCATGCCTGCTAAAATCAATTCAAGTATGTTTTACACATTTCATTTGTTTTTCATTATTTCGTTAATAGCGTTAAAACTGTCAAGAAAATTACAAATATTATACACATTTGAAATATTACTGTAGTGTCTGAAAATCTAAATATGCCATATTTTAATAACCATAATAAACTGTTCAAAGATTACTCTCTGCAACAATTAATAAACTCTGCAACGTTTATGTCTTTAAATGTAATGTTCTTGTGCTATTGTACTTAAATAGGTTACGGAAGGACAAATTCATAGTGAGTAGCATGCACACCATGCAACCACTTGGGGGCAAAACATTGTTGCCTTGAATAGTTTTGGAGTTATCCTCTGAAAAGACAAGCGTGAGTAATAGCTGGATGCATAGATGGCAAAATATTTAAAATACTGAAATTGAGGCATTTTAAAGGACAAATGTATTTGTTTAGTATAAATCTGATTTACACATAAAGGCACTTCCAGATTTATATGTGTATCAGTTATCAACCATACATTTGAACCAGGGAGGAAATTGAAACTGAATCAACACATTTTGAACACTAGTATAATTTGTGAAAAGCTTGCATTGATGTATCTTTAACAATTTTGGAGTTTGGATCCAGAAAGGAAGTGGGAACGTTAATTGACAAACAGACAAAAACACAAAGCATCCTAATACGATAGTAGAGTAATCCCCCAGTTATATTAGAATTGTTCAAATGACTCTTGTCAATGTATCTTTCGGCATTAATGGCATCTGAATATTTAAGACATACACTGGGATAATTTTGAAGTAAAAATTTTCAGTGGGTTTATATTATGGATTGAGGTAGTTATCATCTCATTTACGGTTCAAATTCAACATGATAGGTTGATGAGGGATATTTAAAAATTCCTGAATGTGTTATTATACTGTAACATTGTTTTCTTTAAGCCTCTCACCAAATATCAAAAGCGCCGACTAGAAAACAGAATTAAGGGGAAACTAGTTTGAATTAAAAAAAGAGAAGCAGAAACCTCAACTATTTCGAATAAGTCCGACTGTCAATTTGTTTTATTTGAATGATTGTTTCGATGCAAAAGGTCTGATCGTCCTGGTACCTGCTCATACATTTGCTAGAGTCACTGGACATTTATACTGCAAAGTTGTTTTCTTTATGCCTCTCATCAAATATCAACAGAGCCGACTAGAAATGTTTAAATGAACTTGTTCCAGTTGATGGAACATGCAATTCAGGCGAAACAAGTTTGAATTGGAAAAGACTAGCAGAGACCTCAATAATTTATATGTAGTCGGACTGTCTATTTGTTTTATTTGCATTATTGTTTCGACGCAAAATGTCTGACCGTCCTGGTACCTGCTGATACATTTGATAGAGTTACTGGAGATGTTAATACCTCTAAAATGTTGCCATATATTCTGCAATACTGCCAGCTTATCTGTTATTCACTGGTATCCAAGCGTTATCCAGTGCACTAATATTCAGAATTTTGTAATACCTTAGTGTGTATTGCCTTTCATTTGTACCACAATATTTATATACGTACAGATTTGCCTTCTTGGAAATCATCTTCATTGCTATTTGTTCAATTGATACTGACTGACATGTTCATAAGTATTACCCACATATTTCTAAAGTAAAACAACGATAATGGTGTAATTTGTATTTTCTGTTCTTTATAGTGGTCTTATGGGATCGTTCTTTGGGAATTGGTGACAAGAGGATTAACTCCATATTATGAAGTTGACAACTGGGACATCGTGCGGTACCTCCGGAAAGGGAGAAGACTTTCTCAGACTCAGTACTGTCCAGACAAACTGTACGAAACTATACCAATTTTTATATTTTGTCTTTTATCCCATAGTCAATAATGCAGTATAAAAATGTGTTTTAATATAAAGGCATAATATATTTAGTGAAGCTGCAGCTTGTGGAATGGATGCCTCTATATTTACATTCAATTTTCACCAGGAACTCAATAAAGTAGAACTTAACATTAATATCAGTCAATGTCATGTAACCCGCTCTTCCACGGTCACGTAGAGGAAATTAGTAAATAGGCCACGAAAGAGGTAAATCTTGGACAAGCCCAATATCTTAGAGCTCATTGATAGTTGCAAAATAAAAACTAGATATCCAAGCAGTAAAACGGTCAAACATCCCTTTATTCTAGAAGCATATGTTTCCAAAGTGATGCTGATGATAGAAGGTAGATAAATAAGAATCGGCTCAGTTGCAGTTATACTATTCATTATTGGTCAGCCCTCAAAGACAATGCAGCCATGCTAACAATACCCTTGAAAATGATGCCATGTTCATCCTAACTACATATTAAGTCTTTGCACTGAAGTGTTATTGTCTTACAAATTGTCTTCAAGCGCATCCAGGTGATATGACGTGTCCTTTCCCCATTGTAAAGAGCTGTCATTGTTACTTGCATCCAAGGAGACCAACTCAGAGATGTGTATTTAAAGGAACTGCAAGCAACCCATTCAGAGCTGTCTATGTTAGAGGCATCGCAGGGGACCTATTTAGAGATGTCATTGTTACAGGTGTGCTATGTGACTCATTAAGAGCTTTCATTGTTACAAGCATCCCGGGATCCATTCAGGAGACCCAATAATTGTTGACTTTTTACGGACATTCCAACTGATTTATTCAGAGCTGTCATTGTTACAGTCATCCCAAGTCACCCATGTAGAGATGGCATTGTTACAGTCATCCCAGGGGTCCCATTCAAAGCTGTCCTTATTATAGGCAACACAGTGGCTCCATTCAGTGATGTATTTTGTAGGGTGTCCAGTTAGAACTGTCTTTGTTACTGACATCGCAAGAGATCCATTAAGAGCCGTCTTTGTTACCGGCATCATGGGGGACAAATTCAGAGTTGTTTTGCAGCAAGGTATATACCTCTTCATCAGCTATAGGGCAGTAGAGACATCTTAAAATGTATACTCGCCAGGCATTAGCTCTATACTTATCTTGGTGATAATGCCTAGTAGCATACTTTGACCAGACAATATTCTAATATCTCTCAAATATTTGATTCAGGCACCATAGGTTCAGAATGGAAGCATTTGATACTCAACATCATTAGGGAAGAAATTTCCCTATTAGCTTTGATCTTAAAGGTGTGAAACATCCATGTTCCAATCCATAAGTCCCTGAGGAAATGTCTGAGGTTCACATGTAATGATACAGTATACCAATTAAGGCCATCCTCGCATGGTATTAACATTAGTCCCAGTGTTAGTGTCAAAGTTATGGACACAGTTATGTTGAACGTCAGAGCCACCTACATCTTCTGAGAATTCCTACTACCTGGATAACATTCTGCAAAAGCATCGCATCAAGTTTTATATACCAGATCATGACACGAAATCCTGTGATTCACTTCGGCTTCAAAAGGTTCAGTTTGATTTAGTGGGGTTTAGAGCAGGAGTATAGCCTACATTCCCGGGTCGTGCAGCATTATCACAATGCAGCCACTAAAGTTTCGTTGGATTATTGGGGAATGTTCATTAGTTTCTAGGATGTTTCACAATGTCACTTGGTCACCATCTTTTCAGTGTAATTCTTCGTAGACTAGTTATATTGTTATCTATGGATTTTATGATGAAGTGAATTAGAATAAAAAATCCAATCTGTTAACCGCACAATTGTCTTCCGATTGCAAAGTAAATCTCGTTGAGGGTATCAAACACTGTTTCCTTACAACCAATCTTCTCATATACATATTTTCTATTTTCGAATGTGAATATATGTTATGCACATTACTCAGCTGAATCATATTAATTAATTATAGTGGAGAGACACTGGCATTGCTTTACCAGTAGTAGTTCGCATGGTCTCTACTCAAAAACCACTAAACAAATAACAACCAAATCGGTCAGAATTTTTACTGAACGAGTTTCTAAATTGATACAACATCATGCCAATCCTCCATTAAATTTTGTTGATGTTACTAAAATATAACACCTTTAATTCATCATCCCAAGGGGCCTTGAAAGTTTCTCACTAAACCCTTATACTCCTCACTAATTTCTAATCAAAGCGCCTCTTTGCAAGATACACCTCAACATGTAACTTCATACTAAGCAGCATCAAAATATTAACGAAGTTCCACAATGCATTTGAAGCAAATGAGTGTTAATATATGTTGGCCAAATAATGATAACGATTTTCACGTCATCTGGTTGACAAAATAGTAACCGAAAAATGTATAACCTTATACATATGACATGCACAAGAAATGGGACATCAGTATAACAGTTCTAATGAAAATGATTAAATATCTCGATGTAAAAACCAAGGAACATATTAATATGATAAGCCTAATAAAAACAGATATGTCAATATGATAAGCTAAATGAAAATGAAAAAACTGTCTCGAATGTGTTCACAATAAAACAAAAACTTATCTGGGAAAATAATTATGCACCCACTAGTGAAAGACATGGTTATCACTTGCATTGATGGTTATAAACAATTTTTATTTTACAGATTTTATTGACACCGCAATATTCATACTAATTATCCCTGGTATTTTGCCACGTTTCAGATGACATCGCAACCTAACTGAGTGACTGACTGTAGATGAATGTCGACTTTACATAAATTGCTCTCTTTGGACCTCTCATATGTGTTCACAGCTATGTTGATATGTGTGACACGATGATTTATCCAAAGGAATATAGATGCTGTACAGACAACTCTGGTATACACACCCCACTGGTAATGCTAAGTGGAAGTATGCTGATAATATAAATAGTGAATTTAACAATCAACAAATGACATACGCTGACAGTATAGCTGAATAATGTTGTTTGTGCGTAACGTATACATAGATTAGTATGGCAGTATATGTGTGAAGTATCGCCTCTCCTGCTGCTGAAACAAGAATATCTACAGAAAATAAATAAGAACAGGAATGTAATTAATTTTAACTAAAGTGGACTAGCAAACATTCTGCCATGAAATCATTTCAGACATACAAAAAGATGCCAATCTGCCTTCAAAAAACTTTTAAACAAACTTAATTAAAAAAACTGATGAGAAGAAGAGGACCAAATTTGACAGACATTTGGGTGCCTTTCAGACGGTTACACATGCTGCCAATATCCTATCAAATAGGCCACCATTTTAAGTAATATTCATATTATACACCACACAATATAAGGTGACCACACTTGACAGAAGAAATTTAGACATTTGTTGACTTTGTTTGATCGCCATAAAACGCAGCAAATGATGCTAAAATTAGCAGAAGAATTAATGTTTTCTTGCCAACAACCATTCAAAAGCATTGGACCAGCTTTTCAGAAATTATCATAGCTTAAAGGATTTTTATCTGTACACAGTTAGTCCAATGTTAGTTATGTAAGGCCACAATTTCTAGCGAGAAAAATATTATAATAACTTTATACAATGTTTCCGACAAAATAGACCAACTTTAACAGAAAGCAGTGAGGAATAAATTATGTCAGTACCATAACTGATGATGTGTTATCAAACATTGATGAAGTTAAAACAATTGAAAAGCCTTCAACACAATTCGCTTATGAGATATGCAAATGCGAACACTGGTGGAAATGTATATAGACCTAATTTATTAATCAAGAAATATTTCATTTGGTTGTCAGGCAAATGTCAGCTAGTTCAACAGTCTCAAGCCTTATTGTGATATATGTTTTAAAATGTATTATTTAATCCAGAAAGGTTGGCAAGCATGCACCGTACCAATAGTTTTATGATGAAGCCACATGGAGCCAACTGCAACACCTGAACCAGAAGGTGGTGTTGCAATATCAAAACTATTTGGACAACATCTACATGGAAGTACTTGATGTCGCCAAAGATGTACAAATGTGTTTACCAGGTGGTCACAATAGAAAAGAAAAACATGATGTTTTACCATGATGAGATAAATGACCTTCGCATCAGTGCATCAGTCATATATTACTTAGAACTACTAAGTGACACCCATGTGCAAACTGAATTGCACTTCACATCATATCCTCAGTCACCTGTTAGATATAACTACTTAGTGACACCAATGTGCAAACTGAATGGCCCTTCACATCAATACATCAGTCACGTGTTACATTGAACAACTTAGTGACACCCATGTGCAAAATGAATTGCACTTAACATCAATGCATCAGTCATTTATTACCTAGAACTACTTAGTGACACTTATGTCCAACTTAAACTACAGGGTGGCCCATATCATGAGGATAAGTATTAACCTTACCATGGCAAAGGACCAGCCCTTAAGGACTATGCACATAATGGTCTTCTGGAACCAATACGTTTAAAGTGTGGGACAGAGATTCAGTCATCATGTGGTATTATTAGTCAGGAATACCTGCAAGTACATACTGTCAAGGACCATAGCAACTGCATACATGATGTTAGCTACATAAATCTACATGGTAACATAACTGATGGTGTAGTAACTAATCTATCAGTTGGTACAATATAAAGAGAGGCCATGACAATGGCGGAAAGATTTAAATGGCATTCATCAAAGTCAAGAGACAAAAGCCTTCACAGTTGTTATCTGGTAGCCCCATTGTTGGACATAAATATAACCTAAACCAATTATGTAAATACAATTTTCAATATTTTTCATGTACAACTTATTATTATATTTAGTAGTAGTAGTAGTGATAGTAGCAGTAATAGTAGTAGAAGTAGTAGTAGAGTATACACAGCTTAGGTATAAACCTATACAGAGATATTATTAAAGAAGTAATTTGCAAACAAAGACATAAATAAGCAATTAGATGCCATATTCAGCCTTCGATTACTCAACATTATTCGTGTGAAAGAAAAGATCGGCATAATTTTTTTAGGTTGATGCTTGCTAGCAATGCAATTTGTTATCTGATTTAAAACAGCCATTTTGTATAGCATATCACCATCATTTGCATAAAATTGCAAAACATTTATACCAGGATGCCTTCTTTCCAATTTTGTTAAATATTATTCAGGTTGGTTGGTTAGTATGTTTCCTAAAAGGCTTTTAATGATTTTTATATATTTTGTTATGCTACCCAAAGTTGATGGCTGATTAAGATTGTTTATTAATAACATATGAAGTAATCATCTCATTGTGTTCTTAGTCAAAGTTGAATAAATTATATCTTGCAGATGTCGCCAAAGCTGCAATATTTGATACAAGATCACCATAATTTATTCAAACTTGAGATGGTTTAGGTCAGGACATTTACTTTCAAAAATGGTCAAATGTATTTCAGCACATTTAAAATAGTCATCTAAAGGTGTTTCAATTAATTGTTTAGATCATAGTGGTTTGTGTAGGATTTCTATTTTTAGTAATGGTCACCATATTTGTCGCAGGATCGGTATAATTTATATATGCTGATAAGACTTGTATGCCGGGATTTTTGCCTTCGAGTTGTCATGTGTCACTCAAACACCAGTCTCAGGGTCATACAATAATCGAAATTGGACATATGGCCGAGGGAGCTATACATAATTATTTGATGTGCAGAGCACATTTCCTTTCTTTAGTCCCTGTTGAAATCAACAGTAAAAAGTGTATAATTTAGGTTATTTAGCCCTATGACCATGTGAGCTAAAAATCAGTTTTGGCTGCACAGAACGAATTTGGTTTGTTTGGCACATAGTGTCATTATATACATGTTCAAACATACATCTGTGGAGCAAAGTCTGACAATCAGTTTCTCTATGTAAAAATCAATGGCTAAAGGGTCATTTCTTCGCAATACAATAATGGTGTGGAAGTTTTACTGTGATAAATACGTATAGAATCAATAATGTATGTTATGAACTCCTTTGAAATGCGACTAAAGTTCTATATATTGAATCGATGCACATGATTATTCCACCTAGTGCATTACAAAAGTGGTGACATTTTGTATTTCAATTAATAATGTTTAATCAACTATTCGTTAAATTTATAATAAATATGTCGAATCCACTTACATCGATACTTTTATTGTATCCTCAGTATCTTGGATCCATTTACAAAAATATGTTTTATTATATCCTCAGTATCTTCGATCCATATATACTCTGTACTCTTTTTGTGTTATCAACATATTGTATCCAGATACACCTATAAACTTGAAAATAATATGCAGTTAATATTCATGCACACTATTTTGATCGTAGAAAAATGAAGTCATTGTCAGTTAACTTTTTGATTTGAGTATTCACTATGTATGTAAATCAATCTTGTTTTATTTCGCCTTACTATTGTATATTAATACAGTGAGGTGAAACATATTTCCTGGAACATTATCACTAGTACATTCTAAAATCTGTACGGCGAATGTATTGTTGTTAAGTTTCATGAAAACTACCTTGATGAACCGTTGAAGTTGCCACCACCATATACCATTACTACCAGAAGACACTTACAACATTGTGTTCATTGTAGACAGTTCCGAAGATATCTTGCCTTTAGTGATTTGTCCCTCTCCAGTACAAAATCAGATAAAGGATTGTGTCTTCGCATAGGATACTGACTATATGATAAGCAAGTTATCTGGCCTAAACAAATGTATATCAGTATTTGAGTGTTAAGAAGCATAGCAGGATAATTATGTCTGACATACTGTCGGTATCATGCTCTATGTTCCCAATGTGTGACATGTTGGTAACGTGTGCTGTGTTAGCAATGTGTGCTGTGTTAGCAATGTGTGCTAATGTTAGTAATGTGTTCTAATGTTTTTGAACCAGCCTAGGCCAATCATATTACTTACAATCATCAAGATCTTAGTTTTAATCATTAACTCTGTATGACACATGGGATGAATTTACTTGCTACTGCTAATTTTAGTTGGATCGCATGGTATACATTTCTAATTGAAATCGTAAGAGATTCGAACCACACCATGGCAGCCAATCAGGGATTGTCCTGGCAAGATCCAAACCCACACGTTTCTGTTCAAGACACCTGCATGCTTGCAAATGAAGCCATTCCACCGCATAGCATGGGTGCCATCAATAAACGATGATACAGCTCAATGAATCTTGACAAAATGCAATAGTACATATTCAATTGTAAAGCCTCTCAAAATCTGTAAAATAGATTCTTGTCAGCAATAAAATAATACAGCCGTTAGTAAAGCTAGAGACAATGAAAACAAATTCTACTAACAACAAAACTGCTGAACAAATTCTGACCAAAATAATATAAAAACTATACGGCCAAAAGTGCCCTTTCAGAGAAACCATTGATGCTGATCTGGGATCAAATATGGACCAAACTGCTGTTAACATAGACCAACATACATATAGATAATGTTTAATACACCATTTAATGGAATACATTTACAAATGCACATGTGCAAACACATTTGGTTAATGATATTACTTATCAACAACTGCTCGATGGTCTCTTAAAATGTAAAGAGTAATTGAAATTCGTCATCATATATCGCCATCATTAAGAACAGAAGAAAAGCATTCAAACAACTCGTTCTCAAAAACTTGCCAACAGAATTCGACCAACTTTGACAGAAAGCATTCGGCGATATGGCCCTTCAGAATGACAAATACTTAAAATGTGGCGTCTCATATGGATGCAAATTTATAAAACAAACTGACGAAAAAAAACAATTTTGATAATGACATTTGCCATGAAAACACTGGAATAAATGTATACAGCCTATGGTTTAGTTTAGCGAAATTTAGGAAAATGTCATTCAGTTGAGTAATATCGGATCTGATTGCGCCTCTTGCTTTTAAAATCAATCTGTTTAAAAACATATATCTTTTTCAGGTATAATATTATGCAGAAATGTTGGCTAGTTGAACCACAAGATCGACCTACCTTCAATGTCTTAGCAAGCGAGATAACAGATATTGTGTCTGTTGCGGAACATGACGTGCAGCAAGGTTTGCTGAGAATAGACATTCATTGTGCTCAGTTTAATCAAGTCGACTCCGCAAAGTACCATTCCGCATATAAGGACACCGATCTGGAAATGTCTACAAAACCTGAACCTATAGGTGGCGCTAATTGTGGCAACGACTACATGGCAGTATTTGATGCCACCAATGATGTGCACATTCATCCAACGGATGCTGCTAATGGCAACAACAAAACTGAGCCTTACCATTACGCATATGATGACACCTTCTTGGAGCCGCCTACAAAATCTGAACCAAAAGGTAGTGATGATGGTGGCAACGACTACGTGGAAGTACCTGATGCAACCAATGACGTGCAGATTTATGCAATGGGTGATGCTAATGGAAACAACAACAGTGTGCCTCACAATGATGCATATGATGACATCAACCTGGAGCCACCGACGAAAGATGCACCATTGGCTGGGGCTGCAAACAACTACATGGAAGCATATGATGTCGCAAACGATGAGCAAATTTGTCCGCCCGGTGGAACTAATAGCAGCAACAAACATGAACCTTACCATGACCAGTTCGTGTCCATTGACGTCGATGCACCAGGCAAGTTACCTGAAAGTACTTAGAGACACTCACGTGCAAACAGGGCAGTTTGGTAGCACAAATATTGGAGGAAACACCGAGCCAGAGCAATGAAACAGCCCTAAAAAATGAACTTATTATTTACACAGGAATAGCAAATGCGGTTAACTTGACATACTCTTTGCAGTACAAGTGGTGGTGAAGAAAATGCCAAGATCAGGAAGAGGATTCAAGATTTAAACGGTATTCATCAAAGTCAGGATACATTAATCTTCACAATTGTTGTAAATTTTGAAAAGTATAGAGTTATTCTAATAATCCCATTTTTGAAAAACAATATTTTACGTGCAATGTATCATACACTGTTTGATATTCAATCAATCGTTATTATTATTATTATTATTATTATTATTATTATTATTATTATTATTATTATTATTATTATTATTATTTTCAGCTACTTTTTGCTTATTAAAATAAACAAAGTTTTATTGTGAAAACATTTATCTTTGAAATATCAAAATGCAAAATTATAGCTAAAGACCATAGTGAGCATAAAATCTCTTACCTTGCCAACATCTTTATAAAAGATTAATACAAGACTGGTTGGCATATAAATATGGTTAGTAAGATACTTGCTGGTGATGAAACCTTTTTCTGTTAAGTAATAACTTCCATATTTGACAACAAACTGGATTGGTATTCATTTTGGGAAAAATGTTGTTTATCGTAGTTTTTTTCCAAATTTTTACAAGTCATTTATAAGATTTTATAATTATTTTTTTAATGGCAACCACACTTGATGACGGATTGATTTTTATTTTTTGGTATAAACTTGAGCCACCATCATATCGGGATTCTTCCTGTCAGATTTCATCCAATTCTAATTTGCGTCTTTTAGGATAGGTCATTTTAATGTTTTTCTATTTTTAAGTAGCAACTGCAATATTTTGCATTGGATCTGCATCATTTGTTATAACTAGAACATACTTTATGCCCGGATATTCCTTTTGAATTTTGGCAAATTTTAAAAAATCTTTTTTTCTGAAAAATTATTTTTTTAAAAGTTTTAGTATAGTTGTACAAAATTAAAGTATCTGTATTTGTGAAAACGCCCTATCTCAAAATCTCTTCAGACGTATTGACAGTTGTTTCTGAGAATAAATGTATGATAAGATGTTTCTATTTTTGGTAACGGTTGCCATTTTTGTAAGCAGATCCGTACCAGTTGTAATAACCTCTTATGCTTTCATTGCACAATAGGTTCTGTCAAGTTGGCATACAACACAACACTTATGCAGAACCATTACATCATCTCACTTGGCCGGATGGCCATGTGAGCAAATAGTGATAGTTATGTGGGTAGAACAACGTTCCTTTGTTTGGCACTTATCATCATTGAATACATATTTAGCCATCATTAGAAAATAGTGATAGAGCCTTTTAGTTCCTAGCAACAATCAGCAGTCAACACATAATGTCTTCCCACTAGATTGTATGTATGATTGTCAAGGATCGTTTATTCAACGTTAACATTGATATGAATACAGTTCACATGAAAAATAAATCGTTTAGCTTTTAATACGTGACCATTAGCATGCTTATCTCCTTGACAACATATGTTAATTCTATACTTAAGAGCACATTCCTCATACTGTCAATGCAAAGATGAAGTCATATCTCCTTACTATGTCAATAAAGTCTAGCTAAAGTTACCTAGCCTAGGCTACGTGGTGCATGTATGAATGTCAAGGTTTTTGTATTCATAATTCACATTATATATGTTGCATGTGGCACATCTACTTGGTAACTACATTTTGAATCGAAATTGTAATAGCAACAGAACACGCCATGGTGCCCAATCTTGATCTTTCCAGGAAGGATACAATGTCATTTCCTACTAGTATTCTTAAAAGATGCTACTATTACTAAAAATAAAATATTTTTACAAAAGTTTACTTCCAATCACATAACATAATTGGACCGAACATGTACTATGATCGCATCTTCGCTGATGCAGATCAAGATCCAAAAATCGATGCTATTAACTAACTAATTATAAAAAAGATTCACATCACTATTGCACCTGTCAAATTTCGACAGAAAGCATCCCCCTCTAAATGCTCTAATTTCTTTATTTTGAGAATCATACTTGTCCACCCTTAAATATGGCAACAAATGCAAACTCTCTCAACCACAGTTCAACTCTACTTGACAAAATTTGAAAGAAAACATCAAATTTAACAAAATCTTTGGAACTATTACTCATACGGTGTCATTTCTAAATTTGCAAAAACAAACTGTAATGATCCACACTCCAAAATAGAATGTTTTCAACAACGTCTTCTTAAATACAAAATAGTCATCAATTTTCAGCATTTATTTAATTATGTATTTACTTGAGTATGTTATCGCGCTGGTGGGCTAGTGGTAAGAGCATCCGACTCGGAAGCGGGAGGTTATGGGTTCAAACTCCGATAGAGTCGTACCAAAGACTTACAAAAATGGTACTGATGCTGCTTTTTTGGTGCTCGGCATTAAGAGGTTAGTATTACGAATGGTCTGCCTGGTGTCATGATAATGTGACTGGGTGCGACATCATGCTGCGAAATGATGCTCCAGTGCTAGATATCACTATAAAATGCCACAATTCAGATATCGTAGCGATATGATTGAAAAAAGTTAATGCTACGTTAAAAATCCTCATCACAAAGGCACGCATACACTTACTTATGTAACAACTGATGCCGATGTGTCCAATATGGCCATCACTACTAAATATAGAACACAACATTTTACATTTTGTTCTCAAAACAATTGAAGATAAATTGAACCAATGAAACTAAAATGTACCTTAAGAATTTGAAAAATAATTCCAAACTTTCATCCAGTATGGATGCTGGTTTTAAAAATAGAATCTAACTGGAATTGACCTCTCAAAGATATCCCATCACAATATAACCGAAATTTACAGAACACATCCTGGTGTAAAGCCCTTTGAATTTGATACGAATGTTGCTAATGTGTCATGTATTTGCCCTTACCAGTTATTGTTTCCTATACAATTTCAATTTATTTTTGCATCAAACTTTAAGTTATTCCAAACAAGATCTTTGTTAACCTAATTTATGAAACAGGTCTTAATCTTAAGCTTTATACAGGAATATGTTACCTAATGTAGGGGATTTTTTGTGAAACGTTTAAATTGTTTTAAAATTCAATGGCAACCTTCTATTTAAGTAGAGAACTAGTCACATCTTTACAATTTTGTTTCTATTTTCATACTGAGATACGTTGAAGATTGACATGTCAAACGAGCTGAACCCTGTCATAAAAACAACCACATATAGCAGATGAACCAATGATAAATTGATATTGGTAAAGGTACTTTGTCAGTGGCCTAAAATAAGAATAAGTATGTTTTAGTATTTAGTCAAGGGAAAATACAATGGAGCTAACATATTTTAACTAGAAAAAAGCAAAGGAGAGAATGTCAGTTAAACAAATTATTGCTCTTTATTAAAAACACCATAAAGATAAGTGCATACGTTTATTGTCTTCAGCTGACATAACCCAGATAAATGTTTAAAAGGAATTAATGGTTATGCAATTCTGATGCATATGTCAGACAATACTGACACGAATTTACTTAAAGCATAATTTGTACAATCAGTAAGGAAATTAGTCACATGTTCAACTGCAGTAGAAAGGCACGTTTTATATTACCTCTTCGAATATATCTACCAGTCTCAGTTTTTAGTACATGTAAGCTTGCATCAAATTTAGTTAGAATATATCTTTTAAACATGTCATTGATACATATTCCATACAATAGTGGTCTTAAATTAGGAATAAGAGAAAATTCTCCTATGGTGAGGAACTGTCTGTTTTCTATTTATTTACTTCTATTTATTTACAGCAAAATGACCTATATCATGATTTCTATGTCATGTGTTTTTGAGGTTTTTTGTGTATTCTTTTGCTCTTATGGAAAAGCTACTTTATGTAATAATAAAAATATCCGTTTCTAGCAAGTTAAAAGGGTGAGTTAAGGTATGCCAATATTATATTTCTTACAAAAGTGTCCAAAAATTAAAACATAAGAGCAAAGTGGGAAATATAGTTTCCTACACCCAATATATACTTTGCGAAACGGATATGTTGGAAGGGAAGACACTTAGATGTTTAGACGAAAATATATCATCACGTTTATAGGGCAGAACGATCCAAAGTTTAAGCTGAAGACACTTTTTGGATTGTTTCTGTGATCAAAAGAGTGAAGACGTGTTATTAAACTCTTCATAAGCTGAAAAGTTGATGGTTTCGTTTCAATGGCTTACATATAAATAGTTGTCAGCTGTAAGTATAATAGCAGATTAGATGAAAGTTTGAGTTTAGAAGCAGTTCAACTAAATAACATTGGTTTGTGTGTTGTGTGTTGCAAACCATAACATGCCAAAAAATTTGATAAATAGTGCAGACTAATAAAATAAGATCATTTATTGTCCAGTTCAATGATCAACGTTGAATTTTGTAAATACTTTTTCATTTTAATTTGTTATTGTTTTTATATTTTATTTTGCTATTAAATTTTCTCGTTCATTGCATATTATATTCCAAAATAATGCGTAGTATTAGCTACACTAGTCATAAAATAAATTGTGCCAGGTTTGAGTTCATAGACAGTTTCACTTAGTACAGTTCAGTGATCAAAATTGGAATTTGTAATTTACCTTTAGTACACTTTTTCAATTAATTTGTTATTCTTTTCATATTCTGTTTTGTTATTTAATTTTAACACAGGTTCCATAGTATATAAGTTTAATTCTACTGGTCTTGGATCAAAACAAGCCTATGCAATACCTTATTTAATTGTCCATTGTCTAGAGGATTCTCGTGAAACTGTACAGAACATCCCAATTTCACATTCACCCCAAACAGAATTAGAGATGCATCGACATAAAATAAGGGAGCAATATTACCAACACAGCAAACATTTTACGAATATTTGTATAGCTGAAGAATACATACCACAAACCATCATATGTTTAATGAGCATAATTTTACCGTATTACTTCTGCTATTGTGGACAAATTAATTATTTCTATACTTGGTAATATATTTTGTCCAAATAATGTAACATATGTTTGACTAAGGGACTTATATTGTCATTGGTCGTACTAATGCCATAGTTAGGTCTTAGCAGTAGAAGTACTACACTATCAGTCATTATCTTTTAGCTATTCCATAATATTTCTACTTATATCGAATATAGACCTTCATTTAGTTTTATTCTTATATCCAATGTAATCGCTATTATCATTAAATTTTACATGTCGCCGTTTTGCATGCTTTTGTTGAATATTTTGTTTTCAACTGTAGATTAATATTAGTTTACAGGATTGAATTTGCTGTCAGAATTTTGTAAAAGATAACTTTATATTCTTGATATGTAAAACAAGCTAGCAAAACCTAGCCAAGACAATTATATTTTGTACCAATTTTTATGCATGCATTTCTTTTGAAACTGTTTTAATAAAGAGAAGCAAATTAATACACTGATTATAAATATCATCTTGTGTAAGACTGCAACACTTACATGTGTAAAGAGATTTGTTTACTGTAAATATTTACAAAGATCTGAATCCGTGCAAAAACTAACATGCCTTTTGATGTTAGTGATGCAGGAACTACCAGTCATTCTAATGATATGATATAAAACATCTTGCCGTAAGAGTACATGATAAACATTTTTTCAACATAAGTTTTGATAAGTAGCATCCTAATTCAATCAAACAAGTTTGCATGACACTGCATAGTTTCTTAGTCTATATGTTTTCTACAAAAGCGTCCTATGCATGTGTCATGGCAGTTTGTCTGGTTGCATTATCCATTGTGTTCACCATTTACGTGTCTGTAGCAGTATGAAGCAATATGATGTTGATCTTAAGGTTGCTTGAAGTACATTGTCAACAAACGAAATGAGTAATGTCATAATACGAAGCAAAAGACACACAGCCTGTGAAACCATTGCAAGTTGATATAGGTATGGCGCCCCATCGGTGGCTTATACAAATAATAATATGTTATTAATTTGTCAGAGATCCACAAAGGACAAAAGAATGGAGCTAATACCTCCTACCTACAAAACAAACAAATCAGAGAATATCGATTACACCAATAAATGCCTCTTGTATTACAAGCATCCAGTGCATAATTGCATAAATTTAATGTCAAATCGTCAGCTGACATAATTTAGATAAATGTTTAAAATGAATTAATTAAAATTTGGATAAATACTACAGACAATGCTGCAAAAATATCACTTTCTGCAACATAATATGTACAACCATTAAGTAGATGAGTTAGTCGTCAATGCATAATATGTACAATCATTAAGAAGATGAATTAATCGTCAATAGCATTAGCATAGCACTATTCATACAATCTCTCAGAGTGTTACGAAATGTAAATAGTCCAGTCTCAGACTTTAAATCATATTTTCTGAGTAGAACAACAACATTCAATTATCTGCGGTGTATTAATAGTACTTAAATTTATAAAAATGATGAAATACATGTAAATTTACCTCTTTTATTTCGTAATGTCTATCCATTTTTAAAGCAGTAGAAGGGTGCGTTCTTAAGGGAGTGCACATATTTGATTTCTTACCAAAAGTGTCCATGAACAAGGATGTCTAACTCAAACATAACATCCAAATTGGAACTATAGTAACTTACACCCAATATCTATTTCGCAATAAGGATGTGTAATTCATCGTCAGGGAAGAATATATGTAAATGTGTCATCAACCCGTTATGGAACAGCATGGGCCCAGAGTTCAGGAACACAAAAGATTTGGTTTGATAATGTAATCAAAAAGGTGGAGACTTGTTATACATGACGTAAGCTGACAACTTGACTTTTCTATATGAATAACTTACATATAAATAGCTGCAAGTTGTAAACCTAGCATGCAGTTTGGGAGATGGATTGAGTTTAAATTGGTTCCATTAAATGGCGTTGGTTTGGTTTTTATAAAACATAGGTTTAGAAATTTTATAAATGTTGCAGCCTTAAAACATAGTTAATTTACTGTTCAATTCAGTAATCAAATGTAATTTTGTAAATTATGCTTATTAAAACTTTTCAATATAATTTGTTATTGTTTTTCTATTTCATTTTGGTATTATCACTTCAGTTCTATTGCATAGTATATTCGGAACAGTATTCAACTATATTCCAAGTCACAAGGGTCAGGTAAGCATTCAATGTCGATTATTTCAGTGATGGGTGTGATTTGTAAGAATTTGATTCTACATACCTATACGTCGCATGTATTCACTTCATTTAGATTCGAATACACCCATATTCCTTCGGAAAGTCATTGTTTATACGCCCTGAGAGATGCATACGCCAAAATTAATATTAAAGTATACATTTATGGACAAATTGAACATAAAGTTGTTATCCAGCTTAATCTGGATTGAATGTCGCACGCTGTGATGTCCCTATGAAAGCTACGCATATTGATAAACAAATTCGTAATATTAGTACATGACCACTATTGTAAAGGTCCATAGTAATAGGTAATTTTCATCTGGAAGTTTCTTGCTGACAGTTAATGTGCAGATAATTGAATAATCTGGATTGAATAGACTTTGCTTACAGAAAAATATGTTAGATTTTAAAAGAACAATTTATATGTAATTTAAAAAATAAATGCGCATGCTTGGCTCATGTGAATTGTACTATAGTAAAGGATCGTAAAACCTTATGCAACATCCTATTCAATCATCCATCATCCAGATGATTCCCATGAAATTGTACACCCACATCCCTGGATCTCATAGGTCCTAACTAAAACTGGTTCTGCTAGGACATCCAATATGGTTGCAAGGGTGGTTATCTTGATGATCTTGTTATCGCTTTTAAACGTATGGTCATTGGACTTTCACCAACATACTGGTCATAGTGTTTTGCTGGCCATAGATGAAATTGTTACTGACCTAACACCCAATATGGACACCTTGGAAGTCATATGTCTAATTTATACAGCTCATCCTTGTTACTTGATGGTCTTAGAAATGGTATATATGATGAGTGTCTGACCTCTAATGTTTGGTAAATTAAAATGCTACTGATACCCAATAACTGGAAACATTGCTACTCAATGCTCAGTAATGGATGGTGATATCAACATTGCTTCTCAATGATCCGTAATGGACGGTGATATCAACATTGCTACTCAATGCTTCTTAATGGATGGTGATATCAACATGGGTTTCAAATAAGAGATAAAATAAAATGCTGCCTGTCTGACATTTTCCAAGATGTTTTTTTATCAATAATGGATGGAGATAATGATATGTCGTTTTAAACAAAATACATCACATCTAGTTTGTCTATGAAAACCGGTGCAGTTCTGACATTCAAAAAGGCTGCCAAAGTGGCCACATTGAGCTATTAATGTTACTTCTCCTCAATGTACTGTCATATTGACATGGGGTTTTCTATAAAAGCCCCCTATCTTATATTAATGGTTCTAAATAAAACGAGTGTTAATCTGACCTCCAAATTAGGCTGCCATTGTTGTTATCTTGAAAATATTGGAATCGCTTACCATTTGTAATATATGGTCATATTTACTTGGTGTTTGCACTAAACATTGGTCCTCAGGTAAACAACATTACTAACCTGATATCAAATGTGTCCACCATGGTAGTAATCTTGAAACTATCAATATAGCTATTCCTGAATCGATGGTCATATTGAAATTTGGTTTACACTAAAATACTTCTTATGACCTTTAGATGGTCATTAAAAAGAAACGTTGCTGATAAGATTTTTAATACGGCTTGATGTGATCATATTGATTAGATTTTCAATATGGCTTTATGTGGTGATATCGATCAAACTTTCAATATGGCTTTATGGATCATATGGATCAGACTTTCAATATGGCTTTATGTGAACATGGTCGTAAAGCTACTAATCGCTGATGGGTGGTCATATCAGCATGGGATTTTCAACAAAAGACATCCTATGGTGCCTAATTGGTCCCCGTGTCACCAAGAGAACCATCATGAAAATCTTCTTCATGTTTCTCCTCCGAAATGATGATTATATCGGCATGGCAATTTAATCAAAAGACAACTTATGATTGCATGTTCTTCCTGAATCCAATTTGACGTGCAATATTTTATCTTGAAAAATATTGCTATTGCACATCGTCTGCACTGATAGTCCAATGGACATAAGGTTTTAACCAGAAGACTGCCTATGATGTCGAATTTGTCAATAATTAAACAATGGTGCTGATTTAACATACAATGTGGCAACAACACAGCTAATCCACCTTCATGGATGGACCTACATACTTGTGATTCCTACTAAAAGATTGCAATGACATCTAGGTCACCCTAAACGAAAATGCTGCCAATACAATAACCATTATATCTGCTACAATGAACATCTTTTATACATTGTTATCGCTACTGATAGTGTACCACCTAATACAGTGGCCATACCAGCCAAACTGAAAATCGTCTCATCACTACCCATGGGGAGTTTATACTGTAAAGATTCCTATGACAACTTGTTTGTCATAAATAAGAAAGGTGCTAATTCGATTTACAATGTTGTCACTATATGGGCATCTTGACAAGATTTGTATTGCTACTCATTAACAGATTTGCATTGTCATAGGATATTTACTAAATGACTTCTTTTTATACGTAGATAGTCTAAATTAAAATGATTTTAACTTAACAAAAATTCAACACGGCTGACATTGCCAATCTGAGAATTTTGTTATTGCAGCTCTTCTTGAATGGATAGTCATGGGATTTTCACCACAAGAATTGTAATATATATTGATGGTCTTAAATGAAAATTGTGCCACTCAGACATCCAATATGGCTACCACACTGACCATCTTGAAAATCTTTAACTTGCAACTACTGATAAAGGGATGTCATGTCAACATGAAATTTTCACTAAGAGACTTTGTATTATGTCTAGCTGGTCTCAAATGAAAGTAATGTTGACCTTTGCAGCCATCTTGAAAACATTATTATCGCTATTCCTCGTTACTACATTGCTATATGGCCGTTGAGTCTTCACCAAAAGACTTCCTAGCCATCTAGCTGGTAGAAAATGAAACTGCTACCCATCTGCCATCTGCCATTACTTCAGGTTGCAGTTGAAGCTAAACGACTTCCTATGATATTTGGTTGGACCTGAATGAAATTATTCCAGGTGGCCATAGTGAAAATCTTGTCATCTTGACTCATCCGCTGGAGATGGGTACAGGGACAAATGATTTTCTCCATAAGACCATTGCATCATGTCTCGGTGATCTGGAACTATAATAGTACCAACCTAATGTCCAATATCATCAACTTTATTGCAATTATTATTGCAATTACTCTTGCATTGGTCGTGATATACAGTTTAGTTGATCCAAAGTTAAAAGATCCCTAATCTGGCATGCAACATGGCCACCATGGAAGCTTCATGAAAATAATGTTGTAGCTTCTCCTATATGAATTGTCAAATTTGCATGGCTTTTCCGTTCAATTTACATGGTTTTTCCTTTCTTTTTCAACCTATATTACCCCTTGCTCACTTAAACTGGTGTCATGTTTACTGATGTATAACGAGTGGTAATGTGTTAGCTGTGGTAGACTGTCGATTTATTTTATGATTTCATTTAGAGTGAAATACCGTTCTGAGTTTTCTGATAAAACTTTCTACTATTCATGGTTTATCTCCACGTTTTGAAAAGTACTTAACTTTTTCCTTGTCCAACAAATCCTTGATGCTGTTTTCAAAATACTTTTCCACCTCCAAACTCTTTTCAGACATTCTCTTGTTCAAGATGTCTGTAAAGCTGTAATGCGTGCCTTCGCCCCTTTATTTTGTTTCTCCCAGAACCAATGGCCAATCTGAACATACACCGCTGTCAAGGTATATTTGTATCCATTGTTGCATGTTTTATATACTAGCATGGGAACAATGTTTGTTTGTCACTTGTATGTAGGGAATACGTATTTGGTTTGTTTATGTAATTTGTAGGTAGTTTGATCACCTAGCCTATCTTTAAATTCAGCATGCTTTATTTTAATTTTTTGTTTCCTTTAATTTGATAAAACATGTTATTGACGTTTATGAAATTAACTATACTTTCAAGATCGTATATCATAGTGCATAGAAAATAATGTTTTTGGTTTTGTTATGCACTGTCTAAAACGTCCGCCACGTATAACTGCATTAAACAGCCAAACAGTTTTAGCAGCAGAGAGGGTGAACATATCACTTTTATAAGGTCCCATTATGAAAACTAAAGCTTCCTACGAAATAAAAAAATAAAGATACGCCTATAACGTGAAACCGAAGCTTTAACTTTCGAGAGTCACTCTCTACCGGTTATCTTTTTTGTTACCTTTTCTCGCATTGGTGTTTTCGAGTAAACACGCGCGCGAGTTTACCCACGGTGACACACCCAGTGGCTACACCCTCTCTGCTGCTATACTTAAATAAAATTATATCAAATAATAGCACCAGCGTAGGAGTCTCATACATCCAGACTAGCTCGCAAGTTAAAACACTACAAGAACGCCAAGAATCTCAAGTTGAATATGCAGAGGGAACAGAACAGTTATTTAGACCCGTTACAACGGTTACTGTAAAACTTGTAACGATTACCAAGGATAATCTTCTTCCAGTAGTACAACACACCGCTGGACAAACTGGAAAAATAGCAGAAAGAACTAAGAAAACAAAACAGATTTTACGAGATCTTCCAACTATATATCTGCCGCACAGCATCCACCGGTGGATGAAATAATACGTTCGGGTATTGGCAGGATTCGTACTGAAATCGCCGGCGTGAACAAATAACTTGCACCTAAATATGAAGCGATAAGAGAAAAATATTGTACTAATTGCAAAATTTAACGAAGGTATTATTAAGCAACTCAACGAAATTGAAGAAAAACAATTACCTACTACAACGCTGAAAATTATGAATAAAAAAGACAGAAGTTTAAATCCAAAACTATGCTACCATAAACAAAACTATGCTACCATGAACAATGATATGATAATTTCATCAGGTGGATATATCGTAGATAAGACAACAAAAAACAAGCCAGAAATAATGATTCAAAATTTATAGGATTTCTTGAAGATCTACGACGAATTTATAATGAAAAAGCAAAACAATATAAATCACAACCTCAAGAGCCACCACCTCCCTATTCGCCACCCCCACAACCTCCTGATCAAGAGCTTCCCTATCAACTTCCTCCACCTCTGCAACAAATAGAACCAAAACCTCAACACGAAACACAACCTAAATCTAAATCTCATGGGTTACCGCCACTACCTGCAACAATGTTTACCAATGAAGCTCTTAGATACTTTGCCGAAAATCCGGATGAATTAATCAATGCTGCTGCACGTGAATATAATTCTTGAGAAAAATTTTTAAACCCTGAATTTGTTGAAGCAGTAAAATCTGCAGCTTGGATTCCTGCAGAAAGTCACGGGCTGATATAAAGAATCCCGGGTTGATAGAATTTAAACAGAGTGTAGTAGAAATAATAAATCAACAAGAAACTACTCAACCACAATCTCCAGAACAATTTTACGATGCACCTCTAGGAAGTGTTTTTTTTTACTCAAGGATTATTGCTTGTCCTAACAACTTCTTTGATGACGTGCAACGACTAGAAGTTCTCATACGGGAGAAACGTGCTGCAAATAATTCTCCGGATATTATTAATGAAGCAGCTGATATTTGTCACCGATTGTTTACAGGTGGTATCATGGATATTTATATTTACCGAGAGCTCATTGATGAACTCGTTGATGAATATCAGAGTGATTAGATAAATGAATAATAAATAGAATGATCATACACAATTCTCAGCGTAGACCCGTAATGGTCAGATTAGTAAATTCACGATTACCCGTTTATAAAGCGTTTTACGGAGATGGACATGGTAATGTTATTCAGGGCTATTCAGAAGGATGGCCCCAAAAGCAGCACCGATCGCAAAACAACTATCAATGAAAGCTATCGACATTAATCGTGAACAAAGATCCTGGTGTAATGGGCAACGTTGCAGGTAAAGCATTCTCGGCAATCAAAGAAAGACTATCAAGATTAAGACGCAGACCTCAGATGGTCCGACCACAGTAATCGGTAAAATTACCAAGCATCGAAGTTATGCCCGCGGATGTCAGCAAAAAAATAAATCAAGCCGCAAATAAAAAACTAACAGCCCTGATAAATCAAGGAGACATTTTACCTAAAGAGGAAAAAATAAGCACAAGTTTTTTTTTATTTCAGGAAGTGGTCTTCCTGTCCTTGGTAGTTCAAGGGATAACTATTTGGAAAATGGGCAATATAATAAGATGTTCAAACGTATATTCGACACAGCATGATATGCATGAACCCGTTCACAAAGATGAATCCGAACGCGATTATCAATAGTATTCTGATGCCGCACGTGTACCTAAGTGCACGAGGATGAATTGAATTGCAAGTCCATGATACAAGCAAATATTTTCTACCCGCCGAGGAATTTATTAAGGTAGAAGGTGAGCTTGTAACAGATGTTCCTCTCAATACAGCATACGGGGCTGAGGATATAGTTGGTTTCGTTAATAATAGTATGATGACAATATTTGACAGCGCCACATATATGATTAATGGAGAAAAAAAACATCGAGGCAATTCAAATGGACGTTGACGTTGCCACAACAATAGTAGGGTTAGCAAGATACTCCGACGATTATACAATATCAGTTGGCCCGTCAATGATGTTTACCAAAGATAACGCTGATCATCCCGATCACAGGCAATTTCTTCAAGTACAAGTACCACGAAATACTGCGACTGACCCACAACCGGCTACGGCGAAAGATATACCAGCTGCTGAATTTTGGATGCTACTGTCCACCAACAACAATTACAATTACGAATTTTATGCACGTAAATTAATGCTGAAAGATGGCCATAGAAGATTTTCAATGCGCTATTCCTCTGTTACGTATCTCTGGATTTTGCAGAAATGTAAGAAAAATTATCTTTGGAGCGAAACACACAGTTGTGCTTGCAAGAAAGGGTAGTGATAGTGATGCTATATGGCGATCAAACTGTTACCGGTAAAGTAATAATGTTTAAGCTCACTATGGATGTCAGTAATGACTCCATCGATTGCTGAAGAACAGCGATTACTCTCTTTTATGAATACAGGTGGTAAGTCGTTTTGTCATGGTCTGCAATGTCAACTGAATCCTGTCATAAAAACAACCATATACAGCAAATGAACCAATGGTAAATTGATATTGATATGGTACTTTGTCAGTGGCCTAAAATAAAAATAAGTAAGTTTTATTATTTAATCAAGGGAAAATAAAATGGAGCTAATATGTCCAAATTAGAAAACAAGCAAAGCAGAGAATGTCAGTTAAACAAATTATTGCTCTTTATTAAAAACACCCTAAAGATAAGTGCATACTTTTATTATCTTCAGCTGACATAACCCAGATAAATGTTTAAAATGAATTAATGTTTATGGAATTAGGATGCATATGTCAGACAACTCTGACAAGAATGTACTTTTCTAAAGGAGAATAAGGAAAGTAATCACATGTTCAACTGCAGTAGAAAGGCACATTTTACATTACCTCTCCAAATTTTAGAACATCTGTATCTACCAGTGTCAGGTTTTAGTACATGTAAGCTTGTATCGAACTTAGTTAGAATATATCTTTTAAAAACGTCATTGATACATGTTCCATACAATAGTGGTCTTAAATTAGGAATAAGAGCATAATTATCCTATCGCAAAGAACTGTTTTCTGTATATTTACAGCAAAATGACCTATATCATGATTTCTATGCATTGTGTTTTTGAGGTTTTTTTTGTGTATTCCTTTGATGTTGTGGAAAAGCTACTTTATGTAATAATAAGAATATCCGTTTCTAGCAAGTTAAAAGGGTGAGTTAAGGTATGCAATATTATTTTTCTTACAAAAGTGTCCAACAAGTAAGATATAACAGCAAAGTCGGAATTATAGTTTCTTACACCCAATATATACTTTGCAAAATGGATATGCTGGAAGGGAAGACACTTAGATTTTTAGACGAAAATATATCATCACATTTATGGGGCAGAACAGTCCAAAGTTTAAGCTACACACATTATTTGGATTGTTTCTGAGATCAAAAGAGTGAAGACGTGTTGTTAAACGCTTCATAAGCTGAATACTTGATGGTTTCGTTTTAATGGCTTACATATAGATACTTGCCAGCTGTAAGTGTAATAGCAGATTAGATGAAAGTTTGAATTTAGAATCAGTTCAAATAAATAACATTTGTTTGTGTATTGCAAACCTTAACATGCCAAAAAAATAAATAGTGCAGACTAATAATATAAGATCATTTATTGTCCAGTTCAATGATCAAAGTTGAATTTTGTAAATACTTTTTCATTTTAATTTGTTATTGTTTTTATATTTTTTTTTACTACTACGCTTTCCCATGTATTGCATATTATATTCCAAAACAATGCATATTATTAACTACGCTAGTCATGGACCAACATAACCTATGCAACGTTTGAGTTCATAGTCAGTTTTGTTTATTCCAGTTCAGTGATCAAAATTGGATTTTGTAATTTACGTTTAGTACACATTTTTAATTACTTTGTTATTCTTTTCATATTATATTTTGTTATTTAATTTGAACACCGCTTCCATAGTATATACATTTACACATACTAGTCTTGGCTCAAAACAAGCCCATGCAATACCCTATTCAATTATCCATTGTCCAGCATAATTTTGCCGTAATGCTTCTGCTATTATTGACAAATTAATAATGTCTACACTTGGAAATAGTTTGTCCAAATAATGTAATAAGGGATTTGTTTACTGTAAATATTTACAAAGATCTGAATCCTTGCAAACAAACATGCCCTTTGACGTCAGTGATGCAGGAACTAGTAGCCATTGCAATGAAATGATATAAAACATTCCCATTGATGTCAGTGATGCAGGAACTACAAGCCATTCGAATACAATTACATAAGACATGCCCATTGATGTCAGTGATGCAGGAATTGCCAGCCATTTTAATGAAATGATGTACAACATGCCCATTGATGTCAGTGATGCAGGAACTATCAGCCATTCTAATGAAATGCTATAAAACATTTTGTCGTAAGAGTACCTATGATAAACATTTTTTCAACATAATCTTTGATAAGTAGCATCCTAATTCAATCAAACAAGTTTGCATGACACTGCATAGTTTCTTAGTCTGTATGGTTTCTACAAAAGTGGCCTATCAATGTGTCATACCAGTTAGTCTGGCTGCATTTATCAATTTTTATCCCCATTTACATGTCTGTAGCAGCATGAAAAAATATGATGATGGTCTTAAGGTTGCTTTAAGTACATTGTCAGCAAGAGATGTCAAACGAAATGAGTCATGTCATAATACGAACCAAAAGACACACAACATATGAAACCTTTGCGAGTTGATATAGGTATGGCGCCCATCGGTGGCTTATACAAATAATAATATGTTATTAATTTGTCAAAGATCCACAAAAGACAATAAAATTGGAGTTAACACCTCCTACCTAGGAATAAAACTAATCTGAGAATGTCGATTAAACAAATAAATGCCTCTTGTATTACAAGCATCCTGTGCATAAATTTAACTTAATCGTCAGCTGACATAATTCAGATAAATATTTTAAATGAATTAATTAAAATTAGGATACATACAACAGACAATGGTGAAAATTATCACTTTATGCAGCATAATATTTATAATCATTACGTAGATGAGTTAGTCGTCAATAACAGTAGCATAGTAGCATTCATACAATCTCTCAGAATATTAAGAAATGTAAATATTCCCGTCTCAGATTTTGAATCATATTTTCTGAGTAGAACAACAGCTGTCACTCATCTGCGGTTTATTAATAATACTTAAATTTATAAGAATGATGAAATACAGGTAAATTTGCCTCGTTTATGTCATAATGTCTGTCCATTGTTTAACACATTAGAAGGGTGCGCTCTTTAGGGAGTGAACATCTTTGATTTCTTACCAAAAGTGTCCACGACCAAGGAAGTTTAACTCAAACATAACATCAAAATTGGAATTATAGTAGCTTACACCCAATATCTATTTCGCAATAAGGATATGTAATTCATCGGCAAGGAAAAAAAGATTTAAATATGTCATCAACCCGTTATGGGGAAGAATAGGCCCATATTTCATCTACACAAAAGATTTGGTTTGATAATGTAATTAAAGAGGTGGAGACTTGTTATACCTGACGTAAGCTGACAACTTGACTTTTCTATATGAATAGCTTACATATAGATAGCTGCAAGTTGTAAACCTAACATGCAGGTTGGGAGAGAGGTTGAGTTTAAATTGGATCCATTAAATGGCATTGGTTTAATTATTGTAAAATATTACAGGTTTAAGAATTTTGATAAATGTTGCAACCCTAAAACATAGGTAATTTACTGTTCAAATCAGTAACCAAACTGTAATTTTGTAAATTATGCTTATTAAAACATTTCAATATAATTTGTTCTTCTGTTTCGATTTCATTTTGGTATTAAGACTTCACTTCTATTGCATAGCATATCCGAAACAGTACTCAACTATATTACAAGTCACAAGGGTCAGGTAAGCTTTCAAGGTCGATTATTTCAGTAATGGGTGTCATTTGAATTTGATTCTACATACTTTTAAGTGGCAAGTATTCACTTCACTTGGATTCGTATACATCCATATTACTTTGGAAAGTCATTGTTTATACTTTCTGAGAGATGCATACGGCAAAACCAATATTAAAGTATACATTTATGGACAAAATGAACATGAAGGTTTTATCCGGTTTAACCTGGATTGAATGTCGCACGCTGTGATGTCCTAATGAAACCTACGCATATTGATACACACATTCTTAATACCATCGCTTGTGGCGATTCAACGCGACGTGCCTTTGTGTTGACCCAAGTTTAGTACATGGCCACTATTGTAAAAATCCATAGTGATAGGTAATTTCATCTGGAAATTTCTTGCTGACAGTTAAGGTGCAGCGAATTGAATAATCTGGATTGAATAGACACTGCTTATAGAAAATTATATTTAATTTTTTAAAAAAAGCGCATGCATGGCTTATTTGACTATATTCAAGGACCATAAATCCTAATACAACATCCTATTCAATCATTCATCATCCAAATGATTTCCATGAAATTGTACACACACATCCCTGGATCTCATAGGTCCTAAATAAAACTGGTTTTACCAGGACACCCAATATAGAAGCAAGGGTGGTCATCTTGACGATCTTTAACTTTTGGTCATAGGACTTACACCAACAGACTGGTCATAGTGTCTAGTTGGTCATAGATGAAATTGTTACTGACCTAACATCCAACATGGACACCTTGGAAGTCGTATGTCTAATTTATACAGCTCATCCTTGTTACTTGATGGTCTTTGATATGGTATATATGATGCTAGCTTCTTCTAAATAAAAATAGTGTTTGAGTTATAATGTTGTAGTAAAGGAAAATGCAATTGATAATGAAAAACTAAAAACCTTGTTATTGATAATCCTCAGTAATGGCTTCTGACATCAGCATGGGTTTACAGTAGGAGATGAAATAAAATGCTGCCTGTCGGATATTTTCCAAAATGTTATTATTATTATGATATGAAAACCCGGTCCTGTTCTGACATTCAAAAGGACTGCCACAGTGGCCATCTTGAAAATATTAATGTTGCATCTCCTGAATGTACTGTCATGTTGGCATGAAGTTTTCGAAAAAAGCCTCTATCATATATTAATGGTTCTAAATTAAACGGTTGCTAATCTGACCTCCAAATTTGGCTGTCATTGAGGTCATATTGACAATTTTGTAATCACTTACTATTTGTAATGTTTGGTCATATTTGCATGGTGTTTGCAATAAACATTGGTCCTGAAGTAAAAAACTGTACTAATCTGATAGAAAATATGTCCACCATGTTAGTGATCTTCAAACAATCAATATAGCTATTCCTGAATCAATGGTCATATCGAAATGCAGCTTAAACTAAAAGACTATTTATTATCTTTAGCTGGCTTTAAAAAGAAATTGTGATGATCAGATTTTCAATATGGCTTTATGTGGTCATATTGATCTGATTTTCAGGATGGCTTTGTGTGATCACATTGAACATGGTCTTATAGCTACTTCTCGTTGATGAGTGGTCATATCTGCATTGGATTTTCACTAAAAGACATCCTATGGTGCCTAATTGGTCACGGTGCCACCAAGAAAACCATCTTGAAAATCTTCTCCATGTTTCTCCTCCGTAATGGATGATCATATCGGTATGGAAATTTCATTAAAAGACAACGTATGATGGGATGCTCTTCATGAATCCAATGTGACATCTAATATGTTATCTTGAAAAATATTGCTATTGCAATTCCCCTGTATTGGCAGTCAAATAGATATAAGGTTTTCTCCAGAAGACTGCTTATGTCTAATTAGTCCGTAATTAAAACAATGATGCTGATTTCACATCCGATATTGCCACAACACAGCTACTCCTCTTGCATGAATTGAAATACATTCTTGTGATACCTACTAAAAGATTTTAATGACATCTAGGTCCACCTAAATGAAAATGGTGCCAATCGGATAGCCATTATATCTGTTACAATGAACATTTGTTATATATTGTTTTAGCTAATGATGGTGTTAAATAAAAATACAGTAATACAGTGGCCATAGCAGCCAACATAGAAATCGTCTCATCACTACCCATGAGGAGTTTATACTATAAAGATTCATATGACATCTTGTTGCTCAAAAATAAGAAAGGTGCTGATCTGATTTACACGTTGTCAGTATATGGGCATCTTGAAAAGATTTGTTTTGCTACTCATTAACAGATTTGTATTATCATAGGTTGTTTACTAAATGACTTCTTATTATGTGTAGTTGAGTCTAAATTAAAATGAGTTTAACTTAACAATCATCCAATATGGTTGACATTGTCATTCTGATTTTGTAATTGCAGCTCTTCTTGAATGGATAACCATGGGATTTTCACCACAAGAATTTTAAGATGTCTTGATGGTCTTTAATGAATTTTGTACCACTCAGACATCCAATATGGCCACCACTAAGACCATCTTGAAAATCTTTAACTTGCAGCTACTGATAAAGAGATGTCATGTCAACGTGAACTTTTCACTAAAAGATTTTATATGATGTCTAGCTGGTCTCAAATGAAAATAATGTTGACCCCACATCAAATACTGACACATTTTCAGCCATCTTCAAAACATTACTATTGCTATTACTTGTTACTACATGGTTATATGGCCGTGGAGTCTTCACCAAAAGACTTCCTATGCCATCTAGCTGGTAGAAAATGAAACTGCGTCCCATCTGACATTAATTAAGGTTGCAGCCATATTTGAAATGTCGCTATTACTGCTTCTGAACAGATTCTTATATATACCTTGTTCAACTAAACGCCTTCCTACGATGTTTAGTTGGACCTGAATGAAATGCTGCCAATCCGATATTCAATATGGCTTCACGGTGGCCATAGTGAAAATCATGTCCTCTTGTCTCATCCTCTGGAGACGAGCACATGGAGATAGTGTTTTCACCATAAGACCATTTCATCATGTCTAGGTGGTCTGGAACGAAAATAGTGCCAACCTAATGTCCAATATGATCAACCTTATTGCAGTTATTATTGCAATTTCTCTTGCATTCGTATTGATATACAGTTTAGTTGATCCAATGTTAAAAAGCCCTAATCTGGCATGCAACATGGCCACCATGGGCGCTTCATGAAAATTATGTTGTAGCTTCTCCTATATGGATTGTCAAATTTACATGGCTTTTCCATTCAATTTACATGTTTCTTTAGTTCAAGAATTCATATCATTGTATTGTTGCCCTAATAAAAATGATGAAGTTTTATCTCGTTAAATTCGTTTACTTTGTTAATTATGCTGAGCTAGCCAATTTAATTTGCTCAATTAAGTTATGCAACAGGAGTAAGTTGTTTTGATTAGGATATTTTGAAGGTTTGTAATTTGTTGTTTCATGTTGTTTAATCTAAAGTCCATAAGTTAGCATCAGCTATCCTACATTTAATTATTTTCTTCAGATGGACAGGTAATTCGTTGTTTATTTCGATCTCCAATACGTCATACCCACCACTGTACAACCATACTAATTTTGTTTGTTTGACAAATTCTATGCACTTCTGGTCAATTGTCATTTATTTTTAATTTCCTCTACCGGGTTTCCATTATACAACTTTGACATTTCACAATTATTGCTACATCTAATGGTCATATTTATTTCAGCGGCCCAGTTAAATTGTTATTCAATGTCTGTTGAAAGGATATATTAAAATATGTGCATATCCTCACACCAACTAGTTTTCATGGTGTGTATACTCTTCCGAAATCTGTGTTGATTGTTCCGTACCTTTTTGTGATGTGCCAAGCTTGTTCTTGGTAAAAATGTGATGCAAAACAATGCATATCTGTTTATTGGGTCGATTTATTTCCCTTTAATACAAAGTGAACATGAAAACAGTATATTAATTTTTACGAGCTCTTTGTATTTCCAGAGGAAAAAAAATCATTTAATTAAATAATTTAAAAAAATAAATTCCAGCCCAAATTAACTTCCTGACACAACACTAATACAGAATTGATCCTGCTAGATCTTAATGCAAGAAACGAATAACTTTTCCATTTACAATGATATATAGTCCTCTACTTGACCTAATCTCACAATTAGCATGTTCTAAAAATTACAATTACCTAATGATAAAAAACCTTCCACTTAATGTGTACAAAAAAATATGTAGGTTACTTTAAGTATAATACTGGATTATGTCAGGTTCGCCAGGGGAATCCTAATAACCTAGACCCAGTCCAAACTAAACATGTTTTACTTCTTCGAGTACTAATCCTAATATTAAACCCATACACTTAGGTAATATTTTATATATGTATTAGCGGTTTACAATTTTTTTAATCAATAATTTAGGTCAAGTAGAAAATAAACTTGATTGTTGCCACATTACACTCTTACATTACAGTATCATACATATATAAAGAGTAACTAACAAATCAAATATACATAATACAATCTTTATTCTCAGGAAACATATACTAAATTTGTAACCATCTATTCGTACACAGTTTATAAGGTATGCATATTCATTTTTACCTTTTCTGGTTCTTTTTGGTTTGGTCAACTTGTACCTAGGAATATGATCTTTGTTTTCTTGTTTTGTCTTTTCAATTTTGTAGAAAGATATTAAACATTAGCTAAGCCTACATTTTGTGCCCATAGTCCTAGTATATTACCGTCAGTTTTGGTATCTTGATATTCTGGTGAGTTGCGATTGCATGCATAGTCATCTGTATGGAGCCACATTTCTTAATCAATTTCAAAGATGATGTCATTAATGTGCAAGGAGAAAAACACTGCTTCAATTATTCTGCCTTAAGCCCCATTGAACCAACCATTTTTGAAACCATTTACCACCACATCATAATAAAAAATCAAAATCAAAAAGCCTATCCAGCCTAGGGTTTTATCTGCAGTTCCGTTACAAAATAGTTTACTCTTTAACAATTTATATGGGCCAGTGTCAAAATCTTTCTCAAAGTCTAGTACAATTTCTTTATTATTTGACATGTTATGCTACATGCTTAGCTAAATCAATAAAAGCACAAAACGTACATTTGTTTCACAGCTGTGTCATTTCAGGAAGGCATGCTGGTTGTCAGACATGATAACAAATATCTAAGTGCTTCAGGATGTTACAACATACAATATGCTGAGACACTTCATAAAGAACACAGACTAATGAGACTGGGCGGTAATTACTGGCCACTGCGCTAAAACTTGTTTTGTTGTTTTGTTGTCTTATTGGGCATTTTTCCGTTACAAATGAATCCTTAGGTTAGTTGAAAATGTTCCAAACATTGGTGACTGTGTTGTGTAAGCACTGGTATAAATTTTGAAGCTAGATCTCTAACTATTTTGGATTTATATCACCAGGAGCAAGCTCTTGAAGATTGTAAATGATGTAGTAACGTTTAAACTCCCCAAGCATGTGACTACTATACTATTTATTGTTGATACGTTTGGACACATTCTTGGAGAAACAATGTCACAAGTGTGAGTAAAACGGCTGGATAATATTATGCTCAGATTGTTCGGCCTTTTTTACTTTGTTTCTCCTAAGCTGGTATATGTGGAAAAATGTCCTGGAAATCATTTTGTGTGGGTCTTGAGGGATCTCCAGAATGGTTTTAAATGCGAGGTTACGTTTTCAGTCAAGTTGCTGATATAGTTCTTACGTTTAACAATTTCTTTCATTCTAGCTCTTAAATGTTTCCATTTAGTCCTCAATTATTTACTGCCAGTGCGTTGTGTTTTATACAACGAGCTGCGAATCTTCTACAAACTAATTTCTAATTTTGTTGCAATCCACAGCCTCAACACAACTGATGAATTAAATTTTGATGCTACATTTTTTCAACTGTAGTAGTTAGAAATTTTCCATGTTTCTATAGCATCTCTCTTTCTTTCAAGAACGCTAACTTTTATTTAGGAATTGTGAGACTAAGAATTGCATGCAAGATTTACTTACCTCCGAAATTGAAAAGCTTACTACATTCAACATCTACTTACCTCAGAAACTGAAAAGCTTAACAACATGTGAAAAATATGCACCACCAAAAAATGAAGATTTCAAAACGAAGTGCTCCAATATGCATGGGCATTTTACATTGTTCAAAATCAAATGTTACCATATTCTGTTTACAAGAAGTTGAACTTGGATGATATGTTACAGCAAGAGATATGTTGATAATTTTGACATTCGCGCTACAACAGGTTTGCTACCCGGTTCCGGTAGGGGCAAACATCTGATTTACTCAGTGTCTTACAAGTGTCTAATTTCGTCATCATAGAGTATCTTAAAATGAATTTTGGAAAATCTTGGGAATACATTTCAACATGTTATTGGTAAACATATTTAGTTTAAGAACGAAAATGGGAATCTAAAAGGAAAAAGGAATTTCTTGGCTATTAAAAACAAAGGTCTCAAAGGATAAAAACTGAGTCAGTCGCCTACTCGAATGAGTCAGATAGCGGTGTTTTATTGGTTGAAAGCCAGGGATGATGACATCTCCGAATTATAAATTGGAATAACCTTAGCACATAACAGAGATTGGCAAAGTAATGGCACTAAGTTGATCGGAACTTATGTGTTACTCTTAACCTCTGACTTAGTCGGATTAGGATAATATCCAAAATTGGATAGTAAATAGCCAGATAGCAGAGAAGCATTGTATATCTTGGATGGTGCAGAGTGTATACATGGAGATGCACATATAGCGTCGATGTTGTAGAGTGCGTTTAAACATTGTCATCATCTAGTTGATGATGGTGGGATGAACTATTCTTGATAATGTCTCTCAAGCAATAATGTCCAGAATCTCCTCGTCCCTTTCCGACGTAGATTCTTGTTTCTAGCATGCGCTTGAAAACACCTAAGATATTCCGATTGACTCCAAATACTTTTAGTATCATGTAAAGATGAAGATATTATGAATGTCGTAACATAATCCGATGAAATTACCTAGGAAATTATTGGAATCGTGTGACAATTAATTTGTCTATATATTACATTTGTTACTCAGTACTAGTCACTCCACTGTGTCCAAATCATAATAAATCGTATCTTATTCTAATATACCTTCAAAGATGAATTCACGGTAAAATTATTGTCATAGGCTGTCTGTTTTGGAGACACTTTTAGGTGTTTGTTTTTTGGATTATTAGGAATGGATCGTGGAGGTATGAGAGGCTCTTGGCTGTAAACAAAGCACTGTGCCATATGTCAATGATATCACTTCTGGGTCAGCGTCAATGCCTTATTATTCACAGTGCACAGATAGGCCGCTCTGATGTCTGTCTAAAATTGGGATGTGACTTGCTGAGATTTCTTGTGAGATTATTGTGTTTATTTTTGGGTAAACACTAACTCCAGATGACCAAAAACTCTATAAATGAAATGTGAGTTGCAAACAACAAGGTTGTGAAAACTATTATTACAAATGTCAACCCAAGTGACCGGCATGTCCTTGTCCTACCATGTAAAACGTCTCCCTCTTGTTATCAGGAAGACGTCTTATATTGTCGGACTACAGTACGGCATATTACAGGGGTACATCTATTTTACTCATTTTCAGACTACAGTAGGGCCTATTACTGGGTAGGATCTATTTTACTCATTGACATACTACATTAGGGCCTATTCCAGGGGTACAACTATTTTACTCATTGTCATACAACAGTACGGCCTATTACAGGTGTATATCTATTTTGCTCAAATATACCATTTAGACTGGTGATGTGTATTTTGTTACTGGTGTATTGTAAACGATTTTTATATTTTTAGAAATATTTAAGGATTTACTTTATTTTTATAAAACTATGAATCGTAAATTTATTTGCAGACTGTAAAAACAGACATTAAATACACATCGGCATCTGAGTTTAACTTGTATGTGTATGCCCCTCCTATATCATACATAAGGGACTAAGGGACGCAATAGGCCGCATTAATCTGGAGTGATAAAGAAAACAATGCGTGTCGCCTCTTTCTTTCTCTCTCTCCCTCTTTCTCTCTCTCTCTGTCATAATTATGATAGTATCATAGTATTGATATTTGATAAGAGTGCAGAGCCACACACACACATACACACACACACACACACTCACACACACAGACACACACACACACACACACACACACACACATATATATATATATATATATATATATATATATATATATATATATATATATATATATATATATATATATATATATATGGGTGACGTTGTATAACCATGTATGAAGAGACTATATTTTTATGCTCAAGTCTTTTGTCAACCATAGACATGGCAGATGGTTACTAGTGGCAGTGTCACATCTGTTGGAAAAATGATTGATGTTGACCATGGTATTGTTGAATGGCATATGATGACTGAATTAGTCTTGGAACTATTGCACCCTTTTGATTTATGCTGCAATTACATATGCATTCACTGTTGTTAATTTACATTGATGTAATCATTTTATAGTTCTCTTCAGAAAGCTTTCTCTAGACAGAAGATACACCGGCTACGCAACAAAAATATCTCACCTGGCAACGAGGATGTGCGGTGAAGTTGTCATACCTACAAATAGAAAATCTATGAAAGTGGTAAATCTATAAATCTATGAAAGTGGTAAATCTATGAAAGTGATACCAATTCTTTAGTGATCAGCTCCTCCACCTCACCACGGGAGTTGTTGAATATTATCCCAGGCATTTCAAATTGAGCCATCTGATGAGAACAAAATATGGCCTGTACAGGTGAGACGTGATTATCATAACATGAAATATGACTTAGAAAAAGTGTTTCAGTTCATTTTGCAGAGAAAGATGTATGCCTTAGAAATGTATTTTTAGTTTTCCAGCACTTAAAAAAAAACTTTGGATTTTTGTAAAGATAAAAAAATGTTTAGAACTTTTACTTTAAGGGGCAACTGTTGGTAAAACATGTATCTTAATATGTGAGATAAAGCCTAAACGATTTATAATTATTGCATCTGCATCTAGATTATCTATTAAACATAGATATGCCTTTTAAATATTTGATCTTTTAGGTCTGGGTTTGATTTAGTTATTGTCCTTTTTCACATCCATTTTAAATCTCCATTATAGCAAATGCTTATAACAAGCATGGCCTAGGAACCATTCAATATACACATCTCCATCGATAACTCTCGTACGTCGGGGACCTCTAAGAACAAAGTGAATTCATCGCCGCTTTATATCGAGACAATTGAGAGACGGGATGACGGGTAACACATTTTCTGATTAATGGCTGGTAACTTGTTTTGTTAGCAAAAATAATACTTGAAAATAGGGGCCCCGAGTGGCCGAGTGGTCTAAAGCGCTCACCGTTACGGATCACTGCCATCTCACCTCTGTCTGCGTGGGTTCGATTCTCGGATTCGGCTAATGTGGGTATGTGAGAAACCTTGCCAGTAGCTTCTCGTGGGTCAGTGGTTCTTTCCGTGGTTTTCCCGGGTTCTTCCTCCGCCATTAATAATGGCCGCCATGTATAGCCTATCGTGTGCTGAAAAATGGCGTTAAACCCTACAACAACTACAACAACTTGTCAATAAAGCGTTTTTTCTAATGAAGTTGTTTGTTATTCTGCAAGTTTTACTGTATACTTTTTTGGAGTATTGTTCTATTTAAACACGCTGAAACAAAAAAAAATTATATCCATTGGTATGCTTTAATTGTATTGAGTTTCATGTTTCAGAATATTTTGTTTCCCATAAGTGGTTAATACAAATGTAGCAAAATGTAATCTAAATGATGCAGTGGATAGGTCCATAGCTTAATGATGTATTGGATAGGTCTATGGCTAGCCTAATCCCACAGTGAAAATGTTTATAGTTAGCTTAATGATCTATTGGATAGGTCAATATCTATTTTAACGATGCATTAAATAGGTGCATAGCTAGCTTGATGCTGCAGTGTATAGGTCCATAGCAAGGAAATATAGTCACCGTGTTATTCAAGATCAAGCATATTATCGCACTGTATCGAGTGGGAGTATTTCACAAACTTGAGAAATTTCCTTAAAGTAGCACTATACAATGTCAGAAGATTGGTCGCTTGGTAAAAGATTTATTGAAAATAGACAAATGAGGAGGATTCTAGTGCAGTAAGAAAAAAACACAATTCTCGATTAAGTTTAGTCATACAATGTACACTGTGAGTAACTGCCTATTTCCTCCTGGCTCTGCTGTTATGTAGTTACGGAAGTTTTAATAGTAAATGACTATGTGACAGATACATCCATTAATTGTCCAATTTCATTCTCATTAAAGTAATATTTAGGAGGCAGTTGCTACTGCCTTACACATGCAAAATCTCCAGTTTTATTTTGTATCGGTTCATTTGGTGTAGAATATAGTTTTAGGAATTTTCATATTAGCGTGAAGTATAATTGGTAAAACTTTAATGGCGGTAAGAAGGAGCAGATGTGCCATGCCTAACCTTTAACTGATTCGGTTTATCCATTATCTGATGAGTGTGAAATTGTATACATGTTGATGTTTGTACTTTTAATTTGACATCGGGTGGCATCAGAGGTACATATTTTATATTTAATATGCAGCGGTTTATTCAAAAGTTAAATATATTCCACTGTTTTTATTGTCTGTGATCATTTTCTCATGGTAATACGTAAATGTGGGCGCGGATACCATAACACTGATTTTGTTGTTGTACGTACATACGATGTCCAACATCGTACTTGACAAGCTAACAGCAATCAACAAGTATATGATATCAACATGAACATTATTTACAGCAGTCAACAACATTAACATCATATCAGCAACACTATTTTCAGCAACCAGCCAGCAATATTTGATCCCGAGTAACAGGTCATTTGCACACAATAATGAAACGGGGACAAGGTCAGATACGAAACAGTAACCATTCTCAAAACATTATGTATCATTTTATTTTGGGTCTTGCAACTCATCATTCCAATAGCCATGCCAGACTTTATCACGTGACTTTGTATGGTAACCATCTGTCCTTGAGTAGAACATATACCCGTCCGGGTGTCCGATGATTGATAAATGGGCTTGGTACGGGGGATAGGAAATAATGCATTGCACACTGAAAGGGTATGGTGTTTTGTGCTAAAACAAGTACACGTTACAAGTTTACATTTCAGAGTAGGTTAGAATATTCCCGATGATATGACTTGGACAGTGCAATTCGTGCAGTGTGATTCGAAATCTACCACCAACACAAATTATTTCTTACTATATTATGACTCGGTGGTCTTATAATAAGAAAGAGGAAAGGGTGAGAGGCAACCAGTTTTGTAAGATTCAACAAATAATTTATTTTCGTAGAATACAAAAGTGAGAATCTAAGAAAAGGAACTTAGGGTATTGCAAATTAAATCGCAAATAATCATAGAATTACTGACACAAGTCCCAATAATAAAAGTTCTGAATATACTTGAGCGGAAATCAAATTAAATCCAACGATGAACCTGTTAATGTGTCTTTGTCGGCCTGTATCGTTGTGTTGTACCAACCATCTTTTGAATTCACTATAAATCCCAGTGACTGGCTATTTCCAAGAATAATATTTGTTATTAGCACTCTGTATTTTCAGAGAAAAATCATTTGAATTAAATAATTGGGAGAGCGGTTGGAAAAACCGAATTTAAAAAACACTTGATATTTAAAGATAGGTTAAGTGTTTAACATGTAGGGGATAGGTTGGAGATTTTTTGATAAAGACGTCGACTGACTGTGATATATTGAAAGCTGTTTATATGTTAATGGTGTGCCTCTCACATTATATGAATATCATGTAGCACTTCATGAGAACTAGCGCAGACTTCGATGAAATATCACATGTAATTTTAACCTATTTTGCACTCTTTGTAATATAGTTAGAGTACCTTAAGATTTTGTCACGTGATCGCAGTGGTTATAAAAAGACTTGGATGACATTTGCTCCGTTTGGGCACTTTCTTCACTTCGTAATAGGTACGTGGGAGATTCTGCGAATGATTGTCTCATCGCAGAGTATAGATGCGGTTATTTTATTGTGTTGATTTATATTTTTCAAGTAGCAAATTAAATGTTAAAACATGAGGCAGGTAATTAAGTCAGGAATGACAATTTTTCAAATGGCCAAATTTTGAAATATAGTCATCTATCATTACGTATTCTCGAGTTTCATAATTATTAAAATCGTCTTTTAAGTTTATTAATAAAAAAGAGATAATTTCAGCGATGTTGTTTGGGAAGATCAGTTCGCCTAGACTTAGCTTATCTCATCAATGTCGATATAGAAATTAATTATATTTGCGTAACGAGTATGATTCCTAAAGCAGAATAAATTATTTTTTTAATTTTACAACGCTGGCAAAAATAATAATAATAATAATAATAATAATAATAATAGCAATACTACTACTACTACTAATAATAATAATAAAAACGTCATGCAAAGTAATACAGAATATTTACAGGCGACAAATTGTCTCAAAGAATTAATTTTCCAGTCCATAATCCATAATTTGTATGCATATATTCATCCATGTTCCAATCCAGAAATCCCTGAGGTTCGCATTTAATGATGCAGTATACCAATTAAGGCCGTCCTCGTTTGGTCTTAACGTTTGTCCAAGTGTTATTGTCAAAGTTATGGACATAGTTAAAACGTCAGAGCCACCTACATCCATGAGAATTCCAACTACCTGGATGACATTCTAAGAAAGAGTCTGGTGAGTGTTTTAGAAGATCATGACATGAAATCCTTTGATTCACTTCTGCTTCAAAAGATTCAGTTTTAGTTGGTGGGATGTATATCAGCAGTATAACCCACATTCCCGGATCATGCAGAATTTTCACGAAAATGCAGCCACTCGATTTCAGTTGGGTTATTGGGCAATATTAGTCTCTAGGATGTTTTACAATGTCATGTGATCACCATCTTTTCAGGGTGCTTTTATTTAGACTAGCTCCATTGTTAGATTGAAAGCAAGCTTTGAATTTTATGATGAGGTGAATTCGTTTGCAAATGTAAATCTCGTTGAGGATATCAACCACTGTTTCATTACCAATAATCTTTTCACCACATAAACTATCGTATTTCTTACTTAGCGAGCTTTTAAAATTTAGAACAAATGATACGAATCGATAGATGTTCTTAAAATAGAAAATGTTTAATTCATCATCCCAAAGGGCCATCAACATTTCCCACAAAACCGGTTGACCTACTATCAAATATCGAAAAAATATATACACTGAAAAGATTATTACATCTTTTCAGAAAATGGCAAATGAAATTGTACAGTGTAATATAACCCTGGGTGAGAGGTATAACTTTGAATAGTTATCCTTAATTAAGGATCGGGATAATGTTTGAGACTGAATTCATCATCAAGTGGGATAAATCATTATAACAAAGTTGAAATGACGATTATGATGATTAAAAATAACATTTATTTGCAGAGCCACTAAACAAACAACAACAAGGACTATAAACAAATAGTTAATACTCTTCATTCAGTTCCATTCATATCAAAGCGCCTCTTTGCAAGATACATCTCAAACACAGAACTTCGTACTAATCAGCAAAAAATAGCAACGAAGTTCAACAATGCATATGAACAAATGAATGCCAATATATGTTGGTCAAAAGTTCACAAATATTTTACAAACCAAGGAACATAATAATATCAGTCTAAATGTTTATGTGATATGCTTAATGAAAACGTTCAAACAAACCTGTCTTGAATTTGATAACAGTAACACAAAAACAAATCTCGGAAAAATACGTGTGAACACACTAGTGATGGATTGGGTTATCGCATACATGAATGATCATCAAAATAATCATATGAGTTGTCCCTGGTATTTCGTAACTGGCTGGGGGTTGAATATCGACTTTACAGAAAACTGCACTTTTCGGACATCTTTTAGGTGTCCACCGCTCTGTTGACATTAGTGAGAAGACTATTTATATACACGAATATATATGCTGTACACAGAACTCTATTCTCTTATCGCCACTGGTTATGCTAAGTGGAAGTCTGCTGATGATGCCACTAAAACACTTGTGTGTTCATTAGTACTTTCAAGACCGGACTATTGTAATTCAATTATGCCTGGTTAATCTCGATATATGCTCCAGAAACATCCAAAGGTTCAAAACACAGCTGCTCGGATCATACTTAGAGTACCACGATCAGAGCACACCTCCCCGCTGTTCTGTATCCTACACTGGATATCCATTCGATCCGGAATCAAACACAAAATGTGTTCTGTGCTACGTTTCACTGTCGAACTCTAGCCCAACATACCTATCCGACCTCACCCATGTGTATACACCAGCAAGATACTTACATTCCTCTTCTGACAATCGTATACTCTTTATTCCCACTATGAAAACAAAGTCATATGGACAGCGTTCTTTTGCATACCAGGGCCCAGCAACGTTGAGTGAATTACCCACTGAACTTAGACACAACGACAGAGTGGTCCTATTCAAGACTGCTCTCAAAACTCACTTATTTCGACTGCAAGAACAAATTTAAAGACATACTAATGTTGCCTACCTTACATATTCTCAGCATTGTTTTGAAAAAATGTTTGGGTTTTCTAATTTCATGGGTTTTTGTTTTTTGTAATATTATCATTATATGTTTTTTATCTTATAGGCGCTTAGAGCTTCTAAAGATTAGGCGCTATACAAAGTTCTTATTGTTATTTATTAGATTATTATTATTAGTAGTAGTAGTATCTGTAAATATAAATTAATATTCATGCTAACCATGTTTGCATATTTCTATAAAGCAAGTTTTATTCATACTCTGCCTTTAAAGTGTTTTAGTACAAGCCTTCACGTTATTAATAAAGTCATATCCTTTAATTTGGATTGTTGCCAATGGGGGTGGCTGTAACTCTAACTTGGAGTTTTGTCAATGGGGGTGGCTATAACTCTAACTTGGATTTTTGTCAATGGGGGTGGCTTTAACTCTAACTTGGATTTTTGTCAATGTGGGTGGCTATAACTCTAACTTGGATTTTGGTCAATGTGGGTGGCTATAACTCTAACTTGGATTTTTGTCAATGTGGGTGGCTATAACTCTAACTTGGATTTTTGTCAATGTGGGTGGCTATAACTCTAACTTGGATTTTTGTCAATGGGGGTGGCTATAACTCTAACTTGGATTTTTGTCAATGTGGGTGGCTATAACTCTAACTTGGATTTTGGTCAATGTGGGTGGCTATAACTCTAACTTGGATTTTTGTCAATGTGGGTGGCTATAACTCTAACTTGGATTTTTGTCAGTAGGGGTAGGTATAACTTTAAGTTGGATTTTGTCAGTAAGGGCAGGTATAACTTTAAGTTGGATTTTGTCAGTAAGGACAGGTATAACTTTATGTTGGCTCTTTGTCAGTAGGGGTTGGTATAACTTTACATTGGATTGCTGTCAGTAGAGATAGGTATAACTTTACGTTGGATTTTTGTCAGTAGGGTTAGGTATAACTTTAAGTTGGATTTGTGTCAGTAGAAGTTGGTATAGCTTAACCTTGGATTTGTGTCAGTAGAAGTTGGTATAGCTTAACCTTGGATTTTGTCGTAGGGGCAGGTATAACTTTTAAGTTGTTGTAGCTTTAACTAACATAAAAAGGATAATAAGACAATGGTAGAGAGCTAGGTAAAATATTTATATTCCATAATGTCTGCGAAGCTTGCCGTCCCCTTTCGTATATGGAAAAACATATACGCGGATGATGCATCTACCATAACCTGACTGAAATGTTGTAATAATTGAAGATTTGATACATTCAGATGATTTTACTTAATTATTCGGGTCTCCACTCATAATATGTACATATATCATAAGGAAGAAAATGATATGGCGAAAACACATTTATAAACAGGACATTTGGTTCAAGTGCCAGTCGTATATATAGTGGGGGAAAATTAATGTAAAATGCAATATTGTCTATAACTTGCAGATGTTGATCAAGAACATTGTAAATTGAAACATTTTATTTAAACTAAATGTTTTGAAGCGACCCGTCTCCTGTTTTTATCGATCATCGGAAGCCAAATTTCAGAGGAAAAAAGATCGTACTAAAGTGTTTCCTTTATTTGCAGAAGTCAAAGGAGAAATACCGATGTGAAATAGTACCTTTATTTGGAGAAAGCTATAGGAAAATGAGCGATATAAAATATTTACTTTCTGTTAGCAAGTCAGAGGAAAAAGAGCATAGTAAAATAACTCCTTCATTTGTAGAATGTCCGGAACACAAATATTAACTTGTAACGCAAAACTTTCCGAATTTTTGTCTCATTAGTCTTTGTATGTGCTGATACTATATCTACATTATTGAATTACAATGGGTCAAGTCCAAATAATATTAGTCATATTTTATTAATATATATGAAAATAGTATTTGGAATTTTCAAACAAATATGTTCATTATGTCAATATGTAGTAGAACGTATCCATATCTGTGGAAACATGCACACGTCTCTGCATAGTAAAATATGTCCATCTAAGATTGCATATGACTCTGCACAGTAAAATATATATCCATATAAACTTGCATGTCTCTACATAGTAAAATATATATCCATATAAACTTGCATATGTCTCTACATAGTAAAATATATATCCATATAAACTTGCATTTGTCTCTACCCAGTAAAATAGATATCCATATAAACTTGCTTATGTCTCTACCCAGTAAAATAGATATCCATATAAACTTGCATATGTCTCTACCCAGTAAAATATATATCCATATAAACTTGGATATGTCTCTACACAGCAAAATATATGAATGGAAACTTCAAACATGAGAGAGAGAGAGAGATAGAGATTCTGACTCTAATACTGTGTAGGATTTTTTACTTTTAACCGTTCAGTTTATAATCTGGACTATTTTTTATAACGGTCCCACTTATGCTCATTTAAAACTGGATTCGCTTTAGTTCTCATTTCTAAGAAAACTTGCTATCTTTCATATTCACAATTAAAAATGACAATATGTATTGGGTATTACATTATTTACAGAACAAACTATTATGTTTAGTGGTTTCATCTAAATCATCAGGGCAACGAGAAAGGTTTCATTCCGTTTAAATCTTTATTTATCATTACAGGACAGAAACTCATCATTCTCATTCATCATCCTAAAATACAAAGAACAGCTTAAATGTAATATTTTGTATAAAAACAAAATTCAAATTATTTATGTATGTATTTCCCATGAAATCATAAAAGATTAAAAACACCTTGTTTAAAGAGTACAGAAAGATGACTTGTATCAAAACGTCTTTCTGTAGTCGATATTTATTTATATAACTAATAATGTTAGAAATGTATTTTGTTACGCGATGAATTTTGTTTGTAAGAAATCTAAATTTAGAAACGGAACCATTCCTGCTCCTTTTTAAATACTTGTCTTACATATGCAATTTTCTTTTCTTTTTTCCTGAGCTCAACCATTTGCAATCTCGCTCGTATACATTTCAAAGTCATCTCAAATTTTACTTTCCACCATTCTATGCATATTTTATTTATGTTTTTATACATTTTTTTCAACCAAATCCTTTGCTGTAAAGGCACAGAAAACACAACACATAATTGAACACGCATTGCAAATATTGCCAAATATTGCCATCATTGAACATGCATTGCAAATATTGCCAAATATTTCCATACTTGAACATGCATTGGAAATATTGCCAAATTGTCTCAGAATTCTTCATAAATTGATAGGTCACAGATCCAAAAAATGCAGAATTTAGAAGATAGTACACACTTTGGAACAGTACTGTAAACTTTCTCTCTATGATAATTACATAACACGTTTGCAGTTATTCCACTAAGGAACCTTCCCAGGAGGCTGCATTTTAGTATTTGGTATATGATAAGATTTAAAGATTATTACAAAGCCATTTGCCAGAGATCTATTTTTTTTCAAAATATTTCTGATAAATCTGTTGATGCTTGACTGTTTGGTCGGAATTTCTCTTTGTAAAATATAATTACCAATTGTAGAACACTAGAAATGAATCTTGCTGAGGATTTCTCTGGGATAGTATCCCTACGTATGATATACCTATTGATAAAGAAATTAATATATAATCCATGGGTGGCAAATTACTGCATGGAGTCATATGTATTGTGAGGTAAATGTATTAATATAGTAGAACTGTGAGGCTTGCACACACACACGCCGTAATAATATTATGGCATGAAAACAAACGTTTTCTACGACAATTTCATGTTAGTGTACACGCGTCTGTTTCTGGTTATACGCAGCATTAATTTTACTTGTATCAAAGTGATTATGCCAGATAATAGGAGGATTACTTTCACAGAAAATAAAACGGACGTGCACGTGTTCGAATTAATAATTGAAGTAGGTGCATATTTACTTTATATTGTCTGCTCTAATTTGTACAAGATTATAAGTTGTAAATATAATGTTTATTTAGTTAGGTTTTGTCCAAAACTGTAAGCTGTTTACTTAGCATTTAAATTCATAGCTAGTCTTGTTTCGAGTTAGACAAGGTCTTTTCCGTGGGGAATCTTTACATTATATTAGGATGTAGGTCAAGCGAAAATGAATATTAATAGGGATTTGATAAACAAATAATTCATTCCTCTTTGTGGTCATTCTTTGGAAATCAGAGTTTTGGACATTTTTTGTTGTTGATGTAATTAAATATGATTCGAGAGGAAGTATTTATTTAAAATAGACATTGGAATTACTAATGGACTTTTGGATTAATGCACACTAATTTGAATTAGTGTGACCTCATTCAAAGGTAATTTGGATTGATACATCATGTTACATCAGGACATTCAAGACCGTTTTAATCTATGCGGAATTTTTTTTTTATATTATACCAGTGATATGACATTTATGATTATTTGGAATATAACTCACCATATTATAATTTTCTTTTGAATTTAAATGTTTTATTTTTATTTTGTTTACTTTGCTGGTTTCACTTTCTCTCTGTCATATATTAACAAATATTATCGTTACAATATGAAAATGAAGGGTACAATCCTGCAGTGTGCAAAACATTGCATGCATTTATCAATACACGGAAATATACACAAACCAAACCCCCATGAATAAGTATATCCATGCTTTATCAGGCAAGGTGGGGCTTATAGTATTCTACCCGTTCGAACGTACATGGTTGATTGCATGGATGCATGCTTGAGTAATGTCGGGCAACTCTTTTATACTGTTTAAAAAAAAACTGAAATCATTGGGGTATGATCTGGATTAGCCCACAAAAATAATATGTTTGAAATTTGGAGTCACCCCATGGCTGCAGAGCTTAAGAAGATGTGAACACTCATGTATATATGTGTAAACAGGGGTGGGGCATCATAGCAGACAAACGTGGGACTATAATGCTGCATGTCTGTACACTTCTAGTTATGCCTGCTCCTTGCGAAAGAAGGGGTTGATGATATCTTCCTGCTCAACCTGATGAGAAAGCGTCAGTACACGAGTGCGACTATGCGTGTATGATAAAAACTTTCCCTCTGATTGCCAGGCACAGATCGATATTGATACTTCAAACATGGGGCATGGTCCACATATACGCACAATCGTTTTAGAATTTGGATTCATCCTGGTAGTGAAGATTGTACTGGGTGGAGATTTAATCACCAATTGAAATATGTATAGCGGGTATTGGGGTTGGGTGGGGCAGTATTAACAAAAGGCGTGGTGATAATGTTTATTATTTCTTGAAGCTTCCATTTCAGTAAATTAAATACCGCCTGCAATTCTCAGCTTATATTTAGATAAGCTTAAATTAATATAAATATATATGCTTTATCCGACCGATAAGGGCTCACAGGAAGCCTAAGGGTCTAAGGTGCTCCTTTTACAGATCACGAATATCTCATATCTGTCAAAGTGGATCTGAGTTTCAGATGGCCTAACATGTATGTGTCATAAAACTTATCGTGGGTCGTTGGTACTTCCCAGGGTCTGTCTCCACCAACACACACACACACACACACACACACACACACACACACACACACACACGTACGCACACACAACCACACACACACGACAATAATAATATGGCATGAAAACAAGCGTTTTCAACAACAATCTCATGTTAGTTAACACCTTCTGTTTCGGGTTATACGAATTATTAATTTTATTTGTATGAAAGTGATTATGCCAGATAGTAGGAGTATTAATTTCACATAAAATAAAATGGACGTGTACGTGTTCGAATTAATACTTGAATTAGGTGATCTTGTTATGCATATTTAATTTATATCGAGTGCTTAACTTTGTACAAGACTGTAGGTTGTAAACGGAATGTACGGAATGTTTACTTTGCATCTGAATTCATATCTAGTCCTGTTTCCAGTAAGACTAGGTTTTCCGTGGGGAATCTTTACATTATATTAGAATGTAGGTCAAGCGAAAATGAATATTAATAGGGATTTGATAAATAAATAATTCATTCTTTTTTAGCTCATTCTGTGGAAATCAGAGTTTGACATTTGTATTGCTGAAATTAGAATATTTGATAGGAAGATTTATATAAAATATTTTTTGGAATTACTAATGGACTTTTGGATTAATATACACTACTTTGAATTAGTGTGAACTCATTCAAAGACATGCTGGATTGATACATCTTGTTACTTCAAGACATTCAAGACTATTTGAATTTATTAGGAATGTTCTCTATATTTTTCCAGTGATATGACATTAGTAGTGAATAGGGATACCCTAGCGTCAATGGGACTTATCATTAAAAACACCCCTGCGACACTCTAGCGTCAGTGGAAAATTTAACATTACGGAAACCCCTGGGATACTCTAGCGTCAGGGGGAATTTAACATGGGAATAAATCGTGGGACTGTTGAGCGTCAAGGGAAATTAAACAGGGTGGGACTGTCTAGCGTCAAGGGGAATTGAACATGGGAATAGAGTGTGGGTCTGTTGAGCGTCAAGGGGTAATGTAACAGGGTCGAGACCCTATTTTAATAAGGTCCCGACCTGATGGGTCTATGGAAAGGGAACAGACAAAAATTGAAACAGGGAGGGGTCTCTATCTTTTTTTATTAAAAAAGGGTAGGCAATTGAAAGTCAATCTCTTTTCGAGACCTATGAGTGGCCCTGAAAAGGGCCTTTGGGTTTCTTCTTCTAATTTCTTCTATTTCTCCACCAGCTTCTTATTTTCTGTCCTACACTTTTTCTATTTTTTCTTTCTTTTCTTCCTCCTTTTCCTTCTTTTTCTCTTCTTTCTGCTTCTCCTCCTCTTCTTTCTTCCTCTTCTCATTTTCTTCTTCTTTTTCGATTTTTTAGTTCCATGCTCTCATCCTTATCCTTTCCTCTTCATCCTCCTTCTCCTCCTTTATTTCTTTCAACAGATCACTGATGATTTCCTTTAGTTTTCGTAAGTTGTTAATCTCCATCTTCACTCGATGGGGACTATTAGAATAGTGATCCTCGTTTAGCCTAACTAACATTTGTTCCATCATGCCCAAATTGTCCAGGACGTCTTGCAATTTTTTCATTTTATCAAGGTGGTTCGAAGCCATCTTTTTTTTTATTCTTTGCAGAATGGTGTGAATGACGAACTTTGTGGGTTCTTATAGCTAAAGTGCGGACGTGAAGGAAAACATCCCCTAAAACAAAAGTGATTATTACCTAGATCATTACTTAAAACGCGCGGACGTGAAGGAAAACAACCCATACTTTTCTCATTTCATATTATCTACTATCCACATACATGAATCAGCAATAAACAAACCCCAAATCTACTATCTACACACTCAAAGCATTACAATGAAACCCAAATCTACTATCCACACAAACCAACTTAAGCTCGTACAAAACCCAATAATCTACTAACCACAAAAACGTACTTGAGCACCTACAAACACACACACACACACACACACACACACACACACAATGAAAAAAGAGTCAGTGTTTATATTCACACTACTCTACATACACACATTGGTAAATCGATTACTATTTCTTTTCTAAATGTTTGGGTAACCCTGAAAAGGGCTGTTTGTTTTTGAACTCCAGTGACACCTGGTTAATGATGGCACCTTCCAGGCCTGACACCACACACACATCTTCTTCCCCAGTCTCCTTTTACTTTTTTTTCTTGGGAGTGCAGAGGCGGGATGATTGGCTTCAGCACCCCAATCCTCTGTCTCTGGTATCTTGTAAGTCATCCTCTCTCCTATTTTCTTTTCCTCCTCTTCCCTCTGTCTTCTCTCCTCCTCTTCTTTCTTTATCCTTGCCTCTTCTACGATGGCCTCTGCAGCCAGCTCATTCACTATACGCCTGGCATCTTCAAGGTGTACATGAAGTTAAGCAGTTTTGCTAGTCTGGTGTTCATTCTCTTGATGAATCAACAAGGGTAGCTAGACTGCCGAGCGATTTTCAATTATACTAAAAGCGCGGACGTGAAGAAAAACATCCCCTAAAACAAAATTTATATTACCTAGATCATGACCAAACAACGCGCGGACTTAAAAGAAACACTCACTGACTTTTTCACACTACCCATCACTATTCTAAATAAATTTCATGAAACAAATAATATGCTATCCATACACGCAAATCATTAAAATTAAACCCAAATCTACTATCCACACAAACCAACTTAAGCTCTTACAAAACCCAATAATCTACTATCCACACAAACGTACGTGAGCGCTTACACTTACAATCACCCACACACATAAACATATACAATAAGTGAGTGTTTATATTCACACTACTCTACATACACACATTGGCAAATCGATTGTTATTTCTTTTCTAGAGATTGGGGTAGCCCTGAAAAGGGCTTTTTTTTTTTTTTTTTTGCTTGCGTGAAGTTGAAGCTAGGGCCATCTTTTAGTTTCCAAGAATGCGACGTCCTCTGACGATAGACTTTCTGACGATAGGTCTGCTTCTTCGGAAAGAGAAGAACTCTTTGGTATCGATACGACAGTCGACAAAGCCTCTGTCAGGTTCAGGTTGCTGCTGCTGTTGTTGTTGATGCTGTTGCTGCTCTCTCTGCTGTTTCTGAAGTCTATACTTCTCTGTCCATTCTTCTTTCTCCCTGTTCACTTCTTCTCTGAAGAGCTCTTCTATCAGGTCTTCAGTGACTTTTAACATTCTCACATTCTCTATCTCTTCTGGCTTCGGTATCAGACTGTGTCTGACCCTATGCAAATTCACGTAGGCTTCATTTAGCTTAGCTAGTTTGGAGCACATCTTCGTAGGAGGATGAGTCGACAATGGATGGTTAGACTGGAGGCTACCCCGGCTTTAAAGTCAAAGCGCGGACGTGAAAGAAAACATCCCTCCACGGTTTTCGAGCCGCAACGTTCAATGAGTGTCATGAGAGGGATAGTAAGAAGTCAAAGAGCATGAATCAAGATTCCTATAGCCAAACAAACCACAAGGCATTTCTTTTCAAAACACAACATTTTTTTGTTCAAAATCACTTAACACTAACAAACAGCCATAACATTTTTAACAATAATCCAACAATATAACATCAAACATTTTTTAAATCACAAACATTTTTTAACTCACACATTATTTTGGACAGGGTTGGCAACGTTGTGAATGAAATTGTGATCTCCACTGTTGGAAGTCATTAGGCCATTGATGGACACTACGTTTCCTAGCTAGCGACAAAAGATAAGCATACTGGTCACAAAACCATCGATCTACTTTCACATCGTTTCTAGAAGAAGAACGAGGATCAAAATGAGTCACTAAATGTTCTAAGGAATAGCCCAGGCTGCGATGATGCAGAAAATACACACAATATTGTCCACACACCAAGGAATCTGTGCTTTGTAATTTCACATTATTGAATCGGGTGGTCTGAGCATTTCTTCTCATAAAGTCAATGATATCGTCTTCCAGAGGAGGCAATCCATAGGAATCGAAATATTCCACACATCCATCTTGAGGAAAGTAGACGGCTACCCAGTGGGTTCCTGGGAGATGAATGTCGTCCGTGTTGATCACATAAGCTTGATGGTCTTGAGGTTTGCGATGAGGGAGTTCATCTTTAGCACAGACGACAGGATTCCAAGAAGCAGTGTACGAACTGTGGTTCAAAAGGTAATAAAGTTCCCAGGTATCCATTGATTTGTGTGGTTTTTTTCTTCACAGGTAATGATAAGTGATCGATTCGATCCTGACTTTTTGCTTGAAAATGTTTGAAAAGTAAAAGGCGTTTGGCTCCGACTTCTTATTCTGGTCAAAGAGAGATTCGATGCGACGGCGCTTCAGAGACGTTAATGGAGGAGAAGAATGTTTATCCAAGCCTTTATACCACTCGTTCATCACGAATTCTATCTCGATGACACCTTAAGCTTTGTCCAGATATTCGTCCAATTTTTCTTCTTGGCTCAACAGCAGACATTTGTCGTGTTGAATTTGACTGGGATGATCGTTGTGACATCCATAGCACTCTTCCTTGATCAATTCTTTCATTATATCTGTCAGGAATGTAGCAAAACAGGAGACTAAATGGGCTTCTTGTTCTGGCCATCTCGACTTCATCATGATAATTTCTTTGTCTTTGTCTTGGGACTCTTCTTCTTCCACGGTCTCCTCACATTCCATCTCCAAAGTTTCTCCACTTTGTAAAGAGGGAAAACAGCCTTCCATGGCTTCTAATAATCTAGAATGACTTCTCTCAAACTGTTGATTTCTATCGTATTATCGAATTCTGCATACAGGATGACGTTCACCGTTACATCAGGGTCTCGGTTTGCAAACTGAAGTTCCACACAAATCTGACCAGATTTTATAGGGTGGAAATGTCCCTCGTCGCTGCCTTGGTCTGGAGTGAAATCAAAACTCCACAAAGCATAACCTCCTGCATAATCGTCGTACGTAATACCGTGACTGGTGTTGGTTCCTAACTGTCCGGTAGCTTCGTAAAAGGACAAGTACGATCCTTCGCGGCACCAAAGTTAGGTTCAAAGGGTCGGGTACACAAGGTCTTGCCGTCGCGACTGACTTCTATCTTGGACACGCCAAAGTGTTGGAACTCAAAAGGATTTTGTTCGAGGGTTCCGTTGAAAGCTGAATTCCTGACGATACCAACAATCAAACGCTTGGGTAACTGTCCTTGAAACAGATGATCTTCAATCATAGATCGCTGTCCAGCAGGAATGGTGAACGTTTTCACTTCTACGCGTCGTATCGGATACTTGGCGGTCGTTCTGCTCAACGTCTGACTGACATCGTTTCTCACTTTGGGTAAAACTTCCACACGACGCAAGAAAAGTCGGGCTTTTTGAATGATGGTTTTGTATTCGTTGGCATGGGCCATCAAACGGAAAGCGGCACTGCTATGATTGAGTCTCAGGCGGACATCTACCCCGTTTAGCAAATACTTTTCTTGTAACCACATATCCAAATGCAAACGATCCATCAGTTCTAAACTTCGCCCTTGCAGAATTTTCTTACGACGGTCATTAAACCCCACATTGTGAGGATTGTCATTTTCGTTAAAAGTGGCTACACCTGTCGTGTCAGGTTTCCATACCACGCAAGCATCCAGATGAGTATTCTTGGCTTCTTTTCCGTACGTCAAGAAATTTTCCAGGTAGGCACGATATGGGTAAGTATCCATGCTGCTGCTGACCAGTTTGTTATTCAAGTACATGTCCACTTCGCTGAACATGGAATGCACGAAATTGTTAACAGAAACTACTCTTGCATCGCCTCCTGGATTGGTGTTGTCCGTTTTGATTACTTTGACTTTCAAATACAGGTAACTGCTATTCAGATCGATGTAATCTTCGGGTTGTCCTTTGATTTCAAACTCGATAGGAGCGGAATCCGTCAAAGAGGAGATGGGATGAAATTCCACCCATTGGGAGTCTTGCATGGTCATCATAGTGGGTGGCATGAAAATCAGATCCAGTTCCGACTTGGAACAAGCGCAAGACTCTCGGTGCATCATTTTTTTCTGTTTCTCAATATTTTGACAATCAAAAACGTCTAAGTCTCGAAAGGTTCTTCTTTTCTTTGTCTTTCTAGCTTTAGACGTGTGAAGTCTGGTGAAAGGGTGTTTTCTTCGTCGTCTCTTTCTACCTTGTCCTTGCTGTGGTGTCAGGAAAGTAGGAATGCCTGACTCGGTAACGTGCAGTGCATTTATAGGTGTTTCTCGTCGGCCCAAAAGGTCTTTACCTGTTTGCAGCAAGACATTTTTGCCTGCCCTCAAGAAAGCTTCTTTGGGGTTTATTTTGTCGATGATGACATTTTGGATAAATTCTTTGCCTTGCGTCAGTGCAGCATCTTTCAAGGCGTGCAATCCGCTTGTCACCATCGGTTTCAACACCGGAGCCACCGAACGAAAGGCTGATTTTAACATATCTCCTAAACCGTGTCCTCGCTGTCGAGCAACGCCTCGGTACACTGGATACATGACTTACCAGTCGTGAGAGAACCGTTCTCGAAAATGGAGTTTCACCGTGACTTTTCCTTTGGTGAATGGAATATTTTGTCCCAAATCTACTTTTATAGCAATGTTGACTGTGTCCAAATTAGACTTGCTGACCGGCAAATAATGAGGATGTACAAATTCGCGGTGAACGTGATAAGTGTTTCCACCTTCCTCGTCAGTGGCCGTGGCAGAATCCACTTTGAAAGGAATGACATGCAGCAACGGTACGGAGGTGTGTCCCACCACGTTGTACTCCACCACATCGGAGTACACGAACATCAAATTCAGTCCTTGGTTCAGTTCTACCGGGGAACGAAATAACTTGCTAAAAGAATCGTTGTTGTAAATGACTGGTAATTCGTTTTTCTTGATCATGGTCATTCTCATGTCCATGTCCCCGCCCAACATGTCAAACAATTCAGGACAAAATAAAATTGACACGATTTTACCCCCGCCAAATTTCATCAGGAAGCGACGAACTGCTTTGTGGTACTCCATGGTGACAATTTTCTGAAACTTTCCAAAGCTTTCAGAAACACAACATTAAATCTGGAGGTAATGGTGCTGACCAAATGTTAACCACTAAAATAATAGCCCTTGGGGAATGAACAAGTGGTAGGACCACTTTCGAGTTTTGTCATCATAGCTTTTGTGATCATATTTGACATGGGTATTCAAATACTTTTGCATTTGCTTGTCATGAACTTCCACCGTAAAAAATTCTCATTGGAAAGGACATTGAGGACTTGGGAAGGGTGAATGATTTCTACCAAAGCCACTTCCCAATGGGCTTCGTGATCTAATTGGATGGTCTGAGGTAATTTGACCGTGTAACAGCACAACGTGTTCTTGGGAAACACCTTCATGGAACTGTCACTGGGTAAGGTTAAGTAAAATTGGTTGTTATTGTTCATAATTCCAGAGTTCTGTGGCTGTCCGAGGAGTTACTGGACGTCAGAGGAGTGTCTCCGCTCAAAATGGGATTGTTGTTGTTCAAGTGGTGACTGGCAATGACACTGGACACAAGGTTCCCGTTGTTCCCGGTCGAGGTGAATTTCAGGGAGGGATTAGGAAGCAGGTAACCGATGCAACTGCTCAATAAAATGGTCCACAATTGTTTGTGTCCTTGTTGCAAATTCAAATTGGCAATAGCTACCCCGATGACACAATACACCACGAAGATTTGACAGAGAAAGAGGATTTGCGTTTCAGGCACACGTTCTCCGCACCACACCCACAAGGGTTGTTTCTGTAAATCTTGCACAGAAGAACTGGGTGAAGGAGTGGTCGCCGTAGCTGCATCTGTGTGAAAGGGCATGCTGGCCACTTCTTTTTATAGTCGATGACTTGCGAAGCGTCGGTCCAAGAATCAAAACTGGGTGGATATCCTTTCCAACGTACTTTGACTTCTTTGACAAGTCTTTTGCCCACTTTACGGGTTCTGCATTCGAGAATGCTTTCGATGTCGTACACGTCGTCTTCATTTTTAGTGACACGTTGTAGCTCGGGCAAATAAAACGTTCCTTTGAGTACTTCTCCGTTCATGTCTTCAAATTTATAGACGGCAGGATGACGGCCATGCACTCGTCCAGTGACACGAAACAATTCGGTGGTCCAGCTAGGTAAGTATCCTTTGTCGAAAGTGCGTTTGGTTTTGCCAATGAGCACCCAATCTCCAATGGCCAACACTCCACTTTTCTTGTGGACAGCCCTCGTCGGGGACGTACCAAACAGGCGCTCAAACACCAGCACTTCGTTTTCGGGAGTCACTTCTTGCGGGGCACGTCCAATACTTCGATGGTAAGATTGGTTGTACGCTTGCACCAGGTGCGGTAAGATTTCGATGTACTTCAGAGTGTGGTGATGCGTAAAATATTTCCACATGCGTTCTTTCAAAGTGCGTTGAAAACGTTCCACGATGCTGGCTTTGGTTTCAGGATTCTCGGTGGTAAAAAAATGAACGTCACGTTTCTTTAATTCTTTTTGGAAAGCTTGGTTCAGAAATTCGGTGCCTTTGCCCGTTTGCCAGGTGACGACCGCTTTGTTTCAACACTCGTTGCAGTTCTCGCACTAACTCGCTGCTCGATTTGGAAGTCAAGGGCACGACCCAGGCAAATTTGGAAAAGACGTCGATGACACAGAACAAATATTTGTATCCGCGGTTGTAGCTGGCCAAATGAGAGACATCGGCTAAGTCGGCTTGCCATTGATGATCGATGCCTTCCACTCGGGTGCGACTTCTGGAAAACTTGCGTCGAATGGGTTTGTGTAAAGTGTAAGTAGCTTGTTCTTGTAACCATCGTTGCACTTGAGGTAAACGGAGACTTTTCAGTCGAGTTTTGGCAGCACGATACAATTTTTGAACTCCTGCGTAACCTGCAGGATGGGAGGGATCGTAGTAAATGCTGGCTAACACTTTTTCCATTTTTTCTTCGCTTGTGTGTTAATAAGTCACCCACTCTTCGGTGATGCTACTTTAGGTGGGAGGAAAGGGTGGTTTGGAAACGGATTTACGTGTCCGATGAGCTACGGGAGTAGAAGTCGAAGGTAGTGGTGGTGGAGGTGGCAATGGAATGGCTTTGGTCTTCTTTTCTTTTTCACTTCTGGTTTCTTTTCTTTCTTTTTCACTTCTGTCGAAGGAGGAGTGGGCATCATCTTTTTAACCCAAGCTTTCATTTCTTCTCGTTTTGGTGTGGGGGACGGGATCAACAAGGATGCTGAAATCTTACTTGAAATGGGAGTTGCTGACGGTGTTTGAAACACTTCTCGTATCTCTTCTTCCTCAGACCTTCGTGGGGTAGCATCTCTGGTGACCCCTGGGGATGGTAGTAGTGGTGGTGGTGGTGTTAGTGATGATGGTGCTGGACTTTTCATCAAGGTCTTAAAATCTTTCAGAGTGGGTAGAGCTGTTACGTCTAAAGCTATCTGGTGAAAGAGTTGCAGTCGTTGCAAGAGTTGACCGTACTTTTGCGATTTTTCTGTTTCGGGCAAATCATGGCGATCCATCAAGGACTGCAATTCGTGTTGCAACTGGGACATCTCACTCAAACTGGGTTTGGGAGGTAAATGTGGGGTCCGTTATTCTTGCCAACGATGGTATTCCATCCATCGTTTTTAAGGCACTAAAGCTAGTTTTCGTCCTTCCATGGGATGTCAGGGTCGATTCTGAGATCTTGGGACTTCAGAGGGCCTTTTTATCTTGCTCCCACCAGTCCTCCCAACATGGTTCCCAAGACTCCTTTCAGTAATGGGCCTAGCAAGAGGTGTAAAATTCCTCTACGTTGGACCAACATCTTCTTCTTTTGACGAATGGGAATTTTCTTTTGAACCTTTTGGCGCAAAACGTGACGATGTTTGCCTAAGCATTGTTTCTGGCATTTGGACAAAGAGATCGTGCCTTTCAACACGTTCAAACAACATTCGCACACGGCATCGATGACCTCTTTGGAGGCTAATTGAATGAGTTTTTCCGTAGGGGTAGAGAAGCTTTGGACAGGACAGATAACATGTCCACATGTTTGACTAAACGAGGAGGCAGTCCTTTCCTTTTCTTTCCTTGGGTTTTAGAAGAGGGATGTTTTCGGGAGGGTGACATCTTGAAGTCTTCAGCACCAAATAACACTGATACCCCTACTTAGTCACAGACCGTTTCTATACTGGAACGCGTCGCCACTGATTGTCTTTACGTTGTATCAACTTGAGAACAGGCATGACACGTTGTGCAAGGGTACGCAACGGACTAAATCGAGCCAGTTCTTGCTTGGACAAATCCAGTAAACTTTGTAACATGCCCGATCTCTCTTGGACTTTGATTTTGGGAGAAGCTACTTTGTGAGCAGCAGCCACTGCCACTAAATTGGAGGGCCCTGCCACTGGGGAAGTTCTTGGGGTTATCAACGGAGACGTTCTTGGTGTGATCAACGTCTCCAAGTAATTTTCAGTTCTTGGTGTCATCAACTGAGAAGTGAATGAACCTGAGGCTACCGGAGACGCGGTCACCGCCGTGGCAGGTCGTGGTTTGCAATTGTAAGGTTGCGTCCTGGCCGAAGTGCCTCTCTTGCGACTAGTTTTCTTCTGTGGACTTTTCTTTTTCTGGGGACTTTTTCTCTATCTCTTTTTCTGAGGGCTTTTCTTTTTCCGGACTGGTGTCTGATAAGAGGAGGGTCCCGCCACTGGAGAAGTTCTTGGAGACACGGGTCTCCTTGGGGACTTGGTCTTGGCACCGTGGCTCTTTTCCTTCTTGGAGCTTCGTTTGACTTTTTTCTTGGGGAGAAATTTGGGAGCATTAGGATTCCATCTTAAGAGAGAGAGCGAATGATGACCCCTCCTAGAGTACCACTCCGTCCAGGTTTCAAAATGATTTGTTTTTTGGTTTGAGTGTCGATGCGGGGATCAGCCAGTTGGGTCAAAGCGACTTTGTTTCGATCAAAAAAACTTTTGGTTTGATGAGGAATCTGAATGATCCCTTGTAGTAATTGACGTGCTCGCACCGTGAACCATCGTAAGACTTCTTTGAGACTAGCTTCTAAGACACGAGCTCGTATTTGTGGATTTTTTTCTCGGCTGATGCCATACAAGGCACGAATCAATTTGACGGGAAGATGTGACTGAAGGGACGTCATGTTCAAACTGCGTGAGACAGACGAAAAGTGTCTGAGGTTTTTATAGATTTTTTTGGAGTGAAATTAAGTCGAGGACGGAGACGTCTACAGGACAGGCCCTCCGTCTTGGCACCAGTGGTGAAACAAGTGGGTACGAAATCGCAAATCATCGGGGGTCGTAGGTTTCAAATCGACGAGTAAATAGGCGTGTGGAGTGTGAGTGGCATCGTCGTACGCCTGAGTCAGCCAAGGCGTTCCTAACTGTTTGGCTAAGACTTGCACTTGCGATTTATCTCGAGGGCTTTTAAACAAGACCACGTAATCCGCATTGAGACTGATGGTGCGATGGGCTTTACTTTGTTGAAACAAATTTTGGGTAATGTAAACGACACTGGCGTTACGGTGATGCCCTTTGCGCGTGAACCACAGTTTAATTTCTTCTTTGTCTTCTCCTAACATGTCGTCGAAAATGACCAAATGGGTTTGACGGGAGTCAGAGACGATGCCATCGTCTTCTTTAGGAATGCCTTCTACAAACACGATGGAATCGCCTTGACTTTCTCGCAAGAGGCTGTACGCTGATTGCCACTCTTTGTAACAACACACGATGCGTTGGGGTGGACGATCGATCAAATGATGTTTATGTTCGATCAAACGTTTGACGAATTCGGTTTTGCCTGAACCGCTAGGTCCAGCAATAAGCATGTTAAAAGGATGGCGAAGATACAAAGCCTCCCAACTGACACGATGTAAGTGTTTGTCGATGACCTTAACAGTAGAGGGAGCAGAGACAGCAGAAGTAGCCATAGTGTTAGGAATGTCACTTGTGACACGAAAACAAACAAGACAAGAATTTATATACTTTTTTCAGGGCACATTTATTGAATATTTTAAACATGAATGCGAAAGATAAAAATAAATAAAAGCCAAAGACTTAAGTACAACGATAAAAGGCACATCGAAATTATCAACGTGGAATAGAAACAAGTGTTTGTGCAACATGTTTTGGGTAAGGTTCTGACCAGTTCTATAGGGGGTAAGGTCACACAAGTATCCTCCCGATAGGGTATTTCAGGCATATCCACGACAGTCCTGTCCTGGGTGACGAGTTCTTCTTCTGGCACTGTCACTAACACAGGTTGAAAAGTGACTTTTCCTTGAACAACTCTCGTGCATACTGGGCCACTTCTTGTGTCCAAGCCTCAAAATCCCATTCTTTCCAGGCACGGACATCTGTCCAATGGGGGTGTAAGTCACAAGCTACACACACATCGTCATACACGTCTTGGGTAGCTAAAAGTTGACGAATCTTTTTTTCCAGTAGAGGTCGAGAAGTATCCAGATGAAAACGCATGGCTTTGAGCAAAAGGAGTCTTTCGTGACCATTTAGGGCCATTTGGATGGTAAGTACTGATGGTAAAGAGTCCACAAGGAATCGGCTGGTAAATGAAATCTTAGAAATCAAGTCACTAAGACACACACCACATGTCGACCCAAATTGAATGGATACAGTTCTTGTAATAATTGATGGTAATGATCCACGGTTTGAATATGGTCATTGAGTTCTTTCCACGGAATCTATTCAATCACATGTGTCATAATCCGTGGCATGGATTCTTGAATTTATACTCTCTTTATTTCGGTAGCAATAAAGGTACTTTCTAACTAGACATCTTCGTTCTCCAGTGGGGAATCTAAATCTTGCATAATTTAACCTACACTTCAAAGTTTGTTTAGATGTTTCCTCTTCCGCTAAGCAGATTCTACGTAAAATATGTTGGTAATCCTTTAACTTGTCTTCCTCAATGCGTTGCTCTAGGTGAATCTCGAAGTAACCAAAATTATCACGTGGATCATCGGTGGCTTGGAAGTGTTGAACAAGGTCTGACCACTGAAACAACATGTGACGAATCAGTTCTTTTATACCATTCAGGTACCAGTGGTTAAATATCTGGTGACGTAACGGATGAAATTGTTCTTTACGTTTGACTTGTATTTTGACCAGCTCTCGGTAAATGCGTTCTCTCAACTCCACATGCAAAGCACGAATGTTCTCTTGTAAAGTATCGATAAACAGATTAGTCAGTACAATTCACAATCTTCTCCTAGAGCAAAAGTAATCCACATAGTAAGCAATTTCCGACCACTGCCACTCAGGGTAACTTCCAAGAATCTCATTGAACTCTTTTGATGTAAACGACCTAGAGTGATATAATAGGATGAATGCACACTTGACCCAGAGAAATCTAATACATTGATTAATTTTGTTCACTTTCCTCTTGCGAATTTCTCGACACAAAAGTTCTACAGTTATCCATTGAGATTTCACTCTGGCAAGTCCCTGCCAAACTTCCTTGTAAATCTTCTCTTGCAGTTCTTTAGGTAATGGTTCAATATCGTTTTAAATACTGGTCTCGGTGATGTCCAACATTTGACTCCTAGCCAGTCTGGTTTCTTATTCAACGACATGGTAAGTTATTTCAATGTCTCGGTCCCACTAAGGGTAAGTAATGACAATTCGGTGACCAACGAGCATGTTCTAGGTAGGCTGAATCTTGCGGTTCCCCGGTGGTGAAGTGACACACCGCAACTGAAGCACTTGACTTTATCCCCTTCGCCCAAGTAGAACAATTCGGCTCTGGCTAATTCTTCGGGGGTCGGTCCTCCCAGACACTTAGGCCATTTTCCTTCGAACGAGTAAAGACGATTTTCAAAGTCGCAGTATTCCGACAAACGCACAGGAAACGAATATTCGTCTTTCACAGGTTCGTTTCGATGAGGGCTGGATGACATGGACAGGAGTTTGCTCTGGGCTGAATGACATCCGTAGGGGGGTAAACGTGAAGGTGAACATCCACCTTTAAAATGAAACCCAGTAAAGTGTACAAGAGAACGAGCGGCATCGCTTTCGCATCCCTCAGGTTTGCACGCACAGCATCACTTTCCATGATAGGGGTAGTGAAAACAAAGTTCCCATGATGCTTTACGGCATCGCTAAGGTCACAGCGTACAGCATCGTTCCCATCGCAAGGCTCACAATCGCATTCTACTTCAGAAGCCCCACACTTGAATTGTGTCTGTCTGAACTTGTATTGTGTTTCTCGGAAAGTATTCATCTTGTTCGCTTGGTCTTGGTAGTCACAATGAACTATCGATCTTGACCATAGCCTCTTTTTATACTAGTCGCAATGCAGTCTCAAGCTTGTACATCGTTCCTTTTTATGTCTTGTTTTGGAAGGTACCGTCTCTAAGGTGCCGTCATCATTGTACCGTAGTGTCATGGGCAGAAAGGCCATAGAAAGGTAAGGGAAGTGCGGAGACCATCGAGTATGTTCCAGAATAGCTGAATCTTTATAGATACATAAATCCATTCGTAATATCAGGCCACATCTGAAACACTGTACTTCGTATCCCATTCCAGTCTCAGGTCCCAAGTAGACAAATCCTGTTCTAGCTAAAATATTCGAAGTAGGTAATTCTTTCCTATCCGTAGGCCATTTTTGAAACGTTTCCAATCGACGGGCACAATCACAATAGTCAGGTAAGAAGATAGGAAAAGGGTGGGGTATGAACTTGGAGTTCTCATTGGGTTTCTCACTCGATTCATGCTGTGGCGAAGTCATTCTTCTGGTGAGTGGCTATCCTCTTACAACAAATGTTTTATACCGACATGTCCATACGGTAAGGTGAAATGATTGGGAAGTCGCACTCGCTTCTGGTACACGATTTGATAGACTTTTTCCAAGGGTCGACTGACGATGTGGTGAGTGGGTAAACGTACAATCTTTTTGGGTTGATAGGTGGTCACTTTAAAGTGTTCATCTTTTCCAGACTGCAAGGTTTCTTTCAATACGTCAAAGTTCACCACTCGACTGGTACGGTAATTCAGAGTCAGTCCTTTCACTTTACACTTCGTGTGCACTTCTCCTTGTTTGTCCCGGTATTTCGTAGCCGTAATTTTTTGGACCGCCACTGACGAAACTTAGAATCTTGTCGTCGGGGTGCTCGTCTGTCCAGGCTTATAAATGGTCTCCTTCGATGTCAGGGTGCTGTTGACTCGGGTGATCGATGTAAATGCAACTGTCCGTGTCAAAGTACAGGACGCGTTCCCCTCACAGTTCTAAAGCTTCGTACAATTTTAAGCGAGCATGAGCTGTCACGTAAGCCGCAATGATGACATTTCCAAAAGGGTCATCTTGTACAAAGTCCAGATCTTCTTCGTAATTCACTAAGATCAAATCCTCCCGAACGACGTCCACGTGTTTCATAAATTTGGTTTTGTGGTGAATCATCTGAAAGTAGCGGGAAGTTTCTGTCAAATACTCCGTCTTGGGTAAACACGGACGTTGTGCCATTTTACCCCACAAGCAATTTAACATCACTTTGGCAAACGATCGCCTGCCTTCGTTTTTCTCGATGTGACCTAAAGTAATGCCTTCTTGCGCCCAGTATTTCTCTTTGAATGTCTTTTGGTCTTCTGGAGTGTGACACCAGGAAGGATAGCCACTGGCTTCTTGTTTCAGTTTAAAAAAGGCATCCACGTAGTCGGCAAAAATGCCTTTCTGACTGGGGTCGCCCTTGTGATATTGTTGTGTCTTGGGAAAGTGGCAAATTTCGTACACTTCTAACAGTTGGTACTCCATGTCCAGAGCTCTGAACAATTATACGCTGACATAGGTTCCCGTCAAGGCTCGTTCCTCCTGGGTATGATGACAAGGCTGATCATGGTTGCACGTTTCGGCACAAGAGCGCCACAAAGGAAAGATCAGTTTGCCTTGGCAATGGTGTGGTAAGACGGGATGGTACAAGTCCGTGGGAGGCAAAACTTTGCACTTGATCAAGCCTTCGTATTGTCGAATGTTTATCAGGTCGATGTGTTCCTTCAACAATTGTGGGTGCCCTGCAAGAAAGCAACAATATTTGCACAGGTAGGGATACAGCGAACACACGTCCAAGTATTTGATTTCTTCTCCTTTTTCTTCGTCGGCTTGGTACAGCAAACAGGTGGCATTGGTCCTTCCTCCGTACAAACTATCCCTCGGGTTCAGGGGGTCTATGAACTGGTAACTTTTCACGAGGCGTTTAAACTCGGGATCGGTTTTCAAACGGTGATCGTACTCGTGTTCCCACAGTTCCACCGCTTGGTATCCTTCCTGTTCTAACTTTAGGCGTCGCTGACAAGTGTTCTGGTACAAGTCTTCCATGGTTCGTTGTAAAAACTGATTTTTAGTGCCGCGGTCATGGTAGCAGACGGGACATCCGTGAAATAAGCAACCGTTAAACTCGTACACGATCTTGGGGTTTTCTAAGTCCCAGCCATCGACCGAATGCGTTCCGATGGTTTTCTCGCCCCCTCCGTTGCGGGCATGCTGAATCCATTTGTCTTCCTTGTCGCACAAGTAATGTAACCAGCGTAGGGCTTTGACCGAGTATTGACGTTTGACATAGTTGGTCGTTTGAGGACTGATGACAGCCACGGTGTTTTCAGGCATGAATCGTTGGCGGTATGCTAAGGAACACGCTTTGGCAATGGTGCAAGCTTCTTTCAAAGGATCGACCCCTCCGTGTTCCATGAACAGTTCTCGAAATTTTCCACAGCAACGTCGTAAAATGTCCACGTCGGAACGACAATACTTTAACATTTCTTCCTGAAGGTCGAAGGGGTCAGAGGCATGAGCCTGGTACCAAGCGTAGAAATCTTCTCGTTGTTCGGTACGCATGTTGTCGGGGTCGTAATAGTGAGCCTCAGGTAAATGGGGTAGAACGGCATGTTGATTGGCTTCCGTATTGAAAAAGTGTGGAAAGTACCCTTTAGCCATTTCTGTCATTCCAAACGTTTTAGGCATTCGACTCAAAGCATGGCCAAGTAACTCATCGAATCTTTAAACTGTACTTGTCCCACTTGCATGAAAATGATTTTGGCTCCGTTCAAAGTCACTTTAGGACGCTCGGTGCCTTGTTCCGTATAGTACCTCAAAAGAAACTGTCCATCGTATCCGGAGAAATTGTGAGCCATCACCGTGGCATGACGATGACAATCTCCGTAACGTTCGATGTCTTCTTGGCTCCACGTCTTGTCGATGGGGTCTAAGACCCATTGGGCAAAATCGGCTAACGTGTTTGGTCCCCGAAAGATTTTTTCACGTCCTCCAGGAATCTTGCTGCAGTGAGGGCAATGACTGAAGATAGGTTCTTGAATGCACTTCTCGCACGCTCGATGAGCCACGCAGAAATTAGGAATGTGAATGCCAGTCTCTTGCATGCATTCGAAATCGAAAAATATGAAATTGCCTTTCTTCTTGTGACCGTCCTCTTTCTCTGGTGGAGGTTGGTATTTTTGCACGTAACAGTCGTGTTCCAAGTCCACGATGTGGTGACAAATGTGACATTTTTTCTTTCCTCGACATACGTGTGCCTTGGCATTGTTGGTAAGTATGCCTTGTCCACACGTAGGACACAATCTCAGGAGTTGACAAGCACATTTCTTCTGTGAACCTTGTGTTTTCAAATGTTGCTGGTAACAGGCAGGGCTGACAAACGTGCGCAGACAAGTCGAACAAGGCACTGGTTCTTCGCTCAGACAGGGTGGAGAGGCCAAACATCCTGGGCATTTCAATCCACAATGCTTGTGTTGCTCTCGATTGTTATAACCATAATCACATTTCTCACAATAATAACTGTATCCCAGGAATCCGGTGATACTGGTAATGGTATCGAAATGGTCATCGTGATAATAAAGGTGAATGTATTTTCCGTCCTTAAAATCCTGGCCTCTAAACAACAGAGACCCGCGCATTTCTTGAGGGTGCACTTTCAAGGTGTAGCGTGGAGCTAGGGCATCTTGCAATTTTTGCATCTCAGGAATGCCACAGGGTGTGTCTTTGGACAGGCCAGCTTGTTGCAACAGGAGTTCTGCTTTGTTTCGTTGTTTGGTTCGGTTCGATTTTCGAATGTTCTCCCAGGTTCTTTTCCATTCTACCGTGTCGTTCTTATTGGCATAGGTTCGTCCCACCACGATGGCACGGGCTAAGCACATCTGGTCTTGAGGGTTGTTAATTCGGACGAGACTCTTTTTGGTGTTGCGAAGGTCGTTCACCAGTAGGACCTTTTTGCGTCCTGTCCCTTGAGGAAGAGAGACGTGAGCCATTTTCAGTGTGGCTTTACCATCGGTGATGTCAAACTGGTCATTAGATTGTTGTACGTGTTGAATCTTGTCCATGACTTTGGAAGGGGTTAGTTCTGCGGGTCTGCTAAACTCGATCCAAACAGGGGATTTCAAACCGTCGTGATCTATGGATAGTGTCAAGCGATCGTCTTCTTTGGGTTGACATTGTCGCTTGAGTGCGGTGAGCAAAGAATCCCACATCTCGGTGATAAACCCTTCTGCTTTCTCCAAGGGTACGTCGGCCTTGAAATCTTTAAACTTCACCGTGTAGGTGTAAGCCGTGGTTCTAAATTTTCTAGAGGAGCGCTTTTCCGTCTATCGAATGGAATAGTACTTTTCAGGGTTGACTAAGGGTGGTGAACTTGGTTTAGAGGGTTCGGATTCTGGTTCACTCATGTCCTCTTCAAAATCACTGGCATGAATTTGTGCCAAGATTTCGGTCCTGGTACGAGGCGATAGATCACGTTTCTGCCTCTTACTTTCTTCTTCTTCTTTCTTCTCGAATGAATATGATCGTTTCATCTTGAGTGCAAAACGTCAAATGACTCAAGTTCAAACACCATAGACTAATTTATAGTCATGGCAAACCAGCGTATATAAAAAGGGTGTGTCTTGTCCTTTCACTATTCATTTCACTCTCAAAACGAGGAGAACGATGGAAGAGGCTACCTAGATGGAACGTTTCATCAGAGCTTTGCGAGGGGTCATTAGAAAATTCTCTTCAGACCAGCCGACGGACTACTCTCCTTCCTTTCGAGATAAGAGTCAGGATACTTGCTATATCTGTCAGAAGAAAGGGCATTGGTCTTCAGAGTGTCCAGACCGTCAAAAAAGAGAAAAAACAGGGGCTAAAAAAGACAAAAGTCAAGATACCTGTTATTATTGTAAAGAAAAAGGACATTGGTCTCCAGATTGCCCAAAAAAGAAACAAGAGGAGTCAGAAGAAAAGAAGGATTCTTCAGAAGAAGAGAGGGATTCTTCGGAAGAAGAGAGGGATTCTTCGAAAGAAGAGAGGGATTCTTCAGAGGAAGAAGAGGAAGAAAGAAGACAATTCTATTTAAAAGAAGCAAAGAAAGAGGAGAAGAAAAGAAGAAGGGAAGAAAATGAGAAGAGAAAACGGAGAAGAAATTCAAAAAACAGAGAGACTAAACAAGGAGAAAGAAGAAGTCAATGAACTTTTAATTAAAGTGTTCTATGGTGAATTGTGAATTGGATTGTAAAAAATGGATAAAAGAATACATGAATGATATAAGGTAAGTGTCTTTGAGTTTTGATTTTGAAATAAGAAGCTACACTCACGCACTCATACACAGACACGTACTATAAGGGTAAAATGGGTGGGGTTTATTTTTGAGTTATTGGCAAATTGAAATTGTATTTCTTTTCGAGAAATGTGGGTGGCCCTGAAAAGGGCCTTTTTATTTTGGTGTAGGGGTGAGTTTAACCAATCAACTTTAACTGCCTTAAGCCTTTGCCACGGCCAAGGCCTACTTCTGATGATTGGGTTGAAATCACTAAGGGTGGTACGACAGGCTTAGTCACAGGGTTGGCGTGTTTAGCTCGGGAAGGTCGTATTCTCTTCGGTCGTGATAAAGAAGTCTGATACATTTGTTTCAGACTTCTTAACTCCGCTAAAATGTCCAACAGTACCGTAGCCGTTTGATTTTCACCCTCTTGTTTCTTTGCTGCTACTTCTTCTTGCTGTTATTGCTGTTGTTTTTTTCTTACCTCTTCTTGTTGCTGTTGCTGTTGCTGTAGGAGAAAAGCTTGTTCCGCTTCCTTTTGTCGTTGCATAAATTTCTCCAATTCTTCTTTCTGTCTCTGTCTAAAATTCTCCACTTGCGGTAATGAAGAAGGTAACGAAGGTTCCGGAACAAATTCTTGCGAGGTAAGAAAATCCACAAAATCCCAATGTACCTCTTCTGAAAGTAAGTCCGGGTTCCCTTGGGCAGTCTCCCCTGCTGGTGCACCCCAATGGATCGTTTTCTGAGTTTCCGTCATGTTGAATCACTGTCGCATAGATTGACTGCACACAAGCGCTAGCGAATCTATATAGACCAACTGACGTCACAGACTACTCTCTTCGGATTGGATGCGGGCTGATTGAATTTTGTAACGCGTGTTTGGATTGGTGAATGAACTCAATCCGTTTCAATCCTGCCTCTACCTATAAATAAGCGCAGTTCAGTGCATTGATTCACTTGTTCTCGTCGCTTCAAGATGTGGACCGATGTGCAATCTTCTACGCTTGTTTTTTCCATGATGTTCCGGACGGAGATACCCATGTATGTCCGATCCAAGTGGACCGTTGTCCACAGGACAAACACCAACCTGTGGATACGTAGGATCAACGTAGAAAGACAAGGATGCCTGAAAAGAGTGCTGATTTACGGACCAACAGTGAGACGTAGCCTAAGGACAAGAAGACCAATGCGGTACCATTTATGTTAATGAATACATTAACATAAACCCAAAGGCCCTTTTCAGGGCCAGCCATATTTCTCGAAAAGAGATAGCCTTTCCATTGCCTGCCCCTTTTTTTAAATTTATATTTAAATTTAAATTTAAATTTAAAAAAAATTTAAAAAAAAAAAAACAATCCCAAAAGCCCAAACTCTATTCCCCATGTTAATTTCCCTTGTCCCTAGACAGACCCAAACTCTATGTTAAATTCCCATTGTCCCTAAAGTGACCCACGATTTCTCTCCATGTTAAATTTCCATTGTCCCTAATCTGACCCAGGGGTCTTTTTAATGCTAAGTCCCATTGTCCCTAATGTGCCCCACTTTACTACTTTCAGGGTTGACTAAGGGCGGTGAACTTTGTTTAGAGGGTTCGAATTCTGGTTCACTCATGTCCTCTTCAAAATCACTGCTTGAATTTGTGCCAAGACTTCAGCCTTGGTTCGAGGCGATAGATCACATTTCTGCCTCTTACTTTCTTCTTCTTTCTTCTCAAATGAATTGGACCGTTTCATCTTGAAAGCAAAAAGTCAAATGACTAAAGTTTAAACACCATGGGCTACTTTATAGTCATGGCAGACCAGCGTATATAAAGGGTATGTGTCTTGTCCTTTCACTATTCATTTCACTCTCTAACCGAGCACAACGATGGAAGAGATTACCCAAATCGAACGTTTCATCAGAGCGTTGCGAGGGATCATTAGAAAATTTTCTTCAGACCGGTCGTCGGACGATTCTCCTTCCTTGCGAGATAAAAGTGAAGATACTTGCTATATCTGTCAGAAGAAAGGGCATTGGTCTTCAGAGTGTCCAGACCGTCAAAAAAGAAAAACAGGGATTAGAAAAGACAAAAGTCAATACCTGTTATTATTGTCAAGAAAAAGGACATTGGTCTCCAGATTGCCCAAAAAAGAAACAAGAGGAATCAGAAGAAGAGAGAGATTCTTCAGAGGAAGAAGAGGTAGAAAGCAGACAGGTGAAGAAAAAGAAACAGGAGAAGAAAAGAAGAAGGGAAGAAAGACAGACTGCTCTCTTCGGACTGGATGTGGGCTGACTGAATTTTGTAACGTCTGTTTGGATTGGTCAACGAACTCAATTCGTTTCAATCCTTTCTCTCCCTATAAATAAGCACAGTTCACCGCATTCATTTACCTGTTACTCTGTGCCTCAAGATGTGGACCGATGTGCAATCTTCTACGCTTGTGTCAACGATGATGTTCAGGACGGACATACCCATGTATGTCCGATCCGAATGGACAGTTGTCCATAGGACCGCCACAAGTCTATGGATACGTAGGATTTACGTGGAGAGGCAAGGATGCCTCAAAAGGGTTTTAGTCTATGGACCTACCATTAGACGAAGCCTAAGACGAAGAAGATGTTGCGATTGCCCTTTATGTTAAGGGCATATTAACATAAACCCAAAGGCCCTTTTCAGGGCCACTCAGGTCTCGAAAAGAGATTGACTTTCAATTCCCTACCCTTTTTTATTTTTTTTTAATAAAAAAAAATAGAGACCCATCCCTGTTTCAATTTTTGCCTGTTCCCTTTCCATAGACCCATCAGGTCGGGACTTTATTAAAATAGGATTCCGACCCTGTTCCATTACCCCTTGACGCTCAACAGACCCACACTCTATTCCCATGTTCAATTCCCCTTGACGCTAGACAGTCCCACCCTGTTCAATTTCCCTTGACGCTAGACAGTCCCACCCTGTTCAATTCCCCTTGACGCTCAACAGTCCCACGATTTATTCCCGTGTTGAATTCCCCTTGACGCTAGAGTATCCCAAGGGTTTCCGTAATGTTAAATTTTCCATTGACGCTAGAGTGTCCCAGGGGTGTGTTGAATGATAAGTCCCATTGACGCTAGGGTATCCCTATTCACTACTGACATTTATGATTATTTGGAAAATAATTAGCAATATTGTAAGTGCCTTTTCAATTTTCATTTTTTATTGTTATTTTGTTTAATGTGATGGTTTCACTAACTCTTTTACATATTGTAAGAACTGTAGTCGTTAAAATATGCATATGAAGGGCACCATCGTACAGTGAGCTAAACATTGCCTGCATTTATCAATACACACAAATACAAAAAACCGAAATCACCATGAGTAAGTATATCCAAGTTTAATGATGCAAGGTGGGGGTTGTATTAACCTACCCGTTCGGAACTACATGAGTGCATGCAAGGACGCGTGCTTGAATAATGTCGCGCCGCTCGTACTATATAATTTGAAATAGAAACTGAAATCCTTGGGATATGATCCGGGGTAGTCCACAAATGTATATAATAATTTTCCAATTTGGAGGCACCCCCTTCCTCCCGGATGCAGACCTTACGAAGATGTGAATATTCATGTACATATGTGTAAACAGGTGTAGGGTATTATATGAGACAAACACGTGACCATAATACTGCATGTATGTACACTTCTACTTATGCCTACGCTTTGCGAAAGAAAGGTGTTGATTATATGTTCCTGCTCAACCTGATTGTCAATACACGAGTGCGACTGTGTGTGTAATAAATAATTCCCTCTGCTTCTCATATCAAGATAGATATGTCAAACATGGGGCATGGTCCACAAATATGCACAATAGTTTTAGGATTTAGACTCATCCTAGTTGTGGAGCTTGTACTGGGTGGTAATTTAATCACTAATCGAAATATGTGTAGCGGGTGTTGGGGACGGGTGGGGCAGTAATTACAGTATATTCAATGCCACATCCAATTCTTAGCTTATATCAAGATAGGCTAATATTAATAGAAACAAATAAGCTGTATCAGTCCGATAAAGGGTCTAGGGTGGCCGAGTGGTCTAAGGTGCTCGCCTTTACAGATCACTAATATGTCACCTCTATTAACGTGGTTTTGAGTTTCAGCTCACCTAACATGGATGTGTCATAAAGCTTCTCGTTGGTTGTTGGTACTTCCCATGGTCTTTCTCCACCAAGCGTACAATCCGCTTTGTGTGACCTATCATGTGCTGAAAACTAGCGTTAAACTTATTGCAGGCGTTAAACTTACAGACGCTAAACCCACAAAAAGCCGAACCCGTCCGATAAGGTGTGATTTTAAATAGGATTTTACTGTAATATAAATGCAATACATGCATTATAATTTGTATCAAATGCCTTGCCTCTAACTCTCGTAGAGTTTGATTTACGAAAATTATATTTTAAAAATGTAACCTGTCAACGTTAAAAATTAAACAGGTACAAGTCAAACTCTTCTTATATCCTTGAAGAAGACAATTATAAAGCAAATGACCCATCTCGGTTACGGAACTTTCTTTTACATTCTTCGTTCTCTCTCTATTTATCTGTAAACACACAGAGACACAGGCACACACACACACACACACACACACACACACACACACAAAAACACTCACTCACCATGTGCCGTGCTCGCATCATGTGTTCGATTCTCACCTGCACGAAATTATAACATTATAACACTTTACCAATTTGATGATATTGGTGCCTGTCTGTCTCTTTGTGTTTACGTACTTTGTCCTGTTCTTGCTAACATTATACTAATGGCGAATGACAATATATCCAAACAGGAAACGACTGTGTCACGTTCTTGATAACTATATGAGATTGGTTGAGAGGGGATAAGTGTCTCATTAAAATATTTTGTTTTTCCCAAGCGTGCGTCAATACAAGTTCATTGAAGGACACGAAACATCAACTTAATATATACTAATATACATTGGCGTTCGGGTTATTGTGACTTCTTGAAAAAAAACAGGTACGTGAAAAGTTTAATTGAAGAGTGCATGATGTCGGTAATAATGCAATCTCTTTGTCTTCTCGTCTGTGTTTGTTTCTGTCTATTTGAATATGCGTGTGATTGATTTCATTATTGTACTTTGTTCTTCGATTTTTTGAAAGAATGCAACAATACATACTAAGATACCCATGCTATATTTGTAGTATTAGTTTTAATCATCTGAGATACCATCTGTTTTTTTTTTATAAATTATCTGCGTCGTATAATGTTGGTGTAAATTGGATGGAAAACTATGTATTCAAGTTTAGTATATATTGACGAGATAGTTTCATCGCAACTACAATTCCAAAGAATAGGAGTGGTACACGATGTAGCAAGGAGTTTTACGTCCAAGGTACTGCGAACTGGGTGAATGGTAACTAAAATAAACTGATGAAAAAACCAAATAATATCCTACTTCTAAATGGATTGTCCCATTGGATACACAACACTTAGGAACATGACTATTAGGAAACAGGATTCCAGCAACTTAATTCATTCACCATTTGATAAATAACGCAGAAAAATAAATATACAAACAAGAATTCAGTACATCTAGGGTATTGTATTTGTATCCCAATTTATTATTTTCTTTATCACCATTAGATGATGTTACCCATACAAATTACACAGTGGAGAATATGTTTACCTATAAATGATTTTTCCGTAGGAAATAAAAAACTTCTTTTTCTTGATGCAACCAACTTTTGAGGCATTGATATTTTGTGTAATGGTATAACATGAGTTTTTTGAAAACTGCAGAACCTTTAATCGACTGATGCGTTGGAGGAAAAAAAAACGAAAAACAAACAATATCGAAAACGGCGAGTGCTTTTGAGTACTCAGTCACATAGGGACAAAATAATTTTACTAATCAGTGTCTCGATGACATGAAACAAATGTCACTTATATGTGCTATGATTTTCTCCTCTATGACAAAGTAGACTTTTGATGATTATTGTGTTACGTTGGGAGGGTACGAGTATAGTGGTTTAGGTATACGAGGTCACATACTAATCAGCCTAGCTATCATGGACAGTTTCGATAAATGGCATGTCATAGTGTTCTACGGTACAGCAACATAACAGGCTTATTTTCTCAATAGTCAAAAAGAGAAACGTGCCTTGCCCACACAAAATGTAGCCATTCAAACCTGATCTGACAGTTGGATCCCAACATACATCATTTCGGTATCAAAATCGACATCCTACCCACTGCGCAACCACAGCTCTGCGAATTACAATGAGACAGAGGGATCGTGTTTCATGCCAATATCATGCTCCACCTCCAGCATAAAGATCAATGCAGCGACAGTAGTTAATGGGGATCTTATAGGGTCAATGGGACTTATCATTACAAATACCCTTGGGAACATATAGGGTCTATGTAAATTTAACATGGAGAAAAATCGTGGGAACATATAGGGTCTATGGGAATTAACATGGCCAAAAACCCTGGGACAATATAGGGTCTATGTAAATTTAACATGGTCAAAAAACCCTTGGGACTGTATAGGGTCTATGTAAAATTGAAACAGGGAGGGTCTCTATTTTTTTTTTTAAAAAATAAAAAATAAAATAATAAATAAAATAAAAAAGGGGTAGGCAATGGAAAGACTATCTCTTTTCGAGAAATATGGCTGGCCCTGAAAAGGGCCTTTGGGTTTTCTTCTTCTTCTTCTTCTAATTTCTTCTTTTCCTCCACCAAGTTCTTATTTTATCTCCTACACTCTTCTTCTCTTTCTTTTTTTTTCTTCTCCTCCTCTTCTTTCTTCTTCTCTTCCTCCTCTTCTTTCTTCCTCTTTTCATTTTCTTCTTCTTTTTCAATCTTTTCGTTCCATTTGCTTATTCTTATTCTTTCCTCTTCATCCTCCTTCTCCTCCTTGATCTCTTTCATGACACCACTAATCTTGTCCTTTGCTTTCCTTAAGTTATTAATTTCCATCTTCACACGATGGGGACTATAGGAATAATGGTCTTCAACCAGTCTTAATAGCATCTGTTCCATTATTCTTAAGTTGTCTAAAACGTCTTGCAAGGTTTGAATTTTGTCGATTTGGTTTGACGCCATCTTCTTTTTATTCTTTGCAGAATGGTTTGAACAACGAACACTGTGAGTTCTTATAGTGAAAGCGCGGACGTGAAGGAAAACATCCCCCTAATAACATAAAATTCATCTTACCTAGATCATGACCCAACAACGCGCGTACGTGAAGGAAAACATCCCCTTACTTTCTCATTTCATATAATATAAACCTCAACTATACTCTCCACATACGCTAAGAATCAATAAATAAACCCATAATCTACTATTCACACAAACTTACTTCATCATTTACAAACACAAACACACAATCACATACACTCCCACTATTAATAAAGAGTTAGTGTTTATATTCACACTACTCTACCTACACACATTGGCAAATCGATCGTTATTTCTTTTCTAGAGTATTGGGGTAGCCCTGAAAAGGGCTGTTTTGTTTGGAACTTCATGGACACCTGGTTAATGGTGGCACCTTCCAGGCCTGGCGCCGCATACGCATCTTATCCCCCAGTTACTTTTTACCTTTTGGGGGGAGAGAGCAGAGGCAGGATATGTCGCTTCAGAATCCCAATTTTCGCTCTCTGGGATTTTGAAATTTTTTCTTCTCTCCTTTTCCTCCTCCTCTTCTTTGTTTCTTCTTTCCTCTTTATATCTTCTTTCTTCTTCTTCTTCTTTATATCTTCTCTCCTCCTCTTCTTTGTTTCTTCTTTCCTCCTCTCTTATCCTTCCCTCCTCGACAATGGCTTCCGCGGCCAGTTCATTTAATATGCGCCTGGCATATTCCAGATGCACATGAAGCTCCAACAGTTTCTCAAGTCTCGTGTTCATTTTTTGGTGTTGATCAATCAACAAGGGTAACTGGACTGCCGAACGAGTTTCAATTTATACTGAAAGCGCGGACGTGATGGAAAACATCCCCCTAATAACATAAAATTCATCTTACCTAGATCATGACCAAAAAAACAACAACGCGCGGACCTAAAAGAAACACTCACTCACTTTTTATGCTACCCATCACTATTTTAAAATTTTTTTATAAATCACTTCAATAGACTATCCACATACGCAAAGCAATTCAATCTAACTCCAAATATACACCTCAAACACTAAGAAAAGATATCATTTTAATCTACTATCCACACCAACTTACTTGAGCTCTTACAAACACAAACACACCAACACATACACTTTCACTATCAATAAAGAGTTAGTGTTTATTTTCACACTACTCTACCTACACACACATTGGCAAATCGATCGTTACTTCTTTTCTAGAGTATTGGGGTAGCCCTGAAAAGGGCTGTTTTTTTGTTTGCTATGGCATTCTTTTTTTAGTTTCTAAGAATGCGATGTCCTCTGAGGATAGACTTTCTGGCGATAGGTCTGCTTCTTCGGAAAGAGAAGAAGAACTCTTTGGTGTCGATAGGGCAATCGACAAAGCCTCTGTCAGGTTCAGGTTGCTGCTGCTGTTGTTGTTGTTGTTGTTGCTGCTGTTTTTGAAGTCTGTACTTCTCTGTCCATTCTTCTTTCTCCCTGTTCACTTCTTCTCTGAAGAGCTCTTCTATCAGGTCTTCAGTGATTTTTAACATTCTCACATTCTCTATTTCTTCTGGCTTCGGTATCGGACTGTGTCTGACCCTATGCAAATTCACGTAGGCTTCGTTGAGCTTAGCTAGTTTGGAGCACATCTTCGTAGGAGGATGAGTCGACAATGGATGGTTAGACTGGAAACAACCCCGGTTCTTAAAGTGAAAGCGCGGATGGAAAACATCCCCCACACGGTTTTCGATTCGCAACGTTCAGTGATTGTCATGAGAGGGATAGTAAGAAATGAAAGAGCATCAATTCAACATTCTTATAGCTAAACAAAAGACAAAAGCATTTTTTCAAAACACAACATTTTTTATTCAAAAATCACTTAACACTAAACAACAACTCTAACATTTTTAACAATAATCCAACACTATAACATCAAACAATTTTTTCAAATCACAAACATTTCTTTCTCAATGGACAATCTACTTTAAACAGGGCTGACAACGTTGTGAATGAAATTGTGATTTCCACTGTTGGAAATCATTAGGCCATTGATGGACACTACGTTTCCTAGCTTGAGACAAAAGATAAGCATAATGGTCACAAAACCATCGATCTACTTTCACATCGTTTCTAGCAGAAGAACGAGGATCAAAATGAGTCACTAAATGTTCTAAGGAATAGCCCAGGCTGCGATGATGCAGAAAATACACACAGTACGTCCACACACCAAGGAATCTGTGCCTTGTAATTTCACATTATTGAATCGGGTGGTTTGAGCATTTCTTCTCATAAAGTCGATGATATCGTCTTCCAAAGGGGGCAATCCGTACGAATCGAAATATTCCACACAGCCTTCTTGAGGAAAGTAAACGGCTACCCAGTGGGTTCCTGGGAGATGAATGTCGTCCGTGTTGATCACGTAAGCTTGATGGTCTTTAGGTTTGCGATGAGGGAGTTCATCTTTAGCACAGACGACAGGATTCCAAGAAGCCGTATACGAACTGTGGTTCAAAAGGTAATAAAGTTCCCAGGTATCCATTGATTTGTTTTCTTCTTCACAGGTAATAATAAGTCGTCAATTCGATCCTGACTTTTTGCTTGAAAATGTCTGACGAATAAACGGTTATTCGTTCTGTTTCCTCACTCTGATTCAGGAGAGCTTCGATACGATGGATCTCTTGAGTGGTTAATGGTGGACAAGAATGTTCACGCAAGTCTTTATACCACTGGTGCAACACGTCTTTGTTCGAGATGAGACTCCAAGCCTCGTCCAGATACTCGTCCAATTTTTCTTCTTGACTCAACATCAGGCATTTATCGTGTTGAATTTGACTGGGATGATCGTTTTGACATCCATAGCAATTTTTCTTGATCAATTCTGTTATTTTGTCGACCAAGTGTTTGGCAAAACAGGAGACTAAATGGGCTTCTTGTTCTGGCCATCTTGACTTCATCATGATCACTTCTTCTTCCACAGTCTCCTTACATTTCATGTCCAAAGTTTCTCCACTAGGTAAAGAGGGATAACAGTCTTCCATGGTTTCTAGTAATCTAGAATGACTTCTCTCAAACTGTTGATTTCTATGGTATTGTCGAATTCTGCATACAGGAGGACGTTCACTGTTGCTGGTAGTGCTTCTGCAAACTGAAGTTCCACACGAATCTGGCCGGATTTTATAGGGTGGAAATGTCCCTCGTCGCTGCCTTGGTCTGGAGTGAAATCGAAAGCCCACAAAGCGTAGCCTCCTGCATAATCGTCGTACGAAATACCATGACTGGTGTTGGTTCCTAACTGTCCGGTAGCTTCGTACAGGGACAAGTACGATCTCAAATAATTCTTCGCGGCACCAAAGTTAGGCTGAAAGGGTCGGGTACACAAGGTCTTGCCATCGCGACTGACTTCGATCTTCGACACGCTAGAGTGTCGAAACTCAAAAGGATTTTCGTTGTAAAGTCCATTGAAAGCTGAATTCCTGACGATACCAACGATCAAACGTTTGGGTAACTGTCCTTGGAACAGATGATCTTCGATCTTGGATCGGAGTCCAGAGGCAATGGTGAACGTTTTCACTTCCACGCGTCGTATGGGATACTTGGCGGTCGTTCTGCTCAATGTCTGACTGATGTCGTTACCTACTTTAGGTAACACTTCTACGCGACGCACGTAGAGTCTGGCTTCTTCGATTTTGGTTTTGTAAGGGGAATTTTCTGCAGCCATCAAATGGAAAGCGGCACTGCTACGATTCAGTCTCAAGCGGATATCCACCCCGTTCAGCAAATACTTTTCTTGTAACCACATGTCCAAATGCAAGCGATCCATCAGTTCTAAACTACGACTTAGATGAATTTTCTTTCGTCGTTCTACAAATCCCGTTGTGTTTTGAGCATCCCCAGCAACTGTAATGCTGTTGAACCTAGTCACTTGGTCAGGTTTCCATACCACGCAAGCATCCAGATGAGTGTTCTTGGCTTCTTTTCCGTACGTCAAGAGATTTTCCAGGTAGGCTCGATAAGGGTAAGTATCCATGCTGCTGCTGACCAGTTTGTTATTCAAGTACAAGTCCACTTCACTGAACAAGGAATGCATGAAATTATTGACGGGAGCTACTACATCATCATCGGCTAGGTCAGCGTTGGGTGGTTCGAACACTTTCACTTTTAAGTATAGGCAACTGCTATTCAGATCGATGTAATCTTCGGGCTGTCCTTTGATTTCAAACTCGATGGGAGCGGAATCGACCAATGAGGAGACCGGGTGAAATTCCACCCACTGGGATTCTTGCATCGTCATCATGGTGGGGGGCATGGCAAACATATCCAGTTCCGTCTTGGAACAAGCGCAAGACTCTCGGTGCATCATTTTTTTCTGTGTTTCAATAATCGAAAACGTCTAAGTCTCGAACGGTTCTTCTTTTCTTGGCCTTTCTCGCTTGAAGTCTGGTGAAAGGATGTTTTCTTCTTCGTCGTCTCTTTCTGCCTTGTCCTTGCTGAATGCTTGACTCGGTAGCGTGCAGGGCATTTATAGGTGTGTCTCGTCGGCCCAAAATGTCTTTACCCGTTTGCAGCAAGACATTTTTGCCAGCCCTCATGAAGGCTTCTTTAGGGTTTTGTTTGTCGATGATGACATTTTGGAGAAATTCTTTGCCTTGCGTCAGTGCCGCATCTTTCAAGGCGTGCAATCCGCGTGTCACCATCGGTTTCAACACAGGGGCCACCGAACGAAAGGCTGATTTTAACATATCTCCTAAACCGTGTCCTCGCTGTCGTGCAACCCCTTGGTACACTGGATACATGACTTACGAATCGTGAGAGAACCGTTTTCGAAAATGGAGTTTCACCGTGACTTTTCCTTTGGTGAATGGAATATTTTGTCCCAAATCTCCTTTTATAGTAATGTTGACCGTGTCCAAATACGACTTGCTGACCGGCAAATAGTGAGGATGGACAAATTCGCGGTGGACGTGATAAGTGTTTCCACCTTCCTCGTCAGCGGTCGTGGCAGAATCCACTTTGAAAGGAATGACAGGCAGTAACGGCACGGAGGTGTGTCCCACCACGTTGTATTCCACCACATCGGAATACACAAAGATCATATTCAGTCCTTGGTTCAGTTCTACCGGGAAACGAAAATGCTTGGCAAAAGAGTCGTTATCATGAATGACTGATAATTCGGGGCTTTTTTTTTTGTTCTCCTATCTTCCTCATCTCCGTGTCACCGCCCAATATGTCAAACAATTCAGGACAAAATAAGAAAGACATGAATTTTTTGGACCCCTCAGAAAATTTCATCAGAAAGCGACGAGCTATTTTGTGGTATTCCAGGGTGACACTTTTTTGGACATTCCCCAAAGCTTTATGGAACACGCCATTAAACTTGGAGGCTATGGCGCTGACCAAATGATGACCACTGAAATAATAGCCTGGGAGAATGGACAAGTTGTAGGTGGACGTTTTAGTGTTTGGATCATAGGTTTTATTGGTACATGTGCCAATCTTATCCAACTCATCTTGCAATGGTTTGTCATGAATTTCCACCTTAAAATAATTTTGATTGGGAAGGACATTGAGGACTTGGGTTGGGTGAATCATTTCCACTAAAGCCACTTCCCAATGGGCTTCGTGATCTAAGGGGATGGCCTGAGGTAATTTGGCTGTGTAACAGCACAACGTGTTCTTAGAAAACACCTCCATGGAACTGTCACTGGGTAAGGTTAAGTAAAATTGGTTTTGGTGACTCATAATTCCAGAGTTCTGTGGCTGTCCGAGGGGATATTACTGGACGTCAGAGGCGTGTCTCCGCCCAAAATGGGGTTCTGATTGTGGTTGGACTGGTGACTGGCACTGGCACTGGCACTGGACACAACGTTCCCGTTCGAGGAGAATTTCAGGGAGGGATTGGGAAGCAGGTAACCGATGCAACTGCTCAATAAAATGGTCCACAATTGTTTGTCTCCTTGTTGCAAACTCAAATTGGCAATGGCTGCCCCGATGACACAATACACCACGAAGATTTGGCAGAAAAAGACGATTTGCGTTTTAGGCACACGTTCTCCACACCACACCCACAAAGGTTGTTTTTGTAAATCTTGCACAGAAGAACTAGGTGAAGGAGGAGTGGTCGACGTAGCTGCGTCTGTTGAGTGAAAGGGCATGATGGTCACTTCTTCTTTTTATAGTCGATGACTTGCGAAGCGTCGATCCAAGAATCGAAACTGGGTGGATATCCTTTCCAACGTACTTTGACTTCTTTGACAAGTCGTTTGCCCACTTTACGGGTTCTGCGTTCGAGAATGCTTTCGATGTCGTACACGTCGTCTTCTTTTTTGGTGACACGTTGTAACTCGGGCAAATAAAACGTTCCTTTGAGTACTTCTCCGTTCATGTCTTCCAATTTATAGACGGCAGGATGACGGACATGCACTCGTCCAGTGACGCGAAACAATTCGGTCGTCCAGTTAGGTAAGTAACCTTTGTCGAAAGTGCGTTTGGTTTTGCCAATGCGCACCCAATCTCCTACGGCCAACTCTCCACTTTTCTTGGGGACAGCCCTCGTCGGGGACGTACCAAACAGGCGCTCGAACACCAGCACTTCGTTGTCGGGAGTCACGTCTTGCGGGGCACGTCCGATGCTTCGATGGTAAGATTGGTTGTACGCTTGCACCAGATGCGGTAAGATGTCGATGTACTTCAGAGTGTGGTGATGCGTAAAATATTTCCACATGCGTTCTTTCAAAGTGCGTTGAAAACGTTCCACGATGCTGGCTTTGGTTTCGGGATTCTCGGTGGTAAAAAAATGAATGTCACGTTTCTTTAATTCTTTTTGGAAAGCTTGGTTCAGAAATTCGGTGCCTTTGTCCATTTGCCATCGAAGAGGGTGACGACCGCTTTGTTTCAACACCCGTTGCAGGGCTCGCACTAACTCGCTGCTGGATTTGGAAGTCAAGGGCACGACCCAGGCAAATTTGGAAAAGACGTCGATGACACAAAACAAATATTTGTAGCCACGATTGTAGCTGGCCAAATGAGAGACATCGGCTAAATCGGCTTGCCATTGATGATCGATGCCTTCCACTCGGGTGCGACTTCTGGCAAACTTGCGTGGAATGGGTTTGTGTAAAGTGTAGGTAGCTTGTTCTTGTAACCATCGTTGCACTTGAGGTAAACGGAGACTTTTCAGTCGAGTTTTGGCAGCACGATACAATTTTTGAACTCCTGCGTAACCTGCAGGATGGGAGGGATCGTAGTAAATGCTGGCTAAGACTTTTTCCATTTTTTTGTGTGTTAATAAGTCACCCACTCTTCGGTGATGCTACTTTGGGTGGGACGAAAGGGTGGTTTGGAAACGGATTTACGTGTCCGATGGGCTACGGGGGTAGAAGTCGAAGGTAGTGGTGATGGAGGTGGAGGTGGCAATGGAATGGCTTTGGTTTTCTTTTCTTTTTTCGCTTCTGGTTTCCCTTCTTTCTTTTTCACTTCTGTCGAAGGAGGCGTGGACATCATCTTTTTAACCCAAGCTTTCATTTCTTCTCGTTGGGGTGTGGGGGACGGGGTCAACAAGGATGCTGCAATCTTACTCGAAATGGGAGCTGCTGACGGTGTTTGAAACACTTCGCGCATCTCTTCTTCCTCAGGTCTTTGTGGAGTACCATCTCTGGTGACCCTTGGGGATGGTAGTGGTGGTGGGGGTAATGATGATGATGGTGCTGGACTTTTCATCAAGGTCTTAAAATCTTTCAGAGTGGGTAAAGCTGTTTCGTCTAAAGCTTTCTGGTGAAAGAGTTGCAGTCTTTGCAAGAGTTGACCGTACTTTTGCGATTTTTCTGTTTCGGACAAATCTTGGCGATCCATCAAGGATTGCAATTCGTGTTGTAACTGGGACATCTCGCTCAAATTGGGATTGGGAGGTAAATGCGGGGTGCGTTGTTCTTGCCACCGATGGTATTCCATCCATCGTTTGTAAGGCACTAAAGCTAGTTTTCGTCCTTCCATGGGTTGTCAGGGGTCGATTCTGAGATCTTGGGACTTCCGAGGGCCTTTTTATCTTGCTCCCACCAGTCCTCCCAACATGGTTCCCAAGACTCCTTTCAGTATGGGGCCTAACAAGAGAGGTAAAATGCCTCCACGTTGGACCAACATCTTCTTTTTTTGACGAATGGGAATTTTCTTTCGAACCATTTGGCGAAGAACGTGACGATGTTTTCCTAAGCATTGTTTCTGGTGTTTGGACAAAGGGATCGTGCCTTTCAAAACGTTCAAACAACATTCGCACACGGTATCGATGACCTCTTTGGAGGCCGTTTGAATGAGTTTTTTTCGTAGGGGTGAAGAAGCTTTGGACAGGACAGATAACATGTCCCCATGTTTAGCTAAACGTGGTGGCAGTCCTTTCCTTTTCTTTCCTTGGGGTTTTCTGGAGGGTGACATTTTTGCTTGTGGGTTCCGGGACATTCACCGAACAGACACTAACGTCGATGACTTAACGCACACCCTTTTATCTTTTTTTTGGGACTATCGCTTTGTCATAAAGGTGACAATGTTTTTCCCAAAATGGCCAAGGAATCCTCCCCTTTGTTGACGCCTCTTTTTCTTTGAACGACTGTGTCTTTTCTTAGGGTAATGTCGATGCTTGGCTAAGCGCTTTGTCGGATGACGCGTCTGCCTTTGTCTCTTTCTTTTGTGGCTTCTTGGAGGTGACATCTTTTTTACAAGTTCACTGATACCCCGACTTGGTCACAGGCTCTTTTTATACTGGAACGCGTCGCCACTGATTGTCTTTACGTTTTATCAGTTTGAGGACAGGCATGACACGTCGTGCAGGGGTACGCAACGGACTAAATCGAGCCAGTTCTTGCTTGGACAAATCCAGTAAACTTTGTAACATGCCCGATCTTTCTTAGACTTTGATTTTGGGAGAAGGTACTTTGTGAGCAGCAGCCACTGCCACTAAATTGGAGGGTCCTGCCACTGGGGAAGTTCTTTTGGGGGTCATCAACGGAGATGTTCTTGGTGTGATCAACGTCTCCAAGTACTCTTCAGTTCTGGGTGTCATCAACGGAGAAGTGGATGAACGTGAGGATGCCGGAGACGCAGTCACTGCCGTGGCAGGTCGTGGTTTGCGAGTGTAAGGTTGCGTCCTGGCCGAAGTGCCTCTCTTGCGATTAGTTTTCTTCTGTGGACTTTTCTTTTTCTGGGGACTTTTTCTCTGTTTCTTTTTCTGGGGGCTTCTTTTCTTTTTCCGGGGTGGTGGTGTCTGGTAAGAGGAGGGTCCTGCCACTGGAGAAGTTATTCTTCTTGAGGACCTGGTCTTTTTCTTTTTCTTCTTGGGTCTTCGTTGGACTTTTGTCTTTGGGATAACTTTGGGGGCATTAGGATCCCATCTTAAGAGTGAGCGAATGATGACCCCTCCTAGAGTACCGCTCCCTCCAGGTTTCAAAATGATTTGTTTTTTGGTTTGAGTGTCGATGCGGGGATCGGCCAGTTGGACCAAAGCGACTTTGTTTCGATCGAAAAAGCGTTTGGTTTGATGAGGAATCTGAATGATTCCTTGGAGTAATTGACGTGCCGTCACCGTGAACCATCGTAAGACTTCTTTGAGACTAGCTTCTAAGACACGGGCTCGTGTTTGTGGATCTTTTTCTCGACTGATGCCATACAAGGCACGAATCAATTTGACGGGAAGATGCGACTGAAGGGACGTCATGTTCACACTGTGTGAGACAGACGAAAAAGGGTCTGAGGTTTTTATAGATTTTTTTATGGGGAGTGAAATGAAGTCGAGGACGGAGACGTGTACAGGACAGGCCCTCCGTCTTGGCACCAGTGGTGAAACAAGTGGGTACGAAATCGCAAATCCTCGGGGGTCGTAGGTTTCAAATCGACGAGTAAATAGGCGTGTGGCGTTTGAGTGGCATCGTCGTACACCTGAGTCAGCCAAGGCGTTCCTAACTGTTTGGCTAAGACTTGCACTTGCGATTTATCTCGAGGGCTTTTAAACAAGACCACGTAATGCGCATTGAGACTGATGGTGCGATGGGCTTTACTTTGTTGAAACAAATTTTGGGTGATGTAAATGACACTGGCATTACGGTGATGCCCTTTGCGCGTGAACCACAATTTAATTTCTTCTTCGTCTTCTCCTAACATGTCGTCGAAAATGACCAAATGGGTTTGACGGGAGTCAGAGACGATGCCGTCGTCTTCTTTAGGAATGCCTTCCACAAACACGATGGAATCGCCTTGACTTTCTCGCAAGAGGCTGTACGCCGATTGCCACTCTTTGTAACACCACACGATCCGTTGAGGTGGCCGATCGATCAAATGATGTTTATGTTCGATCAAACGTTTGACGAATTCGGTTTTGCCTGAACCGCTAGGTCCAGCAATGAGCATGTTAAAGGGATGGCGAAGATACAAAGCCTCCCAACTGGCACGATCTAAGTGTTCGTCGATGACTTTGACAGTAGAGGAAGAGGGAGCAGAGACAGCAGAGGTAGCCATGGTGTGAGAAATGTCACTTGTGACACGAAAACGAACAAGACAAGAGTTTATATACTTTTTCAGAACACGTTTATTGAATGTTTTTTTATCAAACATGAACACGAAAGACAAAAATACATAAAAGCCAAAGGCTTAAGTACAAGGATAAAAGGCACATGATAACGATGAACGTGGAATAAACACAAGTGTCTGTACAACAATCACATCTTTTGGGTAATGTTCTAACCAGTTCAACAGGGGGTAAGGTCACACAAGTGTCCTCCCGAAAGGGTCTTTCAGGTCTGTCCACGACAGTCCTGTCCTGGGTGACGGGTTCTTCTGGCACCGTCACTAACACGGGTTGAAAAGTAACTTTTTTCCTTGAACAACTCTCGTGCATACTGGGCCACTTCTTGGGTCCAAGCCTCAAAATCCCATTCTTTCCAGGCACGGACATCTGTCCAATGGGGATGTAAGTCACAAGCTACACACACATCGTCATACACGTCTTGGGTAGCTAAAAGTTGACGAATCTTTTTTTCCCGTAGAGGTCGAGAAGTATCCAGATGACAACGCAAGGCTTTGAGCAAAAGGAGTTTTTCGTGACCATTTAAGGCCATGGAGGTGGTAAGTACTGATCGTAAAGAGTCCACAAAGAATCGGCTGGTAAACGAAATCCCAAAAAACAAGTCACTAAGACACACACCACTTGTCGTCCCAAATTGAATGGATACAGTTCTTGTAATAATCGATGGTAATGATCCACGGTTTGAATATGGTCATTGAGTTCCTTCCACGGAATCTGTTGGATGACATGTGACATAAGTCGTGGCATGGCAGCCTGTTTTTATAGTCTCTTTGTTTCGGAAACAATACACGTACTTTCTAGCCAGAGATCTTCGTTCTCCAGTAGGGAATCTAAATCTTGCATACTGTAACCGAAACTTCAGAGTTCGTTTAGAAGTTTCCTCTTCCTCTAAGTAGATTCCACGTAAAATATGTTGATAATCCTTTAACTTGTCTTCCTCAATGTATTGCTGTAGGTGAATCTCGAAGTAACCAAAATAATGAACATTTCGATCATTCACTAACTCAAAGTGTTGAACAAGGTCTGACCACTGAAACAATTTCTGACGAATCAGTTCTCTTATACCATTCAGGTACCAGTGGTTAAAGATCTGGTGACGTAACGGATGCAATTGTTCTTTACGTTTGACTTGTATTTTCACCAGCTCTCGGTAAATGCGTTCTCTCAACTCCACAGGCAAGCCACGAATGTTCTCTAGCAAAGTATCCATGAATAGGTCATTCTAAATCCTCTTTGGTCTGACACAAGAAATGTACTGTTTGCACAAACATGGTTTCACTTCAGTGTCAAATTTAAATCGTTGAGTCACTAATCTACACATTACAATTCGTTCAGAAGTTTCCTCTTTCACTAAGTTGACATTGTGTTCAAGATGTTGGTAATTCGTTAACTCTTCCTCTGGAATTCGATGCAGTACGTTTACAATGATGTAGGTAGAATCGTCCATACCAAACCAATCCTTTTTAAAACTAGAGGATCGTTGATCAATGTCTGTCCGATGGAACACTTTCAATTGAATCAATCCTTGTATAGCCTTCAGGTACCAGTGGTTCAAACACCGGTGACGTAACGGATGCAATTGTTCTTTACGTTTCACTTGTATTTTGACCAGCTCTCGGTAAATGCGTTCTCTCAACTCCACAGGCAAAGCACGAATGTTCTCTTGTAAAGTATCCATGAACAGATTATTATGGTAAGAAGTTACTTCAATGTCTCGGTCCCACTAAGGGTAAGTAATGACAATTCGGTGACCATCGAGCATGTTCTACGTAGGCCGAATCTTGCGGTTCCCAGTGGTGAAGTGTCACATCGCAACTGAAGCACCTGACTTTATCTCCTTCGCCCAAGTAGAAAAATCCGGCTCTGGCTAATTCTTCGGGGGTCGGTCCTCCCAGATACTTTGGCCATTTTCCTTTGAACGATTGAAGACGATTTTCAAAGTCGCAGTATTCCGACAAACGCACAGGAAACGAATATTCGTTTTTCACAGGTTCGTTTCGATGAGGGTTGAGTGACATGGGTAGGAGTTTGCTCAAGGCTGGATGACATCCGTAGGGGGGTAGACGTGAAGGTGAACATTCCCCTTTAAAACGAAACCCAGTAAAATGTCCAAGAGGACGAGCGGCATCACTTTCGCATCCGACAGGTTTGACACGCACAGCATCACTTTCCATGATAGGGGTAGGGGCACTAAAGTTCCCATGATGCTTTACGGCATCGCTCAGGTCACAACGTACAGCATCGTATCCATCGCAAGGCTCACAATCGCACTCGTCTGCAAACTCCGTTACGCAATTACAATGGTAACCACATGGACAATCGCAGTTTCCTTCTGGACATTTTCCGTCGCAATGCCTGGGTCTTATCCATCCAGTATTAGTCACACTAGAGGAAGATACAACTTTTTTACAATCCCCAAACTGGAACGATGTCTCTTTCAAAGTATTCATCTTGTTTGCTCGGTCTTGGTAGTCACAATGAACTATCGATCTTGCCTAGGGTTCCTTTTTATATACAGACCAATACCGACGTGACCGTACGGTAAGGTGAAATGATTGGGAAGTCGAACTCGCTTCTGGTACACGATTTGATAAACTTTTTCCAAAGGTCGACTGACGATGTGGTGAGTGGGTAAACGTACAATCTTGTTCGCTTGGTAAGTGGTCACTTTAAAGTTTCCATCCTCTTCCGATTGCAAGGCTTCTTTCAATACCCCAAAGTTGACCACACGACTGGTACGATGATTCAGAGTCAGTCCTTTCACTTTGCACGTCGTGTGCACTTCTCCTTGTTTGTCCCGGTATTCGTAGCCGTAATTTTTGGGACCGCCACTGACGAAACTTAGAATCTTGTCTGTCCAGGCTCCTAAACGGTCTCCTTCGATGTCAGGGTGATGTTGAATCGGGTGATGGATGTAAATGCAACTGTCCGTGTCAAAGTACAGGACGCGTTCTTCTAACAGTTCTAAAGCTTCGTACAATTTTAAGCGAGCATGGGCTGTCACGTAAGCCGCAATGATAATATTTCCAAAAGGGTCGTCTTGTACAAAGTCCAGATCTTCTTCGTAATTGACTAAGATCAAATCCTCGCGAACGACGTCCACGTGTTTCATGAATTTGGTTTTGTCGTGAATCATCTGAAAGTAGCGGGAAGGTTCTGTCAAATATTCCGTCTTGGGTAAACACGGGCGTTGTGCCATTTTACCTCACAAGCAATTTAACATCACTTTGGCAAACGATCGCCTGCCTTCGTTTTTCTCGATGTGGTCTAAAGTGATGCCTTCTTGTTCGTAGTATTTCTCTTTGAATTGTATTTGGTCTTCGGGAGTGTGACACCAGGAAGGATAGCCACTGGCTTCTTGCTTCAGTTTCAAAAAGGCATCCACGTAGTCTGCGAAAATGCCTTTCTGAGTAGGGTCACCCTTGTGGTATTGTTGTGTCTTGGGAAAGTGGCAAATTTCGTACACTTCTAACAGTTGGTATCCCATGTCCATAGCTTTGAACAATTCTACGCTGACCCAGGTTCCCGTCAAGGCCCGTTCTTCCTGGCTGTGATGACAAGGCTGGTCTTAGTTGCACGTTTCGGCACAAGTACGGCACAAGGGAAACATCAGTTTGCCTTGACAATGGTGAGGTAAGACGGGATGGTATAGGTTCGTGGGAGGCAAAACTTTACACTTGATCAAGCCTTCGTATTGTCGAATGTTTTTCAGGTCGATGTGTTCCGTGAACAATTGCGGGTGCCCTACAGGAAAGCGACAATATTTGCACACGTAGGGATACAGCGAACACACGTCCAAGTATTTGATTTCTTCTCCTTTCTCTTCGTCGGTTTGGTACAGCAAACAGGTGGCATTGGTTCTTCCTCCGTACAAACTATCCCTCGGGTTCAGCGGGTCCATGAACTGGTAACTTTCCACGAGGCGTTTAAACTCGGGATCGGTTTTCATACGGTGATCGTACTCGTGTTCCCACATTTCCACCACTTGGTATCCTTGCTGTTCTAACTTTAGGCGTCGCTGACAAGTGTCCTGGTACAGGTCTTCCATGGTTCGTTGTAAAAACTGATTTTTAGTGCCACGGTCAGGGTAACAGACGGGACATCCGTGAAATAAGCAACCGTTAAACTCGTACACGATCTTGGGGTTTTCTAAGTCCCAGCCATCGACCGAATACGTTCCGATGGTCTTTTCGCCCCCTCCGTTGCGAGCATGCTGAATCCACTTGTCTTCCTTATCGCACAAGTAATGTAACCAACGTAGGGCTTTGACCGAGTATTGACGCTTGACATAGTGGGTCGTTTGAGGACTGATGACAGCCACGGTCTTTTCAGGCATGAATCGTTGTCGATACACTAAGGAACACGCTTTGGCAATGGTGCAAGCTTCTTTCAAAGGATCGACCCCTCCGTGTTCCATGAACAGTTCTCGAAATTTTCCATAGCAACGCCGTAAAATGTCCACGTCGGAACGACAATACTTTAACATTTCTTCCTGAAAGTCGAAAGGGTCCGAAGCGTGAGCCTGGTACCAAGCGTAGAAAGCTTCTCGTTGTTCGGTACGCATGTTGTCGGGGTCGTAATAGTGAGCCTCAGGTAAATGGGGTAGAACGGCGTGTTGATTGGCTTCCGTATTGAAAAAGTGTGGAAAGTACCCTTTAGCCATTTCTGTCATTCCAAACGTTTTAGGCATTCGACTCAAAGGCATGGCCAAATAGCTCATCGAATCTTTAAACTGTACTTGTCCCACTTGCATGAAAATGATTTTGGCTCCGTTCAAAGTCACTTTAGGACGTTCGGTGCCATGTTCCGTATAGTATCTGAGAAGAAACTGTCCATCGTATCCGGAGAAATTGTGAGCCATCACCGTGGCATGACGATGACAATCTCCGTAACGTTCGATGTCTTCTTGGCTCCACGTCTTGTCGATGGGGTCTAAGACCCATTGGGCAAAATCGGCTAACGTGTTTGGCCCCCGAAAGATTTTTTCACGCCCTCCAGGAATCTTGCTGCAGTGAGGGCAATGACTGAAGATAGGTTCTTGAATGCACTTCTCGCACGCTCGATGAGCCACGCAGAAATTAGGAATGTGAATGCCAGTCTCTTGCATGCATTCGAAATCGAAACAGATGAAATTGCCTTTCTTCTTGTGACCGTCCTCTTTCTCTGGTGGGGGTTGGTATTTTTGCACGTAACATTGGTGTTCCAAGTCCACGATGTGGTGACAAATGTGACATTTCTTTTTTCCTCAACATACGTGTGCCTTGGTACTATTGGTACGTATGCCTTGTCCACACGTAGGGCACAATCTCAGGAGTTGACAAGCACATTTCTTCTGTGAACCTTGCGTTTTCAGATGTTGTTGGTAACAGGTAGGGCTGACAAACGTGCGCAGACAAGTTGAACAAGGCACTGGTTCTTCGCTCAGACAGGGCTGAGAGGCCAAACATCCTGAGCATTTCGATCCACAATGCTTGTGTTGCTCTCGATTATTATAACCATGGTCACATTTCTCACAGTAATAACCGTATCCCAGGAATCCGGTGATACTGGTAATGGTATCGAAATGGTCATCGTGATGATAAACATGAATGTATTTTCCGTCCTTAAAATCTTGCCCTCGAAACAACAGAGACCCGCGCACTTCTTGAGGGTGCACTTTCAAAGTGTATCGTGGAGCTAGGGCATCTTGCAATTTTTGCATCTCAGGAATGCCACAGGGTGTGTCTTTGGACATGCCAGCTTGTCGTAACAGGAGTTCTGCTTCACTTCGTTGTTTGGCTCGGTCCGATTGTCGAATGTTCTCCCAGTCTCTTTTCCATTCTACCGTGTCGTTCTTGTTGGCATAGGTTCGTCCCACCACGATGGCACGGGCTAAACACATCTGGTCATGAGGATTGTGAATTTGGACAAGGCTACGCTTAATGCTGCGAAGGTCGTTCACCAATAACATCTTTTTGCGTCCGGTCCCTTGAGGAGGAGAGACGTGGGTCATGTCCAATGTGGCTTTTCCATCGGTGATGTCAAACTGGTCATTAGATTGTTGCACGTGTTGAATCTTGTCCATGACTTTGGAAGCGGTCAATTCTGCAGGGGTGCTAAACTCGATCCAAACAGGGGATTTCAAACCGTCGTGTTGTATGGAAAGTCTCAAGCGATCGTCTTCTTTGGGTTGACATTGTCGCTTGAGTGCAGTGAGCAGAGAATCCCACACTCCGGTGATGAACCCTTCTGCTTTCTCTAACGGTACTTCGGACTTGAAATCTTTAAACTTCACCGTGTATTTGTAAGCCGTGGTTCTAAATTTTCTAGAGGAGCGCTTTTCCGTCTCTCGAATGGAATAGTACTTTTCAGGGTTGACAAAGGGTGGTGGACTTGGTTTAGAGGGTTCGGATTCTGGTTCACTCATGTCCTCTTCAAAATCACTGGCATGAATTTGTGCCAATATTTCAGCCCTGGTACGAGGCGATAGATCACGTTTCTGCCTCTTACTTTCTTCTTCTTTCTTCTCGAATGAATGGGATCGTTTCATCTTGAAAGCAAAAAGTCAAATGACTCAAGTTCAAACACCATGAACTACTTTATAGTCATAGCAGACCAGCGTATATAAAAGGGTGTGTGTCTTGTCCTTTCACTATTCATTTCACTCTCAAGCCGAGCACAACGATGGAAGAGACTAACCAGATGGAACGTTTCGTCAGAGCTTTGCGAGGGGTCATTAGAAAATTCTCTTCAGACCAGCCTACGGACTACTCTCCTTCCTTTCGAGATAAAAGTCAAGATACTTGCTATATCTGTCAGAAGAAAGGGCATTGGTCTTCAGAGTGTCCAGACCGTCAAAAAAGAGAAAAAACAGGGGCTAAAAAAGACAAAAGTCAAGATACCTGTTATTATTGTAAAGAAAAAGGACATTGGTCTCCAGATTGCCCAAAAAAGAAACAAGAGGAGTCAGAAGAAAAGAAGGATTCTTCAGAAGAAGAGAGGGATTCTTCAGAGGAAGAGAGGGATTCTTCTGAGGAAGAAAGAAGACAGGTGAAGAAAAAGAAACAGGAGAAAAAAAGAAGAAGGGAAGAAAGCGAGGAGGAAGAAGAGGAAAAGAGTGTGACGGTGAAGAAATTCAAAAAACAGAGAGACTAAACAAGGAGAAAAGAAGAAATCAATGAACTTTTTATTAAAGTGTTGTGTTGTGAATTGTGAATTGGATTGTAAAAAATGGAGAAAAGAATAAATGAATGATATAAGGTAAGAGTCTTTGAGTTTTGATTTTAAAATAAGAAGCTACACTCACGCACTCATACACAGACACGTACTATAAGGGTAAAAATGGGTGGGGTTTATTTTTGAGTTATTGGCAAATTGAAATTGTATTTCTTTTCGAGAAATGTGGGTGGCCCTGAAAAGGGCCTTTTTTCTTTATGGTGCAGGGGTGAGTTTAAGCAATCAATTTTAACTGCCTTAAGCCTTTGCCACGGCCAAGGCCTACTTCTGGACTGCGTGATGATGATAATGATTGGGTTGAAATCACTAAGGGTGGTACGGTAGGCTTAGTCACAGGGTTGACGTGTTTAGCTCGGGAAGGTCGTATTCTCTTCGGTCGTGATAAAGAAGTCTGATACATTTGTTTCAGACTTCTTAACTCCGCTAAAATGTCCAACAGTACCGTAGCCGTTTGATTTTCACCCTCTTGTTTCTTTGCTGCTACTTCTTCTTGCTGTTGTTTTTTTCTTACCTCTTCTTCTTGTTGCTGTTGCTGTAAGAGAAAAGCCTGTTCCGCTTCCTTTTGTCGTTGTATAAATTTCTCCAATTCTTCTTTCTGTCTCTGTCTAAAATTCTCCACTTGCGGTAATGAAGAAGGTAACGAAGGTTCCGGAACAAATTCTTGCGAGGAGAGAAAATCGACAAAATCCCAATTCACCTCTTCTGAAAGTAAGTCCGGGTTCCCTTGGGCGGTCTCCCCTGCTGGTGCACCCCATTGGATCGTTTTCTGAGTTTCCGTCATGTTGAATCACTGTCGCATAGATTGACTGCACACAAGCGCTAGCGAATCTATATAGACTACGTGACGTCACAGACTGCTCTCTTCGGATTGGATGCGGGCTGACTGAATTCTGTAACGCGTGTTCGGATTGGTGAATGAACTCAATCCGTTTCAATCCTTTCTGTCCCTATAAATAAGCGCAGTTCACTGCATTGATTCACCTATTGTAGGAGCCTCAACATGTGGACCGACGTTGAATCTTCAACCCTTGTGTCAACAATGATGTTCAGGACGGACATGCTCATGTATGTCCGATCCAAGTGGACCGTTGTCCACAGGACCAGCAGCAGCCTGTGGATAAGAAGAGTCTATATAGAGAGACAAGGTTGCCTCAAGTGGACTCTGATGTATGGCCCTGCTGTAAGACGAAGTTTGAGGACAAGAAGATGTCGCAAATGCCCTTTATGTTAAGGGCATATTAACATAAACCAAAGGCCCTTTTCAGGGCCAGCCATATTTCTCGAAAAGAGATAGTCTTTGAATTGCCTACCCCTTTTTTATTTTATTTTTTTTTTTTTTTTTTATTTTTTTTTAAAAAAATAGAGACCCTCCCTGTTTCAATTTTACGTAGACCCTATACAGTCCCAAGGGTTTTTTGACCATGTTAAATTTACATAGACCCTATATTGTCCCAGGGTTTTTGGCCATGTTAATTCCCATAGACCCTATATGTTCCCACGATTTTTCTCCATGTTAAATTTACATAGACCCTATATGTTCCCAAGGGTATTTGTAATGATAAGTCCCATTGACCCTATAAGATCCCCATTAACTACTAGCGACAATGAAACGGTACTATTGTAACTTGCTGCCTTGTCCGGAGTACGAGTTTTGATCAACTTAACATATTTCAATTAACTTTTGTCCGAGTATATGTCTTGCTTAAACATTTTATCATGTGTATTAAAGTCCCATCCCATATCCCATCTTTAGAAATTTCAACAAAGTTCGTATCAGTCACTACACAATATGTCACATACGATAGCAATGTTCCCTCCCTGAAGGTGAAAGTGACAGAAGTTAAGGTCACCTGTCATTGTCAGTAAGGACGTAATATGTACCATTTGTATCGGGAATGTCATGTGGAGTTTGTAACGGGCATATCACGTGCCGATTGTGATTGGAGTATCATGTGCCGTTTGTGACAGCTATTTTAAAGGCAGTTTTCAGGCAGTATATTTTTGAATGTCAAAATGATGACCTTAAACAAAGTATCAAGATGATAAAACATTTAAACTATTTAAAATTTCATGCTGAATTCTTTCAAAAAGCTGTAATACAAACATTAATTTTGACAAGTAAGTTCAGCTTATGACGTTGAACTCCATTCATCAGTGATAAACTTTAGAAAAAGAAATTAAATTAAAATTTCTTTAACGTTTTCGTGTCACTGAAGGTCATATATCGAATTTTAAATTATCCAGGCTTCCGATCGACGAAATGCAAAAAGCAGTCAGTGACATCGTTGATGAATACTATACCTGGCTCTCAGAGGCATCGACAAAATAAAAGATATATCAACATCAAGAATTCTCCAACATAATTTATGATCCCAATGGTGGTGGTCGTCATATATCACTGTGTAGAGTCAACGTCACATCGACGGTATCTCTGAATCTCGTATGTGCTACTGTCGATGGTAGCTATCAAATAGAACTTGAAATATCCAAACAGACACAACAACGATATATTCTTTATAGCTTTACTCCTGAGGTTGCCCTGGTTATTTGGTAGCACCAATAGCTGCTAATTTGCGATATCATAATATATTGTAGTCATGAGTTCAATGCTTTCTAATCAATCAAAAGGGGCATATACTTGATATACGTAGATAACAATTGATCGTAAGTTTGTATGAGCTTGACAGAAGGTAGAATACAAAGGATTCCACCGTAAACGGTAGAACTCATAGCGTTAACACGCTAACCTCAAAACAGAATAAAAATAATAGATATTTCTGTGTTTGCGTTCTTCGCAGCGTGTTCCAACGCTATACCGACTTTGCTTCCTTGGTGGGTGCTTCACGTTGGAACGATTTACGTTTCACCATAATCTTTTAAGCTGTCTTACACTCGCACCTACAACCGTTATTGCTAGCTGTCTTACACCGCACCTACAACCGTTATTGCTAGCTGTCTTACACTCGCACCTACAACCGTTATTGCTCGATGTCTTACACTCGCACCTACAACCGTTATTGCTCGATGTCTTACACTCGCACCTACAACCGTTATTGCTAGCTATCTTGCACTCGCACCTACAACCGTTATTGCTCGCTGTCTTGCACTCGCACCTACAACCGTTATTGCTCGCTGTCTTACACTCGCACCTACAACCGTTATTGCTAGCTATCTTGCACTCGCACCTACAGCCGTTATTGATTCATATGTTTGAAGCAACACTGATCCAAGTTTCTCTATTGCCGTTGTAAGTGGAAAACATTCAGCATTTATTTATCATCATTGACACTAGCGTTCGGAATATCTGTTTTTGAGGTTACCATTGATTTCAAGATATCATTGTTAACAGCTAATTACAAACATACATTTACAAGAGCACATTGCTAACAGGTAAATAAAGTCATAAAATTGCAAGAGCTAATAGGGTATTCAAGTACTAACTAGGTTTTCACATTAACAGTGTATTCAAGTAATAACACTTTTACAAGAAGAGAGGGTAATTAGAGTTTGCCTGCAAATATAGCTTAATGGTTAAAGAATGTCTATCACAGTTTAAATTTGAATATTTTATTTAATAATTAACCATCGCCACTTTAAATGCATTCTATATGATGATGCGGCAAGCATGTCCATCTCTTTATAATTTGATCTGGATTTCTTTTTTTCTTCATTTCTTCTAATTTTACACATGTAAAGCTTTCTTGAGTATATTTAAATCCTAGTACTTTCATTGTGAATTTGTTAAATATTTTAATGATGATGTTATTGTAATTGTAAGTAACATGTTATAGCCAATCAGGGTCTTTGCTACTCCAAATCCATGTATGTTCCTCTGCATGCAGATCTCTTTGCTTCTCTTAATTCAGTTTTGTTTCTGAATATCAGTCTTACAACCAATTAGGATCTGGAGGTTCCAAAATTTAAAATCTGTTGTTCTATTACACCTGTCTATAAATCGCACTGCAAGTCAGGTTCTATGCTACTCTGAATTTAAATCTTCTCCATCTGTCTTTATGACATACAACCATTCATTTCTGTGTTTCTCAAGTTAAAAAGTTGTTCCTTTTTACATCTGTCTACAAAACTTACAGTCAGTCAGGGCATGATGTTTTCAAAATCTTAAAGCCTGTTCTTCTGTATCGATGACAGTAAATATAATGTTTACATAGCTAACTTTTGTTCTTAATTGTAAGTTGTAAACATAGTGTTTATGTAGCATTTTAAATCATAAGCAGTCTTTCGGATGGCAATCTTCGGTTTCTATTACGATGTAGGTCAAGTGAAAATAAATATAAATATGGACTTGATAAACATTCCGGTTTGTGAGAATTAGAGTTTGTTTACAGTTATGTTAGAATCACATATGGTCCGAGAAAAAAGTTTTGCCTAAAATAATCATTGTAATTACTAAAGTGCTAATTGACTTTTAGATTATTAAATTATTACATTATTCAAAGACATTCTGGATTTATAATAGTGTTATATTAGCGCAATTATAATTCATTCGAAAGATTCTATATTTTTGGGCTTTTGATAAGACATTTCAGATTATTAGAAATGTCATTCACATTACTGCGAATATTGTTGGAATTTTTATTTTGTATTTTAGGGAAATAAACTGCACATCTATTTTAATTAAATTGTTAGTTTCATTTTCTTTTCTTTACATGTTTCAAGACATTTAGTCGTAACAATATGCAAATGAGGGACCGTGCAGTGAACAAATCATTGCCTGCATTTATCGACCGCTCCGGTGGCCTAGTAGTTAGAGCGTCCGCCTCGGATGCGGGCGGTCGTGAGTTCGATGCCCATCTGAGTTATACCAAAGACTTACAAAAATGGTACTAACAGCTGCCTCGCTGGGCGTTCAGCATTAAGAGGTTAGTGTTAGGACTGGTCGGCCTGGGGTCAGGATGATGTGACTTGGTCGAACATCATGCTACATGTCTGCGGCATGATGCCCCAGTGCTACACATAACTCTAAACTGCCACATTGCAGACATCGTAGCGATATGACTGAAAAATTGTTAAAGCTACGTTAAAAATCCAAAATCACATCACATCACGCCTGCATTTATCGAATAAACACAACCCACCTCACCGTGAGTAAGCATCTACATGATTTTGGACACACGTGTTCTTACTATACCGCTTGAAGCAGAAACATTATTGGGGTATGCTCGGGAGTAGTCCGCAAATGCCCACATTGAGTGTTTGAAACTTGAAGTCACCCCATGGTTACTCAAGATAATTTATAAACACTCGTGCATATATTTATATGACGGAGTGGAAGCTCTCATGTCAAATAAAAGCGTAGTTATAATGCCGCACCTATGCACGCTGCCATTTATGCTTACGATTTTCGCAAGAAGGGTGATGATTATAAGTGTTCAGCTATACCTCATGAGTGTTCGTCGGTGCAGGATTGTGACCATGCGTGAGTAAATGTCAACATATATGCACAATGGTTTGGGAATTTGTATCCGTCCCTAGTTGTGGAGCTTGTACAAGGGTGGGGATTTTAGGCACTTTTTGAAATATATACAGCGCGGAGGGAGGGTGGAGGTCGGCTGGAAAACTTATAACAAAAAGGCTTGGGGAAGTTGCTTATATTTTTAGACTTACACCCAACAAGTAAAATTTCCAGAGAGATTCTCTATAGATGACATAATTATATATATATATCCTTTATCCGTTCGAAAATGTGTCAAGGGTGGCCGAGTGGTCTAAGGCTTGTACATATCATTGGCATCTCACCACCATACACGCGGGTTTAAGTTTCAGTTCGTCTAATGTGTTTGTCTCAGAAAAGTTTCTTGAGCTGCTGTTTCTTTCAGGATTCTTCTTCTGTCAAACATACAGGTCGTCATACAGTATTTGATGTTGGTTGTTGATATGCAGGCTATGTAAATATGTTAGTTATGATACGCTTACAATGGATCTCACTTCTAAATCTGATATTTGTTTTGTTTTCAGATGGCTAAAATAATGATCTTTACAGTCCAAAAAATATTTCCTTGATTTATCTTTCGAAGTGGTAAGAAGGAGAATAATATTGCTACAACAACAAACTTGCATCACTGAGGTAACACATGCAACATTTACTATATTTGCATGCACGGTAATAAATAAAGAACTAAGGGGTGCGGGGTGGGTGTGCGGACCGCACCAGGTGACACCATGAGTTACCGCACTGGGTGACACCAACCCTAGAGACGCCACTGCCGTACTGTACTGAAAACAGGCATTATACCTGCAAAACGCTAAGCAGTCCGATTAGGTGTCATGTTAAATACGATTTTACTCCAATACAATACATGCAGATTAAGCATGCCACATTCAAATACCTTGCAAGTTTGCTTTACAAAACATTTTGTTAATTACTCTATTAAAAGAAATTAAATAGTTGCAAGAAAAATAACAATAGCAATTTCAAACTGTTTATACCTCAAAGATCCATGGTCGTTACGGACTTTTACTTTCCTCTGTTTGTTTCTCTCCATCTACACAAACACACACACAGTGGCCCAGGCGATAGGTGCTTTACTCTCACCACAAATTCAAATTGGAATGAATTATTACTTTCTAATCTAATTTGTGATGTAGGAGCATTATGTATATATATATATATATATATATATATATATATATATATATATATATATATATATATATATATATATATATATATATATATATATATATAGTAAAGGTGGGTTGTAGGCAGTTTTGTTGTCTTCTTTGGGCAGATGAAAGGGTTGTGGGCAGATGGAATCCTTATTTCGAATAGTTTCAATATAATTTAAGTGCCCATACTTTTGCTTATTAGCCACACAGAAAGTTATGACCACAAGCACTGTCACTCAGGCAGCCTCACAAAACAAAATTTATTATGTGCAGTCTCAAGTATAAATCTGTTTCTAGCAATAGTATGTGTCCTCTTTTTCACAAGGTACAGTTGTCAGAGCACAGTCATGACAAATTCAGCAAGTTTGTTAACCAAGGGATAGGCATTCTTTATTTATGTAGAAATCAAGAACAAAGTTCTTTTTGTATTAACCATATCCCTAAACTGAAGCAAGGAGCTACTAGCATCAGCTGCATCAATTAACATGTGGCCCACACAAAATACTGCAAGGATTGTTTTCTATTCCTGAGTACCATAGGCACTTATTCCAGCTGCAGACTGGGGCAGTAATTTTGAAATTATTAATATCTTCAACTCTTGTTAAGTTTTCATCTGTGATATGTTAAATCTTTCCTGCACAATGTTTGCAATATATGCCTTGGGATTTCTTTTTTGTACATGTTTCCAACTAGGGTTGAATGAGCAATCTTATGGCACCATGCAAGTGCACTTGATAATTACAACAACCAGTGGCAAATATTTGATCAGATTTTTGGGGATCAGATGATTCAATACAAATCCCATATCACTTACCATCCTCATGTTTGCATATCTCTTTGAATTCAATACGTTATTTTGGCTGAACATTTTTGAGATGTAAAGACTTTCCAGTAGTGGTCCACGAAACTTCAGAGCTGATCAAATCTCACAGCCCATTGTTTAAGAACATACATTTGGGATGTCAGACAAGGTAAAATTTCCAAGGTGCTAGTTTGGGCCAAATCCTTTTTTCTCCCTATTTTACAGCATTTTGGGCAAGTACTAATTATCACACTTTACTCACATTATCTAACCATTCATGCCCCCAGGCTTACTTTATGCTTGAATCTATCCCTCGTTTATTCAGTCACATTCTCTGATATTAGAGGAAGTGATTGATAACTGTTGAATGTATGCAAGCTCTGTTCGTTCTGGATTGCATATGGGGCTAGGCGACAAAACTATAAGCCAACCAAAACATTTCAACCAAATTAGATCTAGTATTACTAGTTAGCAGTGTGTTTTAAATGATCCTGTTACATTGTGGTTACTCAACCCAGATATATGTGAATGGAACACTGGTTTCAATACACCAAATGAGCGCCATGAAATGAATGACATGCACTGTACCAACACTAGTGTTTACTGTATGAAATGATTAAATCACAGTGATGAGTCTTGTTTTTAAACTACATATACAGATGGTCAACTTCAATGTGCAATACTGCATTTAACATTAAACAATTATGCAGGCAATATTTGCATTTAAAATGCAAAATATGTGCAATGGCCACTTTAGTAAAAGCAGTTGTCAAATGTGGTGATCTTTTCTATTTGAAGACAGACGATTCAGTGAATGGTAATTAATTTGAAAATGGAAATATAAAATGTAAGGATGCGATGTAATTTACAGTGTAGAAATATAATATTATATATTTCTTTGTAGACTGGTATCTCGTTAAGACTATAAGCACACATACAATTTTTAACTCTTACATTTTACGAAACTTGTACCACGACCGACATGTATCAATCACAGCAGCTGTAATTTGCAATCCCAACTGAGCATTGGCAATTTATACAGTAGACTGCATAATAACGTTAAATAATATACTAGAAACTAGAAGTCTCAGTAGTTGTTCTAAACCAAGCTAAACCTCAAAGAATCATACGTTCTATCGTAATTATATTTCTCATCCATCTTTACTTAGATTTATTTAAATTTCATGTACAAACAATCAAAGTTGCAACATTCCCTAAATTATGAAAACAATACAATTTGTCCGTGAGTTATTCGTACCGATAACATGAATATAACTCTACCACATTAACATATGTGAAGTGGCTGACGAGAAAAACCTAGACACGCCATTCTTTTGCCAAGTCAAAGAGAAAATGCAATCATTTTGAAATACTGTTCCATGGCCTATTCTATACATATCCCGTGTAGTGGTAATCATACACAGCCTTGGTATAATAATTTTAGGTCTCATTTATTTTGGTAACACTTATGTGAGTATTCGAACATTGCCGATTATCAGTTTGGTTTATAGTTATATAAAGATATTATATGAACAATGCCGTTTTAAGATTGTACTTGGCACTCACAAATAATGCATTCTTTGTTTAAGTCAAGAAATCGCTATGTTCCTTTTCGGTATCAAATTCTGCTAAAACATTAAATATCAGCAAGCCTATACTAAATGTGAATGCAAATATAGATCGATCTGTAAGCACACGATGTTTATCACTGATAAGTGACGGTTATATGAATGTGCAAAGGATGCGTCTATAATTGGTTTCATGTTCTTTACCATGTTAACGATGCAAATAATATATATTCTGGTTGATTCAGGGTTGGGATTGGATTAGGGAAGACACATAAAGCAATGGAGTTTACAAGATGTTTATTTATAAACGCAATTTAAATATTAACAAACCTGACACCATTATAAACAAAAAGATAAGGAAAATCATAAAGTTCCTAACATGGAACTATCAACAACAATTAACTCAACGAGAAAAACCTCAAACCATGAATTTAACAAATGGAATTTCAAAACAAACGTGAATTCCTATCACCGATCAACAAAATAAAAGTGATATACATCCCAATAAAAAGAGTCTGGAATTTATCGTTCAAATAACGATTTAGAAAAGAATGTAATTATGAACGTATCGTTCATAAAACGATATTGAAAAGCAGTGTAAATTACGAACCTATCGATCGTTCACATAACGATATAGCAACAGGAATGAATGAAATTACGAACCTATCGATCGTTCACATAACGATATAGCAATAGGAATAAATGAAGTTACGAACCTATCGATCGTTCACATAACGATATAGCAATAGGAATGAATGAAATTATGAAATGCAATTGTGGAAATAACATGGAACACTAGTTAACTATTGTGGCGCCCATTTGAAGCCCAAGATGTTCCGGTTCCACGCGCTAAAGTTTATGGCCAGAGAAGCACCCACGCACGGTCCGCTCCTCTCAGTCTGTTGAAGGATCCCTGGAGAGCCTTCACATCAATCACAGACCCAATGGTCACGAAGCCCTGGTCCCTCGCACCGAGAAAACCAGTATAGTCTTCCGATCCAACGTCATGATAACACAGCGCATACGTCACACGAAACCACACAGTTCTGTGACTTCACATCAAACCATTATAAGGCACGGCAGATGTATAAGGCATGCATAAGGCAGGTATAATGCAGCTAAAATTATAACGAAACCGTGCACTACATATTACACGGTTAAGTACTTCTATATTAATATATGTTGCGCATGTGCGCACATGAATTCGTAACCCATTTAATTAATGGTTTAATGCATGCAGGGTATAATTAAATATAAATATGTCTTTTCAGTTACAAAAAATAGCTAACTCGAACCAGACTATAGTATTTCTAATATGGCGTTGTATAACCGAGGTATTGACTAAGTAGAATTTAGAATAAATATATGTTTCCTGCTCGTTAGCTACTGATTTCAGTGAATATGTTTGCAGATATAATTCTTTTTGAAACATTAATTAAGGTTCTAAAACATCTAAAGAATGAAAGCAATTCTGTTATATAAACGAATAGCAATAAAGAACATTTCATTACAGCTGGAGATTTGCTTCCGTAAAGGGGTAAGCTTTCTGACAAGACTGCGTAAATTTAGTTACAGAGAATTTGCTCTATATATAGACTAGCTGTGATAGATATGCGCAGCTAGGTACTTAGGTTTCCCGCTGCCGGCAATTTGCACTTGCCGGGGTCCGAATTTTGTTCAGGATTTCGAAATAACTAGAGCCGAAAAAATATACCACGCGGCAACGAAACCCGAGTACATTTTTGACAGCATGTACATATTGATATAACTCATACACAATTCCGTGACACTGTCTTCGTTCATGTTTTCACTTATATCGTCGTGTTTGAACTTGTGTCTGTCTTTGTATTTGTAACTGGGGCTAAACTAGCAGCAGAGTAGGCAAACAGACTACTTGGTGAAAGGTTCATTTTTGAAAACTAAGCCTTTCTACGAAACAATAAAAAGATGGGTGAAGATATTACTGCCGGAAGGTCTATTTTTGAAAACTATGGTTCTTGCGAAAACTAAAAAGTTCAATAACGTCAAACTGTTGTTGTTTTTTTAAAAACTGTTTACCCGTCGGGACACTTGTTTGTCGTCGCGTCTCCTCTGCTATTATAATTAGATTAACCAAAAATTTATCAAGACCTTCACGATATCTTGTTCTGGGATCGTGTAAATTTATTGTTATAAAGCTGTGTGGGGTAGTTTTTGCTTTTGAAAAGAAGTTTGTAAATCTATTTATGTCCATATCTCCGCTGCACCAAGTCTGATGAATATTTCTCAATTTTTCAGAGCATGTGTATCAATTCCGTTAAATACAACTAAAATGTTACTGTTATCTCTGATCACTTTTGGTATTTATATATATCGTTGAGTTACATAAATTGTGTCTGTAATTTTATGCCAGCCTCTGGAAAATATTCTAGCTGGATTTGATTGCTTATCTATCATCAGATCATCATATTCTACGAGATTATTAATACATCCATCTAATTCATCAACACACGGCGCTTCATCAGTATCGGTTATAAAATTAATAATGTCGTCACCATCTTCATCTAACAATTTTGCGTTTTCATTAAAATCTTTAACTACATCATAACATCTCTGGTCATCGACTGATGGTGCAACTAAATACAACTTGTCGCACTTTAACCATCTCCTTATAAGATTAAGCAGTAATTGCGTTTTACAAGACCCAGATGGACCAATTATAACCATTCTGAATGAATTTGGTAATGCTGAAATATGTTTTACTGGCTCTCGCGTTCGTGTTGCTGAGAAATCAGTTTAGTAGATTAACTTTAGCTGTAGAATAAGATCCTATACCAAGATTAGTGCGTGGCTTGTAACTTAGTGTAATACAGAAACCTTTAACTTCTATGATCCAGAGGTTATACTTACAGCTGCGGTAACTCTAATGGAATGTAATAGTTCATCCATGGCGACATTAATTCAAGACTGCAAACTGTTACGGGTCTAAGCTCTTACAAAAAGTAACAGAAAATAGTGAGACAACTAGCTTTATAAATGTGACAAATAATGTACTTCCCTAGAATATCAAGTGAAAAATGCGAAAAAGAGAACTTACGATTTTACGAATCAAAAACAAAATTATCCAAGAATTAAGAAATAGAAGTCCTTGTAGTAAAAAGTCCTGAATGAAACTGAGTTCGAATCCCGATGAAATCTAAAATGGAAGACGATGACATCTGTTGAAACCGGCGAAATGCCGCAGTGTCAACAGTCTCTTGTTGATTCACAGAAAATATTATTCCAGTTTTTGAATTCTGTATAAATTTCGATAAACGTCCTTGTCCAAGAGTTACTTTAGGGCACTAGTATTTCCAGGGAAAAGAATCACTTGAAATTCAATTAATTTGAAGAAAATAAAATAATTAGCCCAAACTGGACACAACATAAATAACTTAACGTCTCAAGTATTAAGTCACGACTGACTATTCGTTCTCCATACATCAGTAATAAGTGTAACTAAGAAGCTAAACAGCTTCTCAGATGAGGGTCAACCTTCTAGAAATGGACATTTGTTTCATGATAAATATCATGTTGTCCAGGTATGACCTAGACTTAACTTAATAATTCTTACTGTGATAAAGAATACAAAAAAAATATAAAAAGTCGTTTGCCAAACTATCACTGGTTCTGAATAAAGGTCAGAAACTAGATACAATGTTTATATTATTAAGTGTTTACCAATCCAATTAAAACGTCAAGTCAAACAGAACTGAACTTAATTGTAGAAAAAATAAAATCCAGTAAATAATATTACATTATAATATTATGTAATGAAATAAAATGAAAATATAACACTAACAAACAAACAATTCAATTAAATCAAATATACATAACAATGCCAATGTTCCGTTTGTTCAGTAATCTTTTTCGAGTAAAAAAAAGCTCTTCCATTGCTTACATAAAGGATTATTAAACATGAAGCATGCTTATTATTGTTTCAGATGGAGGGGCGAGGATAATTGTTCTCTAAATATTTTGTTTTAGATTAGAACCTGATATTGGTATTATTATTATTATTATTATCATTCTCTGACTCTTGTTCACCTCAAATGATATGTTATGTTGTGAATACAATTTGTAATCAAATAATATCCTACAAATTATATCAATACTGACATAGATGTAGCTTACCAGCTGATATGCCAGAGTCTTGCAATGATTAGGGAGGATACACAAGAACAGATTATTGTACAGATCATGTTTAAGTTTTAAAACGAACTATTATTCGAATTGTTGCTACTAATATTTGCATACAAGTAATTGTTTTCCATTCTTTACCAATTCTCCCTTAAGCAAAATTACTCAGAGACAAAACATTGGCTAAATTATGTGAGAGGAAAATCTCGAGCAGTTTTGGAGCAGATCTTCATATTTTGCAGGGGAGGCTATACCTAGTATGCAAGGTTTATAATAATCATTGGATGTTTGTTATAGCGCAGAGTATGATGTTTTGACGTTCATACAAGTGTATGTCAATTTGTATATCCGAATGTCTGGTTTAGTTTTACAATAATAACCATCTAGCATTATGAGACTTTGCAAATAGATTCCATTTGTGTTAAGGAGGAAATTTGTCGATTTTGGGATCACACAGCCAAAGGTCAGTATCAGATTAACTAAAAGTAGAAAATGGCTTCCTCACAATAACATTATGTCTATATAACACATCCTGAGCAATTGCGGTAAGAATTAGGACGGTCGATTCGAATCAAAATAGAAATGTCACTATTACTGTCAAAAAGCTAAATTGTTTCTAAAGAATAACTGTACTTCTACATAACATAAACTAAACAGTGTAAACTGCTTGAATTCGGAGTAAGGTAGAATCCCATTTATTGTTGGGTCGAAAAGTCCAAGGTCAAGGTCCATATTGTGGACATAATATAGGTGTTGCAACTATAGTTTAGCTCTTGACCGTTTATCATCATCAATATTTGTGGGTACCCTACAATTTGGATAACAAAGAAGCCTATTGATTTGGGGTGAAGAGTGCAAAGGTCAGTGCTACTCTGGCATAATAACGTTAGGTATAAAACATGTACTTTTATCACATATTTCCGTATAAATAATGAAGCCGCCTCTTAATGTTGTCATCAGTGGTCGTTGTGATTCAAATTTTTCTTCTAAGCTAAGTTATTTAGGACGGCTTGACCTCAGCGGTCAAGATCATAGTAAATCCGATAACAAAATGTTGATGCACATTCTTTGGTTCAAGCCATCATACTTTGCTTAAGGTCAAAGTCATTGAGACCCATTTGTCAGTAGTCTTCAGTGTCAATCATGCCGTATTATTATATGTATAGATGACTGTTTAACATGAGATAAGCATGCAATGTACCGTTGAGTTTACTGTGATTTAATCTAGTGAAGTAGTGTTTCTTCAGGACAATGGAATAATTTACCACTAGAACAGGTGGAGATAGTATTTAAAGTGGAATGTTGCTATTAATGTTAATATTAGATTCATATTCAACTAGAATATCGTTGTTAATGATCATGTTATAGTCATATTCTAATTGGATTGTTGCCGTTAATGTTTATGACAGAGTCACCTTCTGTGGGACAAGTCAAATTTAAAGTACGTAAACTGGACCAGAAAAATCTGTTAACAAATATGTAAAACGTTCATCATGAAAGCGAATGATACAATTTAATTACAAATGTATTTCATATCCGATTTTGCCATTCGGACGAAGTTTAATATTACATAGCATTCTACCACTATAAGTCCCTTTATTATAACATTGTTCCTGTTAAAAGGTGATAGTAAAATTATACGTATCATGTACTTGGTGTGTGATATTCTGTTTCTGCCATGGGCATGACATCATTGGTATCTTTCCATAAATGCATATATGTTATTAGGCTTGAATGGACTTTATATAACAAAACTGAGAACAAACGATGTTCAAGGAAGAACAAGTTCTACATAAAATTTTCTGATGATCACATATGGTGCTGTCATCGTCTGCGTATATTGATTAAAATTTCATTATGACTTGAATTTTTGCTACGTAGGTTTAAAACATAACTCAAGTATGGAAATGGTATGTTCTGTTTATCATATGGTATTGGTCTTAATTTGGAGGTGTGTGTGTGTGTGTGTGTGTGTGTGTGTGTGATTTGGAATTTTAATGTAGCTTTAACAATTTTTCAGTCATATCGCTACGATGTCTGCAGTGTGCAGTTTATAGTGATGTCTAGCACTGGGACATCATGTCGCACACATGTATCATGCTGTCCCAACCACTCACATTATCCTGACACCAGGCCGACCAGTCCTAACGCTAACTCTTAATGCTGAACGCCAAGCGAGGCAGCTGTTAGTACCATTTTTGTACGTCTTTGGTATACTCGGCCGGGGATCAAACCCACGACCTCCCACATCCGAGGCAGACGCTCGAACCACAAGGCTACTGGATCGATCAATTTGGAGTTGTAGAGCTTAGGATTACTTAAGGAAAGAAGTTAGTTCCAATTCCTATAGTTGGATGATCTTTGTACTGGAGGATCTTAAGCATATTTCTGCATTTACTGGGCATTCATAATCTATGCATCCCACTGACTTTGACTCTGATGTTCATCACCAACTGCTTGGACTAGTCCCTTGGGTCATCATTTGGAAGCTGATGGATCTCAACCATGTTATTGCAAATACGCGTACTGGGAATTAACAGTCAAATGTATTAATGCAACTCGCATTTTCTCAATATCCGTCCTTACTCCTTACGGAATGTAGCCGCCTGTGTCATAGAATGAAAACTTGTTTTGGAGCACCTTATCCAATAACAGTATAGATCTTTCTTGGGCATCAAAAGACAAACGCAATTATACACTTTCATTTTTACTATTGAGTTCCACATTGACCTACCCAACATTCTGTGTGTGTAGTCAAGGACTTGGATACGCGAGAATACGTTTTACAAAAGTCATTATTTTAGTTTTTTTTCTTCCGGCAAATCAGATAGCGGTACGCCGACATCGTAACATGATTCAGAGGAATAATATTACAATCCATGAAGGTCGTGTCAACCAATGATAGTTCATTGTGTGTCATTAAAGTAGTTATTACAATCCTCACTGCTCATCTCAACTATTGTATCGTTCAGATGCTAGATGTTTACATAACAATTTTATATAAGCACTGTTAGAATAACAGTTAACTCCATTTTGCAACTGAAAGTAAACATCCAGTATGGATTGTATCAAATGTGTTGATATGATGAACCTTTTATTTAAAATATTTATTGTGCAAGGACTCTGACAACAAGTACAAACATCCTGCAGCAAATTGAAGATGGAGGTACTATTGGTGCTATTACTAGGAACCATTGCCATGACAACTGGGTCAAACATCTATACAGTGAACAAGTCTGAGATTGATTCCACCAAAGGGGCATTTAGTAATATGGTACTGGACAAGAAAACAGGAAATGTTTACACAGGTGCCATGAACAACCTCTATCGGCTTTCATCCAACTTGACATTGATAAAGAGTTTAACAACAGGGCCAAAAGATGGCAATTCAAACTGCCAGCCACAGTATAACACTGCATCATGTGATCAACCCAAATAACCAATTAATGCTTACAATAAGGCTTTGGTAAATGGGAACATCTTCACATAGCATGCATCTCAGGGTCACAGATGCATAGAAAAACAAATGCCAAGATGTTTCCATGCCCAGTGCAACATCTGCAATATCGATAAGCTAGAAAAGTGCTGTATTTTATGTTTTAGCTTTAGCTTTTTATGCCTACCATTAGGCTGAGTGTATTATGTTATCTTGTTTTTTGCATATCTGTATCAGTTTTGTTTCTGCAGTTCTCCACCTGCTACAGTTATCAAACATTGTGAATGGCTTGTTCTTTGGATACACAAGAACCCTGTTGATTCATATGATCATTCTCCATGATCAATATGGTCAAATGGGCATTATCCATGATCAGTATGGTCATTCGCCATTCTCCATCATCAGTGTGGTCATATGGCCATTCTCCATGATTAATAAGGTCATTCTCCATGACCAATATGATCATATAGTCATTCTCCATGATTAATATAGACATTCTCCATGATCACTATGATCAAACGGTTATTCTCCATGATCAATATGGTCATATGGTCATTCTCCATGATCAATATGGTCATATGGTCATTCTCCATGATCAATATGGTCCCATGGTCATTCTCCATGATCACTATCGTCATATGGTCATTCTCCATGTTTTTTTTTATAAACCATTCAATAGCTTCAGTTCCATCATTGATGTTTCTTATCAAAGTTTTAAACATAATTTGGTGTCCTGAAATGTTGTTTTTGGACAGTTATTACCGCTTGTTTTTTGACAGTTATTAAAGATTATGTTCTTGACATTTATCATAATTTTTTTGACAATTATTACAGATAGTATTTTGACATTTATAATAATAATAATAATAATAATAATAATGATAATAATAATAATGAGGACTTTGTATAGCGCTTAATCTTAAGAAGCTCTAAGCGCTTTACAACATTAGACAACACCTATAACATTAAAAACATATATAATGGTATGATTACAAGCAGAAAGACCATGAAATTATAAAACATATAAAACCATGCTTGGAATATTTAAGGCAGGAAACATTATTAGGTCTTTAAGTTTGTTCTTGCAGACGATATAAGTGTGTTTTAAGAGCACTCTTGAATGAGATCACTGTGTCTTTGTGTCAAAGTTCAGTGGGCAATTCATTCCACGATGCTGGGCCCTGGTATGCAAATGAACTCTGTCCACATGACTGTTTTCATACTTGCAATACTGAGTATACGATTGTCAGAATAGGAGTGTAAGTATCTTGCAACATGGGTGAGGTCAGATAGGTATGTTGGACTAGAGTCAGTCAGTGAAACGTAGCACAGAGAACAAATTTTGTATTTGATTCTAGATCGAATGGATAGCCAGTGTAGGGTACAGAGCAGCGGGGAGGTGTGCTCTGATCGTGGCACTCGAAGTATGATCCGAGCAGCTGTGTTTTGAACTTTTTGAAGTTTATGGAGTAGATATTGAGATGAACCAGACAGGATTGGGATACAGTAGTCCAGTCGAACGTACTAATGAAAACACAAGTGCTTTAGTGGCATCAACTGAAAGATATTTGCGAATGGAGCTGATGCGTCTCAGCTCAAGATATGCAGCCTTGTATATGTTCATGACATGTTGGTGCAATGTGAGAGTATTGTCTAGAGTAACATCTAGGTTTTGTACTGATTGTGTGAATTTTATGTTCGTGTTGCTGATATTTATTGTTTGAGGTAAAGAATGTGAATGAGAAAGTCTTTGTGTTGTAATCAGTATGGCCTCATTTTTCTCACCATTCATCTGCAGCTTGTTACATGTCATCCATAATTTCACATCAGAAATGCACCTCTCTACACCTTGGATGGTAGCATCAACGTCAGTTGGGTGGCTAGATTTGTATATTTTGGTGTCATCAGCGTACAATTGGTGAGACACTGGATGATGATATATGACACTTGAGAGCGGCTGAGTGTATATAATGAAGAGAATAGGTCCAAGAACAGACCCCTGTGGAACACAACACAATTGATCAAATGGACTGGAGTGAATTCCATTTGCAGATACAATGTGTGTCCTTTTGACCAAGTAGGACTTGAACTACAGTAAGGCTGTATCATGAATGCCAAATACATGCTGGAGATGGTGAAATAATAGATCATGTTCTATTGTATCAAATGCTGCAGACAAATCAAGGAGGGTGAGGACTGTAATATTTCCGCTATCCAAAACATAGAATGTCATTAACTACTTTTAGAAGAGTAGTTTTAGTACTGTTGCAAGAGCGATATGCAGATTGTCCACTGCTAAAAAGACTGTTTGAATTCAGATGATATACAAACTTGGATAGAACAAATTCTTCTAAGATTTTTTATATGAATGGGTGATTAGAATCTGGGCGGTAGTACTTTAAATCGTTATGGTCTAGTGTTGGTTTCTTCAGCAGAGGCTTTACAATGGCAATTTTGAAAAATGATTGGAGTTCCCCTGATGAGAGAGAGGTATTAGTAACATCAGTTAGTGAAGGCAATACTGGATCTAAACACTCAGTCAACTGTGTTTTTGGAATCGGATCAAGTTCACGTAACTTTGGTGCACTCTTCATCAGGATTGTACGTACGAAATCCATAGAGACAGGTTAAAATGCTGCTAATGGTTGCCGCTCAAATTCTGTATCCCAACTGTATGATGACGACTAGTCAATTTAAATGGCGGTGTCAAGCTTATTTCTATTTGTCACTGAATAAATTTGCAAACATGTCCGGAAGGTCGACTGGAGAGAAGGTAGTTGGAAGTGGTGTTGATTTGTTCCTTGACGTTAGCTTATTAGTAATCTCGAAGAGCTCTTTGCAGCTGGAACTTTCCATGATCTTAGTAGTGTAGTGGGCTGATTTCGCTGCATGGACTATATTTGTGACATTCTTCTTAGCGGCTTCATAGATTTGCTTATGAATTGTGAGTCTGGTGGAAAGCCAAAGCCTTTCAGCTTTACGGCGGTCTCTTTTAGCAGTTCGATGCTGGTCCTAATCCTGCTATACCGTGGAGAACACATTTGAAATGATACTCTGCACTTGGTAGCTGGGGCATATTTGTCTAGCAATGAACGCAGGCAGTTAATGAGTTGTTCTGCTGTAGGAGGTAAACAAATTGTTAGGTTTTTTACATGGATGTCATGCATTAGTTTGGTTATATGTATCATACAGAGATTTCTCTTAGTAGCATATAAAGGCATAGGATTAGGGACTGATACGTCAAGATGGCATATAATGCAGAGGTGATCTGATGCAAGTTCATGGGATACCAGGGAGGACCGTATAATGTTATCATCAGGTCTGTGAAGAATCCAATCTAAAATGTGAAGATTTGTATGGGTAGGTTGGGTAACTGACTGTTTGAGGTTGAAAACATTAATGGAATATATGAGTTTTGATGTGTTTGGGTTTCCATAAAGTCAAAGTGAAAGTTGAAATCTCCAAGAATAATCAGGTTGCCATCTATCAAATTTCCATACTCCAATTGATTCGGAAACTACTCCAAGAAGCGAGATTCAGTCAGCTTGTTTTTTTAGGAGGAGGGCGGTATAGGCAGAAAAAATGGACTGACCTTTGCTCTAGTGTGAGTGTGGTTTGGACTAGTTCAAACGATGTGTGGTCGAAATTGAATGTTGTGGTGTGGTTAAGATGTTTGATCATGGAGTTCTTTATGACGACAGCAATTTCACCTCCATGATAGTTACGGGGGAACGACATGATGGAGTAACCAGTGGATGTTAGTTCCGCACATTTTTGATGATTTTAGCCATGTTTATGTCAATAAAAAGCCGTCAATATTCTGATCGTTGATACAATTAACTATTTATGTGCGCTTTTCCGGTGGTCCTACTGATTGGGCATTGAATAATGCAATACGCAGAGGTATATCTTTAGTATTTGACATGAAGGTTGATGAATTAAAAGGGATTTGAATTAGTTCATCTAAATTAACGGTCAAATTTTAAAATGTCGAGCTGGAAAAGGCATAAGGAGATAACTGGAATTCTTCTTCCTGTTCTACGCATGTCAGCTTACAAACATACCAGCCTAATAAAGCTGTCAACAGGTACCCTGGTACACTGGTACCCAACCGTTAATAATTGCCCAGCTAGTAAAATTAGCCCTAGGCTACCTGTTTAGTTCTTATTAAAACAAAAAAAACAAAACATATATTGTCAAGATTCCTTACAAGTTCATTAAATATCTGTTATAGTAATAATTATATTTAATATTTGCATTGCCTTATAATAACACATTTCTACCTCATTATAATTCCATTTCTCCCTCATAATTCCATTTCTCCCTCATTACATTTCCATTCATTGTGGACCTCATTACTGCATTATAACAACATAAAGCTGCATACGACTTGAATTAATCAAGCAGTTTTTAATTCAGAATTTTTTTTTGTTGTTGAAAGTTTTAATGATTTCCCACCATGTTCTTTGTCTCATGCATTTTGACTCAGTCAACTATTTTTTATTATTTTATATACAAACAAGATTTTTCTTTATGTACAAGTACATATCACTGTAGTATATTTATATACATTGTGTGAATATTTGTTCTTTTTTTAGCAAGAAATTTTATTCTATGCATGCACATTCGTAATTTTTTGAACGATAGATTGCATCATTAGGCATTTTGTCTGAATGGAAGATACAAAACTTGAACGATATGCATGCTCACTACCACAAGGCAAGAATAGGTATCTACAGTAGAAAAAACTCAGCAGCTGATTTTGCTGTTCCCCATGCAGAGAATGTTATAAATGACTGCTATTCTCAGCATGGAAAAATCAGCAACAGGAACCAGCTGTTTTTATTGTTCTCCAAGCAAAGAATGCAGTAAAGGTGTTGAAGCCTACACTGCCATCACTTGAGGCTGTACATGGAGGAATTCATAGGAGATTCTGATGTAAACATATTTGATAGGCACATTGTATTGTGCTGTTTGTATATAAAAGTATTTTGACTTTGTTTATGTCATAAGGAATGGATGGTGCTATACACTTACATAATGTTGCATATGACTGGTGCCTCACAGGAAATGTGGTGTTCTGGTTGATATATTTTTTGTTGCTTATGTTACCTGCTACTAATTGTCAACACAGGAATTTCAATCATGCTCCTGGTTTGTAACAGAAAGCGTTTTTAAAAAATCAACAAGTTTGGCAAATTTCAATAGATAATGTATTTCCTAAAAATACAAAGTGAAAATTTAATGGAACTTACAATGTTGTGAATTAAATCACAATTAATCATAAAAGTTCTATCACAAGTCCACAAGTGTTCTGAATGAATTCAGGTAATGAATGTGGTGATGTGCCAATTTGTATGACGTAATGTGCCAACAGACTTGATGTGTCACAATGATATAATCTATGTTATCGTTGATTGAATTTATAATAATTCTAGAGTAGTGATTTAGTCTAAAATGTCAAAGAGCACCTTTTAATTCCAATGAATAATTTCCAAACAAATGCTTCTAATCAAATTATATCTGAAAGACAACTAACAATGATTTGAGAGCAGAACTTAATGTAGGAACGAAGAAGTTGATTTATTCAGAACCTTACATGAAAGCTTAGATGGAATAAGAAGACCAGTATGAGGGCATTTTTCCATTAAATTGGTAAACAATTTCTCGTCTAGAACATTATAAGGCTAGACCTTGAACGCAAATCAAAGAAAACCACCTTCGTATAACTTACAAACAAGATAAAAAGCAGCTAAGCCGTTTAGAACCTTTCAAGGTCAACCTGTTCACATTATCTTAAAAGTACAATATATAGTCATGGACAAAAATTTGCTAGGTAATAGGTTGTTTACAAAAGTTAAACATATATATATATATATATATATATATATATATATATATATATATATATATATATATATATATATATATATATATATATATATATATATATATATATATATATAACACAGAAGTTGGGGTGAAGTGGGTCTTTCCGCAAATCAGGGTATATAGTAGTACTGGTGCATAGTGTGATTTAGGTGTTAGACACAGTGACAATTTACAAGATAACCACATCAGCTGAGAATATTTTTTCACCTTTTATGCCATAAAGAAATTATTCGTTTTACAGGCCTTGTTACACATTAGAAGAGTATCAAGTAATTTCTATATATTTACTTGCATGGCTTCATTTTGTTTCTCCAGGTAATGTGGTAACAAGTTCCAATGTCAGGCATCACATTCAAGATGGAGGTGATATTGATGCTGTTGCTAGGAACTATTGCCATGACAACAGGGTCAAATATCTATATAGTCAACAAGTTTGAGATTGACTCCACCAAAGGGGCATTTAGTCATATGGTACTGAACAAGAAAACAGGAAATGTTTACACAGGTGCCATGAACAACCTCTATCAGCTTTCATCCAACTTGACATTGATAAAGAGTGCAACAACAGGGCCGAAATATGACAATCCAGACTGCAAGCCACAATATACTACTGCATCATGTTACCAACCAAAAAAACCAATGAATGCTTACAATAAGGCTTTGGTAATAGATTACAATAATAACAAACTAATTGCATGTTCAAGCCTATATCATGGCATCTGTGAAAGGTACAGTCTAAGTGATATCGAACTGAAGAGTCCAGATAGTTACGTTCCAGTAGTTGGAAATAATGCTACAAGCACCACAGTAGCATTCATTGCACCCGGTCCAAAAGATGGTGTCCGTGAATCACACGTTCTCTATGTCGCTGCCTCAAGAACCAATGCTGGACAGTCGGTATTCCGTGATCTTGTCCCTGCAATAGCTAGCCGCAAATTAGAAAATTTTGATTTGTTTTACAAAGGTATAGGTACAAGCTCATCAAAAAGTATTGAGGCAATGCTTAGGGATACGTTTCCAGTTTATTACATATATGGTTTCGGTTCTGATAAATTTAGTTACTTTGTTACTGTTCAGACGCAGAACCCTACAACAGAGTCATACATTTCCAAGTTGATTCGTGTTTGTCAGGCAGATAAAGATTACTATTCATATACTGAAGTGCAGCTTAAATGCATGCACAGCGGCACCCTCTACAATCTGGTCCAGGCAGCTTATGTTGGTAAGGCAGGATCAAGCCTTACCACAACTATGGGCATTAGTGAACATGAGGATGTTCTGTATGTCGTATGCAGCATTGGAAACCTAAACACAGCCATTCCTGGAAGTGACTCCGCACTTTGTGTTTATCCATTGAGAACAGTTCGGAGGATATTTACTGAGAACATAAAGGCTTGTTTTGATGGGATAGGAAACACTGGACCGTCTCATATTATCTCACAAGCTCCTTGCCTGAAAACTGTAAGTTGACTTTTATTCCTAATCTCTATACCAGCTAAGATAAAATTAAAAATAGATAGTCATGCATATATGTTAAGATAAAATTAAACATTTATAATCATGCAAATTTGATATGTTTAAGTTGGTACCCCTGAAATATTCATCGAAACTTTGGCATGGTCATGTTTAACAAAATTCATTATCACACAAGTGAAAAAAATGGATTTTGCGAGGTACAAATGTACTATACAACATATAAGGTAAATTCATCACACATTTTGCACATCTCCATCACATTGCTGATTCTGAATTTAGCTCTTTACCCTAATTTGCATTATGAAGATGATTATTATTACACTGACAGAGAACTGTGGGGAGGAAGGTGGTAACCAGGTTAAGAAAAAATTCATTGATATATCGGTGCATTTATGCTTTGGCACTGCAATATACATATCGGTACAAGAGGTGGAGAATCAATATAAAACCATACATACCATATAAGTTAAAATAATATTCAGCAGTCATGACGTTTACCTTTTTACTCTTTAAACTTAGAATTCAACTGAGACAGATGTCACAGACACAGGTACTCGTATCTTTTCTAAGTACAAATGAAAACCTATTGCAAAACTCACTCGCCTTCTAGAAATTTAAATAAGTTGATGTGGTTCGTAATGTACCCCCAACTTCACTGATTTCATGTTAACTGCATGTTAAGCATAAAGGAGATATTGCTGATGTGTCATCCCAGTGTAGAAGAAAGTACTTGACTCTTCATTTAATAACCTCTTTACAAGTTCCTAGTCGATTCGTATCTTGTCTAATTGGGTCTTATATTATCTCACAAGTTACTTGCCTGAAAACTGTAAGTTGACTTTTATTCCTAATCTCTATACCAGCTAAGATAAAATTAAAAATTGATAGTCATGCAAATGTGTTATGTTTAAGATGGTACCCATGAAATCTTCATTGAAACTTTGACATGGTTGTGTTTAACAAAATTCATTATCACACAAGTGAAAAAAAATGGATTGTGTGAGATAAAAATGTACCATACAACATATAAGGTAAATTCATTACAAATTTTGCACATCTCCATCACATTGCTGATTCTGAATTTAGCTCTTTACCCTAATTTGCATTATGAAGATGATTATTATTACACTGACAGACACCTGAATTTAGCTCTTTACCCTAATTTGCATTATGAAGATGATTATTATTACACTGACAGAGAACTGAATTTAGCTCTTTACCCTAATTTGCATTATGAAGATGATTATTATTACACTGACAGAGGACTGGATTTAGCTCTTTACCCTAATTTGCATTATGAAGATGATTATTATTACACTGACAGAGAACTGGATTTAGCTCTTTACCCTAATTTGCATTATGAAGATGATTATTATTACACTGACAGAGACCTGAATTTAGCTCTTTACCCTAATTTGCATTATGAAGATGATTATTATTACACTGACAGAGACCTGAATTTAGCTCTTTACCCTAATTTGCATTATGAATATGATTATTATTACACTGACAGAGACCTGAATTTAGAACTTTACCCTAATTTGCATTATAAAGATGATTATTATTACACTGACAGACACCTGAATTTAGCACTTTACCCTAATTTGCATTATGAAGATGATTATTATTACACTGACAGAGAACTGAATTTAGCACTTTACCCTAATTTGCATTATGAATATGATTATTATTACACTGACAGAGACCTGAATTTAGCTCTTTGCCATAATTTGCATTATGAAGATGATTATTATTACACTGACAGAGACCTGAATTTAGCTCTTTGCCGTAATTTGCATTATGAAGATGATTATTATTACACTGACAGAGGACTGGATTTAGCACTTTACCCTAATTTGCATTATGAAGATGATTATTATTACACTGACAGAGACCTGAATTTAGCTCTTTATCCTAATTTGCATTATGAAGATGATTATTATTATACTGACAGAGACCTAAATTTAGCTCTTTACCCTAATTTGCATTATGAAGATGATTATTATTACACTGACAGAGACCTGAATTTAGCACTTTACCCTAATTTGCATTATGAAGATGATTATTATTACACTGACAGAGCCCTGAATTTAGCTCTTTATCCTAATTTGCATTATGAATATGATTATTATTACACTGACAGAGACCTGAATTTAGCTCTTTACCCTAATTTGCATTATGAATATGATTATTATTACACTGACAGAGACCTGAATTTAGCTCTTTACCCTAATTTGCTTTATGAAGATGATTATTATTATACTGACAGAGACCTAAATTTAGCTCTTTACCCTAATTTGCATTTTGAAGATGATTATTATTACACTGACAGAGACCTGAATTTAGCACTTTACCCTAATTTGCATTATGAAGATGATTATTATTACACTGACAGAGCCCTGAATTTAGCTCTTTACCCTAATTTGCATTATGAATATGATTATTATTACACTGACAGAGACCTGAATTTAGCTCTTTACCCAAATTTGCATTATGAATATGATTATTATTACACTGACAGAGAACTGAATTTAGCTCTTTACCCTAATTTGCATTATGAAGATGATTATTATTACACTGACAGAGAACTGGATTTAGCTCTTTACCCTAATTTGCATTATGAAGATGATTATTTTTACACTGACAGAGAACTAGATTTAGCACTTTATCCTAATTTGCATTATGAAGATGATTATTATTACACTGACAGAGAACTGGATTTAGCACTTTATCCTAATTTGCATTATGAAGATGATTAGTATTACACTGACAGAGACCTGAATTCAGCTCTTTACCCTAATTTGCATTATGAAGATGATTATTATTACACTGACAGAGACTTGAATTTAGCTCTTTACCCTAATTTGCATTATGAAGATGATTATTATTACACTGACAGAGAACTAGATTTAGCACTTTATCCTAATTTGCATTATGAAGATGACAATTATTACACTGACAGAGACTTGAATTTAGCTCTTTACCCTAATTTGCATTATGAAGATGATTATTATTACACTGACAGACACCTGAATTTAGCTCTTTACCCTAATTTGCATTATGAAGATGATTATTATTACACTGACAGAGACTTGAATTTAGCTCTTTACCCTAATTTGCCATATGAAGATGATTATTATTACACTGACAGAGAACTAGATTTAGCACTTTACCCTAATTTGCATTATGAAGATGATTATTATTACACTGACAGAGACTTGAATTTAGCTCTTTACCCTAATTTGCATTATGAAGATGATTATTATTACACTGACAGAGACTTGAATTTAGCTCTTTACCCTAATTTGCATTATGAAGATGATTATTATTACACTGACAGAGACCTGAATTTAGCTCTTTACCGTAATTTGCATTATGAAGATGATTATTATTACACTGACAGAGACTTGAATTTAGCTCTTTACCCTAATTTGCATTATGAAGATGATTATTATTACACTGACAGAGGACTGGATTTAGCTCTTTACCCTAATTTTCATTATGAAGATGATTATTATTACACTGACAGAGAACTGGATTTAGCTCTTTACCCTAATTTGCCATATGAAGATGATTATTATTACACTGACAGAGAACTAGATTTAGCACTTTACCCTAATTTGCATTATGAAGATGATTATTATTACACTGACAAAGACTTGAATTTAGCTCTTTACCCTAATTTGCATTATGAAGATGATTATTATTACACTGACAGAGACTTGAATTTAGCTCTTTACCATAATTTGCATTATGAAGATGATTATTATTACACTGACAGAGAACTAGATTTAGCACTTTACCCTAATTTGCATTATGAAGATGATTATTATTACACTGACAGAGAACTGAATTTAGCACATTACCCTAATTTGCATTATGAATATGATTATTATTACACTGACAGAGACCTGAATTTAGCTCTTTGCCATAATTTGCATTATGAAGATGATTATTATTATACTGACAGAGACCTGAATGTAGCTCTTTGCCGTAATTTGCATTATGAAGATGATTATTATTACACTGACAGAGGACTGGATTTAGCACTTTACCCTAATTTGCATTATGAAGATGATTATTATTACACTGACAGAGACCTGAATTTAGCTCTTTACCCTAAAATGCATCATGAAGATGATTATTATTACACTGACAGAGAACTGGATTTAGCTCTTTACCCTAATTTGCATTATGAAGATGATTATTATTACACTGACAGACACCTGAATTTAGCTCTTTACCCTAATTTGCATTATGAAGATGGTTATTATTACACTGACAGAGAACTGAATTTAGCACTTTACCCTAATTTGCATTATGAAGATGATTATTATTACACTGACAGAGACCTGAATTTAGCTCTTTGCCGTAATTTGCATTATGAAGATGATTATTATTACACTGACAGAGAACTGGATTTAGCACTTTATCCTAATTTGCATTATGAAGATGATTATTATTACACTGACAGAGACTTGAATTTAGCTCTTTACCCTAATTTGCATTATGAAGATGATTATTATTACACTGACAGAGGACTGGATCTAGCTCTTTACCCTAATTTGCATTATGAAGATGATTATTATTACACTGACATAGACCTGAATTTAGCTCTTGACCTTAATTTGCATTATGAAGATGATTATTATTACACTGACAGAGACCTGAATTTAGAACTTTACCCTAATTTGCGTTATGAAGATGATTATTATTACACTGACAGAGAACTGGATTTAGCTCTTTACCCTAATTTGCATTATGAAGATGATTATTATTACACTGACAGAGAACTGAATTTAGCACTTTACCCTAATTTGCATTATGAAGATGATTATTATTACACTGACAGAGAACTGAATTTAGCTCTTTACCCTAATTTGCATTATGAAGATGATTATTATTACACTGACAGAGAACTGAATTTAGCTCTTTACCCTAATTTGCATTATGAATATGATTATTATTACACTGACAGAGACCTGAATTTAGCTCTTTATCCTAATTTGCATTATGAAGATGATTATTATTACACTGACAGAGACCTAAATTTAGCTCTTTACCCTAATTTGCATTATGAAGATGATTATTATTACACTGACAGAGACCTGAATTTAGCACTTTACCCTAATTTGCATTATGAAGATGATTATTATTACACTGACAGAGCCCTGAATTTAGCTCTTTACCCTAATTTGCATTATGAATATGATTATTATTACACTGACAGAGACCTGAATTTAGCTCTTTACCCTAATTTGCATTATGAATATGATTATTATTACACTGACAGAGACCTGAATTTAGCTCTTTACCCTAATTTGCATTATGAAGATGATTATTATTACACTGACAGAGAACTGGATTTAGCTCTTTACCCTAATTTGCATTATGAAGATGATTATTATTACACTGACAGAGAACTAGATTTAGCACTTTATCCTAATTTGCATTATGAAGATGATTATTATTACACTGACAGAGAACTGGATTTAGCTCTTTATCCTAATTTGCATTATGAAGATGATTAGTATTACACTGACAGAGACCTGAATTCAGCTCTTTACCCTAATTTGCATTATGAAGATGATTATTATTACACTGACAGAGACTTGAATTTAGCTCTTTACCCTAATTTGCATTATGAAGATGATTATTATTACACTGACAGAGAACTAGATTTAGCACTTTATCCTAATTTGCATTATGAAGATGATAATTATTACACTGACAGAGACTTGAATTTAGCTCTTTACCCTAATTTGCATTATGAAGATGATTATTATTACACTGACAGAGAACTAGATTTAGCACTTTATCCTAATCTGCATTATGAAGATGATTATTATTACACTGACAGAGACTTGAATTTAGCTCTTTACCCTAATTTGCCATATGAAGATGATTATTATTACACTGACAGAGAACTAGATTTAGCACTTTACCCTAATTTGCATTATGAAGATGATTATTATTACACTGACAGAGACTTGAATTTAGCTCTTTACCCTGATTTGCATTATGAAGATGATTATTATTACACTGACAGAGACTTGAATTTAGCTCTTTACCCTAATTTGCATTATGAAGATGATTATTATTACACTGACAGAGAACTAGATTTAGCACTTTATCCTAATTTGCATTATGAAGATGATTATTATTACACTGACAGAGAACTAGATTTAGCACTTTACCCTAATTTGCATTATGAAGATGATTATTATTACACTGACAGAAACCTGAATTCAGCTCTTTACCGTAATTTGCATTATGAAGATGATTATTATTACACTGACAGAGACCTGAATTTAGCTCTTTACCCTAATTTGCATTATGAAGATGATTATTATTACACTGACAGAGACTTGAATTTAGCTCTTTACCCTAATTTGCATTATGAAGATGATTATTATTACACTGACAGAGAACTAGATTTAGCACTTTATCCTAATTTGCATTATGAAGATGATTATTATTACACTGACAGAGACTTGAATTTAGCTCTTTACCCTAATTTGCATTATGAAGATGATTATTATTACACTGACAGAGAACTAGATTTAGCACTTTATCCTAATTTGCATTATGAAGATGATTATTATTACACTGACAGAGACCTGTGGGGGAGGAAGGTGGTTACTAGGGGAAAAACAGTTCATTGATATATCAATGCATTTATACTTTTGCTATGCCAATATACATATCGGTACAAGAGGTGGAGAATCAATACTGAACCATACTTACCATATAAGAGTTACATTAATATTCAGCAGTCATGACGTTTACCATTTTACTCTTTAAACTGAGACAGATGTGACAGACACAGGTACTCATTTCTTTCCTAAGTAAAAATGAAAACCCTATTGCAAAACTCACTCGCCTTCTAGAAATTAAAACAAGTTGATGTGGTTCGTAATGTACCCCCCACTTCACTGATTTCATGCTAACTACATTGTCCCAACTGCATGTTCAGCATAAAGGAGATATTGCTGATGTGTCATCCCAGTGTGTAATGAAGTACTTGACTCGTCATTTAATAACCACTTTCAAGTTCCTTGTCGATTCGTATCTTGTCTAATTGGGTCTTATTCTTATTTGATGACTACACATGTGGTGTGTCACAGAGTGAAATATATTACATTGATGTCTGTTTGGTGGTTATTGTTTGTTCCATGGAAAGGTAAACAGTAACCAAATTTCAGATCTTAATGTAGCTTCTTCCCTGCATGATACAATAGAGGTACTGGCAAAGCAACAGAGAAAATCGTGGAAGTGCTTAATAAATGATTTTTCTAAGTTGTTTCAAGATAAATTAAAGAAGCAATCTGTGCTGTGCATTAGTTGTTGTTGTTGTGGGGTTTAATGCCATTTTTTCAGCACGCGATAGGCTATACATGGCAGCCAGTATTAATGGTGGAGGAAGAACCTGGGAAAACCCCAGGAAAGAACCACAGACCCATGAGAAGCTCCTGGCAGGCTTTCTCACATACCCACATCTGCCGAATCTGAGACTTGAACCCACGCAGACATAGGTGAGATGGCAGTGATCCGTAATGGAGAGCACTTTAGACTACTCGGGCCACTCAGGGCCCCAATTTGTGAAGTAATTATATCATACAATGGGAGCAAAGTTGGAATGACTTGTTTATGTTGAGATATTTATTCAATGACTGAATAAGCTGACGAAATAAATACATTTAGAACAGACTAGGTGAGGAGCAGATTTAAAACGTATGAGATTGTCACCTTGTATAAGTGTGTAAAAATGGAGGGTCATAGAAGGGGAGTGGTTGTTGTGAATAGTTTTCATTCTTCATTAACTAAAATAGGTGCATGTGACCATTGCAGTTGTTACGCATCAGTAGAAAGTACAGTGTGATAGATTTTTGAGGTATTCATCCCAACCCCACACTGCATTATTTATTTTGTTCTGAAAAAGCTTAATATCTTCCAAGTTTAAGCAAAAAGACATAAAATTGATAAGAAAATGTTTTAAAGCATTCATACAGTCCAAAACTAATGGTATGGTGACCAAAAGGATTTGTGCATCAGATAAAATGGGACTCTGCCTAAAATGACGTAAATATGTATTTGAAATCACTGAAAGGTATTAGATCGTCTGTTTGAAAGAGTTTTTGTCCTGTCACGGATGAGAATGTAATAAGAATGATGCTAACTCTACGTCTGTCATTATTATCATATTGTAAATAAGCGACTTACCACTGTCATACCTTTTACAGATGAAAAGACCATTAAGATGACATGTCTATCGATAATATATCGTATCGTAGGCTGTGTATCATGAATGGAATCGATACATGGCAGAGGTGCATCATTTAACTCCTATTGATTGCACTGCTTCATGTTACCAAGTTTATACTCAGGATAGTAATAAATGATAACCAGTCTAACCATATTCAAACATCCACCTTCACAAGGTGTTTTGTGAACATTCTGGTGACTTTCCTGCAGAAATTTGCCCATATTTGGATCAATCCTAGTGGTATTTTATTCAATGGCTATTGTTCTAAGATGATCTCCTCTCTTCACACAATCCAACATTGTAACCAAAGAAAAGGTGAGAATGCAGTCAAGGTCAAAATTGCTGAATTCCTCTGTCTTGTGCCAGATACGACAGTGCAGGAAAGTAAGGCGATTTCAGAATTACCACAACTTAGATATACATAAAGTGATTCTCGTTTGATGTTACTATACATGTCTTTATAAAACAGTTCAGAATGCTGTTTTGCACAGTTTGCCTAAGTAAACAGAACACATCAGCAGAGAGAAATTACAACATACTAGCTGGCCCTTCCTTAAGACGATCGGAGTCAAAATTAATCGAATGTGAAAGTTGAATAATGTTTTTTTCACATCTACATTAGACCTGTTTTTCACAAACATGCCATCATACACATCCAGTTCTGCTGTGAATCCAATGGAAGGCAGTCCCTCTAATTTAATATGGGAAGAATGCAGACAAAGAATTGAAGAATACAGTGTTTAATGTTAATCTATTTAGATTGAGTAATATCACTTGCATGGTGTGAAAAGCAACAATAATGTTTTTTGTGTGTTTTTTTTTAAAGCAGCACACAACATATTGTCCAATCAAAACTTCACCTCACCCATCTAAAAATTATCAAGGGGACATTAGACCCATATATCAAAATCATAGATTGATCCTTGAATTATGTTTTGCTGTTATTTGGGGTTCTTTTTTATAGCTCCCAAGAGTTATTTTAAAACTTCAGAAGTGTTTGATACAACTATTGAGATTGCAGTAACTTACAACCAATTTATTTCAGAAATTCAATATTAGTGATGACTATTGTGGAACCTATGACATCAACACCCCCATTGATGGACAGATTCCCATACAAGCAGAGGCAGCCATTACCTTCAATACCACAGTGTCTGCGGTGGCAGTGACTACCGAATTTCAAGATACCATTGTCTTTGTTGGGACAGTCAAGGGACATATCATCAAGGTATGGAAACTGCACTATCATGTATAGAAATCCTGATTTAGGTAGATTACAATCGAGCTGTGTTTAAATTACAATTTACCAGTTAGTTCATTTGTATCCTGTATGGAAATCCTGCTTTATTTAGGTTACAGTCCAGCTTTATTGAGGTTAGAATCCACACTTTAGTCCCTTCGGATAAGGTTCTTTTTTTTCAGTACATTTTAACATGCATGGCTTAAAATGGAAACTGTTATGTTTTCTGTCTGCCTGACCATCCATCCGTCTGTCTGTCTCATGTTTGGTTTCTTTACAGCAACTTCAGTTGTCCACCATCTACACTTAGTGAACTTTGTGGTTAGCTTGCGCTTTGAGTAAGGAAAAACCTGTCAGTTTTGGGGTTTAGAAATGTCAAACTTCAAGGTCACTTTGACTGAAACAAGACAGTGGATTCTGGACAATGACATGAATTCTAGATTATCAACAGTTAATACATTTTGCCATTTGCTTTAATTGTGCTACGGATAAATGTTCAAAATGTATAACATCAGGATCAATGTGACTGAAAGACTCGGGATTCCTTTTCAGTGTGAATACTGAATTCCTTGTGAATAATCTAACATAAACTGATGAAACACTATGCATGCACAAACTATCTTGTGTCACATGTGTAGGGAATGAAATATTGTTTACATAAACAGAAAACAATTGTTCCATATGTGTAAAGAATGAAATATTATTTACATAAACAAAATGCAGAATGCCACTTGTGTAGGAATGAAACACTGTAGATACAAAGTATTTCATGTGATTTGTGTAGGGAATGAAATGATGTATACCTACACAAAATATGTGCCACATATGCAGGGAATGAAATACTGTTACATACACAAAATATAATGTGCTCCATGCGTAGGGAATAAAATATTATTACATTCACAAAATGTCTCATGCCACTTGTATAGGGAATGAAACACTGAATACATACACAGATTAGCTTGTGGTTCCTCTGTATATCAAGCAGTTTTTATACTAAAGTTTGTTTTGTCAGGTTTCCTTTGTATTCAGTGCAGTTTTAAAATGAAGTGTAATATGTTACGGTTCTCCTATCTCGGAGATGTTGCCAGAGCATGTGAGTGTGCAAATCCTACAGCTTTTTTTCCAGATGTGAGCTTAATACTGTGCTCTTTACAATATACAATTTTTATTGGCATTACGGTGCATTTTGTGATGTAATTTGTTCGGCCTGAGGTCTCATAGCACTTGTCGCATCTTTTTTCAGGTAGGGTACATCTGCTTAACACAAATGGCTGTTAATCACTTGAAGTATGTCAGATTATTGGTACTGGAAAATTTTGAGTGATTTTCATCCTGAAAATGATATTGAATAGGAGTCTGACATTATGGATGGACAAAAACAGATGGTATGCCAGTCAAGACTCTTTTCGGCAGTATTCAGAATTAAAGTCAGAATATCAAGCCTAAATAAATTACAGGCATTTTAAGAGTATAGTGCAATTTACATTTATTTTCCCATAGGGATCTTGTGCTATACTATATAAAGAAATTAAAAGGTACGGATATTGAGTGGCTCAAATTTTGTCTGATCAAGCTGATTTTGGCATTAATGGACTTAAAACTATAACACAGTGTTATGGAAGAGATAAAATGCCTGGCATGGTGAAGGTGAAACGTTGGCAGAGCTCAGTCTTTGAAGGCGGGTTCTCCGCAAAGAACAGTATTTATACAGATAAAGAGAGATTATGTTTAAATAATATTTATACACAGATATGGAGAGATTAGGCTTAAAACCAATCAACAGATTAATACTTATACAACTAGCGGAGACATCTTTTTGAGAATTTTGATGTCAACAGAGCTCTGACGGAGTGGAACAGGAAGAAGACAGCTTTTAAAGTGTTAGGTAAATATCAACTATTCCCCCCCCCCCCATTTCCCCTCCCCCTGCTTTCGCCATATTTTAGTGTTGGGGACAGGCTACTCCCTTTAGGCAAAGTCCTGGCAGCATCTGTGCAGTCCATTTTACAATGAAGTACATTATATCACGGTTCTCCATTTATAACGATGTGTATTATATTTGTGTTTCCCTGTATTCAGTAAAATCTTGCAATGAACGCCTATATTAGAATTCCCCAGTATTCATTACAGTTTAATAATGAAGTGTGTTATATCAGGGTTCCACTGTATTCAATACAGTTTTATAATGAACTCCCTATATCGGAATTCCCCAGTATTCATAACAGTCTTATTATCGAGTGTGTAATATCAGGGTTCCACTGTATTCAATATGGTTTTATAATGAAATGCGTTATATCAAGGTTCCACTGTATTCAGTACAGTTTTATAATGAAGTTCAATATATCATTTTCTCTTTATTCATTTTTATAGTGAAGTGCATTATACCAGGGTTCCACTGTATTCAATGTAGTTTTTTAGTGAAGTCTGTTATGTCAGGGTTCGACCACTCTGGTGACCTAAGTGGTTAGAGTGTCTGCCTTAAATGCAGGAGGTCTTGGGTTGGAACCATGGCCGAGTCATCCCAAAGTCTTATAAAAATGGAACTGGCAGCTGCCTTGCTTGGCGCCGAGCAGTAAGAGGCTAGTGTTTGGACTGTTTGTTCTGGTTTCAGGATAATGTGGCTTGGTGGGACATGATGCTGCATGTCTGTGGCGTGATGCCACAATGCTACACATCACTATAAACTGCCACACTGCAAACATCATAACAGTATGACTGAAAATATGTTAAAATTACATTAGCAATCCAAAATCACACACACACACACACACACATTTTGGTTTTCCCCTGTATGCAGCAGTTTTGTAATGAAGTGCATTATATTAGTGTTTCCCAATACTCAGCACAGTTTTGTAATGAAGTGCATTATATTAGTGTTTCCCAGTACGCAGCACACTTTTATAATGAAATGCATTATATCGGGGATGCCCTGTACTGGTGATGGTTATTTTATGCCTTAGTTGCGTTTTTGAGGTTATGGCATAAGTCAAATGTCATAAATTGAAAATATTGTAAATGCATGTGTATGAGCTGCACACGAGTCACAGCACATGGCACCAGTGATGGTGTAAAAATGAGCATCATATCAAAAAATTGAATGTTGTTTCCTTATAAATGGTTTTGAAATGAAGACATGTAAATCAAATAGTTGTGAATCGAGTGTCAGCTGTATTCAGTGCATTTTGTAATGCAACTCGCAGGGAATTCAGTAGATTCATCAGCAGCATCATGTTGTATGTTTTTTTCCGGTCTTGAACCCATTTTGACTGGTCTGTTTGAACTGATGGAAACCCATTTTGACTGGTCTGTTGGAACTGATGGAAACCCCTTTTGTATCTAACCACTGTTATGAGTACTGCTAATACAAAAAGCTTCCTAAGATTACAATGGGTCTGTAGGTTGTGTATTGGGATAGAGGTAATTAGTGGTGAAAGCTGCACATATATGTTATTGGTGGCATTCAGAATGTGTATTCAGGTGCTATCCTGGCTTGGGAATCTGTTTGATCTTATTAGCTAGATCTAGAAGTTGGAAAGTAAACACACTTGGAATTAAATTGATTAATTAACCTGATTTTTTGAACATGCAAATATTGGAAGTCACATGAGCCTTTAATCAAATTAATGCAATAAACTAGTTACCCAGACTGATATTATTGTAAACCTTTAAAAGCAATATATTAAAATGCCTTCTCAATCCTGGCTTGGACTCATACAAGATTGTTGTGCACTTTTCATGATAAATTCCAGCATTCTCAACAGCTTGAGTAGTCCCAGTGACAAAGGAAGATTTGTGACTGTTTTCCTGTGTATAACGATTCCAAAGTATGGAGAGTTAATTGCAGAATCAAAGCACCCACCAGTCTCAAGAGATGCAGAACACTGCAATACTTTGAGAAAAAGAACAAAATCTAGTACTTTCCAATAAGCTGTCAGTGTTTATTTTACAGAGAACTGCAGCTGTTGTTGCTATGCACCTGCATCTCAGTCTTGAAAATTAGATAATCACTGGCAAACTACTGCACAGTCTTTCCCTCCTGCTAAAGTAGTTACTTACATGTTTTCGATGACTAAGACATGTAGTAATTGTAGAATGGAGCAAGGATTAAGATACTTAGAAATCTGGCACCTGAAAAAATCCCAGAGTAGGATGAATTTGTTTTTCACCCACCAAAATGATGCTTTTCTAATCCCACCATCCCTTTTTGCCTTTACAGAACCCGTACATGTCATACTCTACACCAGAAGGAAGATTCTCCCATTATCATTACTACCTCCCATCCCTCCCATCAATGTTAAAACATTTCCTGGTATGAGAATGTACATTATCCGTGTCCATACTGATAATTTAATTCACTTTATTGTTACATTCTAAGTGTGTAATCGGAGCAAACAGAATTTTGCTGGCTAAATATAGCACTGAAAAAAGATTGGCTTAAAGGACTTTAGTGATCCATAACGAAATGGCAGGTGCAGGTTATTTCATAAATGATAAAAAAATGACATTTACAAAACATTTCATAAATGAGACAAACAAACGGCCGGTACAAGATATTTCATAAACAAAACAAAGAAATAGCAGGTACAAGACATTTCAACAGTGAGACAAAGAAATGGCATGTACAAGACATTTCATAAATGAGACCAAACATTAAATGCTTTCAAAATTGATCAACTCTAGAAGGCAGAAAGATTACGGAGTGAATGTCATTGTCGTTGTTCTTGCAGGTTTAATGCCATGTTTCAGCAGTAGATGAACTATACATGGTGGCCAGCATAGATGGGGAAAACCCAGGAAAGAACCACTGACCCACGAGAAGCTACTGGCAGGCTTTCTCACACACCTACATTGGTCGAACCCAAGAACCGATTCCACAGACAGAGGAGAGATGGCAGTGATCCGTAATAGTGAGCACTTTAGACCACTCAGCCACTTGCGGGCCCCATGAGTGATAGTAAAAATGTTACATAGTCAGTAAGATGTACAAATACTTAAATACTGAAATTTCATCCTTAATATGTAAATTTACATTGAAGTTTTGAGTTTTCAAGAAGGGAAAATACTCTGTTGATTTAGCAATATCTAATTAGTGTGATAACACATCATGGAAAGTATGTTTTATGTTTTGTATAATAACTGTCAGACAGGGCTGTCATAATTGTGAAAATTGTCAGCCTGAATTCAAATCTTAGCTTCAAACTGACAGTTTTATGGGGGCTTCCCAATACACTGTGACAAGTTTGAATTAATGGTTGCCAAAAAAAAAGATGAAAACGGCTAGAAGGTAATCAGCCCTTGGTTGTTGAAAAAAAGCTTAAAATGTTTGCGATGGTTTGCTGCTCATGCAATCACTCCACCATAAAATATTCACAATGTAAAATGTTTGCCTTTTCTCCCCTTTCTAGTCTTGGCTTCATAAAATATTTATTCAAGTTAAGGTTCAAAACCTGTGGATAGATTTATCAAGGTTACTTGAAGCCTGTGATGCTGTTATCATTGAATCTTGTAAATTTATGTGTGATAATCATCTGCCATAATCTACATCATGCCAAAGTGAACTTGGCAGTCAAGTGTTTTTTTTAACTTTTGATTTCTATGCATTGTTACCTTCACCTTGAGACTGGTAACATATGGTGAGAATTCCATCATCAACCTTCATGCACATCATTATTGCATATTATGTGCATGTTTACGAGACTGAATCAACATTTTAAAGAAAGTTTTCAAAATTTAATTTATTTAGAACATTTTAGTATTGGTATATTAGATTGCTGCACTTGCAACATTCTATATACTGGAGAAGTCACAAATATGATGGCTTATATTTTTTATGTAGTGCATATTCCAGAAATGGGAAAAGGATTGAAAATTAGACAAAGGTGTCTCAACAAGGTGAGATTGAAAATTTGGCCAAAGAGCCTCTACAAGGTTATATTGAAAATTGGGTCAAAGGTGGTATAGGTGGTTTGTCAACATGAACTATGTCAGTATAAGTGGGTAATATTAGTATTATTAAAATGTTACTTGAACAAGACTCTGGAAATACAACATCAATGCACTGTGTTCTTGGGCAGTATAATACGAAGATAAATTTTGAAAAGTTACAAACTTTTGGCCTTGAAAATGCCTGGAGATGTTGGTTTGTGCTCAGATTTGAGTCTAATCATTCCATGGTCACATAACATTTTCACGATGATTGATTTCTTTATCAGCCAAGGCATATTATGTCCCTAATGTAAAAAATCTACCATCAATTTAATCTAATACTAAAATTATCACTAGCTGTTCTGTATGTGTGTGTGTGTGTGTGTGTGTGTGTGTGTGTGTGTGTGTGTGTGTGTGTGTGTGTGTGTGTTTGAGTATGCGTGTGTGTGTTTGAGTGTGTGTGTGTGTGTGTGTGTGTGTGTGTGTGTGTGTGTGTAAGCTCTTATCTGGGATGCCCTAACTTAAACTATCAGATGTTAGATTATCAGATTTATTACAAATAAAATTCATCTTAAACTGCAGATAATTTTTAATGTGTTCCAATTAATAAAAATAAATTTTTAAGCATTTAGTCTAAAGATGTAATTTTCATGCTTCATACTTTAAAGACAGTCCATGTAGTGTAAGGGCCGGTCTGATCATATAAACAACGCCGTCCACTTCAATTTCTCTAAATGGAACCATATGATAAAGCACAGTCTGATAATACTATAGTCGTGGTCACATGATTGACATCTTGAGAATCGTCTTGTTTTTCATTTTGTAATTGTGTTCATGTCATACCCCATCAAATTTTAAATAGTACAATGAGTTACAAAACAAGGTAGTAAGACCTTTTAATATTTATTGTATTTGTATGTTGAGCTCTCTGTCATTATGCTAACCCCCACAGCTACTACTTGCCCATGTATGTATTGTCTATGCTATGTAAAAGTATTCATCATTTCATAGGGCAGTCATATTTTTTCCTGTAGGGATACTAATATTTCACCATCACAAGCTTCCCTGTTGACCATTCCACTGATTCAGCCAGCGGGGGAATCTTTCCAAGCAGTATCTATTAATTACAAGTGTGTCCATTTATGATAGATTTAGTAGCACTTAATAAGGCACTCAGAAATGTGGAAGCAATCTTCATAATGATTTATTCACAGTATATAATTCAATGGATTTTGCAAACTGGCAATTTCGAGTGATAAAGATGAGTGACATCCCTAATCAAAATTATGGCATTATTGGATCAATACTTTCATTGTGTAGCACTTGAGTTTATTACACTGTAAATAATGCTTTGTTTGGGGGATGGAGATTCCCCACTATTTTTTTTGGGGGGGGGGAAGGAAACAATGATCTGAATATAGGAGGAATTTAATGAAGAAATAAAAGTGAAGCTTGAAAATATTAATAATGCCTGATTTTCACACATTCAGTTGAATTATCAGTGCATTTGGTGCGAAATTATTATGAAATGTTATGATCAGACATTAAAGAATAAACCATGGCTATTACATATCATAGAATAAACCAAGACTACCGGAATTACACATAGAATAAACTATGACTATTAGACATGATAGTATAATCCATGACAATTAGACATCACATAATAAACCATGACTTTATAATTAGACATCACATATTAAGCCATGACTATATTACACATAGAATAAACTATGATTGTTATACATATAATTAACTATGATTATTAGACATCATAGAACAATCCATGACTATCACACATAGAATAAACCATGATTATTAGACATTATAAAAAAATGACTCATAGAATAAGCCATGACTAGTATACATATAATTAACTATGATTATTTGACATCATCGAATAAACCATGACAATCACACATAGAATAATCCAAGACTATCACACATAGAATACACCATGACTATCACACATCGAATAAACCATGACTATCACACATAGAATAATCCAAGATTATCAAACATAGAATACACCATGACTATTACACATAGAATAATCCATGGCTATTACACATAGAATAAACCATGACTGTTAGGCATCATAGAATAAACCATGACTGTTAGGCATCATATAATAAGCCATGATTATCACACATAGAATAAACCATGATTATTTGACATTATCGAATAAACCATGACAATCACACATAGAATAAACCATGACTGTTAGGCATCATAGAATAAACCATGACTGTTAGACATCATAGAATAAACCATGATTATTTGACTTCATAGAACAAATAATGACTATTGCACATAGAATAAACCATGACTATTACACATCATAGAATCAACCTTGACCTACAAGTAGAATAGACCGCTCCGGCGGCCTAGTGGTTAGAGCGTCCGCCTCGGATGCGGGATGTCATGGGTTCAAACCCCAGCTGAGCATACCAAAGATTTTAAAATTAGTGTTAGGACTCGTTGGCCTGGTGTCAGGATAATGTGACCGGGTGAGACATCATGATACATGTCTGTGGTATGATGTCCCAGTGCTAGACATTATTTTAAACTGTCACAGTGCAGACATTGTAGCGATATGACTGAACAATTGTTACAGCTACATTAAAAATATAAATTACACACACAGACACCAGTAGAATAAACCATGAATATTACAAATGGAATAAACCATGACTGTTACTTATATAATAAACCATGACTACTACACATAGACTAAGCCATGACTATTACAAATATTACAAATATAATAAACCATGTCTTTTAAACATCATAGAATAAATAATGTCTTTTAAACATCATATAATTAACCATAAATATTACGCATTTAATAAACCATGAATATTAGACATATAATAATAGACCATGCCTATTACACATCGAATAAACCTTGACTATTAAGAAATGAATAAACCATGACTATTACACATAAAATAAAACATGATTATCAGCATTGAATAAACCATGAATATTAGACATATAATAATAATGATAATTATAAAATGAATAAATCATGACTATTACACGTAGAATGAACCATGACTATTACACATAAAATAATCTATGGCTATTGAACTTCATAGAATAAACCATGTATATGACATCATATAATAGACCATGACTATTAGTCATGTTTGAGTCAGCCCTGACTATTAGATTTACGATATATAGAAGTACGTTGCGCAGGATCATGATGATTTCCTACTAATGACATGCCTACCATCATTATTCCAAATATCCAGACACTCCTGTTTTCCGGAAACCTTAATTGCATAATTTCTTGTCGTTTTCTATAGTGCACTCAATTACAGGATACCATGTAAGTTTAAAGCTGATGAAAATTAGAAAAATAAAAATGGATTGTTGATCAGTTGTTTGCTTGGTTTGTAACAGCAACATCACTTTCAGAACCTAATGTGGCTATGTCAAACCGAGGACATGGGAGGAAACTGCCATTCCAAGGGACCTAGGAAGCTGACCTGTCAGTTACCAAAATGCAACCCTTGGATTCTAAATCAGATGATTAACTATCTGAACTATGCCAGCTGCTGTCAGGTTGAAATGTAAACTAATGAATATTTGACCCATATGAACAACCTAATTGAATAGATGACCATCAGACCATGAACATTGATTGAATAGATGACCATCCGATCATGAACATTGATTGAATAGATGACGTACAGGCCAGGAACATTGATTAAAATGTAAACTAAGGAATATTTGACCCAGATGCAAAACTTGATTGAATAGATGACCATCAGACCATGAACATTGATTGAACAGATGACCATCAGACCATGAACATTGGTTGAATAGATGACCATCAGACCATGAACATTGATGGAATAGATGACCATCAGACCATGAACATTGATTGAATAGATGACCATCAGGCCATGAACATTAATTGAAATGTAAACTAAGGAATATTTGACCCAGATGCAAAATTTGATTGAATAGATGACCATCAGACTATGAACATTCATTGAATAGATGACCATCAGACCATGAACACTGATTGAATAGATGACCATAAGACCATGAATATTGATTGAACAGATGACCATCAGACCATGTACATTGATTGAATCTATGAACATCAGACCTTGAACATTGATTGAATAGATAACCATCAGAACATTAACGTTGATTGAATAGATGACCATCATACCATGAACATTGATTGAATAGATGGCCATCAGGCCATGAACATTGATTGAATAGAGTACCATCAGGCCATGAACATTGATTGAATAGATGACCGTCATACCATGAACATTGATTGAATAGATGACCATCAGACCATGAACATTGATTGTAACGATGAACATCAGGCCATGAACATTGATTGAATAGATGACCATGAGACCATGAATATTGATTGAATAGATGACCATTAGACCATGAACATTGATTGAATCGAAGACCATCAGGCCATGAACATTGATTGAAATGTTATTGTTGTTGCTGCAGGGCTTCACGCCATTTTTCAGCACAGGATAGGCTATACATGGCGGCCAGTATTAATGGTGGAGGAAGAACCCGGGAAAACCCCGGAAAGAACCACCGACCCACGAGAAGCTACTGGCAAGCTTTCTCACATACCCACATTGGCCGAATCCGAGACTCGAACCCACGTAGACAGAGGTGAGATGGCAGTGATCCGTAACGGAGAGCGCTTTAGACCACTCGGCCACTCGAGGCGATTGAAATGTAAACTAAGGAATATTTGAACCAGATGCAAAACTTGATTGAATAGATGACCATCAGACCATGAACATTGAATAGATGACCATCAGACCATGAACACTGATTGAATAGATGACCATCAGACCATGAACATTGATTGAACAGATGACCATCAGACCATGAACATTGACTGAATAGATGACCATCAGGCCAGGAAACCACTTTGATTACTTGCACTATTTGATATCCTCAAGGTTGGCAGTAATAAAAATAGCTGATACCTCAATAACTTGTGGACTTGGTGTATATAATTCACATTCTCACTAAAGCCAATCAACTTGTGTTCTATACAGTGTTCAAACATTTACAAGAGTTATCTTTGCTTTCCATTTTTCAGTAAGCTAAAAATGGATTGACATCTGTGATAAAATGGTCTGCACCTCCGACATGCATATTAGATGCTCTTTTTGTCTATATTTTGTTCAGTTACAGGTTTTTCCATGATGTATTTTTGGATGTCATCAGTATCATTACAAAATATTGTATTTTGTAACTAAAATCCTGAACCATTCGAAGTAACTTTGCTCAGTCCTTGCCATATTTGGAGTTGTAATTTTATTCAGTTGTAATCTAATTTCTTACAATCTCTTAATTCTGGATCAAGTGCTCTATGATAATTAGTTATTTCTTCATATTAATCTACATAATTTCTCAGCCAATCGTGTGGAGACAATCCAACAAAAGGTGGTGGTTGATCATGATCGCCACACATTATTACAGCAGTATTTTTGTCAATAACCAATCAAGAAATATTTTTAACATTTCTAATGAAACAGTGCATATTTCATCCCAAACAATAATTCTTGGAATATATTAGCATTTCTCGCCCATTCGTTCAGGAGTCAATTTATCTCCTTTCCATCGAAAGAATTTATGATAAGTGCATGATTTAATATTTCTTTCTCTCATTTCTCTTGCGAGTCTGTTTGTATGTGTTAATGCAACTATATAAAAATTCCGAAACAATTTAATCATACGAGTTGTTTTACCAGAACCCCAGGCTCTTTGAGTTAAACTGTTTGATGTCTAGCTACAGGATCAAATACAGATGGTGCAGATGATAATTTTGACATTTGATTTTTGGGGTAAAAAATATCATTAATTTAAACGTCGGCTGATTCAGAATAATTAAGTGTATTTTCTTGTCTTATTCTCCATTCACCCCATGATGCATAAGTGCCAGTATGGAGTTGTCCTAGCAATCCTGTATTCTTGTTGATATAAAATTAATCAGTAGCAACTCTGACAGCAAACTCAGAAACTGTATTTCTCATTGATAATAGATTTATTGAAACATAGGAGAGCATTAAAAATCTTAAATTAGTAAACTGCGGTGACTCACCATCAATATAAATCGCAATTGTACCTAATTTAGGTCCATTTGGCAAGAAAACTGTTTCTTGATTTATAAATGTATTTCTATACGTTGTATCAGCAATTATAATATCAAGTTCAGCATCATCTATAATCAATCTTGTACAATGTTGCTTATGATCATATGATCCTCCCTGGGTAAATTTACCGATCATATTTATGCTAAGATCTTTTGCGATTTTATTTTTAAAATCAGTTATATCGGGATTTTCATCATCAGAATATTTCTTATGTTGTGGTGACCAAACTTCTTTCTTGGATGAGATGATATAATTGCTTTACTTACAATCAACAATATCAGCATTTTTACATCGATATTGTACCGTAATAAAACTATTGGTGCCCGCATTTTTTCTAAAAAATGTTTGCCAAACCAGACATAACAAATTGGATGAAGATTTTCAGCAAACTTAAATGACATGATACAAGCAAATTTAGTCAAATCAAAATTTGGTAATGGTCATTTATCAATACTCTGGTCATCTCATGTGGCGGGTGTCGAAATCGCTCAAAATACTTAGAACACACTCCCATACCAAGAACACTTCCGGGATAGCATGCAACCATATAAACCGAAATAACATCCCTATAATCATATTTAGTATTCTATAATCAACTATGTCTGTATTCGACAGAACTGCGTTGTATTTCTTCAAGAAAATCCAATTATGCTGGCTTCCACAAATGTTTTTGTCTAGCAAAATCAGCAGCAACTGATGGAACGGTAAAACCATTACTCAGTAATTGTTCGACCCTGATATCGCAGAGTCATGGGTACATTTTAACGCAAGATTTTTGTTTTCCATTAGGTCGTAAAAACTGATCATAATTTCCATTATCTGAACTTTGAAACACCCACATGGATATATGATCATTATTATATATTTCGTTAATAAAACCATATATATATATATATATATATATATATATATATATATATATATATATATATATATATATATATATATATATATATATATCCTTGGTAAAATGTAACAGCTCGATTGCGAGGAAATATTGTTACTGCTTTAGTCCACGCGTGCGCTTTGTGATCAGTAATCTCAATCGAAGCTCCATTGACTTATGCTTTGATTCGTAAAAAATCTCTTTGGTTATTATTCTTACTTTATTGGTAGTTTATTTTCTTTCCTAACTTACCGAGGTCTTTGACAGATGCTCCACTATCTTTAACTATTTCTCCCCACTCGTTTATCATTTTACGCATTTTGCCCGTGAAACCGTTTTCACATATCACGTTTGTGACTCGTTCGGCTACTTAATTTATTTTTGAAACTTTTACCGGTTTTAGATTATTAATGCTGGGTTTATCATTTATCAGATAAATTCCATGAAGAACCGAAGTTGCATGCTGCGCTCTTTCATTTTTCGGTTTGTCAATACCAGTCAACATTCCGTGTCTGGAATTTTTACTTTATCCGTTATGAAGGACAGGGTCACGTTGGTCACTGATAATCCAAGTATCATTGTTTGTTTCTGCTAGTACAATAAACAATATATTTGATTTTCGAGATAATTAATAATTATCACAGCTTGTTTGTCGTTCAGTGCAGCATTGATACCATCATCGACACCATCGGTGTTGCAAATGATTTTAAACATCGACCACACATGAGATGCACCATCTTAACTAAATTCTTCTTTGGCTTCAGGAATAGTATTGATCAAATGTATATTCATCTGATCAACCAGAGCTCGTATCAGTAAGTCAGGGGATATTCTGTCAAGAATAAATTTGCCATTGAAGGCTTCATTTTAATTGTGGATAGTATATCATCCATATTAGTATTTTTAAAACAAATATATATTTAAATTGAAAAATTATAGCTGTATATACTGATTCAAACAAAGAATAAAAGTAGCTGGCTAATGATAGGCTCTTCAACTCCTTGTGACAAAGCTTGTGTAAACAAATTATGCGGATATCATGTACAAAGTGTGCAGAGAGAGAGTTTAGGACCAAAACTGTGTTTGAAGTGTTGTGTTGGACTTAGAGGAAACACGCCATTGTGTGTGCAGTGTGGTGGTAAAAAGTACAGATAATTGAAAAGATATTATGATATAAAAAAAAATAACACTGATAATAATGATAAGGTTATAAGAAACGCTGAAGACTATCTAACTCGATATTCAGGAAAATAGTTTGACCATTAATCATTTAAACAAAAAATAATATATACAGATGGAACAAAAATAATTTGTGAGACATCCTATAATAACGAACTATGAAGCATCCCGTGATGGTGTAATCATGCTATCGACTAAAAAGACCTTTAGTCAGCGATGTTAATAATTTAGGTTATCTAAGATTTACTGTTGGGAAGAAAATATATTTCTTTCGTAAATTTATTTTTGAATGGTTCAGCGGATTAACTGAGAATGGTATTGTGATAGACCATATTGATTGAGATATGAAAAATTATGATTTGTTTAATTTACGAGCTGTTACACAAAGTCAGAATTGCATTTTTGGAAGTACAGGTTCTAATAATAAGAGTGCAAGATCAGTTTTATCTGTAAATACAGAGACAGGCAAAAAAATAGAATTTCAATCGACATGTGCTGCTGCTAAAGACAATATATTTTGTTGTAAATAAAATATACGGATCTGCTTTTGCGAAAAAAATTTATACAAAAGATAACTTTTCATTATTGTTGAAGGAAGAGAACTCTATCAAGCTAAGATACCTCCGGTAGTGTTGCTACTAATACTATTTATTTATTTATTAAAATTTTTGTGTCACATTCTACATCGCTAAATACAACTATTATATGACCATTTCGAGACTTCTATCATTTTTGGTGAAACAGGGGTAATTACATATTATATATAAAATTCCCCGAATCGCCAATGATCGATACAATATTTGATCATTTCGTGGTTTCTACCGTCAGTTGCACAACATCACTAAATATAGTAATATTGTTGCGATGTTGTCCCCGATCGCACGGTATGTAAGGTATTTCTGTGCTGATGAACAATCGTGACAGAACAGTTATCTGATCATTCTGAAGTTTTTATCGTTTGTGTGACAAGCATATAAATTAAAATAACAGTATTGTTGAAGGGAGATAACTCTGTCTTTCTCTCTCCGGCAGACTAATTCATTAGAAACCTCGCTTGTTACTGCGATTGACCTCAAAGAAAGGATATGACTCTGTAGCATTTCTTGAGCTTAATATTTTTTGTCATTGTAATTAAATAATTAACCATCTATTTGCTAATTAATATCAGTGAATTAACATAATTGTATAATAATTCAAATTAGTAGGAGGGTATTTACGGTTTCTAACTTATCAACAAAAATCTAGGTAGAAAAGTGATTATACACACAATGTTACATGTACAATACAGGTAAGCTATTTTTAGATCTTTAGGTAAATAGCTGTATTTCAACCTTGACTCTGTCAGTGCAAAAATATAATGTGCGATTATTTCATACAGTGTGTTTAGAAACAGAAAATAAATTTACGCTGTAATTTTAATATGTACTGTATAGTCATCTGTAGCAATCCAGCATAGGTAACTTTATAATAATTTCTGAAAAATATATCAGTAAGATTAGAACAAAGCGCAGTGGTAGAGCGGCCGATTCTCATACTCGAGGGTCGGAGTTCTAGTCTCATGACTGACATACTGTCGACGGTAAAGATAAAGAATGGGAGAGCTCCAGCCCGAAAGGATTTCATGTAAACCTCCTCACCACATCTAACGTGGTGAGTGCCGCTTTGCATTCTCCACAGGGTTTGATATTGGAGGTGTGTGCATGAATTTGAAAATGTGGACGCTCCAAAAATAAGTCGTTGCGTGACGTGTGCTCTAAATCTCACTGAAGGGTACTCCACACAAAACATTCACAAAGAATGTCAGCCATATAATATAATTAACTTTGAAAATATTAATGCTATTATTTCTGAAATAATAAAATTAAAATGTGACTTTACAAAAATATTTGATGAACTAACTATTGAAAAAATAATTGGTGATTTTGAATCAATACAAGAACAAAAATTGAAAATAAATATACAATATCCGCAGAATGCAGATTAATTAGGCTAATTCATTAAGCTATGTTTAAATCTTTGGCTGCGGTCGAGGAAACGGAAGTTGATAAATTCATCTCGCTTGCACGTGCGATCGAAAATATTAGATCAGAATTATCTTACGAATACGAAAGAAAAAAGATTATAAACACAGTGTTAGACATTTAAGAAAGGTTATGTTAGATCGTAAAAATGAAAGTGATGTCAGTGACTGTATTGTGAAAGTTATTGATTGTGTCTAAGAGAATCAGTTTATAAAACATTCTGGCCTTTGTATTTTTTTATCCTATGAAATTGTCATCAATGTAAAGAATTAGACAATATCTTTTAAGTTGATCAAATTCAATACAACAATGTGCATAATTCATAATCTGATCTCTGTCACACATAATCATAATAACATGTTTTCGCTGCAGTTCATTTAATTGTTCCTGCGTCAATAACAAAAATTGCATTGCCTTATTCATCAATAATTATATTCACACTAAATTGCTCAGCCCTGACTTTGGGCAGTGTAATTATTGTTCTGATGGCATTTTCAAGTACCTCTTTGTCGTGTATAAAAACTCTCACATGTTGGTACATTATATGATACCTCTTGATTAAATAATTAATTGTAAAATACTCTTCATGATCAAAAATCGTTAAGATTTTACATGTAAAAATTCATTTGACGATGTTAGTGGAGTTGACATTTGTATTTAAATCTATCAACTAAGGCTTGTTGATATTAACGAGGATAATCTGGAGTATGCTAATGTTGATGCATGTAATTTTATCTATAAACGTGCAATTTTGCATTTGTGCAATTGCATATTTTTTTTTGCAATGGTATTAAGAAGTCCAGCAATTGTTGTTGCTGCTGAAACACAAAATGTCCTAACTGCAGGCGCCAGCATTGTTATTGTTGATAATAATACATCGGTTCCAGCAATAACAGCAGACTCTGAATAAACAGTTATGTCAACGGTAACAACACCTCTACTTTTACTGTATACTCGTCAACAATATTTTTTAGTTTTGTTTGCCATTCACGTGCTTGATTGTAGCTAAAATTCTGCACATTGAGTGGAAGGCTCATTATATTTTATTTAGTAATCAATTGAGGTGTTTAAGAATCGAATTCCAGACACCAACATTCAGACGGTGCGGTTATTTGTTTATCACATGATCCCATCATGAATGTTTCTTCATCTCCCTTATTTAGTACAATAGACACAGAGCCAGAAAAAAATATCAGTTGAATGATGCCAGGGATATGTTGTAGTAAATATACTAAATTTTGCATCGCTGAACACTGACAGCCTGTACACACCAGCGACATATGCGGTATGTTTGAAAGTGTTATTGCGATGTTGAGAATCCTGACGGCACTGTATATACCACTTGGTAATGTGCTTGTAGGAAATTTTACTCAGATTAAATGTTTTGACAACATCAGCAATTCTGCTTATAATAATAATAATAATAATGAGGACTTTGTATAGCACCTAATTTTTAGAAGCTCTAAGCGCTTTACTACATTAGACAACACCTATAAGATACAAAAACATATAATGATATGATTACAAAAACAAACACCATGACATTAGAAAACATAAAATAACATGCTGAGAATATTTAAGGTAGGAAACATTATTAGGTCTTTAAGTTTGTTCTTGCAGTCGAAATAAGTGAGTTTTGAGAGCCCTCTTGAATGTGATCACTGTGGCTTTGTGTCTAAGTTCAGTGGACAATTCATTTCACGTTGCTGTGCCCTGGTATGCAAAAGGACGCTGTCCATATGACTTTGTTTTCATAGTGGGAATAATGAGCATATGACTGTCAGAAGAGGAGCGTAAGTATCTTCATGGTGTGTACACATGGGTGAGGTCGGATAGGTATGTTTGACTAGAGTTCGAGTGAAACATAGCACAGAGAACAAATTGTATGTTTGATTCTCGATTGAATGGATAGGCAGTGTAGGGATCAGAGCAGCGGGGATATGTGCTCTGATCGTGGTACTCTACGTATCATCCGAGCAGCTGTGTTTTGAACTTTTTGAAGTTTCTGGAGTAGATATTGAGATGAACCAGACAGAATTGAGTTACAATAGTCCAGTCTTAAAAGTACTAATGAACACACAAGTGTTTTAGTGGCATCAGCTGAAAGATATGTGCAAATGGATCTGATGTCTCAGCTCAAGATATGCCGCCTTGCATATGTTCATGACATGTTGGTGCAATGTGAGAGCACTGTCCAGAGTAACACCTAGGTTTCATACTGATTGTGTGAATTTAATGTTATTGTTGCTGATATGTATTGTTTGAGGTAAAGGATGTGAATGAGAACGTCTTTTTGTTGTGATTAGAATGGCCTCAGTTTTATCATCATTCATCTGCAGCTTTTTACATGTCATCCATGATTTCACATCAGAAATGCACATCTTCTAATTTTGTTTTTTTCTAATCATTTCAATGTCTGATATAGCTGTTTTAATATTGCCATGTGTTGTGTTGTGTTGTGTTAATAGCGAGTTTTACGTTAAATCAACAGACTTCCAAAGAAATAATTTGCGATTTCATTAAGTTTTTGAAACTTTCTACAAACATTTGAAAACATAGTTACGTGAAAGTCATATTCAGCTTGCAGTGTGGTTAATTATATATACTGTTTTATACTTATTGTCTACATATTTGTTTGTTGTTGGATCTTCATCAGATGTTGGATCTCTTCAAACGGCTATTTTATTTCCATTCATACTGAGTACACCTGTCATTGTATTGCTGGTAGATCGTAAACAATTAACAACACTTTTTGCAATTTCGTTTCTAATAGTTGCTGATGGTATATTTGAGTCTCAGACTCTACCGCCATCAGTAAACACTGGAATATTATCCATGGTAGTGCCGAGAACTATACGAATTATGTCATTCCATTTGATATTACTCGTCTTTAAAACACCGTAATTATCCTGAGAAAAAAACAACTTCATCTCGCTGAACTCCAGAGAGGTCCATAATATTGGCAAGTTCATCTTTAGTCATGTAATTCAACAAATCGATATGATCTTTTTTCCTTGTCTTTTATAGAAGAGGATCTTCTGCAAATATCAACCATTATACTTTAAGATCTGTTTAAAATGATTAGCGACTACTTGTATACTCGTGCACGACTTTATAATATGGTAATGTTGACGATGACACAGCGTCGAGTACATAAATTACTTCACGGCCACTTATTAGTGTTTGTGTTGGTAATGTTGAATACCAGAATGGAGATTTATTGTGTTTACGTAATTTATAAATTCTTTCAGCAGAGCCAGTCAATATGAATTAAAATAAATAATTCCATGTGGATCAATTGCGTATGCCACCCAATGAGTAACTATTATTGAAATTAATGATACCTGTTTCAATATTGTTTGGTTGTTTTGGTAACTGGTCACGCATAAAAACACCTCTGAAAGTTTGATATTTACATTTTTTAGCCGCATTAAGTAAATCAAAATTTGACATTGGAAATATTAACAACATGTTCCTGGAAGTCTCAGACTTTTTATTATCGGTAAGGAGTTCCTGGTAATCCTAGGCCCTTCCCTCGTTTGTATTATTCCTTTTCCTGTTCCTTTTTTTAATGACATCTCAGCAGCAGTTCCAACAGCGCCAAGTGCAGCTGTTTTGCTACAGCTGGAGCTGCAGCGTCAATTAACACTGGTAAAGCTGCAAGAAGTGGAAATATACTACCTGTTTTAATCGAATCGTACCAGCATAAAGATCGAGTTTAATGCTTGTTTTTGATTGTTTGGCGCTATTGAAATGTTTAAGTTTACGATCAGACAATGATAGTTTTATTTTGACCACCGGTGATCTGATTATTTGTTAGTGGCATTTTTACTCTCCGCAGTTCTCTACTAAAGTGGATTGAAGCTTTTTAATCTGACCAGGAGTCAGACTGACACTAACATGACAATATGACATTATAAATATCGAGAGCGATTTAATTACCTTACCTACGGGGTCATCTATAATTTTCATTCATCCACCAGTACCCTCAAGCAACACTGATATATTGCTGAGTATAACAGCGATTGCTTTGTAATTAACATTATCGCCTGTGTTCACACGAGCTCAAAAATGGACATCAACAACAGACTGTCTACTTAAATCATGACGTTCCTAAGAGACCAGATACCGATTTATAAAATTTATATGTGATATTTGCTAACCGGTATCTATATTTTGGTCACATCCCATAAATGTCATCAAAAATTATATGTATGCGCTACATGATTATTTTCCAAATTCAATAATATATCTTCAGATGGTTCTTGTTGTCCATTTATTCTTAATGAAACCTCACTAACTCTAAGATCGTAAAATATCATATGACTATGATTCCGTAAGTTTAATGGCTCAGAATTCTGGAAAGTAATAAAGATATTTTTTGGTATAGAAACACCTTGCTGAGATGCTATATGCCATGTAAATAAACCATTGATAATAATTTGAACACTGTGGTTATTGTTAACCATGACAACAATGATTTACCACTTGAATCCATAAAAGAAAGTAATTTTTGTTCTTGAGCAATTGTTGGAGTCATTACCTTTATCCACAATGAAAGTTTTGTCAATAGTACTTTACCAGCATTGACTCCTGGAGCTCGCCCGGTAGCATTATTATCATCACCCTTTCTAAGAAGCACAACTGTATGTTTTGCCCCAAAATAACTTTTCTAACATTTCAGCAAAATCCAAAGATGTTTCACAGTGAAATTGTGCATGAAAATCTTTTACGTTCACCCTTCAGCGCAAATCGAAGTTTTGCAAATTCTATATTAAAATCGGGATTAGGAGAAATGCTCATAGTTTCTCCATCAGCATTTCTGGTTCCAGTAAATATTTTTGGTTGTGCTATTATATATTGATTATGATCAGAGTCGTTAGAATCATCTTTGGTGACCATCATTGATGGGCCAGCTGATCTTGTATAATCATTGGAGTATCTTGCTAAGCCTATTATTGTTGCAGCAACATCAACGTCTTTCTGAATCGTTTCAATATTTCTCCCATATTTCTGCCATCAATCATATACGTAGCACTGTCAAACAACGCCATAATACCTTTATGGACAAAACCGATGCAATAATTTGCTTCGTATACAGTATCAGCTGTTTTTATAATTTCACCTTCTACTTCAATATAAGCCTCGGTGGGTAGAATGTATCTACTTGTGTCCTGAACTTGTAATTCAATCCTTCCAATCTGATCTGGTTGTCGTGCGTCATGAAAATAAAATTGATAATCACGCACTGAGTCATCTTTAACGACTGGCGCGACCATATGTAACACTGGATCGGATATACGTTTGAGCATTTTCATTTTATTTATTATCTTCTAAAATGAAGACGACCTCCTGAAATAAAGCTCGTTTTTTTCTTTGGTGTGGATATTCCTACTTCATCAGTCATTTCTGCTAGTTTTTGATTTGCGGCCTGATTTATTATTTTACTGGTCTTTACAGGCATGACCTCAGTGCTGGCCAGTTTTACTGGTAGCTGGGGTTTTTGTTGTACTAACCGTGAGAGTCTATTCTTAATTGTTGAAAATGATTTACCGGCAAAATTACTAAACGCGTCGGGAATTGTCTCATTAACAAAATCAACAGCTTTCATTCCTAGTGGTTTTGCAATCGGTATTGTTTTGGGGCTATCCTTCTGAATAAACTTTGAACAACATCTCCAAATCCATCACCGTAAATCGCTCTATAGAATGGTAATCGCGAATGTATCACTCTGACCATAATCGGTCTGTATTGAGCATTATGTATAATCATCTTATTTGCTATTCATTTATCTAATCACTGTTATAATCACCTGTAATTTCATCGATGAGAGATCGATAAACATTCATGTCCATGATACCGCCTGAGAATTATTTCCAGCACATTTTCCTCCAATCAGATATTCTAGTATATCTACATCGGCAAGAATATTATTAGGACAAGCTATAAAACCACTTCCTTCAGTAGAAAAACCACTTCCAGCAGCACTGAAAGAAGTAACGCCAAAATCTTTTCCTGTTTTTGTTTTGTTTTTTGGGTTTTTTTCTTTGTTGGGAGGGGTATAAAGTCTTGCTTGTGCTTCTTGTCTTTCTCATCTCTAATTTTCTATCTCTTTTTGTTCTGCATCTTGTCTTCTAAAATCTTTCATCGCACCTAAAATTGATAAAACTCCAACTGTCATCACTGGAAATGTTATTGCTATATACAGAATATAAATCCTTAACCCAATCCCTGCTACCTCCTACATAACTGTCAAAATGCTTAAGTTTCACAAAATTTATTGATTCATATTTACTCGCAGCGGTACCTATTAATCGACTTTGGTTAAAATTAATAATTATTTTAATACCTTCAGGCTTAAGTCTATTCTTGATTTTATTTAATTCTAAATCCTTTTCTTCTTCCTCCTTGTGAGGTGCTTTTTTTGTTTTGGCCGGGGAATTTGTGACGGAGACTGTGGTTTTCGTTGTCAACGCTCTATTTGTTGCTGCGCTGAAGGATGCTGATAGGAAGGTTCTTGCTGGGGTGTTGTGGTTATAAAATGTTTGTATGTCATCAGCAAGTTTTATATATCTTACATCATCGTCTCTGGCTTGTTTTTTGTCATACAATACGTGATAAATTAATAGCATTATCATCATTTACATTTTCGTAACTGGGTTTTAAAATATTAGGCTTATTAAACATAATATTCAATATTATTCCAGGTGATTTATCTTGTTTAGTATTTTAAAGTTCCTCAATAAACACCTTCTCTAAATTTCTGAATCAGCTCAGTTTTTTCTTTATTTACTTTAGGTTTTGGTGCAAGATCGTGTTTTACAATGGCTATTTCCGTACGACCTTTGCCAATGTCTTCAATTATTTCTTCACCTATGCGGGGCGGGGGGGGGGACGGGGCGGCAGCTATCTCAGTTGGAAGATTTTATAAAATCCTTTTCGTTTGTTCAGTTCTTCTTGCTATTTTTTCAGTATCTGTAGCAGTTTATTCCAACATCGGAAGAAGACATTTAGTAGCTTCTGAAACTTTGTCAGTAAATTTTGGAATTGGTTTAAATAACTGTTCTGTACTTTCTGCAAATTCAACTTGAGATACTTGATGTTCTTGTAGTTTTTGTTTGACAGAATCACGGTCGAGAAGAATTTTGTTTAACAGAATCACGGTCGAGAAGAATATTTTATTACCTCTAGTCTCTCTCGAGCTAATCAAGCTGTATAAGATTCCGTAGCTGGTGCCATTATTTCATCAGTGATCATTTTTGTTACCTGCACGGATTTATAACAACAAATTTACATGATCCTCTGTCGCGATATCGTACAGGAATTGAAAAAATATATGGTTGAGAGACTGATCTTTTTATAGCAGCAGAGAGGGAGAGACCTCAATGTTGCGGTGGAAGAGGTGTTTGTTTAGGAATTTGCTTTAGTGCCTCGTTATAAAGTTATAAAGTATTTTTATGTCATCTTCAAGTTTTATATATCTTAGATGATCATATATGGCTTGTTTTTGTCGTAAAATACACGATACATCGATTAATAAGATTATCATCATTTACATTTTCATAACTGGGTTTTAAAATATTAGGCTTATTAAACATACTAATTAATATTATTCCAGGTGATTTATCTTGTTTAGTATTTCAAAGTTTTTCAATAACACCTTCTCTAAATTTATTAATCAGTTCAATATTTTCTTTTCTTACTGTTAGATTTTGGTGCAAGATGGTTTTTCACATCGGCTATTTCAGTACGAACTTTGCCAATGCCTCCAAGTATTTCTTCATTTTGCGGGGGTGGGGGTGGGGGTGAGGCAGCTATCTCAGTTGGAAGATCTCATAAAATCTTTTTCGTTTGTTCAGTTCTTCTTGCTATTTTTTCAGTATCTGTAGCAGTTCGTTCCAAATTTGGAAAAAGACCTTCCGTAGCTTCTGCAACTTCACCAGTAGCTTTTGTGATTGGTTTAAATAACTGTTTTGTACCTTCTGCACATTCAACTTGAGGTATTTGATGTTCTTGTAGTTTTTGTTTGACAGAATCACGGTCGGGAAGAATTTTTTTTATATTACATCTAGTCTCTCTATAGCTAATCAAGCTGTATAAGGAACCGTAGCTGGTGCCATTATTTCATCAGTGATGATTTTAGCTACCTGCACGGATTTATGACAATAAATTTACATGATCCTCTGTTGCTGTATCGTATATAATTTTGATACAATGTTTGGTGGAGTGACTGCTCTATTTATAGCAGCAGAGAGAGAGAGACCTCAATGAGACGTCCGGTGGGTAAACAAACGCACCTACACGTTTTTAAAAAGCACTAACGACAAAGATAAAGCAACAAAATAAACTGACCCAATTAGAGAAACTCTCGATAAGTTAGAGGCTTACGTTTGGCGTTACTGACCTTATATTTTCATTTTCACAGAAAACTTTATTTTTTCAAAAATGACGATCTACCAAAAGGTCTGTTCACCGTCTTTGCTGCTACTGGTATTAAAATCAGCCTTAATACTAGATACATGTACTGGTATTGAAAACTGCCTTAATCCTAGATACATCTACTAGTGTTAAAATCGACCTTAATCCTAGATACATGTACTGATATTAAAATCTGCCTTAATCCTAGATACATGTACAGGTTTTAAAATCTGCCTTAATCCTAGATACATCTACTGGTGTTAAAATCGACCTTAATCCTAGATACATGTACAGGTTTTAAAATCTGCCTTAATCCTAGATACATGTACAGGTTTTAAAATCTGCCTTAATCCTAGATACATGTACAGGTTTTAAAATCTGCCTTAATCCTAGATACATCTACTGATATTAAAATTGGCCTTAATTGTAAATACATGTACTGGTGTTAAAATCTGCCTTAATCCTAGATACATCTACTAGTGTTAAAATCAACCTTAATTCTAGATACATGTACTGATATTAAAATCTGCCTTAATCCTAGATACATGTACAGGTTTTAAAATCTGCCTTAATCCTAGATACATCTACTGGTGTTAAAATCGACCTTTATCCTAGATACATGTACTGATATTAAAGTCTGCCTTAATCCTAGATACATGTACAGGTTTTAAAATCTGCCTTAATCCTAGATACATCTACTGGTGTTAAAATCGACCTTTATCCTAGATACATGTACTGATATTAAAGTCTGCCTTAATCCTAGATACATGTACAGGTTTTAAAATATGCCTTAATCCTAGATACATCTACTGGTGTTAAAATCGACCTTAATCCTAGATACATGTACTGATATTAAAATCTGCCTTAATCCTAGATACATGTACAGGTTTTAAAATCTGCCTTAATCCTAGATACATGTACAGGTTTTAAAATCTGCCTTAATCCTAGGTACATCTACTGATATTAAAATTGGCCTTAATTGTAAATACATGTACTGGTGTTAAAATCTGCCTTAATCAAAGAAACATGTACTTGTATTAAAATCTGCCTTCATCCTACATACATGTACTGGTCTTAAAGTCGACCTTAATCCTACATGCATCTACAGGTATTAAAATCTGTCTTAATCCAACATGCATATACAGGTATTAAAATCTGCCTTTATCCTAGATACGTGTACTGGAGTTAAAATCTGCCTTTATCCTAGATACGTGTACTGGTATTAAAATCTGCATTAGTCATAAATAAATCCACTAGTATTAAAATATCCTTAATCATATATCTACTGTGTTAAAATCTGCCTTAATTTTACATACATGTACTGGTATCAAAATCAGATTTAATCCTATATACTTGTGCTGGTATTATAATGTGCGCTTATCCTAAATGTATTGATCATACATGCATGTACTGGTCTTAAAATCTGCCTTAATAATACATGCATGTAATGGTATTAAAACCTGCTTTAATTGTAAATACATGTACTGGTATTACAATATACCTTAATCTTAGATACATGAACTGGTGTTAAAGTCTGCCTTAACCCTACATACATGTACTGGTATTAACAGCTGCTATAGTTGTAAATACATGTACTGGTATTACAATATCCCTTAATCTTACATACATGAACTGGTGTTAATGTCTGCCTTAACCTTACATACATTTACTGGTATTAAAAACTTCCTTAATCCTACATGTACTGGTGTTAAAATCTGCCTTAATTATACATATATGTAATGGTATTATAACCTGCTAAAATTGTGTAGCTTATTCCTGTTCTCTTTCAAAACTTGTGCATCCTAGCACTAAAACCTGTCTTTCTTTTTATAAGATGGCCACCTGGTCCCTTTCTTGTTTAACAAGGAAAGTACTATTCTATTTAGGCCTCCGGGAGTCAAGACTGCCTTTCATATATTGTGATACATTTTCCTCTATGGCTACCTAAACAAATTCAAAAATTTGCAATAGCTCTCTTTTAGCTAAGAAACATCATTATATAATTGTGCATATTAATGAACTGAACATCTGCTTTTTATCTTAGTGTTCCAGACATTTAATCTGTTGTTTTTTGTTTTTTTTATCTTAGTGTTTCAGACATTTAATCTGCTTTTTATCTTAGTGTTCCAGACATTTGATCTATTTTAGATTTTTATTGTAAGACAGTGGTTATTATTGTCCATTTTTATTACATTTCAACCTTTCGAATGTAGCTATCAAATTTATGTCATGCTTAGAGCTTAGTTCTTGACATTACCATCATAAAATGAATTTGAATTCCATCCAGAATGGTCAGGGTTAGGGTCAGGGTTAGGGTCATGTTCAAGTAACAAACAAGTCACATTTCATCTTCACTAGCCAAGGTTACAGTATGATAACCCTGTCTACACCATAGCGGATCGAACAGGTATTTTAGTGCTTTGTCCTAGTGACATATTGGATTTCACGAGTTCCCACCCTTAGTATATAGTGCCAACTATCCAACAGAATGTAACGGCGGTGCATTGTACAATGGCCAGAAATGGTGGAGGCAATTGATTTAAAAAGGATACTTTGTTAGTTTAAGATTGAAAGGATGACTACGTACCAGATGGAATAGCCATTATAGGTGTATGTGGGTAAAGGGTATTTGTACAAACACAGACCGGCAATGTACAATTTCTTATTTATCAGTCCAGTCAAGTTGTTTGCTCCCCTTGTCTCATTCATGTAGAAACAGTGTTCAAATTTGAACAGCTTAATTTTGATTCAATGAGGTGGCTTGCTACCTCATACATTGAATCCCCTCCATACACCAAAGTTTAGATAATGTTATCACATGGGAACCTTAGCTAGCGAAGATGACATTTGTTGTAAATAATGAATTACATCAGCCTCAACCCTTACCTTAGCTAGCGAAGATGAAATTTGTTGTAAATAATGAATACATCAGCCTCAACCCTAACCTTAGCTAGCGAAGATGACATTTGTTGTAAATAATGAATACATCAGCCTCAACCCTAACCTTAGCTAGCGAAGATGTCATTTGTTGTAAATAATGAATACATCAGCCTCAACCCTTACCTTAGGTAGCGAAGATGACATTTGTTGTAAATAATGAATACATCAGATTCAAGACTTTTCTTCATCCTTGGGAGCCACATTTGCTCATCAGTCAAAGGTCTGGACTGTAATCCAAGTATCACAGGTTTAGTACCCATGGAAGAAAACCGGGGTCAGCTGTCGTTGTGTTCTTTGGAAAGGCACTTAGGTTCCATTCCCTCAGCCTGCTATAGCCAATAAAATGCTGAAAGTGTGCCAACAAAAACCAAACAACCAACTGTTTCTGTATTGTTAAATTTAAGCTTGAGTTATAAATATGATCCCATAAAATGCAAATAGTAGGTTGTACGTATGAGCTCTTGACTTTTCCAGGTTGCGGTCAAGTCTGGGCAGATGGCTACCTCATATGAGGACGTGACTGTGGAAGATGGAAGCAAGATTCATGCCGACATGTTCTTTGATTCAGACAGACGACACCTCTATGCACTTACGGATAGAAAGGTAAATAATTTTAGCATTACTGGTAATAGACCAAAACATCTTTTCGGATGGTTGGCTGCCCATGGCCCGTCTGTCTGATACCATCAGTTTGTTGTTACTACTCCTCCTAAACTGCTTTTAGGATGTCCATGAAATGTTACACATACATTCATCACATGCTATAACCAGTGTTAAATGAAAAAGATGCTCCTTGGTCGACCAATGAAAATGATGCTCCTTGGTCGGCCAATATGGCCACGACAGTGGCCATTTTGAAAATCGTATCACTACTTCTCCTGAATGGATGGTCATATCAGCATCAGTTTACTTTTAATTTGATGTGTCTCAGTGCAGGACAGTGTAATCTGCATGTTTATGTGTCTCAGTACAGGACAGTGTAATCTGCTTGGTCGGCCAATGAAAATGATGCTCCTTGGTCGATGAGCTTGAAGTTTAAGACATATATAATCAAGTTAATTTTCTCCAGTTCCCCATTTGTTGTGTGAAGTTAATGGAAAAGTATTTTGATAAATCAATGATATTTATTTGGTAGTAACACGATGTTAAACATCGCCAGTTGTAGCCTTCGCCAACACTTCTATCTCTAACTCATCTTTACAGTAAATTTTACTATCAGACTTTTCTAAATACATAGAAATGTACCAACTGCTGGGGAAACGTCATTGCAAAGTCTGACATTGACGACATTAAATATACAGTCCATAGTCAGCTTATGTGGAAAGGAGATGTCAGGGCACCAAAACAAAGATAAGCAGGTTTTAAGCATTTTTTTGTCTTTCTTTTATACAAAGGCATATCATTTTAAAGGCTTTTTGTCGGAATTTAAGCGACAGTAATACAAAATTTGTCTTGATACCAACATGTGCAGTTAGGCAAAGTAAGTTGACATTTTTATTCTGTAAATTTAAAGAAGTCATGTGCAAATGTATATGTATTTACTTGCTCATACTTGTTTCTAGAGATACTTCATGTACATGACTATGTCTCATTCAGATGATGCACATTTTCAAAGCCAAAACAGTGTTAATTATGTTGTCAGATTCATTAGTGAACCTTGAGAAGAATACAGTTTATCCAGGCAAAAACATGGAAAACACATGGACATTTTTGTTTCAGAAAGTGTGAGAACCCAGAATGAATTGGCCTTGTAAGCCAAAGTTTTTAGAGTATTCATTTGAAAGCTAAATTGGGGTCTTGGTGATTTTTCTGTTTTTGAGTTTATTGGTACAAGAAAATTGTCTCACAGTATTAACGTGGGTTCATTATTTTATATTCAAGTCTTTTATAAGTTCTGTATAAGTAAAATTTACCATTGGTGGCAAGTTCAAGAGTCAGCAGACACCCCAATTCAGATAATGCATACCCAAAAGTACATAGACTTTCATTCAATAATCACAGGATGAATATAATATTCAGTAGGGATATATGGAGTTTGATGTACAGTAGGCATATGTAGAGTTTGATGTACAGTAGGGATATGTAGAGTTTGATGTACAGTAGGGATATGAAGGTTTGATATAAAGTAGGGGTATGTAAACTTTATAATACAGTAGGTGTGTGTAAAGTTTGTAATATAGTAGGGGTATGTTGAATTTATAATACAGTAGGGATATGTAGAGTTTGTAATGCTGTAGGGATATATAGAGTTTATAATTCAGTTGGGATATGTAGAGTTTATAATACAGTTGGGATATGTAGAGTTTATAATACAGTAGGATTATTTAAAGTTTATAATACAGTTGGGATATGTAGAGTTTGTAATACAGTAGGGATATGTATAGTTTATAATACAGTAGGGGTATGTATAGTTTATAATACAGTAGTCGTATTTAAAGTTTATAATACAGTTGGGATCTGTAGAGTTTGTAATACGGTAGGGATATGTAGAGTTTATAATACAGTATGTGTATGTAGAGTTCATAATATAGTAGGGATATGTAGAGTTTATAATACAGTTGGGATATGTAGAGTTTGTAATACAGTAGGGATATGTAGAGTTTGTAATACAGTAGGGATATGTAGAGTTTATAATACAGTAGGGGAATGTATAGTTTATAATACAGTTGGGATATGTAGAGTTTATAATACAGTTGGGATATGTAGAGTTTATAATACAGTAGGGGTATCTAAAGTTTATAATACAGTTGGGATATGTAGAGTTTGTAATACAGTAGGGATATGTAGAGTTTATAATACAGTAGGGATATGCAGAGTTTGTAATACAGTAGGGATATGTAGAGTTTATAATACAGGATGGGTGTGTAGAGTTTGTAATGCAGTAGGGGTATGTATAGTATATAATACAGTTGGGATATGTAGAGTTTATAATACAGGAGGGGTGTGTACAGTTTATAACGCAGTAGGGTATGTAGAGTTTATAATACAATAAAGACTGCAGTTTTTATTTATATTGCAAAATATCCAATGGCAGATCAGTGGTATACGCCATTTTTTGTGTGACTGTCTTCCTATCTTACGAAAATTAGTGCAGCCATATATTCAGTGTTATCATGTTATTGTGATGTTTTTTATTGTGTTCCTGTTCTAAAGACTTTAAATTTCATCACACCAAGAATGTCCTGATTCATTGTAAATTTCGAAAAGGCTTGTTAGTACCGACTATTATCCATTGTATTAACTGGTAACATTCCCCGACTCAGGAATCGGCCAGACAAAAGGTCACAGAAGGTGTGTTTTGGGCATGGTGTGGATGTGCTGGCATTATCACAGAATGTTATTACTGACAAAAGACCTGCTAGAGCATAAATGATGTAGGAAAGGACAACCACTAGCTAAGGGAGATAACTATAATGGGCAATGGTGTGAATGTGCTGGCATAGTCACAGGATGTTGTCACAGACAAAAGACCTCATCAAGTGGGAATGATATGGGATAGAAAAACCACTGGCTGGTTGAGATAATTATAATGGGTGTTGTATCAGTAGCCATCAAGGCTACATCTTCTGTCCTAGTTATTTTTCTAATAAAGGAGAAAGCTTAAAAAAATGATTTTGCTGCTTGTTCTACTCCCCCTATATGTATATGTGTCAACATTATTTCGTATGGATTATGCTATTTAATAAATAATATTTAAACATACTTGACTATTTTCAAGAATGAAACCATTTTTATTTATGAAATGTAATTGGTCATTTTCTTACTCGAATAGCATCCAATCAAATTACTTCATTTAAGATGCTATGGGAGGACTTAACTTTTCATTGTGAAATGCAGTCCTTCTTGGATTAAATTTCAGATCTGTAGTTCAGTCAATCAGTTCTTATTTATTTAAATATGTGTAAGATCCATTCCACTGCAGTACACAAATTGACACAAGAACCTTTAATTTCTTTTCCATATATTGGTATCCTGGCCATATATTGGTATCCTGGCCATATATTGGAATCCTATCCATATATTGGTATACTGGCCATATATTGGTATTCTGGCCATATATTGGCATCCTGGCCATATATTGGCATTCTGGCCATATATTGGTATCCTGGCCATATATTGGCATCCTGAACTGGCTTGGGATTAATATGCTTTATTGGTCTGTGATAAAGCTCTACATATAGCAAGGACAGTAAAACAAACAATACTACTATAGTACAATCTTTTTTTGTATATTTTCTGTTTAAATACCTCTCTTTCTCATCAGGGGAATTCCCATCCTTTTTCCAAACTGCCATTGTAAAGCCTCTGCTGAAGAAACCAACACTTGACCATAACGATTTAAAGAACTACCGCCCAGTTTCTAATCTCCCATTCATATAAAAAATCTTAGAAAAGGTTATTCTATCCCAGCTTGTATCTCATCTAAATTCAAACAGTCTTTTTAGCAATGTACAATCGGCATATGACCCTTGCCACAGTACTGAAACTACTCTTCTAAAAGTAGTTAGTGACATTCTGCATTGGATAGCGGACATATTAGTCCTCACCCTCCTTGATTTCTCTGCAGCATTTGACACAATAGATCATGATATATTACTTCACTGTCTCCAGCATGTATTTGGCATTCATGATACAGCCTTACTGTGGTTCGAGTCCTACTTAGTCAACATGACACAAATTGTATCTGCAAATGGAATACACTCCAGCCCAGTTGATCTATGTTGTGATGTTCTACAGGGGTCTGTTCATGGACATGTTCTCTTCATTATGTACACTCAGTCTCTCTCAAGTGTCATATATCATCATCCAGTGTCTCACCAATTGTACGCTGATGACACCCAAATATACAAATCTAGCCACCCAACTGAAGTTGATGCTACCATCCAAGGTGTAGAGGCCCCTACAAAACGATCATGAATAATTCATGAACTGGCATGAACCGCTCTTGAATGGCTCATGCACCATTCATGAAAATTCATCAAAAGGTTCATGAACTATTCATGAATCTGCATGAACTGAAAATGGTCAGTTCATGGAATTACGAATTCACGAACACTTCATAAAAGTTCAGAAATTGGATCATGATCATTCATGAACAAAGTTTCTCAAGGACTCATGACTTCATGAACAGTGCCTATAAAAAAATGTAGTACCTGACAAAGTCAAAAATACCTATTTCATCCCGAATCATAAAATAACCTTAGATGTGGGGGTTTTAATACAGTATAAAATGCAACATATCTTAAAAACGGTGTTTAGTTTCAGATAATTTTTTAATATGCAACAAAGATCATGTAAACTGACAAGCAATACTATTATTTTTGCTCTTAGAAATACATTTTGTATGTTTTGTAATTTTTCTTTGAAGTTTTTCAAGAGATATTGGGGCAGTTGTGTGCTGCAGTGAATCAACTGTCTTTCAACTGGGGTTTCTCCTGACCAATCTTTTTCCTAGAGACTGACCTGTCTGATAACTCTTGTTAAGATTTTCAGGGCTTATAATTTAAAAAAATCCTGCACATTATCACTACTGAATGTCTCCATCTGCAACTTAAGCTGTTCCATCTGATTACTGTTTGGATCTTTAATAATAATAATAATAATAATAATAATAATAATAATAATAATAATAACAATAATGAATGAGGACTTTGTATAGCGCCTAATCTTTAAAAACTCTAAGCGCTTTACAACATTAGACAACACCTATAAGATACAAAAACATATAATAATATCATTACAAAAGCAAACACCATGAAATTAGAAAAACATTAAAAAATAAAAAAAATGCTGAGAATATGTCAGGTAGGAATCATTATTAGGTCTTTAAGTTTGTTCTTGCCGTCGAAATAAGTGAGTTTTGACAGCCCTCTTGAATGTGATCACTGTGTCTTTGTGTCTAAGTTCAGTGGGCAATTCATTCCACGATGCTGGGCCTTGGTATGCAAAAGAACGCTGTCCATATGACTTTGTTTTCATACTTGGAATAATGAGTATACGATTGTCAGAAGAGGAGCATAAGTATATTGCTGTGTGTACACATGGGTTAGATCAGATAGGTATGTTGGACTAGAGTCCTACAGTGAAACGTAGCACAGAGAACAAATATTTTTTTTTTATTCTGGATCGAATGGATGGCCAGTGTATGGTACAGAGCAGCGGGGAGGTGTGCTCTGATCGTGGTACTCTAAGTATGATCCAAGCAACTGTGTTCTGAACTTTTTGAAGTTTCTGGAGTAGATATTGAGATGAATCAGACAGAATTGAATTACAATAGTCCAGTCTTGAAAGTACTAATGAACACACAAGTGTTTTAGTGGCATCAACTGAAAGATATTTGTGAATTGAGCTGATTCGTCTCAGCTCAAGAAATGAAGCCTTGCATATGCTCATGACATGTTGTATGTATCTTCCAGATTTGAATGATAAGGGGACACTGTCACCAACCCTCATAAGTCTGTGTGCCCTCCAGATTTTAATGATATTGGGTCACTTTGATTAAAATCAGATCTCTGCCATTTTACATGAACATCTGATTGAACATTTAGGGGTTATGTTTTGGTGACCTATGTTATTACCATAGTTGCTAATTTTATGAGCCAATCAGATGAAGTCTTACACATTCACGGTTCGTGAAACTGAGCAGTATGGCTGAAGAGTATCAATGTGTGACAAATGATTTGTTTAACTTTCATATTTCATGAATGGTTGCAATTAGATCTGCACGTATGAAAACTGTAAAATTGGGAATCTCTGCTCTGTATGGTGCATAAGATTACAACATAAGTCATGTTAATTGGGAATGCCTGTTCTGTATGGTTTATAAGATTACAACACAGTTGGCTGCATGTGAATTGGGAATGCCTTCTCTGTATGGTTTATAAGATTACAACACAGTTGGCTGCATGTGAATTGGGAATGCTTGTTCTGTATGGTTTATAAGATTACAACACAGTTGGCTGCATGTGAATTGGGAATGACCTCTCTGTATGGTGTATAATATTACAACACAGTTGGCTACATGTGAATTGGGAATGCCCTCTCTGTATGGTGTGTAAGATTACAACACAGTTGGATGCATGTGAATTTGGAATACCTGCTCTGTATGGTGTATAAGATTACAACACAGTTGTCTGCATGTGACTTGGGAATACCTGGTCTGTATGGTGTATAGGAAAGTGGGAAAGTGGTTGCAAATCATTGATTGTTATGATATTTTTGATCTTATTAATGAGCTGTATATTGTACATACTGTTAACGAGCCGTATATTGTACAAACTATTAATGAGCTGTATATTGTACATACTATTATTGAGCTGTATATTGTACACAATATTAATGAGCTGTATATTGTACATGATATCAATGAGCTGTATATTGTACATAATATTAATGAGCCGTATATTGTACATACTATTAATGAGCTGTATACTGTACATAATATTATTGAGCTGTATACTGTACATACTATTAATGAGCTGTATATTGCACATAATATTATTAAGCTGTATATTGTACATAATACTAATGAGCTGTATATTGTACATAATATTATTGAGCTGTATATTGTACATAATATTATTGAGCTGTATATTGTACATAATAATAATGAGCTGTATATTGTACAAAATATTAATGAGCTGTATATTGTACATAATATTATTGAGCTGTATATTGTGCATAATATTAATGAGCTGTATACTGCACATACTATTATTGAGCTGTATACTGTACATACTGTGCATGATATTAATGAGCTGTATACTGTACATAATATTAATGAGCTGTATACTGCACATATTATTGAGCTGTATATTGTACATAATATTATTGAGCTGTATATTGTACATAATATTATTGAGCTGTATATTGTACATACTATTAATGAGCTGTATATTGTACATAATATTATTGAGCTGTATATTGTACATAATATTATTGAGCTGTATATTGTACATAATATTACTGAGCTGTATATTGTACATACTGTTAATGAGCTGTATACAGCACATAATATTATTGAGTTGTATACTGTATATAATATTAATGAGCTGTATACTGCACATATTATTGAGCTGTATATTGTACATAATATTATTGAGCTGTATATTGTACATAATATTATTGAGCTGTATATTGTACATACTATTAATGAGCTGTATATTGTACATAATATTATTTAGCTGTATATTGTACATAATATTATTGAGCTGTATATTGTACATACTGTTAATGAGCTGTATACTGCACATAATATTATTGAGCTGTATACTGTACATAATATTAATGAGCTGTATACTGCACATATTATTGAGCTGTATATTGTACATAATATTATTGAGCTGTATATTGTACATAATATTATTGAGCTGTATATTGTACATACTATTAATGAGCTGTATATTGTACATATTATTAATGAGCTGTATATTGTACATAATATTATTGAGCTGTATATTGCACATAATATTATTGAGCTGTATATTGTACATACTATTAATGAGCTGTATACTGCACATACTATTATTGAGCTGTATACTGTACATACTATTAATGAGCTGTATAGTGTACATAATATTATTGAGCTCTATATTGTACATAATATTAATGAGCTGTATACTGTACATAATATTAATGAGCTGCATATTGTACATAATATTAATCAGCTATATATTGTACATGATAAGTGCAGTGGCTCATTAGTGAAAGCATTGGTCTTGTGACCAGAAGGATGTAGGCTTGATTCCCATTATTGTCAGATAAGCCCATATCAGCTTCTGTGGTAACTCTTTGGGCAAGTAATTTGTTTCTACCCTCTTCTTGCCTAAGCAGATATATATATATATATATATATATATATATATATATATATATATATATATATATATATATATATATATATATATATATATATATATATATATATATATATATATATATATATATATATATAGATACATACATACATACATACATACAAGTCGTATGATTTAACCTTCAAAGTGTTGCTATAATGTAAAACACCAAAAGGAAGAACAAGCCAACTATGCATCCGCATTTGTACAATAATGTCTTTATATGCCTTTTTCATTAGAGACATTGGCATTTATTCATTTTTGATATCCATATCTTGCCATTTATTGACAGACATTGCCTCTGTTCACTTTTAATATCCATACCTTGCCATTTATTGACAGACATTGCCTCTATTTATTTTAATATCCATACCTTGTCATTAATTCATTTTTAATAGCCATACCTTTTCATTTATTATTTGAATAATGATTCTAGATTATAACAAAATTAAAAGCATATCAATGTGCAACCATGATCATGCATGTTAATTTCCATGTCATTTATTTGCGATGGATGGGGATGATATCGAATCTTGACTCCACTCTTCATCACATGCAAGAGAACAAAGGGCTGATGATAACGATTTGCCGTTGGGGAATTAGGGATTGTTTTTGCAAATGACCCATAAATAATTTATTCAAATTTTCAGCTCCCTTCAGAATATGAAATTGAGTCAGTTGATGAAGTGAGAAATATTTGTTTATTGTCTGTAACAATTGCTTATGAATTCATCAGGTCATAGCTGTCATAACAGGCAAATCTGTTTTACATGAGAAAACTAGGGGAAATACTCTGTGAAAACATCCATAAATGTGAAAGCTATGAGTTTATCTAGCAAGATTTTGGAGCAGAAGGAAGTGAGCTTTACAATTTGACATTTGGGAATGGTTATAAGTGTTGAATTTAAGCTCAGTAAAAGTTTATTGTCCAGCTTGGTAAATAATTTTTATAATAGAACTGTCATAAGATATAAAAAGATTCTTTATCATGCATACTCATTGTTTCGTTAATTTCATATTTTTAATGTTACTTTTCATTTTCAAGAAGAAACATTTGTTGATTTCAGCCACAAGTAGCTAATGAGCTTAATGAGGCAAGGTTAACTTGTAGAAGGGTACTCCAAAGATCCTGTCAGCACTGAGGCTCAAACGTGTGACCTACTTTTGGCAATTTACAAAACATTTGACGATATTATGTCAGATTTTAAAGCTAAATTGCTGATATAAAAATAATAAATTTATAAAAATTTGTCTTGAGAAAGATTTTCAGTCACAGATATTCTTAATGGTCGGCATAGCAGAACTGTGACATGGCTTGTACAAGTTTAAAAAGTCCTTGCTTTTGAGAGGTTGTATTGAAAACTTTAATTTTTGCAAAGTTTTCTTTATCCTTAATGGTTTGGGACATAACTGTACAGTATGACAGCCTTTCACTATCACCAGTTGCAGAAACTTGAGATTAATTATCAGAAATAGTTCACCAATCTGATAATAATAATAATCCCTATTTGGCCATAGCAAAATTTATTGATCAAAAATTCACTTTGAAATTAAGACCAATGAAAAATGAGCTTGTCACAACTGAAAAAGGATGGACCAGTGAAGAGTTAGATTTGATAATATTATGTGCATAACGTAATTAAGGTCATGATGATTGGAATTGTAACACATTCCTTCCTTGATTAAGACCATTTCACAGTTTCATGGATTCTGCCATGCAAGATGATTGGTCTTGGTTTATCATTGTCCTGTGTCTTCAAGATCATGTGTCAAATATGGCAGCCTGTTGCAAATTTAGATGTCAAGATCATGATTCAAATTTGGCAGTCTGTTGCAAATTAAAATGTCAAGATCATGAGTCAGATTTGGCAGTCTGTTGTAAATTTAAATGTCAAGAACATGTGTCAAACTTGGCAGTGTGTTGCAATTTAAATGTCAAGAGAAAACTTATAATTGGTTGGAATTGAAACTGCTCCTCTGCCTTGCACCAGGCAATATGTGAAAGGTCATCTGATAATGGCAGAGATATTGCTGCAGTTGTGGTGCTTAAAAATAAAAATTGGGAAGTTACAAACATGCTGTTGGAACTTATGTAAACATTTAATCCTGCATGTCTATTTGAGTGTATGTCATCATCTAGTTAGTCCTACATGTCTATTGAATGTCAGAGTCTAGGTACTCTGGCATATCTATTGAATGTCAGCATCTAGGTACTCTGGCATGTATATTTAATGTCAGCATCTAGGTACTCTGGCATATCTTTTGAATGTCATCATCTAGTTAGTCCTGCATGCTTATTGAACGTCAGAGTCTAGGTACTATGGCATGTCTATTAAATGTCAACATCTACCGGTAGGTCGACTGGCATATATATTGAATGTATGTTATCATCTAGGTACTCTGACATTCTCTTGAACATCAACATGTAGGTACTCTTGCATGTCTATTGAATGTCCCCATCTAGGTACTCTGGCATGTCTTTTGAATGTCAGAGTCTAGGTACTCTGGCATGCCCATTGAATATCAACATCTAGGTACTCTGGCATGCCTATTGAATGTCAATATCTAGGAACTCTGGCTTGTCTATTGAATGTCAACATTTGGGTCCTCTGGCATGTCTATTGAATATCAACATCGACCGGTAGGTCCTCTGGCATGTCTATCGAATGTATGTTATAATCTAGGTACTCTGGTATGTCTATTGAATGTCACCATCTATGTACACTGGCATGTATATTTAATGTCAACATCTAGGTACTCTGGCATGTCCATTAAATGTCAGCATCTAGGTACTCTGGCATGTCTATTAAATGTCAAAATTAAAGGTACTCTGGCATATCTATTGAATGTCAACATCTAGGTACTCTGGCGTGTCTATTGAATGTATGTCAGCATCTAGGTACTCTGGCATGTCCAATGTGACCCTGCTGTGCTTTAAAAAGTCTTGCTTTTTGGTAAACTGTTGTATTACAGTCATGAAAGAATATTCATTCTAAATATGTGCAGTACTCTGACAAGTGTAGGGAACCTCTGTGATTTTGTACTTAGTGACTTACTCTCAGTGGGATGACATGGAGTTTGTCTTGGGGCACTGCACTTTACTTGCATTGCCATGGCTTTGAGTAGCCTTTCGTGTTCTGACATGTCACTAAACATTGACCCTTCTCACAAGTGTAGAAACATAAATACCTTTGAATACACATGAAAAGAGTAAATGAAAACTATGTTTATTTCAGCTGCATTCAACATTAAATACACATATCTTTAGAGGTACATTTAGACATGAAATCGGGGACCCGGTGGCCAAGTGGTCTAATGTTCTTGTCTTTACTGTTCACTGCCATCTCATTTCTCTCCTCGTGGGTTTGAATCTTGGGCTCAGCCAATGTGGGTATGTGAATAAGCTTGTCAGTAGCTTCCCACGGGTTGGTTGTTCTTATTGGGGTTTCCCAGGTTTCTTTTTAATGAATCCTCTATTTGCTAACAGTCCAATTTTTTTTTTGTAGTCCTCTTTTCTCCAAAGTTCCTCAAAAATAAAACCATCTTTAATGATAAAAGAATCCCTAATCTCAAAACGTTTTGTCCAATTTTTCTTCAAGAAAGCTTTTCTCAGTAATAAGTTCACTTGTCAAAAATGTTTTCAGGGCAGATCACTTGTCCTGGTCTTAACATGGGATAAATACAGAAAGCTCTATGGAATATTGTCCTGGTCTTAACATGGGATAATAAATACAGTAAGCTCTTTGGAATATTGTCCTGGTCTTAACATGGGATAAATACAGTAAGCTCTTTGGAATATTGTCCTGGTCTTAACATGGGATAAATACAGTAAGCTCTATGGAATATTGTCCTGGTCTTAACATGGGATAAATACAGTAAGCTCTATGGAATATTGGCTCTGGTTCAAGATATTTATGTCTTTTGTTGAAATATGTAAATAAAATGAAGATGAAAATTGTATGATTCAGCCATCGATCACCAAAACTCGACTACACTACGAAATTTGAAAGACTTTGGGAATATGTATAAAAATGATTGTCATATCAATTAATTTGTTTTGCCCAAAAAGAGATCATAGTATTTTACACAGATCAATATAACTCTACAGGATGTGAGTAATACAGCAAACCTTTTCATAAATCCTTCAGCCGGTCACCATGCTGTATCTGTGTTATGCCACTGAGATTAATGTTTAAGACACTGATACTGTATCTGTGTTATGCCACTGAGATTAATGTTTAAGACACTGATACTGTATCTGTGTTATGCCACTGAGATTAATGTTTAAGACACTGATCTCTATTGATGGAGCTCTGGCACTACCATCCTGAACAAAATGAAAAGCATCAGTAAGAACAAATTCTTTTTTGATTCTGTGTAGAAGAATTTGCAAATTTGGCACAACTGAATTTATTCATATTTTCAGAGAGTACCAATCAAGTTATGCAAATTAAAAAATTAATTTTTTTTCTTCAAGTAAACTGAATTAGATATTTAGGAGAATTTAAAGAAAATAACCTTTTGAATTATCCCATTCAGTAGTATTCATAATAATGCTATTCAGGTTAGTCCTCAACCAGTACCATGATTTGGTTAAGGTCATCCTTAACTGGACACATTACACATTGTACACTGGTCTTCACTATAATGAGGGTAACTATTAAAGTTTTCCTTGGAAAAATAGGTAGGGTCACCTTATTTTGGGGTTTGTTATATGGAAATATATGATCTAGTAAGGATAATGGGATCCGTGACCATCCCTGTGATATATCAAGGACTGTGTTGTATTGACTTACTTTGTAACGGGATCCATGACAATTTCCTTGCTATATCACAGACTGTGTTGTATTGAGGTACCTTGTAATGGGATCCTTGATGGTATTCCCATGATATATCACAGACTGTGTTGTATTTAGGTACTTTGTAATGGGATCCGTGATGGAATTCACATGACATATCAAGGACTGTGTGGTATCGTGGTACTTTGAATGGGATCAATGACCTTTCCGCATGCTATATCACAAACTGTGTTTTGTTTTTCTAGAGAATCAGGGAAACTATATTTGCCAAAATAATTTTCGAAAAAACGTATGCTGTAATTTTGATTGTTTGCTTGTAAAAATTGTATGTCACTATTATATGATGAATATACAATAAAAGGACAGAATCCACACAAATTGGATGCCACTATAAAACATAACAAGGACAAAATCCACACAAATTGGATACCACTATAACACAATAAAATGACAGAATCCACACAAATTGGATGCCACTATAAAACAATAAAATGACAGAATCCACACAAATTGGATGCCACTATAAAACATAGCAAGGACAAAATCCACACAAATTGGATACCACTATAACACAATAAAATGACAGAATCCACACAAATTGGATGCCACTATAACACAATAAAATGACAGAATCCACACAAATTGGATGCCACTATAAAACAATAAAATGACAGAATCCACACAAATTCGATGCCACTATAAAACATAACAAGGACAAAATCCACACAAATTGGATACCACTATAACACAATAAAATGACAGAATCCACACAAATTGGATGCCACTATCACACAATAAAATGACAGAATCCACACAAATTGGATGCCACTATAAAACAATAAAATGACAGAATCCACACAAATTGGATGCCACTATAAAACATAACAAGGACAAAATCCACACAAATTGGATACCACTATAACACAATAAAATGACAGAATCCACACAAATTGGATGCCACTATAACACAATAAAATGACAGAATCCACACAAATTGGTTGCCACTTTAACACAAAAAAGGACAGAATCAACACAAATTGGATGCCACTATAACACAATAAAAGGACAGAATCCACACAAATTGGACGCCACTATAACACAATAAAAGGACATAATCGGATAATAAAAACAGCAAGCTCTATGGATTATTGGCCTTGTCTTAACATGGGATTTTAATACAGTACGCTCTATGGAGTATTTGCCTAGTCTTAACATGGGAAAAATACAGAAAGCTCTATGGAATATTGTCCTGGTCTTAGCATTGGATAAATACAGTAAGTTCTATGGAATATTGTCCTGGTCTTAACATGGGATAAATACAGAAAGCTCTATGGAATATTGGCCTTGTCTTAACATGGGATAATAAATACAGCAAGCTGTATTGAATATTGTCCTGGTCGTAGCATGTAGTACGCTCTATGGAATATTGTCCTAGTCTTAACATAGGATAAATACAGTACGCTCTATGGAATATTGTCCTGGTCTTAACATGGGATAAATACAAAAAGCTCTATGGAATATTGGCCTTGTCTTAACATGGGATAAATACAGTAATCTCTGTGGAATATTGGCCTTGTCTTAACATGGGATAAACACAGTACGCTCTGTGGAATATTGTCCTCTCCTTAATATGGGATAAAAACAGTAATCTCTATGGAATATTGTCCTGGTCTTGACATGGGATAAATACAGTAAGCTAATGGAATATTGGCTCTGGTTCAAGATACTTGTCTTTTGGTGAAATATGCAAATAAGATGAAGACAAAATTGTATGATTCAGACATCGATCACCAAAACCACAAAAATATAGTTCGCTCTATGGAGTATTTGTCAGGTCTTGACATGGGATAAATACAGTACGCTCTTTGGAATATTGTCCTGGTCTTAACATGGGATAAATACAGAAAGCTCTATGGAGTATTGACCTAGTCTTAACATGGGATAAACACAGTACGCTCTATGGAATATTGTCCTGGTCTTAACATGGGATAAACACAGAAAGCTCTATGGAATATTGGCCTTGTCTTAACATGGGATAAACACGGTACGCTCTATGGAATATTGTCCTGGTCTTAACATGGGATAAACACAGAAAGCTCTATGGAATATTGGCCTTGTCTTAACATGGGATAAACACGGTACGCTCTATGGAATATTGTCCTGGTCTTAACATGGGATAAATACAGTAATCTCTGTGGAATATTGTCCTGGTCTTGACATGGGATAAATACAGTAAGCTAATGGAATATTGGCTCTGGTTCAAGATATTTGTCTTTTGTTGAAATATGTAAATAAGATGAAGACAAAAATTGTATGATTCAGACATCGATCACCAAAACCAAAAAATACAGAAAGCTCTATGGAATATTGGCCTGGTCTTAACATTGGATATATACAGTAAGTTCTATGGAATATTGGCCTGGTCTTAACATGGGATAAATACAGAAAGCTCTATGGAATATTGGCCTGGTCTTAAAATGGGATAATCAATACAACAAGCTGTATGGAATATTGTCCTGATCTTAGCATGAGATAAATACAGTAAGCTGTATGGCGTATTCGCCTAGTCTTAACATGGGATAAATACAGTACGCGCTATGGAATATTGTCCTGGTCTTGACATGGGATAAATACAGTAAGCTAATGGAATATTGGCTCTGGTTCAAGATATTTATGTCTTTTGTTGAAATATGTAAATAAGATAAAGACAAAAATTGTAGGATTCAGACATCGATCACCAAAACTTGACTACACTACCAAATTTGAAAGACTTTGGGAACTATGTATAAAAATGATTGATATATCAATTAATTTTTTTAGCCCAAAAAGGGATCATAGTATTTTACACAGATCAATATAACTCTACAGGATGTGAGTAATACAGCAAACGTTTTCGTAAATCAGCCGGTCACCATACTGTATCTGTGTTATGCCACTGAGATTAATGTTTAAGACACTGATGCTGTATCTGTGTTATGCCACTGAGATTAATGTTTAAGACACTGATACTGTATCTGTGTTATGCCACTGAGATTAATGTTTAAGACACTGATCTCCTTTGCTGGAGCTCTGGCACTACCATCCTAAACAAAATGAAAAGCATCAGTAAGAACAAATTCTTTTTTGATTCCGTGTAAAAGAATTTGCAAATTTGACTCAGCTGAGTTTATTCTTAATTTTACAGAGACCATCGGTTTATGCAAATTCAAAAAAAAATCTCAAGTAAACTGAATTAGATATTTAGTTGAATTTAAAGAAAATAACCTTTTGAATTATCCCATTCAGTAGTATTCATAATAATGCTATTCAGTTTGGTCCTAAGTCAGTACCATGATTTTTGTTAAGGTCATCCTTAACTGGACACGTTACACATTGTACAGTGGTCTTCACTATAATGAGGAAAACTATTAAAGTTTCCCTTGAAAAAATAGGCAGGGTCACCTTATTCTTGGGTCTGTTATATGGAAACATATGATCTAGTAAGGATAATGGGATCCATGACTATTTCCATGATGTATCAGGGACTGTGTTGTATTGAGGTACTTTGTTAAGGGAGGTATGACCATTTCCAAGGACCACTGTATTAGTTGTATACTTATATTGATCAACTCCAGTATTTTGTAGTCACTCATGTTATAAAAGTGTTATCAATTATTTCCTTTTATATAGTGTTCATGCAACTGTGAATATTGTAAACCCCAATTTGATGCTATATTATTGTTCAGTATAACAAGGTTTGTGCTGTTATATTATGATTTCAAGCAAACAGCAGTGACCTGATCTGATGCTAAATTACAGTATTCTGTGTAAGGTACCTCACTATGAGACAATTTTATATGGCAAGTATAGTCATGAATCCTATTTCATTATTTTATACTAATATTATATTTAAATATCTCACTGTAAAGCAACCCTCCTTATAAGGCAATCCATTTTAATGGCTTCTGTCAAAAATGTTATAGTGAGGGTGTGGTATATGTGACATGACTGTGCTGTTCGCATACATAATATACTTAATTAAGTAGGGCATGTGTTTACAATAAAAATTTCATTGTAAATAGCAGACAGGTTTTTTAAAAATCTGGGAAACTTCATTTGTGAAAATAATTTTTGAAAAATATATGCTGTAAATGTGACCATTTGCTTGCAAATATTGCATGTCATTATGAACCAACAGAATCCACACAAATAGCAAGTCACCATAACACAGTCAAAATGACAATCCACACAACTTGCATGTCATTATAACACATTAAAATAACAAAATCCACACAAATAGCAAGTCACCATAACACAGTCAAAATGACAATCCACACAACTTGCATGTCACTATAACACATTAAAATAAGAAAATCCACACAAATAGCAAGTCACCATAACACGGTCTAAATGAAAATCCACACAACTTGCATGTCACATTAAATTAAGAAAATCCACACAAACTGCAAGTCACCATAACACAGTCAAAATGACAATCCACACAACTTGCATGTCACTATAACACATTAAAATAACAAAATCCACACAAATAGCACGTCACCATAACACAGTCAAAATGACAATCCACACAACTTGCATGTCACTATAAAACATTAAAATAACAAAATCCACACAAATTGCATGTCACTGTAACGCAGAAAAATGACAAAATCCACAAAACTTGCATGTCACTGTAGCACAGAAAAATGACAAAATCCACACAATTTGCATGTCACTATAATACAGTAAAATGACAGATTCCACACAAATTGCATGTTACTATAAGACAGTAAAATGATAGAATCCACACAAATTGCATGTCAATACAACACAATAAAATTACGAATCCACACAAATTGCATGTCATTATAAGACAATAAAATGAATGAATCCACACAAATAACATGTCATTATAAGACAATAAAATGAATGAATCCATACAAATAACGCCTTTATAGACAATAAAATGACAGAATCCACATGAATTGGATGTCACTATAACACAATAAAGTTACCAAATCCACACAACTTTAACAACAACTAAAAGACTGAAACCACACAAATTACATGTCATTATAACACAACAAAAAGACTGAAACCACACTAATTGCAAGTCATTATAACACAACAAAAAGACTGAAACCACACAAATTACATGTCATTATAACACAACAAAAAGATTGAAACCACACAAATTGCATGTCATTATAACACAACAAAAAGACTGAAACCCCCCAAATTGCATATCATTATAACACAATGAAATGGCTGAATCCACACAAATCTGAAGATGCTGAAATATTATGATTTATGTTATTTCAAAGAAGAATTATGTGCCTATGCATTTGTCCTTTAGGGTCCACAGTTCATTTGTTTGTCCTCTAAAATCTGTAGTTTTCTGGATGTCCTTTAAGGTCTACAGTTCATTGGTTGTCCTCTGTGATCAATAATTTATTGGTTACCCTCTATGGTACACAGCTTATTGGTTTTCCTTTAGGGTCCACAGTTCATTGCTTGTCCTCTGTAATCAGCAATGTATTAGTTGTCCTTTATAGTACACCACTGGTTGTCCTTTAGGTCCACATTTCATTGGTCGCCCTATAGGGTCCACAGTTCATTAGTTGACCTTTGCGGTCTACAGTTCATTGGTTGTCCTTTAGGGTCCACAGTTTATTGGTTGACCTTTAGGGTCTACAGTTTATTTGTTGTCTTTTAGGGTCTACAGTTCATTGGTTGACCTTTAGGGTCCACAGTTCATTGGTTGACCTTTAGGGTCTACAGTTTATTGCTTGCCCACTATGGTACACAGCTCAAGGGTTGTCCTATATGGTCCATGGTTCATTGTTTGTTATTTACATGAATTTAGTCTTTAATTGTGAGGCTATTACCATAACAAGATTTATTTTGTTCTTCTTTCAAAGATATTGTGTTGTTTGCTCTGCAATATTTTGTATCGGTGAAACAATAAAAAGTAGTTGTGTAAACTTGTTACATATGTATCCAGAAAATACTTATATAAAATATAATTTATCTGCATCTATGTCATTTTTCTTCCAGATTTACAAGTTAAAGGTTCAGGAATGCATGCAGTACACCACATGCAAGTCTTGTCTGGGTGCTTCTGATCCATACTGTGGTTGGTGTTCTTTAGAAAGCAAGTGAGTACCAGTCCATAATTATTCAAATTGAGGTTTGTTATTAGCTCTACTGGACATAGACCTTCAGAGCTTGTGGGGATTGCCTTTTGTCTCTCATCTGTCATCACATCTGTCTAACTGGTCCAAACAATGACAGTAGTTGTGCTAAGATAACCAATATCACAATCATAGTGGCCATCTTGAAGATTTTGTTATTGGTACTCTGCCAAAAATGGTCATATCGACATGCAAGTATCATTAAAAGACTTCTGGTGTATATTAGTCCTTAAAAACAAGGTGCCAATCTGACCTCAAATATGGCTGCCATGGTGGCCATCTTGTAAATCTTGTTATTGCTATTCCTCACAAATGGAATTTCATATCAACATAAGATTTTCACTAAAAGACTTCTTATGTCTAATTAGTCATGAATGAAATGGTGCTGATCTGAGATCCAGTATGGCCACCATGGAAGTCATATTGAAAATTTTGTTATTGCTATTCATATATGGAAGGTCATATTGAAGCCGACTTTCACTAGAAGATTTGTATAGTGTCTAGTTCCTTTTAAAGGAAATTCTTGCCAAGATCCAAGCCAATATTGTTACCCTGGCAACCTTCTTCAAAATCTTGTTATTGCTAATCTGTCAAAATGGAAGGTCATGTTGACTTTCAGTTTTCACCAGAAAACTTATTATGGTATTTGGTTGAAAATGGTGCTGATCTGACATCTTACATAGCCAATTTGACTACCATCTTGAAAATCTGTTATTGTTACTTCTCCTGAATGGATGGTCATATCAGCATAGGTAATTCAAGAGTATCAGAGATGGTTTCAACACCTGGCAGTGAAAATAAGAATAAAATCATATTTAGTGGATTCCCGAAGAAGAAAAAAATTGTAAGTTAGTAGATTATCAGTTTCATGGAGGACTCTTGTTTTCCTTTATTTCCCATGCTCTAACCCTTATCACTAATCCTAATCCCTAAGCCATGCAAAATTTGTTCTGGTGATTAGTGCTTTTATTTTTGTGTCAAAAATTATGTTGGGTGATTTACAAACTTGTGTAAAAAGACCACTCAGGGTTTTACACAAAATAGTTTTTATAGCTGGACATCAGGAAATACCATGGACTGAGGGTAGATTGGAGCTTACAGCGCTGTTAAATGGCTAAATTCTCATTTTATAATCACTTTGGGAATAATTATCAATAAAGAGAATTTTCACTGAAGTTGTTTGATTTTTGTCTTGGTGTAAATTACCTTTATTCTCAAGATACCCAACTTCTGAAAGATAATTACTATTTTCCAAGACGTTTCAACAAGCATCAGATAAAGGTGAAAAACTTTGTGTATTACATGACTGCTTTTGTTGTTGTTGATTTACACCAAAACAAGATTCCGTTATTTAATAAACTCAGGACATTTATTTCATGAAACAACAATCAGTGTCCAAAAGTAATATTGTAGTTAGTATTATTCTATAGCTTGTTATATAGGAAAATATTGATGCTTTTATTTCATTGCAAGTAATAGTGAAATTTCTTCTCATCAATGAAGAAATCACAGAGTGAATTTTAAGTTATGGAACTCACTTCTTCATAAAACGTATGTGTACAGATTTTTTTATTTAAAACGTGCTCATTTCACTTGGTTGCCTTGCCATCTTTGATCACATTTGTGAATAAGCAGTCTAATTTGATATAGTTTATGTGTATCACTTACATCATAATATTTATAACAATGTTGATTGATCAGTTGAAAAGAGTTGACCTGTCATGTGACCATGACCATGAAATGTTGTTATAAGTAGGCATTGATGACATTTTCATTGATCCAAATTTTATTGCAGTGTACTTAGAATGTTTTGGGGAAGAAAATATATGACTTCTTTTTAAAAGTTGAGAATTGTATGGCGTTGGTTCACATTTATGGGTACTAGACACTATATTGACCTTGGATCAAGGGATATATTGAGGTTACATTTAAAAGTTTTGATTGTGATTTTCTTGATCTTCAACAAAGAGGGATCAATTTTGTGGATATTTTTCTATTAAAAAGGAATGGGATCCATCCATGCCTGACCCCTTATTACAAGCAGGTTCGTGAGTTATCTGGGTACAAGTTAGCAGGGGAGTATTGGGAAGATATTTATAACTTTCATTTCTTTTACATCACTTCAAGTAAACAGTGACTGGGAAACACTGTAGCATATGATGAATCCAAAATGATAGCCTACTTTATACTTGGTATCCTCTCAACGTGGGCCACACTGGCACCTAAACATTAAGATGAGCTTATCAGTTTGGCATATTTTCCAAAATAATGATGACTATAAGAGCTCATATCCATAATTAAAATAAATCAACTGTGCAAAACAGTTAGAGTATACAGAGATTTACCAGACAGTTGCAGGGTTTATACCAATAAATGGAGAGACCAAGAAAACATTGGGGCAATGAGACTGCCCATTTCCATCCAGCCTGGATGGAATTTCTCATCCTTGTTTTACTCATAGAATATAAACCTCTCCGGTGGCTGAAGTGGTTAGAGTGTTTGCCTCAGATGCAGGAGGTTGAGGGTTTGAACTCCAGACGAGTTATTATCTACACCTAATATGTCCACCACAGCAGCTAATCTGAAAATCGTGTTATTGCCAAAGAATATCAGATATGATTTAAGACACTCTAGCAGTTCAAATGAGGAAATGGTCTTATCTTGAATTGCTCACAATTATTTTTGCTCTGTAGAGTGTCGGTTCCTTCAAAGGACTTTTGTCCTGTAGAGATGAACAATTTCCCACATAACCTTTCAGTTTTAAAATGGACTCTAAAATGATCAGAATGGAATAATGAAATATGCTAGTGATATTGGATCTTATTTATGTATCATGCTAAATCAAAATAGACCTTTTATGGAAAATATATCTGAGGCCAAGAATTGAACTGGACCTATTTCAGACCTTTAATAGGAATATTTGACGAAATTGATTAGATAATTCATCCCCTTTTAATGGAAATGAAATTGATTAGATAATTTACCCTCTTTTGATGGAAATGAAATTGATTAGATAATTTACCTCCTTTTGATGGAAATAAAATTGATTAGATAATTTATCCTCTTTTGATGAAAATGAAATTGATTAGATAATTTACCCCCTTTTGATGGAAATAAAATTGATTGGATAATTTATCCTCTTTTGATGAAAATGAAATTGATTAGATAACTTACCCTCTTTTAATGGAAATGAAATTGATTAGATAATTTACCCCCTTTTGATGGAAATAAAATTGATTAGATAATTTACCCCCTTTTGATGGAAATAAAATTGATTGGATAATTTATCCTCTTTTGATGAAAATGAAATTGATCAGATAATTTACCCCCTTTTGATGGAAATAAAATTGATTGGATAATTTACCCCCTTTTGATGGAAATAAAATTGATTAGATAATTTACCCCCTTCTTAACTATTTTCACCTTCACTTTTGCAACTGTAATTAGTTTTGTCAGATATGTAGTTATCAGCCTGTTGACTGTTGTCGGAAATGCCTTGGTTCAATAAGTATTGAGGTGGGGGAAATTGTCAGGAAAACAGAGAAAATTGGCAGTTGTAGATTAGGATTATTCGGAAATTACCTCTCAGTTATCTAGCACTGATGATCATGCGGAAATAACAAAACCTTGAAGCTTGGAGTAGCTGTGTCTGAGAGATAACACTTATTGATGAATGAAGTCAGGCATTCATGATTGATCCACAAATTAATCCACAAAAATATTCTCGTTAGCTGAGACGATGGGTATAACAAGGAAAATTGTAATCAAATAAGGATATTCGTTGTTGCAACCTTGACTCTAAAAAAGTTAACTAGAAGTTTTGAATCACTTAACACATTCCTATCCCCATAGTTAGAAATCCTAGATCAATCAGTTTTATGAAATTGCATATGCAATTATTGACTTGAGATTTTGTGCCTGATAATTTGGAAGGTGTTGACAGCCAGATGGTCAGAGATGAAAGGCAGAATATAGTGATATTTTAATTCACAGAATTTTTAATTAGCAGATGATTTTTGAATTTTTATGAAGAAATAGTGAAATATTGATGTCAGATTAAATGAAACAGCACACATAACTATTTCTGATTAGAAATAAGAGAAAATATGTCACAATTTAATATACTTCAGTAACTCTACAAAGATTCACAACTTGAATAATGCATAAACCATTTTTACAAACCATTAAGTCATCAAAACACACTATTTATTTATTGTTAGATTTGTCTGCAGATTACTCTCACGAAACGTTTAAAATTTCCCATATACGGCACTGTGGCTAAACTGGTAATATTCAGACCAAGTGAAAACTGTTCAGTTTTGTCCTAATTTGTTGGATCAACAAGCCACAATGTATCATTTCATTATGGTATTAGGAATAATTGATAAACTTTGTAATTACTACTTGATACTTTCTAATTATTGGTTTATAAGTTTTAATTACAATATCATTATTACACTTGATATAGACCATGATGGCTGTGCTTTTCAAAATATTGAGATATCAGCCAAACACAAAACATGGGATCATCCCTTCATTTACTCTACTGTATAGCTGTGATAACCTGTACATCAATTATTTAGACATTTCATTCGATCAGACAATTGAAATGTCCACTCCAATTTGTTTTGTATACAATGTTCTTACTCATGTTATCCCACTATAGAGAGGCCACTGGACCATCTTACTCAACATTTCAGAAAAGGTAAACATTTCCACAACATTGTCCCCAAAATTAAACGGTCACCAGGTCACCTTGCACAGCATCAAAATAGCAAATGTTCACATATTGTCCCTGTTAAGAGAGGCCTCTATGCTATACTGTTAAAGATCAAGAGAGGCCACGAGGTTACGTTGTCCAACATGAAAATAGTAAATTTTATCAATATTGTCCACCTCATGAGAAAACATTCATAGGATGCACTTTTGTCCCAGAAAGGTGAAAAAAAACAACTAGTACCATGGCAAGAAATTCTAGCCCCCCCCCCCCCCCCAAGTAAGATGTGGGCTGCCTCCCTATCAATAAAATTTTGTTTGATGAGAATTTCGGACCCCTGCTTGTCATGCCAACCCCTTCCCCGCTTTACCAAGGGTTGGTATGTCATTGAGGAAGACCATCACAGTGTTGTATTTTATCTGTATGATTTCATTGTGTCCACATTATCCAAGTCTTCTGACATGTTTGTATGTGTAAAACAAATCCTAGATAAGTGGAACCTGTTACAAAGAACACAAAAGGGACTAAGGACAGATTAAACAATGTAGTTGAACAGGTGTCTGTGGTATAGAGGCATCAGTTAAGACAGACTGCATTGTATGAAGATTTACCTCTTTAAGCCCCAGAATACATATATGTGTTTAGAATACCTCAGTACAACAAAAACTTGATTACAACAAATAACTCCGCAACCCACCAGTTGTTTGTGATAGATGTTTTTTCACTAAGATAACCAATTCTGAAATGAATTGTTTTTTGGTATTCTTTTCTAAAGATGCAGTCAGCGGGAGGAATGTAAAAACTATGAGCAGGATCTAAGATGGCTATCATCAGGCCACGCCTGTATCACTATCACACATGTTGTGCAAGACAAGATACAGAAGGAACATCAGAAAACCACACAGGTAAGGCCTGCACATTTTATTTGACCCCTGCCACTTGCAGTCATGGGTTAGCCATGCACTAGTTTTGCATCTTACCAGTCCAGGGTTTGATCTCTGGTCTGCAAATTCTATTTGACTCCTGACAGTGGTATATGGCATGTGGGGTTAGTCATACACCTGTCTTGCATCTTTGCAGTCCAGGGTTTGATCTCTGGTTTCAGCATTTCTAAGGGTACTGTTATGTTTGTAAGTTTTCATATCTGAAAATATAATTAATTGTTTCAGAGTATTAAACAATGTATACTAAAATTATTTTAGTTGGGAATACTGACTAGCACAAAAGATAAAGGGATCAGGCCCTGACAAAGTTTACATGACACATGGTTCTTACTGACCTGTTGAACGTACTCAAAATGGTTATCATTGCTATTAAAGAGAGACAGAGAGAATATAAAACAGTATTCTGTCTTTGTGTGAGACCATGTGTATTCATCAAGGTATTTATTTTTAGCTTTTAGGAGCAAGAGAGAGGTAAGTGTAATCTTTCTGTTTGGTTACACGACAGTTGTAATCTTTATTGTTTGGTTACATGACAGTTGTAATCTTTATTGGTTGGTTACACAACAGTTGTAATCTTTATTGGTTGGTTACATGACAGTTGTAATCTTTTTTGGTTGGTTACATAACAGTTGTGATCTTTATTGGTTGGTTACACGACAGTTGTAATCTTTGGTTATACAACAGTTGTAATATTTATTGTTTGGTTACATAACATTTGTAATCTTTATTGGTTGGTTACATGACAGTTGTAATCATTAATTACATGACAGTTGAAATCTTTAGTGTTTGGTTGTCATGAAATAGTGTATGATTTATATCAATAAGTATATGTGATCAAAAGTTTCATTGCGGCGTACAGCATCACCCGAGGGTGGTTTATTTTTTTCAGCTCTAGTTATTTTTAAATACTAAGCGCGACTCAACCCATCCTGTATGTGCAAAATGCCTGCAGTGAACACCTAAGTACCTAGTTGCGCATATCTGTCACAGCTAGTATACATAGAGAGCGAATTCTCTATAAACAAATTACACTACGACGAGTTCTGTCAGGAAGCTTACATCTTTACGGAAGCAAATCTCCAGCTGTAGAGGTATTGAAATTTAAGTTTGTATTCTTTATTACTATTCGTTTTAAATGACAGATATGTTTCATATATTAGATGTTTTAGAATTTATTTTAAATTCTACAGAGAGTCAATACCTGGGTTATACAATGCCACAATGTTAGAAATACTATAGTCTGGTTGAGGGTTAGCTATTTGTTGTAATTGAACAGACAAATTGAATTTAATTATACGCTGCATGCATTGAACGATTAATGTAATGGGTAATGAATTCATGTGCATGCATGCGCAACATATATCAATGCAAAAGTAATTAACCGCGTCATATGTACTACACGGTTTAGTTGTCATAAATGTAGCTGCTTTATATATGATTTGGTGATGTGGAATCACAGAACTCTGTGTGGTTTCTTGTGACGTGTACGCTGTGTCTGGTGACTTTGGTTCGGAAGAATGTACAAGTGTTCTCGATGCGAGGGACCAAAGCTTCATGACCATTGGGTCAGTGTTGAATGTGAGGGCTCTCGAGGAATCCTTCAACAGACAGACGGGTGGACCATGCATGGGCATTCATTTGACCATTGATTAGAGTGAGTGGAACCAGAGATACATCTTGGACTTCAATTGTGCGCCACAATATTTATATACATTATGTGTTCCATGTTGTTGTTATTTGCACTATTGATATCTGAGCAAAATGACATGCATTCCCATTTAAATAACATTATATGAGCGATAGATTCTTAATTCTTGCAGTCCCATTTCGATATCGTAATAGGAGCGATAGATTCATAAATTCATACAGATCCCTATATCCCTTGGTGTGTAATAAGACCTTGTTTATATTGGGGTGTAGATCATATACTTTTATTGGTTGATCGGTGATAGGACGTAATTCACGTTTGTTTAAAATTCCATTCGTTAAATCAATGCTTGAGTTTTCTCATTGAGTTACTTGCTGTTGATGGTTGCACATTATGAACTTTATAATTTTCCTTATTTTTTTTTTGTTCATAATGGTGTCAGATTTGTTAATATTTAATGTGTGTGTCTTCACTAATCCAGTCCCAAACCGGACTTTGTTGTTTGTTTACTTGACAATTGTGATCTTCATCATGTACAAGGACACTGCAAGGTTCATTCTTGTTCAATACCATGCCTGCTACCACTGTAATCACTTGGATGTGCAGATGTATTACATGCTAATTAAATATGCATAGAACTTTGCCTAGATAATTCAAGTCAAGGTCAGATTGAGGACAAGATACCCCCAGATGAGATCAAATTAGCAATGCCACCATTAAGAAAATGAGGCTATCAATAGGAACGTGAAAGTATGTCCAAGAGCTATAAAGCCATTGTCCAAACAGCAGTAGGTATTGTAATGACATTAGTTCTTCTTTATAATCACCAATAAAGATAACACAAGAAGTGTGCATCATACAGTAGATTCTCAATAAAATATTAATTTGATCAGAAAACATAAAATGACTTCAGAACTCTTATTTTAAAATATGCAACCTTTGTTTTTTTGTAACAGTGATGTCCTTTGTAACCAGTGTTCTGTGGAGTTTTGTAACAGTGGTGTCCTTTGAAATGACTGCTCCTTAGCCATATTGTTGGACTGAAACCAAGAACTTTATAAGAAGATGTCTCCAAGCAAAATAAGTACATGCACTAGCAAGATAATTCATGTTAGAAAATAGCAAGATTTTGATATTTTGTTATTTGCATTACAGTATTGCAACAATAAGACTACCTGACGAATGGTCGTCACTTGGTGTGGTCTGAGATATAATACTGAATGGTTTTGCTTTTTACAGTGATGCTTTTACAGTATTGCAACAATAAGACTACCTGACCAATGGTCATCACTTGGTGTGGTCTGAGATATAATACTTAACGGTTTTGCTTTCTACAGTGATGCTTTGACAGTATTGCAACAATAAGACTACCTGACCAATGGTCATCACTTGGTGTAGTCTGAGATATAATACTTAACGGTTTTGCTTTCTACAGTGATGCTTTGACAGTATTGCAACAATAAGACTACCTGACCAATGGTCATCACTTGGTGTGGTCTGAGATATAATGCTTAATGGTTTTGCTTTTTACAGTGATGCTTTGACAATACTGCAACAATAAGACTACCTGACCAATGGTTATCACTTGATGTGGTCTGAGATATAATACTTAATGGTTTTGCTTTTTACAGTGATGCTTTGACAGTGATGCTTTTTACAGTGATGCTTTGACAGTGATGCTTTTTACAGTGATGCTTTGACAGTATTGTTGAATGATTAAGAGCTGAGATATAATACTTAATGGTTTTGCTTTTTACAGTGATGCTTTGACAGTGATGCTTTTTACAGTGATGCTTTGACAGTATTGTTGAATGATTAAGAGCTGAGATATAATACTTAATGGTTTTGCTTTTTACAGTGATGCTTTGACAGTGATGCTTTTTACAGTGATGCTTTGACAGTGATGCTTTTTACAGTGATGCTTTGACAGTATTGTTGAATGATTAAGAGCTTTGAAAGTTATTGCCCAGCTGTTAATAAACAGTAGTTGATATTCTAATAAAAAGAGATTACATGAATTAATCGTTATATTGTATAACTGATAAAAGATTAAAGAAGTTGACATTTTTATCGTATGCAGAATTAGCTAAAGGATACCCTTCGAAAAAAGGCCTTTCTGTACAGCTAAAATTTAGGGATTACATGTATATCTTAATCTCCTGTTTCATTATTTCGATATCCGCCTTAAAATCTTACCAAGTTATGTATATTTATGTTTCTGTTATGAAATTATATCAAATATATACTTTGTAAACATTCATTGGCATGTAACGGTTATTCATTAGTGTTTCAAAATAATACTAAAATCTTGAATTCTTTCCTTGATGTTTTTATTTCCCTAATTAAAAACTTGCCCAAAGTTTATAGATTATACTTAGCATACAATACATTGGACATTGGACATATTCCAAATTATATATTGGACATAGTCCAAATCATACATTGGTCATTGGACATAGTCCAATTCATATATTGGATATAGTCCAAATCATACATTAGTCATTGGACATATTCCAAATCGTATATTGGAAATAGTCCAAATCATACATTGGTCATTGAACATAGACCAAATCATACATTGGTCATTGGACATATTCCAAATCATATATTGGTCATTGGACATTTCCAAATCATACATTGGTCATTGGACATATTCCAAATCATACTTTGGTCATTGGACAGAGTCCAAATCATACATTGGTCACTGGACAGAGTCCAAATCATACACTGGTCATTGGTCATTGGACATATTCCAAATCATATATTGGACATAGTCCATTATACATTGGTCATTGGACATATTCCAAATCATATATTGGACATAGTCCAAATCATACATTGGTCATTGGACATAGTCCAAATCAAACACTGTTCATTGGACACAGACTAAATCATACACTGGTCATTGGACAGAGTCCAAATCATACATTTTTCATTGAACATAGTCCAAATCACACATTGATCAATGGACATATTCCAAATCATATATTGGACATAGTCAATTATACATTGGTCATTGGACATATTCCAAATCATATATTGGACATAGTCCAAATCATACATTGGTCATTGGACATAGTCCAAATCATACATTTTTCATTGGACATAGTCCAAATCATACACTGGTCATTGGACATAATCCAAATCATACATTGGTCAATGGACATATTCCAAATCATATATTGGACATAGTCAATTATACATTGGTCATTGGACATATTCCAAATCATATATTGAACATAGTCCAAATCATACATTGGTCATTGGAATAGTCCAGATCATAAAGTGGGCATATTCCAAATCATATATTGGACATATTCCAAATCATATATTGGACACAGTCCAAATCATACATTGGTCATTGGACATAGTCCAAATCATACATTGGTCATTGGACATAGTCCAAATGATATATTGGTCATTGGACATAATCCAAATCATACATTGGTCATTGGATATAGTCCAGATCATACATTGTACATAGTCCAAATCATACATTGGACATAGTCCTATAGGCAGTGTCATTGGATATAGTCTAAATCATATATTTGACATATTCCAAATCATACATTGGTCATTGGAAATAAACCAAATCATACATTGGTCATTGGATATAGTATAAATCATACATTGGTCAATGGATATAGTCCATTATACATTAGTCATTGGATATAGTCCAAATCATACATTGGTCATTGGATATAGTCCAAATCATACATTGGTCATTGGATATAGTCCATTATACATTGGTTATTGAACATAGTCCAAATCATACATTGGTCAATGGATATAGTCCATTATACATTAGTCATTGGATATAGTATAAATCATACATTGGATATAGTCCAAATCATACATTGGTCTATGGATATAGTCCATTATATATTAGTCATTGGACATAGTCCAAATCATACATTGGTCATTGGATATAGTCCAAATCATACACTGGTCATTGGATATAGTCCATTATACATTGGTTACTGAACATAGTCCAAATCATACATTGGTTTTTGGACATAGTCCATTATTCATTAGTCATTGGATATAGCCAGAATCATACATTGGACATAGTCCAAATCATACATTGAACATAGTCCAAATCATACATTGGACATAGTCCAAATTATACATTGGACATAGTCCAAATCATAAATTGGTCATTGGAAATAGTCCAAATCATCATTGTACATATTCCAGATCAAACATTGGTCACTGGACATAGTACATTATACATGGGTCATTGGATATAGTTTTAAAGTTGGCATGGGGTTTGTTGGTCATCCGCCGGTAAGGAAACTGCTTTTTTTAAATAACCAGGTGCAAAGTAACCAGGTGAATCACCCAGCTCCTGGTTGATAAGGAAAGTCCTGATTATCACATAACTTGATGCATTAAATCAGTGTAAAACAATGAAATGAATGCATCTCCAAATCAGAGAGGTTCAGACACAGTCTAAAGAGACCTAGCTTTTCTAATATGTATATGCATGTGATTGTGATTTTGTCTATGACATCATTGGTGTAGACTTAATTTACAGTGAGATTTAACTGCCTAAAATGTAACCAAATAATAATTTCTGAAAGGCACAATGCCATTATTGCATGATATATAATAGATAGTCCTTGGGAATTTGTTGCTTCCATCTTTTTTGTTGCTGTTGTTGTCATAACAACATTTTTCAGCCCATGATAGGCTCAATATGGTGGATAGTATAATTGGTGGAGGAAAAACCCAGGAAAGCCCCAAAAAGAACCACCCACACACTGGGAGGGAGCTACTACAAGCTTTCTCACATATCCACATATGACAAGCCCATGTCTCAAACCCACATGCTAGTGATCAGTAAAGGCAAGCACTCAACCACCCAGAAGCCGCAAGGCAGAAGGAGCATTGACTTGAACTTTGGCTACAAATTTCTCATTAACCTCTCTAACATCCAAGTCTGTAATGCTCTATTCAGTATTTCTTTCAGTCTTGTCAATCATTTTGAAAATTTGCAGGTGAGTTTTTTCATCAGAAAATGAATACCTATATAAGTATTTGCTAAAATTTGTTAAACTTTGGGATTGGATTTCAAAACATTGGCCAAAAAGGTGAAAAACTGTTAATCTTTCTGAAGTTAAATCAGTAATTCCTGAAATTTAATGATACATTACTGAAAATGAAGAAAAATCTGCTATTGTAATGTTACTTGTGTTGATTTGAAAATCAACGAAACCTAAGGGACAACACAATTATTAATGGGACAAATGAAGAGATCTATTGCACAATCTTCCAGATCTAGTCTGTTTTTTGGACTTGTATTCTTCTCAATATGGAACCCAATTAATGCATTTTAAATTAAGTTTTCAGCATGTCTAGCCATTATTGAATTTGCCGGCTTCAAGAGGAAACTGTTCAGACAGCCTGGTTTCTTCTTTCATCAGGCATGTCACCCAATAGATTGGTTCCATGGAGAGGTGTACTTGAATGAAAAAATTTGCAGTGTGGTATCTATTTCATCATGACACAGATAGAAATCTAGAACTTAACTATTAATCAAAACTGCATGGCCAGTACAGGTACTCGGATCATGCTACATGTCTGAGACATGATGCCCCAGTGCTAGACATCACTATAAACTGCTACACTGAACAATTGTTAAAGCTATGTTAAAAATCCAAATCACACACTCACACTATTAGGTTGCTGCTATATTTCTTTGTCAGATAGCATGTACCAGGGTACTTTTTCACATTACCGCTACGTAGATATTTTCTATCAGTAAGGAATGTATGGAAATTCCCAAGGAATCTTTTTACAACTTAAATGATATGGACATTTGTGTTTTCATTATTCCTGACAACAGATTAGCTTTCTTTTTACAAATATGGTTGTATCTCTCATAAAGTAATGGTGAATATTACAGATATAATTTTATTACATAGCCATTTAATCTTACAAATATAATTTTATTACATCGCCATTTAATATTACAAATGTAATTTTATTACATAGCCATTTAATACTACAAATATAATTTTGTTACATAGCCATTTAATATTACAAATATAATTTTATTACATAGCCATTTAATATTACATATATAATTTTATTACATAGCCGTTTAATATTACCAATATAATTTTATTACATAGCCATTTATTATTATTATATGCTCATTTTTTCCCTCGTTAACTTTACATTGTCAGAATCGTTCAGTATTACCAGATACTGAACTCGTGCGACAATGCACATATAGCATTCACGTGCATAAAGGAACTACTTTGTATTGTAAACAAACAATGGACGCAGACACCAGCACTTTTGATTTGTACACAAATCATGTACACTCGCATAAGAGGCTCTTTACGTTGTGGTTGTTTAAATTTGTTTCTGAATGAACTAAATAATGTTTCGTGGACTGCAAAAAGACTGTTTTGGCACATTCAGCGTTGATACAATGTTACGGATTTAGGCTAGCTACATTATATAAAAGACGGAAGATAAGGTCCTTACAAATAACATACAACTAACAAGGCATATATTGTCTTCTTTAGCTGGTGATAAGAATGGCAAAATAAAATATACTTACAGTTTTACGTCCTGAATTTCCTCAAAATGTGTTTTCTTAATTCTGCAAATCCGAATTACATGAGCCATGTCATCGGTTTTCAATCTGGATTACACATTTCGAAATTGTGCTGTAATTTCGAAGATAAGTGCAATTGCATCCTCCTTACTGCACTCAAAATGAAATCGGCATTAAATTCCATAGCGTACTTTTGGTAATTGCAATTGAAAGATTTCATATTTTTCCCACATTACGATTTCAAACATTCAATGACAGAAACAGAAACACATTTGCAGACGTAAACACGCTTCTCCCGCGCCACTTCAATCCGATGTATTTCATGTATAATCGGCATTAAATTCCATAGCGTACTTTTGGTAATTGCAATTGAAAGATTTCATATTTTTCCCACATTACGATTTCAAACATTCAATGACAGAAACAGAAACACATTTGCAGACGTAAACACGCTTCTCCCGCGCCACTTCAATCCGATGTATTTCATGTATAATTTGCACAGATGAATCCAGTCCAAAATCACAAACTTTCGTCGAATCAAAACAAAATACCAAAATATATTCATTCCAGATCAAATGGAACCGTTGTTGCAATGCGCATTTATTCACAATATGACTGCAAATTTCAATTTTAACTTTCAAAAGTTATGTCGAGCGCGCTACTAAGTTCAAATTTATCTGGGCGGAGTTATGTGCGCATTAATAATGATGTCATTATGTAATGACAAATCTGCGCTTGTGTATTTAGTTTGGAATACGGCATTCATTCATTTACGTTGTTTCTTGTAGTGTATTTTGTTTATATAATTAAACCTTAGGTAGAATAAAAAAAGAGCATATAATAAAAAGGTTACTGCATTTGTATGGGAAAATATGAATTCGTTTTGTCGGAAGGATATACTTCACTCACAAGTTCATGCAGTATTCCATCCCAAAACTCGTTCATATTTTCCCATACAAATGCAGTAACCTATAAATATGCCGACTATAAATCATGCATATGCCGCCTATTAAATATGCATATGCCGTCTATTTAACATGCATATACCGTCTATTGACATGCATATGCCGTCTATTAAACATGCATATGCCCTCTATTAAACATGCATAATCGGTCCATTAAACATACATATGCCGTCTATTAAACTACTAAACATGCATATGCCGTCATTAAACAAAGATATACTGTCTATTAAACATACATATGCCGTCTATTAAACATACATATGCCGTCTATTGAACATGTATATGCCATCTGTTAAACATGCATATGCCGTCTTTTAAACATACAAATGCCATTTATTAAACATGCATATGCCATCTATTAAACATACATATGCCGTCTAATAAACTTGCATATACCGTCTATTAAACATACATATGCCGTCTGTTAAACATATATATGCCGTCTGTTAAACATGCATATGCCGTCTATTAAACATGTATATGCCGACTTTTAAACATACAAATGTCGTTTATTAAGCATGCATATACTGTCTATTAAACATACATATGCCGTCTACTGAACATACATGTGCCGTCTATTAAACATACATATGCCATCTGTTAAACAAACATATGCCATCTGTTAAACATGCATATGCCGTCTATTAAACATGCATATGCCATCTTTTAAACATATAAATGCCGTCTATTAAACATACATATGCCGTCTATTAAACGTGCATATGCCATCTATTAAACATGCATATGCCTTCTATTAAACATGCATATGCCCTCTATTAAACATGCATATGCCCTCTATTAAACATGCATATGCCGTTTATTAAACATGTATATGCCCTCTATTAAACATGCATATGCCCTCTATTAAACATACATATGCCGTCTATTAAACATGCATATGCCGACTATTAAACATGCATATGCCGTTTATTAAACATGTATATGCCCTCTATTAAACATGCATATGCCGTCTATTAAACATGCATATGCCCTCTATTAAACATGCATATGCCCTCTATTAAACATGCATATACCATTTATTAAACATGTATATGCCCTCTATTAAACATGCATATGCCCTCTATTAAACATGCATATGCCCTCTATTAAACATGCTTATCCCCTCTATTAAACATGCATATGCCCTCTATTAAACATGCATATGCCGTTTATTAAACATGTATATGCCCTCTATTAAACATGCATATCCCCTCTATTAAACATGCATATGCCATCTATTAAACATGCATATACCATTTATTAAACATGTATATGACCTCTATTAAACATGCATATGCCCTCTATTAAACATGCATATGCCGTCTATTAAGCATGCATATGCCTTCTATTAAACATGCATATGCCGTCTATTAAGCATGCATATGCCGTCTATTAAGCATGCATATGCCGTCTATTAAACGTGCATATGCCGTCTATTAAACATGCATATGCCTTCTATTAAACATGCATATGCCGTCTATTAAGCATGCATATGCCGTCTATTAAACGTGCATATGCCGTCTATTAAACAGACATATGTCTTTTTTGAATGTTTAATTTTCTAGGTCTTGTTTTGATTTAGTTATTGTCTTTTTTCACATCCATTTTAAATCTCACCAGTAGTAAATCCTGATAACAAGCATGGCCAAGGAACCATTCAGTATACACATCTCCCTCGATAATTCACGCACGACGGGGACTCCAAGAAAAAAGTGATTGCATCCCCGCTGAATATCGAGAAAATTGCGGGACGGGATTGTATGTGCACATGTTCTTTTTAATGGCTGGTAACTTGTTTTATATGCGCATCGAGAATACTTGTCAATAACGCGTTTTTTTAAATAAAGTTGTTTCTTATTCTGCAATTTTTCCTGTACTGAGTTTCATGTTTCAAAATATTTTGTCACTGAATGCAGCTGGATTTTGCCATATGTGGGTAATACAAATGTAGCAAAATGCAACCTAAATGATGCAGTGGATAGGTGCATAACTCGCTTAATGATGAATTGGATAGGTCCATAGCTAGCATAATGATGCAGTGGATAAACCCATAGCTAGCTTAATGATGCATTGAATAGGTCCATAGCTAGCTTAATGCTACAATGGATAGGTCCATAACTAGCTAATGATGCAGTGGATAGTTTCATAGCTAGTTAATGATGCAGTGGACAGGTCCACAGCTAGCTTAACGCTGCAGAGGATACGTCCATAGCAAGCTTTATTTTGTGACAACAAGGAACTATAGTCACCGTATTATTTAAGATCAAGCATATTATCGCACAGGATCGAGTGTGAGTATTTCACAAACTTGAGAAGTTTCCTTAAGGTAGCACTACACAATTTCAGATGATTGATCGCGGGATAAATGTTTGTATTGAAATTAAATAAATGAGGAGGATTATGGTGCAAAAAAAAAATGTTGTGCTAGCTGCATTCTGGATTAAGTTTTGTCATACAATGTATATGAGTAACTGTCCATTTCCTCCTGTCTCTGCTGTTATGCAGTTACGGAAGTTTTCATAGTAAATGATTACGTGACAGATACATCCATTAATTGTCCATTTTCATTCTCATTAAAATAATATTTTGGAAGCAGCTGTTACTGTCATACATATGCAATATATCTAGTCTTAATTTGTATATTTTCAATTTGGTGTGGAATATAGTTTTATGAATTTTCATATGTAGCATGGAGTATAATTGGTGAAACTCTAATGACGGTAAGTATGAGCAGGTTTGCCCTGCCAAACCATTTACTGATTCGGTTTATCCATTAGCTGGTGAGTGTGAAATTATTTACATGTTGATGTTTATACTTTCAATTTGACATCGGGTGGCATCAGACATACCTATTTACTATTTAATATTCAGCAGTTTATTCAAAAGTCAACTATATTCCAATGTTTTTATTGTCATGGATTATTTTATCATGGAATTACGTAAATGTGGGTGTGACTAACATAACTGTTGTACGTACATACGATGTCCAACATCTCACTTGACACGCTAACAGCAGTCAACAAGCTTACTATATTAACATGAACATTATTTACAGCAGTCAACACACATTAACAAGATATCAACAACACTAAGTGTAACAGGTCATTTACACGTAATTATTACTCTGGGACAAGGACAGATAAGAAAGATTAACTATTCTCAAACAATTCTGTCTCATTTTATTTTGAGTCCTGCGATCCATTATTCCCTATAGCCATGCCAGACTTTATCAAGTGACTATGTATGGTAACCATCTGTCATTGAAAGGAACATTTACCCGTCCGGGTGGCCGATGATTGATAAATGTGCATGGGGGGGGGGATAATGTTTTGCAGACTGAAAGAGTATGGTGTTTTGGGCTAAAACAAATGCACGAAACAATTTTATGAACCATCTACCCATCCCCCTGGCAGAGAAGAATTGATAAATAGACAAGGGAGGGTGAGGAAAAAATAATGTTTGCACACTGAAAGGCTATGGTTTTTGTGCTAAAACAAATGCACAGTACAATTTTACATTTCGGAGAAGATTAGGATATTCCCAATGATATGTCTTGGACAGTGATAAACACAGAGCTTCATGCAATGTGATTTCAAATCTAACTTACTTCTTACTATATTACGACTCGATGGTCTTAAAATAAAGTAAGAGGAAAGAGTGAAAAGCAATAAGTTTTGTAAAATTCAACAAAGAATACAAAGTGGGAATGTAAAAAAACAACTTAGGGCACTGCGAATTAAATACCAAGTCCTAATAATACAAGTTCTGAATAAACTTTAGCGGAAATTCAAATTATATCCAACGCTGAATGTGTTTATGTGTCTTTGATGGCCTCTATCTTGGTGTTGTACCAACAGTTATTTCTTGAATCACATTAATATGATTGTGTTTATGTGTCTTTGATGGCCTCTATCTTGGTGTTGTACCAACAGTTATTTCTTGAATCACATTAATATGATTGTGTTTATGTGTCTTTGATGGCCTCTATCTTGGTGTTGTACCAACAGTTATTTCTTGACTCACATTAATATGATTGTGTTTATGTGTCTTTGATGGCCTCTATCTTGGTGTTGTACCAACAGTTATTTCTTGAATCACATTAATATGATTGCAGTTTTGAATTCACTATAAATCCCAGTGGCTGTCTCTGTCAAAGAATACTATTTTTATATGAGCAGTCTGTATTTTCAGGGGGGAAAATTACTTTATTTAAATAATTTGAAGAAATAAAATTCCAGCTCAAATGAATTACTGGACCAACAATAATACAATTCATTCTGCTGGAAGTTAAAGCTCGAATGAATAATATTTCCAGTAACAAGATTATATAGTCCTCTACTTGACTTCCGGTCACAATTATCGTTCTCTAATTTTAAAAAAATGTATTACCTTATTACCTAGTGGAAAAGTTCAATCTGGAAGGGTCTAATAGTCTACAGGATACATGTTTAGTTATAATTAGGAGGTCTGTTACTAAAATTATAATATTGAGCCTAGAATATGTCAGATACGCAAGGTATATTTGTACGGGGACACCAATAACCTAGACAAAGACACAAACAAACATGTTTATTTTTCTTCTGTTAATAATGATCCTAATATTAGACCCATATACATTTCAGCTATGTATTAAGTGTTTACAGAAGTTTTAAAAAAATCAATAATTCAGGTCAAGTAGAAAGTAAACTTGATTTTGGACAAGGTAAAGTCAAGCAAAACAATGTTACATTACAAAAACATGTCATGAAATAAAATAATTTTATTTAAAAAAAAAAACCAATGCAAATTAGATACACATAACACCTAATTAAAAGGAAACACTATGGTTATTCCGTTTTTCAAAACGATAGTTCTTGTTACATTGAGAGTAAATTCTGAAAATATTCCTTTAGAATTATTTTCTTCGTTTAACTAAATCGTGTAATCTTTGACCTGCTACGCTCACAGGAACGAAAATCCAGAATCGTTTAAATTGTTTGAGATTGTTTAACCTGGTGCTAATCCGTTCTTTCACTAACATTGGATTATGTGGTCCATTTGAGTCTTTTGAATGAATATACGGATTTCAACTTAATGGAACATGTTTCTCACAATTATAACACCCATCGTTCATTTCGGATTACGAATAGGCCCTGTATCAAAGATCAAGTAATAATCGACTTTATATTCAAGTTATCTTTACTTCTATATTAAGATCAACCAAACAGAAAGAAATCCGCTGAGGAACCCTCACGCGCCTTTCTTTCCTTTCGTCCTATTTACCTACCCACCCACTACATTTTATTTTGTAGTTCTCCTAAGGTTATATTAGTTTCTAAAACATTTTCATCATCAGTATTTTATTCGATGAATATAGTTTAGCGACAATGGAGTCTCAGCCTTGTTTCCGGCGTGGTAAATTCAAGAGACATTGGTGAATATGTTTGCTCCTGGAGGTTCTAGATATGGAAAAAAATTCAAACCAAATAAATTCAATTTTAAAGCATTAATATTATGTTTGAAGGAATGGGAATTATGTCCGTCCGTATGTATGTATGGGCTTACAGTATTTGTACGGTAATGTATCTGAATTCTTCTTGTACCATTCAGTCTGGACACACAAATTTTAAGGCAATCAGAGTCATGTGAGTTTAGACTGCCAACACTAGGGGAATTTCTATCACGCACGTGGGTGAGGATGGGTGGGGTTAGGACTGAATTTGCATGAATTGCAAATAGTTCCAGAGGTATGTTGATCACATATCTGAGATTAGAGATATGTGATCAATGACTTGTGTCAAAACATGTTTGACTGACATCCAGTGGGTGATACCCATAGGTCTTTCTCTACCCCAATAACTTATCCCCTGAGTGTTAATATACATTGTTTAGATCCCTACCTATAACTATGTAAACGCTTGGCGTAAAATTACAGCTTTTTACAGGCAACTGGTATTAACCCCAATATAACTAGCACTGGCCCCCGGGTTAATCCTAACTCTCCAGGAGACTTAGCCCTTGGGTCGTCGATTGAAAACGGTCGAGATCCACCCTATAACCAAGTAAACGTTTAAAAAGAAGTATTAACCCTCCGGGACTTAAAACAAGAGGTTCTAGATGGAGCTCAACACGAACAAGCTCGGATTATGTGTTTTATTTATATATTCATTTATTTAAATTTTTGATAAGATAAGGCCCCGACTGTTTACAATTGCAATAAGGACATAACAGTGTTTTCGCTTCAGTCCAATAAAGAATCACCTAGTAGAAGTGAATGAGTTTCTGACTTGGGTTTTTAACTTATATTTTACAATTTTTCAATCATACAGCTAAGATGTCTGCATTGTGGCAGTTTATAGTGATGTCTAGCACTTGGGCATTCAGCCGCAGATATGCAGCATCATGTCTCTCCTAGCCCTCCTATCACTAACCTCATAATGCTGAGTGTCAAGCGAGGCAAACATTAATATCATTTTTACAAGTCTATGGTATGACTCGGCCGTGGTTCGAACCCACGACCTCTCGCATTCGAGACCACTTACTCCACCGGAGCGGTTGGTAGAACCGAATATAAAACTGCCTAATATTTAAAGATATGTTAAGTGTTTAAGACGTAGGGGTGGGGTTGGGGATTATTTGATACTGCGTAGACGTGTGTTTCTGTCTCAATGTGTTCATTCTTCATATAAAACATGCATATAGTTGAGTATATGCGCCATTATATTCTTCACACTAGTCCGTATTTGTTTTGAATGTCAGATATTGAAGCGCTGTTTTTATTTTCATGGTTGGCCCCGAGTGGCCGAGTGGTCTAAAGCGCTCTTCGTTACGGATCACTGACATCTCACCTCTGTCTGCGGCGGTTCGAGTCTAAGATTCAGCCAATGTGGGCATGTGAGAAAGCTTGCCAGTAGCTTCTCGTGGGTCGGTGGTTCTTTCCGGGGTTTTCCGGGTTCTTCCTCCACCATTAATACTGGCCGCCATGTATAGCCTATCGTGCTGAAAAATGGCGTTAAACCCCAAAACAACAACAACAACAATTTTCATGGTGTGCCTCTCACAGTTCTTACATCTGCTGTAATACTTCATGAGAACTAGCACAGACGTCGATGAAATATCAAATGCAATTTTAAGTAGCTTTGCACTCATTTCAATATAGTTAGAATACTTAATATTTTGGCACGTGATCGCAGTGGTTGTAATAAGATGTCAGGAGACTTGTACGAAGATTGCTCAGATGGGCCACATTCTCCACCTCGCAACAAGTACGTGAAAAATACTGCGAATGATTGTCACATGTAAGAGTAAGTAGGGATGACAGAATATAGTTGCTGTTATTTTATTTCGTTCATTTTTATTTCCCAAATACCATTATATATATATATATATATATATATATATATATATATATATATATATATATATATATATATATATATATATATATATGTGTGATAGTTAATCGTGATTAACCTCACATTTCTAGGGGACATAACGCTTAAAAAAGGATTCGAAAATATAATTGAAATTAAGCTTTGAATGCAGTTGTCTCCCCGCAAAGGACTAAGAGTGAATACTTAACAGATACAAATGTACTTAATTTCAAACATCTTTGGGATTTGCCCTTCCTCAAAATGACTATCGAGTGTTCGTCTAACACGAACAACAATCCATAGCAATCGCTTTGGTTCTGAATATCCCATCACGTACTAAAGCATATAATGGATCACGACCGCTTTGGCCCTTCAAGTGTTTTTCTATTTCGGTTTATTGCTGGTGTTGCATGGCTTTGACGGAAATGACGGTTGATAATGCGACCTTTGTAAGTAGTTACGCAGAGAATAGATCTGAATGTGTTGCATGGCTTTGACGGAAATGACGGTTGATAATGCGACCTTTGTAAGTAGTTACGCAGAGAATAGATCTGAATGTGTTGCAAGGCTTTGACGGAAATGACGGTTCATAATGCGACCTTTGTAAGTAGTTAAGCAGAGAACAGATCTGAATGTGTTGACTGCACAAATCATTATGACAGTCATCCATAATCGATAAGAAACGTATTCAAGATGACATTGTTGCCCTGAAAATTATGCTCATGCCAAAGTCTACCAAATCTATTATGTAAATTTAAATTGTATTGTGTGCTCATCCTTTGTCCATGGCTGTCAATAGTAAACGACATGTTGTCATGGTTAATCTATGTCCATGGCTGTCAATTGTAAACATGTTAACATGGCTAACCTTTGTCTACGGCTGTCAATCGTAAACAACATGTTATCACGGTTAACCTTTGTCCATGGCTGACAATTGTAAACAACATGTTATTATGGTTAACGTTTGTCCATGGTTGTTACTAGTAATGCAGCATATTTACATAGAAAAAATTTAAGGCCAGCCTTTTTACAGTTAGACTTGGTTTTTCCGTTGGAAATCTTCAAATCTTATTAAGTGGTAGGTCAAGTGAAAAGGTGTATAATTAGGGATGTGATTACACTGGTCAACAGTGAAATCATTACTGACTTGAAAAGGCCCTAATCTGTAGTATTTTGGTGTGCCGAACACGAACATAACCGTGAAAAATTTGTATTGGCTCTCGTTTTGAAGATATTCATATACCTCATTTTCTATGTTTCACTGTGTAAATTTCTCCAGTAGGACTGCAGCAACATCCGGAATAATGATGTAACATTGCATAATACCATCATGCTCACATCATCCACAGTTGATTGCATCATTTTCTGATGCAATGCAATACTAATGCCATGCGGCTGCTGAAGTAAGTTGACGTCAGCAGTGTACTATACATGTGTAGGCCTATTATACAAATGCCAGGCGGCTGCTGAAGCTGACGTAAGCAGTGTACTATATAAAGCCCAATCAGATAGGTTCAGCATTTAAAATATTTTAGACGTTGTGCGAGACAGTTCAAGCTACTGTTACATAAAACTTATTATTTTATCCATTTACGTACAATAAAGAACAGTAATGCCTCGAAAGTGTGTTAATACCGCGGACAATTTTTGCTATATTTGTGGGGAAGTGACATTTGCCAACCAGAAGAAAAGTATCAATTCTCAAGTGAAGAAGGCATATCATCTTTACTTCGGATGCAAGGTTGGTGACCAAGACAAGCCTTGGGCTCCGCATATATGCTGTGCTACATGTACAACACAGCTTTCACAGTGCTTGAATTGCAAAAGGTCATCAATGCCGTTTGCAGTCCCAATGGTGTGGAGAGAGCCAAGCAACCACCTAAATGACTGTTACTTCTGCTTGGTTCCTCCTCTTTCCGGCGGAATAACGAAGCGAAAGAAGTCGAGAATAGTCTACCCAAACATTCCGTCTGCATTGAGACCAGTTCCACATGGTGAGGGACTTCCTATTCCAGAACCTCCAGCAGAATATTCTCTTGATTCATCTGACGAAGACAAAGGTGAGTCGACCTGTTCTTCTCCTGGTCCATCAGCATGCAGTGATCCAGATTTTCACTGTGGTGCATCATCAACCCCACACAGAATAACACAGGAAGAACTAAATGACCTGATTCGTGATTTGGACTTATCAAAGAACAAGGCAGAATTGCTAGGATCAAGACTCCAACAATGGAATCTTCTAGAAGAAGATGTCACAATTACTGCATATCGAAAGCGCCACCAGCAATTGGAGCCTTTCTTCAGAAAGGAAAGTAATCTGATATTCTGTTCCGATATTGAGGGCCTCATGAATGCTTTAAAAATCACTCATGACCCACAAGAATGGAGACTATTTGTGGACTCTTCGAAACTGAGTCTCAAGGCTGTGCTTTTGCACAATGGAAACATTCTTCCATCTATTCCAGTAGCGTATGCTGTCCACATGAAAGAGACATACGATAACTTAAGGCAGCTACTGAATTCCATTGAGTATAACAAGTACAGCTGGCACCTCTGTGGTGATTTGAAGGTAGTTGCCCTTTTAATGGGACTGCAGCAAGGATATACAAAATACATGTGTTTCTTATGCGAGTGGGATAGCCGAGCAAGGGAAATGCACTACATGAGGAAGGAATGGACTCACAGGCAGAATGTAGCCATTGGAGAGAAGAATATCCAACACCCAGCTCTGGTTGAGGCTCAGAAAATCTTGCTACCACCCCTTCACATCAAACTAGGTTTGATGAAGAACTTCGTGAAAGCCATTGACCGGACTTTGCCAGCATTCCGATACCTGCATGAAAAATTCCCTCGACTCAGCGAAGCAAAGATTAAAGAGGGAGTTTTTGTGGGTCCTCAGATTCGAGAGCTTTTCAAAGATGACCGGTTCAACAACTTGCTGGAAGGTGACGCGAAACAAGCATGGAATGCTTTTCGCCTAGTTTCTACAAACTTCCTCGGAAATGTTAGGGCAGAAAACTATAAGGAACTAGTAGAAGACATGTTGATGAAGTATAAGAAACTTGGCTGCAATATGTCTCTAAAGATTCACTTCCTTCATTCCCATTTGGATTTCTTTCCTAGCAACTGTGGTATTGTTAGTGATGAACACGGCGAACGTTTTCATCAAGATATCGCAACAATGGAACAAAGATACCAGGGAAAATGGTCCACTACAATGCTGGCTGACTACTGCTGGACACTCCTCAGAGATGCTCCCGAACAGCTGTACAAGAGACAGGCGAAGAAATCTAAGATGTAGTCAATGACTTGATTTTTTATAGGTAGGCTATTACAGTTGACCTTTTACTATTGGAATGCATTTCGTTATGTAAACATTAATTTCTTGCAGATTACAAAAAAACTAGAGCCAATTTTGCAATTTGACTGTCATATTCGTGTTCAGCACATAAAAATTGATAAGAATTGACTAATTTTATTTCAGTAACATGACTTTTGTAAAAATTTGTTGTCCAGTGTTACCAATAATTCATTCCTGTCTGTCTGTGCTAATGAATGATCAGAGTTTGCAGTTGTGCTCAGATATAACTTGAATGGAGTTATTTATTTGTTTAAAAGATTAATTGGACATACTAAAGTGTTTATTCACTTAAAGACTTATATACGCTACATTGGATTTATTGTGAACTCATTCCAAGACATTTTGAATGACATCATTGCGTTATATTAGGACATTCGTCACATTGTATATTTTTAGACTTGTGCTAAAACATATGAATATCTGGGATTAAATTCACAATACTCTTTCTTCTGAATTTTCATTTTGTACGGAAGTTGATTTTTTGTTGTACTTATTGATTTTGTTCAAATTGTTGGTTTCGCTTCTTTTTAATACGTATTTTAAGACCCCAAGCCGTAACAATATCAGATGATCTTCCATGCAGAGAAGTCTGTGATGACATGAGCTGACATTTGATTGGTCATTCTCAAGCTGTGCAGAAACACCTTCAATGCATACTTAACTTCTCAGAAAGGTAATACTCGCGCAGTATTTTCTCAGGGCACACTGAATCATTTTGAAATGTCTGCAGATTTATTATACATTTTACGCGAGTTTATAAGACGCGCTTGGACAATCAAACGGAAATTTCAGTTCTGGTTGGCAGGATATTAATTTCATGTAGATTGTGAAATTACAGTGATGTGATTTGGATTTTTAATGTAGCTTTAACAATTTTTCAGTCATATCGCTACGATGTCTGCAATGTGGCAGTTTATAGTGATGTCTAGCACTGGAGCATCATGCCGCAGACATATAGCATGATGTCCCACCCAGTCACATTATCCTGACACTAGGCCGACCAGTCCTAACACTAACCTCTTAATGCTGAGCGCCAAGCAAGGCAGATGTTAGTCCATTTTTGTAAGTCTCTGGTTTGACTCGGCCGGGGGTCGAACCCACGACCTCCCGCATCATAGGCGGACGCTCTAACCACTAGGCCACCGGAGCGGTGAAATTACAGTATATGTACATAGTATTACGTATGTTTGTATGTATATAATGCTAGATAATATAAGTTAAACCATTTTAGAGCAATTAAATTCCATATCTTAAAAAATGGATTTCTCATGCAACTAACTCGTTGAGGTTATATATTTTTTGGATTGAGTCAAAGTTTTCAAAAGTTGTGTTAAAATATTTTCGTAGTGCAACAGTCTATGAAGTTTTTCATGGTTTCGGAACTAGGAAGACCAGAGATGCTTGCCATATCCACCCGATTTTGTTTTGCAACAAATATGACATTCGCAATATCCTTGGTCTTTCCACAACGGAAAACACCTCGAATGTAGTTCATCTATCTCCGTATTGGAACTATTCGGTGCACGTGATTAACCCATATGCAGGCGACATATATTACAATATGATTGGCAGGAAAGACCCATATATTACAAAATGATTGGTGGGAGAGGCCCTATATTATAAATAAACTGGTGAGAATGACCCTAAATTACAAACTGATTTGTGTAAGAGGCCCACATATTACAATCTGATTGATGGGAATGACCCATATATTACAAAATGATTGATGGGAATAGCCCATATATTACAAAATGATTGATGGGAATATATATTTCAAAATGACTGGTGAGATAGGCCCATATAATACAAAATGACTGGTGAGATAGGCCCATATATTACAAAATGACTGGTGAGATAGGCCTATACATTACAAAATGACTGGTGAAATAGGCCCATGTATTACAAAATGACTGGTGAGATATGCCCATATATTTTAAAATGACTGGTGAAATAGACCCATGTATTACAAAATGACTGGTGAGATATGCCCATATATTACAAAATGACTGGTGAAATAGGCCCATGTATTACAAAATAACTGGTGAGATATGCCCATATATTACAAAAATGATTGGTGAGATAGGCCCATATATTACAAAATGACTGGTGAGATAGGCCCATATATTACAAAATGACTGGTGAGATAGGCCTATACATTACAAAATGACTGGTGAAATAGGCCCTTGTATTACAAAATGACTGGTGAGATATGCCCAAATATTAAAAATAACTGGTGAGATAGGCTCATATATTACAAAATGATTAATTGGAAAGTCCAATATACTTTGAATGTTGTTGCTAGACTAAATGACCTGATTTCTGGCGAATGTACGCAACTTAAACATTTAATCCAAACTATTACATGAAAATGATCATTACACATACGGAAATGTTTTAGATGTTCAAAAATTATTGAAGCTACGAATGTATTGGTCAATGACAGGCCCTTGACATCCAACTCATTTGACAATGTTTTCCTTGCCTCTTAAATAAGATAAGGAATCAATCTGACGCCCGGGCCCCCTGTTGTCGAATCCCTTTGCACAACAAATCCCTTTACTTTATTATACAACTGCTTTCTACTAAAAATAGCTTAACGAGATCTGACCGCCTTAGAAGCGTTACACAAAAACGAGAACTGCATGTTTTGTCAAGCAAGTTGCTCTAAATTCCGGTCAGCGGATATCACACCACTAACAACATCATTTCAAATTCTTAAATAAAGTAACTTGCTTCAAAGTGTCAAGGTTATATTTGCATTTACTTGTTAATTATGAGTCGGTACGAAGACTCTCCTGTCTACGGAGGAGAGAAGTACACAGAGGGTATTAAGCTAGTTAGCGTAGAAGCAGCTTCAACAGTAATTATGCTACAAAGAGTTTCTCTCAAGTGGGCGTTTCCTTTTTCGTAGTGTTTGTTGCGTACATTAATTGTATATACAGTCAGAAGAAAAAAAGGTATATGCATTTTAACAGTCATATCGTGACCTTGCAATTCCGGCTCAATCATTCAAGCTTCTGTAACGGTCATTTTGATCTTCGAATGTACGTCATTACTTGATCTCGCACCATGCATTGCTTTCCGCTGGGAGACTTTAGAGCGTGTGATATATACTTTAGCATCATGTAACGCTGTGATTGCCAACATAATCTAAGATTCTGTCATACCGTGATACTTTAGTAACTTTTGTATAAACTATTACATATTCTGATATCAGGTCTACTTAATGGCATGGATTTAAAAATTTGTGACGTTGTGTCGAGGTCATGATACTGCTATTAGCTTTGATTCCGCCCAACCTTTTTTCCTCGAAAAAAAAACATATTCAGATGCGGACGTATTATGTTTGTCCGCTTTTCACTTTATACGAGTGTAAAACTGACTGGGTGACAATCGGGGTTTAAGTGTTTATGGGAACTTGGAAGGAGATCAGCACTTATAACACTTGAAAATTGGTTGTGTGCAGTCAAAACTAAATGTACAGCAGCGTCATCAAGCATAATACAACGACATGGCAGGCACAACCGACATAACAAGAAAAATGCCTTTCTTTTGTTTTGTTCTTTTGGGGATCTTGCAAAGTGGACTTAGTAGTCTCCCGAACGAACAAGTAAAAGTCTTGCTGTCTCTCAGTCTGACTTTCTTTATGCCTCGTCGTCTTTCTCTTTTATTTCGTCGTCTTTCTCATTTTGCCTGACAGTATTTAAGTTATTTAGAAGCTTGCCCTTTTTTTTTTGTTCTCTCTCTGTCTCTTTCTCTCTCTCTCTCTCTCTCTCTCTCTCTGTCTCTTTCTCTCTCTCTCTCTCTCTCTCTCTCTCTCTCTTTACTGCTGGTTAACACTTATTTTCCATCGGTTACTATTACTACACAGTTTTGAATATGTTGTTATTAGCATATGATTTTATAAGTAAGCAAATACAAGAAACACGATTATAAATTGTAAATCTGGGTCATTTGGATGATTCCTATTCTCTGCCGCTCTCTCTCTCTCTCTCTCTCTCTCTCTCTCAGGCTGTACATGGAAAATGAAATAATTTGTTTCCTAATTTGAATGATGAGTAATGTCACATTAGCACACGAAAAGTTATTATATTACCGTGGTTATTGGAGTAATGTGCCTTGGTCGTAAAACCGCCCCATTAGCCCGGGCTTATCTTGGTAGGATTTGAACAGCCACTTTTGGATTGCTAGTCCAGCATGCTTTCCACCCAGCCATTGATAGATAGATAGATAAACATCTCAGACACACGTTTCTTGTCTCAGACAGAGCTATATCGCGTTTTACAGGGGAATATATATACCTTTCTCTCCCATGTGACAGAGAAATCTAGCTGTTCTGGTAACCTCACTTTTCTTATCTCAGTCTGGCTGTCTCAGTCAGGTCGTCCCAGTCATGTCGTCCCAGTCAGGTCGTCCCAGTCATGGTGCCCATACGTTAGAAACTACTTCTAAAAGAAGAAACCTTTGTTGTAATCTGCTGTGCCTGAAAGAGTTGTACTAAAATTAATCAACAACAACAAATATATAACAAGACAACATGGGAACTTACGGTTTCTCCAACTTTGAGAACGCACCATATAAAACATTTTGAGGGAGACAGACACCACAGACGAACACGATGTCGAGCTATTTGGTATTTTGCTAGAAACTATAGTTTGTTCCACTCAGCATGGTGAATTATATCCTTTCTGTTGGCCTAACTCAGTAAATTTTCAGGTCAGCGTCATTGAATTTAACTAAAATTACCTGAATAGTTTTAAATGCTTCGTGTGAAACGAATTACATACAACTCAGCTACATTTAAAAGTACTGACCTGAAAATGTACAGAGTTACAGACAGTGTAATCATCGCGATGCTGTATGAAGGAACAATGACAGGAAATACTGATCCAGGCACTAAGACTACACACATCACTGACTACAACAACGAAAAATACAAACTCTCTCAAGAAATGCCACATAGATAACAACAACTAGAAATTTGTTATGTCATTCCTGGGTTAGTCAAACTTGGTCCAAAAACCCCAAATAATGCCATTTGAATCAAACATTGTAAACAAATGAAAATACCTGCACTTACCAATCATAGTATTTCATTCATCAGTCCACACGCTATTCCAATAGATTTCCATGATCTTCGTGAGAAGACAAATAACGTAATCCTACGACTGGGTTCTCCATGTCTCAGTGCAAACCTCAACATGGATGTTCTTAATCGTACTATTGGCCTTTGATAAGATAAGCCTTTCAGGACTAAGATTTATATCAGGCAAGCCTCGAAATGACACTGATCACAACCGGTAAGATAGTTTCCTAACATACCCTGACACATAAGGAATAGTCTAAAAATATCCTGTTATGAATGACTTCACTAATATCATATAATATCATATGTATATCATATCATATCGCAACAGATCGTATAGAATTATAAACGATAATATCATGCCTTATACAACATATCCTATTTTATACTGTAGTGTACTGTACGGTAATGTGCATTGTTATGTATTGGTATTCTGTGTTTTACCATACCATACAATAAATTACTAAATTATACCACATCATGTCATATTATAAATCATACTATATCCTATTGTATTACATCGTATTATATCGTATATTATGTCATGTCATGTAACAGGTATCCCACATTTTTTTTCGAGGTTGGAGGCAAACATGTAGTGGTCAGCTATTAAGAATTACGGATGTAGGCCAAAACATGTTTTGAGGTGAAATCTGCGGGGAGTGGATGGAAGGGCCATGTACTGTAACAAATTTGTTTTTTTACTGCAGGAAGGAGACACACGCGTCACGGCCTTGCACGTGATATCGGATATCAAGTTTCGCTTCGCCACCACCATGGTGTCAAGCAGGATGAAGAGCTATGTAAACGACACCAGGAAAGCTGTGTTTAATGTGACCATGCCGAACGAAGCTTTCATAACAGAGTTTCTGCTGTAAGGGGAGGGTGGAGGCAGTTAATTGAACAGACAGAAAGACAGACACAGGACACAGATAGACACAAAAGACATGCTGACTGGGAGACACAAAAAGGGAATTCATCGGCATATATAGACAATGAAACGAACCGACAAAAAAAAGTGACAAAGTCGATACATGACATTCTTTCTCTTTTCCATTGTCATTTAGATAAAACACAATTTCTGAAATGTTTGTTTTATTGATAAGTATTGAATTATTGTCCAAAAGTGATTGATTTTTTGTCCAGAATATATTGATGTGTTGTCCAAAAGTGATTGATTTTTTGTCCGGAAGTGATTATTTTTTGTCCGAAACTCCAATCATTAAATGTATTACACATTCAAGCAAACATAGATCGCTTTCATTGATAACATATGCATCGTAGAATTCTCGAGCAGGTTTTCCTGCATGGAAATTAATGTATCGCATTTTTTCAAATAACATTAACTTGAATAGTGGTAAATATTTTTCATTCTACATTAAAATTGATGCTTCTTACATTCTTGTAACTTTTCGAACTTGAACTACGGAACATTTTTGTACTACATTAAATTATGCATTCCGAATGAGTGTGCGTAATAAGCATAGTCAATTAACTCTCTCTCTGCACTAGAGAAATTGGGGGAGTTATCTACCCTGGCGAGATTAAGGACAAACGAACTGCAAGAGACCAATTTGAGAACGCAATGTCTATGGGACAAACCGCCGGTTATGTCGGAACGAGGTAAGAATCGCACACCAAAACTTACCAACCTATCTACGGAAAGACAGACAGGCAAATAAACAGATAAACAGACAAACTTTCCTCCCTACATATTTACAACCATCAAACCAACCAATCAACCAACGTAACCTACCTACCTGCCTACATGGATGCATAAATTCAAAATATACATATCCTGAATGTACAAGGACGAAAGTCCTTACCAAAGTTGATGCTATAGTATTTCATTACGTAAAAGAGATAAAACAACCAGTTAATATTATGTTACTATGGTATATGTCACATAACTAATTATCTGACCAATGTTGCAACCAAAATAGCTTTACCTGTTAAAAACCTTGCTAAACCGCTGAGATTTTCGCTACATCTACGACTTCGCATACTTACAAGTGGTCTTTTTTTTAGAACAGTTTTCCGAATAAAATTGGGATAAAGTCATAAGCTATTTCACATATTACTCGTACCCACTCTGTTTATCTATTTCTGACTTGATGGAAGTAAGGTATTTTATAGCAAGTGACACATTTCTAGATATTACTTTCTCTTGTGCGACATAATCTTCTTTCTCACAAGCAGATGGATAGCATTGTAGAATTGAATTGAACTTAGTTGGATCGGGCCCGAATATCGGAATTAAATCGAATATTGAATTGATGGAATAAATCAGAAAGTTTCTATTTTTATTTTAGGGAAAGAGAAACAAATCAGTTCTTCGTAGAAGTGAGTCTGGCAGCGTATGACAAAGTGACGTTCAATCTGACCTACCAGGAGCTTCTGACGCGTAAACGTGGACGTTACGACCATCAAATTTACGTTGACGCTGGACGTAATGTAGATGACATGAGTATATCAGTCAGTGTACTGGAATTCAAAGATATTGAACTTTTCGAAGTCTATACATTTGGAAACAAGATAGAGACGAGCCCCATCGATATTCGTATTGAAGGTGTAACTCACACATTCTCTTTCTCTCTTTCTCTCTCTCTCTCTCTCTCTCTCTCTCTCATATGTATAAAGATGTATAAAGATAATGTAATATTGATAAATTGTTTATGAAAAAGTGGTTCTTTAAATACCTTTGTACTGGTAAATTTCTGTTACGTTGGGAATTACCCCCTTATGTGCACACCTTTGTGTCGAAGACAATGGGATGGATTATTATATGTTCATTTTTTTCTCTGTTAACTTTACATTGTCAGAATCGTGCAATATTTGTATATATTGCACGGCTTCATACTGCAGATCACCTGTTTCTAAAATAGTATCGTGTACTAGGAATTACCTTTGATTGTAAACAATGTACGCTCATACAACACACGCAGGAGTAGTTGATTTGTTAGATTTATCTGAGGATGAACTAAACAAGCTCTATGGTCCATTCGAAAGTAGGGATGATAACGTTGACGATGTCGATGAGCTCACAGAATCACAAAAGAATCTCTTTCCCAAGCAAACGAATGAAGGTAATATCCGATATGCCTTCAACAAATGTGAGACACGCAGCATTAAAACACATTCTGATCATTTAAACGGTAATTTATGAGAAATGTTCGTAAATATTTGCAAATCGAATGTTTGAACTATTACCCGTGCTCTCAAGGGTCTCCATAAATAGCATAGAAAGGCATTTATATTTTAAACGAATGACTGAGAGCGCGATGAAGTTCATAGGTCGCCGGACGGTGCTATGTACGCATGAATACTGGTACTGTGTATTGTTGAACTTAAGTCGCATATTTACTTTGGAATCCAGCATAAATTATCTACTTTGTTTCTTGAAGTGTATTCTTTTTATTATTCAGCCTTAGGTAGAGAATCAAAATGAGCATATAATGAAAAAGTTACTATATTTGTAAAGGAAATTATGAACTCCTTTTTTCTATGTAATACTGCACTACTAATGTCGTGCAGTATTGCTAAGAAAAACTGCTTCAAAGTTTCCCATACAAATGCAGTAAACTTTTAATTACTAGGTACACTGGGTTGAATATACACTCATATGGAATAAATATTTTAAAAGTTGTGAAACGTTTCGATTTTGCGCAGGAGAATTTAGCGTTAGAGACCAACAGTACTTTGAAATGCGAGTGCATCTGCGGCGCACGAATATATTCACTGTTAGATCCTATCATTTCTTGGGAACGTGCGTTTAGCTGAGAGTGTTTGGAGGTTGGTGCGTGCTGGATTCGAACCTCATTAGGAACCAAACTAAAAAACCATCTAACCTGTGTGATAACATTTTTTCTCATAAATTTAAACAAGTCGTTTTGTCAAATCTTCCAGGCCCGACCCTAGGGTAAGGCGATCTAGGCGCTTTCAGGGGCCCATCGCTCCTGGGTATACATTGTTTTTACTGTGGTGAGATTGAACGCTGACAACGCTAAACAACAATACTGGCAGTCAATTTGCAGGTTGCACGCTGCATAAACTAAGTGTACAACCAAAGACTCGTCAATGACTATGAACGCTGACAACGCTTAACAACAATACTGGCAGTCAATTTGCAGGTTGCACGCTGCATACACTAAGTGTACAACCAAAGACTCGTCAATGACTATGAACGCTGACAACGCTTAACAACAATACTGGCAGTCAATTTGCAGGTTGCACGCTGCATACACTAAGTGTACAACCAAAGACTCGTCAATGACTAACAAACTTTCAATTAGAAGAATGCTAAAATATTTGTATTATTTTCGTCCTTTCAGCGTTGTCATATATATATATTTTTACGTCCTTTTTGAGCTGTCACATATTCAAATAAATAAATATGACATCATCATTGCTTTTCAAAGCAAAATGCCAGTATTAAGAGCCTGATTTGGAAGTTGTGTTCATTTAAACATTTAATTTCTATTTCGCATTATTTGAACACATATGATATTGCCAATACTGTATTGGTAGGAAATCAACTCCGCAATGCAACTGTTTTTTGCTTGATGCCCCGCTCATCGCTTGCTGCCTTAAGCCCCGCACACCCTAGGGCCGGGCCTGAAATCCTCGATAACCATTCTGTGCTAAATTAATGCATTTAAAGTGAACATACCATTGGATCAACACAGTGGTACAAACGAAGAGAGGTGTATGCTGTAGCAGGAACGCATATCTCGAAAACAGGCCACACAACATAAAAAAAACAACAAAAAGCTACATGCGTAGCACGATGATACAGATATTCGATGCACGTATTTCCGGTGGTTTGATGTAATTATCTGACGACCCCTATATGACAGGAATTTTCATCAAACTCGGCTTTATTCATTTTATGTGCTCAGAGTCTTTGTGGTGGAGGATCATCCGATTACTAGCCATACTAATGAACGCCTTATAGCTTTTTATTCATGACCAGCCCCAATAATGAACGCAATACAGTTTTAGTTATTGACAAGCCAATGCAATGAGCACACTATAGCTTACATTGATGACCAGGCCCACTAATACGTGCAATATAGATTCTACTGATGACCAGGCCCACTAATACGTGCACTGTAGCTTCTATCGATTAAGCCTACTAATGAACGCAATATAACTTATCTTGATTACCAGGCCTACTAATGAACGCGGTATAACTTATCTTGATTACCAGGCCTACTAATGAATGCGGTATAACTTATCTTGATTATCAGGCCTACTAATGAACGCAGTATAACTTATCTTGATTACCAGGCCTACTAATGAACGCAGTATAACTTATCTTGATTATCAGTCCTACTAATGAACGCGGTATAACTTATCTTGATTACCAGGCCTACTTATCTTGATTACCAGGCCTACTTATCTTGATTACCAGGCCTACTAATGAACGCAGTATTACATATCTTGATTACCAGGCCTACTAATGAACGCAGTATTAGTTATCTTGATTATCAGGCCTACTAATGAACGCGGTATTATTTATATTGATTACCAGGCCTACAAATGAACGCAGTATAACTTATCTTGATTACCAGGCCTACTTCTCTTGATTACCAAGCCTACTAATGAACGCAGTATTACTTATCTTTATTACCAGGCCTACTAATGAACGCAGTATTACTTATCTTGACTATCAGGCCTACTAATGAACGAAGTATTACTTATCCTGATTATCAGGCCTAATGAACGCGGTATTACTTATCTTTATTGTCAGGCCTACTAATTAACGCAGTATAACTTATCTTGATTATCAGGCCTGCTAATGAACGCAGTATTACTTATCTTGAGTTTCAGGCCTACTAATGAACGCAGTATTACTTATCTTGATTATCAGGCCTACTAATGAACGCGTTGTAGCAAGTATTGATTACCAGGCCTACTAATGAACGCGTTGTAGCAAGTATTGATTACCAGGCCTACTAATGAACGCGTTGTAGCAAGTCTTGATTACCAGGCCTACTAATGAACGCGTTGTAGCAGGTATTGATGATCAGCTCCAATAATGACCGCAACAGAGCTTATATTTATAGCCAGCCCTAAAAGTTAACGCATTATCGGTCATTTTGATGACCAGGTCTAGTACTTAATGGATGATAGCTTCTTTTAGTGACCAACCATATTAGTGAACGTAATATAGCTTCTATTGATGACCAGTCCATCTAAAGAAAGTATTATAGCTTATGTTGATGACCGGCCCCACAAATCAATACAATATAGTTTATAATGATGACCAACCCTACTAATCGGCTGATTTTCGTTGAAGTGTGCGTGTGTTGTTTTTATCCGTAATGCGACATGTGGCTCTGTAAGTTTATGAAAGCACTATAAAGTGAGTGCGATAGTTTGCACAATACTGCGCCAGCAACTATCCTCTTTTATTGTTCAAGGCATCCTTTGCAGTGAGATAACATATCAAAGGTTCTGTTTTGTAGCCTTGTACGGCCACATTTATAACTTTTACTTACCTGTTAAAGACTGCTGATGATAAGTTAGAAACAGATGAGTATATGAGCTCAATTATACGACTTGTTTCTTTGTTACAGGTTTTAAATTAAAAGTTACTTTTTAATATCAAGGTAGGAAGTGACCACATGAAACGACTTACAAACGACGAATGTCTCTAAATTGAATGTCAGACCATTTTCGATTAATTTCCATTTGGTACTGGTACCCATCTATAAATGAGTCGACTGACGCGCACGAGGTTAAAGACAACGTTTGTTTATACATAGGGGAATAACAGAAATAGTCCATTTTATTCTCCGACCATGAACGTGCCCTCTGAATCAGCACTTGATTGAACTGTACGTACCAGATTGTGTAGGTGGTAACACACATCTACAGGTCTAACCGTGTGGGACTAAATTCCTGTATTCAGTTGTTTCCATTAGTGGTACAACATGTCATTTCTCACTAGCCAGTGTTTCACTGATGATTACTGTCCCCACACCTTCGGATTCATAATCCTTACGGGGGGGGGGGGGACAAATCTGTTTCATATTTGTTGTTCGTATTTCATGACCATGTCGTTAAATTCATTGCAGAACAAGATCCGTCTATGACAGCAATATTCAAGACATCTCCCAATGCCAGACGTGTGCAGTACATACCAAGCCTCGAGGATCGGCGTAAGGGTCTAACCGGCCAATTTGTTGTTCGTTATGACGTTGAGCGAAACCACGACAACGGGGATCTTTTGGTAAAGCACTTCCGAGATAACAAGAAAACACATTTTTCTTTCCTTCCCTTCAAAACCACCCGAACCACTACACATACCCTTGTATACCTCCTCCAGTAAAACAATTTTCTCCCTTTCTTTTTTCCGAGTTCGAACCATATAGTGAAACGGTGCTCCATCCTTGGTAGCTCGTGCACATCACACGGAATTCGAGGTTGTGACATTTTGATATTCGCCATGCTCATAATTACGTTACCAAAAGTACTTTCAGGATTTCTTGAGGTGACGTAGCGGTGATGTGGGTTACAATGCGATCCACACTTTGTAAGATTTTTTTTCATACCACTGTTTACTCAAATTAGAGAATATTTCCTGTTCAAAGGATTGCGTTTATAACAGCACTTTCTAACCATCGAACACGAGTCGAGTTTTAGAAACAATGGCAGACGGCCATTTATTACTATGTCGACCTAGTCTTTTGCATCGGCAAAGTCATCTTCTTAAAGTGATGGAAAGGCGGAAAACAATATAAACAAATTCTCAAAGGCAAAACCATTGCAAAGAGTTAAAACCGAGGAAGCCCCAGGTGAATGTCACAGGTACCTCCTCGTCAATTGAGACTCTGTTGGAGTAACATATGCGGCAACATTATATATTTCAGCAAAAGACCGCGCTAATAAATGAACTGTAGAACTGTATGGCAGAAATTTGACACAAAAACATATAAATTCTGAGAGTGACTAGACTGACTGCCATGAGTTGGACCTGATTTTAATAAATAATAGCACCGCATGAGCATTATCAAAAAAAAACAAAACAACAAAGTAACAAACTATTTGCTTTGCATGATGTGAGAAAACAGGTAGATAAAATTAATGAATTATAAAAGCTGACCAACAAGTACCCAGCATTTATCAAGCACTCACACACACACACGCAAACAAATGGGACATTAACCGTTCCAAGAATCTTTATGTAATCATTGAAACTACTGTTTTCATCGTATAGGAAACAGGGTCACGATATGTTTTCATCGTATAGGAAACAGGGTCACGATATGTTTTCATCGTATAGGAAACAGGGTCACGATAAATAATTAAACTTTGACCAAAGACAGATTGTAGCCTATATTAAAAATGCCTTATTAATGTTCACAGTACAATATTGTTTGTTGTTTTAGGTGGCATACGCATTCCTGCCACGAAAACAATCATTGTGCCTGCTTTAAGAATTGCATTTCTTGGATTTATTATTGGTTCTACACAGTGAAATTTGAAATTTATTCCACATCAAACTGAAGGAACCATTGCTAAAAATAGTTTACGATATACTCGTTTTCTACCGGAGAATATGAATAATTTCATTGGCAGACTGATAAATATGGAATCTGGAGTTTTATAACCACCCTTAAGGAGTGCAAAAGGATATGGCGCTCAAATCGAACTGTTGCTTGCAGACCAGTTCTCTTGGAACATTTAATGACAATGTGAAATGTATGATACCATTGAATATATTCCATTGTATGATCATGAAAATGGAAACGTGGACATTGATTTATTTGTTTAAAGATGAAAAAATTAATTAATAGGTGTCCTACCGACATCATCACACGGTATATAATTAGTTAATAGGTGTCCTACTGACATGATTACACAGTATATAATTAGTTAATAGGTGCCCTACTGACATCATTACACAGTATATGATTAGTTACTAGGTATCCTACTGACATGATGACACAGTAAATGATTAGTTAATAGGTGCCCTACTGTCATGATTACACAGTAAATGATTAGTTAATAGGTGCCCTACTGACATGATTACACAGTAAATGATTAGTTAATAGGTGCCCTACTGACATGATTACACAGTATATGATTAGTTATTAGGTGTCCTACTGACATGAGCACACAGTAAATGCTTAGTTAATAGGTGCCCTACTGACATAGTTACACAGTATATTATTAGTTAATAGGTGTTCTACTAACATGGTTACACACTATATTATTAGTTAATAGGTGTTCTACTGACATGAGTACACAGTAAATGATTAGTCAATAGGTGTTTTACTAATATTGTTACACAGTATATGACATTGATGTATTCACTATAAAGAGGACATCTTATTGGTTCCACTTATCTTCCCACCACCTACCCACACATATATGTGTATAGCGAGAGGTACTCAATGACATACAGGAGGAGGATGACAACTGCTATACAATTCTAGTAGCTCCCACCCCCTGGACAAGCAAACTCTTTTTATGCTAAACGTTTACGCCTGATCAGAAGAACGTAATTTATTCCCACACACGTTAAGGGCATTTTGAACCTTCCACAAGACCATGTAACGAATAGTACTTACTTACCCACACACGTTACGGGCATTTTAAACCTTCCACAAGACCATGTAAGGAATAGTACTTACTTACCCACACACGTTAAGGGCATTTTAAACCTTCCACAAGACCATGTAAGGAATAGTACTTACTTACCCACACACGTCAAGGGCATTTTAAACCTTCCACAAGACCATGTAAGGAATAGTACTTACTTACCCACGCACGTCAAGGGCATTTTGAACCTTCCAAAAGATAATGTAAGGAACTACCACTTAAAGAAACTGCGCCTCCGCTATTCCAGCTGTCATGGAACCCTTCATTAGGCTAGTAGTATTGGAAGAGGCTGCCATCTTCCTGCTCCAATCATCAGGATCGTTTCCTTAAAAATAAGACTGGTATAAAAAAAAATTGATTGTTTTCAAGATTGATCTCGTTATTACATCTGTGTACTTCGTAACGGAACACTGCAATTGTAGATCAAAATTCTTTGGACTGAATAGTACTATGTTGTCTCCCCTTTGTTTCCATACTATGATGTAGTGTTCTGTGTCACGTGATTCATAACTTTGATTATAAATAGGTTTTAATGTTCGTCCTTCTTTGCATTGTAACAGTGTAACATGTATTATGTAGATGTCGTGTTGAATTCATTTGAATCAAAATCACCATTAAGTTCATTACCTTTCAAACGATTCACTTTGAAATATGTGATACTTCATGTTTTTTCTAGCGAGACAGAGGGGATAAATCCTTGTCCTTAATGGGCCAAAATTGTCACAAACCATGCTGGTCTTCATAAATTGGTGTGTAGCCTCACAGTACACGAGCAGTAGTGCATGTGGCTTAAAATAAGAGAGTGCCACTTGACACTATTTTACAAGTTGTATGTTTGTGCAAATGCCTCAGTGTTCATAGCGTACTGTAATAAACTTATCTATAATAAGACTTTCAGCTTAAAACTGCATATGTGCCATTTTGTACGCATTGTAACCCTCCCTCTCTAATGTTTAACCACCACTTGATCGCTACATCATCTTCTGTAATCACTGTTGTACAGGTGAAATATACATATAAGCAATCATTACGTTACATGTAAGTCTGCTGCAATCTTCTAACTCTGTGCCAATTGAAATGAGAGACATCCTCTGAAAGTGCTGCCATGCAATATGAAGAAGTCATCAATTTTTTAAACATTATTTGTCAATTGTGTTTTAACAAATAAGTTAACCATGAATAATTATGTATAATATATTTATTTTGTAACTTCTAATCGTTAAAAATAATATATTATTACTTGTAATTCATATTCCCTTATAACAATTTCTAACCCATGCCTCTTCGGAATAAAATAATACATATTTTTCTTGACCAAACACATTATTAAGGTCTACAGTCTATTGTTAATACGGAGTTTTCGTGCTGCGCATGAAGGTAGTTTTACCCTGTGGAAGAGAGCCTATTGCCAAGAGAATAAATGTAAATCGTTAATGGGGGCAATTGGTAGTAAGAAAAGGTGATAGAATGAAGTGAGTGTGAATTCAAAATTATGCAACGAGTTTGAAAGTGTGGCCCAATTGGAGCTTATCATTAGTACATAGGATTAACATTTGTATTGGTCTGTCTAGAGCAAATGGGAAATGTAATGTTTACAGCATCCATAGAATTCGCACGATATAACTGTATGTGGCCATGGGGAAATGTACTCTTAAAACATTCACATATCACGCAGGGAATTTAACATGAAGTTAGATACTGACCAACACAAACGTCTAGAGACTAACACTAGAACATACCCACTCTGTTTAACTTAACAGATCGAGGCCATCACACTGTCAGCTGACTTCCCTGTTTGTATATGTATGACCCTTTAAGTGTGAGTGATTGTACATTTCTTTGTAATTGCAGTTTTCCCTCTCACCCCACTTTGGGGTTGCATTGTTGTATTTTGTTTGTTAAATGTGTTACTCTTCCTTGTTATACCCAATAATTTACATCTGTGTGTATTTGGTCAGTAAGTGTGGTGCTGGGTAAAAAGGTTAAGTCTTGATTAGTAAGCATGGGAAATGGTCAGTAACATTGCATTGGTATTTAGATGTAGATGCTGGAGAGTAGGTGGTTGTGCGTGTTGCTAGTTGTTAGTGTTAATCTGTACTTAATATTATGTTAAATAAGCCTTACGGAGTTACATTTTAATGTTAAATAAGCCTTACGGAGTTACGTTTCAATGATAAATAAGCCTTAGGGAGTTACATTTTAATGTTAAATAAGCCTTACGGAGTTACGTTTTAATGTTAAATAAGCCTTACGGAGTTACATTTTAAGGTTAAATAAGCCTTACGGAGTTACATTTTAATGTTAAATAAGCCTTACGGAGTTACATTTTAATGTTAAATAAGCCTTACGGAGTTACATTTTAATGTTATCCATGCCGAAACAGCTTAATGTAATTTCATTGCCAATTCTGAATGAAAAATTAGAACAAATAACAGTCTACTCTACTTAAGTTTCAACCCTTTTTTTACAGGCAGATGGAGGGCATCTCATTCACTTCTTTCTTTATTTCACAGGCAGATGGAGGGTATTTCATTCACTTCCTTCTTTATTTTACAGGCAGATGGAGGGTATTTCATTCAGATCTTTCTTTATTTTACAGGTAGTAGGAGGGCATTTCATTCACTTCCTTCTTTATTTTACAGGTAGTTGGAGGGTATCTCATTCACTTCTTTCTTTATCTCACAGGTAGTTGGAGGGTATCTCATTCACTTCTTTCTTTATTTTACAGGTAGTTGGAGGGCATTTCATTCACTTCCTTCTTTATTTTACAGGTAGTTGGAGGGTACCTCATTCACTTCCTTCTTTATTTTACAGGTAGTTGGAGGGTATTTCATTCACTTCCTTCTTTATTTTACAGGTAGTTGGAGGGTATCTCATTCACTTCCTTCTTTATTTTGCAGGTAGTTGGAGGGTATCTCATTCACTTCTTTCTTTATTTTACAGGTAGTAGGAGGGCATTTCATTTACTTCTTTCTTTATTTTACAGGTGGTAGGAGGGCATTTCATTCACTTCCATCTTTGTTTTGCAGGTAGTTGGAGGGTATCTCATTCACTTCTTTCTTTATTTTACAGGTACTTGGAGGGTATTTCATTCACTTCCTTCTTTATTTTACAGGTACTTGGAGGGTATTTCATTCACTTCCTACTCTATTTTACAGGTAGTTGGAGGGTATTTCATTCACTTCTTTCTTTATTTTACAGGTAGATGGAGGGTATTTCATTCACTTCCTTCTTTATTTTACAGGTACTTGGAGGGTATCTCATTCACTTCTTTCTTTATTTTACAGGTAGTTGGAAGGCATTTCATTCACTTCCTTCTCTATTTTACAGGTACTTGGAGGGTATTTCATTCACTTCTTTCTTTATTTTACAGGTAGTTGGAGGGTATTTCATTCGCATCCTTCTTTATTTTTACAGGTAGTAGGAGGGTATCTCATTCACTTCTTTCATTATTTTACAGGTAGTTTGGAGGGTATTTCATTCACATCCTTTTTTATTTTTACAGGTAGTAGGAGGGTATCTCATTCACTTCTTTCTTTATTTTACAGGTAGTTGGAGGGTATTTCATTCACTTCTTTCTTTATTTTACAGGCAGTTGGAAGGTATTTCATTCACTTCTTTCTTTATTTTACAGGTAGTTGGAGGGTATCTCATTCACTTCCGTCTTTATTTTACAGTTACTTGGAGGGTGTTTCATTCAGATCTTTCTTTATTTTACTGGTAGTAGGAGGGCATTTCATTCACTTCCTTCTTTATTTTACAGGTAGTTGGAGGGTATCTCATTCACTTCCTTCTTTATTTTACAGGAACTTGGAGGGTATCTCAATCACTTCTTTCTTTATTTTACAGGTAGTAGGAGGGCATTTCATTCACTTCCTTCTTTATTTTACAGGTAGTTGGAGGGTATTTCATTCACTTCCTTCTTTAATTTACAGGTAGTTGGAAGGCATTTCATTCACTTCCTTCTCTATTTTACAGGTACTTGGAGGGTATTTCATTCACTTCTTTCTTTATTTTACAGGGAGTTGGAGGGTATCTCATTCATTTCCTTCTTTATTTTACAGATAGTTGGAGGGCATTTCATTCACATCTTTCTTTATTTTACAGGTAGTTGGAGGGTATTTCATTCACATTCTTCTTTATTTTTACAGTTAGTAGGAGGGTATCTCATTCACTTCTTTCTTTATTTTACACGTAGTTGGAGGGTATTTCATTCACTTCCTTCTTTATTATACAGGTAGTTGGAGGGTATCTCATTCACTTCTTTCTTTATTTTACAGGTAGTTGGAGGGTATCTCGTTCACTTCTTTCTTTATTTTACAGGTAGTTGGAGGGCTTTTCATTCTCTTCTTTCTTTATATTACAGGTAGTTGGAGGGCATTTCATTCACTTCCTTCTTTATTTTACAGGTACTTGGAGGGTATTTCATTCACTTCCTTCTTTATTTTACAGGTAGTTGGAGGGTATCTCATTCACTTCTTTCTTTATTTTACAGGTAGTTGGAGGGTATCTCATTCACTTCTTTCTTTATTTTACAGGTAGTTGGAGGGCTTTTCATTCTCTTCTTTCTTTATATTACAGGTAGTTGGAGGGCATTTCATTCACTTCCTTCTTTATTTTGCAGGTAGTTGGAGGGTATTTCATTCACTTCCTTCTTTATTTTACAGGTAGTTGGAGGGTATCTCATTCGCTTCCTTCTTTATTTTACAGGTAGTTGGAGGGTATTTCTTTCGCTTTCTTCTACAGGTAGTTGGAGGGTATTTCATTCACTTCTTTCTGTATTTTACAGGTAGTTGGAGGGCATTTCATTCACTTCTTTGCACCAGCTGGATCAGATCCTATTCCCCGAAACGTCATTTTTATCCTGGACATAAGCGGCTCGATGTTTGGAGACAAAATTAAACAGCTCAAAAGCGCCATGCATGTTATACTAGATGACTTAAATCCAAACGACCAATTCAATATTCTAACCTTCAGCAGCGGAACTACTAAGTGGAGAAAGAATATAGTTCGTAATACAGTTGAAAATATAAACGATGCTAAGACGTTTGTGGATACATTGGAAGCGGATGGTGGTATGTTATTTTCTTTTACCTGACTTTTCACACCAAACCATGGATGTCATCAGAATTTTGTTGTTTTTAAAAATGACTTAATTAGTATACTACATTTCATTTTCACTTGTAAAGACGTTCCTGTTTGGGTTACGAAAAGAACCCGTAGCAATAATGGTAAGCACAACGGGAAATAAAATCAATAGATATTGTCGACATTTGCTGCCAGTCAATATGGGTATGACTGGTACCATGTGATACTATGACTGGTTCACGTCTAAATCATAGGAATGGGTTTTTTCTTCAAATAATAACCCAGTGACAACCACAGTGATGCTGAAATCAATTGCCAAAGATCTGATCAAAGACAACTAGCAAATAAGAGTTTATTGAAAAAATTATTTTCAGTGAGATACTGTTTAAAAGTCGACCTCACATCAAAATGTCTGTCATTGATAACCTCTGCTGAACTTCTTTGGACCCTTTCTTCTATATTATGAACTAGAGAAAGTCTTACGCTTCTTGTGACACCATTTCCATTTTTCTTGTGACACCATGTCCAAGCCTCTTGTGACACCATGTCCAAGTCTCTTGTGACTCCATGTCCAAGTCTCTTGTGACTCCATGTCCAAGCCTCTTGTGACACCATGTCCAAGCTTCACGATATCCCACGTGACACTGTTGTGATTCTAGCACTGCGATAAAATTTACAGCGCTGCATGTAATATATATATATATATATATATATATATATATATATATATATATATATATATATATATATATATATATATATTGAAGATCTGAGTTTGATAACCTTTCCGCCAAAAATATTCAAGTTATTCCACGGTATTAGACTGTTTTTTCAAATATTTATACAAGATTGGTTTGTAGGAAAGTGCAGATTGGGGTCATTCTCACTTAAATCGTAATTTCGAATATTTCACCCATGAGCTTTGACATTTTTCCGTTGCGCAGCTGTCCCAATATAAATGTATTGAAGCTTACAAATTACCTCAGATGATCACTGTTATCAAGACTGACAGCATTTCATATTTTGTTTGTTAGGGTGTTTTATTTTGTTTTATATGCGACTGATAATATGGCATTGTATGTGGGGCTTGACATCCAGGCTTATCGACAAAATGAACTATAAAAAACTAACAAACAAAACATATTAAATATGCATAACAATTAGAATACACGTTTTGTAGGGAATGTTCTTGGAGGTAAATCTAACTTCTGCCCACGTGTAACAAAAACAAACAAAATGGCTCTATTTCGTAAAACAAAATAGCTCTATTTCGTAGAAAACAAAATGGCTCTATTTCGTCGTATTGTCGACGACAATGGTAAGTTTAGTGAGAAATGTTACACAGTCGTTCAGATCGAAGAAATATTTGAAAATATAAGAAATACTTGACCTCTTTTCAGGTACTAACATTTACGATGCATTAGATGAGGGGCTCATACTTGCTGCAATAGCGAGCAAGAACTCAATGCGCTGTACCATAATCTTCTTTCTGACTGACGGGGAACCTACCGACGGTGCCGTCACGGATAAAACTGAAATCATGACAAGAGTACAGAAAATGAACCAAGATCGAAACAAAACTCCCATATTCACGCTTGCATTCGGTTATGACGCTGACTACAAGTTAATGAGAAAAATAGCTCTGCAGAATTATGGTCTGGCGCGGAGAGTATATGAGGCTGGTGATGCCGAGAACCAAATCTCCGGTTTCTACCAGGAAATCAGAAATGTACTTTTGAAGGACGTCAGCATTATCTATTCCAACAGTATAGAGGAAAGTAGCCTGACGAGAACAAAGTTCCCTAATTACTTCGTTGGAACGGAAAAGGTGGTGGCGGGAAAAATAAAGAATAGTGTTGAAAATGATCCGATCGTAGAAGTACACTTCGGCACAGCCAATGTCAATCGTCAACCACCCCTGGTTCTAGTCCTTGGTGCTGGTTTTGATATGCCAAGCTTTTTGAACCTAACTAACGTGGCAGATCTTGAAGAAATCCTGGAGAAGAGCTGGGCATATCTCAGTGTGAAACAGCTTCTAGAGGACAGTGAATCCAGCGTTGATGACACAGAGAAGGGACGAATAAACAGGCAGATCCTGGACCTTTCATTAAGGGTAAGACATTTTCTACACATGTATTGTACGTGAAAGGGTAAAACATTTTCTACACGTCTTGTACGTGAAAGGGTAAGACATCTTCTACACACGTATTGTACGTGAAAGGGTAAGACATTTTCTACACACGTCTTGTACGTGAAAGGGTAAGACATCTTCTACACACGTATTGTACGTGAAAGGGTAAGACATTTTCTACACACGTCTTGTACGTGAAAGGGTAAGACATTTTCTACACACGTTTTGTACGTGAAAGGGTAAGACATTTTCTACACACGTCTTGTACTTGAAAGGGTAAGACATTTTCTACACATGTCTTGTACGTGAAAGGGTAAGACATTTTCTATACGTCTTGTACGAGAAAGGTAAGACCTTTTCTACACATGTTTTGTACGTGAAATGGTAAGATATTTTCTACACATGTCTTGTACGCGACAAACGTCACAAAATCTCGGTACAATGTGGACAAAATCTACTAATTGTCAGTATAAGATTTTCAGGTTTACACCGGTTCTATTGATAATATTCAGTTTCATCCACAGAGAAACAAATTTAGAGTCCTCCACAAAAGTATCAACATTATGATGACAGGTTAAGGTAGAATACCTGATCAATCGATCATACAGGTAACTTACCTCTGTACATTAGTGTACAAATATGTCAAGAGATTTGTTTTCGTTAATTATGCGTTCTTTATTAATACAGAATTGTAAATAAAGAGACAGTAACAGGTATATCATGCGGCAGACGAGTTGTATTGTTCTAATAGTATTGTGACTGATCTAGTGATGCACTGTGACATCTGTCTTAATATCTTACTTAGTTAATGTGACATCTGTCTTAATCTCTTACTTAGTTAATGTGACATCTGTCTTAATCTCTTACTTAGTTAATGTGACATCTGTCTTAATCTCTTTCTTAGTTACTTCTGTGTTTAGTATTAAACTCCCTAATACGTATGGTGACTACAAATTAGTCTACCAGGCAGGTTTTGTGATTCATTTCTGTCTTTCAAGGTGTTTTTATCTTAATCTTGTTGTCCGTGCTTTCTGCTAACACGTATCCAACGGTAGATCTGAGGCATCAATGTACAGTACAAAACAAAAACAAAAACAACGACAACACAATAACTTGATCATTCAGCCACAACACTGGCTGATGAACATCTTTTCTAGCTAATAGCATTCGATCCATTTTGATCCACATCAACCTTCGGCTTACGTAGCTAACCAAAACAGCGTGTATCGCCCCTGTATTTGATTAGATGCAGCTGACAGAAATATGTCCAATCCTGTATTTGATTGGATGCAGCTGACAGAAATATGTCCAATCCTATATTTGATTGGATGCAGCTGACATAAATATGTCCAATCCTATATTTGATTGGATGCAGCTGACATAAATATGTCCAATCCTATATTTGATTGGATGCAGCTGACACAAATATGTCCAATCCTATATGTGATTGGATGCAGCTGACACAAATATGTCTAATCCAATTAATTGTCGGGTTCTCATATAAAGAAGACCACTCCGGTGGCCTAAGTAGTTCGAGCATCCGCCTCTGAAGTGGGAGATCGCTGTTTCGAACCCGGTCGTATCATACCAAAGACTTATACAAATGGTACTAACAGCTGCCTCGCTAGACGCTCAGTATTAAGAGGCTAGTGTTATGAGTGGTCGGCTTGGTGTCAGGATAATGTGAATTGGTGGGACATGATGCTACATGTCTGCGGCATGATGCCCCAATGCTAGACATCAATATAACCTGTCCCACTACAGACATAGTAGCGATATGAATAAAACTTTAAAGATACGTTAAAAATCCAAATCACACACAAATAAACACTCATGCACACACACGCTCATCAAGTTAATTAGTGAATGGAATAGTGAATGCTTAATAGGCCTAATAGGTTTAGCGAGCTCCCTCCTCCTCACCCACACACCCGCATATGTTATCAACCTGATTTAGCATTTATGGACAGCGATTCTTTTATTCACAAGATGTTTGTCGTCATTAGCATCCCAACTGAGGGAGCATTGCTGTAGAGTCATCGCCAGTAGATGCGAGCTTATACAGTTTGCCATCCTCTGTATGGTACGAGATTGAATGTATTGAGGTCCTAATCCAGCATCCTATGAGAGGTACATCGTTGAATGCCCCGACGTCCGGCTCCCCCATCCTATGCGCGGTACGTGATTGAAAGTCTTGAATGTCTTGCTCCACCGTCCTATGAACGGTAATATGTTGAATGCCATTAGGGCCTGTTCGACCATCTTGTGAGTGGTACGAGATAGAATGCCTTGAGGTCATATTTCACCATCCTATGAGCGGTACTATTTGGAATTCACCGACGTCCTGCTCCACCATCCTATGATCAGTACGAGATTGAATGCCCTGATGTCCTATTCCACCATACTACGAGCTCTAATAGGATGAATTCCCTAGGGTCCTATTCCACCATTATGAACCATGTTCTTGTGGGTTTTTCCACTGGGCACTTCAACCACCACTATGAATTTCCAATTGCGTCGAATTTCCTATTGCGCCTTTAAGCCTACACATAGTTATCGCCAGCATTATGTACAAAGGGTTGACGTGGATCGACGACCCTTGTCTGGTGGCAGTGTCTAAATAAATAAATATTTATCAATAAACAAATATAAAAATAAATAAATAAATAAATATAATAAAGTAAAAGCAAATAAAAAAAGTTCTCTAATAATCTAATATAATTATTTTACTTGAGAGAAATTCCGTAAAGATTTACAATGAACAAAACAAAACTAGCTCTTACATTAGTTCGTATCAGCGCAGTTCTTTCTGGTCTGACATCATTCTCTATTATGACTTCTGCTGTACTCAAACAGCTGTATTTCACGTGCTACTTGAATACAATTTCGTGCTTTAAAACTATATTGTTTTAGCTCCTAATCTGTGCTCTGAGTAAGTGATCTTGGAAGAATAATGATAATATGCAACTTTTTGTATGGAAACATCTGCCCGGTTTATTGTATGGAACCGGCTGCCCCGTCTGCCCTGTTTCTTGCGTGGAAACTTCTGCCTGATTTCTTGTATGAAAACATATGCCTGGCTTGTTGTATTATATGGAAACGTGTGCCGGGTTTATTGTATTGGAACCGTGTGCCCGGTTTCTTGGGGAAACCTCTGCCCGTTTTGTTGTATTGGAAACTTCTGCCCGGTTTGTTACATGGAAGCATCTGCCCGGTTACTTGAATGGAAACGTCTGCTTGGTTTCTTATATGGAAACGTCTGCCAGATTTTTTAAGGAAACGTCTGCCCCGTTTCTTGAATGGAAACGACTGCCCGGTTACATGCATAGAAAGGTCTGCCCGATTTCTTGAGGAAACGTCTGCCCGGTTTCTTATGTGGAAACGTCTGCCCGGTTTCTTGTAAAGAATCGTCTGCCCGAGCACCCCTAAAAAAATCTGAATCATCGGGTTGAGATTCCTACCGTAATGCTTCGCAAACGTTTGCATACAACAAACTGTGTATGGTGAATATATTCTGAACTGTTTTCGTTACACATCCATTTCTTATGCATATTAAAGTTATGGAAGATCGGTGTATTTAAATGTAATTGTAAGTTCGATTTTTATTTTGAAGACTTTGGGAGACTACTAATTTACGTCAAGATTTTGAGGTGAATGCCTCACCGACTAATTAACCTGACGATTGACAGAGGACTTTTTAAAAGGTAGTGGAAAATGTCGTGAAATTAGACGAAAGATGTTAACGCTATACAGATCTGTTATATAGTACAACCAACATAGATGATTTAACAGGTTCCTGGCAGACTGCATGACCGAACAGCACCTGGTGCAAATATTAGACAAACATTGAAATTGGTAATTAGACTGCTTAGCGGGATGTTGGTAATTATGTCCTGAGCTTTCTGACTGACAGACGTCACTCTAGATCGAAGGGTCAATTGGTTTGTTCTCGGGCATTAGCTAGTGCGAGTAATTTATCTACGTATGTGCTTGAGAGTTTCGATATTTTTTATAAACTCGGGACCAGAACACAAGGATTCAACGGAAGCCGTAAATTCATCCACTTTCCCCTAGTAAATCTCCACAGCGTATTTAAAAAAACTGAATCTTTGCTCAACTGAAAACTGTATCGAGTTATATTTATGGTAAATATATACTATTCAAATCTGGCATGTATACATATATACAAAAAATAAGACACTCCAGCATAATTTTATATTAAGTTCACTCGGAGTTAAGAAAGTAGTTTTTAAAGTTTCACCTTCACTTCAGTTTTTGTGTTCTGGTTCCAATGTTTTTAAATAGTCAAAATCAGAAATAGCTAAAAGCGCTGAGGTCAAATTAGCTAATGTCCGATAACCGATTGATTGCATCATTAAATACCGCCACTGTCGCCTCAAAGTCTTCAATTAAATTCAATATTATTGTGTTTTAACGTTTTTAATTCCTTATGGTTTTTGATTTTTAGTATAGCTTTGTTACTCCCCTCACATCAATGGTGGTGACCAAGCCCCCGGAGGCTAAGGAAAAGGAGAAGGAGGATGAAGGTATTCAATATCCAAGAGAAGATAACTCTAAACCAGACGATGTACAGGAGAGCCGTTTGATCGATGGTTAGTGTATAAGGATCAGTATTGTAGAATATGGGCGAAATCGTATCTGAAGAAGGCGTTCACTTTGTACTTGAATTTTCACAGATTCGAACTCAGGTGCCATATATTTTTGTCTTCGGGTTGTCCACCCATGATTCATGATATTCTGAATGTCTTCAAGTTGGCCCTGAAGACCGTTCATTTCTATCACGCATATATCCAAATGTAAATAGTGTGTTAAGGTTTTGTTTTGAGAAGATGATATCTTTTATGGAAATATGTTTGTTTTCAGTACTGTTATCTTAATTTGACGTCTCATTTTGATCCCAGTCTATGTTTGTATTCAGTACTGTTATCTTAATTTGCCATCTCATTTTGATCCCAGTCTATGTTTGTATTCAGTACTGTTATCTTAATTTGCCGTCTCATTTTGATCCCAGTCTATGTTTGTATTCAGTACTGTTATCTTAATTTGCCGTCTCATTTTGATCCCAGTCTATGTTTGTATTCAGTACTGTTATCTTAATTTGCCGTCTCATTTTGATCCCACTCTATATTTGTATTCAGTACTGTTATCTTAATTTGCCGTCTCATTTTGATCCCAGTCTATGTTTGTATTCAGTACTGTTATCTTAATTTGCCGTCTCATTTTGATCCCAGTCTATGTTTGTATTCAGTACTGTTATCGTAATTTGCCGTCTCATTTTGATCCCAGTCTAACGTTCGATCTGTTGAGGAACTGGCCCAGTATTAAGATTCTTTGAACTTATTTTTTTTATTTACCATTTTGATAAGGAAAGGTCTTGTAGAGTGTTTGAGTGTAGAGTGTAGAGTGTTTGAGAAAGTTTCGTCTCAATGGAGAAAAACCCCATCAGAATGTTTAATTTTTAAAAATTGCAAAATTAATGACTGCTGGATTTTTTTGGGGGGGTGTTAGGTGGAAGGATGATTGTGGTGGGAATGGAAAGATTAGTCCTATAAAAGGTATTAACATCATGTCCCTTTGTTATTAGCTTATTTTGCCAGTAAATCACAAATTAATTACACTGAGAATCTGACATAAATATGGACAGGCCCTAGTAAATCATGTTCAGACCTATATATGAATTGCTGATTGTTGAACTTGTCACTTAATTTAATTTTTTTAGATACGAGGACTGATAGTTCCGCCAGAAACGGTATTCATTCTGATTTGTACAGTGATGACTTTGACACAGTGTTGGACAGACCAATACAAGCTAACAATGGTAAGGCATTATAACGGTCTTCATTCTGACTTGTATATTGATGACTTTGACACCGTTTGGGAGTCAGCAAAATAAATAGCAATGGTAAGGCGTCACCATGGTCGTCATTCACATTTTTATATTGATAATTTTGATACTGTGTGGGAATGACCAAAAACCACTAACAATGGTAAGGCATCACAACGGTTTTCATTTCCATTTGTATATTGATGACTTTGACAGTGTATGTGAGAGACCAATAAAAACCAGCAATGGTAAGGCATCCCAACGGTCTTCGCTCTGACTCGTATAGTGATAACTTTGAGACCGTTTGGGAGAGACCAATAAAAACCAACAATGGTAAGGCACCAGGACGACAAATATTAGCGACAAAGCATAAAATATTACATACATACATACATACATACATACATGCATACGCACGTACGCACGCACAGATATACGTACGTACAGACATGCATGCATGAATGCATGCATGCATGCATGCATACATACATACGCACGCACGCACAGACATACGTACGTACGTACAGACAGACATGCATGCATGCATGCATACATACATACATACATACATACATACATACATACATACATACATACCGGTGTATCCCCCAGGGGTGTAAAATTGAGGGTAAAAAAAATCCCTTGGTGTCAGAACTGGGGGTCAAATAAAAAATGTAGGGGTCAAAAATATGCTGGCAAATTTTCATATGACTCGTACTTTTTCAGCTTCAAATAGGATATTGCAACTTGCACAACATTCTCTTTCTCTAAACATACAAATAAATCAACATGAACAATTAACAAACAAATGCGCTGTCCATTCAAAGAATAATTTTATTAATTCATTTTTCTTTTAAAGTCGTTCTTTTAACAGTCTCCTTATAATCAATATGAAGCTATAGTATAGCCCAACACAGTACATACATGCCAATTCAAAAAGCCAAATAAATCTTTTTAACAAAATGGCAGTCAAATTACTGCCTTTTATAAAATGTATACTATCATCGGTTTCGTTGTACTTCGTCCTTGAACATATTTATCCAAATATCAAGGAGGATAATGATTATCTTCTTTCGAATAAGTTACACTTGAACTTTAAGATCTGTCTTTTATTGCAGCAAAGTTAAAAACCAACAAAATCTGCAATGACCCGCTGAATTTGTAATCCAAATAACATGTTTGCTTTGCAAGTTTACTGATTTCTTTGTTGTGAAAGAATGTCTTGGGTTACAATGTGTTCTCCAGATATCTTGTGGCGAACGAGGGCAGATTTTAAAAAATTCTAAAACACTGTCAAGAAAGGATTATTCACTTTTGCATTCTTCGCAATCACGCGATCGTAAGTCACATTGGTAATCCTAATGTATGAATACCGTATTCCAGTCAGGGGCATTTTTTCTCCATTTTTCATTAAAGTTAGATCCACAGTTACTCTTTTGTGTTCTGCTTCTTTCACTTTATTCGCTAATTATTTTTAGTGCACGGCGTTTTAATCTGAAGATCTTTTTCTAGTGCATCAAGCAATGAGATTAAACATCTAGATGACGGCTTCCTGAGCTTAATGAAAATCGCGTGAGAGCTCGCGAGATTAGGGAAAGCTACTCCGTCAGTAGTGAAGGGGGATACCCTAGCGACAATGGGAATTAGCATTACAGACCCCGCTGGGACAATCTGGCGACAATGGAAAATTAACATGGAGAAAAATCGTGGGACAATCTGGCGACAAGGGAAATTAACATGGAGAAAATTTGTGGGACTGTTGAGCGAGAAGGGAAATTAACATGGAGAAAAATCGTGGGACTGTTTAGCGACAAGGGAAATTAACATGGGATTTTATTTTTTAAAAATAAAAAATAAAAAATAAAAAATAAAAAAGGGGTAGGCAATTGAAAAGTCATTCTCTTTATCGAGAAATATGGCTGGCCCTGAAAAGGGCCTTTGGGTTTTCTTCTTCTGCTTCTAATTTCTTCTTTTTCTCCACCAAGTTCTTATTTTATCTCCTACACTCTTTCTCTTCTTTTCTTTCTTTTTTTTCTCCTGCTCTTCTTTCTTCTTCTCTTCCTCTTCTTCTTTCTTCCTCTTCTCATTTTCTTCTTCTTTTTCAATTTTTTCGTCCCATTTGCGTATTCTTATTCTTTCCTCTTCATCCTCCTTCTCCTCCTTTATCTCTTTCATGACACCACTTATCTTGTCCTTTACCTTTCTTAAGTTATTAATTTCCATCTTTACACGATGGGGACTATATGAATAGTGGTCTTCAACGAGTCTTATTAACATCTGCTCCATCATTCCTAAATTGTCTAAAACGTCTTGCAATGTTTGCATTTTGTCCATTTGGTTAGAAGCCATCTTCTTTGTAGAATGGTTTGAACGACGAATACTGTGGGTTCTTATAGTGAAAGCGCGGACGTGAAGGAAAACATCCCCCAAAACATAAAATTGATCTTACCTAGATCATGACCCAACAACGCGCGGACGTGAAGGAAAACATCCCCTACTTTCTCATTTCATATAATAAAACCAGAACTATACTCTCCACATACGCTAAGAAACAATAAAGAAACCCATAATCTACTATTCACACAAACATACCTGAGCTCTTACAAACACAAACACACAAACACATACCCTCACACAAAATAAAAAAGAGTTAGTGTTTATATTCACACTACTCTACCTACACACATTGGCAAATAGATCGTTATTTCTTTTCTAGAGTATTGGGTAGCCCTGAAAAGGGCTGTTTATTTTTTTGGAACTTCATGGACACCTGGTTAATGGTGACACCTTCCAGGCCTGGCGCCACATACACATCTTGTCCCCCAGTTACTTTTTACCTTTTGGGGGAGAGAGCAGAGGCAGGATATGTGGCTTCAGAATCCCAATTTTCTGTTTCTGGGATTCTGAAATTTTTTCTTCTTCTCTCCTTTTCCTCCTCCTCTTCTTTGTATCTTCTCTCCTCCTCTTTGTATCTTCTTTCCTCTTCTTCTTTATATCTTCTCTCCTCTTCTTTGTTTCTTCTTTCCTCCTCCTCTCTTATCCTTCCCTCCTCCACAATGGCTTCCGCGGCCAGTTCATTTAATATGCGCCTGGCATATTCCAGATGCACATGAAGTTCCAACAGTTTCTCCAGTCTCGTGTTCATTTTTGGTGTTGATCAATCAACAAGGGTAGCTAGACTGCCGAACGAGTTTCAATTTATAGTGAAAGCGCGGACGTGAAGGAAAACATCCCCTAAAAAACATAAAATTGATCTTACCTAGATCATGACCAAAAAAAACAACGCGCGGACCTAAAAGAAACACTCACTCACTTTTTTATGCTACCCATCACTATTTTAAAATTTTTTATAAATCACTTCAATAGACTATCCACATACGCAAAGCAATCCAATCTAACCCCAAATATACACCTCAAACACCAAAAAAGACATCATTTCAATCTACTATTCATACCAACGTACTTGAGCACTTACAAACACAAACGCACAATCACATGCCCTCAAATTTTTTAAAAAAGAGTTAGTGTTTATATTCACACTACTCTACCTACACACATTGGCAAATTGATAGCTATTTCTTTTCTAGAGTATTGGGTAGCCCTGAAAAGGGCTGGGTTTTTTTTTTTGTTTGCTATGGCAATCTTTTTTTTTAGTTTCTAAGAATGCGATGTCCTCTGAGGATAGACTTTCTGGCGATAGGTCTGCTTCTTCGGAAAGAGAAGAAGAACTCTTTGGTGTCGATACAACAATCGACAAAGCCTCTGTCAGGTTCAGGTTGCTGCTGCTGCTGTTGTTGTTGTTGCTGCTGTTGCTGCTGTCTCTGAAGTCTGTACTTCTCTGTCCATTCTTCGTTCTCTCTGTTCATTTCTTCTCTGAAGAGCTCTTCTATCAGGTCTTCAGTGACTTTTAACATTCTCACATTCTCTATTTCTTCTGGCTTCGGTATCAGACTGTCTGACCCTATGCAAATTCACGTAGGCTTCGTTGAGTTTAGCTAGTTTGGAGCACATCTTCGTAGGAGGATGAGTCGACAATGGATGGTTAGACTGGAAACAACCCCGGTTCTTAAAGTCAAACCGCGGACGTGAAGGAAAACATCCCCACGGTTTTCGAGATGCAACGTTCAATGAGTGTCATGAGAGGGATAGTAAGAAATGAAAGAGCATCAATCCAACATTCTTATAGCTAAACAAAAGACAAAGGCATTTTTTTCAAAACACAACATTTTTTGTTCAAAAATCACTTAACACTAAACAACAACTCTAACATTTTTAACAATAATCCAACATGATAACATCAAACAATTTTTTCAAATCGCAAACATTTTTTCTCAATTGACAGTCTACTTTAAACAGGGCTGACAACGTTGTGATTTCCACTGTTGTAAATCATTAGGCCATTGATGGACACTACGTTTCCTAGCTTGAGACAAAAGATAAGCATAATGGTCACAAAACCATCGATCTACTTTCACATCGTTTCTAGCAGAAGAACGAGAATCAAAATGAGTCACTAAATGTTCTAAGGAATAGCCCAGGCTGCGATGATGCAGAAAATACACACAGTACTGTCCACACACCAAGGAATCTGTGCCTTGTAATTTCACATTATTGAATCGGGTAGTTTGAGCATTTCTTCTCATAAAGTCAATGATATCGTCTTCCAAAGGGGGCAATCCGTACGAATCGAAATATTCCTCACATCCTTCTTGAGGAAAGTAGACGGCTACCCAGTGGGTTCCTGGGAGATGACTGTCGTCCGTGTTGATCACGTAAGCTTGATGGTCTTTAGGTTTGCGATGAGGGAGATCATCTTTAGCACAGACGACAGGATTCCAAGAAGCCGTATACGAACTGTGGTTCAAAAGGTAATAAAGTTCCCAGGTATCCATTGATTTGTGTGTGTGTTTTTTCTTCTTCACAGGTAATAATAAGTCGTCAATTCGATCCTGACTTTTTGCTTGAAAATGTCTGACGAATAAACGGTTATTCGTTCTGTTTCCTCACTCTGATTCAGGAGAGCTTCGATACGATGGATCTCTTGAGTGGTTAATGGTGGACAAGAATGTTCACGCAAGTCTTTATACCACTGGTGCAACACGTCTTTGTTCGAGATGAGACTCCAAGCTTCGTCCAGATACTCGTCCAATTTTTCTTCTTGACTTAACATTAGGCATTTATCGTGTTGAATTTGACTGGGATGATCGTTTTGACATCCATAACAATTTTTCTTGATCAATTCCGTCATTTTTTCGACCAAGTGTTTGGCAAAACAGCAGACTAAATGGGCTTCTTGTTCTGGCCATCTCGACTTCATCATGATCACTTCATCTTCTTCTTCCACGGTCTCCTCACATTCTATCTTTAAAGTTTCTCCACTAGGTAAAGAGGGATAACAGTCTTCCATGGCTTCTAATAATCTAGGATGACTTCTCTCAAACTGTTGATTTCTATGGTATTATCGAATTCTGCATACAGGATGACGTTCACTGTCTCGTCCAGTGGCTTTGCAAACTGAAGTTCCACACGAATCTGGCCTGATTTTATAGGGTGAAAATGTCCCTCGTCGCTGCCCTGGTCTGGAGTAAAATCGAAAGCCCACAAAGCATAGCCTCCTGCATAATCGTCGTACGTAATGCCGTGACTGGTGTTGGTTCCTAACTGGCCGGTGGCTTCGTACAGGGACAAGTACGATGTCAAGTAATTCATCTTCTTGTCACTAAAGTCAGGTTCGAAAGGTCGGGTACACAAGGTCTTGCCATCGCGACTGACTTCGATTTTCTTCACGTTGAAGTGTTGAAAGTTGAAAGGATTTTCACCGAAGGCTCCGTTGAAGGCTGAATTCTCGACCATACCAAGGATTAAACGTTTGGGTAACTGTCCTTGGAACAGATGATCTTCCATCATGGAATGATGTTGAGCGGGAATGGTGAACGTTTTTACTTCCACGCGACGTATGGGATACTTGGCGGTCGTTCTGCTCAACGTTTGACTGATGTCGTTACCTACTTTAGGTAACACTTCCACGCGTCGTACGTAGAGTTTGGCCTCCTCGATTTTGCTTTTGGGATTGCCACCAGTAGTAGCATCACCATCAGCCAACAAATGGAAAGCGGCACTACTGCGATTCAGTCTCAAGCGGACATTGACTCCGTTCAGCAAATATTTCTCTTGCAACCACATGTCCAAATGCAAACGATCCATCAGTTCTAAACTCTTTCCATCTTTGATTTTGTTTCTTCGTTCTACAAATCCCTCATTGGTGGTTGTTTTTGTTTTGGGGTCAGCTTCAAGACCTTTTTCATTAAATTCGCCCGCTTCGTCAGGTTCCCACAGCACACAGGCATTGAGATGAGTATCCTTGGCATCTATTCCGTACGTCAAGAGATTTTCCAGGTAGGCACGGTAAGGGTAAGTATCCATGCTGCTGCTGACCAGTTTGTTATTCAAGTACAAGTCCACTGAGCTGAACAAGGAATGCATGAAATTGTTGACGGGAGCTACTTTCTCTTCGCCGCTTATAGAATCTCCTCCCTTATCTAGAACTTTGACCTTCAAGTACAAGTAACTGCTATTCAGATCGATGTAATCTTCGGGCTGTCCTTTGATTTCAAACTCAATGGCAGCGGAATCGGTCAATGAGGAGACGGGGTGAAATTCCACCCATTGGGACTCTTGCATGGTCATCATGGTGGGGGGGGGGGGGCATGGCAAACAGATCCAGTTCCGTCTTGGAACAAGCGCAAGACTCTCGGTGCATCATTTTTTCTGTTTTTTTTTTCTTTGTTCTTTCTCAATAATCGAAAACGTCTAAGTCTCGAACGGTTCTTCTTTTCTTGGCCTTTCTAGCTTGAAGTCTGGTGAAAGGGTGTTTTCTTCGTCGTCGTCTCTTTCTGCCTTGTCCTTGCTGAATGCCTGACTCGGTAGCGTGCAGGGCATTTATAGGTGTGTCTCGTCGGCCTAAAATGTCTTTACCCGTTTGCAGCAAGACATTTTTGCCTGCCCTCATGAAGGCTTCTTTAGGGTTTTGTTTGTCGATGATGACATTTTGGAGAAATTCTTTGCCTTGCGTCAGTGCGGCATCTTTCAAGGCGTGCAATCCGCGTGTCACCATCGGTTTCAACACCGGGGCCACCGAACGAAAGGCCGATTTTAACATGTCTCCTAAACCGTGTCTTCGCTGTCGTGCAACCCCTCGGTACACTGGATACATGACTTACGAGTCGTGAGAGAACCGTTTTCGAAAATGGAGTTTCACCGTGAGTTTTCCTTTGGTGAATGGAATATTTTGTCCCAGATCTCCTTTTATAGTAATGTTGACCGTGTCCAAATACGACTTGCTGACCGGCAAATAGTGAGGATGGACAAATTCGCGGTGGACGTGGTAAGTGTTTCCACCTTCCTCGTCAGCGTTCGTGGCAGAATCCACTTTAAAAGGAATGACACGCAGTAACGGCACGGAGGTGTGTCCCACCACGTTGTATTCCACCACATCGGAATGCACAAAGATCAAATTCAGTCCTTGGTTCAGTTCTACTGGGGTACGAAAATACTTGGCAAAAGTCTCGTTGTCGTAAATGTCTCATGATTCGGGTTGTCCTTTTTGTTCTACTTTCTTCCTCAGCTCCATGTCTCCGCCCAACATGTCAAACAATTCAGGACAAAATGAAATGGACACGATTTTACTCCGCTCAAATTTCATCAAGAAGCGACGAGCTACTTTGTGGTACTCCATGGTGACACTTTTGTTGTTGACCTGCTCAAAAGCTTTCCCAAACACGCCATTAAACCTGGAGGCTATGGCGCTGACCAAATGATGACCACTAAAATAATAGCCTGCGGGAATGAACAAGTGGTAGGTCCACGTTTTAGTGCTTTCATTATAGGTTTTCTTGTCAGGTATGGTTCTCTTATTCAATCCCTGTTGCAATTGTGGGTCATGAACTTCCACCGTAAAAAATTTTGATTGGGAAGGACATTGAGGACTTGGGTCGGGTGAATCATTTCTACTAAAGCCACTTCCCAATGGGCTTCGTGATCTAAGGGAATGGCTTGAGGTAATTTGGCCGTGTAACAGCACAACGTGTTGTTGGGAAACACCTCCATGGAACTGTCACTGGGTAAGGTTAAGTAAAATTGGTTTTCGTGACTCATAATTCCAGAGTTCTGTGGCTGTCCGAGGGGATATTACTGGACGTCAGAGGCGTGTCTCCGCCCAAAATGGGGTTCTGATTGTGGTTGGAGTGGTGACTGACACTGGCACTGGACACAAGGTTCCCGTTGGAAGAGAATTTCAGGGAGGGATTGGGAAGCAGGTAACCGATGCAACTGCTCAATAAAATGGTCCACAATTGTTTGTCTCCTTGTTGCAAACTCAAATTGGCGATGGCTGCCCCGATGACACAATACACCACGAAGATTTGGCAGAAAAAGACGATTTGCGTTTTAGGCACACGTTCTCCACACCACACCCACAAGGGTTGTTTTTGTAAATCTTGCACAGAAGAACTGGGTGAAGAAGGAGTGGTCGACGTAGCTGCGTCTGATGTGTGAAAGGGCATGATGGTCACTTCTTTTTATAGTCGATGACTTGCGAAGCGTCGATCCAAGAATCGAAACTGGGCGGATATCCTTTCCAACGTACTTTGACTTCTTTGACACGTCGTTTGCCCACTTTACGGGTTCTGCGTTCGAGAATGCTTTCGATGTCGTACACGTCGTCTTCTTTTTTGGTCACACGTTGTAACTCGGGCAAATAAAACGTTCCTTTGAGCACTTCTCCGTTCATGTCTTCCAATTTATAGACGGCAGGATGACGGCCATGCACTCGTCCAGTGACGAGAAACAGTTCGGTCGTCCAGTTAGGTAAGTAACCTTTGTCAAAAGTGCGTTTGGTTTTGCCAATGCGCACCCAATCTCCTACGGCCAACTCTCCACTTTTCTTGGGGACAGCCCTCGTCGGGGACGTACCAAACAGACGCTCAAACACCAGCACTTCGTTGTCGGGAGTCACGTCTTGCGGGGCACGTCCGTTTCTTCGATGGTAAGATTGGTTGTAAGCTTGCACCAGGTGCGGTAAGATGTCGATGTACTTCAGAGTGTGGTGATGCGTAAACTATTTCCACATGCGTTCTTTCAAAGTGCGTTGAAAACGTTCCACGATGCTGGCTTTGGTTTCGGGATTCTCGGTGGTAAAAAAATGAATGTCACGTTTCTTTAATTCTTTTTGGAAAGCTTGGTTCAGAAATTCGGTGCCTTTGTCCGTTTGCCATCGAAGAGGGTGACGACCACTTTGTTTCAACACCCGTTGCAGGGCTCGCACTAACTCGCTGCTGGATTTGGAAGTCAAGGGCACGACCCAGGCAAATTTGGAAAAGACGTCGATGACACAAAACAAATATTTGTAGCCACGATTGTAGCTGGCCAAATGAGAGACATCGGCTAAATCGGCTTGCCATTGATGATCGATGCCTTCCACTCGGGTGCGACTTCTGGCAAACTTGCGTCGAATGGGTTTGTGCAAAGTGTAGGTAGCTTGTTCTTGTAACCATCGTTGCACTTGAGGTAAACGGAGACTTTTCAGTCGCGTTTTGGCAGCACGATACAGTTTTTGAACTCCTGCGTAACCTGCAGGATGCGAGGGATCGTAGTAAATGCTGGCTAAGACTTTTTCCATTTTTTATTTTTTTGTGTTGGTTGGTGTGTTAATAAGGCACCCACTCTTGGAAGAGGCTACTCTTTTTCTCTTGGGGTATTTTCTTGGATTGCAATGCTTTGCGTGTGCGACCGGCAATAGGTGTTGAAGAGGAGGAGGATGTCTGAGCGGGGGATATCGGTTCTTGTTTCACTTCTGTCTTCACTTCTGTCTTCACTTTCTTTTTCTCTTGTGATGAAGAAGGGGTGGCCATCATCTTTTTAATCCATCCAATTCTGGAGGTAGGTGGTGTTGTTAACTTGCGTACTTTTTCTGGTGGAGTTTGAAACCCTTCTTCTTCTTTTCCTTTTTCTGTCTTGGTCACTGGTACTGGTACTGGTACTGGTGATGGTGGTGGACTTTTCATCAAGGTCTTAAAATCTTTCAGAGTGGGTAGAGCTGTTTCGTCTATAGCTTTCTGGTGAAAGAGTTGCAATCGTTGCAAGAGTTGACCGTACTTTTACGATTTTTCTGTTTCGGACAAATCTTGGCGATCCATCAAGGACTGCAATTCGTGTTGTAACTGGGACATCTCGCTCAAATTGGGATTGGGAGGTAAATGCGGGGTGCGTTGTTCTTGCCACCGATGGTATTCCATCCATCGTTTGTAAGGCACTAAAGCTAGTTTTCGTCCTTCCATGGGGTTGTTAGGGGTCAATTCTGAGATCTTGGGACTTCCGACGGCCTTTTTATCTTGCTCCCACCAGTCCTCCCAACATGGTTCCCAAGACTCCTTTCAGTATGGGGCCTAACAAGAGAGGCAAAATGCCTCCACGTTGGACCAACATCTTCTTTTTTTGACGAATGGGAATTTTCTTTTGAACCATTTGGCGAAGAACGTGACGATGTTTGCTTAAGCATTGTTTCTGGTGTTTGGACAAAGGGATCGTGCCTTTCAAAACGTTCAAACAACATTCACACACGGTATCGATGACCTCTTTGGAGGCTGATTGAATGAGTTTTTTTCGTAGAGGTGGAGAAGCTTTGGACAGGACAGATAACATGTCCCCATGTTTGAATAAACGTGGAGGCAATCCTTTCCTTTTCTTTCCTTGGGGTTTTCTGGAGGGTGACATCTTTGCTTGTGGGTTCCGGGACATTCACCAAACAGACACTAACGTCGATGACTTAACACACACCCTTTTATCTTTTTGGGACTATCGCTTTGTCATAAAGGTGACAATGTTTTTCCCAAAATCGCCAAGGAATCCTCCCCTTTGTTGACGCCTCTTTTTCTTGGAACGACTGTGTCTTTTCTTAGGGTAATGTCGATGCTTGGCTAAGCGCTTTGTCGGATGACGCGTCTGCCTTTGTCTCTTTCTTTTTTGGCTTCTTGGAGGTGACATCTTTTTCAAGTTCACTGATACCCCTACTTGGTCACAGGCCTTTTTTATACTGGAACGCGTCGCCACTGATTGTCTTTACGTCGTATTAGTTTGAGGACAGGCATGACACGTCGTGCAAAGGTACGCAACGGACTAAATCGAGCCAGTTCTTGCTTGGACAAATCCAGTAAACTTTGTAACATGCCCGATCTTTCATGGACTTTGATTTTGGGAGAAGGTACTTTGTAAGCAGCAGCCACTGCCGCTAAATTGGAGGGTCCTGCCACTGGGGAAGTTCTTTTAGGGGTCATCAACGGAGAAGTTCTTGGTGTGATCAACGTCTCCAAGTACTCTTCAGTTCCTGGTGTCATCAACGGAGAAGTGGACAAACGTGAGGATACCGGAGATACGGTCACCGCCGTGGCTGGTCGTGGTTTGCGAGTGTAAGGTTGCGTCCTGGCCGAAGTGCCTCTCTTGCGACTAGTTTTCTTCTGTGGACTTTTCTTTTTCTGGGGACTTTTTTTCTGTTTCTTTTTCTGGGGGCTTCTTTTCTTTTTCCGGGGTGGTGGTGGTGTCTGGTCAGAGGAGGGTCCTGCCACTGGAGAAGTTCTCCTTGGGGACCTGGTCTTTTTATTTTTCTTCATGGGGCTTCTTTGGACTTTTGTCTTGGGGATAACTTTGGGGGCATTAGGATCCCATCTTAAGAGAGAGCGAATGATGACCCCTCCTAGAGTACCGCTCCCTCCAGGTTTCAAAATGATTTGTTGTTTGGTTTGAGTGTCGATGCGGGGATCGGCCAGTTGGACCAAAGCGACTTTGTTTCGATCGAAAAAGCGTTTGGTTTGATGAGGAATCTGAATGATTCCTTGGAGTATTTGACGTGCCGTCACCGTGAACCATCGTAAGACTTCTTTGAGACTAGCTTCTAAGACACGGGCTCGTGTTTGTGGATTTTTTTCTCGACTGATGCCATACAAGGCACGAATCAATTTGACGGGAAGATGCGACTGAAGGGACGTCATGTTCACACTGTGTGAGACAGAGGAAAAAGGGTCTGAGGTTTTTATAGATTTTTTTATGTGGAGTGAAATGAAGTCGAGGACGGAGACGTGTACAGGACAGGCCCTCCGTCTTGGCACCAGTGGTGAAACAAGTGGGTACGAAATCGCAAATCCTCTGGAGTCGTAGGTTTCAAATCGACGAGTAAATAGGCGTGTGGTGTTTGAGTGGCATCGTCGTACGCCTGAGTCAGCCAAGGCGTTCCTAACTGTTTGGCTAAGACTTGCACTTGCGATTTGTCTCGAGGGCTTTTAAACAAGACCACGTAATGCGCATTGAGACTGATGGTGCGATGGGCTTTACTTTGTTGAAACAAATTTTGGGTGATGTAAACGACACTGGCATTACGGTGATGCCCTTTGCGCGTGAACCACAATTTAATTTCTTCTTCGTCTTCTCCTAACATGTCATCGAAAAAGACCAAATGGATTTGACGGGAGTCAGAGACGATGATGTCGTCTTCTTTAGGAATGCCTTCCACAAACACGATGGAATCGCCTTGACTTTCTCGCAAGAGGTTGTACGCCGATTGCCACTCTTTGTAACACCACACGATCCGTTGAGGTGGCCGATCGATCAAATGATGTTTATGTTCGGTCAAACGTTTGACGAATTCGGTTTTGCCTGAACCGCTAGGTCCAGCAATGAGCATGTTAAAGGGATGGCGAAGATACAAAGCCTCCCAACTGGCACGATCTAAGTGTTCGTCGATGACTTTGACAGTAAAGGAAGAGGGAGCAGAGACAGCAGAGGTAGCCATTGTGTGAGAAATGTCACTTGTGACACGAAAACAAACAAGACAAGAGTTTATATACTTTTTCAGAACACGTTTATTGAATTGTTTTTTTTCAAACATGAATACGAAAGACAAAAATACATAAAAGCCAAAGGCTTAAGTACAAGAATAAAAGGCACATGATAACTATGAACGTGGAATAAAAACAAGTGTCTGTACAACAAGAACATGTTTTGGGTAATGTTCTAACCAGTTCTATAGTAGGGGGTAAGGTCACACAAGTGTCCTCCCGAAAGGGTCTTTCAGGTCTGTCCACGACAGTCCTGTCCTGGGTGACGGGTTCTTCTGGCACCGTCACTAACACAGGTTGAAAATTAACTGTTTTCCTTGAACAACTCTCGTGCATACTGGGCCACTTCTTGGGTCCAAGCCTCAAAACCCCATTCTTTCCAGGCACGGACATCTGTCCAGTGGGGATGTAAGTCACAAGCTACACACACATCGTCATACACGTCTTGGGTAGCTAAAAGTTGACGAATCTTTTTTTCCTGTTGAGGTCGAGAAGTATCCAGATGAAACCGCAAGGCTTTGAGCAAAAGGAGTTTTTCGTGACCATTTAAGGCCATTGAGGTGGTAAGTACTGATCGTAAAGAGTCCACAAAGAATCGGCTGGTAAACGAAATCCCAGAAATCAAGTCACTAAGACACACACCACTTGTCGTCCCAAATTGAATGGATAAAATTCTTGTAATAATTGATGGTAATGATCCACGGTTTGAATATGGTCATTGAGTACCTTCCGCGGAATCTGTTGAATGATATGTACATAATCCGTGGCATGGCAACTTGATTTTATAGTGTCTTTGTTTCGGAAGCAATAAAGGTAATTTCTAACTAAACATGTTCGTTCTCCAGTAGGGAATTTAAATGTTACATACTGTAACTGAAACGTCAGAGTTTGTCTAGATGTTTCGTCTTTTTCTAAGCAGATTCCATGTAACAAATGTTGGTAATCCTTTAACTCGTCTTCCTCAATACGTTGCAGTAAGTGAATCTCGAAGTAACCAAAATTACGAACGTCTGGTCCATCATCATTCACAAACTGAAAGTGTTAACAAGGTCTGACCACTGAAAAAATTTCTGACGAATCAGTCCTCTTATACCATTCAGGTACCAGTGGTTAAAGATCTGGTGACGTAACGGATGCAATTGTTCTTTACGTTTCACTTGTATTTTCACCAGCTCTCGGTAAATCCTTTCTCTCAACTCCTCAGGCAAGCCCAAAATGTTCTCTTGTAAAGTATCCATAAGTATATACACTGTTTTTGGAATCGTTGGGTGGTGGCCAATAGCCTCGTTTAACTTTGTGCCTAATGTAATATCCACTCATAATCAATCTTCTTGTACTTTGGAACATAGCATAATTTAAAAACGGACGAATCACTTTGAGTTTGCGTTTCACTTGTATTTTGATCAGTTCTCGGTAAATGAGTTCTCTCAACTCCACAGGCAAAGCACGAATGTTCTCTAGCAAAGTATCCATGAATAGGTCACACTAAATCCTCTTTGGTCTGACACAAGAAATGTACTGTTTGCACAAACATGGTTTTACTTCAGTGTCGAATTTAAATCGTTCAGTCACTAATCTACACATTACAATTCGTTCAGAAGTTTCCTCTTTCACCAAGTTGACATTGTGTTCAAGATGTTGGTAATTCGTTAACTCTTACTCTGGAATTTGATGCAGTACGTTTACAATGATGCAGGTAGAATTGTCCATACCAAACCAATCCTTTTTAAAACTAGAGGATCGTTGATCAATGTCTGTCCGATGGAACACTTTCAATTGAATCAATCCTTGTATAGCCTTCAGGTACCAGTGGTTCAAACACCGGTGACGTAACGGATGCAATTGTTCTTTACGTTTCACTTGTATTTTGACCAGCTCTCGGTAAATGCGTTCTCTCAACTCCACAGGCAAAGCACGAATGTTCTCTTGTAAAGTATCCATGAACAGATTATGGTAAGAAGTTACTTCAATGTCTCGGTCCCACTAAGGGTAAGTAATGACAATTCGGTGACCATCGAGCATGTTCTACGTAGGCCGAATCTTGCGGTTCCCAGTGGTGAAGTGACACACCGCAACTGAAGCACTTGACTTTATCTCCTTCACTCAAGTAGAAAATTCCGGCTCTGGCTAATTCTTCGGGGGTCGGTCCTCCTAGATACTTAGGCCATTTTCCTTTGAACGATTGAAGACGATTTTCAAAGTCGCAGTATTCCGACAAACGTACAGGAAACGAATATTCGTCTTTCACAGGTTCGTTTCGATGAGGGTTGAGTGACATGTGTAGGAGTTTGCTCAGGGCTGGATGACATCCGTAGGGGGGTAGACGTGAAGGTGAACATTCCCCTTTAAAACGAAGCCCCGTAAAATGTCCAACAGGACGAGCGGCATCACTTTCGCATCCCACAGGTTTGACACGCACAGCATCACTTTCCATGATAGGGGTAGGGACACTAAAGTTCCCATGATGCTTTACGGCATCGCTCAGGTCACAAGGTACAGCATCGTACCCATCGCAAGGCTCACAATCGCATTCCACTTCCGAAGCCTCACACTTGAATTGTGCCTTTGTAAACAACTTGTTCTGTGTTTCTCTGAAAGTATTCATCTTGTTCGCTCGGTCTTGGTAGTCACAATGAACTGTCAATCTTGACTATAGCCCCTTTTTATACTAGTCGCAATGCAGTCTCCAGCTTGTACATCTTTCCTTTTTTACGTATTTTATGTCCTCTTGTGGAAGGTACCGTCTCTAAGGTACCGTCAACATTGTACCGTAGTGTGATGGGTGGAAAGCCATAGAAAGGTAAGGGCAGTGCGGAGACCATCGAGTATGTTCCAGAATAGCTGAATCTTTACAGATACATAGATCCATTCGTAACTTCAGTCCGCAAGCGAAACACCGTACCTCGTATCCCAATCCTAACTCAGGTCCCAAGTAGACAAATCCTGTTCTAGCTAAAACATGCGAAGAAGGTAATCCTTCCCTATCAGTAGGCCATTTCTGAAACGTGTCCAATCGACGGGCACAATCACAATAGTCAGTTAAGAAGAGTGGAAAATGGTAGGGTTTGAACTTGGAGTTCTCATCAGGTTTCTCACTCGATTCTTGCTGTGGCGAAGTCATCTTTCTGGTAGGGTAACTATCCTCTTGCAACCAATGTTTTATACCAACATGTCCATACGGTAATATGAAATGATTGGGAAGTCTCACTCGCTTCTGGTACACAATTTGATAGACTTTTTCCAAGGGTCGACTGACGATGTGGTGAGTGGGTAAACGTACAATCTTGTTCGGTTGATAGGTGGTCACTTTAAAATGTCCATCCTCTCCCGATTGCAAGGCTTCTTTCAATACCCCAAAATTGACCACTCGACTGGTACGATAATTCAGAATCAGTCCTTTCACTTTGCACGTCGTGTGCACTTCTCCTTGTTTGTCCCGGTATTCGTAGCCGTAATTTTTGGGACCGCCACTGACGAAACTTAGAATCTTGTCGTCGGGATGCTCGTCTGTCCAGGCTCCTAAACGGTCTCCTTCGATGTTAGGGTGATGTTGAATCGGGTGATGGATGTAAATGCAACTGTCCGTGTCAAAGTACAGAACGCGTTCTTCTAACAGTTCTAAAGCTTCGTACAATTTTAAGCGAGCATGGGCTGTCACGTAAGCCGCAATGATGACATTTCCAAAAGGGTCGTCTTGTACAAAGTCCAGATCTTCTTCGTAATTGACCAAGATCAAATTCTCTCGAACGACGTCCACGTGTTTCATGTATTTGGTTCTGTCGTGAATCATCTGAAAGTAGCAGGAAGGTTCTGTCAAATATTCCTTCTTGGGTAAACACGGTCGTTGTGCCATTTTACCCCACAAGCAATTTAACATCACTTTGGCAAACGATCTCCTGCTTTCGTTTTTCTCGATGTGGTCTAAAGTGATGCCTTCTTGTTCGTAGTATTTCTCTTTGAATTGTATTTGGTCTTAGGGAGTGTGACACCAGGAAGGATAGCCGCTAGCTTCTTGTTTCAGTTTCAAAAAGGCATCCACGTAGTCGGCGAAAATGCCTTTCTGACTGGGGTCACCCTTGTGGTATTGTTGTGTCTTGGGAAAGTGGCAAATTTCGTACACTTCTAACAGTTGGTATCCCATGTCCATAGCTTTGAACAATTCTACGCTGACCCAGGTTCCCGTCAAGGCCCGTTCTTCCTGGCTGTGCTGACAAGGTTGGTCTTGGTTGCACGTTTCGGTACAAGTACGGCACAAGGGAAACATCAGTTTGCCTTGACAATGGTGAGGTAAGACAGGATGGTATAGGTTCGTGGGAGGCAAAACTTTGCACTTGATCAAGCCTTCGTATTGTCGAATGTTTTTCAGGTCGATGTGTTCCGTCAGCAATTGCGGGTGCCCTACAGGAAAGCGACAATATTTGCACACGTAGGGATACAGCGAACACACGTCCAAGTATTTCATTTCTTCTCCTTTCTCTTCGTCGGCTTGGAACAGCAAACAGGTGGCATTGGTCCTTCCTCCGTACAAACTATCCCTCGGGTTCAGCGGGTCCATGAACTGGTAACTTTCCACGAGGCGTTTAAACTCGGGATCGGTTTTCATACGGTGATCGTACTCATGTTCCCACATTTCCACCACTTGGTATCCTTCCTGTTCCAACTTTAGGCGCCGCTGACAAGTGTCCTGGTACAAGTCTTCCATGGTTCGTTGCAAAAACTGATTTTTAGTGCCACGGTCAGGGTAACAGACGGGACATTCGTGAAATAAGCAACCGTTAAACTCGTACACGATCTTGGGGTTTTCTAAGTCCCAGCCATCGACCGAATACGTTCCGATGGTCTTTTCGCCCCCTCCGTTGCGGGCATGCTGAATCCACTTGTCTTCCTTGTCGCACAAGTAATGTAACCAACGTAGGGCTTTGACCGAGTATTGACGTTTGACAAAGTGGGTCGTTTGAGGACTGATGACAGCCACGGTGTTTTCAGGCATCAATCGTTGTCGATACACTAAGGAACACGCTTTGGCAATGGTGCAAGCTTCTTTCAAAGGATCGACCCCTCCGTGTTCCATGAACAGTTCTCGAAATTTTCCACAGCAACGCCGTAAAATGTCCACGTCGGAACGACAATACTTTAGCATTTCTTCCTGAAAGTCGAAAGGGTCCGAGGCGTGAGCCTGGTACCAAGCGTAGAAAGCTTCTCGTTGTTCGGTACGCATGTTGTCGGGGTCGTAATAGTGAGCCTCAGGTAAATGGGGTAGAACGGCGTGTTGATTGGCTTCCGTATTGAAAAAGTGTGGAAAGTACCCTTTAGCCATTTCTGTCATTCCAAACGTTTTAGGCATTCGACTCAAAGGCATGGCCAGATAGCTCATCGAATCTTTAAACTGTACTTGTCCCACTTGCATGAAAATGATTTTGGCTCCGTTCAAAGTCACTTTAGGACGTTCGGTGCCTTGTTCCGTATAGTACCTCAAAAGAAACTGTCCATCGTAACCGGAGAAATTGTGAGCCATCACCGTGGCATGACGATGACAATCTCGGTAAAGTTCGATGTCCTCTTGGCTCCACGTCTTGTCGACGGGGTCTAAGACCCATTGGGCAAAATCGGCTAACGTGTTCGGCCCCCGAAAGATTTTTTCACGCCCTCCAGGAATCTTGCTACAGAGAGGGCAATGACTGAAGATAGGTTCTTGAATGCACTTCTCGCACGCTCGATGAGCCACGCAGAAATTAGGAATGTGAATGCCGGTCTCTTGCATGCATTCGAAATCGAAACAGATGAAATTGCCTTTCTTCTTGTGACCGTCCTCTTTCTCTGGTGGGGGTTGGTATTTTTGCACGTAACATTGGTGTTCCAAGTCCACGATGCGGTGACAAATGTGACATTTTTTCTTTCCTGAACATTAGTGTGCCTTGGTATTATTGGTACGTATGACTTGTTCACACGTAGGGCACAATCTCAGGAGTTGACAAGCACATTTCTTCTGTGAACCTTGCGTTTTCAGATGTTGTTGGTAACAGGTAGGGCTGACAAACGTGCGCAGACAAGTTGAACAAGGCACTGGCTCTTCGCTCAGACAGGGTGAAGAGGCCAAACATCCTGAGCATTTCAATCCACAATGCTTGTGTTGCTCTCGATTATTATAACCATGGTGACATTTCTCACAGTAATAACCGTATCCCAGGAATCCGGTGATACTGGTAATGGTATCGAAATGGTCATCGTGATAATAAACGTGAATGTATTTTCCGTCCTTAAAATCTTGCCCTCGAAACAACAGAGGCCCGCGCATTTCTTGAGGGTGCACTTTGAAGGTGTATCGTGGAGCTAGGGCATCTTGCAATTTTTGCATCTCAGGAATGCCACAGGGTGTGTCTTTGGACAGGCCAGCTTGTTGTAAGAGGAGTTCTGCTTCGTTTCGTTGTTTGGCTCGATCGCATCGTTGAATAGTTTTCCAGGTTCTTTTCCATTCTACCGTGTCGTTCTTGTTGGCATAGGTTCGTCCCACCACGATGGCACGGGCTAAACACATCTGGTCTTGAGGGTTGTGAATTCGGACGAGACTTGTTTTGGTGCTGCGAAGCTCGTCCACCAATAACATCTTTTTGCGTCCAGTCCCTTGAGGAGGAGAGACGTGGGTCATGTCCAGTGTGGCTTTTCCATCGGTGATGTCAAACTGGTCATTAGATTGTTGCACGTGTTGAATTTTGTGCATGACTTTGGAAGCGGTCAATTCTGCAGGGGTGCTAAACTCGATCCAAGCAGGGGATTTCAAACCGTCGTGTTGTATGGAAAGTCTCAAGTGATCGTCTTCTTTGGGTTGACATTGTCGCTTGAGTGCAGTGAGCAAAGAATCTCACACCCCAGTGATGAACACTTCTGCTTTCTCTAACGGCACTTAAGCCTTGAAATCTTTAAACTTCATCGTGTATTTGTAAGCCGTGGTTCTAAATTTTCTAGAGGAGCGCTTTTCCGTCTCTCGAATGGAATAGTATTTTTCAGGGTTGACTAAGGGTGGTGAACTTGGTTTAGAGGTTTCAAATTCTGGTTCACTCATGTCCTCTTCAAAATCACTGGCATGAATTTGTGCCAAGATTTCAGCCCTGGTACGAGGCGATAGATCACGTTTCTGCCTCTTATTTTCTTCTTCTTTCTTCTCAAATGAATAGGATCGTTTCATCTTGAGTGAAAAACGTCAAATGACTCAAGTTCAAACACCATAGACTAATTTATAGTCATGGCAGACTAGCGTATATAAAAGGGTGTGTGTCTTGTCCTTTCACTATTCATTTCACTCTCAAGCCGAGCACAACGATGGAAGAGACTAACCAAATCGAACGTTTCGTCAGAGCTTTGCGAGGGGTCATTAGAAAATTCTCTTCAGACCAGCCTACGGACTACTCTCCTTCCTTTCGAGATAAAAGTCAAGATACTTGCTATATCTGTCAGAAGAAAGGGCATTGGTCTTCAGAGTGTCCAGACCGTCAAAAAAGAACAAAAACAGGGGCTAAAAAAGACAAAAGTCAAGATACCTGTTATTATTGCAAAGAAAAAGGACATTGGTCTCCAGATTGCCCAAAAAAGAAACAAGAGGAATCAGAATAAAAGAGGAATTCTTCAGAAGAAGAGAGGGATTCTTCAGAGGAAGAGAGGGATTCTTCTGAGGAAGAAAGAAGACAGGTGGAGAAAAAGAAACAGGAGAAGAAAAGAAGAAGGGAAGAAAGCGATTAGGAGGAGGAGGAAGAAGAGGTAAAGAGTGTGACGGTGAAGAAATTTAAAAAACAGAGAGACTAAACAAGGAGACAGAAGAAGTCAATGAACTTTTAATTAAAGTGTTATGTTATGAATTGTGAATTGGATTGTAAAAAAATGGAGAAAAGAATAAATTAATTATACAAGGTAAGTGTCTTTGAGTTGTGATTTTAAAATAAGAAGATACACTCACGCACTCATACACAGAAACGTACTATAAGGGTAAAATGGGCTGTTTAATATTTTTTGAGTTATTGGCAAATTGAAATTTTATTTCTTTTCGAGAAATGTGGGTGGCCCTGAAAAGGGCCTTTTTTCTTCATGGTGAAAGGGTGAGTTTAAGCAATCAACTTTAACTGCCTTAAGTCTTTGCCACGGCCAAGGCCTACTTCTGGACTGCGTAATGATGATGATTGGGTTGAAATCACTAAGGGTGGTACGGTAGGCTTAGTCACAGGGTTGACGTGTTTAGCTCGGGAAGGTCGTATTCTCTTCGGTCGTAATAAAGAAGTCTGATACATTTGTTTCAGACTTCTTAACTCCGCTAAAATGTCCAACAGTACCGTGACCGTTTGATTTTCACCTTCTTGTTTCTTTGCTGCTACTTCTTCTTGCTGTTGTTTTTTTCTTACCTCTTCTTCTTGCTGTTGCTGTTGCTGTAGGAGAAAAGCTTGTTCCGCTTCCTTTTGTCGTTGTATAAATTTCTCCAATTCTTCTTTCTGTCTCTGTCTAAAATTCTCCACTTGCGGTAATGAAGAAGGTAACGAAGGTTCCGGAACAAATTCTTGCGAGGAGAGAAAATCCACAAAATCCCAATTCACCTCTTCTGAAAGTAAGTCCGGGTTCCCTTGGGCGGTCTCCCCTGTTGGTGCACCCCAATGGATCGTTTTCTGAGTTTCCGTCATGTTGAATCACTGTCGCATAGATTGACTGCACACAAGCGCTAGCGAATCTATATAGACCACGTGACGTCACAGACTGCTCTCTTGGGATTGGATGCGAGCTGACTGAATTTTGTAACGCGTGTTCGGATTGGTGAATAAACTCAATCCGTTTCAATCCTTCCTCTACCTATAAATAAGCGCAGTTCACTGCATTGATTCACCTGTTCTCGTCGCTTCAAGATGTGGACCACAGTTGAGTCATCCACCCTTGTGTCTTCCATGATGTTTAGGACGGACATGCTCATATATGTCGGATCCAAGTGGACCGTTGTCCACAGGACAAACACCAGCCTGTGGATACGTAGGATCTACGTTGAAAGACAAGGATGCCTGAAAAGAGTGCTGATTTACGGACCAACAGTAAGACGCAGCCTAAGGACAAGAAGAAGACCAATGCGGTACCCTTTATGTTAATGAATACATTAACATAAACCCAAAGGCCCTTTTCAGGGCCAGCCATATTTCTCGAAAAAGAGAATGACTTTTCAATTGCCTACCCCTTTTTTATTTTTTATTTTTTATTTTTTATTTTTTATTTTTTTTAAAAAAAATCCCATGTTAATTTCCCTTGTCGCTAAACAGTCCCACGATTTTTCTCCATGTTAATTTCCCTTGTCGCTCAACAGTCCCACAAATTTTCTCCATGTTAATTTCCCTTGTCGCCAGATTGTCCCACGATTTTTCTCCATGTTAATTTTCCAATGTCGCCAGATTGTCCCAGGGGAACTGTAATGCTAATTCCCATTGTCGCTAGGGTATCCCCCTTCACTACTTCCGTCATAACATTGCCTATGCTAGTCTGGTTCATTGTTTCGAATGTTCCCTGCGTTGCACTCTGCTATACGAATAGAGGAGCGCAAGGCAAGGAGCAAACAAAACCGGGAACCAGTCAATGCCTATGCTAGAAGAAAACACAATGCCATCCATTGTCCAATGCATTGGGTATTAAATAAATCCTGATCACATTATGAAAATCCTTTGCGTCAGAAAAACGCAAGGCAACAAAATGTGTGCGTCAATTTTCTCCAGCGTGCGTCCCTGACGCACAAATGTGCGTAAAGGGAAGCACTGATCATACATACATACATACATACAGACATACGTACATACATACATACATACATACATACATACATACATACATGCATGCATGCATGCATGCATACATACATACATACATACATACATGCATGCATGCATACATACATACATACATACATACATACATACATACATACATACATACATACATACATACATACATTTCACTTAAAACTGGCAATAATTTTAAATAAGTACATGATTTTCTTGCAGATCCTTCATTGATGGTGACGGTTGCTCACTTGCATGAACCATTGTGTTTCAACTCACTGGGCAATTTTGATCATTCCTCTGCTGGAATAATTGATGTATTTACAATTGAGGATGGTGGTAAGTGTACGCTGTTTACAAAGCAAGCCATGCATATAATTACATATCGACCTACCTACCTGCATCCCCACAATTTAAATGACCAAATTTGTGAGAAAGACATACTTGGTATCCATATTGTTGCAGTATTTTGGTGCATCTGCACCAAAAGCTATTTCTTTTATGTGATCATCTTTAATACCTATAAATAGTACATCCTTACAGTTTGTCTACTTCTAGATTGTAATAATACGTGTTTAATAGAGTGTGACGTCATATTGGTATAAGACTTGTAACCTAAATGTCTTATGTCTGTCTAGCATCCTGAGTGCTGTATTGTGTCCTTTAGCAAAATTTGCTTACCCCGTGTTGTTGAAAACAATGACACGAATTCTTAGAAATCATAAACAGCATAACTTGTTAGCATTTATGGCACATTTTTTAAAGTTAATGCAAGACTGAAAAGGTTGAAAATAAAGTTTAGGCTTAGAGTATCAGACAGCTTAACGACGAGAAGTGATATCTGTTTTCTTCAGTTATAGAGATCCAGGCAGAACTTGAAAATAAAGACGTGCTTAGCCTTACTGCCATATTTGTCAAGACAAAAAGTGCAGACTTAATCCTCAGAAGTTGGTCAGTGTTCGACAGAAAGACAGGCAGGACATCCAACTGGAGGAATCTGACATTTGGAGATGTTACAATTACGAAGGAGGAGTCTCAACTTGATATAAAAGTCGGAAACATAGAATTCAGCCTTGAGCGCATGGACGCCAACAAGCTTCGTATTATTGTAAACCACTCCTACTGGAACGTTCCGAAGGACACAATACCTACTGGTATTCTAGGTAAGAGTGTGTCTGTCTGTCTAATCGTCTGCATTTGTCTCTTTGTGGCGTCTTTACCGTTTGTACCGCTTGATCTCAAAATGCGATATTTAACTAATGATTCTCCGTTTTCGATTGACTCTAACTATTGTTCAGTTTGTTTCTCTTTGTATTTCAAGGTTAATCGCTTCCTATAACACTTGTGAAGGAATTTCAATTTTTGTAACCTATAGCCTGAAAGGAATCCGTCAAGAACCATCTATTTTTACTGGTATGGCAACATTGTAAACTTGCGTGCTGTGTTCGTACGATCATTCTTCTCACATGATCAATAATCCTGTCCAGTAATATCAATTTAAAGAGCCACCTTAACTGATTTCCCTTGGATTAATGAAGCGGGGTAATACACACGGACGAAATAGGGGTTTTATTTTCCATTCAGGTGTTTGGGTTTGTTTTTTATATTTTATTGGGCGTTGCGATCAGTAATTTAGTTCACCGTTAATTTGTTGTTCGGATGTGTTGATAACCTTGGTTATGATGAAACTAACGTAAATAAAGTTTGGAATTCAGCTGAAACAATGTCACACAAACATTTAAGTGCTGATTTTGGCCGATTCGTCTCTCCGCTCACCTTATTTCAGTTAACTGTTCCAACCAGAACATAATCAGCCAGAAACACGATCCTGTACACGAGAGACGGTAGTAGAGTAAGAAAATAATACTGCAATCTCCTTCCGTCATCGTATTGCATTGTACGCCTGTATATCCGTCTTGTGCTTTTATTGGAGTACCCTCAGCTGGCAAGGTACAGTTAACAGTCCGAAACTTCCTAACTTTGATCATGCATTCAAAGCATTATGGGATTTCCATGCTTATAACCCACAATCTATCCCTACACTAAGTAGTTGCGCGACGGGAGGCTGTCAGAATGACGTGGAGTAAATTAGAGTACATGATGAAACAAAGGTGCCATGAGAGGAACGGCGTACCTTTCAAACCTAGCATATATGCACTCGTTACCGCGCCCGAACCAGTTTGATGACAGTGTGGTGCTTAACGCAGTTCACGCTTAATTTCAAAGTAATTAGTACTTTCGACCCTCTTTATAAGCTCTGGTCAGAAAAAAAATTGCATTACATGGCAACGTCAATTCGCGAACGAACAATGTTACACGTTTGAGAAGCGTCAAAACGCAGCCTAAATTTTCTTGTTCTTTCTCTAATAGGGTATCTTTGATTCTTCCCATCGTGACAATACTAAAACTTGTCGTACCAAAAGTGTGCAGTTTTTACACTCGTCGAACACTACTTTTTGGGAATGACTAATAAATACTATTCTTTTCATGAACAGGTGAAATGTTGTCCAAAGTATTCGCAATAAAATATGCCAAAGACAATGGATCGGTGCGTATTAGGTATCCAGATATCGACAATGACAGAGGGGCAAAAGTGAATCTTCATTCCCTGAAAACTGAGACAGAAAAGACAGTTTCCCGGAAGTGCTACATGGTCAAGACTAACCAACGTTTTTTCTTCGAAGACTTCCGACGCATTCCGAGAAAGCAAATCAAACAGTAGTTATTATTGCCGACAGAGCACAGGTTTGAGAAATATCTCGATGGAGGTGTACCAACTAACATTAATGGAGTAGAATATGGAACGATTTCTTTTTCGTTTATGACCTTCAGTAGGAGTGCTACAACTCGTTTAAAATTTGATTTCTTCTTGAATGCTATAATTACTTTCTTATACATATTTTTTAAAAAGGCTCAAGTATATATGATATTTATTTGTTCTCAGACATTGTATTTGAATTATCACCATGGCAACATTTAGAAACCTTTATCCGGTCGCCCATTAAAGATTTTTTCGAATTCCTCTAGCAAAATACCAACAGTACGGCAACATTCAGAGCGTTACGGTGTGATTCTAACATAAATAAAGAAGACCTATCATTCACTGTAATTTCTGTTGACAGCTCTAGAACTATTTTTACATCATCGGCGTTTGTAAAGTTCAATCAGTTAGGGACTTTAAAAGGTAGGAGCAATACTATTTATATTGTTGTTTACGATTTAATTGAAACAAAGGCAGCTTCAAACTATTCGTCTTGCTTGTGAAATACGCTTGCAATGTTTTGGACATAGATCTTGCACAAGTTTATCACAAACCTTAATATTGTTGGCACAACAGCAGCTGTCGCCCACGAAGCGATATTTATGTTTCACCATCTTAAGCCGATGGCCGATGACTGATATTATATTACATTAAAACAGTTTTCTTCTCTCTTGCAATAAATATATTAGAACTAAAGTTTTGTTGAGGTATTATTGTATTTGTTTTTGTTTTTGTTTTTTGGGGCTGGGTTTTCGGAGGAGGGGGGACTCAATAAATTGTGCTCTCTACTTCTGAGGTATATGTAAGCCACTGTAAACCGGACGTTAAAAGTGAAAAATATCACAGGTATCAAAGAATGATACAAAATCTTATAATGAAACTAATGCGGACATCAAGTTTTGAATGACGCATTATAACAGATGGGTGCTGTGCATAAAGAAGAGTGTCACCTGTGCATGGTGTCATAATTACGGAACTTTTAGTTATCGTTGTAGAAACAAGGATTCTTACATAATCAATGATGTACATTTCGTAAGTTCTGGACCTATTTTCACCTAATATTTTTTCATACTGAACCTTTTAGATATTTGTTTTTATTGCTTGGTTTGGAATTATTAATTGTTACTACAAGCCTGAAAGTTCAGTTGCTTGCACAAATACTAAACAAATTCTTCGAAATTAAAAGAAACATAATATACTAAATTTAAACCAAAAAAAACAGCTAACTCTTCATTATACCTGCACATTATACCGGCAATCGAGAAATTCGAAGAACTGCATATCAGATAGATTTCCAATGGCAGGCAAACATTATTGACATGAAGAGTGTGAAAATGACAACAATGGTCAGAAACGCATTTCGATAGCAGTATATACCATTTCAAAATAATCTTGGGAGGAAAATAGCATAAACAAGAAAGGAAGACGGTATCCAGATTTACCTTTAGGAATCTCAATGAAGAACAAAACTAAAACGTTTGAAGTATGATAGGTGTTGTATAACAAAAGAATTAAGAATTTGATTGTTTCCAAAAGATCGCTCATAAGATAGGTATGACAGAATCATATAGGCTCGAATGTCTAGGTACTTATTTCAAAATGAAACCTGGCCAAATTTTTGACGTTTTACTAAATCTAACAGGGCGTTAGATTACATGTATTCTCGTTATAGATCAGGAAACATTGCTACTTTTGAAGTAAGCAAGGAAATTAAATAGATCAAATATAAGAACTAATCTTACTGACTACCTGTCATCAGAGAGACCCAAGCCCTGAATTTAAAATAGGTGATGCTGTCAGAAATTCTAAATACACAAGAAATTTTAAAATGGGTTTGCTTAGTAACTTGACTGATGAATTATTGATAATCAGGGACGCAATATAAAGTGATTCATTAATTTTAAAAATACAGTAAAGGAGTCGGTTGAAGAATATGCATCAAGGATCATTAAAACTCTTATTTATGAAAGAGGGAGTTTCTAAACATGTGACAAATGCAGATACTGAAAGCAAACGAAAAAAGCAACAAAATTAACAACAAATAAACGAACATGAAGTAAAACTTCTGTCATATGCGAGTTTGTGCCAATCACAGAATCAGATGGGAAAAGCATAAAGTACATTTAAAACTATCTCATGTAAATAACAAAATGGTAACCCCAAAAGAACGGGATAGTGCGACTGTAGGATACATTGTATCCAGATATACCTGAAATAATGTCCTTGCAGATTTGCCACTGCAGAAAAATGAAAAGAGATAATTCTATATTACATCTCAAATAAATCAAACAAGCAAAAACAACATCAAAAATACTACAAGTTGGTCGATGAGATTTTGAGCCAAATAAAGGAAAATGAAATTCACAAAAATGTTGATCCATTCATGAGTTCAATTAAACTTCTCTTAAACTTTAAACAATGTCGCTATAGCAGTAGTTTGTGCGTTAAAACTTAAACAATTAGATTTGTTTCTGGATTATTCTTTTTAAACATGTACAATGCCAATGCATCGATTAAGCTTTCTGTCATGAAGCATTCCCATAAACTTAACCAAAATAAGTTGGAAAGCGATAAATGTTTAGCCATATGGATACAGTAAATTCGATTATGTTTTTCAGTTTGTAAAACGCAGAGTTTGAATATGCATGGTAGTGCGATTGCCTACTGGCATTTGACAGATCACTGTGTACAATGCTTTCAAATTACACAACTGTTGTCTAACTCTAAAATTCATTGGCCTGATGATAACAGGTATAATCTAACTAATAAGACCATGGATAAAAGGCAATAACTCTAACATTACACCAAAATAATAAATATGCAGTCGCAAGGCTTTTATGAAAGATTTAGAATTTTTGACCATGTGGGGTATTTTTTGTTTTTTTTAACCATGAAAATGATGCGTTTTCTAAGTACCCATAATCTAAGGCATTTACATGATCAAAGATATTTTCATGGGTTTAGATGACCGTGGTTTTGGACAAAATTGTCACTTGATTATAGTGGTGAGCTAAATGGTTGGTTATACTCGCTTTAATACATGGTAACATATTAAGAAATGCGTGTATCACACGAATGAATAAAAGCATCAGTTATATAGACAGCAACGTAGATGCTTCAGTTAAAAATAAAAACAAAACAAAGCAAATGACTGTCTCGGACACTGCTTTAAAGGTATTTGAACAATTAATGTTAGGACAGACATGTTATGACATACATGTGAAGACAGACATGTTCCAGCTCAGATGAAGACGTTGTCATAAACTTCCATGGTTATATATAAATTAAACATGAAAATAGAGTATGTTATTTGTAGTAAATGTATAATTTTGTTACGGAGTGACAGGATAATCAAATTGGATACTATCTTACGGGACACAACACCTACTGAAAAACTCGTATCAACTTAGATTCAACCCACCCATCAATACCGAATTAGTAAAAGAACTTAACGCCCACAGACGAACAAAAATATGTAAATAGTTTGTAGAGGAAAAGTAACATAAAGTGAGCAAACGGTAGAAAAGAAATATTCAGCACACCTCCAACGACAATAGCCATACTCTAAGAAATGATGAGGAGAGTGTGCCGGAGGCACACGTCGTCTCAGAACACGATGCGATGCTCTGACGATGACATGGCATGACAATCAAGTTATACAGATGATGATGATGTATGCACGTGCATGCTTCGTGATATCTCCGGTGACTAAACTCCTACTGTCAGAACTGATGTTACAATCGTACCGGAGACATCAGTTGTCTTCTTGAAATACTACAATAATGACGTAAGTACAAAGTTAAATTTAAATAGGACAAAACAACAGTTGCCATTTTATAAACGTACCATCGATTATATTGGCACTGACGTACCATCGATTATATTGGCACTGACGTACCATCGATTATATTGGTTGTGATAGTTGCTTGAGATGATTTACTAAAGCTTTTAAAATATGTTAGCAATTTTTTTTCTGTGATTCCTCGTTTGCCGTTCCTTATTGTCGCGTCTACACCTTTGGCAAACATTTAGATTACAGATTAGTTTGTATATATATGTAAACTGACATATTCAACTTGGAAGATACAACCTATCCACATATTTTACATGGCCAGCATCGTACACGCCAAGTAGTTCAGTCAACAATCTCTAAAGCGCTCTCCGTTACGGATCACTGCCATGTCGCCTCTGTCCGTGTGGGTTCGAGTCTCGGATTCAGCCAGTGTGGGTATGTGAGAAAGCTTGCCAGTAGCTTCTCGTATGTCGGTGGTTCTTTCTGGGGTTTTCCCGGGTTCTTCCTCCACAATTAATACAGGCCGCCATATATAGCTATCGTGTGCTGAAATCGGCATTCAACCCTACAACAACAACAGGTTCAGTCAACGCTGCTGCTACCTGTTTAGATAGCACTAATGGTACAAAAAAAGCCCAGAATAAAAGCAGTTAAAAGCATGTCAGGAACGTGTGTCTAGGGTGATGGGCACTTCCATAGACTGTCGGGCTAAAACAGGTATTAGTACTATGTCAAAGCCGTCAAATCATTTACATATAATATGGTTATAAAACAGTACCAAGTACGCTAGTTTCATATCCATCGCTTCCCAGAGATAACTGTATCAACTTTAGACTTAAAATATCAACCGAGATTACAAAATGATCGAACACTGTATGGGTATCTGAAAGAAATATAAAGTAGAATGCTGTGTCTTTGATGAGGTGGACTCTGAAAACTTGGCAGCCATTTTAGATGGTATGGGCGTAACAGAAACTGGATTACGTGTTGCAGGATTAGCTACATAGCTATTCCTTTAGCGTCTAGTGGGTTTGATGCAACACCAGACTTTATTAATCACTACATGGCTATTCCTTTAGCGTCTAGTGGGTTTAATGCAACAGCAGACTTTACTAATAGCTAAATAGCTATTTGTTTAGCGTCTAGTGGGTTAAATCCACCACCAGACTTTATTCATCACTACATAGCTGTTCCCTTAGCGTCTATTGGGTTTAACGGAACACCTGACTTTATTAATCGGTACATGGCAAGTGGGTTTAATGCAATACCAGAATCTATTAATCACTACATAGCTATTCCTTTAGCGTCTAGTGGGTTTGATGCAATACCAGACTTTATTAATAAACTTTTAACGGAAAAACGTACAACAAGAAAATTTCAAAACATGACAACAGAAATCCTTCTGCCATTATTAAGTTGAATCGTATTATCAAATTAATAAAAACGTGATAGGAGCAAATTAAATCAACCATGAGGATTTTAATTTTTGATCAACATTTCAACAGGTATAAAAAGACTCCTATCAGAAGAAAAATAAAGAGCAGTTCGTAGAAAGTATTTCTTAAAACCTTGCTTACAGACAAACGTAATTGAAGGAAAGAGCTTCCTGTACACCGCTAACTAATAAGTCTATTATCTTTACAACAAAATGTACGAATCAAACAGGGATATAGCTCAGGCGTTTAATCTTTGGTTACATATACAAATTGTACTAAACAAATGGAAATTATACTACAATCGACGCACAACAATATATATATATATATATATATATATATATATATATATATATATATATATATATATATATATATATATATATATACCTCAAGTCAAAACGTACAAATCACTCAGAGTAAGAGGCGCGTAATGTTTGTCACCATGTCACCAGATACAATATTTCTTGTATGAGATCAATAGAAACGATGACCATTCTAATATCAACTATTCTACTTAACTGAGTTTTAATGGTTAAAAGTTAAGAACATTTTTCATGGTATCTTTGATTTCTACAAGCAGTTACAAAGAGGCATGATATACATTACTATTTTGCATTACATATCAAGATGAAAAAGTAATATAGTTTTACAGTAATGACTGAGACTACCAAATTAAACAGTTACGGTGATATTCGTAACTGTGATGTCTTTAACAGATCTCAGTTTTAATACCATGTAAAGAAAAATAAATCAGGGGATACAGCTTAACGTTGGATATAGGATAAGATCAAACACCAGCCAATTAGCCGTGACTTTAAGTTTCACCAGCCAATTAGCAGTGACTTTAAGTTACACCAGCCAATTAGCAGTGACTTTAAGTTTAACAATAATCATATGAATAATCTAAATGATCAGGTGTAAGTGTCATGAAATTCGTGTAAATTATGTACATCCGCTGAAAGTGTCATGGAACTAGTGGCAATTATGTACATCCGGTATAAGTGTCATGGAACTCGTGGAAATTATGTACATCCGGTGTAAGTGTCATGGAACTAGTGGAAATTATGTACATCCGGTGTGTCATTGAACTCGTATAAATTATGTACATCCGGTGTAAGTGTCATTGAACTCGTGTAAATTATGTACATCCGGTGTAAGTGTCATTGAACTCGTGTAAATTATGTACATCCGGTGTAAGTGTCATTGAACTCGTATAAATTATGTACATCCGGTGTAAGTGTCATGGAACTCGTGGAAATTATGTACATCCGGTGTCAGTGTCATGAAACTAGAGGAAATTATGTACATCCGGTGTAAGTATCATGGAACTAGTGCAAATTATGTACATCCGGCGTAAGTGTCATGGAACTAGTGGAAATTATGTACATCCGCTTTAAGTGTCGTGGAATTCGTGGAAATTATGTATATACGGTGTGAGTGTCATGGAGTTCGTAGAAAGTATGTACAAACGAGATGATAATCTACAAAATCAGACTTTGGACAATACCAAATTAAAAGAGATTAATCATGGAGAGAAATGTTGAACCTATATCAACTAATATTCAACATAATGGTATTGAAAGACAAAATGTGGACAATAGACTTGCTATTTCTCAACAGAGTAGTATTGAAAGAAGAAGAGAAAGAGGCAACAACAAAATATAACTGAAGTTCATAAACGGAAATGGGATTTTAGATGTTCATTCCTTCGTCAAAAAATGATTCATCAAAAATCTCAAATATTACAGTGTGAAATATTCTTCTAGAATGAGAACAAATTAAAATAATTGGAAATGCTAAGAATAAACTTTTGCACATGGCCTTAAAATTAGCAGGGGTATTAAAATTGGTTGCTCATTAATACAGCAAAGTGTCGTATAGAAAACACTGATTTATTGTGAGTTTAGTGGCTGCAGAAGTAATTATTAGAGCTTCAATTGTTAAATGCCAAACATTTACAGTTTATTTCATTTGATCCTCGGTGATCTGACGAAAAATGAATTAAATATAATAGAAGCGATGGAAGAATTGCAGAGTAGATATATATAAAAAATACATCCGCCACGTGGTAAACATTACTAATCTTTTATTTTGTATAGAATCATATTTCAGTGGTTGTATAAACTTAACGTTTTCACTCTGAATTTATCAGGATTCCTCTCTATCATAAACATAAGCCACACTCAGAACAACGTTAGGTTAAAAAAAAAAACAGAACTGAAGCTATTTTGCAGTAGCTTTCTATTTCTTTCAGTATCTACGACCCTAAAGTGTTTCCCGTTGACCCCTAAATAGAACGGTGAATTTCTTGTCTCAAATGCAGCAAATTCAAAGATTTCTTTGTGGTATGTGGCAATAGTCTTGTGATTTCCTTGTGTTAAACATTTCCTCCGTCTGGACTATGTTACTTTGACCTTTGACCTATTGTCTCCAAATGAGTAGGTGTCTTCCTTGACTAAAATGTAAGAAATCCACAATCAAGTAGATTAGCGGGAGTAGCTTTTCCTCTTTCATTCATTATGACCATGTCTTTTATCCTTATCTTCCAGTCATCAAAACCTTGTCATTTGCATTTAGCCCCACCCCCATAGTTGTCTTCCTTGCTTTGAAAGCAAAACAACCACTAAAAATTGAAAATGATGGTAATTACGTCAAGAAACTAATCTCCTCAGAGTTTCTTCGACCTTGCTATTTTGAACTTTTAAAGCCAAAATCAGCATGAATGTCTCTTCTATTTCAAAATGCAAGCGATTTACACGGTTTGGTCCAGGTATATAGAGAGCAAGTAAAGTTATTATTCGGAAATTGTTTAAATTCTTTCAGTCCCTGTGACCTTAACATTACATTTTTGGCACGACGTAGAAATGATTTTCTTGCCCTGAACGTAAGCTACTTACAATGCTTGGTAACTGTAAACTGCGGAGGACGCCAGTTATTGTTTGGAAATGAAATATGGAACATAAGGATGAAGAGCGTCATAAAGTCCTTAGTCTGATAGCGGATATTTAGAACAATGTGTGATGACTCAGCATTAATCCTCGGTCTGATAGCGGATATTTAGAACAATGTGTGATGACTCAGCATTAATCCTTGGTCTGACAGCGGATATTTAGAACAATGTGTGATGACTCAGCATTAATCAACTTTACAATAGTCTTTCCCTCTATGGATAAATGTGTACCGATAGTACAGGTACAAAACAAACACGTTTAATGTGTGTACATGTGTATCTGTGTGTTCGAAAACTTACAACTTCACAACTCTTTTCAAGCGGGGAAAAAACGAATGAGTTCAGCATGTCAATCCAAACGACCATTGTATCCCAAACGTAAAACCCAACACATATGACAGACAGCTTTTCCAAAATAAGGTCCAAATATATTAAATTATACCAGGTGATTTTGTCTGTATACTTTAAATTAAAAATCAAGAAAAAGACAATAGTAATGCAGTGGCAATGTGTTGAGGTAGAATGTTTGTGAAATGCATCACAATATCCTACAGAAGCGGTGGTTCAGTGATTCAGGATACTGATATCATAAGAACATAATGTGGTTACCTAATTCAGTTTGAACAAATAAAACAGAATAAAATATATGGAAAACTGAGAAAGTTATGACCAGGCGCGGGGAACGCACACAACACTAGCAAAGATGATGTACAACTTGCAGTGTCTGAAGACAAAAGTTTAGGATATCATTATACTTTCAGACCATTGTCCGCTGGATGCTTATGACCCTCCACAGGGATTTGTACTGAGTATAGCCTTGACTAATACAAAACCATTTCTCGATCTTTTCTTATTGTTTGGTAAGTAGTACTGATTTAATCAAAGCACATTAAGCATACATTTGGTATTAAGATACGTCAAATCATCAAATCTAGAATTTTCCTTATGGAGTTTAGACTTATCACTGAACCAGCATTTAAGTAACTCCTCAACTATTTTCAAGATCATTTGTTCGTGTGGTCAGTTTTGAAACTATAAAACTATTTTTATGCTTCCTAGTATCTCTAACTCTGACAAAAATATTGACTTTGTTTGAAGTACCATAGACAAGATAATGTAAACACCAGTCGAAGGAGAAATTAGGTCCATGTTTGGTGACATATGCAACAACTCACTAAGTGTACATTGCTCGCATCTGAGTTCAATATTAATATAGTCTCGGCAATTTTCATTCAATCCAGCAACTCGTATACAAGATATTTTTGATATTCAAGCCATCAACAAAAAAGACTCGTTTATTTTTTTATATTCTTAAAATTGAAATTTGGAGTCATATTGTGAATGAATACGCATTGCAATAAATTTTCCATTTTATCTGGAATGAATAGATTTTGGTATTTTGTCGATTCTACGCAATTTCATGATTATGGACTGGATTCATCTGTGCAAATTGTACATGAAACACATATCGGACTGAAGCAGGCAGGAGAAGCGTGTTTACATCTGTGTGGTTTTTTTTCTGTCATCGACTATTTGAAATCATATTTTGGGAAAAATATGAAGTTTTTCAACTGCAATTATCAAAAATACCTATTGAATTTAATGTTTATTTCATTTTGAGTACACTAAGGAGAATGCAATTGCACTTGGAATATAGTAGGAATTACAGGACAGTTTCGAAATGTGTAATCAAGCTTGAGAAACCATGACATGGCTAATGTAATTCGGATTTGCAGAACTAAGAAAGTACATTTTGAGGAAATTCAGGGTTAAAACAGTAAGTATATTTTTTGCCATTCTTATTGCCAGCTAAAGGAGACAGTGTATGCCTTGTAACTTGCATGCTATTTGTAGGACCCAAGCAATTTTATGAAATCTGGCGTATATCGACAAAATCAGAAACATTTGTATCAAAAACGTTAACGAGGAATGTAGCAAAGTAGCTGGTATGTGGCAGTCCACGAAACATCTGCTTTAGTTCATTCTGAAACAAATTTAATCAACCAAAACGTAAAGCGTCTGAAACACGAGCGTACATGATTTCTTTACAAAGTAGTTCCTAATACACTATTGGGCACACGTATCCTGCGCATGAGTGCAATATGAAGGTGTGCAATATCCTAAATTACTGAACGATTCTGACAATGTGAAGTTAACGGAGAAAAACAATTTAGCATATAATAAACCTTTATTTGAGATAAAGTTGAGACTTAGATTTTGGTTGCTGTACATCTGATTCTATCAAAATCTAACAAAGAAGCAATAATTATGAAGCACTTCCCGTATAAAAGCGTGTCAACGCAATCTACAGAGTACTTACAATGGGAACTACAATAAGAAATCATATAAAAGTTATCTACAAAGCAGTTACAGTTGAACCCGATAAAATAAAAATTTGGATATAGGATAATCAATGTTTAAAAAATAAATTTCCTCTAACCAAAAGGAAATACACTAATGTTATTTATTAACAGCAGAACATGAGGTTTTATTTTTCATTAATCATTATTTGCATTTCCGATTCCTTCATGCCACCACCGTAGTACCGGAAACATTTCCAAAATCTTTAAATGCAAATCGAATTACCATCCAAACAATGCTCATCTTCGCACCTTAGCAATACCACCACCGTCGAGTTCGTGAATAATGGAGATATGCACTGAATAAAGCATATAGTGATAGTGAGAAATTCTTTATATACGACTTAAATGAGTTCCATCACACCTGGAAAACTATTAGCCAATCGTGACTTACGTTAAAATTACATAACATAAATTCATGGTAATATATATGACAAATAATCGCTTTGAATCGTGTAGCACTTGGAGTCACCATGCCATGTGTCCGTCCCACTGAGATCTGTAAGTGTGTACGCAGCAAACACAGCAGCAGGTCCCAAAATAGTGATCCCATATGGAGAACTTATACCGCCCGCCAGTGTCGCTGGTAATAAAAAACAATTAAGACAAGAACGTTGTTGAAAAAAGATAAAGGACAGCATTTGTCATCACAAGGGTCATATGTTAATAATATGGTACAATGGCTAAAATTTGCATTTCATGACAGCAGTATGATGGTTGGTAATTTGCACTAAATTTATAACAATTAGCATTCCATGAAAATGGTAGGATGGCTGGTCATTTACACTAAATTTATTACAATTATCACTCCATGACAATATTAGAATAGATGGTAATATAATAGGTGGTAATTGTCACTTACGTTATTATAATTGGCATTCCGTGACAGTGGTAAAGTGGCTGGTAATTACCACTTTCATTATTAAATTTCCATTCGATGACAGTAGTAAGGTGGGTGGTAATATAATGGGTGATATTACCACTAATTGCATTAAGATACTGCGCGATAATTTTATAAATTATTAACGTATCTTGTTAGGATGAAAGCGACTGGTAATCACCGTCCATCTTACTAATGTTTGAAACTGTATGTGTCTTACACCAGCTATTCTAAATTATTGCGGCAAATAAATGGGAACTGTGGATTGTGACAATTGCGAAACAAATGACATTGATTTGAATAGGTGATGACTTATTTTTTTTAAAACAAAAGTATTTGATAATAAAAGATTTAAATGCAAATGTTGAAGAACAATTCAATTTATATTGCTTGAAACGGGCTGTATTGAAATGTTGGTGTTTTGAAGAATAATACAATTGATATCGTTTGACACGAGCTATATATCAAACATACGCCGTGCGTATTTGGAAAAGAATTCACATAACTTACAGGAAGAACCTGAGAATCATCAGAATAAATATGTGAACCTAAGAGATAAATATGATAAAGAAATGACGTACACGATTAAACCGGGAATTAAACAAAGTAGAAATTATGTTATAGTGTAAGATTTAGCTTATGTGACATTCAATACTGGACACAGATAATAGTGTGACATTCAATACTGGATACAGATAATAGTGTGACATTAAATACTAGACACTGATGATAGTGTGACATTTATTTCTGCCGTTATCAACTTAATCGTACAGTATGGATGACAAAGACCAGATGTGGATTATTTATTGGCATTGAACGGACCAAAGTTACGATTGGTATTATAAATAAGGTACTTACGATTGGTATTATAAATAAGGTACAAGTACTGTTGTATATTGTAGGTCAAAGCTTGCGATCGGCATTACCAATAAGGTATACGTACTGTTGTATATTGGAGATCAAAGCTTACAATCGGCATTACCAATACGGTACAAGTACTGTTGTATATTGGAGATCAAAGCTTACGATCGGCGTTAGCAATAAGGAAAAAGTACTGTTGTCTATTGGAGATCAAAGTTAACAATGAACATTGCAACTAAGGTATGAGTACTGTTGTCTATTGGAGATCAAAGCTTACGATTGGTATGATAAATAAGGTACAAGTACTATAGTATATTGGAGATCAGGGTTTATAATCGGAATAACAAATTAGATAGAGTTACAGTTGCATATTGGAGAACAAAGCTTACGATCGACATTACAAATATGGTAGGAAATACTGTTGAATATTGTATACAATTTTCACTTGATGAAATAAACATAAGGGTAACAATTGCTGGACAGATATGATTTAGCTATTTTATCGAAAGTTAGCACTGATCTAACGAAGAAAAGATGTGTGTGATTGAATCAATGTATCCGGTTTACGTCATATTATTTTAGGTGTGCACATTCAAATTAGAATATTTATTAAGTCTGTTTCCACTGCTCAAGACACTGTTAAACACCTGTTCGAACACATAATTAAGGCAAATTGGGCTACGATGAAATATTTCAGTTATTTACTTCAAATTCAAAAGTTAGATGAAAGTGTTTTAACGTGCAGGTATATTTATATTCACGAGTTATACAGTCTTAAGTAATCTCTGATAAATCAAACATTCTAAAATGCAAAATTCAAAAAATATGAAATTATTTATTGGACTAAGGGAATTAAAGTAGTATATTTTTATGCTTTAGTTGTAAAACATTACTGTGTTTGTCTCTTATTATCACTTAAGGCGATCTGTGAATGCAAACGATCGATTTCTTATATTTCGTCCGTTTAATCGAATATAATTACATTCCCACGCCTTTTTTAATTACATTTTACCTTTACATAACATTTTGGGAACAGTCCATGTTCTCTCTCACTCTCTCTCTCTCTCTCTCTCTCTCTCTCTCTCTCTCTCTCTCTTGCCTGCCAATCCACGTAAATAATCATTTCTGAGGATTTCGGTCCACCTGAAAATCCCAAGGACAGGATTTCTTGTTTTCTAACATCAAATTCGCCTGGATGTTGTTTCGATTAATTAAAATATAACTTGACATTAATTGGACCCCAAGTGTGATATTTTGAGCTCCAGTATGTTAAACTATCCTCTAAAAACAGCATGTGCACTCAGAATTTCGCATTCCTTGTTATGTCAATCAATTTACACTCAGGCGCCATGGCATCGACTTGATATCAACGAATCGACAATATCGATCAAATATCCAAAGAATATCTGGTATTGGAGAAGAACCTATATTGATAAAATGGTCATGATTGATATATGATGCGTTTCGCAAGAAATTTCAAAAGCAATTGAAAAGTTCGCTTTAAAATTAAAACAAAATACAAAAACCAATTTTCATTCGTTGCTTATGGACCGAAAAAATTACAATAATCATCCATCTTACAATACTTAATGAAGTGAGTGTCCGTATTATTTAATTTACCAATAGTTAAAGTGAAAGTCAACCACCAGTAGAAAATTAATCATTAACTCGTTACCGTGAAAAACTACAATTTAAAACGGAGTTGATAACTCAGCATATGTCATTGTTATTTCTGCGCCGCCATTATGAATTGACTGGTTCTTTACTCTATTAATCAGACTGATCCTCTCAGAAAAGAAGCAAAAAGCTTAGTGATTAATGCTAGTAACCCGTCATTGCAGATAAATAACGTAGATATACTAAGACACATGACTTTTCTCTGCTAAATTATCAAATTAGTAACTGGTTTCCTGTTTGATTTTTTAACGGCACGGCAACACTTTCAACGTTGAATCTCATCAAGGCAGTAGAGTGCCTTAAATGAACGTTCTATAACACTTTCAACGTTGAATCTCATCAAGGTAGTAGCGTGCCTTAAATGAACGTTATATGACACTTTCTACGTTGAATCTCATCAAGGTAGTAGCGTTCCTTAAATAAACGTTATATAACACTTTCTACGTTGCATCTCATCAAAGCAGTAAAGTGCCTTAAATGAACGTTATATAACACTTTCAACGTTGCATCTCATTAAGGCAGTAGAGTGCCTTAAATGAACGTGATATAACACTTTCTACGTGAATATAATCTACATGTCCTTTGTTTTACAGTAGGCCTTCTTTAGTTTTCAATCACTTTATTACTTTTGTAATTTTTGACTCGGACTTCATAAGCATGTGCACTGGGGCATGCTGGCAGGAGTGTATATAAAGGCTATATTTCATAGTACACACATAAGACACATGTGGACTTTCAAATGTTAAATGGCTTTTAAGATTTACCGGACTGTTCTTACCACTTACCTAAGAGTCCCGATGACGAAGAGTACAGCGGAAAGGTAGTCTCGTTTATATACAATCCCAACCCCTTCCTGAGATTTCCTATCTTGTATATCAGTATGTTCAGCCCTTCTGTTTCCACTTTAACAGATGATGGTTCGACATGAAGTTTAACATCCGGAAGTAACAGATCGTGGCTCCCCCAGTCATACTTGTGTTGGTTATTCACTTCAACAATGGAAATGGCTGCGGTATTTATTTCAATTAATGTTTGGTTAACTGTTATGTTTATTGCTCGGATATGGTCACGTTGCGCCTGGTCCCCAACATCAGCGTTGACATCTATACCTATAAAGTGAAAACTCGCCGATAGCTGAACAAAATAGGTTGATGGTAATATAATTTGCTTAATTTATTAATCATCGATGTTATCATCGTCGTCGCTAACATAATGGTGATAACTGTCTTCCGGATAATAATAATTATACTAATAATATCACTGTAGTTGTAATTATTGCATCATCATTACCAACACCATCATCAACAACATCGTAACCATCATCATCATCATCATTACCACCAACACCATCATTATCACCTTCATATTCTTTCCCGTAGTCACCACCACCAGCATTATCGTCATGATCAGAATCACTATCATCATCGTTGTCATCATCGTAAGTTCTCCTTTTGACAGAATGAAGATTACTCTGAGATTATAACGAATCTTACCATCTGGACTGTGGAGCAATTGCAAGGGCTGATTTGAATCGTAACTTCCATAGTCTGGAATGCTGAAACAGCTGGCATATAGCGTATTGTTGTATTTTATCCGAATTGGATACCTCTTAGGTGCTGTAACGTAGAACAAAGGTCTCAAAAACGTATCAATTGAGTCTAATTATATACTGTGTATATAAATATAAGTTTTGAAAACGCCATCATTATTGGATTATGAATATAATGAACGTGATAAAATGGTGTCGCTTATCTCATTCTCATGTATCGGAATAACCGGTGCTTTTATTATTTGGCTTTATTACAAAATGACCATTGTTTCTAGTTCTTGTATTAGACAGGAATCGTGTTCTTTGGTATAAACATTGTCACTTTTTGGTCTACACACCACTTCATTCGCTTTTCCAGCACTTGATAGGATATACATGCCGGTCTTATATTTGGTGGAGGAAGAAGCCGATAAGACCCACCGACCCACGGGAAGCTACTGGCAGTCTTGTATCACCTAACCATGCTGGCCAAACAGACTCGAGCCCACCTAGACAGAGGTGAGATTTGAGTGATCTGTGAAGGCCAGTGTCACACAGCACCGCCACCACCACCGGCCATACTGTATATTGATTAAACGTGTTTTATGGGAGAGACAGGAGAAAATAGTAGGATCTTCTTTTTACTCAACAGCTTAGACCAGTCTACATTTTTACATGCAAATTATATATGAAATACATTGAAAAGGACACAGGTGTCCTATCTGACTCATGTATGACCCCTGTTTGATCTAAGTCAAAATTTACAATTATGCAAGTAATACAGTGACAAGGACATAAGTGTCCTGTCTAACCCGTGCCTGGCCCTTTGTCTAGCCTAAGTACTACGAGATTGGGGGGTGCGAGGCCTGGGCCTAACGTCCCGCTTGCCAAAGGAAAGTGAAGCGTCTCTCATAGCCTCTCCTTCCCAGGTGTAGTGATCTCCGCAGGACCACTGTCTCGCTCTGTGGGGCAGGAGGTTACTTGCATATGGCCTCTCCTACACTATTGTGTCCACAGCAGCACCTTCACGCGGGGCCCCCTGTTTTAACAGAGCCTGCTGTGTGGCACGACCGAGTGCCCGGCGGTATAACTGGGTGGGCAGACTGGGCTCGTTAGCCTTGGCAGGCAACCAGTCTAAGAGAAGGGAAACTCTGACTCCAAACCCGGGCAGATGAAGCTCGTTAGCCTTGTCAGGCAGTTCATCTAGCAGAAGGAAACTCTGATTCAAAACCAACCAAGTCCCATCCATTGGATTATGGCTCCACTGCCTTGTGGATATCTTCGGGAGAAGGAACGGCTACGGGAGTAAACCCAAACAGAAAATCCGGAGTGGAGCCCCTAAGGCAGCTGGGGGTCGACTACGACCCCCTTCCGGCAGCTCCTGCATCCAGACTGGTGCCAAATGTCATGCTCAGCATTCCTTTGGACCCCACCAGCAAGGACAAGAGGGGGATCCTGACGTCTGGGCAGCCCAGGATCTCCATACTCCACGCCCAGGCTTGCGCCCTGGAGAGGACACTCCAGTCTCGCTACTGAGTGAGTAAACAACACGGAAGCTGACAGCTTACGGGTTGTAAGTCCCACCCGATTGGCGTAGGGAAGGGGCGCCACGGGTCAGCTTTGACGGTGGGAGGGATCATCATGTCCCACTGGCCAACTATTGCCCGCCTCAAGCCGGGCAGCCCCCGGTCAATAAGGTGTTGACCCGCCATCGTCTGCCTGCTCCAGTGGGTGTCTGGAGCTCAGTGTTTTGTTCAGCATGACAAGCAGATGGTAATTCCACACCAGACAAAAGAAACAAGAAACCAATAAAGAAGACTCCAGCTCTTAGATTTGCAAGCTGGAATGTGCGCACCATGTGTACAGGCATCTCCGACGACCTCAGAGAAGTGGACGAAACCAGAAAGACGGCCATCATCGATAGAGAACTCACCAGACTAAATATCAGCATAGCTGCCCTCCAGGAAACCAGGCTCGCTTCTAGTGGCTCCCTCAGAGAGGAAAACTACACCTTCTTCTGGAAGGGTCGAGAACCTGAGGAGCCCCGCCAGCACGGAGTGGGTTTTGCCATCAAAAACAATTTCCTAGCCTCGGTTGAACCTCCCACAGGGGGCACTGAGCATCTCTTGTCGCCTCACCACTGCTTCCGATCCTGTCAACATCATCAGTGTCTACGCCCCAACCCTCACGTCATCAAAAGACGTGAAGGATCAGTTCTATGGGCAGCTGGACGAACAGATCAAAGGATGCCCCAAAAATGAACCACTATTCCTCCTCGGCGACTTTAATGCCAGAGTAGGTGCGGACCACGAGTCATGGCCTACCTGCCTCGGATATCATGGCACTGGAAAGACCAACGAAAACGGTCAGAGACTGCTGCAGCTATGCACCTATCATGGCCTGTGCATCACAAACACCTTCTTCAAGTGTAAGCCACAAGATAAAGTGTCATGGAAACACCCCAGATCTCATCACTGGCACCAACTCGACTTGGTCATCACCAGGAGTATGTGTCTGCCCTGAACAAGGCTCTCCAGGACCTGCCTGAGTACGACGCTACAGCCAAGTGGAATGCTATGAAGGATGCCATCTACAGTACAACTATGTCAATGTTTGGCAAGAAGGAACGACCCAGGCAGGACTGGTTCAACGCACACCTATCAAGGATGGAACCACAAATCGAGGAGAAACATAAAGCCTTCATAGCTTACAAAAAATGCCCTAATGAACGGACGCTTGCTGCTCTCATAAGTGCCCGAAGTAACACCGAACGCATCGCTAGACAGTGTGCGAACGACTATTGGCAACAACTGCGTGAATGGATCCAGCGCAGTGCTGAGTCCGGACACATCCAAGGTATGTACAGTGGCATCAAGAAGGCTCTAGGTCCTACAGTGAAAGGGGTCGCTCCCCTGAAATCTCTGATGGGAGAGAAAATCACAGACCGTGGGCAACATATGGCCAGATGGGTGGAGCACTGCTCAGAGCTATACTCCCGAGAAACGTCAGTCACCGATGCAGCCCTCAGCATCATAAAGAATCTGCCCACCATGGAAGAGCTCGACAAAGTGCCAACCTTAGAGGAGCTTAGCAAAGCAGTTGACTGCCTTCCAAACGACAAAGCACCAGGTAGTGACAGCATCCCGCCCGAAGCTATCAAACGTGGAAAACCAACATTGATTAAACCACTGCACGAACTACTTTGCCTCTGCTGGGAGGAAGGAGTAGTCCCCCAAGACATGCGTGATGCCACAATTGTGACCCTTTACGAAAACAAGGGCGACCGCAGTGACTGTAACAATTACAGAGGGATCTCGCTCTTGAGTATAGTTGGTAAAGTGTACGCCCGCATCATACTCAACAGGCTGCAATTGCTGGCAGACCGTGTTTTACCCGGAATCACAGTGCGGCTTCAGAGCAGGCAGGTCGACGACAGACAGGATCTTCTCCCTACGACAACTCCAAGAGAAGAGCAGAGAGCAAGGTCAACCACTCTACATGATGTTCATCGACCTCACCAAGGTCTTTGACTTGGTCAGCAGGAAGGACCTTTTTGAACTTCTGAGTAAGATTGGTTGCCCCCCAAAACTCCTCAGCATGATAATCTCTTTCCATGCAGATATGAAGGGAACATTCCTGTATGATGGATCCTCCTCAACCTCCTTCCCAGTTAACAGTGGTGTGAAGCAGGGCTGCGTGCTGGCACCAACACATTTTGGAATCTTCTTCTCCCTGCTCTTGTCATACGCCTTCGACACGTCCATGGATGGCATATATCTACACACCAGGTCCGACGGGAGGCTGTTCAACCTGGCACGACTGCGCTCAAAGACCAAAGTGAGAGCTGTGCTCATCAGGGAGATGCTTTTTGCAGATGACGCAGCTCTTGTGGCCCACACCGAAGAAACCCTCCAGAGACTGGGAGACCGTTTTGCTGTTGCCTGCATGCAGTTTGGTCTCACCATCAACTTGGAAAAAACAAATGTCAGCGTGGAAGATACCACCATTGCCCCTTCCATCAAAATCAACGATGTCACCCAGGATGCAGTCAACAACTTTACCTACCTATGGTCAACCATCAGCAACACTCTCTCGATTGATATGGAGCAGGACAGACGGCGTGGAAAGGCAAACACCATCATGGCTCGATTAACGAAGAAGGTGTGGGAAAACAACGCGCTGACAGAGCACACCAAGGTCCGAGTCTACCAGGCCTGCGTTCTCAGCACCCTTCTATATGGAAGTGAGACCTGGAGTACCTACATGAGGCAAGAACGTCGGCTCAACTCCTTCCATATGCGGTGCCTAAAACGCATCCTGAAAATCAGCTGGCAAGACCGTGTTCCACACAGTGAGATCCTGCAGCGTGCAAGTACCCCCAGCATGTACTCCCTGCTGACTAAACGCCGCCTTCGATGGCTGGGTCATGTCAGACGCATGGAGGATGGAAGGCTGCCAAAGGACATCCTGTATGGACAGCTGACCACTGGCGTGAGAAGATTCGGACGCTCCTCACTCCGTTTCAAAGATGTGTGCAAGAGAGACATGAAGGCATGCAACATTTCACCCGATGGCTGGGAAGAGCTGGCCGAGCACCGAGGCACCTGGAGACTGACTGTAAACAATGGCATATCAGTCGCTGATGCTAGGAGTGGCCAGTTGGCGGCAGAGAAACGTAAGAGAAAGAAGAACGCGGCAGCAACCACAGTAACGCAGACTTCCCAGTATGTCTGCACCAACAACAGTAGGAACTGTCACTCACATATAGGCCTGCACAGCCACAGAAGACCATGCTAACAGAGACAGACAACACCCCAAGGGCGCTATTCGCATGGTCTTCCGAGACTCAGTCGCCAATGATGATGACAGTGACAAAGACATAAGTGTCCTGTCTAACCCATGCCTGGCCCTTTGTCTAGTCTAAGCACTACGAGTCTAGATACGATTATGTAATACGCGAATATATTTGAGTGATTGGACTCGTCCGTAGCTTGTCTTGTAACGCGATAGTTGATTGACACGTACTGCGCAGGACTGTGACATTATTTTAGATAGCAATTTCTTATCAACATTTCATGTATCCTCTTGACACTGATTTAATCCTGCTTTCGTTATGGCGCTTTGTTTTCGGTTAAGCATGATAAAGTGACCCATTTTCTCTTGACTAGTAAATTTCGTTCCACTAAGCACATATTCGAAATTATTTTAAATAACTTCAATTAAACTGTGCCAATACATTTTGGAAGATGTATGTTATGTGATAACATTTTATTTTTGCGATTTGATAGGACAGTGTCAGTAATAAAAAAAATCATAACGATTACCTCCATCTTTTCAAAATTATACCATCTTAACAGAACTTACTTAAACATACGTCGCTGACTATGATCAGGAGACAATTTGCACATTTTCCCATTTGTATTATAAATTTTGGTAATTATTTACTGCAATTTACAATGATTGCTTCAACGGATATCCACATGGCTATATCATTATTAGACCATTTACCCATTGATGTAATTCGGTACGTAATTGCTGCAATTTACAATGATTGCCTTAACGGATATTCACATGGCTATATCATTATTAGACCATTTTTAATTTTTACTCAGGTTTTGCCATGTTGTTGTTTTTGTTGTTTATTTTAAATATACTCGATATATAGTTCGATGTAGTCTGCAACAACTGACTGGCGTATTTTGCAGCAGAAAATTAATAGAAAATTTGTCAAAACAGGCAACTCCTTATAGAAAAGCTTACGGTTTCGGCCAATGTAGGTATGTGAGAAAGCTTGCCAGTAGCTTCTCGAGGGTCGGTGGTTCTTTCCGGCGATTTTCCGGGTTCTTCCTCCACCATTAATACTGGCCGCCATGTATAGCCTATCGTGTGCTGAAAAATGGCGTTAAACCCTACAACAACAACAACAACAATAGAAAAGCTTAAGAGACACAAAAATACCATATATATTGTTGTATGCAATGAAATGTAATATATATATATATATATATATATATATATATATATATATATATATATGAAAAGGATCTTCGATGTGTGTCTTATCTGCTTATATCGAATGTATCTATAAATAGAATAAGTCCTTTTGTCGGACATGGCCCCACTGATAAGAAATCATCATGTAAAACAGTTAGTAATTTTCAAACGCATACAGCGTAACCTCGTGTTTCTCATGTCATTAAAAAAGGAAATGGATATCCTGTATTGATTTATTGTGAATGACGTAGATGTATGGAGTGGTTGGTCCTGATCAAACATTGTCTATTGACACGGATTAAAAAATATGGAGTGGTTGGTCCTGATCAAACATTGTCTATTGACACGGATTAAAAAATATGGAGTGGTTGGTCCTGATCAAACATTGTTTATTGCAACGGATTAAAAAGCTTTAACAAAGACACATAGGAAGACATACTTGCATTGTAATTACCTGTTCTGTTTTTCTTGTCATGTTTTCCTTTGTTCTCTGTTCTTTTCCCGTCAATATGCTTTATTTTCAGAACCTTGCGTTTCTTTGTATTTCTTCCACTAGGCCTAACTGTAGTCAATTTAAGGGTAAAACGATATATATATATATATATATATATATATATATATATATATATATATATATATATATATATAGAGAGAGAGAGAGAGAGAGAGAGAGAGAGAGACAAAGCGCAAGAACAAAGTTCTTTTACGTATTGTTCAATCTCTGTGTGTCTGTGTGTCTGTGTGTGTGTGTGTACAAGGAATATTTGGTTAAGATGATATTGTAAAATATGAGTGGAAGTTAAACTGTTTTTCAATCTGACACTTGGCGCCCTCTATGAGATCTTAGAAGAAAGGCAAACAAATCATAATCCCTAGGGCAGGATATGAAATAAATCATGCAGTGTATTGATTTTCTCCACGATGTGTTATAGTTTCTATAGCACTGTATATGTACATTGATAAGTTTACACTGTGAGAAGAAATATATAGCTGAGTTGAGCTGATTTGTGAATATTCTCTTATTGAACAAATGTATAGGGTTGCTTATATACAGATATTGAGTGGTAGCAAAACTATTGATTCTCAAAATGTACCGGAAAAAACATGACAGTTTGTAATAGTGCCGTAAACCTGTCAAGCTAATGGAATGTCAAAAATCCGACCGAAAAACTGAGATCACTGTTTCGTTTGAATGCATTATATAGGTTCATCAAAGAAGCATAAATGATGTACAAATATTCCGAAACAGAGCCAGAACACATTGAAAAGTTGGTAAATCTGGGAGTGACGTTAGAAATAGAACGAAATAACCTTGGGCAGATTTTTAAGGCAAATCAAACTAAAAGGAATCTGTGGAATATGCTTCTTGAAAGAGTTCACCCTCACATAACAACTCCCCCACTATGCCTGACGCGAGTGACGTTTCTGAATGAGTTCAGTGACGCAGGTGTTCAAGAGCAGACTAAATAAACAAATGCTTTGGGGCCATACGTATAAGAATTGTATCAGAACTCACCTCTCATCAGTGGATATACGAAAAGTATTACACCGACGCAGAAGAGAAGAGAGGAAAATACCTGAAACAATTTTACGAATTTGTTGCTAAAAACAACGGAGCAAAAATTATCGACACAATTTACATTTACTCGTACAAAGTTTGGTCGTATTCAATTTGGCACAGTACTCACCAACGGGTACTTCGAACTCAAGAATAGGTCATTTGAACTCATCTGGGTTGATGATGGGATGCAATATATCGTATCCGTGTTTGCAGATGAATTAACATCTACGATTGCAACATTTGCTATCGCTACCAATTATTTCTGAAAAAGCCTGATTTACAATTTTGAATTACCATGAAGTCACCTAGCGTTGAAATCAGTGTACCGTCTGATGCAGAGGAGGAGATAAAACGAATGGCGTCTATAAAGCTTAAGCAGATTTAAAAAAGGGGAGAAGGCTATGAAGACCTTTGTGTGTCCATCACAGATATGGATACTGTTTTCGCTAATTAGATAAAATTACCGTATGTATATATAGGAAGCTCCATGGCATAGGGACGCAACAAATGCAAAATGTTTGCCATGGAAAATACGAACTCTGTGGCAGAACATGCCACATATAGTACTGCAAAAATGACACACGTAGAAATTAAGTGATGGCCTAGGGGCACGATCATGACTTAAATGCGGCATCGGTGTCAACTCTTTCAATCAACTATGTCGGCATTGTGGATCTGTTTGTGAATACTACAAAGCGTACAGAAACAAAAAACAAATCACAATCACATGTGGCTGCGCGAGAAAAGACAGATACCAATACAACAGACAGAAAGAGATGAAATAATAACCAGGATTGAAGCGATCTCATTTTTTTGATCCTGATAAAATGTCAAAAATAATGCAAGCCATTGAAACAATTTCCGAATTAGAAAGAATCTTCACCCTCCCTTTACCATAAACATGCCTACTGTGACACAGATAAAGCAGTTCGCACGGCAGCAAAGGAATATACGTCGAATGAGAAAGGCTGACATACTGGAATTATAGAGACCCATAGTTGTACTGTATCCACCATCACCACCACTGCAGATGCAATAGCAACAATCATCAATATAACAACTGTACAACAACTACAAAAATCACCACGTGAGCATACTATTTGAAAAGAAAACCTGACATCCTTGCGGGAGTAGATGAGTATGAAATAACCGTCTTCGTCGTCATCGTCTTGCATCTTCTATCGGTACTGAAGAGGCTGAGTATGTTCGTGCAGAAAAATAGCAATCAGAAGTGCCTGAATTCAAATCTCGGAAATGAAGTTGTAACTTGGAAAATCACAACCTTCGCAACAGGCAAAGACGCTTGCCAACTATTGACAAATATGATTCCAGTTATCGTAGCGATGTAACAAAATTTGGTTACGTTTTGTTTGGTTAAAGCAGACGTTGTCCTTAGTACACATCTGCTTATGCCACATATTCGTCACAAAGATGGATTTAGAACTAGTATTCCTTGGATTCAAAGTGGTGACCGCGTAATCCTGAACCGCAAAGACAGCAGCATCATCAATGATCAAATTAGCAGAGGCTTTGAAAAGATTCTCGAAACGCTGCAGAAATACATCAGAATCAGGATGGACTCTCAAGTCGAGGTCCATATTTCGCCATATCACCGGTTTCGTGGATCCAGTTGCATAGCAAAACTATACTGGGTCCTACTAAGGCATGTTTTAAACCTGAACGACTTAGATAATTGTTGTTTTTAATGGGCGATTTTATCTGCGCTATACCCGGTTAATGATCACCAAGAGATGCATTGAAAATACCGGTGACGCTCGGCTGAACTAAACTTTGTCCATATTGAATTTCCCGCGCAAGTTCCCAAAGCCATACTGAAGAAATTTGAAATACTTGACCAATGTATCGCTGTTAATGTATTCACGTATGACACAGGTTTTAATCCGCTGACACTATCTCCCCATATTCATCACAAACGAATTCAGATTGATTTGTTGCTGATGAATGAAATGAAAGAATCAGAATCGATATCGCACTACGCATGGATAAAGAATCGTGATCAGCCGCTTAACCGGCAGAGCAAGAACAAGGGAAAGAAATATCCATGCAGACGTTACATGCATGTATTTCACATTAAAGAAATGCTCACTAGTCACAATTTTTGATGCGGTGGTATTAGTGAAAAACCATCTTGCACAATCATGACAGGATAAGGTAAAACACCGTCAAATTTACTGCACTACAACGAAAGATTAAAGTTCATTATATCATCTACGCGTATTTTGAATGCCCGATTATGTCTGTGGAAAGCTCTGGGCCTATCTCTAATAATGATACTATTGATCAAACTGTGCCAGTCGCTGAAGAAATCACTGTTATACAGTGGTACGATGTGATGGCCAATCAGAGCCGCCAATCCTATATCGTGCGCAGAGTGCTAGCTCTCTAAACACAGTTAAGATATTTCTCTGATCGATCGAAGTTACGGCAGTATGGATTCGTCAGCAGCTATACTAATCAACACGCAGAATTATATCGGGTATTAATATTTGTGAGTTCTCATCAGCCAATCACTGCTGGATTTGTGAAAAAAAGCTTTCACTGAAGAGCAAAGTTCTTCTAACTGATAAATAGCAAATACTTTTCAACGATGAAAGTACAAGTTCTGTTTCCAAAGCTCGTGACCAATGTCATATCGCTGGCGTTCATATAGGTGTTGCACACAACGCATGTGATTTACAGCTAAGAATTTATCCCAACAAAACTAAAATCACGGTGTAGCTTTATAACTTGCGTGGGTATGATGGCCACATAATGAAGCCTTGGCATCAGACTCAACGATAAACGTACCGGGTACTTGCTGGGATGTATTGTTGTTCAAGACCAAAATTGAGCTGAAATCGCTCACTGACATTGTCCAACACCTGTTTATCGAGCGATCACTTTCATGGTGTAATATCCATGGCGAATCATCGATACGCTCGTTTCAACAACCCAAGCGTGGACGTATATGACCCCGTGCCCCTGACAGTTACATCATGTATTTAGATATCAATAACGTTTACGACTGGGCTATGATGCATAAACTTCAGGTTGATGGATTTCAGTGGATTGATCCTGCGCTAACTGATCCACAAAAACACGTAGATGATTACAAGACAGACTTAGAAAGTGCATTGCGGACCCAACCTTTGGGACCAGTGAAAAATCAAGCCTCATACTGACATGTATGAACTTTACAATGACAAGATCAAACCTCTTTATCAGGATCGGATGAAAATGCTGTTCACCGACAATGATTCGCTGCTGATGAATATCCAGTCCCAACCGATTATGTGTACGCGGACATGGCACAGCCAAATTTGGTGAACTAAAAACGAACTTTCGGGCAAACTGATTGAAGAGTATGTGCGACTACGACCCAAAATCTTCTCGATTGTGGTTTTACCTCAGAACTCTGGCAAAACATTAAAAAATCAAAAGTGTTTCAAAGATCATCGTGCAGAAAGATCTCAAACAGGCAGTTTACCTGGAAGGTCTTTGGGACAGTCGTAATTCGCACACACCTCAGTATGATCTGATCCAAGACCCATCACGTACACAGATGATCTGATCCAAGACCCATCACGTACACAGATGATCTGATCCAAGACCCATCACATGCTACAATATGAGGTTGTCCCTACTGGAAACCAAGCGATCGATACTACCCGATGTAATTACCACGTACGCGTTCGGTCATTATGCTATTGGGAGTCAACCTAAAATTGACTGCTGTCCAATGAAATCAGTTAATGACGTGTCAAAACAAATCCTAGTGGTAGTTTTATAACTGGCGCAACAGCCATCATTTCCTCTGAGCTGGGAGGTATTGATCCATTCGGTGACGGACTCAAATGGCAATAGGTCGTTCGCCTTGGAGTATCAATCCGTTCAGAGATTGTGAATACCTCGACGGACCATACCGAGTCAGTAGCGCGACGTTGTTCCTGCCTTCAAACTCTCCAAGTGCATGCAAATACCAAACAAACTTGTATATCAGTGGTTGTAACGGTACTGACTGTGATTTTTTGTTTGTTTTTGAGTAACAGTTACGGTTTTATGCCGAATCTCTTTGGCTGATTGCAATCAAGTCCTGCGTGTGACTGAATTGTTCAATACTGCTGCGAACAATGGAAGTGGTGTTACCCAATCATGTGACCACTCTGGCCTCAACAACAATTCCTGTGCATACTGATGACCGAATAATCGTTCTGTGAGTTTGAGTTGTCACGACTAACACTGTCATGTCCGAAATGTACTCGCATGTGATGTGTAGCCAGCGTCACGGCCACAGATCTGAGTCATTCTTTGCCATCATCAACTTGTAACAACTTCGGCCATGTGAGTAGACTGCTTGGATAAATACGCTCGATTAGATATACGACATTCGCATGATCTTTTGATATCAACGGCTCCACTTCTTTGTATCTGTTTGCCATATTGATAATGGTGAGCACGTATTAAGAAGTGCGAAATCGGTCTTGTTTATCACGAACACAATCGTGTGGTAGAAAAAAGAATAAGCCTCAGCCTCTTTAAGTGTTTGGACAACGAACCGACCCCTTGAAATCTTTCTTGGTACTGGTAAATAAATTTAACACAGTGTTTGTTTCGTCAACCATGTTCGAGCAATTCCGCCAATGACGTTGTCAGCAATACGTAACTGTACCACGGTGGCTCCACTTTTCCATTACCTACGCGGACTGCAGTGTATTTTGGATAATGTCCGGCTTTTTGTGTTAATTGTTTATATCATCACAAGTTTCTGTTTAGTTAGTGCCACCAGGTGCAATTTCGACTTTCATACCCCCTTTGACGACCTATCATGCGATTCGTCCTTCCAGTGTTGGATAACCGCATTTAAGTCATTGATCACATAAGTTCGTTGACGCCCATGGATATCATTGGATGTTTTGTTAAGCAAGGTCATGTCGGTGACACGCAACATCAAGGTAATTGATAAGTGCTTCAACACGCCTTGGTTAGTTATTAAAATCGAGTCGTAGATCAAGCCGTGTACCATGCCCGCAGTAATTGTACCCAGGATGATGCCTTTCACATAGATATTTACACCATGGTGTCAATGGTAACTTTGTTAATTCAGTCGTGATATCACCTCGCCAACTTTTTTCTAAACCGCGCGCGTTTGCGGCCGAAGGAACTGGAAGTTCTTATGCATGTGTACTTCTTTGCTCCACATCGAACACAAATTCCAGCAATAGCGCTATGTTTAAGCTCGAGTTGATTATTTGATAAGAGGTTAGGCAAAACATTGCATACAATGTGAAGACCCTGTTAAGTTATACAACACTCGTGTTATTCAATGATATTAGGTTTGCCTGTCAGAGGACACTATGAGGGACTTTTTTGTCGTTTCTACACTCACTGCAGACAAGAGTAGTATGAAAGGTCCCTCGGTCCTCTTTGCGGGCATTACCATCCAGATCAGACTGAATCACTCGCGTGACGTGTGTGCTTATGTGTATGTATTCAATATTGAAAGTAAACAACAGACTCACATATGGGCTAAATTGTCATGGTGGGTAGAGATGAGGACTGGTGGAAAGGCCACAACGATGGTCAACAGGGCAAAACCCGTTACGAACATATATATATATATAGATGGGGTATGCCAGATAGACGTTGTTCATCAGAAGTTACACGCATACAAGCATGGGAGTTAACGGATTAGTTTATTAAGTCGAGTTATTTGGCCTATTAGCATGCGTTTCATGCGTCAAAGCTACGAATGAAAATTAAATGCAGAGGTTATTGTACACGGTACAGCCTTCAAACTTATATCTGACCGGACCATCGACCAACATATACATTTTTACGTGGATTCAAGCAGTAAGACTGGCTTAATGAACGTTGTCGTGGATTTATAATGTGCAAAGTTTAAACTTACATCCAACGTCAGACGATTACACACTTTAAATACATTATAACCACCCAGTACAACCATTTCAATCTTTTAAAAAATACCATGTCAAAATACTTACAGATTACAATGTTTGTATTATTGTACACCATGCCAGATATCGAAAAACAAAGGAGCATGCTTTCGAGCGAATTGTATTTTAGGTGATACCAGTATATCAGCCAGAATAAATACTGCACTTGACTTATTATATAGAACCTGTTCTTAAATAAAATAATTGCATTTAAACTGCATTTTACAAAAGTTAAAGTGGGGGGTTGAAAAACTCTTGTTTTAATTCTTTTTACGACTGTATCAAGCATAAATTCTAACATTTAATGAAGTGACATAATTGTACGTATTGGACATGCTGCTGCGTCTTGACACATTTAATGAAGTGACATAATTGTACGTATTGGACATGCTGCTGCGTCTTGACACATTTAATGAAGTGACATAATTGTACGTATTGGACATGCTGCTGCATCATGACACATTTAATGAAGTGACATAATTGTACGTATTGGACATGCTGCTGCGTCTTGACACATTTAATGAAGTGATATAATTGTACGTATTGGACATGCTGCTGCGACTTGACAGACCTTCTGATACATATCAACAAACGTGTTTGGTCCTACATGTGGTTAACATTACAAAGAAGTGTTTTGGTAACGTCCAACAAGTGCTTGACAACGTCAAACAGGTGCTTGACAACGTCCTACAAGTGTTTGACAACATCCAACAAGTGCTTGACAAAGTCCAACAAGTGTTTCACAACGTCCAACTAGTGCTTGACAATGTCCAACAAGTGTTTGACAACGTCCTACAAGTGGTTGACAACTTTCATCAAGTGTTTGACAACGTCCAACAAGTGCTTGACAACGTCCACCAAGTGCTTGACAAAGTCCTACAAGTGCTTGACAATGTACAATATTCAGACAGTTTGCTAGGTAGGTCATTCCATGCAATGAATCTGTATATGACACCTCAGTCTGGGTACATGATAATAAGTATTATACAACCAATGGTCGAAACGTCGGCCGCACCTTGAATGACAACAAACTGTTCAACCTGATTCCATGTGACCAAACATTTGTTTTACGGGCTATTGGTAATACGAATTGGCTAAACATATTGGTGGGTGTGGCAAGAAATATCATGAATAGTATGTACTGTGTTTAACGTTATATATTATTAGCTTAGAAAATGTCATTTGAATGTTCAGGTACACTCTTTCTTGTGAAAAATGTATTTATCTGAGCTAAAAGAGGCAATATGATATTGTATTTTACGTGTAATAGGTCACGGCATTGAGCTATTGGTACTGAGCTATTGCACTGTAACTATCTTGTATAATGACTAAGCAAGATGCAACGAGCGTTATATCATTCATAAACATTAGGCCTTGTGTACAATGCTTGTGGCAAACATCACTATACCATGTAATTGGGGCTTCAATATTGGTCTTCGTACAGTCCGTTGACTGAGAGTTATATTACACGCAATACATGTTCCCGATAGCTATTAAACTTTCCATACTGAAAGAACAGTCTACAGTCTGTACCGGTATTATCAAAGAAAATTGCAAAACATTCCTGAAATACATGCTACAAAATGACTGATTTTCTTGCTTACATTTTACTTCTGTTTATCACACATTTCACGGCATATACTTATGTGAGTATTAATCCGCCAAAGTTTTATCTTTAGGTATCTTCGTTCTTTAGTTCTTAATACCCGTCTAATAATAATGAAAAATACTTGCCATTAACTACTTGTCTTCAACAAACCTTTCATGAATGTACACATGGAATTTATATTTAATTTGATTTCAATTATGAAAACTGTTCTAGCTGTGGTATGCATTTCCGCTAGTGCGTGAAAAGGCACGTTCTGCAAAACAAGAGTGTGAATCAAACCAAGTAAAAGACAAATTTAAAAAAAGTTACAAACTGATCGGGTAAGATATATCAGCAGCTGCATATTTTTCAAGGTGGTACTTCGTCCAGTTCTGTTGGTTGTCACGATTATCACTAATAACGAAGATCAACGCAACATCTTTAATCATGGTGAATTTGACATGTACATTTCCATTAGGCTTCCTACACTGGATTCAACGGTGTGTCGAATAGGCCACGTATAGGAAATAGTTTACACTTATAGGTTTATATTTGTATACTTGAACCCGTTACTATGATGTCAATAAAGTGGTTAGACATTTAAATTCAATATTTATTAATTAATGAAAATTAGAAAACTGAATTGCCAATTGTGGCACACTAGAAAGGTAAACATTTACAATAAGACATGTGAGCAGAGAATATGAACATCCCATATTCACGGTTTTGAGGAACATCATAATGTCTTGGACTAAAATGATGTCATTGTTATTATTATTATTTTTATTATTATTACCAAAAATGCATGGAGAATTGTGTGATTGTCTTCATGATAAAATGCTGATTATGGCTAATACGAGCCTTCGTACATTTTTTAGGAACTACTGTCAAGTTTTGATCAGGACTGACTAAAATCTATTGAATTTGCAAAGTGTGTGTGCAGAAAATTGGTTAATGTTCAATTTCTCCAAGTTTTATTCAAAATTCATTTCTTGCCACTAAAAGTGTCATAAGTGTCAGTGTCATATCATTTAAGCCACATACATACTCCATATTGCTGTACACCACATACAGACTCCATATTGCTGTACACCACATACATACTCCATATGGCTGTACACCACATACATACTCCATATTGCTGTACACCACATACATACTCCATATGGCTGTACACCACATACATACTCCATATTGATGTACACCACATACATACTCCATATTGCTGTGCACCACATACATACTTCATATTGCTGTGCACCACATACAGACTCCATATGGCTGTACACCACATACATACTCCATATTGCTGTACACCACATACATACTCCATATTGCTGTACACCACATACATACTCCATATGGCTGTACACCACATACATACTCCATATTGATGTACGCCACATACATACTCCATATTGCTGTACACCACATACATACTCCATATTGCTGTACACCACATACATACTCCATATGGCTGTACACCACATACATACTCCATATTGCTGTACACCACATACATACTCCATATGGCTGTACACCACATACATACTCCATATTGATGTACGCCACATACATAATCCATATTGCTGTACACCACATACATACTCCATATTGCTGTACACCACAGACTCCATATTGATGTACACCACATACAGATTCCATATTGATGTACGCCACATACAGACTCCATATTGCTGTACACCACATACCTACTCCATATTGCTGTACACCACATACCTACTCCATATTGCTGTACACCATATACAGACTCCATATTGCTGTATACCACATACATACTTCATATTGCTGTACAATGCATAAAGTCTGTGGACAAAAAGATACGGAATGGGTTGTACTGCAAGGTGTTCTGTCACAAAGATATTGCTAAAGGGTGCATGATAATTAACTGAAAGAAATATGACATCACTATTACAATGATTTTTAGCCATTTCTAGTCAGTTGTTTCTGTGGGTTTTTTGGGGGAAGGGGTAGAATTAAGTAGGGGCCATGGTCACCAAAATATCCGAGTGATGATTTAGATCAAAAGAACAAAAACAAACCCATGGTTTTCAGTAATTACTGACTAAAGCGCCATCTAGGAAAAACGCAAATTAACGGAACTGACAGTGTTCCAAATGTGAAACAGCATAGACTTTTCTAGAGAGTTTGCTTCATTCTTTGAATTGACGGACGACGTAGACACCTATATCTATCTATGTATCTATCTATGTACCTATATCTATCTATCTATCTATCTATCTATCTATATATATATATATATATATATATATATATATATATATATGAGGTAGGCATGTATGTATGTGTGTGTGATTCTCTCTGTGTGTTAATGTTTACTGGGACAAAGTTATTATACAGTGAGTGGCAAAAAAATTACGTCCCGCTGGTTTCAAAAATGGATATTTCATAAAGACCCAGACTATTATGAATCCCCGTGTCATTTGCTGTCAATAATGACTTACGAATCCTGGTGTCATGTGCTGTCAGCAATGACTTACCAATCCAAGTGCCATGTGCTGTCAGCAATGACTTACCAATCCAAGTGTCATTTGCTGTCAATAATGACTTACGAATACTGGTGTCATGTGCTGTCAGCAATGACTTACCAATCTCGGTGTCATTTGCTGTCAATACTTGCAAACGAATCCCCGTGCCATGTGCTGAGAATCAATACGGACTTACCTTGATTCCTCACAGATGTCGTCCGAAGTGTAGTTCTCACAGTGGTCAATGGACTTGCTAAAATTATATATACTGAAGTTAGGAGATAGAATGATTTGCTCTCTACCTTAAAAATGAAAAGGAAGAAGCCAAAAGAAGCCAACGCAAATAATTTAAATAAAAAAGACATACGACGACTTCTCTCTCTCTCTCTCTCTCTCTCTCTCTCTCTCTCTCTCTCTCTATATATATATATATATATATATATGTGTGTGTGTGTGTGTGAGTGTGTGTGTGTGTGTGTGTGTGTGTGTCCTATGAAGAAGAATAAATTAAAATATCAGTTATTTTATTCATGTTCTCACTATCTGACAGAAAGTAACAAAAAACAAGCCGAAAGATAAAAATGAAAATTCATTACGTTTCCACGTTATCAGATGGCAGTTAGTCCAATAGTAAGCACCATTTCATGATCCGGGGTATTCTAGCTTTTAATCATATATACCGGTTTTCCCTTATATTTCTTCTGCAATTTAACTGCGGTTCAGGGCTAAATATTTGGAATATTTTGTTATACATAGGGATGACTATATTTACTCACGCAAACCGGTCTCGTCTGAGTTTGATTGCTGGAACCCACCGCTAATGAGCCCTCCTTAAAATAGACGTGATTCTGTTAAATTTTAAACTTGGAACAATATTCTTGAAAAAACAAATCATTTAAAGATGAAAAAATTGACTTCAAAAACACTAAACAGTCTGAAGACAAAATTTCAGTTTTTACTCAAGTTGTAAATATTTGTAACCATACATAATATCATTCTTTGGCACAATCAAAAGTAAAAAACATTACATTTTTGTAGCAAGTATTGGTTATATTTACTCACGAAAATGGGTCAAAACAGGTATTGTGTCTGGAACACACCGCCAAAGTGAACTCCTTAAGGTAGGCGTGGTTTAGTCATATCAAACTCCAAATTCCCACATTGGTTTGATATCATTTCAATTTGGAACGATATTCTTGAAAATACAAGTCATTCAGTGATGCATACATACTATCCTCAAGATCACTGAAGAGTCAGTGAACAAAACTTTAACTTACATTGAAGTAGTAACATACTTAAGGTCGATTGACACAAGTGAAACTTTGAAAGTATTTAGAGATAACATTGTTACGCTAACTTTAATTGTTTGGTATTTCTAATTTCATTATTTAGTAATATCATACTTGGTTAAGACACATTTAATATGTCGTAATATCACTTGCGGTAATGCTATTGAAATAATAGGTGTGGTCATTCTACTGTGGTATTATTAGGTGTGGCAGTCCTACTTTTAATATGTGGTAATATTAGATGTGGCAGCCCTACATTTAATATGTGGTAATATTAAGTATGGCAGTCCTACTTTTAATATGTGGTAATATTAGGTGTGGCAGCCCTACATTTAATATGTGGTAATATTAAGTATGGCAGTCCTACTTTTAATATGTGGTAATATTAGGTGTGGCAGTCCTACTTTTAATATGTGGTAATATTAGGTGTGGCAGTCCTACATTTAATATGTGGTAATATTAGGTGTGGCAGTCCTACTTTTAATATGTGGTAATATTAGGTGTGGCAGTCCTACTTTTAATATGTGGTAATATTAGGTGTGGCAGTCCTACTTTTAATATGTGGTAATATTAAGTGTGGCAGTCCTACTTTTAATATGTGGTAATATTAGGTGTGGCAGTCCTACTTTTAATATGTGGTAATATTAGGTGTGGCAGTCCTACATTTAATATGTGGTAATATTAGGTGTGGCAGTCCTACATTTAATATGTGGTAATATTAGGTGTGGCAGTCCTACTTTTAATATGTGGTAATATTAGGTGTGGCAGTCCTACTTTTAATATGTGGTAATATTACAAACAGTTATTTTATCTGTATATGTCGTAATATTAGGTGTCGTAATTTGACCTGTAGTTTATAGTAATTATAGGCGTGATTCTTCTACCTTTCAGTATGGTAATATTAAGTGTAGTAATTCAACATTTAGAATGTGGCAGTATCTGGTGTAGCAATTATACCTTTACTTCAAAAGGTTGGTAATTCTAAGTTTAATATGTGACAAGGTTGTGATACCATTACTATATCGCAATATTAAGTGACGTACTTCTTCCTTTGATGTGGGGTAATAGTAGGTGTGGTAATTATTTTTACGGTAATAATACAAATGGTTATCCTGCCTTAATATGTGGTAATAGTAAGTGCGGTAATTCAACATTTAACATTTAAGATGTGGTAATAGAGTCGGTCAAATAGTATGTCATCGATTGACCATTGTTTCGGAAAGTTTGCATAAAATGGTTCATAACAAAGGCAAATACAAACAACGGTTAACCGTAGTATGAATTTCTTGCAAGGCGTTTCTTATATATGGCCTAATGTCACTGTGGTTGAAACTAGCAGCACAATAAAAATGGTGTGTTTATATATAATGGTATACAACTCCTATATGCGTACATCATTGGTGTGCGTATGAGTAATGACATGCACCTCCTCAAAGTGTACATCAGTGGTGTGTGTACGTGTAATGTCATGCGACTCCTCTAGGTGTAAATCAGTGGTGTGTGTACGTGTAATGTCATGCGACTTCTCTAGGTGTAAATCAGTGGTTTGTGTACGTGTAATGTCATTCACCGCCACTAGGTGTACATCAGTGATGTGTTTATGTGTTATGTCATTCACCTCCACTAGGTGTACATCAGTGATGTGTGTATGTGTAATGTCATTCACCTCCACTAGGTGTACATCAGTGATGTGTGTATGTGTAATGTCATTCAACTGATATAGGCGTACATCAATGGTGTGTGCACGTGTTATATCATGCAACTACTCTAGGTGTACATCAGTGGTGTGTGCGTGTGTGTGTGTGTGTGTGTGTCTGTGTGTCTGTGTGTGTGTGTGTGTAATGTCATGCGACTCCTCTAGGCGTACATCAGTGATGTGTGTATGTTTAATGTCATTCAACTCCTCTAGGTGTACATCCGTAATGTATGTATGTGAAACGTCATGCAACTCGTCTTGGTGTACATCAGTGTGTATGTGTAATATCATGCAACTCGTCTTGGTGTACATCAGTGGTGTGTATATGTAATGTCACGTAACTCGTCTTGGTGTACACCAGTGGTGTGTATATGTAATGTCACGTAACTCGTCTTGGTGTACACCAGTGGTGTGTATATGTAATGTCACATAACTCGTCTTGGTGTACATCAGTGGTGTGTATATGTAACGTCACGTAACTCGTCTTGGTGTACATCAGTGGTGTGTATATGTAACTTCACGTAACTCGTCTTGGTGTACATCAGTGGTGTGTATATGTAATGTCACGTAACTCGTCTTGGTGTACACCAGTGGTGTGTGTATTTGTAGTGTCATACAGGCTTCAATCCATTAAGTAACATAAAATGTGTTTGTGGTTTTTTTTTTTTTAAATCCAAGTTCGATTAACACTTTACTTAAGAAAAAAGGAAGGGGTAAGGGAGGCAGTGATGTATGGAATTAGACTGAAAAATCCATGCGACCGTGAACAATAGTTCACAACATTACATCCCGTACGAAATAATACATATTTATTTCCCCTCGACATTTCATGTTGGATATGTAAGTGAATTTAAAGTGAAAAAATATTACTTACTAGGACGTCCAAAAAGTGTGGATGGAAAGAAAGCTGCATAATCATTTTGCGATTGTCCAAATCCTATTGAAATAAAACTTGCAATGAATAAATGCACATGATATCAGAATAGATAGATAGATAGATACATGATATCAGACGATAGATAGATAGATGATATATAGATAGATCGATGATATCAGACGATAGACAGAGAGATAGATCGGTAGATAGATAGAGAGATATATAGATAGATAGATAGAAAGATAGATAGATGATATCAGACGATAGATAGATAGATAGATATAAGACGATAAATACATAGATACATATATACATAGATCGATACATAGATATCAGACGATAGATATATAGATAGATAAATGACATCAGACGATATATAGATAGATAGGTAGACAGATAGATAGATAGATAGATGATATATAGATAGATGATATCAGACGATAGATAGATAGATATATAGATAGATAGATATACAGATGATATCAGACGATAGATAGATAGATAGATAGATATCAGACGATAGATAGATAGATGATATAAAACGATAGATAGATAGATATATAGATATCAGACGATAGATAGATAGAAAGATAGGTAGATAGACACATACATACATACATACATATATACATAGATAGATAGATAGATACATATATGATATCAGACGATAGATATATAGATAGGTAGATGATATCAGACGATAGATAGATAGATAGATAGGTAGATAGATAGATAGATGATATCAGTAGTGAATGGGGTGAGATTAGCGACAATGGGAATGAGCATTAAAAACACCCCCTGGGTAAGATTAGCGACAATGGAAATTTAACATTAACCACCCTGGGTAAGATTAGCAACAATGGAAATTTAACATGGGCAAAAAAACCTGGGTAAGATTAGCGACAATGGAATTTAACATTGGAGAAAGGAAAAAAAAAAGGAAATATCCATTCTAGCGAGAAAGGCATTCGAACAATGGAAAAAAAATATCGATTCTAGGGACAAAGGCAATTGAACATGGGGAATAGAGTTTGGGTCTGTCTAGGGACAAGGGGAATTGAACATGGGAATAGAGTTTGGGTTTGTCTAGGGACAAAGGGGATTTGAACATGTTAGAAAAAAAACTACTTTAGGGACAAGGGGAATTGAACATAGGATTTTTAAAAACAAAAAAAAATTAAAAAAGGGGTAGGCAATGGAAAGTCAGTCTCTTTTCGAGAAATGTGGGTGGCCCTGAAAAGGGCCTTTGGGTTTCTTCTTCTTCTAATTTCTTCTATTTCTCCACCAACTTCTTATTTTCTCTCCTACACTCTTTCTCTTCTTTTCTTTCTTTTCTTCCTTCTTTTTCTCTTCTTCCTGCTTCTCCTCCTCTTCTTCCTTCCTCTTCTCATTTTCTTCTTCCTTTTCAATTTTCTCGTTCCATACTCTCATCCTTATCCTTTCCTCTTCATCCTCCTTCTCCTCCTTTATTTCTTTCATCACAGCACTTATCATTTCCTTTACTTTTCTTAAGTTGTTAATCTCCATCTTCACTCTATGTGGGCTATAAGAATAGTGATCCTCGTTTAACCTCACTAACATTTGCTCCATCATACCTAAATTGTCCAGGACGTCTTCATTTTATCGAGCTGGTTCGAAGCCATCTTCTTTTTTTATTCTTTGTAGAATGGTTTGAACGACGAATACTGTGGGTTCTTATAGTGAAAGCGCGGACGTGAAGGAAAACATCCCCCTACTTTCTCATTTCATATAATATACTATTCACATAAGTGAATCAGCAATAAACTAACCCCAAATCTACTATCCACACAATCGTACGTGAGCTGTTACAAAACCCAAACTATACTCTCCACATACGCTAAGAAACAATAAACAAAATCCATAATCTACTATCCACACAAACATACGTGAGCGCTTACAAACAAGCACACACACACACACACACACACACAAGAAAAAAAAAGAGTCAGTGCTTATATTCACACTACTCTACCTACACACATTGGCAAATCGATTGTTATATCTTTTCTAGAGATTGGGGTAGCCCTGAAAAGGGCTGTTTTTTAACTCCAGATGCACCTATCTAATGCTGGCACCTTCCTGGTCTGGCACCACACACACAGCTTCGACTCCAGTCTCCTTGCCAATTCACCCTTGTTGCTGTAAGCGCAGAGGCGGGTTGAGTGGCTTCACTATTCCAATCTTCTGTCTCTGGAATAGTGAAGACTTCCCTTTCTCTTCTTCTATTTCTTATTCTAGGATGAATTGGCATCCTTACCTCCTGTTGTAAATGTGGTGTAGCTACAGGTTGGGGAGATGTTCTTGCCTTAGGTGTCACCTTGCACACAGGGTTCATCATGGGGTGACACCTGATCTCTCTCTTTCTTTCCTCCTCTTCTTTCATTTTTCTCTCTTCCTCCTCCTGTTCTATCCTGGCTTCTTCCACAAGGGCCTCCGCAGCCAGCTCGTTCAGGAGGCATCTGGCATATTTCAGGTGCATCTGGAGTTCAAAAAGTTTTTCAAGTCTGCTACTCATTTTTATTGTTGATCAATCAACAAGGGTAGCTAGACTGAGCAGCGAGTTTCAATTTATAGTGAAAGAGTGGACGTGAAGGAAAACATCCCCCTAAAAACATAAAATTGATCTTACCTAGATCATGACCAAACAACGCGCGGACCTAAAAGAAACACTCACTTTTTTATACTACCCATTTCTATTCTTAAAAAATTTTTCATTAATCACTTCAATATACTATCCACATACGCAAAGCAATCAAACCCCAAATCTACTCTCCCCACACGTCAAACAGCCCAAAAAACATGATCTTAATCTACTATCCACACCAACGTACGTGAGCATTTACAAACGCACAATCCTATACACAAACACATACCCTCACACTATAAAAAAGAGTCAGTGTTTATATTCACACTACTCTACCTACACACATTGGCAAATCGATTGTCATTTCTTTTCTACAGTATTGGGGTAGCCCTGAAAAGGGCTGGGTTTTTTTTTTTTTTTTTTTTTTTTTTTTTTTTTTTTTTTTTTTTTGGTTTGCTATGGCAATCTTTTAGTTTCTAAGAATGCGACGTCCTCTGAGGATAGACTTTCTGACGATAGGTCTGCTTCTTCGGAAAGAGAAGAAGAACTCTTTGGTGTCGATACGACAATCGACAAAGCCTCTCTCAGGTTCAGGTTGCTGCTGCTGTTGCTGCTACTGTTGTTGTTGTTGTTGCTGCTGTCTCTGAAGTCTGTACTTCTCTGTCCATTCTTCTTTCTCCCTGTTCACTTCTTCTCTGAAGAGCTCTTCTATCAAGTCTTCAGTGACTTTTAGCATTCTCACATTCTCTATCTCTTCTGGCTTCGGTATCAGACTGTGTCTGACCCTATGCAAATTCACGTAAGCTTCGTTTAGCTTAGCTAGTTTGGAGCACATCTTCGTAGGAGGATGAGTCGACAATGGATGGTTAGACTGAAAACTCTCCCCGGTTCTTAAAGTCAAAGCGCGGACGTGAAGGAAAACATCCCTCCACGGTCTTCGAGCCGCAACGTTCAATCAGTGTCATGAGAGGGATAGTAAGAAGTCAAAGAGCATGAATCAACATTCTTATAGCCAAACAAAAGACAAAGGCATTTTTTTCAAAACACAACATTTTTTATTCAAAATCACTTAACATTAACCAAGAACTCTAACATTTTTTAACAATAATCCAACAATATAACATCAAACATTTTTTTTTCAAATGACAAACATTTTTGTCAATTTACACTCTACTTTAAACAGGGTTGGCAACGTTGTGAATGAAATTGTGATTTCCACTGTTGCAAGTCATTGAGTCATGGATGGACACTACGTTTCCTAGCTGAAGACAACAAAATAAGCATGCTAGTCACAAAATCAACGATTTACTTTCTCATTGTTTCTAGAAAAAAATCATGATCAAAATAAGTCACTAAATGTTCTTTTGCTGATAATAAGTGATCAATTTCGATCTCGACTTTCTCTCTGAATTTGTCAAAGAGGGCTTTGATGTAATGGATTTCTTGAGTCGTTAATGGAGGACAGAAATGTTCACGCAAGTCTTTATACCACCAACGTAACACGTCTTTTTTAAACAGACTCCAAGCTTCGTCCAGATATTCGTTGAATTTTTCTTCTTGACTGATGTTTTGACATTCATAGTAATCATGCTTCATCCATATCGTAACTGTGTCTGCCAGGTATGTAGCACAGTAGGAGACCAATTGCTGTTCTTGTTCTGGACATCTCGACTTGATAATGATGTCCTTTTCGTCTTTGTCTTGGGATTCTCCTTCCACGGTCTCCTCACATTTCATGTCTAAAGTTTCTCCACTAGGCAAAGAGGGATAACAGTCTTCCATGGCTTCTAATAGTCTAGAATGACTTCTCTCAAACTGTTGATTTCTATGGTATTGTCGAATTCTGCATACAGGAGGACGTTAACTGTGTGATCTGGAGGTGGATTTGCAAACTGAAGTTCCACACGAATCTGGCCCGATTTTATAGGGTGGAAATGTCCTTCGTCGCTGCCTTGGTCTGGAGTGAAATCAAAACCCCACAAAGCATAGCCTCCTGCATAATCGTCGTACGAAATACCGTGACTGGTGTTGGTTCCTAACTGTCCCGTGGCTTAATACAGGGACAAGTATGATCTCAAATCATTCTTTGCGACACCAAAGTTGGGCTCAAAGTGTCGGGTACAAAAGGTCTTGCCGTCGCGACTGACTTCGATCTTGGACACATTGTAATGTTGAAACTCAAAAGGATTTTGATCGTGGGTTCCGTTGAAGGCTGAATTCCTGACGATACCAACAATCAAACGCTTGGGTAACTCTCCTTGGAACAGGTTATCTTCGATCATAGATCGCTGTCCAGCGGGAATGGTGAACGTTTTCACTTCTACGCGTCGTATCGGATACTTGGCGGTCGTTCTGCTCAACGTCTGACTTACGTCGTTTCCCACTTTAGGTAACACATCCACACTACGCACGTAAAGTCGACGCTTCTTGAATGATAGCTTTGTATTCGTTGGCATGGGCCATCAAATAGAAAGCGGCACTGCTACGATTCAGTCTCAGACGGATATCCACCCCGTTCAGCAAATACTTTTCTTGTAACCACATGTCCAAATGCAAACGATCCATCAGTTCTAAACTTCGCCCTTGCAGAATTTTCTTACGACGGTCATTAAACCCCACATTGTGAGGATTGTCATCTTCTGTCAGGACTGTGTCGCTAAACGTGCCTACACCTGCCGTGTCAGGTTTCCATACCACGCAAGCATCCAGATGAGTATTCTTGGCTTCTTTTCCGTACGTCAAGAGATTTTCCAAGTAGGCACGATATGGGTAAGTATCCATGCTGCTGCTGACCAGTTTGTTATTCAAGTACAAGTCCACTTCGCTGAACAAGGAATGCATGAAATTGTTGACAGGAGATACTCTAGCATCGCCTCCTGGATTGGTGTTGTCCGTTTTGATCACTTTCACTTTCAAATACAGGTAACTGCTATTCAGATCGATGTAATCTTCGGGTTGTCCTTTGATTTCAAACTCGATGGGAGCGGAATCCGTCAAAGAGGAGACCGGGTGAAATTCCACCCATTGGGATTCTTGCATCGTCATCATGGTAGGGGGCATGGCAAAGAGATCCAGTTCCGACTTGGAACAAGCACAAGACTCTCGGTGCATCATTTTGTTCTGTGTCTCAATAATCGAAAACGTCTAAGTCTCGAGCGGTTCTTCTTTTCTTTGTCTTTCTCGCTTTAGACGTGTGAAGTCTGGTGAAAGGGTGTTTTCTTCGTCGTCTCTTTCTGCCTTGTCCTTGCTGAATGCCTGACTCGGTAGCGTGGAGGGCATTTATAGGCGTGTCTCGTCGGCCCAAAAGGTCTTTGCCCGTTTGTAGCAAGACAATTTTGCCTGCCCTCATGAAGGCTTCTTTAGGGTTTTGTTTGTCGATGATGACATTTTGGAGAAATTCTTTGCATTGCGTCAGTGCCGCATCTTTCAAGGCGTGCAATCCGCGTGTCACCATCGGTTTCAACACCGGGGCCACCGAACGAAAAGCCGATTTTAACATATCTCCTAAACCGTGTCCTCGCTGTCGAGCAACCCCTCGGTACACTGGATACATGACTTACGAGTCGTGAGAGAACCGTTTTCGAAAATGGAGTTTCACCGTGACTTTTCCTTTGGTGAATGGAATATTTTGTCCCAGATCTCCTTTTATAGCAATGTTGACCGTGTCCAAATACAACTTGCTGACAGGCAAATAGTGAGGATGGACAAATTCGCGGTGAACGTGATAAGTGTTTCCACCTTCCTCGTCAGTGACCGTGGCAGAATCCACTTTGAAAGGAATGACACGTAGTAACGGTACGGAGGTGTGTCCCACCACGTTGTACTCCACCACATCGGAGTACACAAACATCAAATTCAGTCCTTGGTTCAGTTCTACCGGGGCACGAAATAACTTGCTAAAAGTCGTAAACGATTGGTAATTCGTTTTTCTTGAGCATGGCCATTTTCATGTCCATGTCTCCGCCCAACATGTCAAACAATTCAGGACAAAATAAAATGGACAGGATTTTACTCCGTTCAAATTTCATCGAGAAGCGACGAGCTGCTTTGTGGTATTCCATGGTGACACTTTTTTTGACACTCTCCAAAGCTTTCAGAAACACGACATCAAATCTGGAGGTTATGGTGCTCACCAAATTTTGACCACTAAAATAATAGCCTGGAGGAATGAACAAGTGATAGGTGGTGTACTTTTGATTTTTTGTGCCAGGGGTTTTCTTGTCATATTTGCCATAGGTATCCAAGTACTGTTGCAATTGTTCGTCATGAACTTCTACATCAAAAAAATTTTGATTGGGAAGGACATTGAGGACTTGGGTCGGGTGAATGATTTCTACTAAAGCCACTTCCCAATGGGCTTCGTGATCTAAGGGGATGGTCTGAGGTAATTTGGCCGTGTAACAGCACAACGTGTTGTTGGGAAACACCTACATGGAACTGTCACTGGGTAAGGTTAAGTAAAATTGGTTTTGGTGACTCATAATTCCAGAGTTCTGTGGCTGTCCGAGGGGTTAGTGGACGTCAGAGGCGTGTCTCCGCCCAAAATGGGGTTCTGGTTGTGGTTGTTGTTGGAGTGGTGACTGGCACTGGCACTGGACACAAGGTTCCCGTGGTTCCCGTTCGAAGAGAATTTCAGGGAGGGATTAGGAAGCAGGTAACCAATGCAACTGCTCAATAAAATGGTCCACAATTGTTTGTCTCCTTGTTGCAAACTCAAATTGGCAATGGCTGCCCCGATGACACAATACACCATGAAGATTTGGCAGAAAAAGACGATTTGCGTTTAAGGCACTCGTTCTCCGCACCACACCCACAAGGGTTGTTTTTGTAAATCTTGCAGAGAAGAACTAGGTGAAGGAGTGGTCGACGTAGCTGCGTCTGTGTGAAATCGCATGATGGTCACTTCTTTTTATAGTCGATGACTTGCGAAGCGTCGATCCAAGAATCAAAACTGGGTGGATATCCTTTCCAACGTACTTTGACTTCTTTGACACGTCGTTTGCCTACTTTACGGGTTCTGTGTTCGAGAATGCTTTCGATGTCGTACACGTCGTCTTCTTTTTTGGTGACACGTTGTAACTCGGGCAAATAAAACGTTCCTTTGAGCACTTCTCCGTTCATGTCTTCCAATTCATAGACGGCAGGATGACGCCCATGCACTCGTCCAGTGACACGAAACAATTCGGTCGTGCAGTTAGGTAAGTAGCCTTTGTCGAAAGTGCGTTTGGTTTTGCCAATGCGCACCCAATCTCCTACGGTCAACTCTCCACTTTTCTTGGGGACAGCCCTCGTCGGGTACGTACCAAACAGGCGCTCAAACACCAACACTTCGTTGTCGGGAGTCACTTCTTGCTGGGCACGTCCGATGCTTCGATGGTAAGATTGGTTGTATGCTTGCACCAGGTGCGGCAAGATGTCGATGTACTTCAGAGTGTGGTGATGCGTAAAATATTTCCACATGCGTTCTTTCAAAGTGCGTTGAAAACGTTCCACGATGCTGGCTTTGGTTTCGGGATTCTCGGTGGTAAAACAATGAATGTCACGTTTCTTTAATTCTGTTTGCGTAACGTTGATGATGATGATTGGGTTGAAATCACTAAGGGTGGTACGGTAGGTTTAGTCACAGGGTTGACGTGTTTAGCTCGGGAAGGTCGTATTCTCTTCGGTCGTAATAAAGAAGTCTGATATATTTATTTCAGACTCCGTAACTCCGCTAAAATGTCCAACAGTACCGTAGCCGTTTGATTTTTACCCTCTTGTTTCTTTGCTGCTACTTCTTCTTGCTGTTGTTGCTGTTGTTTTTTTCTTACCTCTTCTTGTTGCTGTTGCTGTTGCTGTAGGAGAAAAGCTTGTTCCGCTTCCTTTTGTCGTTGTATAAATTTCTTCAATTCTTCTTTCTGTCTCTGTCTAAAATTCTCCACTTGCGGTAATGAAGAAGGTAACGAAGGTTCCGGAACAAATTCTTGCGAGGTAAGAAAATTCACAAAATCCCAATTCACCTCTTCTGAAAGTAAGTCCGGGTTCCCTTGGGCAGTCTCCCCTGTTGGTGCACCCCAATGGATCTTTTTCTGAATTTTCATCATGTTGAATCACTGTCGCATAGATTGACTGCACACACGCGCTAGCAAATCTATATAGACCAACTGACGTCACAGACTACTCTCTTCTGATTGGATGCGGGCTGACTGAATTTTGTAACGCGTGTTCGGATTGGTGAATGAACTCAATCCGTTTCAATCCTTCCTCTTCCTATAAATGAGTGCAGTTCACTGCATTGATTCACCTGTTCTCGTCGCTTCAAGATGTGGACCACAGTCGAATCATCCACCCTTGTGTCTTCCATGATGTTCAGGACGGACATGCTCATGTATGTCCGGACCAAGTGGACCGTTGTCCACAAGACAAACACCAGTCTGTGGATACGTAGGATCTACGTAGAAAGACAAGGATGCTTCAAAAGAGTGCTGATTTACGGGCCAACAGTGAGACGCAGCCTAAGGACAAGAAGAAGACCAATGCGGTGCATTTTATGTTAATGGATACATTAACATAAACCCAAAGGCCCTTTTCAGGGCCACGCATATTTCTCGAAAAGAGAATGACTTTTCAATTGCCTACCCCTTTTTTAAATTTAAATTTAAATTTAAATTTAAAAAAATTTTAAAAAAACAAAAAATAATCCCATATTCAATTCCCCTTGTCCCTAGACAAGCCCAAACTCTATTCCCCCATGTTAAATTCCCATTGTACGTAGAGTGACCCACGATTTATTGCCATGTTAAATTCCCCTTGTACGTAGAGTGACCCACGATTTTTCGCCATTTAAATTTCCATTGTACGTAGAGTGACCCAGGGTGGTTTTTAATGCTAATTCCCATTGTACGTAGGGTGACCCCATTCACTACTATCGGAACGCTTTCGGTCGATGGCTGGGACTTAGAAATCCCCAAGATCGTGTACAAGTTTAACGGTTGCTTATTTCACGGATGTCCCGTCCGTTACCCTGATCGTAGCACTAAAAATCAGTTTTTACAACGAACCATGGAAGACTTGTACCAGGACACTTGTCAGCGACGCCTAAAGTTAGAACAGCAAGGATACCAAGTGGTGGAAATGTGGGAACACGAGTACGATCACCGTATGAAAACCGATCCCCAGTTTAAACACCTCGTGGAAAGTTACAAGCTGATGGACCCCCTAAACCCGAGGGTTAGTTTGTACGGAGGAAGGACCAATGCCACCTGTTTGCTGTGCCAAGCCGACGAAGAGAAAGGAGAAGAAATGAAATACTTGGACGTGTGTTCGCTGTATCCTTGCGTGTGCAAATATTGTCGCTTTCCTGCAGGGCACCCACAATTGTTGACGGAACACATCGACCTGAAAAACATTCGACAATACGAAGGTCTGGCCAAGTGCAAAATTTTGTCTCCCACGGACTTGTACCATTCCGTCTTACCTCACCATTGTCAAGGCAAACTGATGTTTCCCTTGTGCCGTACTTGTGCCGAAACGTGCAACCAAGACCAACCTTGTCAGCACACCCAGGAAGAACGTGCCTTGACGGGAACCTGGGTCAGCGTAGAATTGTTCAAAGCTCTGGACATGGGATACCAACTGTTAGAAGTGTACGAAATTTGCCACTTTCCCAAGACACAACAATACCACAAGGGTGACCCCAGTCAGAAAGGCATTTTCGCCGACTATGTGGATGCCTTTTTGAAACTGAAACAAGAAGCCAGCGGCTATCCTTCCTGGTGTCACACTTCCGAAGAAGAAAAGACATTCAAAGAGAAATACTATGAACAAGAAGGCATCTCTTTAGATCATATCGAGAAAAACGAAGGCAGGCGGTCGTTTGCCAAAGTGATGTTAAATTGCTTGTGGGGTAAAATGGCACAACGACCGAGTTTACCCAAGACGGAATATTTGACAGAACCTTCCTGCTACTTCCAGATGATTCACGACAAAACCAAATACATGAAACACGTGGACGTCGTTCGAGAGAATTTGATCTTGGTCAATTACGAAGAAGATCTGGACTTTGTACATGACGATCCCTTTGGAAATGTCATCATTGCGGCTTACGTGACAGCTCATGCTCGCTTAAAATTGTACGAAGCTTTAGAACTGTTAGGAGAACGCGTCCTGTACTTTGACACGGACAGTTGCATTTACATCCATCACCCGAGTCAACAGCACCCTAACATCGAAGGAGACCGTTTAGGAGCCTGGACAGACGAGCATCCCGACGACAAGATTCTAAGTTTCGTCAGTGGCGGTCCCAAACATTACGGCTACGAATACCGGGACAAACAAGGAGAAGTGCACACGACGTGCAAAGTGAAAGGACTGACTCTGAATTATCGTACCAGTCGAGTGGTGAACTTTGGGGTATTGAAAGAAGCCTTGCAATCGGGAGAGGATGGAAACTTTAAAGTGACCACCTATCAACCGAACAAGATTGTACGTTTACCCACTCACCACATCGTCAGTCGGCCCTGGGAAAAAGTCTATCAAATCGTGTACCAGAAGCGAGTGCGACTTCCCAATCATTTCACCTTACCGTATGGACACGTTGGTATAAAACATTGGTTGTAAGAGGATAGTCACCTGCTAGAAGGATGACTTCGCCACAGCAAGAATCGAGTGAGAAACCCGATGAGAACTCCAAGTTCAAACCCTACCATTTTCCAGTCTTCTTATCTGACTATTGTGATTGTGCCTGTCGATTGGACACGTTTCAGAAATGGCCTACGGATAGGGAAGGATTACCTTCTTCGCATGTTTTAGCTAGAACAGGATTTGTCTACTTGGGACCTGAGCCAGGATTGGGATACGAGGTACAGTGTTTCGCTTGCGGACTGAAGTTACGAATGGATCTATGTATCTATAAAGATTCAGCTATTCTGGAACATACTCGATGGTCTCCGCACTGCCCTTACCTTTCTATGGCCTTTCCACCCATCACACTACGGTACAATGTTGACGGTACCTTAGAGACGATACCTTCCAAAACAGGACATAGAAAACGTAAAAAAGGAAAAATGTACAAGCTGGAGACTGCATTGCGACTAGTAAAAAAAGGGGGCTATGGTCAAGATCGATAGTTCATTGTGACTACCAATACTGAGCGAACAAGATGAATACTTTCAGAGAAACACAGAACAAGTTGTTTAGAAAGGCACAATTCAAGTGTGAGGCTTCTGAAGTGGAATGCGATTGTGAGCCTTGCGATGGGTACGATGCTGTACGTTGTGACCTTAGCGATGCCGTAAAGCATCATGGGAACTTTGTTCTCACGACCCCTATCATGGAAAGTGATGCTGTGCGTGTCAAACCTGAGGGATGCGAAAGTGATGCCGCTCGTCCTCTTGGACATTTTACTGGGTTTCGTTTTAAAGGGGAATGTTCACCTTCACGTGTATCCCCCTACGGATGTCATCCAGCCCTGAGCAAACTCCTGTTCATGTCACCCAACCCTCATCGAAACGAACCTGTGAAAGACGAATATTCGTTTCCTGTGCGTTTGTCGGAATACTGCGACTTTGAAAATCGTCTTCAATCGTTCAAAGGAAAATGGCCTAAGTATCTGGGAGGACCGACCCCCGAAGAATTAGCCAGAACCGGACTTTTCTATTTGGGCGAAGGAGATAAAGTCAAGTGCTTCAGTTGCGGTGTGTCACTTCACCACTGGGAACCGCAAAATTCGGCCTACGTAGAACATGCTCGATGGTCACCGAATTGTCATTACTTACCCTTAGTGGGACCGAGACATTGAAGTAACTTACCATAATCTGTTCATGGATACTTTACACGAGAACATTCGTGCTTTGCCTGTGGAGTTGAGAGAACGCATTTACCGAGAGCTGGTGAAAATACAAGTGAAACGTAAAGAACAATTGCATCCGTTACGTCACCGGTGTTTGAACCACTGGTACCTTCAGGCTATACAAGGACTGATTGAGTTGAAAGTGTTCCATTGGACAGATATTGATCAACGAACCCCTGGTTTTAAAAAGGAATGGTTTGGTATCGACGATTCTATCTACTACATTGTAAATGTACTGCATCGAATTCCAGAGGAAGAGTTAACGAATTACCAACATCTTGTACGCAATGTCGACTTGGTGAAAGAGGAAACTTCTGAACGAATTGTAACGTGTGAATTAGTAACTAAACGATTTAGATTCGACAATGAATTGAAACCATGTCTGTGCAAACAGTACATGTCTTGTGTCAGACCAAAGAGGATTTAGTATGACCTATTCATGGATACTTTACAAGAGAACATTCGTGCTCTGCCTGTGGAGTTGAGAGAACGCATTTACCGAGAACTGATGAAAATACAAGTGAAACGCAAACGCAAAGTTATTCAACCGTTTTTAAATTATGCTCTGTTCCAAAGTACAAGAAGACTGATTATGAGTGGATATTACATTAGGCACAAAGTTAAACGAGGCTATTGGCCACCACCCAACGATTCCAAAAACAGTGTATATACTTATGGATACTTTACAAGAGAACATTTTGGGCTTGCCTGAGGAGTTGAGAGAAAGGATTTACCCAGAGCTGGTGAAAATACAAGTCAAACGTAAAGAACAATTGCATCCGTTACGTCACCAGATCTTTAACCACATATACCTGAATGGTATAAGAAAACTGATTCGTCAGAAATTGTTTCAGTGGTCAGACATTGTTCAAAACTTTGAGGTCGCCAATGATGTACATGTTCATAATTTTGGTTACTTCGACATTCACTTACTGCAACGTATTGAGGAAGACGAGTTAAAGGATTACCAACATTTGTTACGTGGAATCTGCTTAGCGGAAGACGAAACTTCTAAACGAACTCTGACGTTTCGGTTACAGTATGTAACATTTAAATTCCCTACTGGAGAACGAAGATCTTTGGCTAGAAAGTACGTGTATTGCATCCGAAAAAAAGAGAATATAAAAACAGGCTGCCATGCCACGACTTATGTCACATGTCATTGAACAGATTCCGTGGAAGGAACTCAATGACGATATTCAAACCGTGGATCATTACCATCGATTATTACAAGAACTGTATCCATTCAATTTGGGTCGACAAGTGGTGTGTGTCTTAGTGACTTGTTTTCTGGGATTTCGTTTACCAGCCGATTCTTTGTGGACTCTTTACGATCAGTACTTACCACCTCAATGGCCTTAAATGGTCACGAAAAACTCCTTTTGCTCAAAGCCTTGCGTTTTCATCTGGATACTTCTCGACCTCTACGGGAAAAAAAGATTCGTCAACTTTTAGCTACCCAAGACGTGTATGACGATGTGTGTGTAGCTTGTGACTTACATCCCCATTGGACAGATGTCCGTGCCTGGAAAGAATGGGATTTTGAGGCTTGGACCCAAGAAGTGGCCCAGTATGCACGAGAGTTGTTCAAGGAAAAAAGTTACTTTTCAACCCGTGTTAGTGACGGTGCCAGAAGAACCAGTCACCCAGGACGGGACTGTCGTGGACAGGCCTGAAAGACCCTTTCGGGAGGACACTTGTGTGACCTTACCCCCTACTATAGAACTGGTTAGAACCTTACCCAAAACATGTTGTACAGACACTTGTTTTTATTCCACGTTAATGGTTATCATGTGCCTTTTATCCTTGTACTTAAGCCTTTGGCTTTTATGTATTTTTGTCTTTCGTATTCATGATTGAAAAAAAAAAAATTCAATAAACGTGTTCTGAAAAAGTATATAAACTCTTGTCTTGTTTGTTTTCGTGTCACAAGTGACATTTCTCACACAATGGCTACCTCTGCTGTCTCTGCTCCCTCTTCCTCTACTGTCATATATCGACGAACACTTAGATCGTGCCAGTTGGGAGGCTTTGTATCTTCGCCATCCCTTTAACATGCTCATTGCTGGACCTAGCGGTTCAGGCAAAACCGAATTCGTCAAACGTTTGATCGAACATAAACATCATTTGATCGATCGACCACCTCAGCGGATCGTGTGGTGTTACAAAGAGTGGCAATCGGCGTACAGCCTCTTGCGAGAAAGTTCAGCACCATCACCAGTACCATTACCAGTACCACCACTACCCTTGACCAAGACAGAAAAAGGAGAAGAAGAAGAAGGGTTTCAAACTCCACCAGAAAAAGTACGCAAGTTAACAACACCACCTACCTCCAGAATTGGATGGATTAAAAAGATGATGGCCACCCCTTCTTCATCACAAGAGAAAAAGAAAGTGAAGACAGAAGTGAAACAAGAACCGATATCCCCCGCTCAGACATCCTCCTCTTCAACACCTATTGCCGGTCGCACACGCAAAGCATTGCAATCAAAGAAAATACCCCAAGAGAAAAAGAGTAGCGTCCTCCAAGAGTGGGTGCCTTATTAACACACCAACCAACAAAAAAAAATGGAAAAAGTCATAGCCAGCATTTACTACGATCCCTCCCATCCTGCAGGTTACGCAGGAGTTAAAAAATTGTATCGTGCTGCCAAAACTCGACTGAAAAGTCTCCGTTTCCCTCAAGTGCAACGATGGTTACAAGAACAAGCTACCTACACTTTACACAAACCCATTCGACGCAAGTTTGCCAGAAGTCGCACCCGAGTGGAAGGCATCGATCATCAATGGCAAGCCGATTTAGCCGATGTCTCTCATTTGGCCAGCTACAATCGTGGCTACAAATATTTGTTTTGTGTCATCGACGTCTTTTCCAAATTTGCCTGGGTCGTGCCCTTGACTTCCAAATCGAGCAGCGAGTTAGTGCGAGCCCTGCAACGGGTGTTGAAACAAAGCGGTCGTCACCCTCTTCGATGGCAAACGGACAAAGGCACCGAATTTCTGAACCAAGCTTTCCAAAAAGAATTAAAGAAACGTGACATTCATTTTTTAACCACCGAGAATCCCGAAACCAAAGCCAGCATCGTGGAACGTTTTCAGCGCACTTTCAAAGAACGCATGTGGAAATATTTTACGCATCACCACACTCTGAAGTACATCGACATCTTACCGCACCTGGTGCAAGCGTACAACCAATCTTACCATCGAAGCATCGGACGTGCCCCGCAAGACGTGACTCCCGAGAACGAAGTGCTGGTGTTCGAGCGTCTGTTTGGTACGTCCACGACGAGGGCTGTCCCCAAGAAAAGCGGAGTGTTGGCCGTAGGAGATTGGGTGTGCATTGGTAAAACCAAACGCACTTTCGACAAAGGCTACTTACCTAACTGGACGACCGAATTGTTTCGTGTCACTGGACGAGTGCATGGCCGTCATCCTGCCGTCTATAAATTGGAAGACATGAACGGAGAAGTGCTCAAAGGAACGTTTTATTTGCCCGAGTTACAACGTGTCACCAAAAAAGAAGACGACGTGTACGACATCGAAAGCATTCTCGAACGCAGAACCCGTAAAGTGGGCAAACGACGTGTCAAAGAAGTCAAAGTACGTTGGAAAGGATATCCACCCAGTTTTGATTCTTGGATCGACGCTTCGCAAGTCATCGACTATAAAAAGAAGTGACCATCATGCCCTTTCACACAGACGCAGCTACGTCGACCACTCCTCCTTCACCTAGTTCTTCTGTGCAAGATTTACAAAAACAACCCTTGTGGGTGTGATGTGGAGAACGTGTGCCTAAAACGCAAATCGTCTTTTTCTGCCAAATCTTCGTGGTGTATTGTGTCATCGGGGCAGCCGTTGCCAATTTGAGTTTGCAACAAGGAGACAAACAATTGTGGAGCATTTTATTGAGCAGTTGCATCGGTTACCTGCTTCCCAATCCCTCCCTGAAATTCTCCTCGAACGGGAACCACGGGAACCTTGTGTCCAGTACCAGTGTCAGTCACCACTCCAACCACAACCAGAACCCCATTTTGGGCGGAGACACGCCTCTGACGTCCACTAACCCCTCGGACAGCCACAGAACTCTGGAATTATGAGTCACCAAAACCAATTTTACTTAACCTTACCCAGTGACAGTTCCATGTAGGTGTTTCCCCACAACACGTTGTGCCGTTACACGGCCAAATTACCTCAGGCCATCCCCTTAGATCACGAAGCCCATTGGGAAGTGGCTTTAGTAGAAATCATTCACCCGACCCAAGTCCTCAATATCCTTCCCAATCAAAATTTTTTTGATGTGGAAGTTCATGACGAGCAAATGCAACAGTGGATGGATAGCTATGTCAAATATGACAAGAAAACCCGTACACAAAAGTACACCACCTATCACTTGTTTATTCCCCCAGGCTATTATTTTAGTGGTCAACATTTGGTCAGCACCATAGCCACCAGGTTTAATGGCGTGTTTCTGAAACTTTGGAGTATATCAACAAAAGTGTCACCATGGAGTACCACAAAGCAGCTCGTCGCTTCTCGATGAAATTTGAACGGAGTAAAATCATGTCCATTTTATTTTGTCCTGAATTGTTTGACATGTTGGGCGGAGACATGAACATGAGAATGGCCATGATGAAGAAAAACGAATTACCCATCGTTTACGACAACGAGTCGTTTAGCAAGTTATTTCGTACCCCAGTAGGACTGAATCAAGGACTGAATTTGATGTTCGTGTATTCCGATGTGGTGGAGTACAACGTGGTGGGACACACCTCCGTACCGTTACTACGTGTCATTCCTTTCAAAGTGGATTCTGCCACGAACGCTGACGAGGAAGGTGGAAACACTTACCACGTCCACCGCGAATTTGTACATTCTCACTATTTCCCTGTCAGCAAGTCGTATTTGGACACGGTCAACATTACTATAAAAGGAGATTTGGGACAAAATATTCCATTCACCAAAGGGAAAGTCACGGTGAAACTCCATTTTCGAAAACGGTTTTCTCACGACTCTTAAGTCATGTATCCAGTGTACCGAGGGGTTGCTCGACAGCGAGGACACGGTTTAGGAGATATGTTAAAATCGGCTTTTCGTTCGGTGGCCCCGGTGTTGAAACCGATGGTGACACGCGGATTGCACGCCTTGAAAGATGCGGCACTGACGCAATGCAAAGAATTTCTCCAAAATGTCATCATCGACAAACAAAACCCTAAAGAAGCCTTCATGAGGGCAGGCAAAAATGTCTTGCTGCAAACGGGCAAAGACATTTTGGGTCGCCGAGAAACACCTATAAATGCCCTGTACGCTACCGAGTCAGGCATTCAGCAAGGACAAGGCAGAAAGAGACGACGCAGAAAACACCCTTTCACCAGACTTCAAGCTAGAAAGGCCAAGAAAAGAAGAACCGTTCGAGACTTAGACGTTTTAGATTATTGAGAAAGAAGAAAAAAAATGATGCACCGAGAGTCTTGCGCTTGTTCCAAGTCGGAACTGGATCTGTTTGCCATGCCCCCCACCATGATGACCATGCAAGAATCCCAGTGGGTGGAATTTCACGCCGTCTCCTCACTGACGGATTCCGCTCCCATTAAGTTTGAAATCAAAGGACAGCCCGAAGATTACATCGATCTGAATAGCAGTTACTTGTACCTGAAAGTCAAAATTCTAGATAAGACTGGAGGTCCTATAGACGATGAAGCAGTAGCTCCCGTCAACAATTTCATGCAATCCTTGTTCAGTGGAGTGGACTTGTACTTGAATAACAAACTGGTTGGTAGCAGCATGGATACTTACCCTTATCGTGCCTACCTGGAAAATCTCTTGACGTACGGAATAGATGCCAAGAACACTCATCTCAATGCCTGTGTGGTATGGGAAGTTGACGAACCTACCAAGTTTGAAATATTGGAAACTGATGAAAAGAAAGACAACAATGATGGAATTGTAGAACGAAGAAAGAGAATCACGGGAGTCGACACAAGTTTAGAACTGATGGATCGTTTGCATTTGGACATGTGGTTGCAAGAGAAATATTTGCTGAACGGGGTCAATGTCCGCCTGAGACTGAATCGTAGCAGTACCGCTTTCCATTTATTGGCTGATAGTGACGGTTACAAAACCAAAATCCAAGAAGCCAGACTCTATGTACGCCGTGTGGAAGTGTTACCTAAAGTGGGAAACGACATCAGTCAGACGTTGAGCAGAACGACCGCCAAGTATCCCATACGACGCGTGGAAGTGAAAACCTTCACCATTCCCAAGGGACAGCGATCCATGATCGAAGATCATCTGTTCCAAGGACAGTTACCCAAACGTTTGATCGTTGGTATCTTCGAGAATACAGCCTTCAACGGAGCTGCCGAAAAAAATCCTTTCTACTTTCAACACTTTGGCGTGTCCAAAATCGAAGTCAGTCGCGATGGCAAAACCTTGTGTAAACGACCGTTTGAACCTGACTTTACCAAGAAGAATTACTTGAGATCGCACTTGTCCTTGTACGAAGCCACCGGACAGTTAGGAACCAATACCAGTCACGGTATTACGTACGAGGATTATGCAGGAGGCTACGCTTTGTGGGCTTTCGATTTCACTCCAGACCAAGGCAGCGACGAGGGACATTTCCACCCTATAAAATCCGGCCAGATTCGTGTGGAAATTCAGTTTAAAGACCGAGACCCTGATGAAACGGTGAACGTCATCCTGTATGCAGAATTCGATAATACCATAGAAATCAACAGTTTGAGAGAAGTTATTCTACATTACTAGAAGCCGTGGAAGACTCTTATCCCTCTTTACCTAGTGGAGAAACTTTGGACATGAAATGTGAGGAGACCGTGGAAGAACAAGAAGTGTTCATGATGAAGTCAAGATGGCCAGAACAAGAAGCCCATTTAGTCTCCTGTTTTGCCAAACACCTGGTCGAAAAAATGACGGAATTGATCAAGAAAAATTGCTATGGATGTCAAAACGATCATCCCAGTCAAATTCAACACGATAAATGCCTGATGTTGAGTCAAGAAGAAAAATTGGACGAGTATCTGGACAAAGCTTGGAGTCTCATCTCGGACGAAGACGTGTGGCACCAGTGGTATAAAGACTTGCGTGAACATTCTTGTCCACCATTAACCACTCAAGAGATCCATCGTATCGAAGCTCTCCTGAATCAGAGTGAGGAGACGAAACGAAGAAACGGTTATTTGTCAGACATTTTCAAGCAAAAAGTCAGGATCGAATTGACGACTTATTATTACCTGTGAAGAAGAAAAAAAACACACAAATGGATACCTGGGAACTTTATTACCTTTTGAACCACAGTTCGTATACGGCTTCTTGGAATCCCGTCGTCTGTGTTAAAGATGAACTCCCTCATCGCAAACCTCAAGACCATCAAGCTTATGTCATTAACACGGACGACAGTCATCTTCCAGGAACCCACTGGGTAGCCGTCTACTTTCCTCAAGAAGGATGTGTGGAATATTTTGATTCGTACGGATTGCCCCCTTTGGAAGACGATATCATTGACTTTATCAGAAGAAATGCTCAAACCACCCGATTCAATAATGTGAAATTACAAGGCACAGATTCCTTGGTGTGTGGACAATATTGCGTGTATTTTCTGCATCATCGCAGCCTGGGCTATTCCTTAGAACATTTAGTGACTCATTTTGATCCTCGCTCTTCTTCAAGAAATGATGTGAAAGTAGATCGATGGTTTTGTGACCATTATGCTTATCTTTTGTCTCAAGCTAGGAAACGTAGTGTCCATCAATGGCCTAATGATTTCCAACAGTGGAAATCACAACGTTGTCAGCCCTGTTTAAAGTAGAGTGTGAATTGAGAAAAATGTTTGTCATTTGTTTTGAAGAAAAAAATGTTTGCTGGTATCATGTTGGATTATTGTTAAAAATGTTAGAAATGTTGTTGTTTAGTGTTAAGTGATTTGTGAATAAAAAATGTTGTGTTTTGAAAAAAAATGCCTTTGTCTTTTGTTTGGCTATAAGAATGTTTGATTGATGCTCTTTCATTTCTTACTATCCCTCTCATGACACTCATTGAACGTTGCGACTCGAAAACCGTGTGGAAGATGTTTTCCTTCACGTCCGCGCTTTGACTTTAAGAACCGGGGTTGTTTCCAGTCTAACCATCCATTGTCGACTCATCCTCCTACGAAGATGTGCTCCAAACTAGCTAAGCTCAACGAAGCCTACGTGAATTTGCATAGGGTCAGACACAGTCTGATACCGAAGCCAGAAGAAATAGAAAATGTGAGAATGTTAAAAGTCACTGAAGACCTGATAGAAGAGCTCTTCAGAGAAGAAGTGAACAGGGAGAAAGAAGAATGGACAGAGAAGTACAGACTTCAGAGACAGCAGCAACAGCAGCAACAACAACAGCAGCAGCAACCTGAAGCTGACAGAGGCTTTGTCGATTCTCGTATCGACACCAAAGAGTTCTTCTTCTCTTTCCGAAGAAGCAGACCTATCGCCAGAAAGTCTATCCTCAGAGGACATCGCATTCTTAGAAACTAAAAAAGATTGCCATAGCAAACAAAAAAACAGCCCTTTTCAGGGCTACCCAATACTCTAGAAAAGAAATAACCATCAATTTGCCAATGTGTGTAGGTAGAGTAGTGTGAATATAAACACTAACTCTTTTTTAAAAAAATGTGAGGGTATGTGATTGTGTATAGGATTGTGTGTTTGTAAGTGCTCACGTACGTTGGTGTGGATAGTAGATTAAAATAATGTTTTTTTGGTGTTTGAGGTGTAGATTTGGGGTTAGATTGGATTGATTTGCGTATGTAAATAGTCTATTGAAGTGATTTATAAAAAATTTTAAAATAGTGATGGGTAGCATAAAAAAGTGAGTGAGTGTTTCTTTTAGGTCCGCGCGTTGTTGTTTTTGGTCATGATCTAGGTAAGATCAATTTTATGTTTTTAGGGGGATGTTTTCCTTCACGTCCGCGCTTTCACTATAAATTGAAACTCGTACGGCAGTCTAGCTACCCTTGTTGATTGATCAACACCAAAAATGAACACGAGACTGGCGAAACTGTTGGAACTTCATGTGCATCTGGAATATGCCAGGCGCATACTAAATGAACTGGCCGCGGAAGCCATTGTGGAAGAGGGAAGGATAAGAGAGGAGGAGGAAAGAAGAAACAAAGAAGAGGAGGAGAGAAGATACAAAGAAGAGGCGGAGAGAAGAAACAAAGAAGAGGAGGAGGAAAAGGAGAGAAGAAGAAATTTCAGAATCCCAGAAACCGAAAATTGGGATTCTGAAGCCACATATCCTGCCTCTGCTCTCTCCCCCAAAAAAGTAAAAAGTAAATGGGGAACAAGATGTGTATGTGGCGCCAGGCCTGGAAGGTGCCACCATTAACCAGGTGTCCATGAAGTTCCAAAACAAACAGCCCTTTTCAGGGCTACACAATACTCAAGAAAAGAAATAACTATCAATTTGCCAATGTGTTTAGGTAGAGTAGTGTGAATATAAACACTAACTCTTTATTAATAGTGTTTGTGTTTGTGTTTGTAACTGCTCAAGTAAAGTTTGTGTGAATAGTAGTTTCTTTATTGTTTCTTAGCGTATGTGGAGAGTATAGTTCGGGTTTTATTATATGAAATGAGAAAAGTGGGGGATGTTTTCCTTCACGTCCGCGCGTTGTTTGGTCATGATCTAGGTAAGATCAATTTTATGTTTTAGGGGGATGTTTTCCTTCACGTACGCGCTTTAAGTATAAGAACCCACAGTATTCGTCGTTCAAACCATTCTACAGAGAAGATGGCTTCGAACCACCTAGATAAATTTCAAACATTGCAAGACGTCCTTGACAATTTGGGAATGATAGAACAAATGCTAGTACGACTCAATGAAGACCACTATTCTTATAGTCCGCATAGAGTAAAAATGGAAATTAACAATTTAAGAAAAGCAAAGGATATGATAAAGTGGTGTGATGAAGGAAATGAAGGAGGACAAGGAGGATGAAGAGGAAAGGATAAGAATACGAAAATGGAATGAAAAAATTGAAAAAGAAGAAGAAAATGAGAAGAAGAAGAAGAAGAAAGAAGAGGAGGAGGAAGAGAAGAAAGAAGAGGAGGAGAAAAAAAAGAAGAGAAAGAGTGTAGGTGAGAAAATAAGAAGTTGGTGGAGAAAAAGAAGAAATTAGAAGCAGAAGAAGAAAAACCAAAGGCCCTTTTCAGGGCCACGCATATTTCTCGAAAAGAGAATGACTTTTCAATTGCCTACCCCTTTTTTAAATTTAAATTTAAATTTAAATTAAAAAAAAAATTTAAAAAAAAAAAAATCCCATATTCAATTCCCCTTGTCCCTAGACAAGCCCAAACTCTATTCCCCCATGTTAAATTCCCCTTGTACGTAGAGTGACCCACGATTTATTACCATGTTAAATTCCCCTTTTACGTAGAGTGACCCACGATTTTTCGCCATGTTAAATTTCCATTGTACGTAGAGTGACCCAGGGTGGTTTTTAATGCTAATTCCCATTGTACGTAGGGTGACCCCACTCACTACTTCCGATGGTCTTTTCGCCTCCTCCGTTGCGGGCATGCTGAATACATTTGTCTTCCTTGTCGCACAAGTAATGTAACCAACGTAGGGCTTTGACCGAGTATTGACGTTTGACATAGTGGGTCGTTTGAGGACTGATGACAGCCACGGTGTTTTCAGGCATGAATCGCTGTCGATACACTAAGGAACACGCTTTGGCAATGGTGCAAGCTTCTTTCAAAGGATCGACTCCTCCGTGTTCCATGAACAGTTCTCGAAATTTTCCACAGCAACGTCGTAAAATGTCCACGTCGGAACGACAATACTTTAGTATTTCTTCCTGAAAGTCGAAAGGGTCGGAGGCGTGAGTCTGGTACCAAGCGTAGAAAGGTTCTCGTTGTTCGGTACGCATGTTGTCGGGGTCGTAATAGTGAGCCTCAGGCAAATGGGGTAGAACGGCGTGTTGATTGGCTTCCATATTGAAAAAGTGTGGAAAGTACCCTTTAGCCATTTCTGTCATTCCAAACGTTTTAGGCATTCGGCTCAAAGGCATGGCCAAGTAACTCATCGAATCTTTAAACTGTACTTGTCCCACTTGCATGAAAATGATTTTGGCTCCGTTCAAAGTAACTTTAGGACGTTCGGTGCCTTGTTCCGTATAATATCTGAGAAGAAACTGTCCATCGTATCCGGAGAAATTGTGAGCCATCACCGTGGCATGACGATGACAATCTCCGTAACGTTCGATGTCCTCTTGGCTCCACGTCTTGTCGATGGGATCTAAGACCCATTGGGCAAAATCGGCTAACGTGTTCGGTCCTCGAAAGATTTTTTCACGCCCTCCGGGAATCTTGCTGCAGTGAGGGCAATGACTGAAGATAGGTTCTTGAATGCACTTCTCGCACGCTCGATGAGCCACGCAGAAATTAGGAATGTGAATGCCAGTCTCTTGCATGCATTGGAAATCGAAAAAGATGAAATTGCTTTTCTTCTTGTGACCGTCCTCTTTCTCTGGTGGGGGTTGGTATTTTTGCACGTAGCATTCGTGTTGCAGGTCTACGATGTGGTGACAAATGTGACATTTTTTTTTTCCTGAACATACGTGTGTCTTGGTACTGTTGGTACGTAGGCCTTGTCGACACGTAGGGCACAATCTCAGCAGTTGACAAGCACATTTCTGCTGTGAACCTTGCGTCTTCAGATGTTGTTGGTAACAGGCAGGGCTGACAAACGTGAGTAGTTAAGTGGGATACCCTAGCCTCAATGGGAATTAGCATTACAGAGACCCCTGGGACACTCTAGCCTCAATGGAAATTTAACATGGAGAAAAATCGTGGGACACTCTAGCCTCAAGGGGAATTTAACATGGGAAAAAGTCTTGGGTCACTCTAGCCTCAAGGGGAATTGAACATGGGATTTTTTTTTTTAAATTTTTTTAAAAAAGGGGTAGGCAATTGAAAACCTATCTCTTTTCGAGAAATATGGCTGGCCCTGAAAAGGGCCTTTGGGTTTATGTTAATATTGATATTAACATAGATGGCATCTGTCACATCTTCTTCTTCTTCTTCTTAAACTCCTTCTAACTGCCGGTCCATACACAAGTACCCTCTTGAGACATTCTTGTCTTTCTATGTAAACTCTCCTCATCCATTGACTAGTATCTGTCCTATCAACAACAGTCCACTTGGACCTGACATACATGAGCATGTCCGTCCTAAATATCATGGAAGACACAAGGGAGGATGACTCAGCTGTGGTCCACATCTTGAAGCGACGAGAATAGGTGAATCAATGCAGTGAACTGCGCTTATTTATAGGTACAGGAAGGATTGAAACGGATTGAATTCATTCACCAATCCGAACACGCGTTACAAAATTCAGTCAGCTCGCATCCAATCCGAAGAGAGCAGTCTGTGACGTCACGTGGTCTATATAGATTCGTTAGCGCTTGTGTGCAGTCAATCTATGCGACAGTGATTCAACATGACGGAAACTCAGAAAACGATCCATTGGGGTGCACCAGCAGGGGAGACTGCCCAAGGGAACCCGGACTTACTTTCAGAAGAGGTACATTGGGATTTTGTGGATTTTCTTACCTCGCAAGAATTTGTTCCGGAACCTTCGTTACCTTCTTCATTACCGCAAGTGGAGAATTTTAGACAGAGACAGAAAGAAGAATTGGAGAAATTTATGCAACGACAAAAGGAAGCGGAACAAGCTTTTCTCCCACAGCAACAGCAACAGCAACAAGAAGAGGTAAGAAAAAAACAACAAGAAGAAGAAGTAGCAGCAAAGAAACAGGAGGGTGAAAATCAAACGGCTACGGTACTGTTGGACATTTTAGCGGAGTTAAGAAGTCTGAAACAAATGTATCAGACTTCTTTATCACGACCGAAGAGAATACGACCTTCCCGAGCTAAACACGCCAACCCTGTGACTAAGCCTATCGCACCACCCTTAGTGATTTCAACCCAATCATCAGAAGTAGGCCTCGGCCGTGGCAAAGGCTTAAGGCAGTTAAAGTTGATTGGTTAAACTCACCCCTACACCAAAATAAAAAGGCCCTTTTCAGGGCCACCCACATTTCTCGAAAAGAGATAGCCTTTCAATTTGCAAATAACTCAAAAATCAACAAAAAAAACAAACCATTTTACCCTTATAGTACGTGTCTTTTTTGTATGAGTGCGTGAGTGTAGCTTCTTATTTTAAAATCAAAACTCAAAGACACTTACCTTATATCATTCATGTATTCTTTTATCCATTTTTTACAATCCAATTCACAATTCACCACAGAACACTTTAATTAAAAGTTCATTGACTTCTTCTTTCTCCTTGTTTAGTCTCTCTGTTTTTTGAATTTCTTCACCGTTTTTTCCTCATTTTCTTCCCTTCTTCTTTTCTTCTCCTGTTTCTTTGCTTCTTTTAAATAGAATTGTCTTCTTTCTTCCTCTTCTTCCTCTGAAGAATCCCTCTCTTCTTTCGAAGAATCCCTCTCTTCTTCTGAAGAATCCTTCTTTTCTTCTCACTCCTCTTGTTTCTTTTTTGGGCAATCTGGAGACCAATGTCCTTTTTCTTTACAATAATAACAGGTATCTTGACTTTTGTCTTTTTTAGCCCCTGTTTTTTTTCTTTTTTGACGGTCTGGACACTCTGAAGACCAATGCCCTTTCTTCTGACAGATATAGCAAGTATCTTGACTTTTATCTCGAAAGGAAGGAGAGTAGTCCGTCGGATGGTCTGAAGAGAATTTTCTAATGACCCCTCGCAAAGCTCTGACGAAACGTTCCATCTGGGTAGTCTCTTCCATCGTTGTGCTCGGCTTGAGAGTGAAATGAATAGTGAAAGAACAAGACACACACCCTTTTATATACGCTGGTCTGCCATGACTATAAATTAGTCTATGGTGTTTACACTTGAGTCATTTGACGTTTTGCACTCAAGATGAAACGATCCCATTCATTCGAGAAGAAAGAAGAAGAAAGTAAGAGGCAGAAACGTGATCTATCGCCTCGTACCAGAGCTGAAATCTTGGCACAAATTCATGCCAGTGATTTTGAAGAGGACATGAGTGAACCAGAATTTGAAACCTCTAAACCAGGTTCGTCACCCTTAGTCAACCCTGAAAAATACTATTCCATTCGAGAGACGGAAAAGCGCTCCTCTAGAAAATTTAGAACCACGGCTTACACCTACACGGTGAAGTTTAAAGATTTCAAGGCCGACGTACCATTGGAGAAAGCAGAAGGGTTCATCACTGGGGTGTGGGATTCTTTGCTCACCGCACTTAAGCGACAATGTCAACCCAAAGAAGACGATCGCTTGACACTATCCATAGATCACGACGGTTTGAAATCCCCTGTTTGGATCGAGTTTAGCAGACCCGCAGAACTAACCCCTTCCAAAGTCATGGACAAGATTCAACACGTACAACAATCTAATGACCAGTTTGACATCACCGATGGTAAAGCCACACTGAAAATGGCTCACGTCTCTCTTCCTCAAGGGACTGGACGCAAAAAGATGTTATTGGTGGACGACCTTCGCAACACCAAAACAAGTCTCGTCCGAATTAACAACCCTCATGACCAGATGTGTTTAGCCCGAGCCATCGTGGTGGGACGAACCTATGCCAACAAGAACGACACGACAGAATGGAAAAGAGCCTGGAAAACTATTCGACAATCGGACCGAACCAAACAACGAAACGAAGCAGAACTCCTGTTGCAACAAGCTCGTCCGTCCAAAGACACACCCTGTGGCATTCCTGAGATGCAGAAATTGCAAGATGCCCTAGCTCCACGCTACACCTTGAAAGTGCACCCTCAAGAAATGCGTGGGTCTCTGTTGTTTCGAGGCCAAGATTTTAAGGACGGAAAATACATTCACCTTTATCATCACGATGACCATTTCGATACCATTACCAGTATCACTGCATTCCTGCGATACGGTTATTATTGTGAGAAATGTGATTATGGTTATAACAATCGAGAGCAACACAAGCATTGTGGATGGAAATGCCCAGGATGTTTGGCCTCTCAACCCTGTCTGAGCGAAGAACCAGTGCCTTGTTCAACTTGTTTGCGCACGTTTGTCAGCCCTACCTGTTACCAACAACATTTGAAGACGCAAGGTTCACAGAAGAAATGTGCTTGTCAACTCCTGAGATTGTGCCCTACCTGTGGACAAGGCATACTTACCAATAATGCCAAGGCACACGTATGTCGAGGAAAGAAAAAATGTCACATTTGTCACCGCATCGTGGACTTGGAACACCAATGCTACGTGCAAAAATACCAACCCCCACCAGAGAAAGAGGACGGTCACAAGAAGAAAGGCAATTTCATCTTTTTCGATTTCCAATGCATGCAAGAGACCGGCATTCACATTCCTAATTTCTGCGTGGCTCATCGAGCGTGCGAGAAGTGCATTCAAGAACATATCTTCAGTCATTGCCCTCACTGCATCAAGATTCCCGGAGGGCGTGAAAAAATCTTTCGGGGACCAAACACGTTAGCCGATTTTGCCCAATGGGTCTTAGACCCCATCGACAAGACGTGGAGCCAAGAGGACATCGAGCGTTATGGAGATTGTCATCGTCATGCCACGGTGATGGCTCACAATTTCTCCGGATACGATGGACAGTTTCTTTTGAGGTACTATACGGAACATGGCACCGAACGTCCTAAAGTGATTTTGAACGGAGCCAAAATCATTTTCATGCAAGTGGGACAAGTGCAGTTCAAAGATTCGATGAGTTACTTGCCCATGCCTTTGAGTCGAATGCCTAAAACGTTTGGATTGACAGAAATGGCTAAAGGGTACTTTCCTCACTTTTTCAATACAGAAGCCAATCAACACGCCGTTCTACCCCATTTGCCTGAGGCTCACTATCACGACCCCGACAACATGCGTACCGAACAACGAGAACCTTTCTACGCTTGGTACCAGGCTCATGCCTCTGACCCCTTCGACTTTCAGGAAGAAATGTTAAAGTATTGTCGTTCCGACGTGGACATTTTACGACGTTGCTGTGGAAAATTTCGAGAACTGTTCATGGAACACGGAGGGGTCGATCCTTTGAAAGAAGCTTGCACCATTGCCAAAGCGTGTTCCTTAGTGTACCGCCAACGATTTATGCCTGAAAACACCGTGGCTGTCATCAGTCCTCAAACGACCAACTATGTCAAGCGTCAATACTCGGTCAAAGCCCTACGTTGGTTACATTACTTGTGCGACAAGGAAGACAAGTGGATTCAGCATGCCCGCAACGGAGGAGGCGAAAAGACCATCGGAACGTATTCGGTCGATGGCTGGGACTTAGAAAACCCCAAGATCGTGTACGAGTTTAACGGTTGCTTATTTCACGGATGTCCCGTCTGCTACCCTGACCGTGACACTAAAAATCAGTTTTTACAACGGACCATGGAAGACTTGTACCAGGACACTTGTCAGCGGCGCCTAAAGTTAGAACAGCAAGGATACCAAGTGGTGGAAATGTGGGAACGCGAATACGATCACCGTATGAAAACCGATCCCGAGTTTAAACGCCTCGTGGAAAGTTACCAGTTCATGGACCCACTGGACCCGAGCGATAGTTTGTACGGAGGAAGGACCAATGCCACCTGTTTGCTGTACCAAGCCGACGAAGAGAAAGAAGAAGAAATCAAATACTTGGACGTGTGTTCGCTGTATCCCTACGTGTGCAAATATTGTCGCTTTCCTGTAGGGCACCAGCAATTGCTGACGGAACACATCGACCTGAAAAACATTCGACAATACGAAGGCTTGATCAAGTGCAAAGTTTTGCCTCCCACGAACCTATACCATCCCGTCTTACCTCACCATTGTCAAGGCAAACTGATGTTTCCTTTGTGCCGTACTTGTGCCGAAACGTGCAACTAAGATCAGCCTTGTCATCACACCCAGGAAGAACGTGCTTGACGGGAACCTGGGTCAGCGTAGAATTGTTCAAAGCTCTGGACATGGGATACCAACTGTTAGAAGTGTACGAAATTTGCCACTTTCCCAACACACAACAGTACCACAAGGGTGACCCTACTCAGAAAGGCATTTTCGCTGACTACGTGGATGCCTTTTTGAAACTGAAGCAAGAAGCCAGCGGCTATCCTTCCTGGTGTCACACTCCCGAAGACCAAATACAATTCAAAGAGAAATACTATGCACAAGAAGGCATCTCTTTAGACCACATCGAGAAAAACGAAGGCAGGCGATCGTTTGCCAAAGTGATGTTAAATTGGTTGTGGGGTAAAATGGCACAACGACCGTGTTTACCCAAGACGGAATATTTGACAGAACCTTCCCGCTACTTCCAGATGATTCACGACAAAACCAAATACATGAAACACGTGGACGTCGTTCGGGAGGATTTGATCTTGGTCAATTACGAAGAAGATCTGGACTTTGTACAAGACGACCCTTTTGGAAATGTCATCATTGCGGCTTACGTGACAGCCCATGCTCGCTTAAAATTGTACGAAGCTTTAGAACTGTTAGGGGAACGCGTCCTGTACTTTGACACGGACAGTTGCATTTACATCGATCACCCGATTCAACATCACCCTGACATCGAAGGAGACCGTTTAGGAGCCTGGACAGACGAGCATCCCGACGACAAGATTCTAAGTTTCGTCAGTGGCGGTCCCAAAAATTACGGCTACGAATACCGGGACAAACAAGGAGAAGTGCACACGACGTGCAAAGTGAAAGGACTGACTCTGAATTATCGTACCAGTCGAGTGGTGAACTTTGGGGTATTGAAAGAAGCCTTGCAATCGGGAGAGGATGGAAACTTTAAAGTGACCACCTATCAACCGAACAAGATTGTACGTTTACCCACTCACCACATCGTCAGTCGACCCTTGGAAAAAGTCTATCAAATTGTATACCAGAAGCGAGTGCGATTTCCCAATCACTTTACGTTGCCGTACGGTCACGTCGGTATTGGTCTGTATATAAAAAGGAACCCTAGGCAAGATCGATAGTTCATTGTTCATTGAAGTAACTTACCATGTCGTTGACGAAGGAGAAACCAGATTGGTTTGGCTTGGACCCAAGAGGTGGCCCAGTATGCACGAGAGTTATTCAAGGAAAAAAGTTACTTTTCAACCCGTGTTAGTGACGGTGCCAGAAGAACCCGTCACCCAGGACGGGACTGTCGTGGACAGGACTGAAAGACCCTTTCGGGAGGACACTTGTGTGACCTTACCCCCTACTATAGAACTGGTTAGAACTTTACCCAAAACATGTTGTACAGACACTTGTGTTTATTCCACGTTTATGGTTATCATGTGCCTTTTATTCTTGTACTTAAGCCTTTGGCTTTTATGTATTTTTGTCTTTCGTATTCATGTTTGAAAAAAACATTCAATAAACGTGTTCTGAAAAAGTATATAAACTCTTGTCTTGTTTGTTTTTCGTGTCACAAGTGACATTTCTCACACCATGGCTACCTCTGCTGTCTCTGCTCCCTCTTCCTCTACTGACAAAGTCATCGACGAACACTTAGATCGTGCCAGTTGGGAGGCTTTGTATCTTCGTCATCCTTTTAACATGCTCATTGCTGGACCTAGCGGTTCAGGCAAAACCGAATTCGTCAAACGTTTGATCGAACATAAACATCATTTGATCGATCGGCCACCTCAGCGGATCGTGTGGTGTTACAAAGAGTGGCAATCGGCGTACAGCCTCTTGCGAGAAAGTCAAGGCGATTCCATCGTGTTTGTGGAAGGCATTCCTAAAGAAGACGACGGCATCGTCTTTGACTCCCGTCACACCCATTTGGTCATTTTCGACGACATGTTAGGAGAAGACGAAGAAGAAATTAAACTGTGGTTCACGCGCAAAGGGCATCACCGTAATGCCAGTGTCGTTTACATCACCCAAAATTTGTTTCAACAAAGTAAAGCCCATCAAACCATCAGTCTCAATGCGCATTACGTGGTCTTGTTTAAAAGCCCTCGAGATAAATCGCAAGTGCAAGTCTTAGGAACGCCTTGGCTGACTCAGGCGTACGACGATGCCACTCAAACGCCACACGCCTATTTACTCGTCGATTTGAAACCTACGACCCCCGAGGATTTGCGATTTCGTACCCACTTGTTTCACCACTGGTGCCAAGATGGAGGGCCTGTCCTGTACACGTCTCCGTCCTCGACTTCATTTCACTCCCCATAAAAAAATCTATAAAAACCTCAGACCCTTTTTCGTCTGTCTCACACAGTGTGAACATGACGTCCCTTCAGTCGCATCTTCCCGTCAAATTGATTCGTGCCTTGTATGGCATCAGTCGAGAAAAAAATCCACAAACACGAGCTCGTGTCTTAGAAGCTAGTCTCAAAGAAGTCTTACGATGGTTCACGGTGACGGCACGTCAATTACTCCAAGGAATCATTCAGATTCCTCATCAAACCAAACGCTTTTTCGATCGAAACAAAGTCGCTTTGGTCCAACTGGCCGATCCCCGCATCGACACTCAAACCAAAAAACAAATCATTTTGAAACCTGGAGGGAGCGGTACTCTAGGAGGGGTCATCATTCGCTCACTTTTAAGATGGGATCTTAATGCCCCCAAAGTTATACCCAAGACAAAAGTCCAACGAAGTCCCAAGAAGAAGAAAAAGACCAGGCCCCAAGGAGAACTTCTCCAGTGGCGGGACCCTCCTCTCACCAGACACCACCCCTGAAAAAGAAAAGAAGCCCCCAGATAAAGAAACAGAGAAAAAGTCCCCAGAAAAAGAAAAGCCCACAGAAGAAAACTAGTCGCAAGAGAGGCACTTCGGCCAGGACGCAACCTTACACTCGCAAACCACGATCTGCCACGGCAGTGACTGCGTCTCCGGCATCCTCACGTTCATCCACTTCTCCGTTAATGACACCCAGAACTGAAGAGTACTTGGAGACGTTGATTACACCAAGAACGTCTCCGTTGATGACCCCCAAAAGAACTTCCCCAGTGGCAGGACCCTCCAATTTAGTGGCAGTGGCTGCTGCTCACGAAGTACCTTCTCCCAAAATCAAAGTCCAAGAAAGATCGGGCATGTTACAAAGTTTACTGGATTTGTCCAAGCAAGAACTGGCTCGATTTAGTCCGTTGCGTACCCCTGCACGACGTGTCATGCCTGTCATGAAGTTGATACGACGTAAAGACAATCAGTGGCGACGCGTTCCAGTATAAAAAAAGGCCTGTGACCAAGTCGGGTATCAGTGTTTTTTCGGTGCTCCTGAAGATGTCACACTCCAGAAAACCCCAAGGAAAGAAAAGGAAAGGACTGCCTCCTCGTTTAGTCAAACATGGGGACATGTTATCTGTCCTGTCCAAAGCTTCTCCACCCCTACGAAAAAAACTCATTCAAACGGCCTCCAAAGAGGTCATCGATACCGTGTGCGAATGTTGTTTGAACGTTTTGAAAGGCACGATCCCTTTGTCCAAACACCAGAAACAATGCTTAGGCAAACATCGTCACGTTCTTCGCCAAATGGTTCAAAAGAAAATTCCCATTCGTCAAAAGAAGAAGATGTTGGTCCAACGTGGAGGCATTTTGCCTCTCTTGTTAGGCCCCTTACTGAAAGGAGTCTTGGGAGCCATGTTGGGAGGACTGGTGGGAGCAAGATAAAAAGGCCTTCGGAAGTCCCAAAATCTCAGAATGGACCCCTGACAACCCCATGGAAGGACGAAAACTAGCTTTAGTGCCTTACAAACGATGGATGGAATACCATCGGTGGCAAGAACAACGCACCCCGCATTTACCTCCCAATCCCCATTTGAGCGAGATGTCCCAGTTACAACACGAATTGCAGTCCTTAATGGATCGCCAAGATTTGTCCGAAACAGAAAAATCGCAAAAGTACGGTCAACTCTTCCAACGACTGCAACTCTTTCACCAAAAAGATTTAGACGAAACAGATCTACCCACTCTGAAAGATTTTAAGAGCTTGATGAAAAGTCCAGCACCATCACTAGTACCAGTACCACCAGTACCCGTGACCAAGACAGAAAAAGAAGAAGAAGGGTTTCAAACTCCACCCGAAAAAGTACCCAAGTTAACAACACCACCTACCTCCAGAATTGGATGGATTAAAAAGATGATGGCCACCCTTTCTTCCTCACAAGAGAAAAAGAAAGTGAAGACAGAAGTGAAGACAGAAGTGAAACAAGAACCGATATCCCCCGCTCAGACATCCTCCTCTTCAACACCTATTGCCGGTCGCACACGCAAAGCATTGCAATCCAAAAAAATACCCCAAGAGAAAAAGAGTAGCCTCTTCCAAGAGTGGGTGCCTTATTAACACACCAATCAACAGAAACAAAAAAAAATGGAAAAAGTCTTAGCCAGCATTTACTACGATCCCTTGCATCCTGCAGGTTACGCAGGAGTTGAAAAATTGTATCGTGCTGCCAAAACGCGACTGAAAAGTCTCCGTTTCCCTCAAGTGCAACGATGGTTACAAGAACAAGCTACCTACACTTTACACAAACCCATTCGACGCAAGTTTGCCAGAAGTCGCACCCGAGTGGAAGGCATCGATCATCAATGGCAAGCCGATTTAGCCGATGTCTCTCATTTGGCCAGCTACAATCGTGGTTACAAATATTTGTTTTGTGTCATCGACGTCTTTTCCAAATTTGCCTGGGTGGCGCCCTTGACTTCCAAATCCAGCAGCGAGTTAGTGCGAGCCCTGCAACGAGTGTTGAAACAAAGCGGTCGTCACCCTCTTCGATATCAAACGGACAAAGGCACCGAATTTCTGAACCAAGCTTTCCAAAAAGAATTAAAGAAACGTGACATTCATTTTTTTTACCACCGAGAATCCCGAAACCAAAGCCAGCATCGTGGAACGTTTTCAACGCACTTTGAAAGAACGCATGTGGAAATATTTTACGCATCACCACACTCTGAAGTACATCGACATCTCACCGTACCTGGTGCAAGCGTACAACCAATCTTACCATCGAAGCATCGGACGTGCCCCGCAAGACGCGACTCCCTAGAACGAAGTGCTGGTGTTCGAGCGTCTGTTTGGTACGTCCACTACGAGGGCTGTCCCCAAGAAAAGTGGAGAGTTGGCCGTAGGAGATTGGGTGCGCATTGGCAAAACCAAACGCACTTTTGACAAAGGTTACTTACCTAACTGGACGAAAGAACTGTTTCGCGTCACTGGACGAGTGCATGGCCGTCATCCTGCCGTCTGTAAATTGGAAGACATGAACGGAGAAGTGCTGAAAGGAACGTTTTATTTGCCCGAGTTGCAACGTGTCACCAAAAAAGAAGACGACGTGTACGACATCGAAAGCATTCTCGAACCCGTAAAGTGGGCAAACGACGTGTCAAAGAAGTCAAAGTACGTTGGAAAGGATATCCGCCCAGTTTCGATTCTTGGATCGACGCTTCGCAAGTCATCGACTATAAAAAGAAGTGACCATCATGCCCTTTCACACATCAGACGCAGCTACGTCGACCACTCCTCCTTCACCCAGTTCTTCTGTGCAAGATTTACAAAAACAACCCTTGTGGGTGTGGTGTGGAGAACGTGTGCCTAAAACGCAAATCGTCTTTTTCTGCCAAATCTTCGTGGTGTATTGTGTCATCGGGGCAGCCATCGCCAATTTGAGTTTGCAACAAGGAGACAAACAATTGTGGACCATTTTATTGAGCAGTTGCATCGGTTACCTGCTTCCTAATCCCTCCCTGAAATTCACCTCGAACCGGAACCACGGGAACCTTGTGTCCAGTGCCAGTGCCAGTCACCACTCCAACCACAACCAGAACCCCATTTTGGGCGGAGACACGCCTCTGACGTACACTAACCCCTCGGACAGCCACAGAACTCTGGAATTATGAGTCACCAAAACCAATTTTACTTAACCTTACCCAGTGATAGTTCCATGGAGGTGTTTCCCAAGAACACGTTGTTCTGTTACACGGCCAAATTACCTCAAGCCATCCAGTTAGATCACGAAGCCCATTGGGAAGTGGCTTTAGTAGAAATCATTCACCCGACCCAAGTCCTCAATGTCCTTCCCAATCAAAATTTTTTTGATGTGGAAGTTCATGACGAGCAAATGCAACAGTGGATGGATAGCAATGTCAAATATGACAAGAAATCCCGTACACAAAATCAAAAGTACACCACCTATCACTTGTTCATTCCCCCAGGCTATTATTTTAGTGGTCAACATTTGGTCAGCACCATAGATTCTAGGTTTAATGTCGTGTTTCTGAAAGCTTTGGAGCATGTCAACAAAAATGTCACCATGGAGTACCACAAAGCAGCTCGTCGCTTCTCGATGAAATTTGAACGGAGTAAAATCCTGTCCATTTTATTTTGTCCTGAATTGTTTGACATGTTGGGCGCAGACATGGACATGAGAAAGGCCATCATCATGAAAAAACGAATTACCCATCGTTTACGACAACGAGTCTTTTAGCAAGTTATTTCGTGCCCCGGTAGAACTGAACCAAGGACTGAATTTGATGTTCGTGTATTCCGATGTGGTGGAGTACAACGTGGTGGGACACACCTCCGTACCGTTACTGCGTGTCATTCCTTTCGAAGTGGATTCTGCCACGAACACTGACGAGGAAGGTGGAAACACTTACCACGTCCACCGCGAATTTGTACATCCTCACTATTTGCCGGTCAGCAAGTCGTATTTGGACACGGTCAACATTGCTATAAAAGGAGATTTGGGACAAAATATTCCATTCACCAAAGGAAAAGTCACGGTGAAACACCATTTTCGAAAACGGTTCTCTCACGACTCGTAAGTAAGTCATGTATCCAGTGTACCGAGGGGTTGCTCGACAGCGAGGACACGGTTTAGGAGACATGTTAAAATCGGCCTTTCGTTCGGTGGCCCCAGTGTTGAAACCGATGGTGACACGCGGATTGCACGCCTTGAAAGATGCGGCACTGACGCAAGGCAAAGAATTTCTCCAAAATGTCATCATCGACAAACAAAACCCTAAAGAAGCCTTCATGAGGGCAGGCAAAAATGTCTTGCTTCAAACGGGCAAAGACATTTTAGGCCGACGAGACACACCTATAAATGCCCTGCACGCTACCGAGTCAGGCATTCAGCAAGGACAAGGCAGAGAGAGACGACGAAGAAAACACCCTTTCACCAGACTTCAAGCTAGAAAGGCTAAGAAAAGAAGAACCGTTCGAGACTTAGACGTTTTCGATTATTGAGAAAGAAGAAAAAAATGATGCACCGAGAGTCTTGCGCTTGTTCCAAGTCGGAACTGGATCTGTTTGCCATGCCCCCTACCATGATGACCATGCAAGAATCCCAGTGGGTGGAATTTCACCCCGTCTCCTCACTGACGGATTCCGCTCCCATCGAGTTTGAAATCAAAGGACAGCCCGAAGATTACATCGATCTGAATAGCAGTTACTTGTACCTGAAAGTCAAAATTCTAGATAAGACTGGAGGTGCTATAGACGATGAAGCAGATGCTCCCGTCAACAATTTCATGCATTCCTTGTTCAGTGGAGTGGACTTGTACTTGAATAACAAACTGGTCAGTAGCATCATGGATACTTACCCTTATCGTGCCTACCTGGAAAATCTCTTGACGTACGGAATAGATGCCAAGAACACTCATCTCAATGCCTGTGTGGTATGGGAAGCTGACGAACCTACCAAGTTTGAAATATTGGAAACTGATGAAAAGAAAGACAACAATGATGGATTTCTAGAACGAAGAAAGAGAATCACGGGAGTCGACACAAGTTTAGAACTGATGGATCGTTTGCATTTGGACATGTGGTTGCAAGAAAAGTATTTGCTGAACGGGGTGGATGTCCGCCTGAGACTGAATCGTAGCAGTACCGCTTTCCATTTATTGGCTGATAGTGACGGTTACAAAACCAAAATCCAAGAAGCCAGACTCTACGTACGCCGTGTGGAAGTGTTACCTAAAGTGGGAAACGACATCAGTCAGACGTTGAGCAGAACGACCGCCAAGTATCCCATACGACGCGTGGAAGTGAAAACCCTCACCATTCCCAAGGGACAGCGATCCATCATCGAGAATCATCTGTTCCAAGGACAGTTACCCAAACGTTTGATCGTTGGTATCGTCGAGAATACAGCCTTCAACGGAGCTGCCGAAAAAAATCCTTTCTACTTTCAACACTTTGGCGTGTCCAAAATCGAAGTCAGTCGCTATGGCAAGACCTTGTGTACCCGACCTTTCGAACCTGACTTTACCAAGAAGAATTACTTGAGATCGTACTTCTCCCTGTACGAAGCCACCGGACAGTTAGGAACCAATACCAGTCACGGTATTACGTACGAGGATTATGCAGGAGGCTACGCTTTGTGGGCTTTTGATTTCACTCCAGACCAAGGCAGCGACGAGGGACATTTCCACCCTATAAAATCCGGCCAGATTCGTGTGGAAATTCAGTTTAAAGACCGAGACCCTGATGAAACGGTGAACGTCATCCTGTATGCAGAATTCGATAATACCATAGAAATCAACAGTTTGAGAGAAGTCATCCTAGATTACTAGAAACCATGGAAGACTGTTATCCCTCTTTACCTAGTGGAGAAACTTTAAAGATGGAATGTGAGGAGACTGTGGAAAAAGAAGAAGAAGTGATCGTGATGAACTCAAGATGGCCAGAACAAGAAGCCCATTTAGTCTCCTGTTTTGCCAAACACTTGGTCGACAAAATGACGGAATTGATCAAGAAAAATTGTTATGGATGTCAAAACGCTCATCCCAGTCAAATTCAACACGATAAATGCCTGATGTTAAGTCAAGAAGAAAAATTAGACGAATATCTGGACGAGGCTTGGAGTCTCATCTCGGACAAAGATGTGTTGCATCAGTGGTATAAAGACTTGCGTAAACATTCTTGTCCACCATTAACCACTCAAGAGATCCATCGTATCGAAGCTGTCCTGAATCAGAGTGAGGAAACAGAACGAATAACCGTTTATTCGTCAGACATTTTCAAGCAAAAAGTCAGGATCGAATTGACGACTTATTATTACCTGTGAAGAAGAAAAAAAAACATGGATACCTGGGAACTTTATTACCTTTTGAACCACAGTTCGTATACGGCTTCTTGGAATCCTGTCGTCTGTGCTAAAGATGAACTTCCTCATCGCAAACCTCAAGACCATCAAGCTTACGTGATCAACACGGACGACAGTCATCTCCCAGGAACCCACTGGGTAGCCGTCTACTTTCCTCAAGAAGGATGTGTGGAATATTTCGATTCGTACGGATTGCCCCCTTTGGAAGACGATATCATCGACTTTATGAGAAGAAATGCTCAAACCACCCGATTCAATAATGTGAAATTACAAGGCACAGATTCCTTGGTGTGTGGACAATATTGTGTGTATTTTCTGCATCATCGCAGCCTGGGCTATTCCTTAGAACATTTAGTGACTCATTTTGATCCTCGTTCTTCTTCTAGAAACGATGTGAAAGTAGATAGATGGTTTTGTGACCATTATGCTTATCTTTTGTCTCAAGCTAGGAAACGTAGTGTCCATCAATGGCCTAATGATTTCCAAAAGTGGAAATCACAATTTCATTCACAACGTTGTCAGCCCTGTTTAAAGTAGATTGTCAATTGAGAAAAAAATGTTTGTGATTTGAAGAGATTGATTGATGTTATAGTGTTGGATTATTGTTAAAAATGTTAGAGTTGTTGTTTAGTGTTAAGTGATTTTTGAATAAAAAATGTTGTGTTTTGAAAAAAATGCCTTTGTGGTTTGTTTAGCTATAAGAATGTTGGATTGATGCTCTTTCATTTCTTACTATCCCTCTCATAACACTCACTGAACGTTGCGGCTCGAAAACCGTGTGGGGGATGTTTTCCTTCACGTCCGCGCTTTGACTTTAAGAACCGGGGTTGTTTCCAGTCTAACCATCCATTGTCGACTCATCCTCCTACGAAGATGTGCTCCAAACTAGCTAAGCTCAACGAAGCCTACGTGAATTTGCATAGGGTCAGACACAGTCTGATACAGAAGCCAGAAGAAATAGAGAATGTGAGAATGTTAAAAATCACTGAAGACCTGATAGAAGAGCTCTTCAGAGAAGAAATGAACAGGGAAAACGAAGAATGGACAGAGAAGTACAGACTTCAGAGACAGCAGCAACAGCAGCAACAACAACAACAGCAGCAACCTGAAGCTGACAGAGGCTTTGTCGATTGTCGTATCGACACCAAAGAGTTCTTCTTCTCTTTCCGAAGAAGCAGACCTATCGCCAGAAAGTCTATCCTCAGAGGACATCGCATTCTTAGAAACTAAAAAAGAATGCCATAGCAAACAAAAAACAGCCCTTTTCAGGGCTACCCCAATACTCTAGAAAAGAAATAACGATCGATTTGCCAATGTGTGTAGGTAGAGTAGTGTGAAAATAAACACTAACTCTTTTTTTAAAAACTGTGAGGGTATGTGTTTGTGTGTTTGTGTTTGTAAGTGCTTAAGTAAGTTGGTATGGATAGTAGATTAAAATGATGTCTTTTTTTGGTCTTTGAGGTGTATATTTGGAGTTAGATTGGATTGCTTTGCGTATGTGGATAGTCTATTGAAGTGATTTATGAAAAAATTTTAAAATAGTGATGGGTAGCATAAAAAGTGAGTGAGTGTTTCTTTTAGGTCCGCGCGTTGTTGTTTTTTTGGTCATGATCTAGGTAAGATCAATTTTATGTTTTTAGGTGGATGTTTTCCTTCACGTCCGCGCTTTCACTATAGATTGAAACTCGCTGGGCAGTCTAGCTACCTTTGTTGATTGATCAACACCAGAATGAATACCAGAATAAGCAAACTTCTTGAACTCCAGATACATCTGGAATATGTCAGGCGCGTGGTAAATGAACTGGCTGCGGAGGCTATCGTAGAAGAGGAAAGAATAAAGAAGGAAGAGGGGGAGAGAAGACAGAGGGAAGAGGAGGAAAAGAAAATAGGAGAGAGGATGGCTTACAAGATACCAGAGACAGAGGATTGGGGTGATGAAGCCAATCATCCTCCCTCTGCGCTCCCAGCCAAACGAGTCAACTGGAAAGACTGGAGTAGAAGATGCGTGTGTGGCGCCAGGCCAGGAAGGTGCCATCATTAGATAGGTGCATCTGGAGTTCAAAAAAAAACAACAGCCCTTTTCAGGGCTACCCAATACTCTAGGAAAGAAATAACTATTAATTTGCCAATGTGTGTAGGTAGAGTAGTGTGAATATAAACACTAACTCTTTATTAATAGTGTGAGTGTATGTGTTTGTGTGTTTGTGTTTGTAAGGGCTTGCGTAAGTTTGTGTGAATAGTAGATTATGGGTTTTTTATTGTTTCTTTGCGTATGTGGAGAGTATAGTTTGGGGTTTTATTATATGAAATGAGAAAAGTGGGGGATGTTTTCCTTCACGTCCGCGCGTTGTTCGGTCATGATCTAGGTAAGATCAATTTTATGTTTTAGGGGGATGTTTTCCATCACGTCCGCGCTTTCACTATAAGAACCCACAGTGTTCGTCGTTCGCACGATTCTACGGAAAGAAAATGGTAGCTGTATCTGACCTGTTCAACGACTTGAGACACTGTTATTTTTGGATAGCAGATGGAGTATATGTTGTAGAAAGAGTAGAAAAGGAATGGAAATATCCAGTTACAAGGGATTTTGTGACCAGACAAGTGAGGAGTCTGAAACTAGCTATGGATCTCCTTGACGGTATGTTAGAAGAAGAAGTGAAGAAAATAAGAGGATTCATTAACCCTCCCTATGTAAGAGTAGGTAGCTTGAAGGAAGCTCTGGATAATACAACATTAGTAAGATGCTTCCTACAAGATATCTTAGTTTGGACTGAGTGGTCTTTTGTGAAATGGGGTGTTGACCAACTTATAAAAGCCGAGGTACTTATGAAACGAGTGCTGACCCAAGAAGTAGAGAACATAAAGGAAAGGTGGACTAAAGAAAGAAAGGAAGAACAGAATAAGAAGAAGAAATTAGAATTCGACCAACTGAATAACAACTGGATGAAAATACAGGCCAAGTTCCGAGCCATGGGTCACCCGGACTGGATACCAGAAAGAGAAAAGAAAAAGAAGAAAGGAATGATGGACAAAATAAGGGGATGGTGGAAAAAGTTAAGAAGTTAAAAGAAGAAGAAAAAACCCAAAGGCCCTTTTTAGGGCCCCCATATTTCTCGAAAAGAGATAGCCTTTCAATTGCCTACCCCTTTTTTTAAATTTAAATTTAAATTTAAATTTAAAAAACTTTTTAAAAAAAAAAAATCCCATGTTCAATTCCCCTTGAGGCTAGAGTGACCCAAGACTTTTTCCCATGTTAAATTCCCCTTGAGGCTAGAGTGTCCCACGATTTTTCTCCATGTTAATTTCCATTGAGGCTAGAGTGTCCCAGGGGTCTCTGTAATGCTAATTCCCATTGAGGCTAGGGTATCCCACTTAACTACTAACGTGTGCAGACAAGCAGGACAATGTAATCTTTCTTGTCCTTCGCTCAGACAGGGTGGAGAGGCCAAACATCCTGGGCATTTCCATCCGCAATGTTTGTGTTGCTCTCGATTGTTATAGCCATAGTCACATTTCTCACAGTAATAACTGTATCCCAGGAATCCAGTGATAGTGGTAATGGTATCGAAATGGTCATCATGATAATAGACATAAATGTATTTTCCGTCCTTAAAGTCTTTCCCTCGAAACAACAGAGGTCCGCGCATTTCTTGAGGGTGCACTTTCAAGGTGTAGAGTGGAGCTAGGACATCTTGCAATTTCTGCATCTCAGGAATGCCACAGGGTGTATCTTTGGACAGTCCGGCTTGTTGTAACAGGAGTTCTGCTTCGTTTCGTTGTTTGGCTCGGTCGGATCGTTGAATAGTTTTCCAGGCTCTTTTCCATTCTACCGTGTCGTTCTTGTTGGCATAGGTTCGTCCCACAACGATGGCTCAGGCTAAACACATCTGGTCTTGAGAATTGTGAATTTGGACGAGACTCTTTTTGGTGTTGCGAAGGTCGTTCACCAATAACACCTTATTGCGTTGTCCGGTCCCTTGAGGAGGAGAGACGTGGGCCATTTTCAATGTGGCTTTACCATCGGTGATGTCAAACTGGTCATTAGATTGTTGTACGTGTTGAATCTTGTCCATGACTTTGGAAGGGGTTAGTTCTGCGGGTCTGCTAAACTCGATCCAAACAGGGGATTTCAAGCTGTCGTGATCTATGGATAGTGTCAAGCGATCGTCTTCTTTGGGTTGGCTTGAGTACGGTGAGCAAAGAATCCCACATCTCAGTGATAAACCCTTCTGCTTTCTCCAATGGTACGTCGGACTTGAAATCTTTAAACTTCACTGTGTAGGTGTAAGCCGTGGTTCCAACTTTTCTAGAGGAGCGCTTTTCCGTCTCTCGAATGGAATAGTACTTTTCAGGGTTGACTAAGGGTGGTGAACTTTGTTTAGAGGGTTCGGATTCTGGTTCACTCATGTCCTCTTCAAAATCACTGGCATGAATTTGTGCCAAGACTTCAGCTCTGGTACGAGGCGATAGATCACGTTTCTGCCTCTTACTTTCTTCTTCTTTCTTCTCGAATGAATAGGATCGTTTCATCTTGAGTGCAAAGCGTCAAATGACTCAAGTTTAAACACCATAGACTAATTTATAGTCATGGCAAACCAGCGTATATAAAAGGGTGTGTGTCTTGTCCTTTCACTATTCATTTCACTCTCAAACCGAGCACAACGATGGAAGAGACTACCCAGATGGAACGTTTCATCAGAGCTTTGCGAGGGGTCATTAGAAAATTCTCTTCAGACCAGCCGACGAACTACTCTCCTTCCTTTCGAGATAAAAGTCAAGATACTTGCTATATCTGTCAGAAGAAAGGGCATTGGTCTTCAGAGTGTCCAGACCGTCAAAAAAGAACAAAAACAGGGGCTAGAAAAGACAAAAGTCAAGATACCTGTTATTATTGTCAAGAAAAAGGACATTGGTCTCCAGATTGCCCGAAAAAGAAACAAGAGGAGTCGGAAGAAAGGAGGGATTCTTCAGAAGAAGAGAGAGATTCTTCAGAGGAAGAAAGCAGCCAGGTGAAGAAAAAGAAACAGGAGAAGAAAAGAAGAAGGGAAGAAAGTGAGGAGGAAGAGGAGGAAAAAACTGTGACGGTGAAGAAATTGAAAAAAAAAGAGAGAGTAAAATAAAGAAACAGAAGAAGTGAATATAATTTATAAAGTGTTCTGTTGTGAATTGTGAATTGGATTGTAACTATGGAGAAAAGAATGCATTAATTATATAAGGTAAGTGTCTTTGAGTTTTGATTTTAAATAAGAAGCTACACTCACGCACTCATACATAGACATGTACTATAAGGGTAAAATGGTTTGGTTTTTTTTGTGATTTTTGAGTTATTGGCAAATTGAAAGGCTATCTCTTTTCGAGAGAAGTGGGTGGCCCTGAAAAGGGCCTTTTTTGGTGTAGGGGTGAGTTTAAGCAATCAACTTTATCTGCCTTAAGCCTTTGCCACGGCCGAGGCCTACTTCTGATGATGATGATTGGGTTGAAATCACTAAGGGTGGTACGATAGGCTTAGTCACAGGGTTGGCGTGTTTAGCTCGGGAAGGTCGTATTCTCTTCGGTCGTGATAAAGAAGTCTGATACATTTGTTTCAGACTTCTTAACTCCGCTAAAATGTCCAACAGTACCGCGGCCGTTTGATTTTCACCCTCTTGTTTCTTTGCTGCTACTTCTTCTTCTTGTTGTTTTTTTCTTACCTCTTCTTGTTGCTGTTGCTGTTGCTGTAGGAGAAAAGCTTGTTCCGCTTCCTTTTGTCGTTGCATAAATTTCTCCAATTCTTCTTTCTGTCTCTGTCTAAAATTCTCCACTTGCAGTAATGAAGAATGAGACGAAGGTTCCGGAACAAATTCTTGCGAGGTAAGAAAATCCACAAAATCCCAATGTACCTCTTCTGAAAGTAAGTCCGGGTTCCCTTGGGCGGTCTCCACTGCTGGTGCACCCCAGTGAATCGTTTTCTGAGTTTCCGTCATGTTGAATCACTGTCTCGCATCGATTGACTGCACACAGGCGCTAGCGAATCTATATAGACCACGTGACGTCACAGACTGCTCTCTTCGGATTGGATGCGGGCTGACTGAATTTTGTCACGCGTGTTTGGATTGGCGAATGAACTCAATCCGTTTCAATCCTTCCTCTCCCTATAAATAAGCGCAGTTCAGTGCAATCACTCACCTGTTCTCGGAGCCTCAAGATGTGGACCGACGTTCAATCTTCCACCCTTGTGTCAACAATGATATTCAGGACGGACATACCCATGTATGTCCGATCCAAGTGGACTGTTGTCGATAGGACAGATACTAGTCTATGGATGAGAAGAGTTTACATAGAAAGACAAGGATGCCTCAAGAGGGTACTTGTGTATGGACCTGCAGTTAGAAGAAGTTTAAGAAGAAGATGTGACAGATGCCGTCTATGTTGATATTAACATAAAACCAAAGGCCCTTTTCAGGGCCACCCACATATCTCGAAAAGAGACTAACTTTCCATTGCCTACCCCTTTTTTAATCTTTTTTTTTTAAAAAATCCCATGTTCAATTCCCCTTGTCCCTAAAGTAGTTTTTTTTTTTTTTTTTTTTCTAACATGTTCAATTCCCCTTTGTCCCTAGACAAACCCAAACTCTATTCCCATGTTCAATTCCCCTTGTCTCTAGACAGACCCAAACTCTATTCCCCATGTTCAATTGCCTTTGTCCCTAGAATCGATATTTTTTTCCATTGTTCGAATGCCTTTGTCGCTAGAATGGATATTTCCTTTTTTTTTTCCTTTCTTCAATGTTAAATTCCATTGTGGCTAATCTTACCCAGGGTTTTTTGCCCATGCTAAATTTCCATTGTCGCTAATCTTACCCAGGGTGGTTAATGTTAAATTTCCATTGTCGCTAATCTTACCCAGGGGGTGTTTTTGATGCTAATTCCCATTGTCGCTAATCTCACCCCATTCACTACTGATATCAGACGATAGATAGATAGATAGATAGATAGATAGATAGATAGATAGATAGATAGATAGAGAGAGAGAGAGAGATAGATAGATATGTGTGTGTATGATATGATATGATTTGATATTGTATGTAACTCTATACAAAAGTGAAAATAAATGACATACCTGTAGGTCTAAAATGTTTGACTCGAAAACGATTCATGCGATGTGGCGGTCGAAACTGGCGACGTGTCGTTCGAAACGAATGTCTCGACTGTAGGGATGGGACATTTCCTGTGTATAAGGAAATACAAAATTTCCATTGAAAATAGGAACAAAAGTAGCAAGCAAAAATATATACTCTTCTATTATGTATATGAAGTGTAATTTGACAATAGTTACCTAGAGAAGAACTTGGTTTTGTGTCATCCAGAAAAGATGCTGAGTAATTCAAATTCCTAGTTGTCTCGCCTTGAGTCTCTGGCTTCGTCACAACCATGGACGTTAGGGGAGTAACAAATTTGTACTGAAACAGATATATATATTTATATATATATATATATATATATATATATATATATATATATATATATATATATATACTTACAACGACCGATAAGTATACAGTGATGCATGCATACAGGTTAAGTGATAAACTGATAAATTATTGTATTGATTGATTGATTTCCACTGTAAAAAAATACTGAGTTTTTTATCTTTGGTCTTAAGTCGCGAAATTCACCCCCACCCCCACCCCAATATACGTATCAGACCATGTTACTATTAAATAGTCTGATATTTACGGAGAACAAGGTCAATTTATCATGGCATGCAAATTCTAAAGCCATGTGATTTCAGTTCTTGCTTGTGTTTTGGAAAGAGGAACGAACTCTTTTTTATATACGACAACCTGGCATTATTCCTTTCATACACAATAAGAATGCATTGAGCAAACATCAGTGATGTTAGAGACCCCAACCCACAATCACTCCAGGCTTCCACTCCTGCCTCTCATCCTTAGGCAAAGGTCTGGGACTTAAATCATAAAATCAACTGCATAAATGTATTATGTTTTGTGCTAGTACAAGCAATCAGTCGTGTCCGGTAAGGTAAAGCGATAACTAAGTATGTAAAGACGTCTTCGTTAGTTAAAAGTTGTTTCTGTGTGTGTGTGTCTGTATCGAGCAACAAGTCTCTACAGCTTAGCAGTTCTATTTTTAAACAACGTCATGGTCTTTTTGGGAACGTGTCTGTATGTAAACCAGTTAATGATGTTCTTGGGAAGGGGTCTATTTTTAACCCACTTTATGCTGTTATTGGAAACGGGTTTATTTTTAGACCACTTAATGATGCTATTGGAAACTGGTTTATTTTTAAACCACTTTATGCTGTTATTGGGAGAGGGTCTATTTGTAAACCACTTTATGCTGTTATTAGAAGCGGGTCTATTTTTAAACCACTTTATGCTGTTATTAGAAGCGGGTCTATTTGTAAACCACTTTATGATGCTATTGGGAGCTGGGAAAAATAGAAGACTATTCCAGAGCTACCCAGCATGTTTGCTGGTAAACTTTGTACTGGAAGATCAGACAAGAGTCTACATTGATCTTTGTATCTATAGTATCAAGCAAACGACCGTATGTCCAGGTCTTTCGGCACATATTTTACCGACTGATCAAATGAGAGAGTAAATGCTCAACCTCTGTCTATATTGTCTACCGTAGACTCAGATCTCTCAAAACATATTCAACTGGCAGATCAGGTCTACGCTGATCCACCGATCTATAATTTTGGACGCGTAGGCACAGTCCTCCCGGTACATATTGTACTTGCAATTTAGGGTTTGCGATGATCCTTCTATCTATAATTTCCAGCGTAGATTAAGATCTGATAGAACATATTCTATTTATGAATCAATTCATAGATTATACACTGATCCTTCTATCTACAATTTTCAGTTATATGCGAGTAATGTACTAACACAAACTGTACTTGAATACAATAACTCACCTTCAAGGATAGTGCCAAAGCTGACGCTTTAAGAGATTCTTTCTCAGCAGCATCGTCAGCTTCATTCAGTTTTTCCACAATCTGCTTGATGGTTAAATACGCCCACATATTTTCGGTGATTTTTTCAATGGAAGCCAGAGTCGTCATATTTGTAAAGTCTCCAAACTCCATAACAGCAGTATTAATGATTAGGACGGTACTGCCCTCTATGCTGTTACCGATAACTTGTAAGGGGACGGTTTTTGTTTCCTCTTCCGCCATTTTTCCTGCCACAACCATCTCTGAGCCATCGAAGTAACGTTTGAACTGGCTTTTCGTAACAGTGGCGTTATCAACAGATCCTTCTAGATACTGGAATACTAAATCAGTCATAAGAGCGGCCGATATTTCGTCGTAAAACCCAGATATTTGTAATTCAGCATCCGATGCTTCGTAAATTTTTCGTGCGACTCCGTAGTTTTGTGAAGATATAGTTTTCAGAAGATTATAATCAGCGTCTTCACCAAAGGCAAGAGTAAAAATTGGAATGACTCCCCTTTTGTTTTCGACTTCAATATTTTCCAAAATTATATCGGACTTAACTTCACCCACCGTTGCATCCCCGTCCGTGAGAAAGACAATCATCGAATTTCGGAACTCAGATTTTTCTAACGTAAATAAATGCTTGATGCCATCCAGCAAGGCCTTGTTGATGTTAGTGCCTGAAAATATAGACATATATACATTTGTTATGTGTAATGTCCATCCGAATCCGAACCGTATAAAGGCAGATGTGTCGGCGCATAATGGCACTGTAAATCAGGGTATACATAGTATGTTCTATTTATTAAATCACGTGAACGCATAGAACCAGAACTGCCGGTGCATTATGAGTAGACAGATTTGGGTCTACACTCTTCGTGAATGGATACGATGTAAGTAGTGGTCAATTTGGTAAATAAACCCACAAAAAGTTGTTGCATTGGTGAACAAAAAGGAGATAATTATTGTTTCAAACACGCCATGGTACTGCTACGTCATCTATGGCATTCGCCGAATCGAAATCCGTTATTTGCTTATTAAAGTAGGTGACAGATTTTTTATCCCTTAAGGGCTTTAGCTATCATAGTATGAAAATCCTTCTTAACCGCCATTTTTATTGTAGAACTAACTATATACATGTGTTAACATGTTAAAATTTATTCCGAAGAGGTTTCCACGAACAATTTGAAAACAAATTCCAAGATACCTAAATTTTAGAATTGTATGGCCAGACGAAGGATAAGATTCGAGTAAACCTAATATTTCCATCAACAGGAAGACATGGGAGGAAGTGTTTCGCCCAGTTTAGTCTGTAAGGATATTTATAATGTTAATGTACAATTCGCTCGCTACTCTAATAATTGTGGGTCCCGAGTGGCCGAGTGGCCTAAATCGCTTTCCGTTACGGATCACTGCCATCTCACCTCTGTCTGCATGGGTTCGAGTCTCGGATTCGGCTAATGTGGATATGTGAGAAAGCTTGCCAGGAGCTTCTCGTGGGTCGGTGGTTCTTTCCGAGGATTTCCCGGGTTCTTCCTCAACCATTTATACTGGCCGCCATGTATAGCCTATCGTGTGCTGAAAAATGGCGTTAAACTACAGCAACAACACTTCTAATAATTATCTCCCTTTATGGCATAAGGGTGGTAGAACGGTCCCAATGGGTTATTCTGCTTGCCATAGAAGGCGACTAATATATAAATATTTGGCTCTCGGACTTTGTACTTTAAGGATATTAAACTGGTCACTTTGATATCCCTTGTATCCCTTTTAGGAGATTCTAGAAGTAGGGAAAATACTTCCCCCAGGCCAGTTACGATTCCTTAACTCTTGGCGGGAAAATTTGTTTACGTTTTCCTGCCGGTTTATGTATTTGGGAGCAGTTCCACCAAGACAGCCCGGGCTCCACTCTTAAGGCGTCATTTTGTAAAATAAATAATACTGAGCCTAAATATCAGGTCACAAGAAATAACATTTTTTGCCCACCTTACATAGGTATATACATCGAGCAGCCCACCCGGCTGTCTTTGGTATTTGCAGAGTTTGGCAAACTCTCTTTTTGGCAACGAGAACGCCATATCAGTTGGCGAGTTCTATCCCGCTTTAAAATGACTGCTAATAAGCTAATCTTTTTTTCTTTGCAGATGCCACATTGACTTAGCGTAACGGCGACTTAATGATACCTTAAAAAAAGCCATTGGAATTAACTTTGTATTGTATGCAAGGCCACTGATGAAATATCTGCTGCCAAGCTTATTCACGTTCTCATAAAGGCGTAACCAAAGTATTAGCATTTGCCACTGGCGGATTTACTCAACGAGTTGACTGATAAGTGATACGTTACGCTTTACAAGCGCAATCCAAGCGGCGGAAAAACTACTTCGGAAGCCCAAAAGTACTCGAAGGCTATCAACCCTTGTTATGTTTTTTTTTTAATTTTGTTGTCTTTTGAACATTTACAAATCACAGGCAGATCTGCAGTAAAGTTGTCTTACATTCTGGGTTTCTACGCGGCAAAACTGAGTTGCACGGCGCCTGTTGCGTCGATAGAACGTTCTGATTACATCACAAATACAAAGCCGCCAAAGACTGATGCGAAACCATAGCGTGTGTGGTTTGCGGCGTTGGGCTTTACTTCTTCGCTAGTTTCTCGTTCTTGCTGTTGAAGCTGCCGGTTCGCGAAGCAAAACTTTTACTGAACGTTTCGTTTGTTGGTGGAACGGCTGCTGTAAATGGACATTAAATAGACTGGATGTGTTGACCTCCTGAGGGAAATATGTGCATCGGATGTATTGAAGTTAACCTCGCGCGAATTTTGGGTTCCATTGTTTTCCTCAGCATTGGATTTATCTGCGATTTTGGCGGCTTCGCCTCGATGTTGAGCTCGCACTATGAGCGTCAGAGCCTAGATCGGCCATTGGCGACTCGTAATAAAATGATCACGTTATTTCCTTTGCGCTCACTCTTTTCGGAGGATGTGTAATTTTGTAAATTTTCATGATGAGATAAACTCTTCGTTTGCGGAGTAGTGGCTACGGTTGGTGATGCAGTTCCTTTTAGAGTCCACAAAAACTGATATTAATGCAAGTTTTCCTCCTTTATTTGAAGTCGCTTGCAAACGTAGCTGCCGATCATTGAAATTATGGCAGCAGCGACTGAGGCTAGTTCGACCACAAAGGCAATAGGAGCGGAAACACATTGTGTTGGGCAGACTAACGCCTGTGACGCTTGCCCAATTCGCATGGGCTTTTGAAGACATGTCAATTCCGCCAGTTCTTTTAGGCCCTTTCTGTTTTTTACAGCTCTCGGCGTTCTTCGGCTTCTTTTTGCAAAATTGTTTCAACTTGAAAACTTTTGTGCAGATGAATTTCTTGCGTACGCGTTTGATCTGCTGTTTGTAGTCGCGATTTTTTTTTCTCCAGTTTCCTCGTCATCTGTTCTGTTGATCAGACTGGTCGATCATGTTAACGATCCAACTGCAGGAAATGGATAGTGACTTAAACACGTGCATGTGGACGGCTTTGGCGTATAAAATGACATCGCCAGAGCCTGGTTTAACCCCATAGTCCACAGTGCACCAAAGAGCGATAGGGAACCAATCTCCGTTCCGCGTATAAATTGTCATTGCCAGACGGTTGAACACTGCAGACATCCGTAGGTCAAAAGGTGACAGGGCCTAAAGCTCCATTTGGCATCTGTCTCAGAGAAGAGCCTTTTGATTGCAACTACGAGCTATTAAGGTGAAGGGAAACACTAATCGTCCAGGGCCATTATAAACCCAAGATCCTCGAACATGCTGTAAATGGCAGTATCGAACTAAGCATTAATCGCGGCATCGTGTTTGTCGGACCAGCTCATCATGGTACCACTTTCATTTATCATTCTTTTTAGTAAGGATACCTCAGCGTTGAAACCGCTTCTTGCCATAAGCTCTGACTGAGCTTAGTTCAATAGCAATTTGGATGCAATTGTCGCGGCTAAGGCCGTTGTTCCTTCAGTTGCAATAGTGCGGACAACAACGGTATTGATTGTGGCTGGATGCGAAATTCAGGTTTTCCGGTAATTGTGTAGCAGTCTTTGTTGACGCTGGTTTTCATGACAGCATTTTATATGCGTTTGACATGGGTACCGGTTGTGATACCAGTCCAGACTGTTGCGCTGATAATTTGTAATTGAATGCGAAGGACAGCAGTAGCTCATTCGTTTTGTTCTTAGCTAAGCTCGAGATTAATTTTGGTTTCCCAAAAGGTAAAATTCTGGCGTTTCTAGTCTTAAACGCTGAGCGTTTGCTGGATTAAGGACCCATCTCCTATGTGCCGCCCGAACTACTTTGGTCGCACGCGTACATCTGTCCAAATCACTCGAAACCAAGGGGTTGTGTGTATTTCATCTAGGTGAATGAACAGGTGCATATCGGGCACCGGACTCGGTGGGTCCTCAAATATCTTTGGTAAATCCTGAGTGAAACAACAACACCAGTACGATGCTTGACGGAGTCAACCTACGTGTACAGCTTGCCCATGATTAATTCGACGTGCTGCCTATGTCGGTAATCAGCATGAAAACCCGTTTTGTTCTGTCGTTGTACAGCAATAAAAGGCCTGAAGTGCTCGACCTTGTTACCATTTCGACTGAATGGAGTTTGTAGGAGCCGCATTGCAGAGAGACAAGATATCAAGAAAGTGGTATCATATCAGCCTAAACAGGTAAACAACAGTTGCCTAGGTTATCCGATAGGTTGTACCATCCATCACAGTAGGAAGATTCACGCAGCTCTACCCCATTTAGAACAAATGTATTTAAAATAACCGTGCCATCTAAAGCTTCTCTTAGTGCCACAATTACCTCGACCATGTCATTGCATGCATATTCAAATGGGAAGCCAAGGAGGAAAATCTTCAACCGCGGACACGCCATTAACTGAGTTTAAGTCCGGAACATTTTGAAGAGGAAATTAAAAAACTTTAGGCGAATACGAGGGCCAAAAATCTGACGCTTCCAAACAAAGAACCTCTTTCCCATCTTGCTCTACAATAAATTGCCAATAAAGTCAGTCGACCTCAGAAGCTGTACCATAGCACAAAAGGGCTAAGCAGTCGAAGAACACTAAGATTAACGTCAGCAGTGAACTTTTACGACTTTACGACCGAGTATGATCTGCCTGGTGACGCAAAGATAATGGGATTATATTCGAAGATCGTCTCCGTTGAAGAGGACGGACGGAATGATGATCACGGTAAGCAAATGAGGTTCTGACACTACCAGGCGAACTTTGTTCTTTGGTGCACGACAACTGGATGCAACGTGCATTTGACAAGATCAAACCATCGCCCAAACTGTTTAGGAATTTCATGTATTGTACCTGAGGTTTGCGCGAAACCTGCAGTTCGAACGAGAACCCGATCAATATGGAGTCATGCATGCTCATTTGGAACAACGTTAACTTCAGCAGGGCAACAGACTGGCACAACACCAAGATAAGGAAAAACGCACTCGGCCCGTTCTTTTACGTTGCAGCATACTCTTCGTTGCGGCGAAACGTAACGCATCGACGTTATAAGTGAAAATGCTAGAATTTCTTACTTTTACCAATACAACCAAACGCCCAAAAGTTTCTTCCAGACGTCGTTTATCCTTAGGACCTTGGCAGGTTTCACATGACCAGGCCTGGTGAACAAAGTTATGCAAGGTTTTTATTTTGTATTTATCATCCTGGGATAGAAATTGCAACTTTTGTGCTCTGTCGTCATTCGAAAAATGCATTGACCGCGCAAAAGCAGTTTTAGCTAACATGCATATAGGCCCGTGGGTGGCCGTTAACAGACCCGTGGATGGATGAACCAGAACTGCTTCCCAGATACGAGAAAATATTTGGTTGCAAGCAAAGCAAGCTGGACTATGGAGTTACGCAGTCTAAGAAGGAGCTAAACTTTGGTAGCCTCCATGGTTACAATAATAACATACTGTTCGATCGTGAGGATAATTATCTAGGAAACAACGAACACGCAAACTCACAATCTTCTGTTGTCACTCCGACGCAGCTAGCAAAGGCACCAGGCGCGCCTTCAGCCGTTATACCGACGTCTGTCACACCAGAGGCGCTAATTTCAGCCAATGGAAAGTCCGGCAAGAATTTTTGTGACTATCTTACGGCACGACTCTTAGCTTGAGCAGCAGAGAGGGTGAACAGACCATAGAATTCCGACAAAACAAATAAAACAAACAAATAAATCATCTCGTAGAAAGGTCAAGATTTTACAAATGAACTTTTCCTTGAGATGTTTTATTTCTGTAATGACCGATTGTACTAATAAAACCTCAGTTTGAAATAGTAGCTAAAAAATAAAGTACTCTACGTGTTTATTTATTTCTTGTTTATTTTTTTGACGACCAACGTTGGTAGGTACCCTCTCTGCTGCTCCTCTTCTGCTGATATTAATTAAATTATTAGGTTATAATAAAATGATACATCCAGAATCTCATACTGCAAGAACAGCTCGAGAACGATTAGAAGCAATTAAAAAATTTCTTCCTGTCAAAGACTCATTTAGAAAAAATCTACAAGCGCAGCAAGAAGCAAAATTTGAGTTTGAAGAAGGAACTAAAAAACTATTTAAACCCGTCACTGCAGCTACTGAACAAGTTACAACTGTCATCAAAGAAGATCTTCTTCCGGTATCAGAAAAAATAGCAAGAAGAACTAAACAGGCAAAGAAGATTTTACGAGACCTTCCAACTGACATAGCTGCAGCTCAACCTCCACCTGTTGGTGAGGAAATACTTGAAGGTATTGGAGAACTTCGTACTGAAGTCGCCGATGTGAGAAAAAAACTTGCATCTAAATCCAAACCAGCAGGAGAAAACGTAGAATTAATTGCAAAATTTAACGAAGGAGTTGTTGAGGAAATTAGAAATATTGAAAGAGAGAAATTACCTGAGATGATATTAGATAATATATCTAATAAATCTAGTATTTTAAAACCCGGTCATGAAAAAACAAATGATGATAATTTCATTAAATGGATATATCGCGTATATTACAACAAAAAACAAGCTAGAGGTCTAGAATACGAAAGTCTTGATAGAGAAGTAAAAAGACTTTATAGAGAGAGACTGAAACAACTAGAACAAGAAGAATTCTCCCAGTATCAGCTTCCTCCACCTCTGCAACAAATAGAACAACAACAATCTTCTTCGCCACAGCAAAGGTTGAGGTCGGAACTTAAAAGGACTAAAGAGTCACTTAAAAAAACATCCTCCTCGAAGAAAATTCCTTCACCTTTACGTAAAATTTCTGCACCGAAAATGACATTTACACCGACAGATTCACCATCTGGATCACCCTCGCCCACCACTGAAGTACTTACTCCGGTAATGCAACCACCAGTATTTAAAACACCTCAAGATGAACCTAAAACAGGACGTGGTTTATGTCCTGATAATATCATCAATGACGTGTCACGGTTAGAAGTTCTCATAGGAGGAAAACGAGCTGAAAATAATTCACCAGAAATAACCAATGAAGCAGCTGATATTTGTCGGCGACTATTTCAAGGTGGTATCATGGATATCGGCGTTTACCGAGAACTTATTGATGAGCTCGTTGATGAGTAGTTGTTAGATAAATGGTAAATAAAATAAGATGATTGTGCATGATAATCATCGTAAACCCACACAGGTCAGGGCGGTAAACTCACGATTACCAATCTATAGTGTTATTTACGGAAATGGACTTGGTGATGTCATTCGGGGATTATTCACGAGGATAGCTCCCAAAGTAGCACCTGTAGCAAAACAATTATCGATGAAGGCTATTGATATTGTTCGTGATAAAGCTCCTGGTGCAATTCTCAATGTTGCTGGTAAGGCGTTCTCGGCGATCAAGGAAAGACTAGCACGATTATTGCGACGAAAACAACAACCACCGGTGAAACTGGCAAGTACTGAGGTGATGCCCGCAGACGTAAGTAAAATAATAAATCAGGCTGCAAATCAAAAACTAGCGGCGATATCTGAAGAAGCAGAAAAAAATATAACAGCAAATTTAATAGCAGGAAGTGGTCTTCGTCGACGATGATCATCATTTGGAAAAATGGTAACTATAATAAAAATGTTCAGGCGCGAATCAGACCCAGCATTTGATATGGAGGCACCTGTCCTTAAGTACGAGTCGGTACGTGATTATCAATTTTATTCCTATGACGCAAGACTACCAAATCAGCGAGGGAGAATCGAATTACAGGTTCATGATACAAGTAGATATTTCTTGCCCGCTGAAGCGTTTATTGAAGTAGAAGGTAGACTTGTAACGGATGTTGTAGCTAATACGCCATATGCTGCTAATTTACGTGTTGGTTTTGTCAACAACGGGATTATGGCATTATTTAGTGGCGCCACATACATGATTGATGGAAAAAATATTGAATCAATTCAGAATGATGTCGACGTTGCTACAACAATAATTGGTCTGGCGAGATATTCTGACGACTTTACAAGATCAGCTGGTCCAACAATGATGTTTGCCAAGGATATTACTGACAACGCTGATCATATCAGGTATGCTAAAATACGGACACCACAAAATACTGCATCTGATCCACAACCGGTTGCTGATGGTCCTGAATACGCAGCCAGACCAGCTGCTGCTTTTGATATTGTAAAAGGTGATAGCACGACTTTCAACTTGGGATTTGTAACACGCCAAGCAGCGCTGTCGGGAGATGATAGAAATTTTTCGTGTGCAATTCCATTATCTCACATCTTTGGATTTTGCAGAAATGTTAGAAAAGTCATCTTTGGAGCTAAACACACAATTGTGCTCGTAAGAAAAGGTGATGATAATGATGCAATCTGGCGAGGTGCTGGTGTTGTTGCTGCTGGTAAAGTAAATATATCAAAACTTTCATTGTGGATGCCAGTAATGACTCCATCTATTACTGAGGAACAAAAATTACTATCTTTTATGGATCAAGGAGGTAAATCATTGCTATCATGGTTAACAGTAACCACAGATGCTGCTCAAAGCAATATTAATGGTTTATTTACATGGCATATAGCATCACAACAGGGTGTTTCTGCACCACGACATATTTTTATTGCATTGCAAAATATTAACCGGATAAATGATCAAGAACAATCACATATGATATTTGATAACCTTGGAGTTAGTGAAGTATCCTTACGGATAAATGGACATCAAGAACCATCCGAGGATATACAACTAAATTATGCACAAAATCATGTAGCGCGCGCATATCATCGTTTAATGTCGTTCATGGGACGTGATCAAAATATAGATACTGGTTTGCAAATATCACAATTAGATTTTACAGGTCTATATCCGATTTATTATTTTTCACTAGAACATCTTGATTTATCCAAACAATCTGTTGTTGATATACACTTTCGAGCTCATGTTACTAACCCACCAGCTGGTGGTGCCTTTTACAGAGCGATCGCGGTCATACTTAGCGACAAGGCCATGTTACTTGAAGGTGGCAGTGGTCGAATGAGGGTCGTTGATGCACCGGTGGAAAATCTTTAATCGTGTTATTTAGAAAAATATTATTTATATAAAAATGTCGTATAGTCATGTTAATGTTACTCTGACCCCGGGTCAGGTAAAAAAGCTTCAATCAAAAACCGCCAACAAATGCGGAACTAAAATATCACTAAAACGAGATCATATTAGTGGTGGTCCAAACAAATTATCGTTGACAAATAATCAGATTAAACATTTCAATAAAGCCCTAGAATCAAAAACTGGAGTTCAATTTCATCTCTCCCCGAGCGCCATCAAAGACATGGTTAAAACGGGTGGTATATTCCCACTACTTGCGGCCATTCCGGCATTAATAGCTGCAGCTGCGCCAGCCGTAGCAAAAGCAGCCGCGTTAGGTGCTGTTGGAACAGCTGCTGGAATGGCACTAAAGAAAGCAACAGGGCAAGGATACAAAAAAAAGGGACGCGGTCTAAGATTACCGGGATCTCGTTGGGGGAGAGGCCTAAGGCTTCCAGGGTCATTTCGTTAGACGTTCCAGCATCAAATTTTGATTTACTTAATGCCGCTAAAAAATTAAAAATATCTGCCTTTAGAGGTGTTTTTATGCGAGATCAATTACCGAAACAACCAAACAAACTAGAAACAGGTATTATTAATCTTGACAAACGTTCCGGACCCGGTACTCATTGGGTATCATACGCGGTTGACCCGCGTGGAATTGTTTATTTTGATTCCTACGGGTTAGCTCCACCTGTTGAATTTATCAAGTATGTCGCACCACTCCACGCAACAACCAGAGGTTATAAAGTTTGGTATTCAACGCTACCCACACAAACAATGACAGATCCGCCAATATGCGGCCGTGAAGTAATTAATGTACTCGACGCTATATCAAAATCATCCAGGCCGCCACAACCGATATGTTGCGCGTAAAGCATTTTAAACAACGGATCTTATTATAATGGTTGACATTTACAGAAGATCTTCTTCACGCGTTAAGAAAAAGCCCGGCGACGTTGATCTGTCGAAGTATGCGACTAAGGATGACCTCGCTGATATCATGAACCTGGCTGGAGTTGACCCAGATGAAGTTGTTATTTTTCAAGATCGATATGGTAAACTAAAAACCAGCAATATCAAATGGAATGATATAGTCCGGCGAGTACTCGGTGCAGTTACGGATAATATTCCCGTGTTTACTGATAGCGGCAAAATCAGAGATTCAAGTATGTCACTTAAAACCATCAGAGATGAAATTGCAAAAAGTGTTGCTAATCGCGTGAGAAACACCGGTGACACAATGATGGGTGAACTTAGCATGAACGGGAACAAAATAGTAGTTTTAAAAGATCCAACATCTGACGAAGACGCAGCAACAAAAAAATACGTCGATGTCAACTATGGCACCGTAGACGGTAAATTATCCACGTTACGGGCCGAGTATGACGTTCACGCAGGAGCTTTTGGAAGATTTCGAAGAAATTTTCAAAAAATCGATGATACCATAGATAAATTCTTCGGTACTCCACGCGCCATTGACATGAAACTCACTGATATCAAAACTGACCTAGACACGATCAAACAAAAACAGCAAGACATCGTAGCGGGAATTCCTGAGATTGTCAGCAAAACCAATTTGATTAAAATTCCAGCTGGAATAACTCCCGGGCATATCACAAACATCGTATGCACGGTATCATCGGGATTTGCAACATGGTCGCAGCAAAATAATACTATCAAATATACCGCAACAGTCACTGGCGTGTACAGGCTGTCTGTGTTTAGTGCTGCAAAATTTGAAATATTTACAACGTTTCCATGGCGTCATTCCACCGACAGGTTTTCCGGGGTTGTATCTGTTGTATTAAATAGCGGAACCGAAGAAATATTTATTCTGGAAGCAGATGATAAGAAATTAACCGCAACATCCTTCTGGTGGTGTTTGGAATTTGTAGCTGAAACACCTCAATTGGTTACTGTATAAAAATATATATGGACGGTGCACAATACAGATACAATCAAGCGCGTGAATGGCAGGCTGCGCTAAAAGATCAAGTCGATCAATATACAGTAAAAGTAAAAAAATATCGACGACGATTGGTTATCGTTGATGTGATTGTTTATTCAGTATCCGCTGTTGTTGCTGGAACCGGTGTAATATTATCAGCGTTGACAACGATGGCACCAGTAGCTGTAACTATCTGTATTTCAGCAGCAACAACTATTGCAGGTGTGCTTGGTATCATCACAAAAAAAATATGTACTTGTACGAACGAAAAATTATCCGATTACAAAATAAAATTACATACAGCGACGGTAGCATACTCGAAATTATCCTCGTTGTTATCAGCAAGTCTCAGTGATGGAATTATATCTGATTTCGAATTTTCAATGATAACCAAAATATACGACGAAGGTATCGGTATTAAAGATACAAGTATCAATAATGACAGAATTACTCCAGCAGATCGTGACCAACACAACTCCGCCAAAGATAACGATGATCTCGGTAAGTTCAATTAATCCTGAATTTAGTGTTAATTTTCCTACTGCAATTCCAGTAAAAGAAATAGCACTAGCACAATTACGAGTATATTACAGCTGGCCAAATATCAGATCAAAATCATTTAATGGTACACCAGCAAATAATTCGCTCGTATTTACTAACAACAACAAACCCGATGGAACACCTGACTGGGTTGTTGTTGGTATACCAACTGGCAGTTACGAGATTGAAGAGATCAGTGAGGAATTTGCGCGTAGAATAAAATCAATAACGGGAAAAGAATCAAAAATATCAATTAATGTTCATGAACCCACCCTGTCCTCGACGATTGAAATAAACTCGCCTGATTATGCCGTTGATATTTATCAATCCACGATAAGATCCGTACTAGGTTGGCCTGAAATATCACCACCGATAACACCGATACCACCAGAGCCGAAAAAGTCTGATTATGTCACGGATAGACAATCATATCATGAAATTAATCCATCATACGGAGAAGAACTACGTATTTTAAAAAATAAATCGATGCTCAGCAGGTTTTTCGTTTTCAGTTATGATGAGTTATGGGCTTTTAACAATTCCGGGGAAAAAGCAAATAGTTTTAGTCTTCATCGGAGTGATATTATTAAATATTTTCAGGAAATCAATCAAGAATGTAAAAAACAACTAGATCAACTAAATCAATATTTTAACGAACATATTTTTGACATATCAGCGTCATCGCGTGAAAAAATCATCACGCGTGTGGAAATATTAAATCAGCTTATATCAGATATGGAATATTTTAATAACCGAATTGTTCAAGCGATGGTTAGTTTAGAATCATTTGAAGGATATGACGCAAAAAGATGGTTAGAAAAATATAAATTAACAGAAGCCGATGTACCAAATTTTAAATTTCCCGGGTATAGTGTAACCGAGTTAAGAAAATCTATCAATGATGTCATTGATGAGTTTTTTCCTAAAATACTCCATGCATGGAGAAAATTAATTCCACCAGCAGCTGTTCTTAGATATGATAATAATCCACATGGCGGTGGAAGACACGTATCTCCGGGGATCGTTAATATAACACCGACGGTCGCGGTCAATCTGGTTTGTGACGTAATCGATGGCAGCTATCAAATAGATCTCGGAAGATCAAATCAAGCTCAACAAGGATACATCCTGTACACGTTCACACCACAAGTTCCCCCTGGAAGTTTAATCGTGCAAGAACCAACTAATCCTGTGTATTTACGGTGTCACAATAATATGTTAACACGAATCAATTTTAAACTCACAGACCACCTTAATCGCTTAATTGACATACGTGAAGAAGAGCTTGTAATAAATCTGTATGTGAAATCTTAAGGATTTCTGTCTAAGGACTTCCGTCGTAAGACTTCCGTCGTAAGACTTTATCGTAGATCTTCATGTAATGGAGGGTTTTTACACGCGAGGATTTCTTAACAGTTAGAAGAACATTTGTAACAGAGATCAGAATCAAATTCGATCAACTTAAAAAAATAAATAAAAAAATATTTTATTATTACTGGCACAAATTTGTGTTTGGTACAAATTAATCGGCCCAGGCAACTAAAAAAGCTGGTCGATGAAAGTAAAATTAAAATTTCTATCACAAAAAAATAGAATTTATTAATTAGGATTTATTAATTTTCCTGATTTTTACTGAAATTGTACAAATTACTTGATTTTGACTACCAACTACCCCCTCAGAAACATAAAAATGCACGAATTACTTGATTTTGACTACCAACTACCCCCTCAGAAACATAAAAATGCACGAATTACTTGATTTTGACTACCAACTACCCCGTCAAAATCAAGAAAGTTCTAACCTTGTCAAATTGTTCCTAATAAATTTTATTTATTATAAATTAATTTTATTTATTAATAATATTATTTTTACTGAGGATTTTTTTTTTTTTACTAAAATACAACGAAATTGCTCAATTTTCCTGATTTTGACTACCAACTACCCCGTCAGAAATCAAGTAATTCGTGCATTTTTCTTTGATTTTGACTACCAACTACCCCGTCAGAATCAAGTAATTCGTGCATTTTTCTTGATTTTAGTAAAAAAAAAATAAATTAATTCAGTAAATAAATAAATTAATTCAGAAATAAATAATTTGTAAAATTAAGAAATTTGTACAATTTTATGTTTTTGATGGGGTAAATGGTAGTCAAATTAAGAAATTTGTACAATTTTATGTTTTTGATGGGGTAAATGGTACTCAAATTAAGAAATTTGTACAATTTTATGTTTTTGATGGGGTAAATGGTAGTCAAAATTAAGAAATTTGTACAAATTTGTTAAATTTCAGTAAAAAAAAACAAATTACTAACCCATCAAATTCAGAAATAATATTTCTGATCAAAGATCTCAGTCATCTTCAAAATTACTACTTTGGATCGTTTCACGATCTAACATTATTTTTCTTAATAGTCTTATACGGGTACTAATCGTTTTCTTTGCCTCATACTCGTGGGATAATAACGACTTAATTCTTTCTACGGCGGTAGAAAGAGGAACGAACTCCTTCACATGATCATCTTCTACGGTAGCTAGCGACTGAAACATTGCCGATTGAATCCATTTCATGAGCCTGTATTCAGATGATAGTGTGTGTCCCCATGGTTTTACGTTCTTGTAAAATCTCAAAGTCAGAAACTATTTTTTCAGGATTAAGTTCATCAGATATATTAATTCCATCTTTTTTTAATTTTTTAATAGCAACAATTACATCATTGATATTTTCATGGTTCATTTTATAATATATGAATCTTTAAAATAAAAAAAAATATCCCAGAACCCCTTCGAGTTCGTCGGGATGTTTCAAGGACAGCACAAACATATAACTTAATTAAGGTACGCTCAGCAAAAACCCACCCATAATAATTAATCCAGTGGGTGATACGAAAAATAGGTATCAACCACAAGTCAATATTGTGGTTGGGAATTTGCTGAGCGGGGGGGTTTTTGCGGTTCCCCCCACTATTATAAAAATCGCAATTATGCGTACACCACCGACAAATTGTCAGCCATGGGGGTTTGATCCTGGACCGCGAGCGTCACAGTCCAATACCATACTGATCGAGCTATCAAACATTGTTACGAACATATGTTTCGGAAGTTAATATATAGCTAGCTATATAGCTAAGGAACCAATATTTACACTAAACAGCGGTTTCTGAATAATAACAGTTTCTGTATTTATAACAGCGGTTTCTGAATAGTAACAGTTTCTGTATTTATAACAGTTTCTGAATAATAACAGTTTCTGTATTTATAACAGCGGTTTCTGAATAATAACAGTGTCTGTATTTATAACAGTTTCTGAATAATAGTTTCTGTATTTGTAGCGGTTTTCCTAAGCAGACTGAGAATCAATAACAACAGTTTCTGTATTTGTAGCGGTTTTCCTAAGCAGACTGAGAATCAATAATAACAGTGGCATGAACACACAACTGCAGGTCGATTACCATGACAACGGTTTCTGTTTCACACACAGCTTCCTACGGATCAATAACATTATCATGATCTCTCGTAATGTTGTATGATGGGGAAATATTTAAAAAACATAAATAATACTTCTACGAGTAATTAATTACGATGTAATTAATTACGATGTAATTAGTTAAACTGACTAATTACGATCATAAAAAACCAACCATCTACGAAGAAACCTATATATTACAAAGTAATCTCCCCTTATATAATCAAAAATTCAGTAGTGTATGGAGGACCTACTGTGACATAAATTAAAAAAATTAATTCAATGTGGTGATGATAGTTAATAATGTGGTGATGATAGTTAATAATGTGGTGATGATAGTTATTGATACTTAAAGATAATTTTCTGTTTATATTTTTTCGAAAAAGCTGTTTTATATATATTTTCTGCGACTTTTTGTACTGAATGCGAGTGAATATCAAAATATTTCGCAGCAGCACACATCGAACGAAACATAATTACTTTGCCAGTTTCTATGCTTGTGGAAATTACCGCCCTCTTTCCGATTGTCTTACATCTTCCTGTATTACCGCGTGTATTATTCTCGCTGTGAGAGATAGCTTGTAAATTGGATAAATTATTGTTTTGAGTATCCCCGTCAATATGATCAATAACAAGACCGTCATTGATCACTCCGAAGAAACATTCATACGTAAATCTATGACACAGATAATGTTTCTTTCCCCCCCCCCGCATGTGAACATTAGATAACCAACATTAGTAATATAACCAACTTGTCTCTTCAACTTGCAGTGTCTGATGATACCATTAATATTTGATTCATAGTTTGTTATGACAGGATGTGGGACAAATATATTTTGCTCCATTATAATAATATTATACGTTTAAATCATTGTTTGTCTGAAATCTTGATATATAATGCCTCACGGATTTTGTAGCGTTTTCACCGCTATTATTTTTTTTTGTCATAATATCTTTTAAGCTCTCTGAACCGTTTCCCGCCACACTTCCCACATAATTCTGTCTTTCCTCGCACTCCAATACCACACCGTAGACATGGTATTGGTCCTAGACTTCCTCGTCGTATGTTTTGTGAGTGCATCCAACAAAATTCCCTTCTACAGGATTTGTTGCATCGATTTACCGAGCCGATCATCAACCATCTGCATTGGGACATTGTATATATATATATAATTTTCTTTATTTAAATATTTGTTTTAATTATATGAACGAGTTTGAGAGATTATCCCAAACTAGGCCTGTTAAATATAAATTCAACCTTGACAGATTATCTTCTGACTTGCCAGTGCGAGATTTGGTTGATCCGAAAAATAAAAGTTTGATTTCGAAAATTCACGACGCCAAGAAAGAATTTTACACGGATGGTGCATCTCATACATGGTCAACGTTCAAGATTATACGCACTGACGGAGTCAAGGACGCTGTCAAGGACGCCACAATGAACGACAAGCGAGCGGCAACTATCATTAACTACATCGCTGAATACGAGGGCAATCAAAAAATATTTCTTCAGAGTAAAATTTATTGTATTAACAGAAACAGATAGTTGGATTATCCGTGACAAATATGATCCTGTCCTTGGCAATAATAAAACTATCATATTAAGTAAAAATTCCAGACCGGGTCTACTGACAGGTATTGACAAACCGTATTATGAGCGAGCATATCCTGTAACGGCGGTTATTTATGGAATCTATGAGATAAATAAAAAACCCAACGTTGATAAACTAGCGCCGATGAAATTTTCAAGGTTAAATTGTGTGGCTGAACGAGTAATAGAACACTTTACAAACGCGATGCGTGGAAATGGATTAACCGATTTAAGGCGTGAGAAAATAAACTCGTGGGCTGATTCAGTTAAGGATACCGGTGCTACAATAAAAGATGTTGCTGAGTTAGGAAAAATATTAAAATTTCCAATAACTGTGGCGACAATAACGGGAGAAGTACTGTACCAGTCGAAATATAAATCGAAGGGAGCTCCAATAAATATTATCGATCATAACGCGCACGCATGGACTAACGCGGTAACAATATTTCCACGAGATCGAACTGTTAGATTTTACTCCCCAGATAATTCTGGGGCAGATAATTCTGGGGCAGATAGTATGTTTGATTTTATCAACGAAATAAGTAAAACCGATCTTGTATCGGTATGGTTATTTAAAAGTAATGAGGAGGGTGAATTTGATCAGTTTGTCAAACCGAACGGTGAAATATATCGCACAGAATCCCTCCATGACGAGATGAAAAATCTTGCGACGTTTTTACAGTGCAAGCACGCGGAAAATACTGACAAATTACTAACTAATTGTTTTACCGTTCCATCTGTTGCGGCTCATTTCGCCAGAGAACGAAATTCATGGAAACCAACACGATTTGATTTACTCGAGGACGTACGCGCAAGTTGCGTCGAATATGGACATGGCGGATTATGGAATACCAAATACAATTACAATGATGTTATTTCGGTTGATATGGTTGCATGTTATCCAGGAAGTTTTCTGGGATACGGAGATTGTTCTACGTACTTTGAAAGATTTGGTCACCCTACAAACGAGATGAAGCGAGTGGCAATTAATGGACCATTACCTGATTTTGATCTGACTGGATTCGCCTGTATTGAATCATTTGAGCTTAACGAAAATCTTCACAAGATTTGTTATGTTTGGTTTGGCAGACATTTTTGTGAAAAACGTTGGGCACCTATAGTTTTGTTGCGATATATGCTAGATTGTATGATACTGACATCGTTGGTGGTCAGTGAGGCAATTATATCATATCATGCACAGACCAAAGTTTGGTTGCCCATGTCAGATTCTGAAGTTATTAGCGAGTTTAAGGAAAAATATCCTGATATTTCCGAAGATGATATTCCTAATAAACTCAAAACCGCAAAAGATCTCGGTAGAAAAATTATAGGAAAATTTACTCAAGGTGGTGCATATGATTATAAAAGACATCACGCACGATTAATTCTAGATGATGCCGAGTACGATTTTATAATCGCTGATACAACGGCGAAAAATACGTTTGTAAATCGAGAGAGTGTTTATTTATCCGACGGAACAAAATTAGGTACGATCGTTAGTTACATAAATGACGTCTCCCAGCAATATACTCATCTAAGATCTTCCATGTTGGCTTATGTTTCTATAAATTTATTATCGATGATTAATAGATTTCCTGAGACCGCAGTCAGAGTCGCAACAGATTCGTTTTATATTTCAAGTAAATATTTAGAACCTGTTATGAAATTTACAAGTAATGATGAACGATGGGGTTCATGGAGAATAAAAAAGGAACTATTACACAATTATGTAGAATCAGCAGATGTTCCAGTGAGAGATTTTTATCGTGAGGGTAATAAAATATCAGAAATGTCGAAAGCACCATCGTTGAGTGATCCAATAACCAGATATAAGACAATATATCTCAATGGACCTGGTGGATGCGGCAAAACAACTCGAACGATTAATGTTTTTAGAAATTCAGATATAATCGTGCTGACACCCACACATAGACTTGCACGTGAGATGAAACAGCGGCAAGTACAATCGTGCACGTATCATAGTTTCTTTCGGTGGCGCGGGGATACATGGACTCCTGAACGGATGGGAGAAAAATATATACCTAAAATAATTATTTGGGATGAGATATGCACGGTCTCATTGGATACATTAAAAATGTTTCTTGATTGGTTGTTGACGAAAAATACCGCCATAATAATGTGTGGCGATCATGGTCAACCTCCGCCCTTTGTTGGACCATCTCCAAATGATTGGTTAAAAAATTTCGTTGATTATTACGAAGAAATAGATGATGATCATAGAGCTCTTGATGCAAATTTGAAGGAGTTTAAAAAATTAATCAGATTACAATCAAACAAAATTCAGTGTGAAATAATACGTGGAGTGATCTCAGAGACATCAATGAGTGATTTTTTGAACTCATGGAGACCCAACGATTTGATCGTAGCAAGTAGAAAAATAATCAGAGACGCTTTGCAACAACAGTTATTTCAACTACATAAAGAAAAATACTCAGAACTACCCGTTCCGTTATGTTATAGACCATCAGATACACGAAAACAGAATATTAATGTTGATATTCCAGGACCCTTGACAGAGTCAAGGAAACAGAATCTCGTATTAAATGATATTGTCGCCGTTGATATCAGTGTGGTCGAAGATGCAATACACGCTGACAAATCTCCATGGGTGTTGGGATACGCCATGACGATCCACTCGTCTCAGGGATTAACTATTTCTGATACACGAGTCTGGATTGTAGACGATCGCATCGAGTGGTCAAATTTAGTTTATTTGGCGGTATCGAGGGTCAGAAATATATCTCAATTACGTAGAATCATAATTCCTGAAATCGTTGATAAATTTAACATCATCGATGATGATATAATAAGAAAAAAATTAATCGGATACAAACAATCTGATAAAAAAAATAAACGTGACTTTGATCTTGATGTTGAATTTATTATTGAGTTAAAACAGCAGCAGAACAATCATTGCGCATGTTGTAATTGTATAATGTTATGGCGGTATTCGAGTAATGATTCAAGACAATTTACCGTAGATAGAAAAGATAATAGTCGCGGTCATACACGAGAAAATACCATGTTGACCTGTCTTGAGTGTAATCGACGTCGGGGTGCAGGCACTAGTGCTAGTTAAGTGGTCGAAATCACCGGAGTGATCGCGGTGGTAGTTGTGTATCCGCGGAAATTATTTGTAGTTGTTCACGTGTAAATCCACGTTGAGGAGCGGCCGAATCTAATCTGTAGATTGCAGGTCTGGAAACGCCTACGTTTCTTCCAGTGGATCTTGTCACGGTAGATATTTTGTGTGTGGTAACACTCCAAATAGGATCGGTCGCTCTCGCTTTACCACCTTCAAGTTCACCAGGCTCATATAAATATCTGACTGTGACATCACCTAATATTTTTTGTTTTCCAGCATCTTTTCGTTGTGTTGGTATATTTTTTTTTGTGACCGCGCTAGTGGGTTTCATGTTGGTTGTTCGTGTGATCTCATTATTTAATGCAGCTATCACGCCTGGTAATCTTGCCACCCATTCGCGAGATCTTTTATCCTGAATAAATTCCCTCGCGTATTGATATCCAAATAACCGTTCAGCAAGTGTTCGATTAAATCGCTCAACAATTGCTTGATCACGGTGAATTGCAGTATGACCTCGTCGTATTTTGGTATTATGTTGTTTCATCAGCGATGATACTGGACCAAGAAATTCCTTGCCAGGATCAACCTGTAGTAGCTGTGGCCATCGTAGACCACCTCGTGGTCCACCACCTCGTTGATAAATTCGTTCAAACGCATCGGCTACTTCAGATGATGTTTTCGCTGATAGCGGCTCTGCTTCTTTATATCTACTTGCAACATCAACTACGGTTAGCGCATATTTGTACGTTTTTCCACGCACAGTATCATGCGGTAAAAACAGAATATCAGCTTGATGAACTTCATTAGGAACACTGACATCGAAATACGCGTGCTGAATTTGTTTAGGACGTGGTAGATAAATTTGCCATATTGCCTGCCTGGACAACCACGTTTTAGCAGTAGAATGTTTAACCGCCGCTGCATCAGCGAGTTTACCAATTGCTGCTTTGTCTCTCCAGTATCCTCTCGGCGAATAATAAATTGATTCCATTATTAATTACCAGCCCCAATCGCTAATTTACCTTTCATCGAGGATCTTACTAACCAATTAGCTAATGATTCTCTAATATTTTTATTTTTTATGGAATTTAATGAATGAATTAATTTTACATCTGCAATATGCCTATCTTGTAGATTTTGACTTTTATAAGCTACATCATGAGCATGACAAGCTCGATCAATAGCGTTTATTGGTTCCTCACCTGGTTTTGGTTGATCTTGATCATCGAGCCTGATATCGAGTCTGGTACCAGGACCGCAATAATTATATCCTGGTAGATGTTTTTCTCCGCTGTATTTAGCCCATGGAGCACCTGGAAACTTTGACATCAAATTAGCAATATCACCACCGCGCTTATTAGGTAAAAACGAAAATTTCTTTCTACCGCATATAGAACATTTTCCACCGTACGCTATTTTTTTATTTTTTGTTATAACCGTGGCTAAATCAGTAGTTGAAGTTTTAACTTTACAGCGTAAACAATATAGATTCATGTTATAATATATATGGATATAATTGATTTCTCAGCAACTCGGCAGCGAGAACCTGTTAAGCATCATCCTGCGCTACCGAACTCCATCAGAATGATTATCATAGGACCATCTGGATCGGGTAAGGCGCAATTATTACTTAATCTGATAATGAGATGGTTGAAATGGGATAAATTATATTTAGTAGCACCATCCGTTGATGATCAACGATGTTATGATGTACTTAAAGATTTCAATGAAAACGCGCGATTACTGGATGAGGATAATGATGTTATAGAGTTTATAACCGATATTGATGAAGCACCATCCGTAGATTCCATAGACGGATTTATTAATAATTTAGTTGTATACGACGATGTGATGCTAGATAAACAATCAAATCCAGCCAGAATATTTTCCCGAGGGAGACATAAAAATACAGACGTGATCTATGTTACTCAACGATATACACAAATTCCGAAGGTGATCAGAGACAACTGCAACATTTTAGTTGTGTTTAATGGCGTAGACACACACACGTTGCGAAATATTCATCAAACTTGGTGTGGTGGTGACACGGATATAATTAAATTCAAAAATTTCTTCTCACGAGCGCAAGCTACCCCGCATGGATTTATAACAATAAATTTACATGATCCAAGAACAAGATATCGTGTGGGTATTGATAAAATATTTGGGTAACAGGGGTGATGATAAAATTAAATTTAATTAAACAGATAATGAACAACTGTGCGTGGTTACGTCAAGGAACAACAGATAAATGCAACAAAAGGTGCCGTGGAGAACATTGCAAGAAACATAATTATCTTATAAAGAAAAAACCTCATGCTGGTCCACGAGGTTGTGTTGGTTGTAACAACGGCGTTAGAGGATTATATCAGATTTGTAAAAATTGCGGTGGAGATCGATACAGAAGTTTGATGATATATTATAAACACAGAAAGAACATAAATCCAAAAATAGAAAAACCACCATCAGAACTTGAATATTACTTGAAACATAGAACAAATTCCGAAGATTCAGATGAAGATGAAACAGATGAGGAAAAACGACAGCGAGAACGCGTTGAAAAATATTCATCAAACTTGGTATGGTGGTAAATTAATAGCAGCAGAGAGGGTACCTACCAACGTTGGTCGTCAAAAAAATAAACAAGAAATAAATAAACACGTAGAGTACTTTATTTTTTAGCTACTATTTCAAACTGAGGTTTTATTAGTACAATCGGTCATTACAGAAATAAAACATCTCAAGGAAAAGTTCATTTGTAAAATCTTGACCTTTCTACGAGATGATTTATTTGTTTGTTTTATTTGTTTTGTCGGAATTCTATGGTCTGTTCACCCTCTCTGCTGCTGCTTGCCACCGCTATGAGCAAAGCCGTCTCCGACCGATATATATAGCTGAACAGCAGGCAACCAACTAAGCGGCTGAAAAAAACTTTGCTGGTGGCTAGCGCTTGGAAAACTTATTTCCGAAACGCAATCGAAACCGTAACACTCACCATGAAAACGTACCCGGCCTTCAAGCGATGATGGAGACGACTGTTTTCAGCAAGGTCGAAACAAAGGTAATGATCGTATTAGGCAGGGGCGAAGGCGCCTTTTTGCTTGACGGTTTTAACCAATCTACTGGCTTGTTGATGAATTTGTTGTAATCCACGTCTTAAGTTAAGGACATCTACTACAGTTTTCTGCATATCGTACTTTTTTGCTTCTCGGCTAATTGTGCTGCCATCTAGTCTCGTTCGTAGGAGTTATTTACATTGATTACCTATCTTCAAAGCTCGTCCGTATTTTTGTGCCGAATGTTCATTTTTACAATTTCATTGGTCCTATCGTCGCTAATGGTCTGCAATACCTTGTTGTAGCTAAATGTTTTTGTCCCGCCTATTGTACTGGCAAATCAACTCCTGAAAGTGTTTGGTCGATGTCATAAATGGTGTGCATGCTGTCATGATTCTTTTCAGCTAGGGCTTGAAGATCATTTCTTATTTGTTTTGTCACAGAAACCTTTCCTGATGACAAATAATCCTTAATGTGCTTTGAATGGTGCGTTTGCAAGGTAGATGTATTTCAACATTCTTTGTCAGTTTTACGTCCCTCCAACCAGATATATTGTCGCCATCAGAATGAAATGCCATTTTAGATACTAAAGTCTCCATATATAGGCGGTGTCATTATTCGATTGACCCTGAAAAACTTGTTTATACGTCGGATGATCAGATAGTTTTGAGCAGCGATAATTTCGTCTTCAAATATCATTTACCTCCGCTTTTTAATCTCGGCGGTTTTTGGGTCGGTAGCCACAACTGCGCGGCTAGGTTGGAAAACCAAGTATAAATTTCTAATTCGGCTGTCATACTAACTGTCGTCGAACATTCAAGGGTCATTAAACTCCTTTATCTCAACAGCCAGAGTTACACGTTTGTTGAACAATTAAAAATAAATATAAATGGACGAACCATGATAGAACCAACATGTGATATGGGGCATCACTCTCAGTCCGTTTCCTCGGTGCTAAGGTCAAAGGCCCGAGGCCAAGCCGACCCTAATGTTTCCATCAGAGATACTTCTGGCTACATCCTTCACGAAGTCCTAGAAGCACTTGTCAAAACAAATATTTTCACCATCCGCAATCAGAACCTTCAGTGGATCAAGGCAGAGCGGAAATAGTTACAATCCATCCAGGGGATGGCGTAACCAATTCCAGAATTACGTTAACGATTTTGCTTTGTGCCAAATGAAGAAAGAAAAAAAACTATTCTTTACGAGCCGGCATGATAAAATAAACATGTGGTTTATAACGCATGAAAAACTCCTCGGTCTGTAATAACTATCGGGAACAAAACCGAGAATTCCGCTTTAATGCTGTAACGAGACCGACACGTTCGACTATTGTGCGAAAACATTGTGCCGCTTAAGCACCAATCTGCCTTGCACGCCATTTCTAAGAGCGAGTGCGTGCCAAATTACTTATAAAAGCCGACCCACTGGTTGCTTACGTTTTGATCTCACTCTCCGCCACACATGACGACGCCGGAAACTTTTGCGCTGGTGTTAATAACGTCAGCGAGACAAATGCGCGGTGTGAGACATTTATTTTTTCGCGAATCAGTAAATTAAAGGCAGCCTGTGCAGCGATGCAACGGTAGCTGTGTTTTATATTGCAGGTAACGTATATCGATGAGCTACTTGGGACCCTTGATGTTTTGACTTATCCGCCAGTTTGTTGTGCCTTGCGTTCTTGTGTTCCTCCTATTAGGCTATTAACGCGCGGAAACCCGCTTGCGAAAAAACTTAGGGTAAAGCCTGGCACTATCATGAAATGTCTATACGGAAAAGGTGAGCATGAAGGCAGCCAGCGCCGGGCAACCGACCCTGGATGGTTGGTAGTCGTCTACACCGTTGTCGATCTAATTAACCTGACGACTAGTCCAGAATTTTACTGCCTGACGTCCGACCGCGCCTAGGCAGAACTTTGAACGGGAGAAGCAACTTAATGTTTCCGAGGGAAACTCATTACCGTCAGCAGGCGCATTTTATGCTAACGACTCGAAATTTAGACATGTATACAGCGTCTAAAGGCGTCGAAAGGTAAGTCACATGTGTTGTACCGCCGTTGGAATAGATTGTGGCGTCGTCCGATTTTAGTAGCTTTGCAGGTGAAGCTTCTGAAGAACCAGAAAGGTTGTGACCCATGCGCGAGCACTTTGATGCCATCCGGTGCTATCCATTTTTTATGTTTACTGACAAAAAGCTGGTTCTGCTGAAGAAAAAAGAAAAGCCGATTTTTTTTTGTTTTGTTTTGTTGTTTATTTAAACAAATTTAATATTTTATTTTTGCTTCTGACGGTATCCCGGCTAAGGTAAAAACAAATCTTTCTTTATTTCCATTCTAGAGACTCGAGACACATTGTGTACAAAATATCGCGATTGACGTCCATTTTACCAACACCTTATGGCTTTGTCTGATCCGCATGCAGGTTATTCATCGGTTTGAGTGCGCGGTAGGAAACTCTGCGGCTTACTACCCATGACATCAAGTGCAACCTTGCTAACATTCGCAACTGGCGTGACCGCGACTTAAGCATCGACTTGCTCAGCTTGGTACTTAGCGGCGACGAGGTACCAAACTGTGACGCGAAGGTGGAACCCATCTGATCTATACCCTGTGAAGCGACGGCAGGTGGAGCGGCAGTGCCGTCTTGTTAACCGCAAGACCCCTGCGATCAACGCGAGGAAAGTCTCCTTAAAGTCTATGCAGCCTACTTAACGCTCCTCCAAAAGCTTGCCAATTACTTTTATTTAAGGGTTGACTGCAAAATTGCACAATTACACACCTGACAATAGATGACATATTGGTTAGCACTACAAGGAAGGTACATAGTCAAGGCGGGAAAAAAGCAATATAATAATTCCGTCCTGCCCTGAATCAGTCATTTAAATATTATTTATTTTCAGATACGGCAGGGAAAGGGAGCCACTTGAGACTTTTGGCCCAGCCTGCAACCAAAGCTTTAAACAGTTATGAAAACCCTTTTTAAAAAAGTTCCGCTAAGGGACATTAATCGTAACTGGCCTAAGGGCGGTATTTCTACTACTATTACCACCCTTATATTTACTGAGCATTATAAAGTCAAGATTGTTCTTGTATACCTTTAAACAAGAGCATACATACATACATACATACAACCCTGTCCGTCCGATCGGTTGCAAGGTAAAATATACGGCACTATGAAAGATTTATGGTGTTACTACAGTCACCGAAATTAATTTTCAACGCAATTACTACATACTGTGAGGCCAGAGGAAAATGATCGTAAGCATGACAAGTAATATTTCATCGTCTGAGATCAAAGTATTGTCCTTACCGCCAAAAGCTCTTTTCCTAGCTATAAATTGTGTTGCCTCCAAGATATTTTCTTCAGTGCAGTTGACCATTTCATTTTTCCAGAAGTTAGTGTCATCACTAAAGGTCATGATATTCATTCGGTCATCCTCGTGAAGCTCAGACAAAACGGTAGCCATTGCGCTCTTGACTTGGTCAATCTTTATTCCAGACATGGAACCGCTTACGTCCACAATAAATAGGACATCTTTTGGAAAAGGTTTGAATCCAGACGGAGCGAAGAAGTGTACAAAGTACCCATTGACCACCTTTAAAATTTAAAATAGAAACTCTTACAATTTGACTGAAGTATTAGCATTATGGTACTATCGATTCAGACTGAGCGTAAACTTTCATTCGGTCACAATGAAACAAAACCACTTCTGTTAGAGGGAGAGAGCTGACAGTTCACTTTAATGGTATATTCGTTTATATGGATGTTAACAAGCACATTGCCTCTCCTGAAAATCTGATAAATGGCAACGGGTCAAGCCTAACAGTAAAAGCCTGTGGCCATAACTATTTTAATAAAAAAGTTTTAAATTTATCCTTAGTTTTCTTGATCTTAACCTCAGTATCAAATATGTCAATCCAATATGTCAATCCAATATGTCAATCAAATATGTCAATCCAATATGTCAATCAAATATGTCAATCCAATATGTCAATCAAATATGTCAGTCCAGTATGTCAATCCAATATGTCAATCAAATATGTCAATCCAGTATGTCAATCCAATGTCAATCCAATATGTCAATCCAATATGTGGTTGGCAAGAAAAATATGAAGCAGAAACGTGCTTTAAAGGAAAATTTGTATGTTAAACATGATCAATAACTTTTCAAATTTTGATTTAAATCCTAATATCTTTGCTGTGAATTGGAGAGAGTACGCTTATTGTACTTTGTTTGGCCGCTTCTTTAATGTACCGTTCAACTGTAATATCTTTATATTTAGAGAACTCTATTCTCTATCCTCATATATATCGTTCGTTATAAATAAAAGTATAAAGAATGCACGATTTCAACATGCGTGTACATTAGGAAAGGCTTTGTGCACAATCACATACATTTTCGAGCCAAATTTAAAGTTAGGTTTTTGCAGTCGACATGCTTGAGTGGCTAGCCTTTTTCCTCCAGCTCTGTTTTTAAATTGAAATTTTCAGATTGATGACCAGCTTTTCGCCCTAAGTTGGTATAAGGAAAATCTCTGATTTGTTTTTGTAGTTTCTTTACGGGGTTTAAAATCTCATATATTATTATTGATTTGGTTTCTCGGTTCACTAACAAGATTTCTAACATGTGGATCATTACTCAGTTTTGCTTTGATGGAGGAAGGTTTCAATGGTAACACGGTTCACGACAGACTCCGCCAGAACTATTTACTGCCTGCGTACAATTGTGTGAACAAAATCTCCTCTTTTCTCGCCATCAGTCGGATTCAAATCAGACCCTAACAGTAATTCGAATGGCTATGTAACGATCTGAACTTGTTAGGAGGTTGTGTCCAAATAACCTTTCAATTAACATGTCAAAACGTCATTGACTAATTTCAAACTGTGAATTGAGTTAATTCCATCACGTGGAAAACAAAGTCTGAAGCCTATCGAATGAACTGTGTATAAAACCGGAATTTCATTGGTTGCATGATCTCTAAATATCACATGATCATCTCGTCATGCTTACCAATGAGACTGTTTTAGATCATAACAGTGTTGATCAGAATGGCATACTGATCTGATTTTTATCTGATTGCGCACCATTTACTTGCGTCATCTTTGAAAAATAGCATAGCATGTCATGGTTCCTCTGTACTGTAAATTCCGTTGGCATGTCATTATAATTTCAAATATTCAGGAACATTCGCTACAGTCTTCTAATTATTGTGATGGACATTTATGAAAGTTTCAATTCTAAACATTTAGGCAGTATCTAGTATGAACATATTTCCACAGAATTCATTTGTTTTCCTCTCAATATTTTGTCTACAATTCTTATATCAATGAGGAAGAAAAAAGTTTTAAAGCCTATTGCCGGGTTTCATACGCATTGTTCCTCGTGGAAATTATCTTGAATTATACTATGAACTATGTTTTGTTTTTTGGAGTTTAATTTTTGTCCATAAAGCATATTATACAGTCCCTAACATGAAATTCAAAACATAATTTTAATGTTAGTTTCACTAACACGGATAATGCTTGTTCTCTAAGGTCTCACGAATACAGGAAGTGTACCGCAGTACGGGTATCATGGACGTTTAAGTCCTCCGTTTGTAACAAAGCTGTATTGAGTCGAGAACCAGTCTAGAAATCCCATTGTCTGTTCACGCCATCTAGCGTGATAGCTAAGTTCTGTTAGTGACATTACGATTTTGCGCCATTAAATCCCGTTGTAAGTTACATTTTGTGCTGATCACCTCGCACTGGAGTGTTGCAAAAGTTTTGGTTGATTTTATATGACACTCTTTCACTTTGTTCGCAGCAATGTGACTACGATCACACCTCAAAATGGCTACATGTCCGATAACATTCGTGATAATAATTTTAAAAAATCTCGTTTTATCATACTTTCAAAATAAATCCAAAATGTCAAATTGGGAAATAAAAGGAATTAATTCCAAGATAGTGTATAATAACCAGTATCTCTCCGGCATCACGTGACCTTTCTATGTCGTATTCGACCACAAATTGTCCCGATATTCCATTTTGGCCGTTATCCATTTGTTGCTGTATGGTCGGAACAAACTGAATGAACGCCGTATTAGGAGAAGGTCTTGTCATCAAAACGAGGTTATTGGTAGCTGAAATGGAAACGTAATGGATGAACACACTGAAACGGTAAAAGTAATTGATGAACACTGAAACGCTAAACGTAATTCATGAACACACAGAAACGGTAAACGTAATGGATGAACACACTGAAACGGTAAACGTAATTGATGAACACATTGAAACGGTAAACGTAATGGATGAACACACTGAAACGGTAAACGTAATTAATGAACACACTGAAACGGTATACGTAATGGATGAACATACTGAAACGCTAAACGTAATTGATGAACACTGAAACGCTAAACATAACTGATGAACACACAGAAACGGTAAACGTATTTGATGAACACACTGAAACGGTAAACGTAATGGATGAACACACAGAAACGGTAAACGTAATGGATGAACACACTGAAACGGTAAACGTAATTAATGAACACATTGAAACGGTAAACGTAATGGATGAACACACAGAAACGGTAAACGTAATTGATGAACACACTGAAACGGTAAACGTAGTTGATGAACACTGAAACGGTAAACGTAATGGATGAACACATTGTACATTATAGACATTCTTTTTCACAAATAGCAGAATTCCAGTCGCTTTGGATGACTTGCTCTTGAAATAGAGGTTACTCGGAAAATATAATAACAATTAAAAATTGTGCGCTTGGGGCATAACAACCTTTGCATCATAGATACTAATATTCATGGTTGTATTTTTTTTAAAAAGAAATATTAAATTATGTCAACAATAAAACTTATCGCAAAACAATAAAAGTTTGTGCTGATTATATTGCTGATGTAAACTTTGGAACGTTTTTAAGAATGTAAACTTTTTCTTTCAAATGCCAACTTCAATTACTCTTTTCAATTTCCACATAAACATTAATTAAAAATGTCGCGTTTATTCGGACGTTTTTTTTTTAAATGTCTTTTTAGGTTTCCTGGTTAATGAGACTGTATTATATGTATTAAATCAACTTGAAAACTAGCCATGTTTCTGTCTCTGACGACTGAAAAAATAAATTGAATTGTTTTATAAACACCAGATGTTATTTCATGCAACATAGAGAGAAAAAGACTATTCATTTTGGACTTAGAACATCATATAGATAAAAGACTAATCAACATGAAATGATAGGAGAAAGAAAAGCTTTCAACAAAACGGGGCCTTGATTTAATTCAATTTTTTTAAAATACGAAATCAGTTATAACATTGATGAAACAATGCACAATTATCCGATATAAAAGATATTTCAAAAAATATTTCGCTGCAATCACGCATATTCAGACACACCCATTCCACACCATACTACCAGCAAATGCACAGCGAGCCTCACGTACCCTCACACAACCATCCTATCCCTGTCACACAAATTCACTAGCAACACACAATCATACGTGCAAATGCACAGCGAGCCTCACGTACCCTCGCACAACCATCCTAGCCCTGTCACACAAATTCACTAGCAACACACAATCCTACTAGCAAATGCACATCCAGACTCATCCACTCTATACAATTACACTAGCCCATTTTATTTGTTTAGGCTCTCATAAACAGTAACAAGAAAAAAAGTGAAGACAACAAGCTTTGTAAAATTTAACAAATAATTATTTCCTTAGAAAAACAAAGTAAAAATGAGGAAAAGAACTTACGGTTTTAAAATCAAATCCAAAAATAATCCAAAAATAATCCAAGAATTGAAAAAGAAGTCCTAGTAATAAAATGTTCAAATGAATCTAAGTTCGAGTCCCGACGAAATCCAAAATGAAAGGTGATGACGTATGCTATAGTCATTATAGTACTGATGTGTCTACAGTTCCAGTTTTGCATTCAATAAATGTCTTTTTCCAAGGATTCTGTATGAGCACTTAAATATTCCCAGCGAAAAGAATGAATCTCTTACAATTCTAATAATTTTATGAAAAATTAAAATGTAACTCCAACTGATCAAACCAGAATTAACATCTTGACGTCTAAGTGTTTTAAAAGCCTGATTGACTAAATTCTCTCGAATTCACTAATAAATCCCACACTATGAAGGAATAATTTTTTTTTTAAGAAAAGGTAGTTTACTGGTTCTGAAATTAAGGTCAGGAAGAGAGTCAGCAATAATATACAAAGTTCTAAAATTAGGTGTTTACGAAAAAAAACAGTCAGGTCAAACTAAATTCTGGAAAATGTCAAATTCCAGCAAATAAAATTACATTACAATAGCATGTACGGGAATATAAAAAACAATTAAAACTAACAAAGACACATTTAAATTAAATCAAATATAAATTAAAACAAACATAGATAACACCATGAACACCCAGAATCACCCACTCTATACAATCATACTAGCCAATGCACACCCAGACCCACCCACTCTAGGCCATGCATGCCAGATTAGTAAGAACTAGTTTGGCTATACTAAATACTTTCGTGTAACATAGGTTTGGTCAAATTTGCATGTGCTAGTAGAATTGTGTAGGGCTAGTGAATCTGAGTCAGGGCTAGCATGGTTGTAACCATCCTATTGATGATGTTTGGATAAATGAGGCGAGGTTCGGATAAATGAGTTAGATTTTGATAAACGATGTGAGGTTTGGATAAATGAGGTTAAACTGTTGTTCAGTTTTGACCAAATTCTCATTAACGTCATTGCTAGGTATCTATTCGGTCTTGAAATTCCGAATTAGGTAATATTTTTTTTTAATCTAGGGTTGTCCCGACGGAACAATAACGATATCAAATCGAGTCAAAGTGTTTCTAGTTGTCTACCTGGTGAAGGAGACGTGGAAGGCGTAAGGTAGAATTCTATGTTCTACTTTTATACTTTTCTGCTTAACAAATTTAAGATCCACTATAACGCTCCCTAAATTCACACTTTGTTCTGTTGTTTCCCTATAATTCATAATCATGTATTTCAGATATGTATGTATTCATTCGTCCAGACTATTGACTATCATTACTCAAGACTACGGACTATCATTAATCTAGACTATTGAATATCATTACTCAAGACTACTGACTATCATTACTCAAGACTACCGACTATCATTACTCAAGACTACTGACTATCATTACTCTAGACTATTGACTATCATTACTCAAGACTATTGAATATCATTACTCAAGACTATTGAATATCATTACTTTAGACTATTGACTATCATTACTTTAGACTATTGAATATCATTACTCAAGACTATTGACTATCATTACTTTAGACTATTGACTATCATTACTTTAGACTATTGAATATCATTACTCAAGACTATTGACTATCATTACTTTAGACTATTGAATATCATTACTTTAGACTATTGACTATCATTACTCAAGACTATTGACTATCATTACTCAAGACTATTGACTATCATTACTCAAGACTATTGACTATCATTACTCAAGACTACGGACTAGCATTACTCAAGACTATTGACTATCATTACTCAAGACTACGGACTATCATTACTCAAGACTACGGACTATCATTACTTTAGACTATTGAATATCATTACTTTAGACTATTGACTATCATTACTCAAGACTATTGACTATCATTACTCAAGACTATTGACTATCATTACTCAAGACTACGGACTAGCATTACTCAAGACTATTGACTATCATTACTCAAGACTACGGACTATCATTACTCAAGACTACGGACTATCATTACTTTAGACTATTGAATATCATTACTTTAGACTATTGACTATCATTACTCAAGACTATTGACTATCATTACTCAAGACTATTGACTATCATTACTCAAGACTATTGACTATCATTACTCAAGGCTACGGACTATCATTACTCAAGACTACTGACTATCATTACTCAAGACTACGGACTATCATTACTCAAGACTACTGACTATCATTACTCTAGACTATTGACTATCATTACTTTAGACTATTGAATATCATTACTTTAGACTATTGACTATCATTACTCAAGACTATTGACTATCATTACTCAAGACTATTGACTATCATTACTCAAGACTATCGAATATCATTACTCAAGACTACGGACTATCATTACTCAAGACTACCGACTATCATTACTCTAGACTATTGAATATCATTACTCTAGACTATTGAATATCATTACTTTAGACTATTGAATATTATTACTTTAGACTATTGACTATCATTACTCAAGACTACTGACTATCATTACTCTAGACTATTGAATATCATTACTTTAGACTATTGAATATCATTACTTTAGACTATTAAATATCATTACTAAAGACTATTGAAAATCATTACTCAAGACTATCGAATATCATTACTCTAGACTACTGACTATCATTCATTTTTTGTACAAATTTATAAAGGTTGAATTATGAACTAAATAAAATATTAGTCAAAAAAGAGAAGGAAACTATAATACAATACCTATTTCTTTGATATCATTTACATCATTTCTGAGCGGAGGTACACGGACTACAGAAATTTGTCTCGATTCCTGAATGTGGATCCGAACGTTCATATCCTGCACCGGTTGCCCCGGATCGATGTAGACCACATGTCGATACAAACCTCGTTTTCGTCTCAAAAGTTCCTGGTACGTCAAGTTGAAGGTCACATTACTCTCGGCGGCAACGTTGACTTGGACGTCAAATTTATTGGTTTCTCTGGGCCTTTATTTAATTAATTAATTTATTTATTATTTTTTATTATTTGAAATGAGCAAAAGAAACAGATTTGCACTAGCAAATACGATTCCTTTTTCTTGCAAAATAGCCTCAAGCCATGATTAACCTATGAGAACAAGATCCTAATTTTAAATTTTTATTCTCTCCACAATTCAAGGTGCGTTTCTCTGTTTTCTTTATTCATTTCATATGAAATCATAATATGGTTCACATCCGTCCATTTTCCTTAAAACAGACACACTAATGTATGTAATGTTTCATTATACTCTATGAACGCTGGTTAAAAAAAAAAAATTATTTTACAACAATATGAAAAGTTACTGAGAGTCTTTAATTAAGAGAATGACAAGAACAAGATGAATGATTACTGCAGTCGGAGTGTAAATGGAGTTAATATGTATGTCTACCAATGTGAAAATATCGAAGCTCAAGCAACCAATTGACCTCTCATCTGGGCGTGGCATACGTCAATCAGTTATCGCGTAATAAACAATCCAATGTGCCGCTGCCTAATCTGAACATCAACGTACGTGTTTACTTACTTGCATTAATAGAGTTCGTCTAATCAAGTGGGTCACTGCGACCATTATGGATATATAACATGTTTTAGTTCCAATTTTAGAGGGCGAAGCATTCTATAAAACTCGAAAAGGTCAATTTAGACCCATTCGTCATGTGTTTTGCTACGCCTGTAAGGCTTTTGGAACTCTAACGTTTGAACGCTTGGTGAACTTATTCAATTCGTCGCTTGCCTGCGTTTCGATATTAAGCTTGCATCAGGAATTGATTCTTAAAACCATTTCGACTTGTGCCATAGCTCTGCAAAGAAAACCTTCAAGAGAGAGTTAAATCTTTGGGGAAGTACACATGCGCACACACTGTATACGGCGTGTGTGTGTGTGTGTGTGTGTGTGTGTGTGTGTGTGTGTGTGTGTGTGTTTCCATTAGATTAGCCCGAACCGTTCCCGAGCTCATTTGGATTAGGAAAAGACCTGAATGAAATTAATTAAGGCACAGAACGTCAGAGAGAGATAGTAGAGACGATGTTATGGATAATAAACATAAATGCAGACATATGTGTGTTGAGCTCTTACCGTTCTTTTATATGGGCCGCACTTTCTCCTCTACTTCTGGCCGCTTCATACTGTGTCTTTGCCTGCTCTTTCTCTTTTATTTCTCCAGGATACACTGTATCATCTATCTCCCTACACAAAAGTTAAAACAACTTAGCTTGCTATCCGTAAAAATGGATTTTTGTCTTTAAGCAGCAAAAAGTTTTCAAGAACATTGTTGCTTAAAATAAATTCTGAAACGTGTAATTTAAATATAGACATATCTATTATAGCGTTTCAATTTTCTTACAAAAAAGACAAGAGCTCCAAGTGGGTATAAGATCACTCACCTTTCATTCTGATTAAGATTACGATCTGCTTACTATATGTTGATCTGACAAGCGCTGATGAAAATCCATGCTTTAACGAGCGTTTGTAATTTCTTACCCATTTCAGGAAGAGTTGTCGTTAATAGAAATATATTCTGAATAATAATTTCACTTTTAGAAATATTAAACCTATAATCTGATTGGCGAATTAAATTGTCAAAAAACATGATATTTAATCGGCTCCCCTCTAATATCATCTATTTCGGAGAATGGCCATACCGGTATAAAGGTCTGATATCATAGGAAAAAAAGAAGGGGAGTGGATAAAAGATGAAATAGTACACTTCAAAATTAATGTTTTATTTGTGCTCTTTAATTTTTAATAGCTACGTAGCACTTGAAAATAGACAAAGTTAGCGGGAAAATAAATCTAAACTTCTAATTTTATTTCGGAAAGAAAGAGTTATCTTCAGGAAATATACATGACCATTATTATTCAGGACGTATACTTGGACATAATTGATGTTAAACCAACTTTGTTTGGTGCTCTCGTGTCGCATAATTAGACTGCTGAGAGGAAAACAAATGAAGCTGAGAGGCCCATTAACAATTCATAGTTTCAAGTACAGTGGCTTTCAAAAATATTGGTGAACAAATAATTATTACTTTATGACACTTTGAATTGATTTCACTCGAAATCATAAATATTGCCTTAATCCACGACATGTAACAACTGTTGTCAAATTTTAATTATTCATCTTAATCTATCAACGAGACTTTGGCACATCAGCACATTAGGGTCCTGGTAAGTAGAATAAGATGCCTTCACCAAGCCACGGTTATCGCTCTCTGCTCATCCGATGGAGAAATTCAAACCAGCACATCTCCTGATCATGAGTCCAACTGCTTAGAAATATATCAACAATTAGTATGACGGTTACTTATATACTCACACCACGTGTGATTACTAATATACTCACATCAAGTGTGATTAGTGTTATTACTTATCTGTTTGTTTTGGTGCAGAATGGGTGTCATGATATCGTGTGGGATCTTGATGGCATGAATGATGCAGCTTTCCACCCTTACAAACCCGTGTTCGATCTCTGGGTTTAACACATGCCATTGTCTGTGGGCGTCCATTCAAGGTCATCGATGTCCTGTGGGCTCTCCAATTACCTCCAACTCTTAGATTATCTCAGACCAACATGTTAGGTCGATTAAAGGTTATAAAGAACTATCTATGAGACACGTGATCATGGTAAAGTTGCTTTAAATCATGAAGCTTAGAAATTGATATTTCTTAATTTTTGAAGTCATTGTAGGGGTTTAATCCTTGTATAATTAAAGAACGTTAGAAATTGTTTAAGAACAACAACATTCATCTCAGTTAGAGAGACTTATTATTAAAATCAATTCTGCTTCTATATTTATACATTTATATCTTTAAGTATATAAATAAGGTTTTATCCGAGGATAATTTAGCAAAGTTTTGAACCGGATGAATCGGATGCGGGCGGTTATGGCTTCAAACCTCGCCTGAGTCATTCAAAAGACTTATAAAAATGGTACTAACAACTGTCTCGCTTGGCGCTCATCATTAAGAGGTTACTATTATGACTGGCCGGCCTGCTGTCAGGATAATGTGACTGGGTGAGACATCATGCTACAATGTCTGCGGCATGATGTCTCAGTGCTAGACATCACTATAAACTGTCACACTGCAGACATTGAAGCGATATGACTGAAAAATGTTAAACCTAAGTTAAAAATCCAAATCACCCACACACACAAACACACACATCAGTGTTTTAAAGAAGGGTTATCGTTGTCCGATGCAATCTAGCTATCCTTAGGGACTAGCATTTGGACTTCTTCGGGCTCTTCTGCGTTAGCTTTCAAGTCTCAGCAGATTGAAATATAGGTCACAACGTTGAAACAACCAGAACTGCTCAGGCTATAATACAGCAGACATAAATAGCCGCACCTTCATCGTCTTTGGTGCACTTTATTATTTTCACAAAACCTTGCTTATGAGAAAATTATAAGGCTAACATTCACATCTAATCCCGTTGGTTTTCATTTTTAATCATGCACGCCTCTAATTAGACACAAGTCTTTATCCGTATTTTTACTATAAGCACCATTTAGCAAAAATAATGACTTCGTCGAAGCAGTGTATAGTTGCACTTTTCTTGTGTTAGCAATTCTGATTTGTTCTGACACTATGCTTCAGTGTTGTGATCGTCCGAGAGGCAAAACAACTTCCAAATTGTCAGAAATATGCCAAATGCTTGTGACGTAAGACTGTACCCAAACGTTTCTGTAAATACGCTATCCATTAAAGTCCTATATGTTCTATTTATAGACACTTACATCTTAAAGTCCGTGATGAAAGCCTCGTTGGGAAGCGTGACGTCAAACACCACTTCTTTGGCAACCTTGTGCGGGTTCTTCACACGACTGACAACCAAAGTGGTGGCAAAGCGATATTTGATGTCGGAGCTGATATGGAGGGACAATATTTCTGGTCTCTGTGGAGAGAAATCACATGTCCAAGCATAATCTATATTCAATCAACTTTAGGTATCAATCAGATTAAGCATCGAACATTCTAGTCTCATGATCCGGTGTGATTTTTTTTAAATTGTTCCATCAGTTAGATATTGCATTTTCTCCTTTTATTTGCCAACAGTGTGACCTTTGTTATACAATATTACCAATATACACTGAAGTGGCAAAACTCTCTTGATCAATCGATTCGTTGGACAAAATAAAATTAATTTCATCTACAGCCTAGTACGTAACTTTATATCAAGTTGTGAAAAATAAATAATCTAAGTTTCAAAGTTAGAAAGCTCAAATGATGCGTGCGCGTGCCCAACATAACGACACGTCTATTTATTTATAATGTAATAAATTCGGATTATGCATAGTTCGTTATAGCGTATCGTTTTAAGGAATTCTTAGATTGTTGTGCTTACCTCTTTGATTATTGGAACTCTGTCCTTTGGAAATATTCGTTAGTCCGAAATAATTATCCAATTACTAGGAGCAAACGTCACGTGAAGTGTTAATGAGTTTCCATGATGCCATGGTTTACTTTTGGTGAATTCAGGTGTTATATATATCTTATTTATTTTATTTTTTATTTTATTTAATTATTTGCTTGTCAGTTTTAAAAAAATATGTTAAATTGCATTACATGTTATAATAATGTAATGTTGTTTACTGGAATTTAGCTCTTTCCAGAAATTAGTTTGATCTAACTGTTTTTTTCGTAAACACGTATTTTAAAACTTTATATATAAATGCTGACCTTGTTCCTGTCCTTGTTTCAGAATTAGTAAGAGTTGGCGTAAACAATTTCTTATCTTTTTTCTTTAATTTTTATTGTGGAAATTTAGAGTGGAATCGAGGCTGTACCGGATGTTCGTGACTTGAGCCATGTGAATAGTCTTTATTTCGGAAGTCTGGTTTTACCGGAATTGCGCAGTAATCAGATTTAATACTGATGTTTTGAGAAATAATCTCATGTGGGCTTTTAAGCACATCGACGTCAAGGTGGTGTTTTTTACTGTTGTGACCAGTTGGAGTTACATTTTAATTTTTCTTCAGATTATTTAGATTCTTAAAGATTAGCTTATTTTCCCTGTGAATATTTAAGTGCTCATATATAATTCTTGGACAAAGACATTTATTGCAACTTTATTCGGAATTGAAACACCGGAATAGTATTTCCAGTGGAACAACAATGAACTGTTGACATTTCAATACTATACTAGCTACAAGATAAGTCATCGCATTCCATTTTGTATTTTCAACGGGACTCGAACTCAAATTCATTAGAACATTTTATTACTAGGACGTATCATTTTTAATTCTTGGATTATTTTTGGATCATATTTGGATTTGAGTCTTAAAACAGTAGGTTCCTTTTTACCATTTTTACCTTGTTTGTCTAGGGAAATAATTGATTTGTTAACTTTTACAGAGCTTGTTGTCTTCACTCTTTTCTTGTTACGTTTATGAGCGTCTAAACACGTAACATTAAATCTAGTGGTGTACATTGGTTATATGAATCCAGGTGCAGTATTTCGGGTTGGAAAGGTAAATTACACAATGGAATAAACAAGAAGGGATTGTTCCTTCGTCGGCAAATACTGTTTATATCGCCATGGTGGCAAATGTGATGCATTTTTGCAGGCTAAATGTGGCTCAAAACCAAGAATTGACTTGCCTAAGGTGGCGTAGTAAAAACAGATCCTTGTGATAAGGGAAGTTGTATAGTTTTGCGATGCGGAAAGTTGATGAAGAGAATCGATGCAGATGTGTGGTTGATAGACAATTGGAAATTTGTGAGATCTATGGTATTATATTGATTAGACCAAATCTTTTTATAGAATGGACACGTTGGACTTTCTAATTTACAACAGAGGTTGAATGGAAGTCTATGAATCTTAGGAGAAACTCATCACTTCTATTGAAATCGCGCAATGGCTTGACATCGCTCGGATAAAGTAAATACCTCTGGTTTGTAACAATAAGAAATCCGTCATTATACCAGTCCTGATGATTCCTCGATATCAATGATGACTTCATCTCCTTAAGGTCGTATGATGGGTACAACTTAATGGAATCAATTTGAAGGAAGAATCAAATAAAATGTATTAGGGTATATAATAAGCACATTAGCACTACATAAACGGCTCGTGTGCGATTGTATTGCATATATTTGATAACAGAAAGACATCGTCTTTCTCATTCTTTCGGATTTCGTGCTTGCCTACGTCCGTCCTTTATCATATTCAATGCGAATGCAAGCACGCTGATCACATTACTGTACTGATAACCTTTGTATATATGTATGTATGTATGTATGTATGTGTGTGCGTGCGTGCGTGCGTGCGTGCATGCATGCATGTATGTATGTATGTGCACACACACATGTTTGTTTGTAAACCCCCATCCCGATTTCAAAACAAAAGGCATCAAGATACAAAAAATGCAAAAATCTTAGTCATTTCATTCATCAGTTTATACTGACTAACCTGGTTGTCACCAGAGGGTCCCAAACACTGTCGACTTCTTGGCGTTTCGAATTAATCGAGGTTTCCTTATGAGCACGGTCGCCATATTTGCATGGGTGAATCTGTTTTCAAGAACTGCTGTACATTTGGAGTTAAATCTATTTGAACACAGTTAGACAAGAATTTGTCCTTTTCATTTCTTCAATTTCTTTCAGAAATAATAAAACTGCACATTGTAAATACTGGACGTAGACGAAAAATTTTTTTTTTTTACTGAAATGGACTTTGCTTGAAACCATAAAAGGACGATGATCCGTCTCTCTGGATTACAAGTATAACTTAAGTTTGGTTTAAAATGCCAATGAGTTTACAATGTTAGGGACACACCCATCCCGAGCGACAATCAGGTTAGAATTTATAAATTGATGAATGAAATGACCAGGTGATTGCATTTTTTATATCATTGATGCTTTTCGTTTCCAAAATTGGTAATACTGGAGGGTGTGTGAATAATACCTACATAAACGGTTTTATGTACATATTTGTAGATTATAGTATGTGTGTACATATATACATATATACAGGGCCGGCGCCATACCCGGCCAGACTATCTGGCGCCCAAGGCAAGGTTAGATTCTGACGCCCACCCACCCCCACCCCGAAAATATCAATTTCAAAATTTATAAACAATAATTTTTTTTTAAAATGCGCCCCCCTGAAATCAGCGCCCTAGGCGGCTGCCTAGTTTGCCTATATGGTAGCGCAAACCCTGCACATATACATACATACCGATGCACGGACAGATTAAAGAAGAGTCACACCATGCTTACCTCATTAAAAGTGTCTTGCGAGTGGACTCCGTAGAGCATCAGAAATCCCACAAAAACATAACATGTCCAACGGACACCAAATTGGCGTGATCCTGTTTTGCACATCTTAACGATATGCCGGACTTTGAAAAAATTAAATTAAGTTGTGCCAGCCAAATATTTTTTTTTTATGGACGAGCTTATTTGAAACTTCGGAATCTGGTTAAATAAAGAAATGTATTCCGTGCCTTAGAGATAGGGAAGAAGAAAATATATATGTGTTTATTTCATTCTACACAAACAAGCAAATACGCAGAACAGCTTTCATTTGACCTCATTTCTCCAAAGCAACAACCGCTGTACCCATTTCTGTGTCCACGTAAGTTTCTACATAGGATAATCTGATAACCTTCTTAGCAACAACCGCTGTACCCATTTCTGTGTCCACGTAAGTTTCTACATAGGATAATCTGATAACCTTCTTAGCAACGCATACCCATTTTTGATTGTTCGTTTGTTTAATAAAATCGCGAATAGTTTGAAATTTAAAGAAATCAACTATCTGAAGAAGAAAAAACGCTGCAGTCTCATATTCATGAATGATTTTTATATCAAAAAATACACAGTGTTGATTTAGGCTATATTATTAACTTAGAACTCTCTCTCTCTCTCTCTCTCTCTCTCTCTCTCAGACACACACACACACACACACACACACACACACACACACACACAGAGGCGCGAAATACCGTATAATAAAAGTTTCTTCGTTGTTTTATCAGTCCAGCTGTAGCTTGCCACTAAACCATCCGAGTCATCAGTATCGAGTAAGTACAATTATTAATTAATTTTCAATTCAGAAATATTTATAATATTCAATTCACACACAAAATTATTTTTATACGTATGTGTAGGATCTTGATCGGCCTTGTACTAAACACTTAGATTATGCACGTAGGGTTTTTACAAGAGCGTATGCAATACATTTCTAAGTGTAATCGTCTAATGTTTCAAGCAGCAGTGATGGAATGAGATTTTTGCACCTAATAACATCCGGGAACATGTTACATGACACCACTTGAGATAAGTGATTCTCGACTGAGTGATTCCAAACACAACTTAGTAAGATAGGAGATAATACATTGTATGTTTAGTATTATTGTGTAATATTATTCGATGATCATAGGAATGGTTATGTAACGGTTTTTTACCTTTATGTATTTTATTTCTTTTTCACTTTTTGATACAACAATCCCAGACACTTCGGATACTTTATTTGCTATAGACACCTGACGCAATGAACTGGATCAAAAGCATGACAGAGACAAACCTTTGTATGCTTACTGTAAACATTTACTCAATATGAGTGATTAAAAAAAAATTATACAGCAATAAACTGAATATTCAGCAATCACTTAGATTCACGGAAATATGTCACGGTGATGGAGATGTGAACTTTGACATCAGGTGTGACATTCGGGTATTTTTCCTTGATGTTTACACTTGCTCGCAGTCACTGATGTGCAGTTGGAATATCGCCAACTTTCTGTATCTGTGTGACGTGACTTCTACTTAGTCCATTATTCCTTGCTGACTGTGGAAAATATTCATATAATATATAATCTTGCGTCAAAAACAACTTTATCAGAATTCAGGTAGATAATGTTAAATGCAGTTAAGAGGACCGAAATAAATATGGGGAGGCAACTTGTCTGTTTCCAGCAAAAACGAGTTGTGTCCCTTGGATCGTGACCAAACCAACGAATCCTCGCAGATAAATGTGATATCGGGAGGAAGATTATGTTCGCCCGAAAGTGTGTGTGTGTGTGTGTGTGTGTGTGTGTGTGTGTGTGTGTATGATTTGAATTTTTAATGTAGCTTTAACAACCTAAAGTGTGATATTTGAAGAAAAAATTTATTCATTAAATGATCATATAATAATAGAATGGAATATGTGTGATTTGAGGAGAAAATTATTTTTTATGTAATGATTACACAATCTTTATTAGTAAACGCGTGGCATGTGAAAATTGTCTCATTCAATGACCACGAACAGTTAATATAAGCAAAAGTTTGGGACGTGAAGAGAAATGGGACTCATTCAACGACCACACACTATTAATAGGGTAGGGGCGATAAGTGGTGACAAAACGTCACCACTGATCACCCAAACGAAATTTTATAGCTGCAATGTATCCCGACGTCAAGGCGAACTCTTTTACATTTATACAGCTGGGATTTGCAAACACTTCTGCTGAAAAAACAGGAACTAAATGTCACATATATAAATACATGTATCTCAAACTTATGAAAATGAGTTCTTGATAAAATATTAGAAGTGACGAAATTGTTATGCTATACAATAAATAGATGTTATACTTTAAAGATTGAAAGTGTATTATCTCTATGTATCTTAAAATTATTTAACTACCGAAATTGCTAATGCTATAACAATAATTGCAAAATAATTACTAAGTAACTATTTCGACTGGTGGGGCTTTCTTAAGCGGTTAAGGTGGGGTGCTCCCAATATTTTATTTAAACTATTGTAGAAGTCCCACCAAAGTTCGATTTTGGTTGGAAGTTAAATTAGTGAAAGATACATGTACAGTTCCGAGCCCCCAGTCAGCAACGATCGACCCCTTAATAGCCTATTACACCACTTTTCTGTGGTGTGAGATCGCTTTCCACCTATTCTTGGATTCTACTTATCTGTGGTATTCTTCTCTCTCCTATTCCTCCCAATTTCGTCTCCTCTTCCTCCCCTACTTTCTGCAAATTCCTTATCCTCCTCGACTTCTCTATACTCCTCCTCCTTCGCTTTCTTCTCCAGACACCTCTACCTCCTCCTCCTCAATCTTCTCTCCACCGACTAGACTTCTGTCGACTTCGACTGCTCGGCTAGTTTCAGTTCTCTCTCCACCTCTTGAAGACTCGGGACTTGATTGAACCTGAAGTTCTCTGTCCCCTACAAAGCTTCCTTTTCGAAGCTTTGTCTTTCCTTAGAATCTACCTCTAAGTTTTACCGCCAAATTACGGTTAGCTCTCTCGGAATAACCCTATTGTTCAGCAATCTTCTTAGGCGAAACTAACTTTTAGTTTACAAGTTGGAAGGTATAATTCGCATCCTCTATCTCAGTTTTTGAGTGGACATCGCTGTGGACCGATCCAATCAAACTTAGCGGACAATGTCCCTCTCGCTGTCTGTCAGCGTGGGGACGGATGAGAACGCGGTCCGCTCACCTCGCGAGCTTTTCTCTGATCTTAGGACTAAGCTGTAACACAAAGGTGTGAAGCCGTTACGATCTATCACCTTCGCCGATTCAAGATTCTGGGTCTCCGGTTGGTCATGTATCCTTGCGTAAGAGATTATCACTAACGCTCGGAAATCTTTAGACATCAAACATAACGCCGCAGTAATATTAAAGCTTATATATGACTTTATCTCTGGGGCTTAGCAAATGTGACACGACTCTTAAACATGGCTATTACGTATTTTGTTGTTGATGTTGTGGAGTTTAACGCCATTTTTCAGCACACGATAGGCTAAACATGGCGGCCAGTATTAATGGTGGAGGAAGAACCCGGGAAAACCCCAGGAAGAACCACAGACCCATGAGAAGCTACTCGCAAGCTTTCTCACATACCGAAATTAGCCAAATCCTATACTCGAACCCACGCAGACAGAGGTGAGATGGCAGTGATCAATAACGGAGAGCGCTTTGGACCACTCGGCCACTAGGGAGCCCCACGTACTGTTGTACTTTTAAGCTTCAAACGTTCTGCTGCCTCCTTGCTGTGCACTGCCTTCTGGATACCGATTCGACATTTTCCGTGCCTTAAATACCGTATAGTTGAAATTTCGCTGGAAAACCGTTGAAACTTGGAAAACTATTTAAAAACTGTTGGATGTTGGCGAACTTATAAAATTGTTGGAAAATCCTAACACCTCTTGAGACTATAAAGCTATGTAATAATAATTATTATTTCAAACGAACAAGATTATATTTGTTGATATTATTATCAAGGGAAATACTTTATTGAAAATGTATCCAAAATCCATTGATTAACCACAGTTTGTTAACTCCTATCGCCCTCCGTACCGATGTAATATACTGGACCTATTTTGCGCATGCTCAGTGAGCTATAAACAGCGATGGTAGCGACCTACGAAAGCTACGTGAGATGGATCAAAGGAAGCCCAGTAGTTCTATAAGGATCGATGACATCTATTGTAATCATCGCCGGTAATCGACTATCGCCCCATATCTATAAAACTTCTCCTTAACATGTCAAATTTGCATATGCGTCCTTCGAAATCGTCAGTAGGTCAGACGTACATGTACACATCGTATGTACCTTAATCAGCTGATGTTCAAGCGACCACTATTATTTTAACTGTAACTAATTTTCATCATATTAAATAAAATTACTTGCTGAAAAACAACATATGCTGTGTGGTGTAGTAATTGTTCTGATCTTCTATGTCGTTGATTATTTCACTAACTTTCATCAGTTGCCGTAAAGCCCGGGAAAACGCCACATGTTACAGTTACGTAGCTAGAAATATATCAGTCATAAACAACGAGATGTTTGAAATTATATATACTTTTGATATTCTGCAAAGGTAACACCTAACTCTGATGACTGATTTCTTTCAGATTTGTCAATACAGCAAGAAGTATTTTATATACATGGAAAGAATGAAACGAAATAAAAGAACAATAAATGGACTTTTCTATGTTACAGTTTTACTTGACACATGTTGGGTCGGATAGAGGTGTTAATTCTCTCTCTCTCTCTCTCTCTCTCTCTCTCTATATATATATATATATATATATATATATATATATATATATATATATATATATCACAGACTATACCGCTCTAGTAGCCTAGAGCGTCCGCCTCGGATAAGGGAGGTCGTGGGTTCGATCCCCAGCCGAGTTATACCAAAGACTTGCAAAAATGGTACTAACAGCTTCCTCGCTTGGCACTCAGCATTAAGAGGTCAGTGTTAGGACTGGTCGGCCTGGTATCAGAATAATGTGACTGGATGGGACATAATGCTACATGTCTGCGGCATGATGCCCCGGTGCTAGACATCACTATAAACTATCACACTGCAGATATCGTAGCGATATGACTGAAAAATTGTTAAAGCTACGTTAAAAATCCAAATAATACACACACACACACACACACACACACACACACACACAGACTAGTAGTCCAAGGGAGGCAAATTCTTCATCCTCCACGGTTTCGGGAAAGATGTATATCCAGTAGTATAGATAGATGCCGATTCTGGACCACTTTTGTTTTAGAAGCCTTTTATTGTTGTTTTAGGCTCTCTACCAGATAAAATTACACTTAACTGAACCAGGTTTTATATATTTCATGGGGAAAAACAGGGGGGTACTAGAAAGGCCTCAGAATAACCAAATAAAGCCTCTATCATGCAACAAAAATTTTTTACACTACCATAGAACCCCCGGTTTGCAAAAATAGCACTTAAAAAATATGACTTGTGATAGAAACCTTATTTAGTCGTACAAAGCCCTTGTTACTGGACCAAGCGTTTTTCGTCAGATTAGCAAAATAAGCCCTCTACAAAAATAAAAAAGGGTACCAAAAAATAATAATTGTAGAACCCTCGGTTTACAAAATAGCGCCTTTAATACTGGACCAAATGTTTTTCGTCAGATTAGCAAAATAAGCTCTCTACAAGATTTTTTAGAAAAATAAAAGGGGGTACCAATAGAAAAGCTCAGAATAACCAAATAAAGCCTCTATCATGGGGCAAATAAATTTGTATAACCCTCGGTTTGTAAAATACTGGACCAAACGTTTTTCGCCAGATTAGCAAAATAAGCCCTCTACAAAGATTTTTAGAAAAAATAAAAGGGGGTACCAATTGTTTTCGTCAGATTAGCAAAAATAGCCTATACGCTGGACCAAGCGTTTTTCGTCAGATTAGCAAAATAAGACTTTTACAAGCTTTTTAAAAAAGGAGTACCAATTGTTTTCGTCAGATTAGCAAAATAAGACTTCTACAAGATTTTTAGAAAAAATAAAAAGGGTACCAATAATAACCAAATCATGTGGCAAAATAAATTTGTACACTGTTGTAGAACACTTGGTTTGTTAAATGACACCTTTGCTACTGGACCATAAAAAAAATGGGGTTATGATACAGGCTTTTAGAAAAGTGAAAATGAATCAAACTGATCTTGGTTTATACTGTTTTACGAATTCATCAACGGTTGGTGGCTGTTCAATAGCAATATGATGCTTGTTTTTACGAGTTTTGTAATAGGTAAGAATACTTCGATATGCTTTTCTACCACAATTATCGCAGAGATGGATAGAGCCTCTGACACCTACGCCACATACTACACATGGAGTTGTTCCAGCGTTAGGACTTTTTCGTAACAAATACGCGTGAACTCCACAGTGCTCACCGTAGCATGGTTTTCCACATCGCTGTGTAGAATTTTTCTTGATCCACTGGCATGTACTTAACAACATTGGTTGCATTATACTTTAGGCATATCTTTAATAGGGTTTCAAAAATGTTATAAAATTTGCGTAAATAATATAGTAAAATATGAATTAAAGATCTGGTAAAATATATAAAAAATGCCATTAAGTAAACCGACCAAACCACGATGGGAGGTCGCGAAAGAACTCATAAAAAAGTTTACCGAGTTTACTAGAACCAAACCGGAATGGCCTCGCTCAAACGTACAACTAGAGCATCTAAAAAGAGTTATTGAAACCCTCGAGAAAAAGAAACATGTTCATGCAGAGCTATCACAAGGTGGCTATGTCATCGATGAAGGATTTTCTGGATCAGATAAATACATCCAATTTATTCCTAGAGGAAAGCAGTACAATCACTTTTCTGTCAATGATCTAATAAAAATAATAAATGATATTATTCCACGTATACTGCTTGAAAAACCTCTTTTGAAAGTCGGCGTTTTTTACAGTGTTGATATGTACTCGTCGGTTAATCCTGATTTAAGAATAACAGCGCCGCTGAGGGCATCATCACAGATTGTAACCAGATCAACTGACCTCACAGATCTCGCTAAAGAAGTTTTTGCTCAGATTTCAAGAACGTTTGAGATGTTTTCAACGAAGGGCTCCACATGGGTGATGTCAAAAATTAATTTTATACAATTATCCGTGTACGAGTTTACTCCGAGCACAGGTGCATCATATGTACCATTACCAGAAAAAATAATTAGAACAAAATCATGCATCAACGTGAAGAACAATGACAACAGGTGTGTGATGTGGGCGTTACTATCAGCATTATTTCCCGCGCGCGATCACGTTGACCGAGTTAGTAATTATAAACCGTATCAATGCAGGATTAATATGTCGGGGATAGATTTTCCTACACCAGTGAAACAAGTTATGAAAATTGAGAAACAGAACCCAGAATTATTTCGTTGCGGCATTAATGTATTTTCACTGAGCGAATCATTAAGCGTTTTTCCACTGTTAGTATCTCCTGCGGCCAAACACTCCACAGATGGATCCCCAATCAACCTATTGCTGCACAACCGTCATTACGTGTGGATCAAGGATCTATCACGGTTGTTAAGCTCGAAAATGTCAACGCATGGGCACAAAATTTATTTCTGTTACAGTTGCCTAAATGGTTTTACATCACAGGAAAAACTCGCCGAACACAACAAATATTGTTTTGAGGTAAAAGCGCTGTCAACCCCAAATGACTCAAACAATTTCTGCTATTTCAAAAAACATGAGAGAACTCAGAGGTTACCATTCATAATTTATGGGGATTTTGAGTCATTTATAATTCCGGTTGATCGAAAATGTATTTGTGATGAGCAACCATGCATATGCGATTTTAAAACGGTTTCAATACAAAAGCATATTCCGGCAAGCTATCAACTTAATACAGTGTGCATCAACGATAAATACTCGGGCCTATCACCAATTTATCGATTCAGTGAAACCAGTGTGGAGCCTGAAGTTCATATGCTGAAATACTTGTTTGAAGAGCAACGCCGGATTGAGTCGCTATTGTCAATTGATGAAGAGCGATTTACCGGATTAAAGTCTTTCATTGACGCGAAAGATTGCTACGTGTGCAAGAAGGAATTTACAACAAGTGATTCTAAGGTTGCATTTTATAATGTTATATCCGATGAATATATCGGTGCAGTTCATAAACGATGCAGATGTTTTCAACGATTTTACCCCGTGGTTTTTCACAACCTTCGAGGATACGATGGCCATTTTATTTTGAGAGCGTTAGGCCATCCTGAAATAGCCAAGTATTGTACCGACAACAAGGTTTCACTGAAATGCATTCCGAATAACACTGAGAGGTTTATGTCCATCACAATAGGGAAATTACGATTCATTGACAGTTTTCAATTCATGGGCACGAGTTTGGAACAATTAGCCAAAAGTTGCGATAATTTTTCATTGACGAAGAAATATTTCGGTGAGGAGAAATTTTTGTACATCACTGGCAAGGGAATTTTTCCATACGAGTATTTTGATCATCCTAGGCGATTTGCGGAGACAACATTACCCGATAAAAGCGTATTTTACTCATCACTGACAGAGACAAATATTACCGACGACGATTACTCACGAGCGCTAACAGTTTGGAATACATTTTCCTGTGAGACATTTGGTGATTATCACGACCTTTATCTCACCGTAGACGTGTTGTTGTTATCGGATATATTTGAGAACTTTAGAACCACTTCAATGAAGAATTTTGGCCTAGATCCCGCCCATTATTACTCCGCACCAGGACTATCCTGGGATGCATTGTTGAAATCATCGGGTATTTTGTTAGAACTATTAACTGACGTTGACATGTACTTATTTATTGAAAAGCCATCCGTGGCGGAATAAGTGTAATCACGAGGAAACATGCCATCGCAAACAATAAGTACTTGGAGAATTTTAATCCTGCGGTGAAGACAAATTATATCATTTACCTCGACATGAATAATTTATATGGCACAGCAATGTGTTCAGAGATGCCATATGGTGGATTCAAATGGGTTCCAGTAGAAGAATTTCTCTCAGCGACGAGCAATTGGCGTCACAACGATGATATAAGCGGCTTATCTTTTAATCCGGTTGATAAGAAAATTAGCTATTGCGTTGAGGTCGATGTTGATGTTCCGCAACATCTTCATGATGCTCACAATGATTATCCGTATATGGTAACAAAAATGGCAGTTACCGATGAGATGCTGTCACAGAATCAATAGCCGAAGCGTAATGACGTATGCCATTATGCTATACTCAAACAAGCGTTGGATGCTGGCTTAGTTATTAAGAAAGTTCATAAGGTGTTACAATTTAATCACTCCCCATGGATGAAAGGTTATATCGATGGAAATACAGCTAGAAGAGCGTCCGCAAAGTCCGATTTCGAAAAAGATTTTTTCAAACTGATGAATAATTCTGTGTTCGGGAAAACAATGGAAAATATCCGTAAACGCGTTAATATAGAAATAGTTAACAATAAGAAGCGACGTGACAAGCTAACACGGCACAATTGTTTTATTGATAGTAAAAAAATAACAGAAGAGTTATCATTGATTACTAAGGGACTGTCGCGGCTTCTTCTTAATAAGCCAGTTTACATCGGCGCTGCGGTGTTGGATATCTCAAAAAAATTAATGTTCGATTTTCATTACGGGTTTACCAAGAAGAAATGGCCTGGTGCTAGATTGTTATTTACAGATACCGATTCGCTTGTATATGAAATTCCCGGCGAAGACTGTCAGGACGATCTTTACAAGGATATTTACAACAATAGAGAGTTATTCGATTTATCAGATGTGAAGGGTGAATTTAATGACACCACCAACAAAAAAGTAATCGGCAAAATGAAAGATGAATTCGCTTTTAATCCCGTACGAGAGTTTGTTGGACAAAGATCAAAAATGTACACAGTTCTCACGGATAACAACAAGGAGACTAAAAAAGCAAAATGAATCAATAACGGTTACGTTAAGAATAAACTGAAATTCAATGATTATTTAAGCGCGCTAGAAAGGACTCCAGGAGTTCAACTTCCTACAATAACTACATATGGTTTTAGATCATGCCGGCATAAAATTTTTACTGACAGAATTACTAAGTCAGGTTTGTCCAATTTTGATGATAAACGGTACTGTCATGATGGAATAAATACTGTCGCGTTTGGTCATTATTTGTTAGTTAACGCAGCGCCTTGTCCATGCGGTTCATAAACTTGATATCTTCCGGAGATATTACTCCAGGAACCGCATTCATTACAAATTTATCCTTATGTGGTTTATCCTCGTGGGATCTTTTCTTTTTTTTAGTTATTTCTGGCTCCTGCGTGGCCATCATCGCGTTGTATTCGGTGATTCGCTGAATCAGTAGCGCATTATCGCGTTGTGCTACATCCAATTCCTTCCGAACATTTCCGAGTTCATGCTGAAGTCCACCAATGGTGCGTCGCGTATCATCATGGCGCCGTTGCGCATCATCATGGCGTCGCTGCATATCATCGTTTCGCTGTTGTAAATCGTCATAACGCCGTTGTAAATAATCATAACGCTGTTGTAACGCACTATAATCATGTTGCGCGGCCACACTAACAGTTGCGTGTTTTAACTGTCGTTGCAATGATTTATTCTCGTTGGACAAATTGTTTAGTTGCCATTGTAGTTCTTGGATGGTTTGTTTATCCTTTATAGTATCTATGACCGGCTCAACATCACTGGAAGTATCATCGATAATTTGATCAATTTCGAGATCCATCATTCTGATATCGTTGTCAGGCTCATTTTTCCAAATTTTGTAGATACGCTGGTAACTGATTTTGTATCGATCTGCTATTTCTGATATGGGTATTTTCCCACGGAGTCTTATTATTTCGTTGGTATCCTCGTCGGTTAAAACTCGCCGATGTGGCATTATTTAATGAAAATTTTTTTATAAACAACAACAATAACAACAACAATGCTAATTTACACATTTTTCACTGGAATAAAAAATGAAATTGTAATGGTAATAGTGTTATCATGTATTGGTGCTTGTTGGTTTTGCTAGTTGCTACTAGCACTCAGGCTGGCCTTAGATTGCCAGGAACTCCATATAGCTGGTATGGAAGATCAGACAGATCTGAACGTAATTGTCCAAAATGTCGCGAATGCGATTGTCCGAAATGTCCTGAATATGATTGCCCGAAATGTCCACCTCAACCAGCATTCTCACGCAAGTATTATTGCATAAACAGTGGCTGGCTTCATAATAAATGTGATTGTCCGAAATGTTCACCTCAACCAGCATTCTCAGACCAGTATTCTTGCATAAACAGAGACTGGGTTGTTAAGAACTGTGATTGTGGCAAATAGTACAACAGCGATGGAATCATGAATTCTGTAAAAACATTGATTTTTTCTGAGGTTTTCACTGGTGCGATTTTTTTGGTCATATTTTATTAGTAAAAAATTTCGATTTTGAAATGATTTTTTCCACTTGTTTTGTCTTGCAAAACTAACAAATATGAGCAAAGATACCTAAAATGGTCAAAAAAAATACCTAAAAATGACAAATGGCCAAAAAATACGGTTAAAAAACTAGCAATTTTATAAATTCTATTTACAATTTTTCAATTGCTGTTATAACCGTTGATGGCTAACAATTGAATGGTACTATGGTACTATTAAGATTTGCCTTTAAGGCCAATAACAACAACAACAATAAAAACAATTAATATATTTTACTCCACAAGAAAAATATTTATTTATTTAAAATTATTCTGCCGGATTTTTTCGCTCAACTTTGAATTTGATTCAATTGTTAGCCATCAACGGTTATAACAGCAATTGAAAAATTGTAAATAGAATTTATAAAATTGCTAGTTTTTTAACCGTATTTTTTGGCCATTTGTCATTTTTAGGTATTTTTTTTTGACCATTTTAGGTATCTTTGCTCATATTTGTTAGTTTTGCAAGATAAAACAAGTGGAAAAAATCATTTCAAAATCGAAATTTTTTACTAAAAAATGACCAAAAAAATCGCACCAGTGAAAACCTCAGAAAAAATCAATGTTTTTACAGAATTCATGATTCCATCGCTGTTGTACTATTTGCCACAATCACAGTTCTTAACAACCCAGTCTCTGTTTATGCAAGAATACTGGTCTGAGAATGCTGGTTGAGGTGAACATTTCGGACAATCACATTTATTATGAAGCCAGCCACTGTTTATGCAATAATACTTGCGTGAGAATGCTGGTTGAGGTGGACATTTCGGGCAATCATATTCAGGACATTTCGGACAATCGCATTCGCGACATTTTGGACAATTACGTTCAGATCTGTCTGATCTTCCATACCAGCTATATGGAGTTCCTGGCAATCTAAGGCCAGCCTGAGTGCTAGTAGCAACTAGCAAAACCAACAAGCACCAATACATGATAACACTATTACCATTACAATTTCATTTTTTATTCCAGTGAAAAATGTATTAATTAGCATTGTTGTTGTTATTGTTGTTGTTATTGTTGTTGTTTATAAAAAAATTTTCATTAAATAATGCCACATCGGCGAGTTTTAACCGACGAGGATACCAACGAAATAATAAGACTCCGTGGGAAAATACCCATATCAGAAATAGCAGATCGATACAAAATCAGTTACCAGCGTATCTACAAAATTTGGAAAAATGAGCCTGACAACGATATCAGAATGATGGATCTCGAAATTGATCAAATTATCGATGATACTTCCAGTGATGTTGAGCCGGTCATAGATACTATAAAGGATAAACAAACCATCCAAGAACTACAATGGCAACTAAACAATTTGTCCAACGAGAATAAATCATTGCAACGACAGTTAAAACACGCAACTGTTAGTGTGGCCGCGCAACATGATTATAGTGCGTTACAACAGCGTTATGATTATTTACAACGGCGTTATGACGATTTACAACAGCGACGCGATGATATGCAGCGACGCCATGATGATGCGCAACGGCGCCATGATGATACGCGACGCACCATTGGTGGACTTCAGCATGAACTCGGAAATGTTCGGAAGGAATTGGATGTAGCACAACGCGATAATGCGCTACTGATTCAGCAAATCACCGAATACAACGCGATGATGGCCACGCAGGAGCCAGAAATAACTAAAAAAAAGAAAAGATCCCACGAGGATAAACCACATAAGGATAAATTTGTAATGAATGCGGTTCCTGGAGTAATATCTCCGGAAGATATCAAGTTTGTGAACCGCATGGACAAGGCGCTGCGTTAACTAACAAATAGTGACCAAACGCGACAATATTTATTCCATCATGACAGTACCGTTTATCATCAAAATTGGACAAACCTGACTTAGTAATTCTGTCAGTAAAAATTTTATGCCGGCATGATCTAAAACCATATGTAGTTATTGTAGGAAGTTGAACTCCTGGAGTCCTTTCTAGCGCGCTTAAATAATCATTGAATTTCAGTTTATTCTTAACGTAACCGTTATTGATTCCTTTCGCTTTTTTAGTCTCCTTGTTGTTATCCGTGAGAACTGTGTACATTTTTGATCTTAGTCCAACAAACTCTCGTACGGGATTAAAAGCGAATTCATCTTTCATTTTGCCGATTACTTTTTTGTTGGTGGTGTCATTAAATTCACCCTTCACATCTGATAAATCGAATAACTCTCTATTGTTGTAAATATCCTTGTTAAGGTCGTCCTGACAGTCTTCGCCGGGAATTTCATATACAAGCGAATCGGTATCTGTAAATAACAATCTAGCACCAGGCCATTTCTTCTTGGTAAACCCGTAATGAAAATCGAACATTAATTTTTTTGAGATATCCAACACCGCAGCGCCGATGTAAACTGGCTTATTAAGAAGAAGCCGCGACAGTCCCTTAGTAATCAATGATAACTCTTCTGTTATTTTTTTACTATCAATAAAACAATTGTGCCGTGTTAGCTTGTCACGTCGCTTCTTATTGTTAACTATTTCTATATTAACGCGTTTACGGATATTTTCCATTGTTTTCCCGAACACAGAATTATTCATCAGTTTGAAAAAATCTTTTTCGAAATCGGACTTTGCGGACGCTCTTCTAGCTGTATTTCCATCGATATAACCTTTCATCCATGGGGAGTGATTAAATTGTAACACCTTATGAACTTTCTTAATAACTAAGCCAGCATCCAACGCTTGTTTGAGTATAGCATAATGGCATACGTCATTACGCTTCGGCTATTGATTCTGTGACAGCATCTCATCGGTAACTGCCATTTTTGTTACCATATACGGATAATCATTGTGAGCATCATGAAGATGTTGCGGAACATCAACATCGACCTCAACGCAATAGCTAATTTTCTTATCAACCGGATTAAAAGATAAGCCGCTTATATCATCGTTGTGACGCCAATTGCTCGTCGCTGAGAGAAATTCTTCTACTGGAACCCATTTGAATCCACCATATGGCATCTCTGAACACATTGCTGTGCCATATAAATTATTCATGTCGAGGTAAATGATATAATTTGTCTTCACCGCAGGATTAAAATTCTCCAAGTACTTATTGTTTGCGATGGCATGTTTCCTCGTGATTACACTTATTCCGCCACGGATGGCTTTTTCAATAAATAAGTACATGTCAACGTCAGTTAATAGTTCTAACAAAATACCCGATGATTTCAACAATGCATCCCAGGATAGTCCTGGTGCGGAGTAATAATGGGCGGGATCTAGGCCAAAATTCTTCATTGAAGTGGTTCTAAAGTTCTCAAATATATCCGATAACAACAACACGTCTACGGTGAGATAAAGGTCGTGATAATCACCAAATGTCTCACAGGAAAATGTATTCCAAACTGTTAGCGCTCGTGAGTAATCGTCGTCGGTAATATTTGTCTCTGTCAGTGATGAGTAAAATTCGCTTTTATCGGGTAATGTTGTCTCCGCAAATCGCCTAGGATGATCAAAATACTCGTATGGAAAAATTCCCTTGCCAGTGATGTACAAAAATTTCTCCTCACCGAAATATTTCTTCGTCAATGAAAAATTATCGCAACTTTTGGCTAATTGTTCCAAACTCGTGCCCATGAATTGAAAACTGTCAATGAATCGTAATTTCCCTATTGTGATGGACATAAACCTCTCAGTGTTATTCGGAATGCATTTCAGTGAAACCTTGTTGTCGGTACAATACTTGGCTATTTCAGGATGGCCTAACGCTCTCAAAATAAAATGGCCATCGTATCCTCGAAGGTTGTGAAAAACCACGGGGTAAAATCGTTGAAAACATCTGCATCGTTTATGAACTGCACCGATATATTCATCGGATATAACATTATAAAATGCAACCTTAGAATCACTTGTTGTAAATTCCTTCTTGCACACGTAGCAATCTTTCGCGTCAATGAAAGACTTTAATCCGGTAAATCGCTCTTCATCAATTGACAATAGCGACTCAATCCGGCGTTGCTCTTCAAACAAGTATTTCAGCATATGAACTTCAGGCTCCACACTGGTTTCACTGAATCGATAAATTGGTGATAGGCCCGAGTATTTATCGTTGATGCACACTGTATTAAGTTGATAGCTTGCCGGAATATGCTTTTGTATTGAAACCGTTTTAAAATCGCATATGCATGGTTGCTCATCACAAATACATTTTCGATCAACCGGAATTATAAATGACTCAAAATCCCCATAAATTATGAATGGTAACCTCTGAGTTCTCTCATGTTTTTTGAAATAGCAGAAATTGTTTGAGTCATTTGGGGTTGACAGCGCTTTTACCTCAAAACAATATTTGTTGTGTTCGGCGAGTTTTTCCTGTGATGTAAAACCATTTAGGCAACTGTAACAGAAATAAATTTTGTGCCCATGCGTTGACATTTTCGAGCTTAACAACCGTGATAGATCCTTGATCCACACGTAATGACGGTTGTGCAGCAATAGGTTGATTGGGGATCCATCTGTGGAGTGTTTGGCCGCAGGAGATACTAACAGTGGAAAAACGCTTAATGATTCGCTCAGTGAAAATACATTAATGCCGCAACGAAATAATTCTGGGTTCTGTTTCTCAATTTTCATAACTTGTTTCACTGGTGTAGGAAAATCTATCCCCGACATATTAATCCTGCATTGATACGGTTTATAATTACTAACTCGGTCAACGTGATCGCGCGCGGGAAATAATGCTGATAGTAACGCCCACATCACACACCTGTTGTCATTGTTCTTCACGTTGATGCATGATTTTGTTCTAATTATTTTTTCTGGTAATGGTACATATGATGCACCTGTGCTCGGAGTAAACTCGTACACGGATAATTGTATAAAATTAATTTTTGACATCACCCATGTGGAGCCCTTCGTTGAAAACATCTCAAACGTTCTTGAAATCTGAGCAAAAAATTCTTTAGCGAGATCTGTGAGGTCAGTTGATCTGGTTACAATCTGTGATGATGCCCTCAGCGGCGCTGTTATTCTTAAATCAGGATTAACCGACGAGTACATATCAACACTGTAAAAAACGCCGACTTTCAAAAGAGGTTTTTCAAGCAGTATACGTGGAATAATATCATTTATTATTTTTATTAGATCATTGACAGAAAAGTGATTGTACTGCTTTCCTCTAGGAATAAATTGGATGTATTTATCTGATCCAGAAAATCCTTCATCGATGACATAGCCACCTTGTGATAGCTCTGCATGAACATGTTTCTTTTTCTCGAGGGTTTCAATAACTCTTTTTAGATGCTCTAGTTGTACGTTTGAGCGAGGCCATTCCGGTTTGGTTCTAGTAAACTCGGTAAACTTTTTTATGAGTTCTTTCGCGACCTCCCATCGTGGTTTGGTCGGTTTACTTAATGGCATTTTTTATATATTTTACCAGATCTTTAATTCATATTTTACTATATTATTTACGCAAATTTTATAACATTTTTGAAACCCTATTAAAGATATGCCTAAAGTATAATGCAACCAATGTTGTTAAGTACATGCCAGTGGATCAAGAAAAATTCTACACAGCGATGTGGAAAACCATGCTACGGTGAGCACTGTGGAGTTCACGCGTATTTGTTACGAAAAAGTCCTAACGCTGGAACAACTCCATGTGTAGTATGTGGCGTAGGTGTCAGAGGCTCTATCCATCTCTGCGATAATTGTGGTAGAAAAGCATATCGAAGTATTCTTACCTATTACAAAACTCGTAAAAACAAGCATCATATTGCTATTGAACAGCCACCAACCGTTGATGAATTCGTAAAACAGTATAAACCAAGATCAGTTTGATTCATTTTCACTTTTCTAAAAGCCTGTATCATAACCCCATTTTTTTTTTTATGGTCCAGTAGCAAAGGTGTCATTTAACAAACCAAGTGTTCTACAACAGTGTAAAAATTTATTTTGCCACATGATTTGGTTATTATTGGTACCCTTTTTATTTTTTCTAAAAATCTTGTAGAAGTCTTATTTTGCTAATCTGACGAAAACAATTGGTACTCCTTTTTTAAAAAGCTTGTAGAAGTCTTATTTTGCTAATCTGACGAAAAACGCTTGGTCCAGCGTATAGGCTATTTTTGCTAATCTGACGAAAACAATTGGTACCCCCTTTTATTTTTTCTAAAAATCTTTGTAGAGGGCTTATTTTGCTAATCTGGCGAAAAACGTTTGGTCCAGTATTTTACAAACCGAGGGTTATACAAATTTATTTGCCCCATGATAGAGGCTTTATTTGGTTATTCTGAGCTTTTCTATTGGTACCCCCTTTTATTTTTCTAAAAAATCTTGTAGAGAGCTTATTTTGCTAATCTGACGAAAAACATTTGGTCCAGTATTAAAGGCGCTATTTTGTAAACCGAGGGTTCTACAATTATTATTTTTTGGTACCCTTTTTTATTTTTGTAGAGGGCTTATTTTGCTAATCTGACGAAAAACGCTTGGTCCAGTAACAAGGGCTTTGTACGACTAAATAAGGTTTCTATCACAAGTCATATTTTTTAAGTGCTATTTTTGCAAACCGGGGGTTCTATGGTAGTGTAAAAATTTTTTGTTGCATGATAGAGGCTTTATTTGGTTATTCTGAGGCCTTTCTAGTACCCCCCTGTTTTTCCCCATGAAATATATAAAACCTGGTTCAGTTAAGTGTAATTTTATCTGGTAGAGAGCCTAAAACAACAATAAAAGGCTTCTAAAACAAAAGTGGTCCAGAATCGGCATCTATCTATACTACTTATCCTGTGTAATCGAACATTTTATATTTTAGGTGTGATTCGCAGAAATGAAAGAGCTAATAGGAAAATGATTATTCAGTATTATAAAATTTTTGACAGTTTACACAATTTCAATGACATTTAAACTTAAAAGTGATAAGTACACTAAGATGCTTAAATCAACAAATCTTCGTTGCCGTGGAAACGTTTTTCCTGTTTAAAAGTGGTTGGTTGAGAAGCATTTTGTGTCCTTTTTATGTTTTATAATTGTGTTAATTAATACCCGATTTTGTGTTGTTGTTGCTATCAGAACGCGGTAGGCTATGTGTGGTGGCTAGTATGTTCGGTGGAAGATGAACACTGGAAATCCCGTGAAGAACCGACGACCAACGGGAAGTTGCTGGCAAGATTTCGCACATACCCACGTTGGCAAAGCCCAGAATTCGAACAATCGCAGACAGAGGTGAGATGTCAGTTATCTATATAGACCATTCGGTGATCTGGGGCCCCGGATTATTTGACTTAAACTGAAAAATTTTTTGAATTGTAACTATTTTAAAGAGCATCGTGAACAAACATCTGGTTTCCATGACATCCAAAATTTTCTTTTCAGTGATAACTACATCGTAACGATGACAATTGTATAGTGCAATACTTCTTTGTGAATCGCTACTCTTCTGCTTTGGAAAATAGTTTTGTCTGTTTATGTACGCGAAAGAAGGACTGAATCAGACAAGTTATACTGCACATAAATAAACGGTTTAATTTATGATTCACAGACAATTCCTGTAGGATAAACGATAAACCGAAAAGACGAAGAATATTTATAATTACCTTTATGCATACGTCATATCAAAAACGGTTAAATTCGAAATTTATGTGTGTACAATGTGCAAAATTCTCCTTAAATAATATTACAATCTAAGGCATAACCCTAAACACAGGCATAAATCAGTGAAAACAATTTGGACACCTTAGAAACTGGACACCTGATGAGCAGTTTAAGGGAGGTAATATTTTACGGCTTATCCTGTGTCCACAAGCACGCACATTGACCAATTCTTAAAACTCTGATAATTGTCCAATGTGGTAAAATATCTGACCACTTTCCGCTATATTACATACAGCATAATCCATTTCCATAGAGCCAACTTTGACACACAATATTTCAATATTTCGATTTATATTTTTCTTTTCATAGGGATATATATATATATATATATATATATATATATATATATATATATATATATATATATATATATATATATATATATATATATATATATACATATATATATATATGTATATATATATATATTAATATCTACAGAAAGTGATTCAAACAGGCATTGTCGTTTTGGCTTTCATATTAAAACCATTTTCTGAGGCACTGCAACATAAAATATGTCAAAAAATATTTTCTTATATTTGATTTAACATTATCACACGACACCTATAAATGCAGTACAAAATTCATTATAATGGCTTTTGACCTGAGCCTGATGACCTTGAACCTGATATCATGGATGAAAGATTACTGTATTTCTTCCGTATACTTACATGCTAAGTTTCTTTAAACGTAGAAGTATTATGAAAAAGTATATAAAAACAACTCCCTAACAATAAAAGTTATGGTTGTTCTTTACTGTCATTAAATGTATTCTTAATTCGTATCCATAGTCTGATTTAAATGACACAAATCAAGCCATACATATTTATGTATCATGTAAGAAGAACAAAAATCTCCAAAGTCACAACCTTTGACCTCGTATTTAATGTTATCATACTGACCATTACCGTATTTATTGAAATGCATGTAAATAAAACGTATGGTCAAAATTAACTTGTATATTTACAACTAACTGCAGTACTTTAGTCACAAGGTAAAACAGAGCTTGTATGTTGGTGGTCAGATCTGCATCCTGCACCCTTTTCAATCACTCTAATCGCCTAGTAGTCCAAGTGAGTCAATTTCGACAGGTTTCTTACTTTTGAAAAAATTGCATACTCGAATCGAAATTCAATATGGTCAGAGCTGCAACAATTTCATTCAAAACAATCTAAAAATTACAAGAATTATTGAAATGAAAATCCTGTTAATCCCACTAATCCTGCAAGAACAGTGGCAGTGACGAGATTTTCTAGAGGGCGATCGTACCATGTTGGGGATCAGATGAACACTTCTTTCATTAGAAATGACTAAGTGTTGCTATAGCAATAAAAAATGTTTAGGAAAATAATCTATATCAAGATTTTCCAAAACGGCCTTGACATTTTGGAGGTTGTATCAGCATCATTGTACAGCACAACAACGATATACTGCAAGAAAGAAATCGATTTATTTTCAACAAAATTAAAATTGTATGGCCATCTATTCTGAAGAAATATTTTTTTCAAAATGTCTCAGTTTGTTTGTTTTTCTTTGATGTTGTTTTGTATTTTTCTTGTCACTGGGGTCACACTGGTATTCCTTTCACTTACGGCTAACTACATATAAATATAAAATCACGTGACAATATGAATAATATGGAAAACATGATATTCGGAACAATTCTAATTCATACCGCATGGAAAAACTGATAAAAGTAAAATGAATGTGACTAATGATATTAAAGTATCAACTAATTAGTATCTCTTTTGACTATAATGTTATCAATTTGCACTAAACTTAGGTTTTAATTTTACATATGGTTCCGAATTCTGAAATTGATACATCTTTAAGCAGCTCAATTTACCATGACAGGTGTGTAAGCAGAGATTATTGTGTTTGTATTTATGGGTTACTGCATTTGTATGGGAAAATATCAACGAGTTTTGGGATGGAATACTGCACGACCTTGGGATAAGTCACAGACAAGTCCAAGCATATATAGGTGGTTATGAACGTTAGGAATATCCCCTCATTTTTTCAGAAATATCAAAGCTTGTATGTGCATTTTCCCTTTTCCACTCTATGTTAGTGCTTAGATTTGTTCCAAAAAAAAAAAGAAAAAAGAAACGAAACAATTTTGAAGAAAAAGAAACAACTGAATTTTGAATTCAGGTTTCTCTCTGTTTATAATTTTTTTCAAGTTGATGGTGCATGACAGAGTACATTCGCCTACCTTTCCAAAGTGAGAGGCATTTCTTCACATGTCATTGCCTTTGTTAAATTCGGTTTCATTGGTTAGTTATCGTTAATCTTTAATTTTTTTCATGCATTTCTTTTTGATAGAAGATTTAAGGCTTTCTATTGTTGTAACGGTATTTATGTTGTTTAGTCTGTTGATGAAATTATCTATAGCAAAGTGCTTAAGATTTTTCAGTTTCTTTTATTATTTCGAGCCCTACAAAAGGAGACCAAGTTTGTCTTCAAAGATGATTGAAACTCTAAATTACACGGGCGTGAAGGAAAACATCGTTGTGTTTGATCTAATCATGCTTGCCGTATCTCTTTGTGTTTTAGAGGTCATATTTCTTCTTAAGTAAATACACGCATCAATAGACAGACAGATTGGGTCATCATCCTTGAGTTTCACTGTACTTTAGGTTCTTTACTTCATACAAGCCCCAAATTTATTAGTTTGAAAACGAAAAGATAACATGCCCCTCAATACTGTAACACGTCTGTTCTGACTCTACCGATGTGAGTGTGAGTGTTTATGTCGAAATGTTTAAGTGAGATATAAAAAAAATGGTCAGTTTGAAAACGCGAACCAATACTGTGACGCTCAGTATTTTGATGTGGTAAGAGGAAATGGTACAACACACACAAAGAGGGCTTGTAAGTTCACATTTCAGTCTGTCTGCACTGTAATGGTAACAACGCAAGAACATAGGGATTATTATGCCACACAGTCCTAGAACAAAATAATGCATCACCCGTTGTAAGCCATTTCATTGGTTATACTTATTTTCTTACCGCGTTCACTTCGAATTGACTTGAGTAGCTATTCACACAGTGACGAGAATGGCCATGCTTTACTGGGTCTATCCTATAGGCGATTTATATAAAAAAAAATATTTTTATAAATTAAACTAATGCACGAACATTGGTACCATGGGCGATCCCATGGAAATTGTGTCCGTCTTATTGCAAAATACATCAACATTTAATTTAACCGTGCAGATCGCTAGAACAAACCTCTGATAATATACATTTTGAAAAGTGTTGTGTGACACGGATCGCCATTGTCGCTTGGTGTCTGCTTTCTTGTTCGAAAAGAGATCGTTTCGTCTTGACTATAAAAATTTAATTTGACTAAGTTTTACGCACTACTTGAACTCATACATTTACGTTGTAGGTGTAAGCCGTCTTTCTCAGTTTTCTGGAAGTTCCTTTTTGCGTTTCTCAGATATGATACTATTTTTTATGGACCGAACGAAATTTCTTTTGGCGTGAATGAGGACTCGTGGTTTTGTGGCATAATTGGAGAGCATTGATTAAAGCTCAGTTATGTCGTCTTCGAAATCGCTGACACGGATTTTAACTAACACTTCAGGTTTTGTGTGAGGCGATACGGTACATCATTGCTTTTTACTTCCTCAATGAAATCGTTTCATCTTATTGCAAAATTACATTTGACTAGGTTTCATACGCAGCAGGTCCCTGTATATAAGGAGAGTGTCTTAGCGTCAGAGTATTCATTCCGCTCTCAAACGATCAAGAAGATGGAAGAGTCAGCACAGATCGACCTGCTGGTCAAAGATTTGCTAAAAGTCATACGAAAGCATAATTCACATGCGAAAGTGGCAACAAAACTTACTCTTTTGATCGTTGATTTGATGAGAGTCATACGAAAGTGTGTAAGTGCTAATGAAGTTTGCTATATCTGCAAAGGTAAATGGGTATTTGTCTCCAGAATACCTGCTTCGTCTAAGAAAGAGAGACAAAAGTCAAGATACCTAATATCGTTGTCAGGAGAAAGGACACTGGAATTCAGAGTGCCCTACGAGAAAAGAGAAGAAACGAAAACAAGACGAAACAGAGAAGAGGGATTCAGAAGAAGAAGAAATTGAAGATGATGAAGAACTTGTGCCAGTAAAGACATGGAAATGGAAAAATTGACAATGTGGGCCGATGCGTTGGCCCTGATGTGAAATTTCATACTACCTTCTAAAAGAGAATAGACCAGAAAAAAAACGTAAGTGTCTCTTGGTCTTGACATTGTATAATAAGGATGGCGTGTTTTGTTTTTACTCATACTTTATGAAATTGTGCTCTTTCACCTCTCTCTATCCCTCTGGATCATGTTTTAGTTAGAATTGAAATGGAAGGATGTTTTCCTTCACGCACGCTCTTTAGGCATGCAAGTCGGTAAACAATAGTAAGTCTATTCATCCATCATTTTGTGTCTTGATGTTTCCTAAATCACACACTGATGCCATAAAATAATGGGTTAAATGGGTTTTGTAGTGTTGGGAGTGGGGGTGGGTGTAGGTGTTTGGCAGAGTTGGTCATTGCAGGTGAGGGCTTAGGTGCTTTCAAGAAACTTTTTCTTCTTCACTCTGTGTTGATAGTATATTTGGGGTTTGTATGCGTTCGCGTACGTTTGTGTGGATAGTTTATTTGGGGTTTGTATTATCTCCCTTCTGTGTTGATAGTATATTTGGGGTTTGTTTTTTCCTCTTCCCTCTGTGTGTGTGTATGTGTGTGTGTGTGTGTGTTTGTTCGCGTACGTTGTGTAGATCGTATATTTGGTTGTTTTTTTTCTTCTTCCTCCCGAGTGTGGATAGCATATTTGGGGTTTGTATGCGTTAGCGACGTTGTGTGAATATTATATTTGGGGTTTGTATACGATCGCGTACGTTTGTGTGGATAGTTTATTTGGGGTTTGTATTATCTCCCTTCTGTGTTGATAGTATATTTGGGGTTTGTTTTTGACTCTTCCCTCTGTGTGTGTGTATGTTTGTGTGTGTGTTTGTTCGCGTACGTTGTGTAGATCGTATATTTGGTTGTTTTTTTTCTTCTTCCTCCCGAGTGTGGATAGCATATTTGGGGTTTGTATGCGTTCGCGTACGTTTGTGTGGATAGTTTATTTGGGGTTTGTATTATCTCCCTTCTGTGTTGATAGTATATTTGGGGTTTGTATGCGTTCGCGTACGTTTGTGTGGATAGTTTATTTGGGGTTTGTATTATCTCCCTTCTGTGTTGATAGTATATTTGTGGCTTGTATTTCGAGCCCTACAAAAGGAGACCAAGTTTGTCTTCAAAGACGATTGAAACTCTAAATTACACGGGCGTGAAGGAAAACATCGTTGTGTTTGATCTAATCATGCTTGCCGTATCTCTTTGTGTTTTAGAGGTCATATTTCTTCTTAAGTAAATACACGCATCAATAGACAGACAGATTGGGTCATCATCCTTGAGTTTCACTGTACTTTCGGTTCTTTACTTCATACAAGCCCCAAATTTATTAGTTTGAAAACGAAAAGATAACATGCCCCTCAATACTGTAACAGGTCTGTTCTGACTCTACCGATGTGAGTGTGAGTGTTTATGTCGAAATGTTTAAGTGAGATATAAAAAAATGGTCAGTTTGAAAACGCGAACCAATACTGTGACGCTCAGTATTTTGATGTGGTAAGAGGAAATGGTACAACACACACAAAGAGGGCTTGTAAGTTCACATTTCAGTCTGTCTGCACTGTAATGGTAACAACGCAAGAACATAGGGATTATTATGCCACACAGTCCTAGAACAAAACAATGCATCACCCGTTGTAAGCCATTTCATTGGCTATACTTATTTTCTTACCGCGTTCGCTTCGAATTGACTTGAGTAGCTATTCACACAGTGACGAGAATGGCCATGCTTTACTGGGTCTATCCTATAGGCGATTTATATAAAAAAAATATTTTTATAAATTAAACTAATGCACGAACATTCGGACCATGGGCGATCCCATGGAAATTGTGTCCGTCTTATTGCAAAATACATCAACATTTAATTTAACCGTGCAGATCGCTAGAACAAACCTCTGATAATATACATTTTGAAAAGTGTTGTGTGACACGGATCGCCATTGTCGCTTGGTGTCTGCTTTCTTGTTCGAAAAGAGATCGTTTCGTCTTGACTATAAAAATTTAATTTGACTAAGTTTTACGCACTACTTGAACTCATACATTTACGTTGTAGGTGTAAGCCGTCTTTCTCAGTTTTCTGGAAGTTCCTTTTTGCGTTTCTCAGATATGATACTATTTTTTATGGACCGAACGAAATTTCTTTTGGCGTGAATGAGGACTCGTGGTTTTGTGGCATAATTGGAGAGCATTGATTAAAGCTCAGTTATGTCGTCTTCGAAATCGCTGACACGGATTTTAACTAACACTTCAGGTTTTGTGTGAGGCGATACGGTACATCATTGCTTTTTACTTCCTCAATGAAATCGTTTCATCTTATTGCAAAATTACATTTGACTAGGTTTCATACGCAGCAGGTCCCTGTATATAAGGAGAGTGTCTTAGCGTCAGAGTATTCATTCCGCTCTCAAACGATCAAGAAGATGGAAGAGTCAGCACAGATCGACCTGCTGGTCAAAGATTTGCTAAAAGTCATACGAAAGCATAATTCACATGCGAAAGTGGCAACAAAACTTACTCTTTTGATCGTTGATTTGATGAGAGTCATACGAAAGTGTGTAAGTGCTAATGAAGTTTGCTATATCTGCAAAGGTAAATGGGTATTTGTCTCCAGAATACCTGCTTCGTCTAAGAAAGAGAGACAAAAGTCAAGATACCTAATATCGTTGTCAGGAGAAAGGACACTGGAATTCAGAGTGCCCTACGAGAAAAGAGAAGAAACAAAAACAAGACGAAACAGAGAAGAGGGATTCAGAAGAAGAAGAAATTGAAGATGATGAAGAACTTGTGCCAGTAAAGACATGGAAATGGAAAAATTGACAATGTGGGCCGATGCGTTGGCCCTGATGTGAAATTTCATACTACCTTCTAAAAGAGAATAGACCAGAAAAAAAACGTAAGTGTCTCTTGGTCTTGACATTGTATAATAAGGATGGCGTGTTTTGTTTTTACTCATACTTTATGAAATTGTGCTCTTTCACCTCTCTCTATCCCTCTGGATCATGTTTTAGTTAGAATTGAAATGGAAGGATGTTTTCCTTCACGCACGCTCTTTAGGCATGCAAGTCGGTAAACAATAGTAAGTCTATTCATCCATCATTTTGTGTCTTGATGTTTCCTAAATCACACACTGATGCCATAAAATAACGGGTTAAATGGGTTTTGTAGTGTTGGGAGTGGGGGTGGGTGTAGGTGTTTGGCAGAGTTGGTCATTGCAGGTGAGGGCTTAGGTGCTTTCAAAAAACTTTTTCTTCTTCACTCTGTGTTGATAGTATATTTGGGGTTTGTATGCGTTCGCGTACGTTTGTGTGGATAGTTTATTTGGGGTTTGTATTATCTCCCTTCTGTGTTGATAGTATATTTGGGGTTTGTTTTTTCCTCTTCCCTCTGTGTGTGTGTATGTGTGTGTGTGTGTGTGTTTGTTCGCGTACGTTGTGTAGATCGTATATTTGGTTGTTTTTTTTCTTCTTCCTCCCGAGTGTGGATAGCATATTTGGGGTTTGTATGCGTTAGCGACGTTGTGTGAATATTATATTTGGGGTTTGTATACGATCGCGTACGTTTGTGTGGATAGTTTATTTGGGGTTTGTATTATCTCCCTTCTGTGTTGATAGTATATTTGGGGTTTGTTTTTGACTCTTCCCTCTGTGTGTGTGTGTATGTTTGTGTGTGTGTTTGTTCGCGTACGTTGTGTAGATCGTATATTTGGTTGTTTTTTTTCTTCTTCCTCCCGAGTGTGGATAGCATATTTGGGGTTTGTATGCGTTCGCGTACGTTTGTGTGGATAGTTTATTTGGGGTTTGTATTATCTCCCTTCTGTGTTGATAGTATATTTGGGGTTTGTATGCGTTCGCGTACGTTTGTGTGGATAGTTTATTTGGGGTTTGTATTATCTCCCTTCTGTGTTGATAGTATATTTGTGGCTTGTATTTCGAGCCCTACAAAAGGAGACCAAGTTTGTCTTCAAAGACGATTGAAACTCTAAATTACACGGGCGTGAAGGAAAACATCGTTGTGTTTGATCTAATCATGCTTGCCGTATCTCTTTGTGTTTTAGAGGTCATATTTCTTCTTAAGTAAATACACGCATCAATAGACAGACAGATTGGGTCATCATCCTTGAGTTTCACTGTACTTTCGGTTCTTTACTTCATACAAGCCCCAAATTTATTAGTTTGAAAACGAAAAGATAACATGCCCCTCAATACTGTAACACGTCTGTTCTGACTCTACCGATGTGAGTGTGAGTGTTTATGTCGAAATGTTTAAGTGAGATATAAAAAAATGGTCAGTTTGAAAACGCGAACCAATACTGTGACGCTCAGTATTTTGATGTGGTAAGAGGAAATGGTACAACACACACAAAGAGGGCTTGTAAGTTCACATTTCAGTCTGTCTGCACTGTAATGGTAACAACGCAAGAACATAGGGATTATTATGCCACACAGTCCTAGAACAAAACAATGCATCACCCGTTGTAAGCCATTTCATTGGCTATACTTATTTTCTTACCGCGTTCGCTTCGAATTGACTTGAGTAGCTATTCACACAGTGACGAGAATGGCCATGCTTTACTGGGTCTATCCTATAGGCGATTTATATAAAAAAAATATTTTTATAAATTAAACTAATGCACGAACATTCGGACCATGGGCGATCCCATGGAAATTGTGTCCGTCTTATTGCAAAATACATCAACATTTAATTTAACCGTGCAGATCGCTAGAACAAACCTCTGATAATATACATTTTGAAAAGTGTTGTGTGACACGGATCGCCATTGTCGCTTGGTGTCTGCTTTCTTGTTCGAAAAGAGATCGTTTCGTCTTGACTATAAAAATTTAATTTGACTAAGTTTTACGCACTACTTGAACTCATACATTTACGTTGTAGGTGTAAGCCGTCTTTCTCAGTTTTCTGGAAGTTCCTTTTTGCGTTTCTCAGATATGATACTATTTTTTATGGACCGAACGAAATTTCTTTTGGCGTGAATGAGGACTCGTGGTTTTGTGGCATAATTGGAGAGCATTGATTAAAGCTCAGTTATGTCGTCTTCGAAATCGCTGACACGGATTTTAACTAACACTTCAGGTTTTGTGTGAGGCGATACGGTACATCATTGCTTTTTACTTCCTCAATGAAATCGTTTCATCTTATTGCAAAATTACATTTGACTAGGTTTCATACGCAGCAGGTCCCTGTATATAAGGAGAGTGTCTTAGCGTCAGAGTATTCATTCCGCTCTCAAACGATCAAGAAGATGGAAGAGTCAGCACAGATCGACCTGCTGGTCAAAGATTTGCTAAAAGTCATACGAAAGCATAATTCACATGCGAAAGTGGCAACAAAACTTACTCTTTTGATCGTTGATTTGATGAGAGTCATACGAAAGTGTGTAAGTGCTAATGAAGTTTGCTATATCTGCAAAGGTAAATGGGTATTTGTCTCCAGAATACCTGCTTCGTCTAAGAAAGAGAGACAAAAGTCAAGATACCTAATATCGTTGTCAGGAGAAAGGACACTGGAATTCAGAGTGCCCTACGAGAAAAGAGAAGAAACAAAAACAAGACGAAACAGAGAAGAGGGATTCAGAAGAAGAAGAAATTGAAGATGATGAAGAACTTGTGCCAGTAAAGACATGGAAATGGAAAAATTGACAATGTGGGCCGATGCGTTGGCCCTGATGTGAAATTTCATACTACCTTCTAAAAGAGAATAGACCAGAAAAAAAACGTAAGTGTCTCTTGGTCTTGACATTGTATAATAAGGATGGCGTGTTTTGTTTTTACTCATACTTTATGAAATTGTGCTCTTTCACCTCTCTCTATCCCTCTGGATCATGTTTTAGTTAGAATTGAAATGGAAGGATGTTTTCCTTCACGCACGCTCTTTAGGCATGCAAGTCGGTAAACAATAGTAAGTCTATTCATCCATCATTTTGTGTCTTGATGTTTCCTAAATCACACACTGATGCCATAAAATAACGGGTTAAATGGGTTTTGTAGTGTTGGGAGTGGGGGTGGGTGTAGGTGTTTGGCAGAGTTGGTCATTGCAGGTGAGGGCTTAGGTGCTTTCAAAAAACTTTTTCTTCTTCACTCTGTGTTGATAGTATATTTGGGGTTTGTATGCGTTCGCGTACGTTTGTGTGGATAGTTTATTTGGGGTTTGTATTATCTCCCTTCTGTGTTGATAGTATATTTGGGGTTTGTTTTTTCCTCTTCCCTCTGTGTGTGTGTATGTGTGTGTGTGTGTGTGTTTGTTCGCGTACGTTGTGTAGATCGTATATTTGGTTGTTTTTTTTCTTCTTCCTCCCGAGTGTGGATAGCATATTTGGGGTTTGTATGCGTTAGCGACGTTGTGTGAATATTATATTTGGGGTTTGTATACGATCGCGTACGTTTGTGTGGATAGTTTATTTGGGGTTTGTATTATCTCCCTTCTGTGTTGATAGTATATTTGGGGTTTGTTTTTGACTCTTCCCTCTGTGTGTGTGTGTATGTTTGTGTGTGTGTTTGTTCGCGTACGTTGTGTAGATCGTATATTTGGTTGTTTTTTTTCTTCTTCCTCCCGAGTGTGGATAGCATATTTGGGGTTTGTATGCGTTCGCGTACGTTTGTGTGGATAGTTTATTTGGGGTTTGTATTATCTCCCTTCTGTGTTGATAGTATATTTGGGGTTTGTATGCGTTCGCGTACGTTTGTGTGGATAGTTTATTTGGGGTTTGTATTATCTCCCTTCTGTGTTGATAGTATATTTGTGGCTTGTATTTCGAGCCCTACAAAAGGAGACCAAGTTTGTCTTCAAAGACGATTGAAACTCTAAATTACACGGGCGTGAAGGAAAACATCGTTGTGTTTGATCTAATCATGCTTGCCGTATCTCTTTGTGTTTTAGAGGTCATATTTCTTCTTAAGTAAATACACGCATCAATAGACAGACAGATTGGGTCATCATCCTTGAGTTTCACTGTACTTTCGGTTCTTTACTTCATACAAGCCCCAAATTTATTAGTTTGAAAACGAAAAGATAACATGCCCCTCAATACTGTAACAGGTCTGTTCTGACTCTACCGATGTGAGTGTGAGTGTTTATGTCGAAATGTTTAAGTGAGATATAAAAAAATGGTCAGTTTGAAAACGCGAACCAATACTGTGACGCTCAGTATTTTGATGTGGTAAGAGGAAATGGTACAACACACACAAAGAGGGCTTGTAAGTTCACATTTCAGTCTGTCTGCACTGTAATGGTAACAACGCAAGAACATAGGGATTATTATGCCACACAGTCCTAGAACAAAACAATGCATCACCCGTTGTAAGCCATTTCATTGGCTATACTTATTTTCTTACCGCGTTCGCTTCGAATTGACTTGAGTAGCTATTCACACAGTGACGAGAATGGCCATGCTTTACTGGGTCTATCCTATAGGCGATTTATATAAAAAAAATATTTTTATAAATTAAACTAATGCACGAACATTCGGACCATGGGCGATCCCATGGAAATTGTGTCCGTCTTATTGCAAAATACATCAACATTTAATTTAACCGTGCAGATCGCTAGAACAAACCTCTGATAATATACATTTTGAAAAGTGTTGTGTGACACGGATCGCCATTGTCGCTTGGTGTCTGCTTTCTTGTTCGAAAAGAGATCGTTTCGTCTTGACTATAAAAATTTAATTTGACTAAGTTTTACGCACTACTTGAACTCATACATTTACGTTGTAGGTGTAAGCCGTCTTTCTCAGTTTTCTGGAAGTTCCTTTTTGCGTTTCTCAGATATGATACTATTTTTTATGGACCGAACGAAATTTCTTTTGGCGTGAATGAGGACTCGTGGTTTTGTGGCATAATTGGAGAGCATTGATTAAAGCTCAGTTATGTCGTCTTCGAAATCGCTGACACGGATTTTAACTAACACTTCAGGTTTTGTGTGAGGCGATACGGTACATCATTGCTTTTTACTTCCTCAATGAAATCGTTTCATCTTATTGCAAAATTACATTTGACTAGGTTTCATACGCAGCAGGTCCCTGTATATAAGGAGAGTGTCTTAGCGTCAGAGTATTCATTCCGCTCTCAAACGATCAAGAAGATGGAAGAGTCAGCACAGATCGACCTGCTGGTCAAAGATTTGCTAAAAGTCATACGAAAGCATAATTCACATGCGAAAGTGGCAACAAAACTTACTCTTTTGATCGTTGATTTGATGAGAGTCATACGAAAGTGTGTAAGTGCTAATGAAGTTTGCTATATCTGCAAAGGTAAATGGGTATTTGTCTCCAGAATACCTGCTTCGTCTAAGAAAGAGAGACAAAAGTCAAGATACCTAATATCGTTGTCAGGAGAAAGGACACTGGAATTCAGAGTGCCCTACGAGAAAAGAGAAGAAACAAAAACAAGACGAAACAGAGAAGAGGGATTCAGAAGAAGAAGAAATTGAAGATGATGAAGAACTTGTGCCAGTAAAGACATGGAAATGGAAAAATTGACAATGTGGGCCGATGCGTTGGCCCTGATGTGAAATTTCATACTACCTTCTAAAAGAGAATAGACCAGAAAAAAAACGTAAGTGTCTCTTGGTCTTGACATTGTATAATAAGGATGGCGTGTTTTGTTTTTACTCATACTTTATGAAATTGTGCTCTTTCACCTCTCTCTATCCCTCTGGATCATGTTTTAGTTAGAATTGAAATGGAAGGATGTTTTCCTTCACGCACGCTCTTTAGGCATGCAAGTCGGTAAACAATAGTAAGTCTATTCATCCATCATTTTGTGTCTTGATGTTTCCTAAATCACACACTGATGCCATAAAATAACGGGTTAAATGGGTTTTGTAGTGTTGGGAGTGGGGGTGGGTGTAGGTGTTTGGCAGAGTTGGTCATTGCAGGTGAGGGCTTAGGTGCTTTCAAAAAACTTTTTCTTCTTCACTCTGTGTTGATAGTATATTTGGGGTTTGTATGCGTTCGCGTACGTTTGTGTGGATAGTTTATTTGGGGTTTGTATTATCTCCCTTCTGTGTTGATAGTATATTTGGGGTTTGTTTTTTCCTCTTCCCTCTGTGTGTGTGTATGTGTGTGTGTGTGTGTGTTTGTTCGCGTACGTTGTGTAGATCGTATATTTGGTTGTTTTTTTTCTTCTTCCTCCCGAGTGTGGATAGCATATTTGGGGTTTGTATGCGTTAGCGACGTTGTGTGAATATTATATTTGGGGTTTGTATACGATCGCGTACGTTTGTGTGGATAGTTTATTTGGGGTTTGTATTATCTCCCTTCTGTGTTGATAGTATATTTGGGGTTTGTTTTTGACTCTTCCCTCTGTGTGTGTGTGTATGTTTGTGTGTGTGTTTGTTCGCGTACGTTGTGTAGATCGTATATTTGGTTGTTTTTTTTCTTCTTCCTCCCGAGTGTGGATAGCATATTTGGGGTTTGTATGCGTTCGCGTACGTTTGTGTGGATAGTTTATTTGGGGTTTGTATTATCTCCCTTCTGTGTTGATAGTATATTTGGGGTTTGTATGCGTTCGCGTACGTTTGTGTGGATAGTTTATTTGGGGTTTGTATTATCTCCCTTCTGTGTTGATAGTATATTTGTGGCTTGTATTTCGAGCCCTACAAAAGGAGACCAAGTTTGTCTTCAAAGACGATTGAAACTCTAAATTACACGGGCGTGAAGGAAAACATCGTTGTGTTTGATCTAATCATGCTTGCCGTATCTCTTTGTGTTTTAGAGGTCATATTTCTTCTTAAGTAAATACACGCATCAATAGACAGACAGATTGGGTCATCATCCTTGAGTTTCACTGTACTTTCGGTTCTTTACTTCATACAAGCCCCAAATTTATTAGTTTGAAAACGAAAAGATAACATGCCCCTCAATACTGTAACACGTCTGTTCTGACTCTACCGATGTGAGTGTGAGTGTTTATGTCGAAATGTTTAAGTGAGATATAAAAAAATGGTCAGTTTGAAAACGCGAACCAATACTGTGACGCTCAGTATTTTGATGTGGTAAGAGGAAATGGTACAACACACACAAAGAGGGCTTGTAAGTTCACATTTCAGTCTGTCTGCACTGTAATGGTAACAACGCAAGAACATAGGGATTATTATGCCACACAGTCCTAGAACAAAACAATGCATCACCCGTTGTAAGCCATTTCATTGGCTATACTTATTTTCTTACCGCGTTCGCTTCGAATTGACTTGAGTAGCTATTCACACAGTGACGAGAATGGCCATGCTTTACTGGGTCTATCCTATAGGCGATTTATATAAAAAAAATATTTTTATAAATTAAACTAATGCACGAACATTCGGACCATGGGCGATCCCATGGAAATTGTGTCCGTCTTATTGCAAAATACATCAACATTTAATTTAACCGTGCAGATCGCTAGAACAAACCTCTGATAATATACATTTTGAAAAGTGTTGTGTGACACGGATCGCCATTGTCGCTTGGTGTCTGCTTTCTTGTTCGAAAAGAGATCGTTTCGTCTTGACTATAAAAATTTAATTTGACTAAGTTTTACGCACTACTTGAACTCATACATTTACGTTGTAGGTGTAAGCCGTCTTTCTCAGTTTTCTGGAAGTTCCTTTTTGCGTTTCTCAGATATGATACTATTTTTTATGGACCGAACGAAATTTCTTTTGGCGTGAATGAGGACTCGTGGTTTTGTGGCATAATTGGAGAGCATTGATTAAAGCTCAGTTATGTCGTCTTCGAAATCGCTGACACGGATTTTAACTAACACTTCAGGTTTTGTGTGAGGCGATACGGTACATCATTGCTTTTTACTTCCTCAATGAAATCGTTTCATCTTATTGCAAAATTACATTTGACTAGGTTTCATACGCAGCAGGTCCCTGTATATAAGGAGAGTGTCTTAGCGTCAGAGTATTCATTCCGCTCTCAAACGATCAAGAAGATGGAAGAGTCAGCACAGATCGACCTGCTGGTCAAAGATTTGCTAAAAGTCATACGAAAGCATAATTCACATGCGAAAGTGGCAACAAAACTTACTCTTTTGATCGTTGATTTGATGAGAGTCATACGAAAGTGTGTAAGTGCTAATGAAGTTTGCTATATCTGCAAAGGTAAATGGGTATTTGTCTCCAGAATACCTGCTTCGTCTAAGAAAGAGAGACAAAAGTCAAGATACCTAATATCGTTGTCAGGAGAAAGGACACTGGAATTCAGAGTGCCCTACGAGAAAAGAGAAGAAACAAAAACAAGACGAAACAGAGAAGAGGGATTCAGAAGAAGAAGAAATTGAAGATGATGAAGAACTTGTGCCAGTAAAGACATGGAAATGGAAAAATTGACAATGTGGGCCGATGCGTTGGCCCTGATGTGAAATTTCATACTACCTTCTAAAAGAGAATAGACCAGAAAAAAAACGTAAGTGTCTCTTGGTCTTGACATTGTATAATAAGGATGGCGTGTTTTGTTTTTACTCATACTTTATGAAATTGTGCTCTTTCACCTCTCTCTATCCCTCTGGATCATGTTTTAGTTAGAATTGAAATGGAAGGATGTTTTCCTTCACGCACGCTCTTTAGGCATGCAAGTCGGTAAACAATAGTAAGTCTATTCATCCATCATTTTGTGTCTTGATGTTTCCTAAATCACACACTGATGCCATAAAATAACGGGTTAAATGGGTTTTGTAGTGTTGGGAGTGGGGGTGGGTGTAGGTGTTTGGCAGAGTTGGTCATTGCAGGTGAGGGCTTAGGTGCTTTCAAAAAACTTTTTCTTCTTCACTCTGTGTTGATAGTATATTTGGGGTTTGTATGCGTTCGCGTACGTTTGTGTGGATAGTTTATTTGGGGTTTGTATTATCTCCCTTCTGTGTTGATAGTATATTTGGGGTTTGTTTTTTCCTCTTCCCTCTGTGTGTGTGTATGTGTGTGTGTGTGTGTGTTTGTTCGCGTACGTTGTGTAGATCGTATATTTGGTTGTTTTTTTTCTTCTTCCTCCCGAGTGTGGATAGCATATTTGGGGTTTGTATGCGTTAGCGACGTTGTGTGAATATTATATTTGGGGTTTGTATACGATCGCGTACGTTTGTGTGGATAGTTTATTTGGGGTTTGTATTATCTCCCTTCTGTGTTGATAGTATATTTGGGGTTTGTTTTTGACTCTTCCCTCTGTGTGTGTGTGTATGTTTGTGTGTGTGTTTGTTCGCGTACGTTGTGTAGATCGTATATTTGGTTGTTTTTTTTCTTCTTCCTCCCGAGTGTGGATAGCATATTTGGGGTTTGTATGCGTTCGCGTACGTTTGTGTGGATAGTTTATTTGGGGTTTGTATTATCTCCCTTCTGTGTTGATAGTATATTTGGGGTTTGTATGCGTTCGCGTACGTTTGTGTGGATAGTTTATTTGGGGTTTGTATTATCTCCCTTCTGTGTTGATAGTATATTTGTGGCTTGTATTTCGAGCCCTACAAAAGGAGACCAAGTTTGTCTTCAAAGACGATTGAAACTCTAAATTACACGGGCGTGAAGGAAAACATCGTTGTGTTTGATCTAATCATGCTTGCCGTATCTCTTTGTGTTTTAGAGGTCATATTTCTTCTTAAGTAAATACACGCATCAATAGACAGACAGATTGGGTCATCATCCTTGAGTTTCACTGTACTTTCGGTTCTTTACTTCATACAAGCCCCAAATTTATTAGTTTGAAAACGAAAAGATAACATGCCCCTCAATACTGTAACACGTCTGTTCTGACTCTACCGATGTGAGTGTGAGTGTTTATGTCGAAATGTTTAAGTGAGATATAAAAAAATGGTCAGTTTGAAAACGCGAACCAATACTGTGACGCTCAGTATTTTGATGTGGTAAGAGGAAATGGTACAACACACACAAAGAGGGCTTGTAAGTTCACATTTCAGTCTGTCTGCACTGTAATGGTAACAACGCAAGAACATAGGGATTATTATGCCACACAGTCCTAGAACAAAACAATGCATCACCCGTTGTAAGCCATTTCATTGGCTATACTTATTTTCTTACCGCGTTCGCTTCGAATTGACTTGAGTAGCTATTCACACAGTGACGAGAATGGCCATGCTTTACTGGGTCTATCCTATAGGCGATTTATATAAAAAAAATATTTTTATAAATTAAACTAATGCACGAACATTCGGACCATGGGCGATCCCATGGAAATTGTGTCCGTCTTATTGCAAAATACATCAACATTTAATTTAACCGTGCAGATCGCTAGAACAAACCTCTGATAATATACATTTTGAAAAGTGTTGTGTGACACGGATCGCCATTGTCGCTTGGTGTCTGCTTTCTTGTTCGAAAAGAGATCGTTTCGTCTTGACTATAAAAATTTAATTTGACTAAGTTTTACGCACTACTTGAACTCATACATTTACGTTGTAGGTGTAAGCCGTCTTTCTCAGTTTTCTGGAAGTTCCTTTTTGCGTTTCTCAGATATGATACTATTTTTTATGGACCGAACGAAATTTCTTTTGGCGTGAATGAGGACTCGTGGTTTTGTGGCATAATTGGAGAGCATTGATTAAAGCTCAGTTATGTCGTCTTCGAAATCGCTGACACGGATTTTAACTAACACTTCAGGTTTTGTGTGAGGCGATACGGTACATCATTGCTTTTTACTTCCTCAATGAAATCGTTTCATCTTATTGCAAAATTACATTTGACTAGGTTTCATACGCAGCAGGTCCCTGTATATAAGGAGAGTGTCTTAGCGTCAGAGTATTCATTCCGCTCTCAAACGATCAAGAAGATGGAAGAGTCAGCACAGATCGACCTGCTGGTCAAAGATTTGCTAAAAGTCATACGAAAGCATAATTCACATGCGAAAGTGGCAACAAAACTTACTCTTTTGATCGTTGATTTGATGAGAGTCATACGAAAGTGTGTAAGTGCTAATGAAGTTTGCTATATCTGCAAAGGTAAATGGGTATTTGTCTCCAGAATACCTGCTTCGTCTAAGAAAGAGAGACAAAAGTCAAGATACCTAATATCGTTGTCAGGAGAAAGGACACTGGAATTCAGAGTGCCCTACGAGAAAAGAGAAGAAACAAAAACAAGACGAAACAGAGAAGAGGGATTCAGAAGAAGAAGAAATTGAAGATGATGAAGAACTTGTGCCAGTAAAGACATGGAAATGGAAAAATTGACAATGTGGGCCGATGCGTTGGCCCTGATGTGAAATTTCATACTACCTTTTAAAAGAGAATAGACCAGAAAGAAAACGTAAGTGTCTCTTGGTCTTGACATTGTATAATAAGGATGGCGTGTTTTGTTTTTACTCATACTTTATGAAATTGTGCTCTTTCACCTCTCTCTATCCCTCTGGATCATGTTTTAGTTAGAATTGAAATGGAAGGATGTTTTCCTTCACGCACGCTCTTTAGGCATGCAAGTCGGTAAACAATAGTAAGTCTATTCATCCATCATTTTGTGTCTTGATGTTTCCTAAATCACACACTGATGCCATAAAATAACGGGTTAAATGGGTTTTGTAGTGTTGGGAGTGGGGGTGGGGTGTAGGTGTTTGGCAGAGTTGGTCATTGCAGGTGAGGGCTTAGGTGCTTTCAAAAAACTTTTTCTTCTTCACTCTGTGTTGATAGTATATTTGGGGTTTGTATGCGTTCGCGTACGTTTGTGTGGATAGTTTATTTGGGGTTTGTATTATCTCCCTTCTGTGTTGATAGTATATTTGGGGTTTGTTTTTGCCTCTTCCCTCTGTGTGTGTGTATGTGTGTGTGTGTGTGTTTGTTCGCGTACGTTGTGTAGATCGTATATTTGGTTGTTTTTTTTCTTCTTCCTCCCGAGTGTGGATAGCATATTTGGGGTTTGTATGCGTTAGCGACGTTGTGTGAATATTATATTTGGGGTTTGTATACGATCGCGTACGTTTGTGTGGATAGTTTATTTGGGGTTTGTATTATCTCCCTTCTGTGTTGATAGTATATTTGGGGTTTGTTTTTGACTCTTCCCTCTGTGTGTGTGTGTATGTTTGTGTGTGTGTTTGTTCGCGTACGTTGTGTAGATCGTATATTTGGTTGTTTTTTTTCTTCTTCCTCCCGAGTGTGGATAGCATATTTGGGGTTTGTATGCGTTCGCGTACGTTTGTGTGGATAGTTTATTTGGGGTTTGTATTATCTCCCTTCTGTGTTGATAGTATATTTGGGGTTTGTATGCGTTCGCGTACGTTTGTGTGGATAGTTTATTTGGGGTTTGTATTATCTCCCTTCTGTGTTGATAGTATATTTGTGGCTTGTATTTCGAGCCCTACAAAAGGAGACCAAGTTTGTCTTCAAAGACGATTGAAACTCTAAATTACACGGGCGTGAAGGAAAACATCGTTGTGTTTGATCTAATCATGCTTGCCGTATCTCTTTGTGTTTTAGAGGTCATATTTCTTCTTAAGTAAATACACGCATCAATAGACAGACAGATTGGGTCATCATCCTTGAGTTTCACTGTACTTTCGGTTCTTTACTTCATACAAGCCCCAAATTTATTAGTTTGAAAACGAAAAGATAACATGCCCCTCAATACTGTAACACGTCTGTTCTGACTCTACCGATGTGAGTGTGAGTGTTTATGTCGAAATGTTTAAGTGAGATATAAAAAAATGGTCAGTTTGAAAACGCGAACCAATACTGTGACGCTCAGTATTTTGATGTGGTAAGAGGAAATGGTACAACACACACAAAGAGGGCTTGTAAGTTCACATTTCAGTCTGTCTGCACTGTAATGGTAACAACGCAAGAACATAGGGATTATTATGCCACACAGTCCTAGAACAAAACAATGCATCACCCGTTGTAAGCCATTTCATTGGCTATACTTATTTTCTTACCGCGTTCGCTTCGAATTGACTTGAGTAGCTATTCACACAGTGACGAGAATGGCCATGCTTTACTGGGTCTATCCTATAGGCGATTTATATAAAAAAAATATTTTTATAAATTAAACTAATGCACGAACATTCGGACCATGGGCGATCCCATGGAAATTGTGTCCGTCTTATTGCAAAATACATCAACATTTAATTTAACCGTGCAGATCGCTAGAACAAACCTCTGATAATATACATTTTGAAAAGTGTTGTGTGACACGGATCGCCATTGTCGCTTGGTGTCTGCTTTCTTGTTCGAAAAGAGATCGTTTCGTCTTGACTATAAAAATTTAATTTGACTAAGTTTTACGCACTACTTGAACTCATACATTTACGTTGTAGGTGTAAGCCGTCTTTCTCAGTTTTCTGGAAGTTCCTTTTTGCGTTTCTCAGATATGATACTATTTTTTATGGACCGAACGAAATTTCTTTTGGCGTGAATGAGGACTCGTGGTTTTGTGGCATAATTGGAGAGCATTGATTAAAGCTCAGTTATGTCGTCTTCGAAATCGCTGACACGGATTTTAACTAACACTTCAGGTTTTGTGTGAGGCGATACGGTACATCATTGCTTTTTACTTCCTCAATGAAATCGTTTCATCTTATTGCAAAATTACATTTGACTAGGTTTCATACGCAGCAGGTCCCTGTATATAAGGAGAGTGTCTTAGCGTCAGAGTATTCATTCCGCTCTCAAACGATCAAGAAGATGGAAGAGTCAGCACAGATCGACCTGCTGGTCAAAGATTTGCTAAAAGTCATACGAAAGCATAATTCACATGCGAAAGTGGCAACAAAACTTACTCTTTTGATCGTTGATTTGATGAGAGTCATACGAAAGTGTGTAAGTGCTAATGAAGTTTGCTATATCTGCAAAGGTAAATGGGTATTTGTCTCCAGAATACCTGCTTCGTCTAAGAAAGAGAGACAAAAGTCAAGATACCTAATATCGTTGTCAGGAGAAAGGACACTGGAATTCAGAGTGCCCTACGAGAAAAGAGAAGAAACAAAAACAAGACGAAACAGAGAAGAGGGATTCAGAAGAAGAAGAAATTGAAGATGATGAAGAACTTGTGCCAGTAAAGACATGGAAATGGAAAAATTGACAATGTGGGCCGATGCGTTGGCCCTGATGTGAAATTTCATACTACCTTCTAAAAGAGAATAGACCAGAAAGAAAACGTAAGTGTCTCTTGGTCTTGACATTGTATAATAAGGATGGCGTGTTTTGTTTTTACTCATACTTTATGAAATTGTGCTCTTTCACCTCTCTCTATCCCTCTGGATCATGTTTTAGTTAGAATTGAAATGGAAGGATGTTTTCCTTCACGCACGCTCTTTAGGCATGCAAGTCGGTAAACAATAGTAAGTCTATTCATCCATCATTTTGTGTCTTGATGTTTCCTAAATCACACACTGATGCCATAAAATAACGGGTTAAGTGGGTTTTGTAGTGTTGGGAGTGGGGGTGGGTGTAGGTGTTTGGCAGAGTTGGTCATTGCAGGTGAGGGCTTAGGTGCTTTCAAAAAACTTTTTCTTCTTCACTCTGTGTTGATAGTATATTTGGGGTTTGTATGCGTTCGCGTACGTTTGTGTGGATAGTTTATTTGGGGTTTGTATTATCTCCCTTCTGTGTTGATAGTATATTTGGGGTTTGTTTTTTCCTCTTCCCTCTGTGTGTGTGTATGTGTGTGTGTGTGTGTGTTTGTTCGCGTACGTTGTGTAGATCGTATATTTGGTTGTTTTTTTTCTTCTTCCTCCCGAGTGTGGATAGCATATTTGGGGTTTGTATGCGTTAGCGACGTTGTGTGAATATTATATTTGGGGTTTGTATACGATCGCGTACGTTTGTGTGGATAGTTTATTTGGGGTTTGTATTATCTCCCTTCTGTGTTGATAGTATATTTGGGGTTTGTTTTTGACTCTTCCCTCTGTGTGTGTGTGTATGTTTGTGTGTGTGTTTGTTCGCGTACGTTGTGTAGATCGTATATTTGGTTGTTTTTTTTCTTCTTCCTCCCGAGTGTGGATAGCATATTTGGGGTTTGTATGCGTTCGCGTACGTTTGTGTGGATAGTTTATTTGGGGTTTGTATTATCTCCCTTCTGTGTTGATAGTATATTTGGGGTTTGTATGCGTTCGCGTACGTTTGTGTGGATAGTTTATTTGGGGTTTGTATTATCTCCCTTCTGTGTTGATAGTATATTTGTGGCTTGTATTTCGAGCCCTACAAAAGGAGACCAAGTTTGTCTTCAAAGACGATTGAAACTCTAAATTACACGGGCGTGAAGGAAAACATCGTTGTGTTTGATCTAATCATGCTTGCCGTATCTCTTTGTGTTTTAGAGGTCATATTTCTTCTTAAGTAAATACACGCATCAATAGACAGACAGATTGGGTCATCATCCTTGAGTTTCACTGTACTTTCGGTTCTTTACTTCATACAAGCCCCAAATTTATTAGTTTGAAAACGAAAAGATAACATGCCCCTCAATACTGTAACACGTCTGTTCTGACTCTACCGATGTGAGTGTGAGTGTTTATGTCGAAATGTTTAAGTGAGATATAAAAAAATGGTCAGTTTGAAAACGCGAACCAATACTGTGACGCTCAGTATTTTGATGTGGTAAGAGGAAATGGTACAATACACACAAAGAGGGCTTGTAAGTTCACATTTCAGTCTGTCTGCACTGTAATGGTAACAACGCAAGAACATAGGGATTATTATGCCACACAGTCCTAGAACAAAACAATGCATCACCCGTTGTAAGCCATTTCATTGGCTATACTTATTTTCTTACCGCGTTCGCTTCGAATTGACTTGAGTAGCTATTCACACAGTGACGAGAATGGCCATGCTTTACTGGGTCTATCCTATAGGCGATTTATATAAAAAAAATATTTTTATAAATTAAACTAATGCACGAACATTCGGACCATGGGCGATCCCATGGAAATTGTGTCCGTCTTATTGCAAAATACATCAACATTTAATTTAACCGTGCAGATCGCTAGAACAAACCTCTGATAATATACATTTTGAAAAGTGTTGTGTGACACGGATCGCCATTGTCGCTTGGTGTCTGCTTTCTTGTTCGAAAAGAGATCGTTTCGTCTTGACTATAAAAATTTAATTTGACTAAGTTTTACGCACTACTTGAACTCATACATTTACGTTGTAGGTGTAAGCCGTCTTTCTCAGTTTTCTGGAAGTTCCTTTTTGCGTTTCTCAGATATGATACTATTTTTTATGGACCGAACGAAATTTCTTTTGGCGTGAATGAGGACTCGTGGTTTTGTGGCATAATTGGAGAGCATTGATTAAAGCTCAGTTATGTCGTCTTCGAAATCGCTGACACGGATTTTAACTAACACTTCAGGTTTTGTGTGAGGCGATACGGTACATCATTGCTTTTTACTTCCTCAATGAAATCGTTTCATCTTATTGCAAAATTACATTTGACTAGGTTTCATACGCAGCAGGTCCCTGTATATAAGGAGAGTGTCTTAGCGTCAGAGTATTCATTCCGCTCTCAAACGATCAAGAAGATGGAAGAGTCAGCACAGATCGACCTGCTGGTCAAAGATTTGCTAAAAGTCATACGAAAGCATAATTCACATGCGAAAGTGGCAACAAAACTTACTCTTTTGATTGTTGATTTGATGAGAGTCATACGAAAGTGTGTAAGTGCTAATGAAGTTTGCTATATCTGCAAAGGTAAATGGGTATTTGTCTCCAGAATACCTGCTTCGTCTAAGAAAGAGAGACAAAAGTCAAGATACCTAATATCGTTGTCAGGAGAAAGGACACTGGAATTCAGAGTGCCCTACGAGAAAAGAGAAGAAACAAAAACAAGACGAAACAGAGAAGAGGGATTCAGAAGAAGAAGAAATTGAAGATGATGAAGAACTTGTGCCAGTAAAGACATGGAAATGGAAAAATTGACAATGTGGGCCGATGCGTTGGCCCTGATGTGAAATTTCATACTACCTTTTAAAAGAGAATAGACCAGAAAGAAAACGTAAGTGTCTCTTGGTCTTGACATTGTATAATAAGGATGGCGTGTTTTGTTTTTACTCATACTTTATGAAATTGTGCTCTTTCACCTCTCTCTATCCCTCTGGATCATGTTTTAGTTAGAATTGAAATGGAAGGATGTTTTCCTTCACGCACGCTCTTTAGGCATGCAAGTCGGTAAACAATAGTAAGTCTATTCATCCATCATTTTGTGTCTTGATGTTTCCTAAATCACACACTGATGCCATAAAATAACGGGTTAAATGGGTTTTGTAGTGTTGGGAGTGGGGGTGGGGTGTAGGTGTTTGGCAGAGTTGGTCATTGCAGGTGAGGGCTTAGGTGCTTTCAAAAAACTTTTTCTTCTTCACTCTGTGTTGATAGTATATTTGGGGTTTGTATGCGTTCGCGTACGTTTGTGTGGATAGTTTATTTGGGGTTTGTATTATCTCCCTTCTGTGTTGATAGTATATTTGGGGTTTGTTTTTGCCTCTTCCCTCTGTGTGTGTGTATGTGTGTGTGTGTGTGTTTGTTCGCGTACGTTGTGTAGATCGTATATTTGGTTGTTTTTTTTCTTCTTCCTCCCGAGTGTGGATAGCATATTTGGGGTTTGTATGCGTTAGCGACGTTGTGTGAATAGTATATTTGGGGATTGCATGCGTTCGCGTACGTTTGTGTTGATAGTTTATTTGGGGTTTGTATTATCTCCCTTCTGTGTTGATAGTATATTTGGGGTTTGTTTTTGACTCTTCCCTCTGTGTGTGTGTGTATGTGTGTGTGTGTGTGTGTTTGTTCGCGTACGTTGTGTAGATCGTATATTTGGTTGTTTTTTTCTTCTTCCTCCCGAGTGTGGATAGCATATTTGGGGTTTGTATGCGTTCGCGTACGTTTGTGTGGATAGTTTATTTGGGGTTTGTATTATCTCCCTTCTGTGTTGATAGTATATTTGGGGTTTGTATGCGTTCGCGTACGTTTGTGTGGATAGATTATTTGGGGTTTGTATTATCTCCCTTCTGTGTTGATAGTATATTTGTGGTTTGTATGCGTTCGCGTACGTTTGTGTGGATAGTTTATTTGGGGTTTGTATTATCTCCCTTCTGTGTTGATAGTATATTTGGGGCTTGTTTTTTCCTCTTCCCTCTGTGTGTGAGTGTGTGTGTGTGTGTGTGTGTGTGTGTGTGTTCGCGTACGTTGTGTAGATCGTATACTTGGTTGTTTTTTCTTCTTCCTCCCGAGTGTGGATAGCATATTTGGGGTTTGTATGCGTTAGCGACGTTGTGTGAATAGTATATTTGGGGTTTGCATGCGTTCGCGTTCGTTTGTGTTGATAGTTTATTTGGGGTTTGTATTATCTCCCTTCTGTGTTGATAGTATATTTGGGGTTTGTTTTTGACTCTTCCCTCTCTGTGTGTGTGTGTGTATGTGTGTGTGTGTGTGTGTTTGTTCCCGTACGTTGTGTAGATCGTATATTTGGTTGTTTTTTTCTTCTTCCTCCCGAGTGTGGATAGCATATTTGGGGTTTGTATGCGTTCGCGTACGTTTGTGTGGATAGTTTATTTGGGGTTTGTATTATCTCCCTTCTGTGTTGATAGTATATTTGGGGTTTGTATGCGTTCGCGTACGTTTGTGTGGATAGTTTATTTGGGGTTTGTATTATCTCCCTTCTGTGTTGATAGTATATTTGGGGTTTGTTTTTTCCTCTTCCCTCTGTGTGTGAGTGTGTGTGTGTGTGTGTGTGTGTGTTCGCGTACGTTGTGTAGATCGTATATTTGGTTGTTTTTTCTTCTTCCTCCCGAGTGTGGATAGCATATTTGGGGTTTGTATGCGTTAGCGACGTTGTGTGAATAGTATATTTGGGGTTTGTATGCGTTCGCGTACGTTTGTGTTGATAGTTTATTTGGGGTTTGTATTATCTCCCTTCTGTGTTGATAGTATATTTGGGGTTTGTTTTTGACTCTTCCCTCTGTGTGTGTGTGTGTGTATGTGTGTGTGTGTGTGTTTGTTCGCGTACGTTGTGTAGATCGTATATTTGGTTGTTTTTTTCTTCTTCCTCCCGAGTGTGGATAGCATATTTGGGGTTTGTATGCGTTCGCGTACGTTTGTGTGGATAGTTTATTTGGGGTTTGTATTATCTCCCTTCTGTGTTGATAGTATATTTGTGGTTTGTATGCGTTCGCGTACGTTTGTGTGGATAGTTTATTTGGGGTTTGTATTATCTCCCTTCTGTGTTGATAGTATGTTTGGGGTTTGTTTTTTCCTCTTCCCTCTGTGTGTGAGTGTGTGTGTGTGTGTGTGTGTGTGTGTGTGTGTGTGTGTGTGTTCGCGTACGTTGTGTAGATCGTATATTTTGTTGTTTTTTCTTCTTCCTCCCGAGTGTGGATAGCATATTTGGGGTTTGTATGCGTTAGCGACGTTGTGTGAATAGTATATTTGGGGTTTGTATGCGTTCGCGTACGTTTGTGTTGATAGTTTATTTGGGGTTAGTATTATCTCCCTTCTGTGTTGATAGTATATTTGGGGTTTGTTTTTGACTCTTCCCTCTGTGTGTGTGTGTGTGTGTATGTGTGTGTGTGTGTTTGTTCGCGTACGTTGTGTAGATCGTATATTTGGTTGTTTTTTTCTTCTTCCTCCCGAGTGTGGATAGCATTTTTGGGGTTTGTATGCGTTCGCGTATGTTTGTGTGGATAGTTTATTTGGGGTTTGTATTATCTCCCTTCTGTGTTGATAGTATATTTGTGGTTTGTATGCGTTCGCTTACGTTTGTGTGGATAGTTTATTTGGGGTTTGTATTATCTCCCTTCTGTGTTGATAGTATATTTGTGGTTTGTATGCGTTCGCGTACGTTTGTGTGGATAGTTTATTTGGGGTTTGTATTATCTCCCTTCTGTGTTGATAGTATATTTGGGGTTTGTTTTTTCCTCTTCCCTCTGTGTGTGAGTGTGTGTGTGTGTGTGTGTGTGTGTGTGTGTGTGTGTGTGTTCGCGTACGTTGTGTAGATCGTATATTTGGTTGTTTTCTTCTTCCTCCCGAGTGTGGATAGCATATTTGGGGTTTGTATGCGTTAGCGACGTTGTGTGAATAGTATATTTGGGGTTTGTATGCGTTCGCGTACGTTTGTGTTGATAGTTTATTTGGGGTTTGTATTATCTCCCTTCTGTGTTGATAGTATATTTGGGGTTTGTTTTTGACTCTTCCCTCTGTGTGTGTGTGTGTGTATGTGTGTGTGTGTGTGTTTGTTCGCGTACGTTGTGTAGATCGTATATTTGGTTGTTTTTTTCTTCTTCCTCCCGAGTGTGGATAGCATATTTGGGGTTTGTATGCGTTCACGTATGTTTGTGTGGATAGTTTATTTGGGGTTTGTATTATCTCCCTTCTGTGTTGATAGTATATTTGTGGTTTGTATGCGTTCGCGTACGATTGTGTGGATAGTTTATTTGGGGTTTGTATTATCTCCCTTCTGTGTTGATAGTATATTTGGGGTTTGTTTTTGACTCTTCCTTGTGTGTGTGTGTGTGTGTGTGTGTGTGTGTGTGTTCGCGTACGTTGTGTAGATCGTATATTTGGTTGTTTTTTCTTCTTCCTCCCGAGTGTGGATAGCACATTTGGGGTTTGTATGCGTTAGCGACGTTGTGTGAATAGTATATTTGGGGTTTGTATGCGTTCGCGTACGTTTGTGTTGATAGTTTATTTGGGGTTTGTGTTATCTCTCTTCTGTATTGATAGTATATTTGGGGTTTGTTTTTTCCTCTTCCCTCTGTGTGTGTGTGTGTGTGTGTGTGTGTGTGCGTATGTCTGCGCGCGTGCGTTGTGTGTGTGTGTGTGTGTGTGTGTATTGGTCTCTGTTTGTCCCTATAAAAACTCACTTTATCCCTATCAGATACACTCTGCCTACCTACCTGCAGTAGCGTGTATTCAGGTCAGCCACTTGCAACACTGTTGACATTTATCCCCTAGTGTTCAGTACAGTGACGTCACTGACGCTGGAAATTTTGAGACTATAAATATCGACTTGGGGATTTCCACATTTTGTAGCTATACATATATACTAGAATTCATAAACAGGAACGTCACTCAAGCTAAGGCTATAAAAAGATAGTGGGATTTTCCAAAGAAAAAACCCACAAGTTGGAGCTATAAATAGATAGTGGGATTTCATAGGAATTTCAGCTGATTATAGATACATAGGTATTTATTCACGATCGTCACAGAAGTTGATATTGTAAGTAGTTACTAATTTTATCCATTTTAGTCTAAACCATTGTAACTTAATTTTCGGGGATATGTTTATTTTCCTTTAAATTCTGGGACAATTTCGTCATTTTAGCGTTACTTTTAGTCACATCCATTTTGTCGTTGAGCATTTCCTTGATTATAGCTATTTATAGCACCATTACAATTATGCAAATTTTTGAACACCCCAGCAAGATTTCAGGTCTTGGTAATGCTTTATATATAAATCTCACGCTTGTACTAGTGTATGTATGTTTCTGTCTCTGTCGTGTTTGACCCTCTACCATCATTGTCCCTAGACAATCCCACCATGTTCAATTCCCCTTGACGCTATACAGACCCACCATGTTCAATTTCCATATGTTCAATTCCCCTTGTCCCTAGACAGACCCAAACTCTATTCCCATGTTAATTTCCCTTGTCCCTAGACAGACCCAAACTCTATGTTAAATTCCCATTGTCCCTAGAGTTGCCCACGATTTTTCTCCATGTTAAATTTCCCTTGACGCTAGAGTTGCCCAAGGGGTCTTGTAATGCTAATTCCCATTGACGGTAAAGTGGCCCACTTAACTACTGACACCCTATGTGCCCATTTGAAATACAGCATTTCTTTTGAAGTGACACCCTATGTAACCAATTGAAATACAGCATTTCTTTTTAAATGATACCCTGTCTAACTAATTGAAATACAGCATAGCTTTTGAAGGGACCCAAAATATGACCAATTGAAATACAGCATTTCTTTTGAAGTGACACCGTATGTGACTTACTGAAATAGAGCATTTCGTCTAAAGATGACCCCTTATATGACCAATTCAAGTACAGCGTGTCTTTTGAAGTGATACCCTATGTGCACAATTGAAATACAGCATTTCTTTTGAAGTGACACCCTATGTAACCAATTGAAATACAGCATTTCTTTTGAAATGATACCCTGTGTGACCAATTGAAATACAGCATTTGTTTTGAAGTGACACCGTATATGACCAATTGAAATACAGCATTTCTTTTGAAGTGACACCGTATGTGACCTATTGAAATACAGCATTTCTTTTGAAGTGACACCATATGTGACTTACTGAAATACAGCATTTTGTCTGAAGATGACCCCCTATATGACCAATTCAAGTACAGCGTGTCTTTTGAAGTGACACCCTATGTGACCAATTGAAATACAGCATTTATTTTGAAGTGACACCCTATGTGACCAATTTAAATAGAGTATTTCTTTTGAAGTGACACCCTATGTGACCACTTGAAATTCATCATTTCTTGTAAAGTGACATCCAGCATGACCAATAGAAATACAGCATTTCTTCGAAAGGGAACCTGCTATATGACTAATTGAAATACAGCATTTCCAACTGAAATACAGCATATGCAAACATTCTTTCAGAATTGTAGTCATTACAGCAATTACGATAATAAGCAAGGTAAATATCAAATAATCCATATCTTCAACTCAGCGAATATTAACCTCTAATTGGTTCACAACAGGGATGACGTCAAAATCATTAAATTATGAAAAAATAAAGAATAAACACAGCTATTGATTTGCCTGTATTTTCGATGATTTACGTTTTGGTTGCTGTACACTTGTTTCTATCGAAGTCTAACAAAGGTGCAATCATTATGAAGCACTTTCTGCACAAAAGCGTATCGAAGCAATCTACAAAGCAATTAGAGTGGAACCCGACATAAAAAATAAATTGGATACATGATATTCAAATTTTCAAACATAATTTTGACACCCTATTTATTTTCAGCAAAACATGAATTATGCAATCCAAAAAAAACATGAGTTATGCAATCCGATAAACATGAATTATGCAATCCCATAAACATGAATTATGCAATCCAATAAACATGAATTATGCAATCAACCATTGCAATCAACCATTGTGTGCATTTCTGGTTCATTGAAGCCATCACTGTCTTGCCCAAAACATTTTAAAACCCATCGAATTATCTATGCGTAAGATTATTATAATTATGCAAATGCCCCTCTCTATCCCCGTCACCCCAATAGACGAGTTCGCGAACAATCGAGGATTGAAATGACTAAAGCATATTGGTCTAGCAAGAAATTCGTTATATACGACTTGGTTGTAAATGAGTTCCACTGCACATGCAAAACTACTAGCCAGTCTGTGTCTTACATTACAATTATATCAAATAATCGCTCTGAACCGTGTAACACTTTGAATCACCATGCCATGTGTCCGTCTCACTGAGATCTGTAAGTGTGTAAGCAGCAAACACAGCAGCATGTCCCAAAAAAGTGATCCCATTTGGAGAACTTCTACCGCCCGATAGTCTAGCTGGAAGAAAATTAGTACAAGAACAATATTATTTCAAAACACAGAACGAGCGGGATCCAAGGAAACTGTTGAATAAAGACAAATAGACACAGAACAACATTTAAAATTATGTACACGACATGGAACATATGGTAATAACTTGGTACTTCTGAACTGAATAAATGTCATGACAGTAGTAGGTTCACTGGTAATGGTGTGTGTGTGTGTGTGTGTGTGTGTGTGATTTGGATTTTTGACGTAGCTTTAACACTTTTTCAGTCATATCGCTAGGATGTCTACAGTGTAACAGTTTTTGTGATGCCTAACACTGGGGCATCATGCCGCAGACATGTAGCATGATGTCCAACACAGTCACGTTATTTTGACACCAGGCTTACCAGTCCTAACACTAACTTCCTAATGCTGAGTGCCAAACGATGCAGCTGTTAGTACCAATTTTTAAAGTCTCTGATATGACTCTACCGGGCTTCGAACCGCATCTGAGGCGGACGCTCTAGCCACTAGGCCACCGGAGCGGTCTGGGTTGGTCTGTAATTGTCAACAACTTTATTAAAATTAGGTAGAAGGATATGTGGTAATTACCACTAACATAATTAAAATTAGCATTATATAGCCACAGCAGGATGGGTGGTAATTTCCAATGACATAATTAAATTTGCATTCCATGGCATTCGTTGGATGGGTGGTAATTACCAATAACGTTCTAAAAATTATAATTCCATGACAGTGTTAGAATGAGTGGTAATTGCCTCTTACCTCATTCAGAAACTACTTAACAACTTTGTAAACAAAATGTAAAGTATCTTAAATAAATTAACATAATCTGTAATAACTTTAACATTCCACCAAATCATGACACGAAACTTGATTGAAAATTTACCTGAAGAGCATAAAACGGCATATAAATATTCTGGTTAGCTTACTCCTGCTGATGAAATCAAAGCTTACGATTGGTATTATAAATAAGGTATAAGTACTATTGTCTATTGGAGATCAAAGCTTACGATCGGCATTACCAATAAGGTACAAGTACTGTTGTCTATTGGAGATCAAAGCTAACAGTCGGCATTACCAATAAGGTACAAGTAGTGTTGCCTATAGGAGATCAAAGCTAACAATCGGCACTACAAATAAGGTACAAGTACTGCTGTTTATTGCTGAACATTTTAGGCTGATGAAATTATCAAAAAGTAAACAGTGATGAAAACATATGCTTCAGATTCCAAAGTTAGATTAAACTGTTGTTAGTGTTCAAGTATATTTTTATTGTTGAGCGTTTAAGTCTGATGCAATCTCTAAAACTTCACTCTATGGATCAAATCGATCATTATAAAAAGCAGAATTTCATATATATGAAATCGTTTATTGGACTGAGAGAATTAAACAGAAGACATAAGCTAGTATATATTAAAGTTTCATTGTTAAACGATGGTCTCGGAATATCACCTCAAGATAATCTGTCAAATGTAAAAGAATGATTTCGTATATTTCTTTCGTTTAACTGGATATGTTATACTTCCCGCCGCCACTTTCAATGCCCTGTTACCTTTATATCAGATGGTCTCTCTCTCTCTCTCTCTCTCTCGTCTGCCAATCTACCCCTCGAGTAATTTCTGAGGATACTGGTGCAACTGGCCATCCCCAAGGACATGATTCATTGTTTTCTAACATTAAATTCGCCCGTATGTTCCATTAATTCAGTGATATCTAATCAATTTACACCCACGCTCAATGGCAATGATTTGAAGTGTCCCCAATTAATAAAAAAAAATTGCGAGCCTAGTATGGGAGTCGAACCTTTACCGATAAAGCGGTTAAAATCTAAATCTGATACATTTTGATCAAAGTTTAGAAGCAGTTTAAAACTTCGCCTTAAAGACATTGAAAACAATTTTCATTCGATGCTTATAAATCGCGTTTTTATTTTGTTTGATCGTGTCTGATACAAATTTTTATCATTCAATTATTTATTCTGTTAATTTTAGTTAAACTTTCAATATTCTTCTAAAGTTTCAATACATTTTAATACAAATAATCACTCTTTACGTGATTTTCTTTCTTGCCACTCGGTTTTGTACACAGGAGAGATGAATAGACTATTTAAAGAAAGTTACTGGATTGATAGGTTTGATACTTTATATCCCAATGGCCTTAATACCAAGGCACTGTATAAAATTTTATAAAATTGTATTGAAGAATTTATATGTTATATATCTTTTATACATATGCAATTGTATATATGACTGATTGTCTGAACTTAATTATTTCATTGATTCAGTTTTCATTAGAGACTAGCGTACCTTATTCATTATGGTATACATATAAAATTGTCATCCGTTTCTTTAAAAATAGTATATCCCTGCAGATGCACATAGTAAATGCGAAACTTGTTAACTAGTTGCACAGAATTAAAGGTTTGTGCTGTTTTTCATTATAAATAAATATAGATACAATCCGGAGCCACCAAATTTGCTTCAAAGGAATATAATCTTTTGATTAGCATTGAATATTGTCGTGGGCTAAATATATATATATTATTCGTGTTATATCCGCCCAGAGTGGGACGATTGACACTGAGATAAATTCAGTCTGGTTGGGAGAGCGGACCAGTCAACTTTATTCGATTACAGGGCTCAAACAGAATGGAGTATGGTCTAAAATTTAAGTGGGAACAGACATCATTTGTATTGAAACCTTCACTAAGAATTCAGTATGCTGCGGAATCTGGAGGATACCGATACATGAGTCTGGCTCAGATCACAGTGTCCTAGGAAAGGGAAACTGCGTTTAAGAGATTTGTAACTCTTAGTGACAGTGACTTATCTCTTAACGGGGAATTATAATTGGATTCAAACGCCTCTAAAGGTAAGCTGATAGCTTGTCCGAATGTTTTACTTGAGCTGAGTTAATTAGGTTTTGTTACCTTTAATTATTGTACTTATGTTTAATTGAGTTATGAAATGTATTTGCATTATCAGAATGCGTGTGTTAAGATGCGGATCTGCATTTATTAGAATCTAGTAAGATTGAAGGTTATGCGAAGTTAGACCCTGAGTTAGATATATATTCCTTAATTATTATGACATATGTGGTATGAATAATTACTTCATTAACTATGATGTTGGAATATATTAATATTTGGATGGTGTTCGTGTGTTACCATATTCATGGTAGTAATTTTTTTTTGCCAAGTAATAAAGCAATGAAAGCATGAGTTATGAAAGCGGAAATTTGATGTTGCAGATGGGACCTTGTAAAGTTGGTCGCCCAATTATCTGACGGAAGGTCTGTGAGAGATTGACGTATTCCAGGGTGCGCGCACGAGACGGCAGAATTGTAGAAGACGAAGAAAGGTAAGTTAAGAGTGGAAAGAAAGAGGAAGGAAAGAGGAAGGAAAGGATTAAGTAGGAAGAAATGAAGCAATGAGGAAGGAATGAGACAAGAGGAAGAGGTGGAAACGAAAGAAAGAAAGAAGGCAGGAAGGTTAAGAAAGACTGAAGCAGATGAGTTGACGAGACAACAACAAAGTCTCGTGTGCATCATAAAATTCCGACTGATTAATTAACTTCTTAAATAAAACCTCGATTCACCAGGGCACTATGTCTATTATACTGAACAGAAATGGAAGTCTTTATGTTGAATATGCTTATTAATCTGATTCTTCAAATCCAATAAAATTGTATGTCTTTAATCGTAAGTTGTTTTATGTAATTAGGATGTCAGGTTCGCTGACTTGTGCTTGAAATGTATTACTGTACATCATCTGCAGTATTATTTATAATTCAGTACATGTATCCTGACAGGAATATTCAAAGAAATAAGGAAATGGAGGTTTCAAGTTTAAATGATAATTAATTTGTGACAAAGTGCATCCTAACTATACATCCAAATGATGCGATCCTCATTATCCATCGACAATGGCTTTCAATACAAACACACGCACATAAAACATCGATCTTGAAATACTGAGTGTCAAAATATCAATGTCATCTTATTTTCTTATATTAAATTACACTGAGGATCTTTTAACTGACACGTGTCATTATATTTTGTTCACTAATACACCGTTTTATTGTTCATGTCTGTGTGTGAGTCCAATAAAAACCATTAGCCTTGTCCGTATGATTCAATCCTCACAATAGGAGAAGCAAGCTGAACCCTGTTCTTGATTTTAGCATAAAACATAATGTTATATTCATAAACGTTGTTTTCCAAACTGAATTGCGACTAATAATCTAACATTGTACACAAAGATGCACTAGCTAAATGAGTAAACGGTTTTCACATTTCACATTTGTGTTAGAAACTTGAGACGACCAAATAGTCAACATCGTACAACAAAATTTTCTCTATAAATCAGTACACCGAGTTGCAGAGGGCTTGAAACCATACTAATTGGTCTACTTGCCAACGATCACGTTTATTCTAAATCGCAATATATATATATATATATATATATATATATATATATATATATATATATATATATCGCATAACCCAGTCATGACAAATAAAAGTCATTCTTGGGCAATTGAATTTTCATGTAAGTAGAGCTAAGTTTTACATGGAATAATGAATAAAAGTCTGAAATACAATTCTATTTTCATTTGTATCATCTTTGAGCGCTACTAGACAATAATTTGCATTGTCCACATTGTTTGTTTTTCACAGAATTGACAAAGCATCGAGCAATGGATAAAAGGATTGCATTGAGATTCAGCAAAGAGGTTGTATAAACAAAATACCCGAAATAACTGATCATACACATTTTAACAATAGTGTGGGTTTTGTTGTCAAAAATAGATATGAACACAAGGAGTAGGGTCCAAAATACGCCTATACGTAAACTATCCGTGCTATATACTTTAATAATATTCCGAGAGAAAATCAACAACAGTAGCAAACTAATCATTACCTCATTATCTATAAACACTATAATTTTTCATCGTGAAACTAATTTTGCTGATGTCGTTGCTATTTCTGCACAGATATTATGATTGACTGGTTCATAATTTATATTTATTTGAACAAACCTTCAGAAAAGGGGTAAGAAACTAAACGAGTAATGATAGTAATCCGTCGTTGCACAGATATAAAGTCGATATCTTAGGACACCGGATTATTCTCTGCAAAATTTCAAATTAGTAATGATGTAGCTATTTTATTATTTAACGGCATAGCAACACTTTCAACGCTGCATCTCATCTTGATAGTAAAATGCCTCAAAATGAACATTATAAGACTGTCTCCGATATTATATTATACGGGTTCTTTGTTTACAGTAGGTATAATCTACGGGTCCTTTGTTTATGGTATGTATACTCTACAGGTCCTTTGTTTACGGTAGGTATACTCTACAGGTCCTCTATTTATGGTAGGTATACTCTGCAGGTCCTCTGTTTACTCAAGGCCTACTTTAGTTTTTAGTCATTTTGTTACAGTTGCAATTTTTTAATTACTTTTGCATTTTTTTACTTAGACTGTATAAACTCGATGTTCTGGAAAGACCAGTAGTAGAACGGGTCCAATCAGGCATTTCAGTTTATTGTTCTCGATCTAAACATTTACTTCATATCTCAGTCCATATTTTTCAGGTACAATTTATCAGTCAAAATTGATCAGCCACTTTTAACAACCACTCATAAATGTTATCCTCATGAACAGATGTCGTTTTTAACCAATGATAACAAAACGATTACGATGACTTCATACGCAAGATATGCTCGTTAAAGAAGCATGTTTCCAGCATTTCCAACTGATTCTACCCGTACCCATACTACCGTCGAGACCTCAGGGGTTCAGAAAGTTCAGGATTTCGATGGCAGTTCTGCAAATTTTCGTATATCACTCCCAGACGTTATCACAAATTGTCAAATATGTTTCCTACACACTCTAGAAAGAGTTGTGCGACATTGCACATGCACTGGAGCATGCACGCAAGAACGTCTAATAGGGCTGTATCTCACAGTCGCCAAATACACGTAACATTCATGTGGTCAATACAATGTTTCGTAGGCTTTGAGATCCATCGCAATGTTTCTACCACTTACCTAATAGGCCAGTGGGCGAAGAGTACATCGGAAAGGTAGTCTCGTTCATATACAATCCCAACCCTTTGCCGGGATTTCCGATCTTGTATATCAGTATGTTCAGCCCTTCTGTTTCCACTTTAACTGATGATGGTTCCACATGAAGTTTAACATCCAGAAGTAACAGATCGTGGCTCCCCCATTCATATTTATGTCTATTATTTACTTCAACAATGGAAATGGCTGTGGTGTCGATTTCAATCACTGTTGAATTAATTGTTACATTTATTGCTAGGATATGGTCACGTTGCGCCTGGTCCCCAACATCAGCGGTTATTTCTATACCTATAAAGACAAAACTCGACCATAGCTGAACACAATAAGTTGATAGCGATATAAATTTTGTAATGTGTTATCGCTGTCATCATTGTCATCACTAATACAATCGCGATAATGATCTTCAGCATAATAATAATTATAATTAACAAATAAGTTGTAATTATCGAAGGTCATCATCATCATCATCATCATCATCAGTATCAAATACGATATAATCTTGACTGCCATCATCATTACCATTATCATCATCATCATTACCACCTCCACCATTATCATCATCGCCTTCATATTCTTTCCCGTAATCATCACCACCATCATTAAAGTCATGATCAAAAAATCACAGTGATCATCGTTGTCATCTTCGTAACATTCTTCTTCTTTTGATAGAATGAAGATTACTCGGGGTTTAAGATAATTCTTACCATCTGGACTGTGGAGTAATTGCAATGGCTGATATGATTCGTAACTTCCATTGTCTGGAATGCTGAAACAGGTGGCATATGGAGTATTGCTGTATTTTATCTGAATTGGATACATCTTCGGTCCTGTAACATAAAACAAAATGTCTCATATAACATATAAAATAGAGTCCAATTACTTTCCAAGTAAATAAAGTTTTCAAAAGCAAGCAAAGGGAACATATCTGCAGCATGATACCCCAGTGCTAGACATCAATTAAACTACCACACTGCAGTCATCGTAGTTACATGACTGAAAAATTGTTAAAGCTACGTTAAAAATCAATATCACACACACACACACAAATGTAATACAGAGTAAAGAACAAAGGTGTCCCATCTGACTAAGGTATCGACCCCTGTCTAAAATAACCACTTTAAGTTAAAACGTCAAATTGTACATTTAATTGAATGACACGAACATAAGTGTCATATCTGACGCATGCCTGGCCCTTTGTCTAACATAAACACATGAGTTAAAGATGCGATTAGGTAATATTCGCGTAGATTTGGATGACTGCACCTGTCACCTGTCCATCAACTGTGGTACGAGAAATGACTAACAAGTATCGTATAGACAAAAGTGTATTGACGTGAAGGGGGCGGAAGGGGAGTTTGCCCGGTCGTTAGAGGTATTGGGAAGCCAAAACAGCTGATTTTTCTTTCGAAAATGATCAAAACTGTGTGTACATATGTTTGTTGCTCTTGGATCCCGACATTTCAGCAAATTACATATGCACAGCATAGCAAGAATTTGCGAACTCAATTCTGGTGCTAGCAAGTGATTCATGAATAAACTGTTACTTTATTCATCGGCGCCTCCAACACCCTGCTAATCCTCTTCCGCAGGACAGCGAGTGAGAGGGATCCAGACATCACCTGGGCACAAATCACTTAAAATAGACGTCTATCTTCGAATTCGTAGACAACCACTAGTCATTAAACAGTGAGGTGACATTTTTGGGCCTAATGTGGAAATGGCATGCATATAATGGTGATTGATTACCTTGTGTGAATGGTAGAATTTAGATGCCAGGAAATGCTACCAAATGGCATTACATTGCAGGAAAATCGTTGAAGGCCAGAGTTTCTCTCACAGCTCACCCGCAAAGCTCGTAGCTGGTGAGAGGGGTCACAAACATACCTTTTGGATCAGTTTATATTTAGCTGACATGGCCAAACTGATAAGATATTGTCATCTAACATAACTTTTTTAGTAATTATGAACCGAATGCACAATAACCTGATGCCTCCTTTGCTGTAATAATTTCTCTCGTACAATAATAGTATCGGTAATGGTATTCAACAGAAAAGGATACACTGCATTGAGTCATTATAAATGACGTAATAAATGGATAACTTGTATTGATCTTTACTATATGCTCATTTTTATCTCCCATCACTTTACTTTGTCAGAATCGTGCAGTATTTTATGATACTGAACATCTGGATATTGCTCGCACGTTCACAACACGAGTGCGTAAAATCAGTATAGAGTATTAGGAACGACTTTGTAAACAAACCATGTACACTCATGTAGCAGACCCTTGTTTGTAAATGAACTAAACAAGCTTGTTTGGTCCATTTGAAAGTATATATGATAAAGTAAACGATGCGGACTAGTTCACTCAGTCAAAAAACGAAACTTTCAAGCAAGCAAACGAATGAACGGCATATTTGTAATGTTAACAACAAACATGACTGACGCATTAATTTAAAATACCATTCTAATCATTGACACAGTTATTTAGGAGAAATATTCATATCTTTTCGCAAATAGAATGGTTCCCATTATGACTGGTGCTCTCTATGGTCTAATGACATATTGAACAGACAAACATATTGAGGCCAAGGGTTATCGCATATCCATCAGAGACGTACCATTTTACAAGTCTGTCAAAATATTAGATTCGAGAAGTAAATGCAGCTGAATGTTTTGGTAGGAAACTAAGAGTCACAGAGCCAATAAACTAAGATGACGAAAAAGTATTATTTCCGCTGGCTTTCGACGTTTAACCACTGTATGGTATACGTCATAGCTTGAGTCCCTCTAACATCGAGGTGCAAGTGACAGGGCATAAACATGTCTTCTATGGCTGGTAATATGAATGGTAACAAATATATTTATATTTTAACATCTTGAAATTCCTCATAATGTATTTTATTAGTTAGTTTTGCAAATCTGAATCATATGTCCAGCATAACCTCATACAAACCGAAACTGTACTGGAATATCGAATATATTTCCAGCTGAAATCTATTCTCCTTACTTCATTGAATTAACCCAATAATCCAGTCCATCATAGTCAGAAAAGCAGAATTGAGTTAGATCAATATTAAAACAAAATCCATTCATTCCAGACCAAATGTAAAAGTTGTTGCAATGCTCATTCATTCACAATACGACTCTAAATTTCAATTTTAAATGGACCAAAACAACAATTCCTTTTTAAACTACTGTCGAACGCAACAAAGTTCAAAGGCTCTTGGGCGGTGCTGTATGCGCACTAATATAGTTATTGCGTATTGTTGACTCTATGGTTGTGTATTTATTTTTTAATACAGCATAAATTCAATTACATTGTTTCTTGTAGTGGATTTCGTTTAATTAAGCCTTAGGGAGAATAAGAAAATGAGTATATAATCAAAGAAAGGTTATTGCATTTGTAAGGAAAAATGTGAGCTCGTTTTCTCGGATGAATACTCCACTCCTAAAGGTCCTGCAGTATAAATCAGGAAAAACTCGTTTGTATTTCCCCATACAAATGCAGTAACCTATAATTATTACATGCTCATTTTTTCCCCGTTAACTTTACCTTGCCAGAATCGTTCAGTATTACCCGATACTGAACTCGCACGACAATACACATATAGCATTCACGTGCATAAAGGAACTACTTTCTATTGTAAACAAACAATGGACGCAAAAGCCAGCACTTTTGATTTGTACACAAATCATGTGCACTCGCGTAAGAGACTCTTTACCTTGTGGTTGTTTAAATTTGTTTCTGAATGAACTAAAACAGATGTTTCGTGGACTGCCACATACAAGCTGCTTTGGCACATTCCGCGTTGATACAATGTTACGGATTTAGGCTAGCTACATTATATAACAGACGCAAGATAAGGTCCTTACAAATAATATACAAGTGACAAGTCAGTAGTGAAGGGGGACGATTCAGCGACAATGGGAATTAGCATTACAGACCCCCCCCCCACCGGGACTGTTTAGCGACTATGTAAATTTAACATGGAGAAAAACCCTGGGACTGTTTAGCGACAAGGGAAATTAACATGGGAAATAGATTTTGGGACTGTTGAGCGTCAAGGGGAATTGAACATGGGAATATGGGACTGTATAGCGTCAAAGGAATTTAAACAGGGTGGGACTGTATAGCGTCAAGGGAAATTTAACATGGGAATTTTTTTTTAAAAATAAAAAAAATTAAAAATGGGGTAGGCAATTGAAAGTCAATCTCTTTTCGAGACCTATGAGTGACCCTGAAAAGGGCCTTTGGGTTTGTGTTAATGTATCCATTAACATAAAGGGCACCGCATTGGTCTTCTTCTTGTCCTTAGGCTGCGTCTCACTGTAGGACCGTAAATCAGGACTCTTTTGAGGCATCCTTGTCTTTCTACGTAGATCCTACGTATCCACAGACTGGTGTCTGTCCTGTGGACAACTGTCCACTTGGATCGGACAAACATGGGTATGTCTGTCCGGAACATCATTGAAGACACAAGCGTAGAAGATTGCACATCGGTCCACATCTTGAGGCACCGAGAACAGGTGAATAAATGCAGTGAACTGCACTTATTTATAGGTAGAGGTAGGATTGAAACGGATTGAGTTTGTTGACCAATCGAAACACGCTTTACAAAATTCAGTCAGCCCGCATCCAATCTGAAGAAAGCAGTCTGTGACGTCACGTGGTCTATATAGATTCGTTAGCGTCTGTGTGCAGTCAATCTATGCGACAGTGATTCAACATGACGGAAACTCAGAAAACGATAAATTGGGGTACACCAGCAGAGGAGACCGCCCAAGGGAACCCGGACTTACTTTCAGAAGAGGTAAATTGGGATTTTGTGGATTTTCTTACCTCGCAAGAATTTGTTCCGGAACCTTCGTCACCTTCATTACCGCAATTGGAGAATTTTAGACAGAGACAGAAAGAAGAATTGGAGAAATTTATACAACGACAAAAGGAAGCGGAACAAGCTTTTCTCCTACAGCAACAGCAGCAAGAAGAAGCGGTAAGAAAAAACACAACAAGAAGAAGAAGTAGCAGCAAAGAAACAAGAGGGTGAAAATCAAACGGTCACGGTACTGTTGGACATTTTAGCGAAGTTAAGAAGTCTGAAACAAATGTATCAGACTTCTTTATTACGACCGAAGAGAATACGACCTTCCCGAGCTAAACACGTCAACCCTGTGACTAAGCCAACCCTACCACCCTTAGTGATTTCAACCCAATCATCATCATCAACAGTACGCAGTCCAGAAGTAGGCCTTGGCCGTGGCAAAGGCTTAAGGCAGTTAAAGTTGATTGCGTAAACTCACCCCTACACCAAAAACCAAAGGCCCTTTTCAGGGCCACCCACTTCTCTCGAAAAGAGATAGACTTTCAATTGCCAATAACTCAAAAATCAACAACAAAAAAAAACATTTTACCCAATAGTACGTGTATATGAGTGCGTGAGTGTAGCTTCTTATTTAAAATCAAAACTCAAAGACACTTACCTTTTTATAGCTAATTTATTCTTTTATCAATAGTTACAATCCAATTCACAATTCACAACAGAGCACTTTAAAAAGTTCTTACATTCCTTCTGTCTCATTGTTTAGTCTCTCTGTTTTTTAACTTTCTTCACCGTCACATTATTTTCCTCCTCTTCCTCTTCTCTTTCTTTCCTTCTTCTTTTCTTCTCCTGTTTCTTTCTCTTTACCTGGCTGCTTTCTTCCTCTGAAGAATCCTTCTCTTCTGAAGAAGAATCCCTCTCTTCTGAAGAAGAATCCCTCTTTTCTTCTGACTCCTCTTGTTTCTTTTTTGGGCAATCTGGAAACCAATGTCTTTTTTCTTGACAATAATAACAGGTATCTTGACTTTTGTCTCTTTTAACCCGTTTTTCATTTTTGACGGTCTGGACACTCTGAAGACCAATGCCCTTTCTTCTGACAGATATAGCAAGTATCTTCACTTTTATCTCGAAAGGAAGGAGAGTAGTCCGTCGGCTGGTCTGAAGAGAATTTTCTGATGAACCCTCGCAAAGCTCTGATGAAACGTTCGATTTGTGTAGTCTCTTCCATCGTTGTGCTCGGTTAGAGAGTGAAAAGAATAGTGAAAGGACAAGACACACACCCTTTTATATACGCTGGTTTGCTATGACTATAAACTAGCCCATGGTGTTTAAACTTGAGTCATTTGACGTTTTTCACTCAAGATGAAACGATCCTATTCATTCGAGAAGAAAGAAGAAGAAAGTAAGAGGCAGAAACGTGATCTATCGCCTCGTACCAGGGCTGAAGTCTTGGCACAAATTCATGCCAGTGATTTTGAAGAGGACATGAGTGAACCAGAATCCGAACCCTCTAAACAAAGTTCACCACCCTCAGTTAACCCTGAAAAGTACTATTCCATTCGAGAGACGGAAAAGCGCTCCTCTAGAAAATTTAGAACCACGGCTTACAAATACACAGTGAAGTTTAAAGATTTCAAGGCTGAAGTACCGTTAGAGAAAGCAGAAGGGTTCATCACTGGGGTGTGGGATTCTTTGCTCACCGCACTCAAGCGACAATGTCAACCCAAAGAAGACGATCGCTTGAGACTTTCCATACAACACGACGGTTTGAAATCCTCTGTTTGGATCGAGCTTAGCAGCCCTACAGAACTAACTGCTTCCAAAGTCATGGACAAGATTCAACACGTGCAACACTCTAATGACCAGTTTGACATCACCGATGGAAAAGCCAAACTGGACATGACCCACGTCTCTCCTCCTCAAGGGACCGGACAACGCAAAAAGGTGTTACTGGTGAACGACCTACGCAGCACCAAAAAGAGTCTCGTCCAAATTGACAATTCTCAAGACCAGATGTGTTTAGCCCGAGCCATCGTGGTGGGACGAACCTATGCCAACAAGAACGACACGGTAGAATGGAAAAGAACCTGGAAAACTATTCAACGATCCGACCGAGCCAAACAACGAAATGAAGCAGAACTCCTGTTGCAACAAGCTGACCTATCTAAAGACACACCCTGCGGCATTCCTGAAATGCAAAAATTGCAAGATGTCCTAGCTCCACGCTACACCTTGAAAGTGCACCCTCAAGAAGTGCGTGGGGCTCTGTTGTTTCGAGGCCAAGACTTTAAGGACGGAAAATACATTCATGTCTATTATCACGATGAACATTTCGATACCATTACCAGTATCACTGCATTCCTGGGATACGGTTATTACTGTGAGAAATGTGACCATGGTTATAATAATCGAGAGCAACACAAACATTGCGGATTGAAATGCTCAGGATGTTTGGCCTCTCCACCCTGTCTGAGCGAAGGACCAGTACATTGTCCTGCTTGTCTGCGCACGTTTGTCAGCCCTGCCTGTTACCAACAACATCTGAAGACGCAAGGTTCACAGCAGAAATGTGCTTGTCAACTCCTGAGATTGTGCCCTACCTGTGGACAAGGCCTACGTGCCAATAATACCAAGGCACACGTATGTCAAGGAAAGAAAAAATGTCACATATGTCACCACATCGTGGACTTGGAACACCAGTGCTATGTGCAAAAATACCAACTCCTACCAGAGAAAGACGACGGTCACAAGAAGAAAGGCAATTTCATCTTTTTTGATTTCGAATGCATGCAAGAGACCGGCATTCACATTCCTAATTTCTGCGTGGCTCATCGAGCGTGCGAGAAGTGCATTCAGGAACCTATCTTCAGTCATTGCCCTCACTGCAGCAAGATTCCCGGAGGGCGTGAAAAAATCTTTCGAGGACCGAACACGTTAGCCGATTTTGGATAATGGGTCTTAGACCCCATCGACAAGACGTGGAGCCAAGAGGACATCGAACATTATGGAGATTGTCATCGTCATGCCACGGTGATGGCTCACAATTTCTCCGGATACGATGGACAGTTTCTTTTCAGATACTATACGGAACAAGGCACCGAGCGTCCTAAAGTGACTTTGAACGAAGCCAAAATCATTTTCATGCAAGTGGGACAAGTACAGTTTAAAGATTCGATGAGCTATTTGGCCATGCCTTTGAGTCGAATGCCTAAAACGTTTGGAATGACAGAAATGGCTAAAGGGTACTTTCCACACTTTTTCAATACGGAAGCCAATCAACACGCCGTTCTACCCCATTTACCTGAGGATCACTACTACGACCTCGACAACATGCGTACCGAACAACGAGAAGCTTTCTACGCTTGGTACCAGGCTCACGCCTCGGACCCTTTCGACTTTCAGGAAGAAATGTTAAAGTATTGTCGTTCCGACGTGGACATTTTACGACGTTGCTGTGGAAAATTTCGAGAACTGTTCATGGAACACGGAGGGGTCGATCCTTTGAAAGAAGCTTGCACCATTGCCAAAGCGTGTTCCTCAGTGTACCGGCAACGATTCATGCCTGAAAACACCGTATCTGTCATCAGTCTTCAAACGACCAACTATGTCAAACGTCAATACTCGGTCAAAGCCCTACGCTGGTTACATTACTTGTGCGACAAGGAAGACAAGTGGATTCAGCATGCCCGCAACGGAGGGGGCGAAAATAGCATCGGAACGCATTCGATCGATGGCTGGGACTTAGAAAACCCCAAGATCGTGTACGAGTTTAACGGTTGCTTATTTCACGGATGTCCCGTCTGTTACCCTGACCGTGGCACTAAAAATCAGTTTTTACAACGAACCATGGAAGACTTGTACCAGGCCACTTGTCAGCGACGCCTAAAGTTAGAACAGGAAGGATACCAAGTGGTGGAAATGTGCGAACACGAATACGATCACCGTTTGAAAACCGATCCCGAGTTTAAACGCCTCGTGGAAAGTTACTAGTTCATGGACCCGCTGAACCCGATGGATAGTTTGTACGGAGGAAGGACCAATGCCTCCTGTTTGCTGTATCAAGCCGACGAAGAGAAAGGAGAAGAAATGAAATACTTGGACGTGTGTTCGCTGTATCCCTACGTGTGCAAATATTGTCGCTTTCCTGTAGGGCACCCACAATTGTTGACGGAACACATCGACCTGAAAAACATTCGACAATACGAAGGTCTGATCAAGTGTAAAGTTTTGCCGCACACGGACTTGTACCATTCCGTGTTACCTCACGATTGCCAAGGCAAACTGATGTTTCCTTTGTGCCGTAGTTGTGCCGAAACGTGCAACCAAGATCAACCTTGCCATCACACCCAGGAAGAACGGACCTTGACGGGGACGTGGGTCAGCGTGGAATTGTTCAAAGCTTTGGACATGGGATACCAACTGTTAGAAGTGTACGAAATTTGTCACTTTCCCAAGACACAACAATACCACAAGGGTGACCCCACGCAGAAAGGCATTTTCGCAGACTACGTGGAAGCCTTTTTGAAACTGAAACAAGAAGCCAGTGGCTATCCGTCCTGGTGTCACACTCCCGAAGACCAAAAGACATTCAAAGAGAAATACTAGGAACAAGAAGGCATCCCTTTAGACCACATCGAGAAAAACGAAGGCAGGCGATCGTTTGCCAAAGTGATGTTAAATTGTTTGTGGGGTAAAATGGCACAACGCCCGTGTTTACCCAAGACGGAATATTTGACAGAACCTTCCCGCTACTTCCAGATGATTCACGACAAAACCAAATACATGAAACACGTGGACGTCGTTCGCGAGGATTTGATCTTGGTCAATTACGAAGAAGATCTGGACTTTGTACAAGACGACCCTTTCGGAAATGTCATCATTGCAGCTTACGTGACAGCTCATGCTCGCTTAAAATTGTACGAAGCTTTAGAACTGTTAGGGGAACGCGTCCTGTACTTTGACACGGACAGTTGCATTTACATCCATCACCCGAGTCAACAGCACCCTGACATCGAAGGAGACCGTTTAGGAGCCTGGACAGACGAGCATCCCGACGACAAGATTCTAAGATTCGTCAGTGGTAGTCCAAAAAATTACGGCTACGAATACCGGGGACCCACAAGGAGAAGTGCACACGCAGTGTAAAGTGAAAGGACTGACTCTGAATTATCGTACCAGTCGTGTGGTCAAATTTGGGGTATTGAAGGAAGCCTTGCAATCGGGAGAGGATGAACACTTTAAAGTGACCACCTATCAACCCAACAAGATTGTACGTTTACCCACTCACCACATCGTCAGTCGACCCTTGGAAAAAGTCGATCAAATCGTGTACCAGAAGCGAGTGCGACTGCCCAACCACTTTACTTTGCCGTATGGACATGTTGGTATAAAACATTGGTTGTAAGCGGATAGCCACCCACCAGTAGGATGACTTCGCCACAGCAAGAATCGAGTGAGAAACCTGATGAGAACTCCAAGTTCAAACCCTACCATTTTCCGGTTTTCTTGCCTGACTATTGTTATTGTGCCCGTCGATTGGACACGTTTCAAGCATGGCCTACGGATTGGAAAGGATTACCTTCTTCGCATATTTTAGCTAGAACAGGATTTGTCTACTTGGGACCTGAGTCAGGATTGGGATACGAAGTACAGTGTTTCGCTTGCGGACTGAAGTTACGAATGGATCTATGTATCTACAAAGATTCAGCTATTCTGGAACATACTCGATGGTCTCCGCACTGTTCTTACCTTTCTATGGCCTTTCCACCCATGGCATTACGGTACAATGATGACGGCACCTTAGAGACGGTACCTTCCAAAACTAGACATTAAAAACATAAAAAAGGAACGATGTACAAGCTTGAGACTTCATTGCGACTAGTATAAAAAGGGACTATGGTCAAGATCGATAGTTCATTGTGACTACCAAGACCAAGCAAACGAGATGAATACTTTGAAAGAGACATCGTTCCAGTTTGGGGATTGTAAAAAAGTTGTATCTTCCTCTAGTGTGACTAATATTGGATGGATAAGACCCTGGCATTCCGACGGAAAATGTCCGGAAGGAAAATGCGATTGTCCATGTTGTTACCATTGTAATTGCGTAACGGAGTTTGCAGACGAGTGCGATTGTGAGCCTTGCGATGGGAACGATGCTGTACGCTGTGACGTTAGCGATGCCGTAAAGCATCATGGGAACTTTGTTCTCACTACCCCTATCATGGAAAGTGATGCTGTGCGTGTCAAACCTGAGGGATGCGAAAGTGATGCCGCTCGTCCTATTGGACATTTTACTGGGTTTCGTTTTAGAGGTGGATGTTCACCTTCACGTCTACCTCCCTACGGATGTCATCCAGCCCTGAGCAAACTCCTGTCCATGTCACCCAACCCTCATCGAAACGAACCTGTGAAAGACGAATATTCGTTTCCTGTGCGTTTGTCGGAATACTGCGACTTTGAAAATCGTCTTCAATCGTTCAAAGGAAAATGGCCTAAGTATCTGGGAGGACCGACCCCCGAAGAATTAGCCAGAGCCGGATTTTTCTACTTAGGCGAAGGAGATAAAGTCAAGTGCTTCAGTTGCGGTGTGTCACTTCACCACTGGGAACCACAAGATTCGGCCTACCTAGAACATGCTCGTTGGTCACCGAATTGTCATTACTTACCCTTAGTGGGACCGAGACATTGAAGTAACTTACCATGTCGTTGACGAAGAAGAAGAAACCAGATTGGCTAGGAGTCAAATGTTGGGCATCACCGAGACCAGTATTTAAACTTCATTTCAAAAACGATATTGAATCATTACCTAAAGAACTGCAAGAGAAGATTTACAAAGAAGTTTGGCAGGGACTTGCCAGAGTGAAATCTCAATGGGTCACTGTAGAACTTTTGTGCCGAGAAATTCACAACAGGAAAGTGAAAAAAGTCAACCAGTGTGTTAGATTTCTTTGGGTCAAGTGTGCATTCGTCCTATTATATTACTCTAGACCGTTTACATCAAAAGAGTTCAGTGACATTCTTGGACGTTACCCTGAATGGCAGTGGTCAGAAATTACTCACTATGTGGATTACTTTTGCTCTAGGAGAAGATTGTGAATTGTACGGACTGACCTATTCATGGATACTTTACAAGAGAACATTCGTGCTTTGCCTGTGGAGTTGAGAGAACGCATTTACCGAGAGCTGGTCAAAATACAAGTCAAACGTAAGGAACAGTTGCATCCGTTACGTCACCGGTGTTTGAACCACTGGTACCTGAATGGTATAAGAGAACTGATTCGTCAGAAATTGTTTCAGTGGTCAGACCTTGTTCAATACTTCCAGGGCCCAGATGATCCACGTGTTGATCATTTTGGTTACTTCGAGATTCACCTAATGCAACTCATTGAGGAAGACAAGTTAAAGGAACCAACGTATTTTACGTGGAATCTACTTAGCGGAAGAGGAAACTCCTAAACAAACTCTGAAGTTTAGGTTACAGTATGCAAGATTTAGATTCCCCACTGGAGAACGAAGATCTCTGGCTAGAAAGTACGTGTATTGTTTCCGAAACAAAGAGACTATAAAAACAGGCTGCCATGCCACGACTTATGTCGTATGTAATTGAACAGATTCCGTGGAAGGAACTCAATGACCATATTCAAACCGTGGATCATTACCATTGATTATTACAAGAACTGTATCCATTCAATTTGGGTCGACAAGTGGTGTGTGTCTTAGTGACTTGTTTTCTGGGATTTCGTTTACCAGCCGATTCCTAGTGGACTCTTTACGAACTCTTTACCACCCCATTCAACATGAAAGTGGTGCCTTTAAATGTTCACGAGAGACTCCTTTTGCTCAAAGCCTTACGTTTTCATCTGGATACTTCTCGACCTCTACGGGAAAAAAAGATTCGTCAACTTTTAGCTACCCAAGACGTGTATGACGATGTGTGTGTAGCTTGTGACTTACACCCCCATTGGACAGATGTCCGTGACTGGAAAAAATGGGATTTTGAGGCTTGGACCCAAGAAGTGGCCCAGTATGCTCGAGAGTTGTGATCCTTCCTTTCAACGTCCAAAGAAAAAAGTTACTTTTCAACCTGTGTTAGTGACGGTGCCAGAAGAACCCGTCACCCACGACAGGACTGTCGTGGACAGGCCTGAAAGACCCTTTCGGGAGGACACTTGTGTGACCTTACCCCCTATAGAACTGGACAGAACTTTACCCAAAACATGTTGTACAGACACTTGTTTTTATTCCACGTTGATGGTTATCATGTGCCTTTTATCGTTGTACTTAAGCCTTTGGCTTTTATGTATTTTTGTCTCTCGTATTCATGTTTAAAACATTCAATAAACGTGTTCTGAAAAAAAGTATATAAACTCTCGTCTTGTTTGTTTTCGTGTCACAAGTGACATTCCTGGCACTATGGCTATTTCTGTTGTCTCTGCTCCCTCTTCCTCCACTGTCAAAGTCATCGACGAACACTTAGATCGTGCCAGTTGGGAGGCTTTGTATCTTCGCCATCCCTTTAACATGCTCATTGCTGGACCTAGCGGTTCAGGCAAAACCGAATTCGTCAAACGTTTGATCGAACATAAACATCATTTGATCGATCGACCACCTGAGCGGATCGTGTGGTGTTACAAATAGTGGCAATCGGCGTACAGCCTCTTGCGAGAAAGTCAAGGCGATTCCATCGTGTTTGTGGAAGGCATTCCTAAAGAAGACGACGGCATCGTCTCTGACTCCCGAAAAACCCATTTGGTCATTTTTGACGACATGTTAGGAGAAGACGAAGAAGAAATTAAACTGTGGTTCACGCGCAAAGGGCATCACCGTAATGCCAGTGTCGTTTACATCACCCAAAATTTGTTTCAACAAAGTAAAGCCCATCGCACCATCAGTCTCAATGCGCATTACGTGGTCTTGTTTAAAAGCCCTCGAGATAAATCGCAAGTGCAAGTCTTAGCCAAACAGTTAGGAACGCCTTGGCTGACTCAGGCGTTCGACCATGCCACTCAAACGCCACACGCCTATTTACTCGTCGATTTGAAACCTACGACCCCCGATGATTTGCGATTTCGTACCCACTTGTTTCACCACTGGTGCCAAGACGGAGGGCCTGTCCTGTACACGTCTCCGTCCTCGACTTAATTTCACTCCACAAAAAAATCTATAAAAACCTCAGACCCTTTTCGTCTGTCTCACACACATTTTGAACATGACGTCCCTTCAGTCGCATCTTCCCGTCAAATTGATTCGTGCCTTGTATGGCATCAGTCGAGAAAAAAATCCACAAATACGAGCTCGTGTCTTAGAAGCTAATCTCAAAGAAGTCTAACGATGGTTCACGGTGACGGCACGTCAATTACTCCAAGGACTCACTCAGATTCCTCATCAAACCAAACGCTTTTTTGATCGAAACAAAGTCGCTTTGACCCAACTGGCCGATCCCCGCATCGACACTCAAACCAAAAAACAAATCATTTTGAAACCTGGAGGGAGCTGTACTCTAGGAGGGGTCATCATCCGCTCTCTCTTAAGATGGGAACCTAATGCCCCCAAACTTCTCCCCAAGAAAAAAGTCAAACGAAGCTCCAAGAAGAAGAAAAAGACCAGGTCCCCAAGGAGAACTTCTCCAGTGGCGGAACCCTCCTCTTACCAGACACCACCCCGGAAAAAGAAAAGAAGCCCCTAGAAAAAGAAACAGAGAAAAAGTCCCCAGAAAAAGAGAAGCCCACAGAAGAAAACTAGTCACAAGAGAGGCACTTCGGCCAGGACGCAACCTTACACTCGCAAACCACGACCTACCAAGGCGGTGACCGCGTCTCCGGCAGCCTCACGTTCATCCACTTCTCCGTTGATGACACAAAGAACTGAAGAGTACTTGGAGACGTTGATCACGCCAAGAACTTCTCTGTTGATGACCCCAAGAACTTCCCCAGTGGCAGGACCCTCCAACTTAGTGACAGTGGCTGCTGCTCACAAAGTACCTTCTCCCAAAATCAAAGTTCAAGAAAGATCGGGCATGTTACAAAGTTTACTGGATTTGTCCAAGCAAGATCTGGCTCGATTTAGTCCGTTGCGTACCCCTGCACGACGTGTCTTTCCTGTCCTGAAGTTGATACGCCGTAAAGACAACCAGTGGCGACGCGTTCCAGTATTAAAAAAGCCTGTGACCAAGTCGGGGTATCAGTGTTTTTGGTGCTGAAGACTCAAAGATGTCACCCTCCAGAAAACATCCCTCTTCTAAACAACCCCAAGGAAAGAAAAGAAAAGGACTGCCTCCTCGTTTAGTCAAAAATGGGGACATGTTATCTGTCCTGTCCAAAGCTTCTCCACCCCTACGAAAAAAGCTCATTCAATCAGCCTCCAAAGAGGTCATCGATACCGTGTGCGAATGCTGTTTGAACGTCTTGAAAGGCACGATTCCTTTGTCCAAACACCAGAAACAATGCTTAGGCAAACATCGTCACGTTCTTCGCCAAATGGTTCAAAAGAAAATTCCCCTTCGTCAAAAGAAGAAGATGTTGGTCCATCGTGGTGGCATTTTACCCCTCTTGTTAAGCCCCTTACTGAAAGGAGTCTTGGGAACCATGTTGGGAGGACTGGTGGGAGCAAGATAAAAAGGCCCTCTGAAGTCCCAAGATCTCAGAATCGACCCCTGGCAACCCCATGGAAGGACGAAAACTAGCTTTAGTGCCTTACAAACGATGGATGGAATGCCATCGTTAGCAAGAACAACGCACCACGCATTTACCTCCCAATCCCAATGTGAGCGAGATGTCCCAGTTACAACACGAATTGCAGTCCTTGATGGATCGCCAAGATTTGTCCGAAACAGAAAAATCGCAAAAGGACGGTCAACTCTTGCAACGACTGCAACTCTTTCACCAGAAAGCTTTAGACGAAACAGCTCTACCCAATCTGAAAGATTTTAAGACCTTGATGAAAAGTCCAGCCCCGTCACCAGTACCAGTACCAGTACCAGTGACCAAGACAGAAAAAGGAGAAGAAGAAGAAGAAGAAGGGTTTCAACCTCCACCAGAAAAAGTACGCAAGTTAAGAACACCACCTACCTCCAGAATTGGATGGATTAAAAAGATGATGGCCACCCCTTCTTCATCACAAGAGAAAAAGAAAGTGAAGACAGAAGTGAAACAAGAACCGATATCCCCTGTTCACACATCCTCCTCCTCGACACCTATTGCCGGTCGCACACGCAAAGCATTGCAATCCAAGAAAATACCCCAAGAGAAAAAGGGTAGCATCCTCCAAGAGTGGGTGTCTTATTAACACACCAACCAAGAAATGGAAAAAGTGTTAGCCAGAATTTACTACGATCCCTCCCATCCTGCAAGTTACGCAGCAGTTCAAACATTGTATCGTGCTGCCAAAATGCGACTGAAAAGTCTCCGTTTACCTCAAGTGCAACGATGGTTACAAGAACAAGCTACCTACACTTTACACAAACCCATTCGACGCAAGTTTGCCAGAAGTCGCACCCGAGTGGAAGGCATCGATCATCAATGGCAAGCCGATTTAGCCGATGTCTCTCATTTGGCCAGCTACAATCGTGGCTACAAATATTTGTTTTGTGTCATCGACGTCTTTTCCAAATTTGCCTGGGTCGTGCCCTTGACTTCCAAATCCAGCAACGAGTTAGTGCGAGCCCTGCAACGAGTGTTGAAACAAAGCGGTCGTCACCCTCTTCGATGGCAAACGGACAAAGGCACCGAATTTCTGAACCAAGCTTCCAAAAAGGATTAAAGAAACGTGACATTCATTTTTTTACCACCGAGAATCCCGAAACCAAAGCCAGCATCGTGGAACGATTTCAACGCACTTTGAAAGAACGCATGTGGAAATATTTTACGCATCACCACACTCTGAAGTACATCGACATCTTGCCGCACCTGGTGCAAGCGTACAACCAATCTTACCATCGAAGCATTGGACGTGCCCCGCAAGAAGTGACTCCCGAGAACGAAGTGTTGGTGTTTGAGCGCCTGTTTGGTACGTACCCGACGAGGGCTGTCCCCAAGAAAAGTGGAGAGTTGACCGTAGGAGATTGGGTCCGCCTTGGCAAAACCAAACGCACTTTCGACAAAGGTTACTTACCTAAATGGACGACCGAATTGTTTCGTGTCACTGGACGAGTGCATGTCGTCATCCTGCCGTCTATAAATTGGAAGACATGAACGGAGAAGTGCTCAAAGGAATGTTTTATTTGCCCGAGTTACAACGTGTCACTAAAAAAGAAGACGACGTGTACGACATCGAAAGCATTCTCGAACGCAGAACCCGTAAAGTGGGCAAACGACGTGTCAAAGAAGTCAAAGTACGTTGGAAAGGATATCCACCCAGTTTTGATTCTTGGATCGACGCTTCGCAAGTCATCGACTATAAAAAGAAGTGACCATCATGCCGTTTCACACAGTTGCAGCTACGTCGACCACTCCTTCGCCCAGTTCTTCTCTGCAAGATTTACAAAAACAACCTTTGTGGGTGTGGTGCGGAGAACGTGTGCCTAAAACGCAAATCGTCTTTTTCTGCCAAATCTTCGTGGTGTATTGTGTCATCGGGGCAGCCATTGCCAATTTGAGTTTGCAACAAGGAGACAAACAATTGTGGACCATTTTATTGAGCAGTTGCATCGGTTACGTGCTTCCTAATCCCTCCCTGAAATTCACCTCGAACGGGAACAACGGGAACCTTGTGTCCAGTGCCAGTGCCAGTCACCACTCCAACAACAACCCTATTTTGGGCGGAGACACGCCTCTGACGTCCAGTATCCCCTCGGACAGCCACAGAACTCTGGAATTATGAGTCACCAAAACCAATTTTACTTAACCTTACCTAGTGACAGTTCCATGGAGGTGTTTCCCAAGAACACGTTGTGCTGTTACACGGCCAAATTACCTCAGGCCATCCCATTAAATCACGAAGCCCATTGGGAAGTGGCTTTAGTGGAAATCATTCACCCGACCCAAGTCCTCAATGTCCTTCCCAATCAAAACTTTTTTGATGTGGAAGTTTATGACGAGCAAATGCAACAGTACTTGTATACCCATGGCAAATATGACAGGAAAATCCCTGGCACAAAAAATCAAAAGTACACCACCTATCACTTGTTCATTCCCCCAGGCTATTATTTTAGTGGTCAACAATTGGTGAGCACCATTGCCTCCAGGTTTAATGTCGTGTTTCTGAAAGCTTTGGAAAGTGTCAAAAAAAGTGTCACTATGGAATACCACAAATCAGCCCGTCGTTTCTTGATGAAATGTGACGGGAGTAAAATCGTGTCCATTTTATTTTGTCCTTAATTGTTTGACATGTTGGGCGGAGACATGGAACTGAGGAAGAAAGTAGAACAACAAAAAGGCGAATCACCAGTTATTTACGACAACGATTCTTTTAGCAAGTTTTCTCGTGCCCCGATAGAACTCAACCAAGGACTGAATTTGATGTTTGTGTACTCCGATGTGGTGGAGTATAACGTGGTGGGACACACCTCCGTACCGTTACTGCGTGTCATTCCTTTCAAAGTGGATTCTGCCACGGTCGCTGACGAGGAAGGTGGAAACACTTACCATGTCCACCGCGAATTTGTACATCCTCACTATTTGCCGGTCAGCAAGTCGTATTTGGACACGGTCAACATTGCTATAAAAGGAGATTTGGGACAAAATATTCCATTCACCAAAGGAAAGGTCACAGTGACACTCCATTTTCGAAAACGGTTCTCTCACGATTCGTAAGTCATGTATCCAGTGTACCGAGGGGTTGCTCGACAGCGAGGACACGGTTTAGGAGATATGTTAAAATCGGCTTTTCGTTCGGTGGCCCCGGTGTTGAAACCGATGGTGACACGCGGATTGCACGCCTTGAAAGATGCCGCACTGACGCAAGGCAAAGAATTTCTCCAAAATGTCATCATCGACAAACAAAACCCTAAAGAAGCCTTCATGAGGGCAGGCAAAAATGTCTTGCTGCAAACGGGTAAAGACCTTTTGGGCCGCCGAGAAACACCTATAAATGCCCTGCACGCTACCGAGTCAGGCATTCAGCAAGGACAAGGTAGAAAGAGATGACGAAGAAAATACCCTTTCACCAGACTTCACACTTCTAGAAAGGCAAAGAAAAGAAAAACCATTCGAGACGTAGAAGTTTTCGATTATTGAGAAAGAACAAAAAATGATGCACCGAGAGTCTTGCGCTTGTTCCAAGTCGGAACTGGATCTGTTTGCCATGCCACCCACCATGATGACCATGCAAGAATCCCAGTTGGTGGAATTTCACCCCGTCTCCTCTTTGACAGCCTCAGCTCCCATCGAGTTTGAAATCAAAGGACAGCCCGAAGATTACATCAATCTGAATAGCAGTTACTTGTACCTGAAAGTCAAAGTTGTCGATGAGGATAATACGCCCCTAGATGGTGATGAGGTAATAGCTCCCGTCAACAATTTCATGCATTCCTTGTTCAGTGGAGTGGACTTGTACTTGAATGACAAACTAGTCAGTAGCGGCATGGATACTTACCCTTATCGAACGTACCTGGAAAATCTCTTGACGTACGGAATAGACGCCAAGAACACTCATCTCAATGCCTGTGTGGTATGGGAAGCTGACGATGCAGGCCAGTTTGAAGAATTCGAAATTAATACAACCAAAGAACACAATGCGGGATTTGTAGAACGAAGAGACAGAATCAAAAGTGGAGATAGTTTAGAACTGATGGATCGTTTGCATTTGGACATGTGGTTATAATAAAAGTATTTGCTGAACGTAGTGAATCTCCGCCTGAGACTGAATCGTAGTAGTGCCGCTTTCCATTTGATAGGTACTAGTGCTTGCAAACTGTCATCGAGGAAGCCAGGCTCTACGTACGACGCGTGGAAGTGTTACCTAAAGTGGGTAACGACATCAGTCAGACGTTGAGCAGAACGACCGCCAAGTATCCCATACGACGCGTGGAAGTGAAAACCTTCACCATTCCTACGGGGCTGCGATCCATGATCGAAGATCATCTGTTCCAAGGATAGTTACCCAAACGTTTGATCATTGGTATCGTCGAGAATGCAGTCTTCAACGGAGCTTTGGCTAAAAATCCTTTCCACTTTAAACACTTTGACGTGTCCAAGATCGAAGTCAGTCGCGATGGCAAGACCTTGTGTACCCGACCTTTCGAACCAAACTTTGACAAGAAGAATTACTAGAGATCGTACTTGTCCCTGTACGAAGCCACCGGTCAGTTAGGAACCAACACCAGTCACGGCATTACGTACGAAGATTACGCAGGAGGCCATGCTTTGTGGGCTTTCGATTTCACTCCAGACCAAGGCAGCCACGAGGGACATTTCCACCCTATAAAATCCGGCCAGATTCGTGTGGAAATTCAGTTTACTACAAATCTAACAGAGACGGTGAACGTCCTCCTGTATGCCGAATTGGATAATGCCATAGAAATCAACAGTTTGAGAGAAGTCATTCTAGATTATTAGAAGCTATGGCAGACTGTTATCCCTCTTTACCTAGTGAAGAAACTTTGGACATGAAATGTGAGGAGACCATGGAAGAAGAAGAAGAAGAAGAATCCCAAGACGAAGTAGTTATCATGATGAAGTCAAGATGGCCAGAACAAGAGGCCCATTTAGTCTCCTGTTTTGCTACATTACTGACAGATGTAATGAAAGAATTGATCAAGGAAGAGTGCTATGGATGTCACAACGATCATCCCAGTCAAATTCAACACGACAAATGTTTGATGCTGAGCCAAGAAGAAAAATTGGACGAATATCTGGACAAAGCTTAGGGTGTCATCGAGATAGAATTCGTGTTGAACGATTGGTATAAAGGCTTGGATAAACATTCTTCTCCTCCATTAACGTCTCTGGAGCGCCGTCACATCGAATCTCTCTTTGACCAGAATAAGAAGTCGGAGCCAAACGCCTTTTACTTGTCAGACATTTTCAAGCAAAAGGTCAGGATCGAATTGATCACTTATCATTACCTGTGAAGAAGAAAAAAACATGGATACCTGGGAACTTTATTACCTTTTCAACCACAGTTCGTATACGGCTTCTTGGAATCCTGTCGTCTGTGCTAAAGATGAACTCCCTCATCGCAAACCTCAAGACCATCTAGCTTATGTGATCAACACGGACGACAGTCATCTCCCAGGAACCCACTGGGTAGCCGTCTACTTTCCTCAAGAAGGATGTGTGGAATATTTCGATTCGTACGGATTGCCCCCTTTGGAAAACGATATCATTGACTTTATGAGAAGAAATGCTCAGACCACCCGATTCAATAATGTGAAATTACAAGGCACAGATTCCTTGGTGTGTGGACAATATTGTGTGTATTTTCTGCATCATCGCAGCCTGGGCTATTCCTTAGATCATTTAGTGACTCATTTTGATCCTCGTTCTTCTTCTAGAAAGGATGTGAAAGTAGATCAATGGTTTTGTGACCATCATGCTTATCTTTTGTCTCAAGCTAGGAAACGTAGTGTCCATCAATGGCCTAATGACTTCCAACAGTGGAAATCACAATTTCATTCACAACGTTGTCAGCCCTGTCCAAAATAATGTGTAAATTGAAAAAAAATGTTTGTGATTTGAAAAAAAAATGTTTGATGTTATATTGTTGGATTATTGTTAAAAATGTTATAGTTGTTTGTTAGTGTTAAGTGATTTTGAATAAAAAAAATGTTGTGTTTTGAAAAAAAATGCCTTTGTCTTTTGTTTGGCTATAAGAATGTTGATTCATGCTCTTTGACTTCTTACTATCCCTCTCATGACACTCATTGAACGTTGCGGCTCGAAAACCGTAGAGGAATGTTTTCCTTCACGTCCGCGCTTTGACTTTAAGAACCGGGGAAGTTTCCAGTCTAACCATCCATTGTCGACTCATCCTCCTACGAAGATGTGCTCCAAACTAGCTAAGCTAAACGAAGCCTACGTGAATTTGCATAGGGTCAGACACAGTCTGATACCGAAGCCAGAAGAGATAGAGAATGTGAGAATGTTAAAAGTCACTGAAGACCTGATAGAAGAGCTCTTCAAAGAAGAAGTGAACAGGGAGAAAGAAGAATGGACAGAGAAGTACAGACTTCAGAGACAGCAGCAACAGCAGCAGCATCCTGAACCTGACAGAGGCTTTGTCGATTGTCGTATCGACACCAAAGAGTTCTTCTTCTCTTTCCGAAGAAGCAGACCTATCGTCAGAAAGTCTATCCTCAGAGGACGTCGCATTCTTAGAAACTAAAAGATTGCCATGGCAAACAAAAGAAAAAAAACAGCCCTTTTCAGGGCTACCCAATACTCTAGAAAAGAAATAACAATCCATTTGCCAATGTGTGTATGTAGAGTAGTGTGAATATAAACACTAATTCTTTTTTATAGTGTGAGGGTAGCTAGGAAACGTAGTGTCCATCAATGGCCTAATGACTTCCAACAGTGGAAATCACAATTTCATTCACAACGTTGTCAGCCCTGTCCAAAATAATGTGTAAATTGAAAAAAAATGTTTGTGATTTGAAAAAAAATGTTTGATGTTATATTGTTGGATTATTGTTAAAAATGTTATAGTTGTTTGTTAGTGTTAAGTGATTTTGAATAAAAAAAATGTTGTGTTTGGAAAAAAAATGCCTTTGTCTTTTGTTTGGCTATAAGAATGTTGATTCATGCTCTTTGACTTCTTACTATCCCTCTCATGATACTCATTGAACGTTGCGGCTCGAAAACCGTAGAGGGATGTTTTCCTTCACGTCCGCGCTTTGACTTTAAGAACCGGGGAAGTTTCCAGTCTAACCATCCATTGTCGACTCATCCTCCTACGAAGATGTGCTCCAAACTAGCTAAGCTAAACGAAGCCAACGTGAATTTGCATAGGGTCAGACACAGTCTGATACCGAAGCCAGAAGAGATAGAGAATGTGAGAATGTTAAAAGTCACTGAAGACCTGATAGAAGAGCTCTTCAAAGAAGAAGTGAACAGGGAGAAAGAAGAATGGACAGAGAAGTACAGACTTCAGAGACAGCAGCAACAGCAGCAGCATCCTGAACCTGACAGAGGCTTTGTCGATTGTCGTATCGACACCAAAGAGTTCTTCTTCTCTTTCCGAAGAAGCAGACCTATCGTCAGAAAGTCTATCCTCAGAGGACGTCGCATTCTTAGAAACTAAAAGATTGCCATGGCAAACAAAAAAAAACAGCCCTTTTCAGGGCTACCCAATACTCTAGAAAAGAAATAACAATCCATTTGCCAATGTGTGTATGTAGAGTAGTGTGAATATAAACACTAACTTTTTTTTATAGTGTGAGGGTATGTGTTTGTGTATATGATTGTGTGTTTGTAGGTGCTCACGTACGTTTGTGTGGATAGTAGATTAAGATCATGTTTTTTTGCTGTTTGACGTGTGGGGAGAGTAGATTTGGGATTTGATTGCTTTGCGTATGTGGATAGTATATTGAAGTGATTAATGAAAACTTTTAAATTAGTAATGGGTAGTATAAAAAAGTGAGTGAGTGTTTGTTTTAGGTCCGCGCGTTGTTTGGTTATGATCTAGGTAAGATCAATTTTGTTTTAGGGGATGTTTTCCTTCACGTCCGCGCTTTTAGTATAAATTGAAAATCGCTTGGCAGTCTACCTACCCTGTTCATTCGTTAACAAGACAATGAATACCAGAATTGTAAAGCTTCTAGAACTCCAGATGCACCTGGAACATGCCAGGCGCCTGTTAAATGAACTGGCCGCGGAGGCCATTGTCGAAGAGGGAAGGATGAAAGAGGAGGAGAAAAGAAGACAAAAAGAAGAGGAGGAAAAGGAGAGAAGAAATTTCAGAATCCAAGAGAAAGAAAATTGGGATTCTGAAGCCACTTATCCAGCTTCTGCACTCCCAAGAAAAAAGGTAAAAGGAGACTGGCGAAGAAGATGTGTGTGTGGTGCCAGGCCTGGAAGGTGCCATCATTAACCAGGTGTCACTGGAGTTCATAAAAAACAAACAGCCCTTTTCAGGGCTACCCAATACTCTAGAAAAGAAATAACAATCGATTTGCCAATGTGTGTATGTAGAGTAGTGTGAATATAAACACTGACTCTTTTTTATAGTGTTTGTGTTTGTGTTTGTAAGCTCTGACGTAGGTTTGTGTGGATAGTAGATTTGGGTTTAATTTTAATGCTTGGCGTGTGTAAATAGTAGATTAGGGGTTTGTTTATTGATGCTTCACGTATGTGGATAGTAGATCATATGAAATGAGAAAAGTAGGAGATGTTTTCCTTCACGTCCGCGCGTTTTAAGTGATAGTCTAGGTAATATCAATTTTGTTTTTTCGGGATGTTTTCCATCACGTCCGCGCTTTAACTGTAAAGCTAACAGTGTTAGCCATTAGAACCCTTTCCACGGAATAAAGACAAAGAAAATGGTGGTAGCAACAGCGTTACTGAATCATTTGATAGGCATTTATTATTGGATAGTAGATGTTACGTTTGTCATGGAAAAGATAGAGAAAAAATTCAAATTAGAAAAGTGTCTCGACTGTTTTAATAAATTGAAGGAAGCAAAGGAGATAGTAACAGGAATGATGGAAGAAGAGGAAAAGAGTCTGAGAGGATTGATTGACCCGTCTTATGTAAGAGTGGGAAGTTTAAAGGAAGCACTTGAAAATGTTGTCGAAGTCAGGTGCTTCTTAGAAAAGATATTGAATTGGACGGAGTGGCGATACGTAAAATGGGGGTTGGACCAGCTGACAAAAACGGAAGAAGTAACGAGGAAAGTGATGACGGAAGAGGTAAAGAACATCAAAGAAAAGTGGACTAAGGAAAGAAAAAAGGAAGAAAATAGAAAGAGAAAAGAAAGCTTTGAGAAACTCAACAATAACTGGATACGAATACAGGAGAAATTCCGAGCGATAGGTCATCCTGACTGGATGCCTGAATCAGAAATAAAGAAGAAGACAGGAATAATGGCAAAAGTTAGAAGATGGCTACAGAAGTGGAGGAAATTAAAGAAGAAGATGATGATGAAACCAAAGGCCCTTTTCAGGGCCACTCATAGATCTCGAAAAGAGATTGACTTTCAATTGCCTACCCCTTTTTTATTTTTTTTATTTTTAAAAAAAAATCCCTTGTTAAATTCCCTTGACGCTATAAAGTCCCACCCTGTTTAAATTCCTTTGACGCTATACAGTCCCATAATCCCATGTTCAATTCCCCTTGACGCTCAACAGTCCCAAAATCTATTTCCCATGTTAATTTCCCTTGTCGCTAAACAGTCCCAGGGTTTTTCTCCATGTTAAATTTACATAGTCGCTAAACAGTCCCGGTGGGGGGGGGGGTCTGTAATGCTAATTCCCATTGTCGCTGAATCGTCCCCCTTCACTACTCAAGTCATATACTCTCTTCTTTAACTGGTGACAAGAATGGCAAAATAAAATATACTTACAGTTTTACATCCTGATTTTCCTCAAAATGTATTTTCTTAATTCGGCAAATCCGAATACATGAGCCATGTCATAGGTTTTCAAGCTGGATTACACATTTCGAAATTGTGCTGTAATTCCGCTGATAAGTGCAATTGCATCCTCCTTACTGCACTCAAAATGAAATACACATTAAATTCCATAGCGTCTTTTTGATAATTGCAATTTAAAGACTTCATATTTTTCCCACTTTATGATTTCAAACATTCAATGACGGAAACAGAAACACATTTGCAGATGTAAACACGCTTCTCCCGCGCCGCTTCAATCAAATATATTTCATGTATAATTTGCACAGATGAATCCAGTCCAAAATCAAAAACTTTCGTCGAATCGAAACAAAATACCAAAATATATTCATTCCAGATCAAATGGAAAAGTCGTTGCAATGCGCATTCATTCACAATATGACTCCAAATTTTAATTTTAACTAGACACGCCATTTTCTTTCGAAACTTATGTCGAGCGCGCGACTAAGTTCAAATTTATCTGGGCGGAGTTATGTGTGCAGTAATAATGTTGATTTATGTAATGATGAATATGCGCTTGTGTATTTAGTTTGGAATGCGGCATACATTCATTTACGTTGTTTCTTATAGTGTATTGTGTTTATATAATTAAACCTTAGGTAGAATACAGAATGAGCATATACTAAGAAGTTCATCCTAAACGTCGCTGTTATTTGGAGTGGTTTGTCCTAACCAAGATTCGTCTGTTGCATTAGATCAAAATCAAAGTTAGAAAAGACACAATGCAAAGACTTATTTGTAACGTACTTACGTGATATGTTCTTGTGTTTCCTTTTCCACTTATTCCTTCTTCCTCCATTGGTTACTTTCTGGCTCCTCTGCTTCTGTGTAAGTCCTCCGCCAGTCGTATCTATAGTCAATTTAAGGGATATATATATATATATATATATATATATATATATATATATATATATATATATATATATATATATATATATATATATATATATATATATATATACCAGACAGAACAAAAAGTACTATCCCTGGATTCTATAAAAGAATGTTTGATGATAGTAGGCATAATTCATATTTAATACAAATAATACTATCATACCGGTTAGATAATTTTAATTCGTACTCTAATGAGATTCGAACCCAGGCCCGAGGGTAAACTGCACCCATCGCCTTGCCTGCACACAAGAGCCCATATTCCCTCACGACCAAGCACATGTCACCCAAAATGGTGCTACTTAATCGGTCTATTATGCACTCGTCTGCAGCAGGCATATTCGCACAGAAACAGAAACACATTTGCAGATGTTAACACGCTTCTCCCTAGCTTATTAAATCTCACGTATTTCATGTGGAATCGTCACATACAAATCCAGTCGATAATCACGAAATTTCCTAGAATCGAGAAAAATACCAACATCTATTCATTCCAGATCAAATGGAAAATTTGTTGCAATGCACATTCATTCACAGTATGACTGCAAATTTCAATTTTAACTAGACACGCCATTTTCTTTCGAAACTTATGTCAAATTTATCTGGGCGGAGTTATGTGTGCAGTAATAATGTTGATTTGTGTAATGATGAATATGCGCTTGTGTATTTAGTTTGGAATGCGGCATACATCCATTTACCTTGTTTCTTGTAGTGTATTGTGTTTATATAATTAAACCTTAGGTAGAATACAAAATGAGCATATAATAAAAAGGTTACTGCATTTGTATGGGAAAATTTGAACTCGTTTTGTCGGAAGGATATACTTCACTCCCAATGTCGTGCAGTATTCCATCCCAAAACTCGTTCATATTTTCCCATACAAATGCAGTAACCTATAAATACTGACTTACGAATTCCCTTGCCATATGCTATCAATACAGACTTACGAATTCCCTTGCCATATGCTATCAATACAGACTTACGAATTCCTTTGCCATATGCTATCAATACAGATTTACGAATCTCCTTGCCATATGCTATCAATACAGACTTACGAATTCCCTTGCCATATGCTATCAATACTGACTAACGAATCCCCTTGCCATATGCTATCAATACTGACTAACGAATCCCCCTGCCATATGCTATCAATACAGACTTACGAATTCCCTTGCCATATGCTATCAATACAGACTTACGAATCTCCTTGACATATGCTATCAATACAGACTTACGAATTCCCTTGCCATATGCTATCAATACAGACTTACGAATTTCCTTGCCATATGCTATCAGTACTGACTAACGAATCCCCTTGCCATATGCTATCAATACAGACTAACGAATCCCCTTGCCATATGCCATGAATACTGACTTACGAATCTCCGTGCAGTATGCTGTCAAGACGGACTTACCAAGCTTCCACACAGATGACGTGCGAAGAGTGGTCCGTGTAGTGGCCAGTGGACTTGCTACAAATATAGGTTATTGAAGTTATGAGATACAAGGATTTCCGTGTAGTGGTCAGTGGACTTGCTACAAATACAAGTTATGAGACACAAGGATTTCCGTGTAGTGGTCAGTGGACATCCTACAAATACAAGTTATGAGACACAAGGACGTTCGTGCAGTGGTCAGTGGACATCTTACTAATACAAGTTATGAGACACAAGATTTCCGTGTAGTGCTAAGTGAACTTGCTACAAATACAAGTTATGAGAAACAAGGATTTCCGTTTAGTGGTCCGTGGACTTACTGCAAATACAAATTATGAGACACAAGATTTCCGTTTAGTGGTCAGTGGACTTGCTACAAAGACAAGTTATGAGACACAAAGATTTCCGTGTAGTGGTCAGTGGACTTGCTACAAATATAGATACTAAAATTATGAGACACAAGATTTCCGTATAGTGCTCAATTGACTTGCTACAAATACAAGTTATATACACAAGGATTTCCGTGTAGTGGTCCGTGGACTTACTGCCAATACAAATTATGAGACACAGGGATCTCCGTGTAGTGGTCAGTGGACTTAATGCAAATAAAATTATGACACACAAGGATTTCCGTGTAGTAGTCAGTGGACAAGAGTAGTGAATGGGGCCACTTTAGCGACAATGGGAATTAGCAATAAAAACACCCCTGGGCCACTTTGGCGACAATGGGAAATTTAACATTACGAAAACCCCTGGGCCACTTTAGCGACAATGGGAATTAACATGGGAATAGATTTTGGGCTTGTCAAGGGACAAGGGAAATTTAACATGGGAGAAAAAAGCAATTTTAGGGACAAGGGGAATTTAACATGGGAATACTGTGTGGGCCTATCTAGGCACAAGGGGAAATGGAACAGGGTCGGGACCCTATTTTAATACGGTCCCGACCTGATGGGACTATGGAAAGGGAACAGGCAAAAAATTGAAACAGAGAGGGGGTCTCTATTTTTTTTAAAATAAAAAAATAAAAAAAGCTAGGCAATTAAAAGTCAAGATCTTTTCGAGACCTATGAGTGGCCCTGAAAAGGGCCTTTGGGTTTTATTTTAATATTAAGATATATTAACGTAAATGGCACCGCATTGGTCTTCTTCTTGTCCTTAGGTTGCGCCTGACTGCAGGACCGTAAATCAGGACTCTTTTGAGGCATCCTTGACGTTCTACATAGACTCTTCGCATCCACAGGCTGGTGTCGGTCCTGTGGATAACTGTCCACTTGGATCGGACATACATGGGTATGTCCGTCCGGATCATCATCGAAGACACAAGCGTAGAAGATTGAACGTCGGTCCACATGTTGAGGCGCCGATAACAGGTGAATCAATGCAGTGAACTGCACTTATTTATAGGTAGAGGAAGGATTGAAACGGATTGAGTTCATTGACCAATCCAAACACGCGTTACAAAATTCACTCAGCCCACGTCCAATCCGAAGAGACCAGTCTGTGACGTCACGTGGTCTATATAGATTCGCTAGAGCCTGTGCGTAGTCATTTCATGCGACAGTTTTTCAACATGACGGAAACTCAGAGAACGATAAATTGGGGTGCACCAGCAGTGGAGACCGCCCAAGGGAAACTGGACTTACTTTCAGAAGAGGTGAATTGGGATTTTGTGGATTTTCTTACCTCACAAGAATTTGTTCCGGAACCTTCGTTACCTTCTTCATTACCGCACGTGGAGAATTTTAGACAGAGACAGAAAGAAGAATTGGAGAAATTTATACAACAGCAAAAGGAAGCGGAACAAGCTTTTCTCCTACAGCAACAACAGCAAGAAGAAGAGGTAAGAAAAAAAACAACAAGAAGAAGCAGCAGCAAAGAAACAAGAGGGTGAAAATCAAACGGCCACGGTACTGTTAGACATTTTAGCGGAGTTAAGAAGTCTGAAACAAATGTATCAGACTTCTTTATTACGACCGAAGAGAATACGACCTTCCCGAGCTAAACACGCCAACCCTGTGACTAAGCCTACCGTGTCACCCTTAGTGATTTCAACCAAATCATCATCATCAACAGTACGCAGTCCAGAAGTAGGCCTTGGCCGTGGCAAAGGCTTAAGACAGTTAAAGTTGATTGCTTAAACTCACCCCTACATCAAAAACCAAAGGCCCTTTTCAGGGCCACCCACGTCTCTCGAAAAGAGATAGACTTTCAATTGCCAATAACTTAAAAAAAAACAAAAAAAAAAAAAAAAAAAAAAAAACATGTTATCCCTATAGCACGTGTTTATGAGTGTTTGAGTGTACGTTCTTATTTTAAAAACCCCAAGACACTTACCTTTTATAATTAATTGATTGTTTTATCACTATTTACAATCCAATTCACAATTCATAACGGAGCACTTTAAAAAGTTCATAGACTTCTTCTGTCTCATTGTTTACTCTCTCTGTTTTTTAAATTTCTTCACAGTCACAGTCTTTTCCTCTTCTTCCTCCTCACTTTCTTCCCTTCTTCTTTTCTTCACCTGTTTCATTTTCTTCACCTGTCTGCTTTCTTCCTCTTCTTCTTTCTCTGAAGAATCAATCGCTTCTTCTGATTCCTCTTCTTTCTTTTTTGAGCAATCTGGAGACCAATGTCCTGTTTCTTGACAATGATAACAGGTATCTTGACTTTTGTCTTTTCTAACCCCTTTTTTTCTTTTTTGACCAATGCCCTTTCTTCTGACAGATATAGCAAGTATCTTCACTTTTATCTCGCAAGGAAGGAGAGTAGTCCGTCGGCTGGTCTGAAAAGAATTTTCTAATGACCCCTCGCAAAGCTCTGATGAAACGTTCGATTTGTGTAGTCTCTTCCATCGTTGTGCTCGGTTTGAGAGTGAAATGAATAGTGAAAGGACAAGACACACACCCTTTTGTATACGCTGGTCTGCCATGACTATAAATTAGTCTATGGTGTTTAAACTTTAGTCATTTGACCTTTTACACTCAAGATGAAACGATCCTATTCATTTGAGAAGAAAGAAGAAGAAAGTAAGAGGCAGAAACGTGGTCTATCGCCTCTTACCAGAGCTGAAGTCTTAGCACAAATTCATGCCAGTGATTTTGAAGAGGACATGAGCGAACCAGAATCCAAACCCTCTAAACAAAGTTCACCACCCTTAGTCAACCCTGAAAAATACTATTCCATACGAGAGATAGAAAAGAGCTCCTCTAGAAAATTTATTACCACGGCTTACAAATACACGGTGAAATTTAAAGATTTCAAGTCCGAAGTACCCTTAGAGAAAGGAGAAGGATTCATTACGGGGGTGTGGGATTCTTTACTTACCACACTCAAGTGACAATGTCAACCCAAAGAAGACGATCGCTTGAGACTTTCCATACAACACGACGGTTTGAAATCCCTGTTTGGATCGAGTTTAGCAGCCCCGCAGAATTGACCGCTTCCAAAGTCATGGACAAGATTCAACACATGCAACAATCTAATGACCAGTTTGACATCATCGATGGAAAAGCCACACTGGACATGACCTACGTCTCTCCTCCTCAAGGGACTGGCCGCAAAAAGATCTTATTGGTGAACGACCTTCGCAGCACCAAAAAGAGTCTCGTGCGAATTAACAACCCTCAAGACCAGATGTGTTTAGCCAGGGCTATCGTGTGGGACGAACCTATGCTAACAAGAATGACACGGCAGAATGTAAAAGAGCCTGGAAAACTATTTAAAAATCGCACCGAGCCAAACAACGAAGTGAAGCATAACTCCTGTTATAACAAACCGGCCTGTCCAAAGACACACCCTGTGGCATTCCTGAAATGCAAAAATTGCAAGATGTCCTAGCTCCACGCTACACCTTGAAAGTGCACCCTCAAGAAATGCGTGGGCCTCTGTTGTTTCGAGGGAAAGACTTTAAGGATGGAAAATACATTCATGTCTATTATCACGATGACCATGTCGATACCATTACCAGTATCACCGGATTCCTGGGGTACAGATATTACTGTGAGAAATGTGACTATGGCTATAACAATCGAGAGCAACACAAGCATTGTGGCTCGAAATGCTCAGGATGTTTGGAATCTCCACCCTGTCTGAGCGAAGGACAAGAACCAGTGCATTGTTCAACTTCTCTGCGCACGTTTGTCAGCCCTGCATGTTACCAACAACATTGGAAGACGCAAGGTTCACAGCAGAAATGTGCTTGTCAACTGCTGAGATTGTGCCCCACGTGTGGACAAGGCATACGTACCAATAATACCAAGGCACACGTATGTTCAGGAAAGAGAAAATGTCACATTTGTCACCACATCGTGGACTTGGAACACCAATGTTACGTGCAAAAATACCAACCCCAACCAGAGAAAGAGGACGGTCACAAGAAGAAAGGCAATTTCATCTTTTTCGATTTCGAATGCATGCAAGAGACAGGCATTCACCTTCCTAATTTCTGCGTGGCTCACCGAGCGTGCGAGAAGTGCATTCAAGAACCTATCTTCAGTCATTGCCCTCACTGCAGCAAGATTCCTGGAGGGCCTGAAAAAATCTTTCGATGACCGAACACGCTATCCGATTTCGCTCGATGGGTCTTAGACCCCATCGAAAAGACATGGAGCCAAGAGGACATCGAACGTTACAGAGATTTTCATCGTCATGCCACGGTGATGGCTCACAATTTCTCCGGATACGATGGCCATTTTCTTCTTAGATATTATACAGAACATGGAACCGAGCGTCCTAAAGTCACTTTGAACGGAGCCAAAATCATTTTCATGCAAGTGAGACAAGTGCAGGTTAAAGATTCGATGAGTTACTTAGCCATGCCTTTGAGTCGAATGCCTAAAACGTTTGGAATGACAGAAATGGCTAAAGGGTACTTTCCACACTTTTTCAATACGGAAGCCAATCAACACGCCGTTCTACCCCTATTACCTGTGGCTCACTATTGCGACCCCGACAACATGCGTACCGAACAACGAGAAGCTTTCTACGCTTGGTACCAAACTCACGCCTCAGACCCTTTTGACTTTCAGGAAGAAATGTTAAAGAATTGTCGTTCCGACGTGGACATTTTACGACGATGCTGTGGAAAATTTCGAGAACTGTTCATGGAACACGGAGGGGTCGATCCTTTGAAAGAAGCTTGCACCATTGCCAAAGCGTGTTCTTTAGTGTAATGGCAACGATTCATGCCTGAAAACACCGTGGTTGTCATCAGTCCTCAAACGACCAACTATCTCAAACGTCAATACTAGGTCAAAGCCCTACGCTGGTGACATTACTTGTGCGACAAGGAAGACAAATGGATTCAGCATGTCCGCAACGGAGGGGACGAAAAGACCATCGGAACGCATTCGGTCGATGGCTGGGACTTAGAAAACCCCAAGATCGTGTACGAATTTAACGGTTGCTTATTTCACGGATGCCCCGTCTGTTACCCTGTCCGCAGCACTAAAAATCAGTTTTTACAACGAACCATGGAAGACTTGTACCAGGCCACTTGTCAGCGACGTCTAAAGTTAGAACAGGAAGGATACCAAGTGGTGGAAATGTGGAAACACGAGTACGATTGCCGTTTGAAAACCGATCCCGAGTTTAAACGTCTCGTGGAAAGTTACCAGTGCATGGACCCCCTGAACCCGAGGGATAGTTTGTACGGAGGAAGGACCAATGCCACCTGTTTGCTGTACCAAGCCGACGAAGAGAAAGGAGAAGAAATGAAATACTTGGACGTGTGTTCGCTATATCCCTACGTGTGCAAATATTGTCGCTTTCCTGCAGGGCGCCCACAATTGTTGACGGAACACATCGACCTGAAAAACATTCGACAATACGAAGGTCTGATCAAGTGCAAAATTTTGTCTCCCACGGACTTGTACCATCCCGTCTTACCTCACCATTGCCAAGGCAAACTGATGTTTCTTTTGTGCCGTAGTTGTGCCGAAACGTGCAACCAAGACCAGACTTGTCAGCACACCCAGGAAGAACGGGCCTTGACGGGAACCTGGGTCAGCGTAGAATTGATCAAAGCTCTGGACATGGGATACCAACTGTAAGAAGTGTACGAAATTTGTCACTTTCCCAAGACACAACAATACCACAAGGGTGACCCCACGCAGAAAGGCATTTTCGCAGACTACGTGGATGCCTTTTTGAAACTAAAGCAAGACGCTAGCGGCTATCCGTCCTGGTGTCACACTCCCGAAGACCAAAAGACATTCAAAGAGAAATACTGGGCACAAGCAGAAATCACTTTAGATCACATCGAGAAAAAAGAAATCAGGCGATCGTTTGCCAAAGTGATGTTAAATTGCTTGTGGGGTAAAATGGCACAACGCCCGTGTTTATCCAACACGGAATACTTGACAGAACCTTCTCGCTACTTCCAGATGATTGACGACAAAACTAAATTCATGAAACACGTGGACGTCGTTTGCGAAGATTTGATTTTAGTGAATTACGAATAAGATCTGGACTTTGTACAAGACGACCCCTTTGGAAATGTCATTATTGCGGCTTACGTGACAGCTCATGCTCGCTTAATATTGTACGAAACTTAAGAGCTGTTAGGGGAACGTGTCCTGTACTTTGACACGGACAGTTGCATTTACATCCATCACCCGAGTCAACAGCACCCTGACATCGAAGGAGACCGTTTAGGAGCCTGGACAGACGAGCACCCCGACTACAAGATTCTAAGTTTCGCCAGTGGCGGTCCTAAAAATTAGGATTGACACTGAATTATCGTACTAGTCGAGTGGTGAACTTTGGGGTATTGAAAGAAGCCTTGCAGTCTGGAAAAGATGAACACTTTAAAGTGACCACCTATCAACCCAAAAAGATTGTACATTTACCCACTCACCACATCGTCAGTCGACCCTTGTAAAAAGTCTATCAAATCGTGTACCAGAAGCGAGTGCGACTTCCCAATCATTTCACCTTACCGTATGGACACGTCGGTATTGCTCTGTATATAAAAAGGAACCCTAGGCAAGATCGATAGTTCATTGTGACTACCAAAACCAAGCGAACAAGATGAATACTTTCAGAGAAACACAAAACAAGTTTAGACAGGCACACTTCAAGTGTGGGGCTTCTGAAGTGGAATGCGATTGTGAGCCTTGTGATGGGAACGATGCTGTACCTTGTGACCTTAGCGATGCCGTAAAGCATCATGGGAACTTTGTTTTTACTACCCCTATCATGGAAAGTGATGATGTGCGTGCCAAACCTGAGGGACGCGAAAGAGATGCCACTCGTCCTCTTGGACACTTTACTGGGTTTCGTTTTAAAGGGGAATGTCAACCTTCACGTCTACCCCCTCCCCCAACGGATGTCATCCAGCCCTGAGCAAACTCCTGTCCATGTCACCCAACCCTCATCGAAACGAACCTGTGAAAGACGAATATTCGTTTCCCGTGCGTTTGTCGGAATACTACGACTTTGAAAATCGTCTTCAATCGTTCAAAGGAAAATGGTCTAAGTATCTGGGAGGACCAACCCCCGAAGAATTAGCCAGAGCCGGATTGTTCTACTTGGGCGAAGAAGATAAAGTCAAGTGCTTCAGTTGCGGTGTGTCACTTCACCACTGGGAACCACAAGATTCGGCCCACGTAGAACATGCTCGATGGTCACCGAATTGTCATTACTTACCCTTGGTAGGACCGAGACATTGAAGTAACTTACCATGTCGTTGAAGAAGAAACCAGATTGGCTAGGAATCAAATGTTGGACATCACCGAGACCAGTATTTAAACTTCATTTCACAAACGATATTAAATCATTACCTAAAGAACTGCAAGAGAAGATTTACAAGGAAGTTTGGCAGGGACTTGCCAGAGTGAAATCTCAATGGGTAACTGTAGAACTTTTGTGCCGAGAAATTCACAGGAAGAAAGTGAAAAAAATTAATCAAAGTGTTAGATTTCTCTGGGTCAAGTGTGCATTCGTCCTATTATATCACTCTAGACCGTTTACATCAAAAGAGTTCAGTGACATTCTTGGACGTTACCCCGAATGGCAGTGGTCAGAAATTACTCACTATGTGAACTACTTTTCCTCTACGAGAAGATTGGGAATTGTACGGAATAACCTCTTTATGGATACTTTACAAGAGAACATTCGTGCTTTGCCTGTGTAGTTGAGAGAAAGGATTTTCCGAGAGCTGGTCAAAATACAAGTCAAACGTAAAGAACAATTCCATCCGTTACGTCACCAGTGTTTGAACCACTGGTACCTGAATGGTATAAAAGAACTGATTCGTCAGAAATTGTTTCAGTGGTCAGACCTTGTTCAATACTTTGAGTTAGTGAATGAACGAAATGTTCATAATTTTGGTTACTTCGAGATTCACCTAGAGCAACGGATTGAGGAAGACAAGTTAAAGGATTATCAATATATTTTACGTGGAATCTGCTTAGCGGAAGAGGAAACATCTAAACAAACTCTGAAGTGTAGGTTACAGTATGCAAGATTTAAATTCCCCACTGGAGAACGAAGATGTCTAGTTAGAAAGTACCTTTATTTCTTCCGAAATAAAGAGACTATAAAATCAGGAATCCATGCCACGGCTTATTTCACATGTGATTGAACAGATTCCGTGGAAGGAACTCAGTGACCATATTCAAACCGTGGATCATTACCATCGATTATTACAAGAACTGTATCCATTCAATTTGGGTCGACAAGTGGTATGTGTCTTAGTGACTTGTCTTCTAGGATTTCGTTTACCAGCCGATTCCTTGTGGACTCTTTACGATCAGTACTTACCACACCCCAATGGCCTTAAATGGTCACGAAAGACACCTTTTGCTCAAAGCCTTGAGGTTTCATCTGGATACTTCTCGACCTCTACGGGAAAAAAAGATTCGTCAACTTTTAGCTACCCGAGACGTGTATGACGATGTGTGTGTAGCTTGTGACTTACACCCCCACTGGACAGATGTCCGTGCCTGGAAAGAATGGCATTTTGAGGCTTGGACCCAAGAAGTGATCCAGTATGCACGAGAGTTGTTCAAGGAAAAAAGTCACTTTTCAACCTGTGTTCGTGACGGTGCCTGAAGAACCCGTCACCCAGAACAGGACTGTCGTGGACATACCTCAAAGACCCTCTCGGGAAGACACTTGTGTGACCTTACCCCCTATAGAACTGGTCAGAATCTTACCCAAAACATGTTGTACAGACACTTGTTTCTATTCCACGTTGATAATTTCGTTGTGCCTTTTATCGTCGTACTTAAGCCTTTGGCTTTTATGTATTTTTGTCTTTCGTATTCATGTTTAAAACATTCAATAAACGTGTCCTGAAAAAGTATATAAACTCTTGTCTTGTCTGTTTTCGTGTCACAAGTGACATTCCTGACACTATGGCTACCTCTGCTGTCTCTGCTTCCTCTTCCTCTACTGTCACAGTCATCGACGAACACTTAGATCGTGCCAGTTGGGAGGCTTTGTATCTTCGCCATCCCTTTAACATGCTCATTGCTGGACCTAGCGGTTCAGGCAAAACCGAATTCGTCAAACCTTTGATCGAACATAAACATCATTTGATCGATCGGCCACCTCAACGGATCGTGTGGTGTTACAAAGAGTGGCAATCGGCGTACAGCCTCTTGCGAGAAAGTCAAGGCGATTCTATCGTGTTTGTGGAAGGCATTCCTAAAGAAGACGACGGCATCGTCTCTGACTCCCGAAAAACCCATTTGGTCATTTTCGACGACATGTTAGGAGAAGACGAAGAAGAAATTAAACTGTGGTTCACGCGCAAAGGGCATCACCGTAATGCCAGTGTCGTTTACATCACCCAAAATTTGTTTCAACAAAGTAAAGCCCATAGCACCATCAGTCTCAATGCGCATTACGTGGTCTTGTTTAAAAGCCCTCGAGATAAATCGCAAGTGCAAGTCAGGAACGCCTTGGCTGACTCAGGCGTACGACGATGCCACCCAAACTCAACACGCCTATTTACTCGTCGATTTGAAACCTACGACCCCCGAGGATTTGCAATTTCGTACTAACTTGTTTCACCACTGGTGCCAAGACGGAGGGCCTGTCCTGTACACGTCTGCATCCTCGACTTAATTTCACTCCAAAATAAATCTATAAAAACCTCAGACACCTTTCGTCTGTCTCGCACAGTGTGAACATGACGTCCCTTCAGTCACATCTTCCCGTCAAATTGATTCGTGCCTTGTATGGCATCAGTCGAGAAAAAAATCCACAAACACGAGCTCGTGTCTTAGAAGCTAGTCTCAAAGAAGTCTTACGATGGTTTACGGTGACAGCACGTCAATTACTCCAAGGGATCATTCAGATTCCTCATCAAACCAAACGCTATTTCGATCGAAACAAAGTCGCTTTGACCCATCTGGCCGATCGCCGCATCGACTCTCAAATCAAAAAACAAATCATTTTGAAACCTGGAGGGAGCGGTACTCTAGGAGGGGTCATCATTCGCTCTCTCTTAAGATGGGATCCTAATGCTCCCAAAGTTCACCGCAAGAAAAAGGTCAAACGAAGCTCCAAGAAGAAGAAAAAGAGCCACGGTGTCAAGACCAAGTCCCCAACGAGTCCCGTGTCTCCAAGAAGTTCTCCAGTGGCAGGACCCTCCTCTTACCAGACACCACCCCGGAAAAAGAAAAGCCCACAGAAGAAAACTAGTCGCAAGAGAGGCACTTCGGCAAGGACGCAAACTTACACTCGCAAACCACGACCTGCCACGGTGGTCACTGCGTCTCCGGTAGCCTCAGGTTCATTCATTTCTCCGTTGATGTCACCAAGAACTGAACAGTACTTGGAGACGTTCATCACACCAAGAACTTCGCCGTTGATGACCCCAAGAACTTCCCCAGTGTCGGGACCCTCCAATTTAGCGGCAGTGGCCTCGGCTCACAAAGTACCTTCTCCCAAGATCAAAGTCCAAGAGAGATCGGGCATGTTACAAAGTTTACTGGATTTGTCCAAGCAAGAACTGGCTCGATTTAGTCCGTTGCGTACCCCTACACGACGTGTCATGCCTGTCCTCAAACTAACACGACGTAAAGACAATCAGTGGCGAAGCGTTCCAGTATAAAAAAAGGTCTGTGACTAAGTAGGGGTATCAGTGTTTTTGGTGCTGAAGACTCAAAGATGTCACCCTCCAGAAAACATCCCTCTTCTAAAACCCAAGGAAAGAAAAGGAAAGGACTGCCTCCTCGTTTAGTCAAACATGGGGACATGTTATCTGTCCTGTCCAAAGCTTCTCCACCCCTACGAAAAAAACTCATTCAGTCAGCCTCCAAAGAGGTCATCGATACCATGTGCGAATGTTGTTTGAACGTGTTGAAAGGCACGATCCCTTTGTCCAAACACCAGAAACAATGCTTAGCCAAACATCGTCACGTTCTTAGCCAAATGGTTCAAAAGAAAATTCCCATTCGTCAAAAGAAGAAGATGTTGGTCCAACGTGGAGGAATTTTACCCCTCTTCCTGGGCCCCTTACTGAAAGGAGTCTTGGGAACCATGTTGGGAGGACTGGTGGGAGCAAGATAAAAAGGCCCTTTGAAGTCCCAAGATCTCAGAATCTACCCCTGACATCCCATGGAAGGACGAAAACTAGCTTTAGTGCCTTACAAACGATGGATGGAATACCATCGTTGGCAAGAAGAACGCACCCCACATTTACCTCCCAATCCGAATTTGAGTGAGATGTCCCAGTTACAACACTAATTGCAGTCCTTGATGGATCGCCAAGATTTGTCCGAAACAGAAAAATCGCAAAAGTACGGTCAACTCTTGCAACGACTGCAACTCTTTCACCAGAAAGCTTTAGACGAAACAGCTCTACCCACTCTGAAAGATTTTAAGACCTTGATCAAAAGTCCAGCACCATCATCACTACCGCCACCACCACCACTACTACCATCCCCAGGGGTCACCAGAGATGCTACCCCAAGAAGACCTCAGGAAGAAGAGATACGAGAAGTGTTTCAAACACCGTCAGCAGCTCTCCTTTCAAGTAAGATTGCAGCATCCTTGTTGACCCGTCCCCCACACCCCTAAGAGAAGAAATGAAAGCTTGGGTTAAAAAGATGATGTCCACTCCTCCTTCGACAGAAGTGAAAAAGAAAGAAGGGAAAGCAGAAGTGAAAACAGAAAAGAAGACCAAAGCCATTCCATTGGCACCTCCACCACCTCCACTACCTTCGACTTCTACTACCGTAGCCCATCGGACACGTAAATCCGTTTCCAAATCACCCTTTCTTCCCACCCAAAGTAGCATCCTCGAATAGTGGGTGCCTTATTAACAAACCAACAAAATGGAGAAGGTGTTAGCCAGCATTTACTACGATCTCTCCCATCCTAAAGGTTACGCAGGAGTTAAAAAATTGTATCGTGCTGCCAAACGCGTCTGAAAAGTCTCCGTTTACCTCAAGTGCAACGATGGTTACAAGAACAAGCTACCTACACTTTACACAAACCCATTCGACGCAAGTTTTCCAAAAGTCGCACCCGAGTGGAAGGCATCGATCATCAATGGCAAGCCGATTTAGCCGATGTCTCTCATTTGGCCAGCTACAATCGCGGCTACAAATATTTGTTTCGTGTCATCGACGTCTTTTCCAAATTTACCTGGGTCGTACCCTTGACTTCCAAATCGAGCAGCGAGTTAGTGCGAGCCCTGCAACGGGTGTTGAAACAAAGCGGTCGTCACCCTCTTCGACGGCAAACGGACAAAGGTATCGAATTTCTGAACCAAGCTTTCCAAAAAGAATTAAAGAAACGTGACATTCATTTTTTTACCACCGTGAATCCTGAAACCAAAGCCAGCATCGTGGAACGTTTTCAACGCACTTTGAAAGAACGAATGTGGAAATATTTTACGCATCACCACACTCTGAAGTACATCGACATCTTACCGCACCTGGTGCAAGCGTACAACCAATCTTACCATCGAAGCATCGGACGTGCCCCTCAAGAAGTGACTCCCGAGAACGAAGTGCTGGTGTTTGAGCGCCTGTTTGGTACGTCTCCGACGAGGGCTGTCCCCAAGAAAAGTGGAGTGTTGGCCATTGGAGATTGGGTCCGCATTGGCAAAACCAAACGCACTTTCGACAAAGGATTCTTACCTAAATGAACAACAGAATTGTTTCGTGTCACTGGACGAGTGCATGGCCGTCATCCTGCCGTCTATAAATTGGAAGACATGAACGGAGAAGTGCTCAAAGGAACTCTTTGTTTGCCTCAGTTACAACGTGTCACCAAAAAAGAAGACGACATTTACGACATCGAAAGCATTCTCGAACGTAGAACCCGTAAAGTGGGCAAACGACGTGTCAAAGAAGTCAAAGTACGTTGGAAAGGATATCCACCCAGTTTCGATTCTTGGATCGACGCTTCGCAAGTCATCGACTATAAAAAGAAGTGACCATCATGCCCTTTCACACAGACGCAGCTACGTCAACCACTCCTTCACCCAGTTCTTCCCTGCAAGATTTACAGAAACACCCCTTGTGGGTGTGTGTGGAGAGCGTGTGCATAAAACGCAAATCGTCTTTTTCTGCCAAATCTTCGTGGTGTATTGTGTCATCGGGGCAGCCATTGCCAATTTGAGTTTGCAACAAGGAGACAAACAATTGTCGACCATTTTATTGAGCAGTTGCATCGATTACCTGCTTCCTAATCCCTCCCTGAAATTCACCTCGAACGAGAACAACGGGAACCTTGTGTCCAGTGTCAGTGCCAGTCACCACTCCAATAACAACAATAACCCCATTTTGGGCGGAGACACGCCTCTGACGTCCAGTAACCCCTAGGACAGCCACAGAACTCTGGAATTATGAGCAATAACAACCAATTTTACTTAACCTTACCCAGTGACAGTTCCATGGAGCTGTTTCCCAAGAACACGTTGTGCTGTTACACGGCCAAATTACCTCAGACCATCACATTAGATCACGAAGTCCATTGGGAAGTGGCTTTAGTGGAAATCATTCACCCGACCCAAGTCCTCAATGTCCATCCTAATCAAAATTCTTTACAGTGGAAGTTCATGACGAGCCAATGCAAAAGTATTTGAATACACATGTCAAATATGATCACAAAACCTATGATGACAAAACTCAAAAGTGGTCCTACCACTTGTTCATTCCCCCAGGCTATTATTTTAGTGGTCAACATTTGGTCAGCACCATTACCTCCAGATTTAATGTCGTGTTTCTGAAAGCTTTGGAAAGTGTCCAACAAAGTGTCACCATGGAGTACCACAAAGCAGCTCGTCGCTTCTTGATGAAATTTGACGGGGGTAAAATCGTGTCCATTTTATTTTGTCCTGAATTGTTTGACATGTTGGGCGGGGACATGGACATGAGAATGGTCATGATCCAGAAAACCGAATTACCAATCGTTTACGACAACGAGTCTTTTAGCAAGTTATTTCGTTCCCCGGTAGAACTGCACCAAGGACTGAATTTGATTTTTGTGTACTCCGATGTGGTGGAGTATAACGTTGTGGGACACACCTCCGTACCGTTACTGCGTGTCATTCCTTTCAAAGTGGATTCTGCCACGGCCACTGACGAGGAAGGTGGAAACACTTATCATGTTCACCGCGAATTTGTACATCCTCACTATTTGCCCGTCAGCAAGTCTTATTTGGACACGGCCAACATTGCTATAAAAGGAGATCTGTAACAAAATATTCCATTCACCAAAGGGAAAGTCACGGTGAAACTCCATTTTCGAAAACGGTTCTCTCACGATTCGTAAGTCACGTATCCAGTGTACCGAGGGGTTGCTCGACAGCAAGGACACGGTTCAGGAGATATGTTAAAATCGGCTTTTCGTTCGGTGGCTATGGTGTTGAAACCGATGGTGACACGCGGATTGCACGCCTTGAAAGATGTGCCACTGACACAAGGCAAAGAATTTCTCCAAAATGTCATCATCGACAAACAAAACCCCAAAGAAGCTTTCTTGAGGGCAGGCAAAAATGTCTTGCTGCAAACGGTTAAAGACCTTTTGGGTCGACGAGAAACACCTATAAATCCCCTGCACGCTACCGATCAGGCATTCAGCAAGGACAAGGCAGAAAGAGACGACGAAGAAAACACCCTTTGACCAGACTTCACACTTCTAAAGCTAGAAAGACAAGGTAAAGAAGAACCGTTCGAGACTTAGACGTTTTCATTTATTGAGACACAGAGAAAAAATGATGCACCGAGAGTCTTGCGCTTGTTCCAAGTCGGAACTGGATCTGTTTGCCATGCCACCCACCATGATGACGATGCAAGAATCCCAGTGGGTGGAATTTCGTCCCGTCTCCTCTTTGACGGATTCTGCTCCCATCCTGTTTGACATCAAAGGTCAGCCCGAAGATTACATCGATCTGAATAGTAGTTACCTGTATTTGAAAGTCAAAGTGATCAAAACGGACAACACCAGTCCTGGAGCCAATGATAGGGAAGCGCCCGTCAACAATTTCATGCATTCCTTGTTCAGCGAAGTGGACTTGTACTTGAATAACAAACTGCACAGCAGCAGCATGGATACTTACCCGTATCGTGCCTACCTGGAAAATCTCTTGACGTACGGAAAAGAAGCCAAGAATACTCATCTGGATGCTTGCGTGGTATGGAAACCTGACACAGCGGGTGATAACACGTTTAACGATACAGCCCTCACAGTAGATGACGATCCTCACAATGTGGGGTTTAATACACGTAGAAATAAAATTCTACAAGGACGTAGCTTAGACCTGATGGATCGTTGGCATTTGGACATGTGGTTACAAGAAAAGTATTTACTGAACGGAGTGGATATTCGCCTGAGACTGAATCGTAGCAGTACCGCTTTCCATTTGTTGTCCCATGCTAACGAGTACAAAACCATCATCCAAGAAGCCAGGCTCTACGTGCGACGCGTGGAAGTGTTACCCAAAGTGGGAAACGACATCAGTCAAACGTTGAGCAGAACGACCGCCAAGTATCCCATACGACGCGTGGAAGTAAAAACGTTCACCATTCCAGCTGGACAGCGATCCATGATCGAAGATCATCTGTTCCAAGGCCAGTTACCCAAACGTTTGATCCATGGTATCGTCAAGAATTCAGCCTTCAACGGAGTCCACAACGCAAATCCTTTCCTGTTTCAGAATTACAACGTAGCCAAGATCGAAGTCAGTCGCGATGGCAAGACACTGTGTACCCGACCGTTTGAGCCTTAGTTTGGTGACAGGAATTACTTGCGGTCGTACTTGTCCCTATACGAAGCCACCGGACAGTTAGGAACCAACACCAGTCACGGCATATCGTACGAGGATTATACAGGAGGCTACGGTTTGTGGGCGTTTGATTTCACTCCAGACCAAGGCAGCCACGAGGGACATTTCCACCCTATAAAATCCGGCCAGATTCGTGTGGAAATTCAGTTTATTAATCCTCTACCTGACCAAGTGAACGTCCTCCTGTATGCAGAATTTGACAATACCATAGAAATCAACAGTTTAAGAGAAGTCATTCTAGAATATTAGAAGCCATGGAAGACTGTTATCCCTCTTTACCTAGTGGAGAAACCTTGAAGATGGAATGTGAGGAGACCATGGAAGAAGAAGAAGAATCCCAAGACGACGAAGTTATCATGATGAAGTCAAGATGGCCAGAACAAGAAGCCCATTTAGCCTCCTGTTTTGCTACATTCCTGACAGATGTAATTAAAGAATTGATCAAGGAAGAGTGCTATGGATGTCACAACGATCATCCCAGTCAAATTGAACACGACAAATGTCTGATGTTGAGCCAAGAAGAAAAATTGGACGAATATCTGGACAAAGCGTGGGGTGTCATCGAGATACAATTCGTGTTGAACGATTGGTATAAAGGCTTGGATAAACATTCTTCTCTTCCATTAACGTCTCTGGAGCACCGTCGCATCAAACCTCTCTTTGACCAGAATAAGAAGTCGGAGCTAAACGCCTTTTACTTGTTAGACATTTTCAAGCAAAAGGTCAGGATCGAATTGATGACTTATCATTACCTGTGAAGAAGAAGAAGAAAAAACCACATAAACCATGGATACCTGGGAACTTTATTACCTTTTGAACCACAGTTCGTACACTGTTTCTTGAAATCCTGTCGTATGTGCTCAAGATGAACTCCCTCATCGCAAACCTCAAGACCATCAAGCTTATGTGATCAACACGGACAACAGTCATCTCCCAGGAATCCACTGGGTAGCCGTCTACGTTCCTGAAGAAGGATGTGTGGAATATTTCGATTCCTACGGATTGCCTCCTTTGGAAGACGATATCATCGACTTTATGAGAAGAAATGCTCAGACCACCCGATTCAATAATATGAAATTACAAGGCACAGATTCCTTGGTGTGTGGACAATATTGTATGTATTTTCTGCATCATCCCAGCCTGAGCTATTCCTTAGAACATTTAGTAACTCATTTTGATCCTCGTTCTTCTTCTAGAAACGATGTGAAAGTAGATCGATGGTTTTGTGACCAGTATGCTTATCTTTTGTCTCAAGCTAGGAAACGTAGTGTCCATCAATGGCCTAATGACTTCCAACAGTGGAAATCACAATTTCATTCACAACGTTGTCAGCCCTGTCCACAATAATGTGAGTTGAAAAAAAATGTTTGGTATTTGAAAAAAATGTTTCATGTTATATTGTTGGATTATTGTTAAAAATGTTAGAGTTGTTTGTTAGTGTTAAGTGATTTTGAATAAAAAATGTTGTGTTTTGAAAAAAATCATTTGTCTTTTGTTTGGCTATAAGAATTTTGATTCATGCACTTTGACTTCTCTCTATCTCTCTCATGACACTCATTAAACGTTCCGGCTCGAAAACCGTGTAGGGATGTTTTCCTTCAAGTCCGAACTTTGACTTTTTTAGAACCGGGGTAGTTTCCAGTCTAACCATCCATTGTCGACTCATCCTCCTACGAAAATGTGCTCCAAACTAGCTAAACTAAACGAAGCCTACGTGAATTTGCATAGGGTCAGACAGTCTGATACCGAAGCCTGAAGAGATAGAGAATGTGAGAATGTTAAAAGTCACTGAAGACCTGATAGAAGAGCTATTCAGAGAAGAAGTGAACAGGGAGAAAGAAGAATGGACAGAAAAGTACAGACTTCAGAGACAGCAGCAACAACAACAACAACAAGAACAACAACAGCAGCAGCAGCAGCAGCAACCTGAACCTGACAGAGGATTTGTCGATTGTCGTATCGACACCAAAGAGTTCTTCTTCTCTTTCCGAAGAAGCAGACCTATTGTGAGAAAGTCTCTCGTCAGAGGACGTCGCATTCTTAGAAACTAAAAGATCGCTCTAGCTTCAACTCCACGCAAGCAAAAAAACAGCCCTTTTCAGGGCTACCCAATCTCTAGAAAAGAAACAATAATCCATTTGCCAATGTGTGTATGTAGAGTAGTGTGAATATAAACACTGACTCTTTTCTAGTGTGATTGTATATGTTTATATGTGTGAGTGATTGGAAGTGCTGAAGTAGATTTGTGTGGATAGTAGATTATGATCATATTTTTTTTGTTGTTTGACGTGCGTAAATAGTAGATTTGGGGTTAGATTTGACTGCTTTGCGTTTGTGGATAGTATATTATTTGTTTAATGAAAATGTTTTAGAATAGTGATGGATAGTATAAAAAAGTCAGTGAGTGTTTCTTTTAGGTCCGCGCGTTTGGTCATGATCTAGGTAATATAAATTTTGTTTTAGGGGATGTTTTCCTTCACGTCCGCGCTTTTAGTATAAATTAAAAATCGCTCGGCAGTTTAGCTACCCTTGTTGATTTATCAAGAGAATGAACACCAGACTAGCAAAACTGCTGAAACTTCATGTACACCTGGAATATGCCAGGCTCATATTAAATGAACTGGCCGCGGAGGCCATCGTCGAAAAGGAAAGGATAAAAGAGGAGGAGAGAAGAAACAAAGAAGAGGAGGAGAGAAGAAACAAAGAAGAGGAGGAGAGAAGAAACAAAGAAGAGGAAGAAAAGGAGAGAGGAAATTTCAGAATCCCAGAGACAGAAGATTGGGATTCTGAAGCCACTTATCCCACCTCTGCTCTGCCACCAAAAAGAGTGACAGGAGACTGGGGAAGAAGATGTGTATGTGGTGCCAGGCCTGGAAGGTGCCATCATTAACCAGGTGTCATGGAGTTCAAAACAAACAGTCCCTTTCAGGGCTACCCAATACTCTAGAAAAGAAATAGTAATCGATTTGCCAATGTGTGTATGTAGAGTAGTGTGAATATAAACACTGACTCTTTTTTCCTTGTGTGTGTGTGTGTGTGTGTGTGTGTGTGTGTGTTTCTAAGCGTTCACGTACGTTTGTGTGAATAGTAGATTATTGGGTTATGTAAGAGCTTAAGTTGGTTTGTGTGGATATTAGATTAGGGTTTCATTTTAATGCTTTGCGTGTGTGGATAGTAGATTTGGGGTTTGTTTATTGTTGCTTCACGTATGTGGATAATAGATAATATGAAATGAGAAAAGTAGGGGATGTTTTCCTTCACGTGCGCGCGTTTTAAGTAATAATCTAGGTAATATAAATTTTTGTGTCTTAGGTGGATGTTTTCCTTCACGTACGTACTTTAACTATAAGAACCCACAAGGTTCGTCGTTCGCACCATTCTACGGAAGAACCCAAGAAAATGAGTATTGAACTATTTAATGAGCTAAAGGATAGTTGGTACTGGATGACAGATGCAGCCTATGTGGTGGAAAGGCTAGAGAAGGAGTGGATGCATGAAGTTACGAAGGACTTTGTCAAAAGTCAAGTGACGAGTCTAAAACTTGCCAGGGATCTGATTGGGGACATGATCGAAGAGGAGGTTAAAAAGTTAAGAGGCTTCATACAACTTGACTATGTGAAAGTAGGTAAACTGAAAGAGGCCCTTGATTATGCTATTGAAGTGTGGTGTTTTTTAACAGATATTTTGGAGTGGACTGAGTGGTCCTATGTGAAATGGGATTTAAACCAAATGATGAAAGCAGAGGAGATGATGAGGAAAGTGATGAGAGAACAAGTCAAGATAATAAAATACATTTGGACTGTAGAAAGAAAAGAAAAAGAAAACAAAAAGAAAAGGAAGAGTTTGAGCGGCTTAACAACAATTGGATGAAAATCCAAAACAAGTTCCGAGCCATGAGTCACCCGGACTGGATACCGGAAAATGAAAAGAGAAAGAAGGGAATTTTGGCAAAGATAAGGGGATGGATAAAGAAGTTAAGGAGTTAGAAGAAGAAGAAAACCAAAGGCCCTTTTCAGGGCCACTCCAATCTCTCGAAAAAAGATAGACTTTGAATTGCCTACCCCCTTTTTTAATATTTTTTTAATTTAAAAAAAAAGAGCCCCCATCCCTGTTTCAATTTTTTCCCTGTTCCCTTTCCATAGACCCATCAGGTCGGGACCGTATTAAAATAGGGTCCCGACCCTGTTCCATTTCCCTTGTGCCTAGATAGGCCCACACAGTATTCCCATGTTAAATTCCCCTTGTCCCTAAAATTGCTTTTTTCTCCCATGTTAAATTTCCCTTGTCCCTAAACAAGCCCAAAATCTATTCCCATGTTAATTCCCATTGTCGCTAAAGTGGCCCAGGGGTTTTCGTAATGTTAAATTTCCCATTGTCGCCAAAGTGGCCCAGGGGTGTTTTTAATGTCAATTCCCATTGTCGCTAAAGTGGCCCCATTCACTACTAAGAAGTTTTTAGATACAAGGATTTCCTCAAAGCCTTAACCTTGCTAAGAAACAAAGTGAAGGAATTTTAATTTAAATAAAGAAGACATATAACCACTCTATTAAAATATATATATGTGTGTGTGTGTGTGTGTGTGTGTGTGTGTGTGTTGTTTGTATGTGCATATGAATGGGTGGGTGTAATGAAGAATACATTAAAAGTACAACAAGTGTATTTGTGTTTGGACCATCAAGAAGCAAAAGATACCAAAAGCAAGGAAAACAAGAAACATGCGTTCTCGTCTTATTTCCATATTGCAAGTTAGTTATTGCCAAATTTGCTTACGAAGTCCTGTAATAGGCATCATTACATAAACAGACTAATTTTGAAGCAAATGCACTAGTCCTACCTGAAATTTCTTCAGCAAAATGTCTGTGGTTTACATCTGAATAGTTCAGAAACTTATATTATTCAATGGTTTTGTTTTTCTTTATTCTTGCCTCCATATGAAATTTGTATTAGCAAATGATAGTTACATTTACTCACGGATATGAGTCGGCCATGGGTCTGGTTGCGGGAACACACGGCCAAAGTGTCCTCCTTAAAGTAGAAATGGTTCAATATTGGAATCTCCAACATCCGAGAGTGGTTTTATTTCACTTTAAACATGGAACGAAAACATTCTTCAAAATACAGGTCACTGAAAAATGCATACATTTTGGCCTAAATGTCTTGAAACAGTCTGAAGACAAAACTTGAACTTGTACTATTGTCAAAAATAAAGTAACCCTACTTAGGGTGGTTCGAAACAAGTGAAACTTTGAAGGTACGATCAGATAGCGCTAAATTAGTTGGGAATGATTGGTAATTCTACATTTAATATGTGGTAATACTAAGTGGCATAATGTTACCTTTAATAAGATAATATTAAGCGATATAATTTAACCTTTATTGTGCGGTAATTTTAAGCATAATTATTCGATCTTAATACGTGGTCTATCTTTCATGCGTGGTAATTTTAGGTATAATCAGTAGTAGTTTTAAGTGTGGTATTACTAAGTGTGGTAATTCAATATCGAACATTTTATATGTCAAATCCTTCGATACCCATGGGCTCCATGGACCACATTAGTAGTGTAGTGGGACGATTCAGCGACAAGGGGACTTTGATGTCAAAATAGTGTGGTTGCCCTTTGGCGACAATGGGAATTTAACATGGGGAGCATAGGATAGGCATTATAGCGACAAGGGGAATTTAACATGGTTAATACCAAATAAGCATTATAGCGACAAGGGGAATGTAACATGGGAGATACAGGACCGGCATAATAGCGACAAGGGGAATTTAACATGGGGAAACTTAACATAAATGGGTCTTTATAGCGACAAAGGAAAGATAGTGTCTGACGTCACGGTAGGGGAGATTGGTAATACCGTAGCAACTAGGGGCAGGTGATGTCACAGAACTGAACAAAGAGCGGGGCTGTACATAGAGAATACAGAAAAAAAACTTACATTATACATATGCCCTACATTTAAAAAACAAGTTTTAAAAAAATGAAATTAGGCATGAAAGTCAATTTCTTTTCTAGATATAGGCCGGGCCCTGAAAAGGGCCTTTGGGTTTCTTCTTCTTCTATTTCCTCCACTTCTTCATCCATCCCCTTATCTTTCCAAAATTCCTTTCTTCTTCCTCTTTTCATTTTCTGGCAATCAGTCAGGATGACCCATAGACCTAAACTTCTCCTGTATCCTGATCCAGTTGTTATTCAGTTTCTCAAAGGCCTCTTTTATCTTTAAGTTTTCCTTATCCTTTCTTTCTTTACTCCACTTGTCTTTAATCTTCTTTACTTCTTCCTCCATCACTTTTCTCATAAGTGCTTCAGCTTTCTTCAGCTTGTCAAGACCTCTTTTAACAAATGGCCAACCTGACCATTTCATCATGCCTTCCAAAAAACACCTTACTTCTATAATGTTATCCATAGCCTCTTTTAAAGTTTCAACTCTGACATAAGGTGGATTAATGAACCCCGTCAACTTCTTCACTTCTTCTTCTATGATCTCCTCTATCGTCTCCATGGCTACTTTTAGTTTGTAAGCAAAGTCCAAAGTGTTTCTTATCCTCCATTATCTTTCAATTCTTTCCAATATATTTATATATATACTATTTATCATCCAATAGTATGTTTCCTTTAAATTGCTGAACAGGTTTGTAGCTGCTGCCATCTTCTTCTTTCAGTTATTCCGTAGATGGCGCGAATGAGGAACGCTATGCGTATTTATATGTAAAACACGGACGTGAAGGAAAACATCCCCTACTTTTCTCTTCTCATATTATCTACTATCCACGCACGGCAAGCAGCAAAATCAAATCCAAAATTTACTATCCACACACTCGAAGCAGCAAAATCAAACCCAAAATATACTATCCAAATACCCCTAAGCAGCAACAACAAGGCCATAATCTACTATCCACACACGTAAAGCATCAAAAACATAACGATAATCTACTATTTACACACGCTAAGCAGCATAAACATAACCAAAATTTAATATCCACACACGGGAAGCAACAAAATACATAACCATAATCTACTATCCACACACACACGCTAAGCAGCAAATAAACAAAAACAAAACCAACACATACCATCCACACAGAAGGGATGGTTCAATAACCACACACTCTACTATTCACACATACATACTTTGCAACTTACAAACCCCAATAATATACTATCCACACAAACTTACTTGATTGCTTACAAACACAAGCACACACATATACACACACACATACACACACACACACACACACACACACACACACACACACACACAAATCATTCCAGGTAATGAGTGAGTTTTTATATTCACACTACTCCCCATTTACACATTGTCAAATTGAATTCTTTTTTCTTGTCTAGAGTTTTGGTTTGCTCCTCTCTCCCTTCTTCTATTCCTCACTCTAGGATGCTGAATTTGCGGTGCCACTATTGGTTTTAGCATCCTTACTGGTATTGGTTGTGGTGCTGGTAGAGGCTGCGGCGCTGGTAGTTGTTGTGGTATAGCCAGTGCCTGTCCAGGTTCCATCACCATGGGCTTCACCTCGCACACAGGTTTTACCATTACGTGAGGCAGGATTCCTTATTGTCTTTTCCTCCTCTTCTTTCTTCTCCTTCTTTTCTACCTCTTCCTCTGTTCTTGCTGCCTCTTCTACAGGTTCTATGGCCAGTTCGTCCAGGATGCGCCTGGCGTATTCCAGGTGCATCTGGAGTTCCAAAATCTTTGCAAGTCTGGTGTTCATTCTGTAGTCTTGATCAATCAACAAGGGTAGTCAAACTACCTAGCGATTTCGTATTTATATGAAAAGCACGGACGTGAAGGAAAACATCCCCAGACCCTAAACATATATTACCTAGATCATTACCGAAAAACGCGCGGACTTAAAAGAAACACTCACTTTGTACAACCCATCACTATTTTAAAGAATTTTGACTAACCACTTAAAGAAAATGCTTATACACTCACTTTTTAGCCGAGATAAAGAATTAATGTGCTTATAAACGCACTTCTAATTTGTTTTCTAAACTATCATAGGCAATGGATTGTTATTTCTTTTCTAGAGTATGGGTAGCCCTGAAAAGGGCTGGGTTTTTTGTGTGAACGAGGAGCTATGGCAATCTTTTTAGGCTCTAAGATTGCGGCCTCCTCTGACGACAGGCTTTCTCAAAAAGAGGAGAACTCTTTGGTGACGACACGACAGTCGACATAGCCTCTGTCAGGTTCAGGTTCCTGCTGCTGCTGTTGTTGTTGCTGATCTCTGTGTTCTCTCGGCTGTTTCTGAAGTCTGTACGTCTCCGTCTATTCTTTTTCCCTGTTAATTTCTTCTCTGAAGAGCTCTTCTATCAGGTCTTCAGTGACTTTTAACATTCTAACATTTTCTATCTCTTCAGGCTTCGGTATCAGACTTTGTCTAACACGATGCAAATTCAAGTAGGCTTCGTTCAATTTGGCTAATCTTGAGCACATCTTCGTAGGAGGATGAGTCGACAATGGATGGTCAGACTGGAGACTTCCCCGTTTTTATGGTCAAAGCGCGGACGTGAAGGAAAACATCCATACGGTTTTCGATTCGGAACCCTAAATTAGTGTCATGGGAGGGATAGAGAGAAGTCAAAGAGCATCAATCATGTTACCCATAGCAAAACAGAAGACAAAGGCATTTTTTTTGTCAAAACACATTTTTTTTTTAGGCAAAATCACTTAACACTAACAAGTAACCAATTTTTTTAACAATAACCATTTAATAGAACATTAAACATTTTTTTCAAATAACAAACATTTTTTTTCTTCAATTAACACTATTTTAAACAGGGTTGACAACGTTGTGAATGAAATTGTGATTTCCACTGTTGGAAGTCATTGGGCCATTGATGGACACTACGTTACCTACCTAAAGACAAAAGATAAGTATAATGGTCACAGAACCAATTATCTACTTTCACATCGTTTCTAGAAGAAGAATGACGAACAAAATTATTCACTAAATGTTCTAATGAATAGCCCAGACTGTGATGATGCAGAAAATACGCACAGTACTGTCCACACACCAAGGAATCTGTGCCTTGTAATTTCACATTATTGAATCGGGTATTCTGAGCATTTCTTCTCATAAAGTCAATGATATCGTCTTCCAAAGGAGGCAATCCATACGAATCGAAATATTCCACACATCCTTCTTGAAGAAAGTAGACGGCTACCCAGTATATTCCTGGGAGGTGACTGTCGTCCGTGTTGATCACATAAGCTTGATGGTCTTGAGGTTTGCGATGAGGGAGTTTATCTTTAGCTCATACGACATGATTTCAAGAAGCAGTGTACGAACTGTGGTTCAAAAGATAATAAAGTTCCCAGGTATCCATGGTCTTTTTTTTTCACAGGTGATGATAAATGATCAATTCGATCCTGATTTTCTCTTGGAAAATGTCTGTCAAGTAAAGGTGTACGAGCTCCGACTTCGGACCCTGGTTCACGACAGTTTCGATGCGACGGATCTCCAGAGACGTTAATGGAAGAGAAGAATATTTACACAAGCCTTTATACCACTGATCAAACACGAATTCTATCTCGATGAGACTCCAAGCTTTTTCCAGATATTCGTCCAGTTTTTCTTCTTGACTCAGCATCAGATATATATCGTGTTGAATTTGACTGGGATGATCGTTTTGACATCCATAGCAATCTTTCTTGATCAATTCCTTAATTTTATCTCCCAGGAGACTAAATGGGCCTCCTGTTCTGGCCATCTGGACTTCATCATAACTTCTTCGTCTTTGTCTTGGGATTCTTCTTTCATGGTCTCCTCATATTCCCTGTCCAAAGTTTCTCCACTAGGTAAAGAGGGATAACATTCGTCCATGGCTTCTAATAGTCTAGAATGACCTCTCAAACTGTTGATTTCTATCGTAATATCGAATTTTGCATACAGGATGACGTTGACCGTCTGGGGTAGAGGAACTGCAAACTGAAGTTCCACACGAATCTGACCGGATTTTATAGGGTAGAAATGTCCCTCGTCGCTGCCTTGGTCCGGAGTGAAATCAAAAGCCCACAAGGCGAAACCTCCTGCATAATCCTCGTACGTAATGCCATGACTGGAGTTAGTTCCTAATTGCCCCGTGGCTTCGTACAGGGATAAGTAAGACATCAAGTAATTCTTCTTGTCAAAGTCAGGTTCGAACGGGTACAAAAGGTCTTGCCATCGCGACTGACTTCAATCTTGGACACGTCAAAGTTTTGAAAGCGGACAGGATTTTGATTGTGGACTTCGTTGAAGGCTGTATTCTTGACCATACCAAGGATTAAACGTTTGGGTAACTGTCCTTGGAACAGATGATCTTCAATCATGGATCGCTGTCCAGTGGGAATAGATACTTGGCGTCCGTTCTGCTCAAAGTGCGGCTGATGTCGTTTCTCACTTTAGGTAACACCTCCACGCGTCGTACATAGTCTGGCTTCTTGGATGGTGGTTTTGTAATCGGCACTATCAGCCAATAAATGGAAAGTGGTACTGCTACGATTCAGTTTGCATCATCGCAGCCTGGGCTATTCCTTAGAACATTTAGTAACTCATTTTGATCCTCGTTCTTCTTCTAGAAACGATGTGAAAGTAGATCGATGGTTTTGTGACCAGTATGCTTATCTTTTGTCTCAAGCTAGGAAACGTAGTGTCCATCAATGGCCTAATGACTTCCAACAGTGGAAATCACAATTTCATTCACAACGTTGTCAGCCCTGTCCACAATAATGTGAGTTGAAAAAAATGTTTGTTATTTGAAAAAAATGTTTCATGTTATATTGTTGGATTATTGTTAAAAATGTTAGAGTTGTTTGTTAGTGTTAAGTGATTTTGAATAAAAAATGTTGTGTTTTGAAAAAAATCATTTGTCTTTTGTTTGGCTATAAGAATTTTGATTCATGCACTTTGACTTCTCTCTATCTCTCTCATGACACTCATTAAACGTTCCGGCTCGAAAACCGTGTAGGGATGTTTTCCTTCAAGTCCGCACTTTGACTTTTTTAGAACCGGGGTAGTTTCCAGTCTAACCATCCATTGTCGACTCATCCTCCTACGAAAATGTGCTCCAAACTAGCTAAACTAAACGAAGCCTACGTGAATTTGCATAGGGTCAGACAGTCTGATACCGAAGCCTGAAGAGATAGAGAATGTGAGAATGTTAAAAGTCACTGAAGACCTGATAGAAGAGCTATTCAGAGAAGAAGTGAACAGGGAGAAAGAAGAATGGACAGAAAAGTACAGACTTCAGAGACAGCAGCAACAACAACAACAACAAGAACAACAACAGCAGCAGCAGCAGCAGCAACCTGAACCTGACAGAGGATTTGTCGATTGTCGTATCGACACCAAAGAGTTCTTCTTCTCTTTCCGAAGAAGCAGACCTATTGTGAGAAAGTCTCTCGTCAGAGGACGTCGCATTCTTAGAAACTAAAAGATCGCTCTAGCTTCAACTCCACGCAAGCAAAAAAACAGCCCTTTTCAGGGCTACCCAATCTCTAGAAAAGAAACAATAATCCATTTGCCAATGTGTGTATGTAGAGTAGTGTGAATATAAACACTGACTCTTTTCTAGTGTGATTGTATATGTTTATATGTGTGAGTGATTGGAAGTGCTGAAGTAGATTTGTGTGGATAGTAGATTATGATCATATTTTTTTTGTTGTTTGACGTGCGTAAATAGTAGATTTGGGGTTAGATTTGACTGCTTTGCGTTTGTGGATAGTATATTATTTGTTTAATGAAAATGTTTTAGAATAGTGATGGATAGTATAAAAAAGTCAGTGAGTGTTTCTTTTAGGTCCGCGCGTTTGGTCATGATCTAGGTAATATAAATTTTGTTTTAGGGGATGTTTTCCTTCACGTCCGCGCTTTTAGTATAAATTAAAAATCGCTCGGCAGTTTAGCTACCCTTGTTGATTTATCAAGAGAATGAACACCAGACTAGCAAAACTGCTGAAACTTCATGTACACCTGGAATATGCCAGGCTCATATTAAATGAACTGGCCGCGGAGGCCATCGTCGAAAAGGAAAGGATAAAAGAGGAGGAGAGAAGAAACAAAGAAGAGGAGGAGAGAAGAAACAAAGAAGAGGAGGAGAGAAGAAACAAAGAAGAGGAAGAAAAGGAGAGAGGAAATTTCAGAATCCCAGAGACAGAAGATTGGGATTCTGAAGCCACTTATCCCACCTCTGCTCTGCCACCAAAAAGAGTGACAGGAGACTGGGGAAGAAGATGTGTATGTGGTGCCAGGCCTGGAAGGTGCCATCATTAACCAGGTGTCATGGAGTTCAAAACAAACAGTCCCTTTCAGGGCTACCCAATACTCTAGAAAAGAAATAGTAATCGATTTGCCAATGTGTGTATGTAGAGTAGTGTGAATATAAACACTGACTCTTTTTTCCTTGTGTGTGTGTGTGTGTGTGTGTGTGTGTGTGTTTCTAAGCGTTCACGTACGTTTGTGTGAATAGTAGATTATTGGGTTATGTAAGAGCTTAAGTTGGTTTGTGTGGATATTAGATTAGGGTTTCATTTTAATGCTTTGCGTGTGTGGATAGTAGATTTGGGGTTTGTTTATTGTTGCTTCACGTATGTGGATAATAGATAATATGAAATGAGAAAAGTAGGGGATGTTTTCCTTCACGTGCGCGCGTTTTAAGTAATAATCTAGGTAATATAAATTTTTGTGTCTTAGGTGGATGTTTTCCTTCACGTACGTACTTTAACTATAAGAACCCACAAGGTTCGTCGTTCGCACCATTCTACGGAAGAACCCAAGAAAACGAGTATTGAACTATTTAATGAGCTAAAGGATAGTTGGTACTGGATGACAGATGCAGCCTATGTGGTGGAAAGGCTAGAGAAGGAGTGGATGCATGAAGTTACGAAGGACTTTGTCAAAAGTCAAGTAACGAGTCTAAAACTTGCCAGGGATCTGATTGGGGACATGATCGAAGAGGAGGTTAAAAAGTTAAGAGGCTTCATACAACTTGACTATGTGAAAGTAGGTAAACTGAAAGAGGCCCTTGATTATGCTATTGAAGTGTGGTGTTTTTTAACAGATATTTTGGAGTGGACTGAGTGGTCCTATGTGAAATGGGATTTAAACCAAATGATGAAAGCAGAGGAGATGATGAGGAAAGTGATGAGAGAACAAGTCAAGATAATAAAATACATTTGGACTGTAGAAAGAAAAGAAAAAGAAAACAAAAAGAAAAGGAAGAGTTTGAGCGGCTTAACAACAATTGGATGAAAATCCAAAACAAGTTCCGAGCCATGAGTCACCCGGACTGGATACCGGAAAATGAAAAGAGAAAGAAGGGAATTTTGGCAAAGATAAGGGGATGGATAAAGAAGTTAAGGAGTTAGAAGAAGAAGAAAACCAAAGGCCCTTTTCAGGGCCACTCCAATCTCTCGAAAAAAGATAGACTTTGAATTGCCTACCCCCTTTTTTAATATTTTTTTAATTTAAAAAAAAAGAGCCCCCATCCCTGTTTCAATTTTTTCCCTGTTCCCTTTCCATAGACCCATCAGGTCGGGACCGTATTAAAATAGGGTCCCGACCCTGTTCCATTTCCCTTGTGCCTAGATAGGCCCACACAGTATTCCCATGTTAAATTCCCCTTGTCCCTAAAATTGCTTTTTTCTCCCATGTTAAATTTCCCTTGTCCCTAAACAAGCCCAAAATCTATTCCCATGTTAATTCCCATTGTCGCTAAAGTGGCCCAGGGGTTTTCGTAATGTTAAATTTCCCATTGTCGCCAAAGTGGCCCAGGGGTGTTTTTAATGTCAATTCCCATTGTCGCTAAAGTGGCCCCATTCACTACTAAGAAGTTTTTAGATACAAGGATTTCCTCAAAGCCTTAACCTTGCTAAGAAACAAAGTGAAGGAATTTAATTTAAATAAAGAAGACATATAACCACTCTATTAAAATATATATATGTGTGTGTGTGTGTGTGTGTGTGTGTGTGTGTGTTGTTTGTATGTGCATATGAATGGGTGGGTGTAATGAAGAATACATTAAAAGTACAACAAGTGTATTTGTGTTTGGACCATCAAGAAGCAAAAGATACCAAAAGCAAGGAAAACAAGAAACATGCGTTCTCGTCTTATTTCCATATTGCAAGTTAGTTATTGCCAAATTTGCTTACGAAGTCCTGTAATAGGCATCATTACATAAACAGTCTAATTTTGAAGCAAATGCACTAGTCCTACCTGAAATTTCTTCAGCAAAATGTCTGTGGTTTACATCTGAATAGTTCAGAAACTTATGTTATTCAATGGTTTTGTTTTTCTTTATTCTTGCCTCCATATGAAATTTGTATTAGCAAATGATAGTTACATTTACTCACGGATATGAGTCGGCCATGGGTCTGGTTGCGGGAACACACGGCCAAAGTGTCCTCCTTAAAGTAGAAATGGTTCAATATTGGAATCTCCAACATCCGAGAGTGGTTTTATTTCACTTTAAACATGGAACGAAAACATTCTTCAAAATACAGGTCACTGAAAAATGCATACATTTTGGCCTAAATGTCTTGAAACAGTCTGAAGACAAAACTTGAACTTGTACTATTGTCAAAAATAAAGTAACCCTACTTAAGGTGGTTCGAAACAAGTGAAACTTTGAAGGTACGATCAGATAGCGCTAAATTAGTTGGGAATGATTGGTAATTCTACATTTAATATGTAGTAATACTAAGTGGCATAATGTTACCTTTAATAAGATAATATTAAGCGATATAATTTAACCTTTATTGTGCGGTAATTTTAAGCATAATTATTCGATCTTAATACGTGGTCTATCTTTCATGCGTGGTAATTTTAGGTATAATCAGTAGTAGTTTTAAGTGTGGTATTACTAAGTGTGGTAATTCAATATCGAACATTTTATATGTCAAATCCTTCGATACCCATGGGCTCCATGGACCACATTAGTAGTGTAGTGGGACGATTCAGCGACAAGGGGACTTTGATGTTAAAATAGTGTGGTTGCCCTTTGGCGACAATGGGAATTTAACATGGGGAGCATAGGATAGGCATTATAGCGACAAGGGGAATTTAACATGGTTAATACCAAATAAGCATTATTGCGACAAGGGGAATGTAACATGGGAGATACAGGACCGGCATAATAGCGACAAGGGGAATTTAACATGGGGAAACTTAACATAGATGGGTCTTTATAGCGACAAAGGAAAGATAGTGTCTGACGTCACGGTAGGGGAGATTGGTAATACCGTAGCAACTAGGGGCAGGTGATGTCACAGAACTGAACAAAGAGCGGGGCTGTACATAGAGAATACAGAAAAAAAACTTACATTATACATATGCCCTACATTTAAAAAACAAGTTTTAAAAAAATGAAATTAGGCATGAAAGTCAATTTCTTTTCTAGATATAGGCCGGGCCCTGAAAAGGGCCTTTGGGTTTCTTCTTCTTCTATTTCCTCCACTTCTTCATCCATCCCCTTATCTTTCCAAAATTCCTTTCTTCTTCCTCTTTTCATTTTCTGGCAATCAGTCAGGATGACCCATAGACCTAAACTTCTCCTGTATCCTGATCCAGTTGTTATTCAGTTTCTCAAAGGCCTCTTTTATCTTTAAGTTTTCCTTATCCTTTCTTTCTTTACTCCACTTGTCTTTAATCTTCTTTACTTCTTCCTCCATCACTTTTCTCATAAGTGCTTCAGCTTTCTTCAGCTTGTCAAGACCTCTTTTAACAAATGGCCAACCTGACCATTTCACCATGCCTTCCAAAAAACACCTTACTTCTATAATGTTATCCATAGCCTCTTTTAAAGTTTCAACTCTGACATAAGGTGGATTAATGAACCCCGTCAACTTCTTCACTTCTTCTTCTATGATCTCCTCTATCGTCTCCATGGCTACTTTTAGTTTGTAAGCAAAGTCCAAAGTGTTTCTTATCCTCCATTATCTTTCAATTCTTTCCAATATATTTATATATATACTATTTATCATCCAATAGTATGTTTCCTTTAAATTGCTGAACAGGTTTGTAGCTGCTGACATCTTCTTCTTTCAGTTATTCCGTAGATGGCGCGAATGAGGAACGCTATGCGTATTTATATGTAAAACACGGACGTGAAGGAAAACATCCCCTACTTTTCTCTTCTCATATTATCTACTATCCACGCACGGCAAGCAGCAAAATCAAACCCAAAATTTACTATCCACACACTCGAAGCAGCAAAATCAAACCCAAAATATACTATCCAAATACCCCTAAGCAGCAACAACAAAGCCATAATCTACTATCCACACACGTAAAGCATCAAAAACATAACGATAATCTACTATTTACACACGCTAAGCAGCATAAACATAACCAAAATTTAATATCCACACACGGGAAGCAACAAAATACATAACCATGATCTACTATCCACACACACACGCTAAGCAGCAAATAAAAACAAAACCAACACATACCATCCACACAGAAGGGATGGTTCAATAACCACACACTCTACTATTCACACATACATACTTTGCAACTTACAAACCCCAATAATATACTATCCACACAAACTTACTTGATTGCTTACAAACACAAGCACACACATATATACACACACATACACACACACACACACACACACACACACACACACACACACACACACACACACAAATCATTCCAGGTAATGAGTGAGTTTTTATATTCACACTACTCCCCATTTACACATTGTCAAATTCAATTCTTTTTTCTTGTCTAGAGTTTTGGTTTGCCCTGAAAAGGGCTGTTTCTTTCGTTTTTTTTTAACTCCTGATGCACCTATCTAATGCTGGCATCTCCCTGGCCTGGCACCGCAGACACATCTAAGTCTCCAAGTCTCCAATCGTTCTCCCAGTTTACTTTTGTGGCTGGGAGCGCAGAGGGAGGATGATTCGCTTCAGCACCCCACTCCTCTGTCTCTGGAATTTGATAGGCTCTCCTCTCCCTTCTTCTATTCCTCACTCTAGGATGCTGAATTTGCGGTGCCACTATTGGTTTTAGCATCCTTACTGGTATTGGTTGTGGTGGTGGTAGAGGCTGCGGCGCTGGTAGTTGTTGTGGTGTAGCCAGTGCCTGTCCAGGTTCCATCACCATGGGCTTCACCTCGCACACAGGTTTTACCATTACGTGAGGCAGGATTCCTTTTTGTCTTTTCCTCCTCTTCTTCCTTCTCCTTCTTTTCTTCCTCTTCCTCTGTTCTTGCTGCCTCTTCTACAGGTTCTATGGCCAGTTCGTCCAGGATGCGCCTGGCGTATTCCAGGTGCATCTGGAGTTCCAAAATCTTTGCAAGTCTGGTGTTCATTCTGTAGTCTTGATCAATCAACAAGGGTAGTCAAACTGCCTAGCGATTTCGTATTTATATGAAAAGCACGGACGTGAAGGAAAACATCCCCAGACCCTAAACATATATTACCTAGATCATTACCGAAAAACGCGCGGACTTAAAAGAAACACTCACTTTGTACAACCCATCACTATTTTAAAGAATTTTGACTAACCACTTAAAGAAAATGCTTATACACTCACTTTTTAGCCGAGATAAAGAATTAATGTGCTTATAAACGCACTTCTAATTTGTTTTCTAAACTATCATAGGCAATGGATTGTTATTTCTTTTCTAGAGTATGGGTAGCCCTGAAAAGGGCTGGGTTTTTTGTGTGAACGAGGAGCTATGACAATCTTTTTAGGCTCTAAGATTGCGGCCTCCTCTGACGACAGGCTTTCTCAAAAAGAGAAGGAGAACTCTTTGGTGACGACACGACAGTCGACATAGCCTCTGTCAGGTTCAGGTTCCTGCTGCTGCTGTTGTTGTTGCTGATCTCTGTGTTCTCTCGGCTGTTTCTGAAGTCTGTACGTCTCCGTCTATTCTTCTTTTTCCCTGTTAATTTCTTCTCTGAAGAGCTCTTCTATCAGGTCTTCAGTGACTTTTAACATTCTAACATTTTCTATCTCTTCAGGCTTCGGTATCAGACTTTGTCTAACACGATGCAAATTCAAGTAGGCTTCGTTCAATTTGGCTAATCTTGAGCACATCTTCGTAGGAGGATGAGTCGACAATGGATGGTCAGACTGGAGACTTCCCCGTTTTTATGGTCAAAGCGCGGACGTGAAGGAAAACATCCATACGGTTTTCGATTCGGAACCCTAAATTAGTGTCATGGGAGGGATAGAGAGAAGTCAAAGAGCATCAATTATGTTACCCATAGCAAAACAAAAGACAAAGGCATTTTTTTTTCAAAACACATTTTTTATTCAAAATCACTTAACACTAACAAGTAACCAATTTTTTTAACAATAACCATTTAATAGAACATTAAACATTTTTTTCAAATAACAAACATTTTTTTTCTTCAATTAACACTATTTTAAACAGGGTTGACAACGTTGTGAATGAAATTGTGATTTCCACTGTTGGAAGTCATTGGGCCATTGATGGACACTACGTTACCTACCTAAAGACAAAAGATAAGTATAATGGTCACAGAACCAATTATCTACTTTCACATCGTTTCTAGAAGAAGAATGACGAACAAAATTATTCACTAAATGTTCTAATGAATAGCCCAGACCGTGATGATGCAGAAAATACGCACAGTACTGTCCACACACCAAGGAATCTGTGCCTTGTAATTTCACATTATTGAATCGGGTGGTCTGAGCATTTCTTCTCATAAAGTCAATGATATCGTCTTCCAAAGGAGGCAATCCATACGAATCGAAATATTCCACACATCCTTCTTGAAGAAAGTAGACGGCTACCCAGTATATTCCTGGGAGGTGACTGTCGTCCGTGTTGATCACATAAGCTTGATGGTCTTGAGGTTTGCGATGAGGGAGTTTATCTTTAGCTCATACGACATGATTCCAAGAAGCAGTGTACGAACTGTGGTTCAAAAGATAATAAAGTTCCCAGGTATCCATGGTCTTTTTTTTTCACAGGTGATGATAAATGATCAATTCGATCCTGATTTTCTCTTGGAAAATGTCTGTCAAGTAAAGGTGTACGAGCTCCGACTTCGGACCCTGGTTCACGACAGTTTCGATGCGACGGATCTCCAGAGACGTTAATGGAAGAGAAGAATATTTACACAAGCCTTTATACCACTGATCAAACACGAATTCTATCTCGATGAGACTCCAAGCTTTTTCCAGATATTCGTCCAGTTTTTCTTCTTGACTCAGCATCAGATATATATCGTGTTGAATTTGACTGGGATGATCGTTTTGACATCCATAGCAATCTTTCTTGATCAATTCCTTAATTTTATCTCCCAGGAGACTAAATGGGCCTCCTGTTCTGGCCATCTGGACTTCATCATAACTTCTTCGTCTTTGTCTTGGGATTCTTCTTTCATGGTCTCCTCATATTCCCTGTCCAAAGTTTCTCCACTAGGTAAAGAGGGATAACATTCTTCCATGGCTTCTAATAGTCTAGAATGACTTCTCTCAAACTGTTGATTTCTATCGTAATATCGAATTTTGCATACAGGATGACGTTGACCGTCTGGGGTAGAGGAACTGCAAACTGAAGTTCCACACGAATCTGACCGGATTTTATAGGGTAGAAATGTCCCTCGTCGCTGCCTTGGTCCGGAGTGAAATCAAAAGCCCACAAGGCGAAACCTCCTGCATAATCCTCGTACGTAATGCCATGACTGGAGTTAGTTCCTAATTGCCCCGTGGCTTCGTACAGGGATAAGTAAGACATCAAGTAATTCTTCTTGTCAAAGTCAGGTTCGAACGGGTACAAAAGGTCTTGCCATCGCGACTGACTTCAATCTTGGACACGTCAAAGTTTTGAAAGCGGACAGGATTTTGATTGTGGACTTCGTTGAAGGCTGTATTCTTGACCATACCAAGGATTAAACGTTTGGGTAACTGTCCTTGGAACAGATGATCTTCAATCATGGATCGCTGTCCAGTGGGAATAGATACTTGGCGTCCGTTCTGCTCAAAGTGTGGCTGATGTCGTTTCTCACTTTAGGTAACACTTCCACGCGTCGTACATAGTCTGGCTTCTTGGATGGTGGTTTTGTAATCGGCACTATCAGCCAATAAATGGAAAGTGGTACTGCTACGATTCAGTCTCAAGCGGACATTCATCCCGTTCAGTAAATACTTTTCTTGCAACCACATGTCCAAATGCAAGCGATCCATCAGTTCTAAACTCTTTCCCTCTTTGACTTTGTCTCTTGGTTCTACCAATCCCTCATTGTGTGGTATTTTGCTTGAATCCGTTTCCAATTCTTCAAACTCGCCCTCATCGTCCGGTTTCCATACCACACAGGCATTGAAATGAGTGTTCTTGGCGTCTACTCCGTACGTCAAGAAATTTTCCAGGTATTCACGATAAGGGTAAGTATCCATGCTGCTACTGACTAGTTTGTTATTCAAGCACAAGTCCACTCCACTGAACAAGGAATGCATGAACCTGTTGACGGGAGCTACTTTCTCGTCATCTATAGCACCTCCAATCTTATCAAGAACTTTGACTTTCAAATACAAGTAACTGCTGTTCAGATCGATGTAATCATCGGGCTGTCCTTTGATTTCAAACTCAAGGGGAGCGGAATCTGTCAAAAAGGAGAAGGGTGAAATTCAACCCATTGGGATTCTTTCATCGTCATCATGGTGGGTGGCATGGCAAACAGATCCAATTCCGACTTGGAACAATCGCATGCCCCTCGGTGCATCATTTTTCTGTTTCTCAATAATTTAATAATCAAAAACGTCTAAGACTCGAACCGTTCTTCTTTTCTTTGTCTTTCTGGCTTTAGAAGTGTGAAATTAGGTGAAGGTGTGTTTTCTTCGTCGTCTCTTTCTGCCTTGTCATTGCTGTGGCTTCAAGGAAGCGAGAATGCCTGACACGTCAGCGTGCAGGGCATTTATATGTGTTTATCGTCGGCCTAAAATGTATTTGCCCGTTAGCAACAAGACATTTTTGCCAGCTCTCAAGAAGGCTTCTTTAGGGTTTTGTTTGTCATGATGACATTTTGGAGAAATTCTTTACCGTGTGTCAATGCCGCATCTGTCAAGGCGTGCAATCCTCGCATCACCATCGGTTTCAACACCGGATCCACCGAGCGAAAGGCTGATTTTAATATATCTCCTAAACCGTGTCCTCGCTGTCGAACAACGCCTCGGTACACTGGATACATGACTTACGAGTCGTTAGAGAACAGTCTTCGAAAATGGAGTTTTACCGTGACTTTCCATTTGGTGAATGGAATATTTTGTCCCAGATCTCCTTTTATAGCAATGTTGACAATGTCCAAATAAGACTTGCTGACGGGCAAATAGCCAGGATGTACAAATTAGCGGTGAACGTGATAAGTGTTTTCACCTTCCTCGTCAGCGACCGTGGCAGAATTCACTTTGAAAGGAACGACACGCAGTAAAGGTACGGAGGTGTGTCCCACTACGTTGTACTACACTACATCGGAGTACATAAAGATCAAATTCAGTCCTTGGTTCAGTTCTACCGGGGAACGAAAAAACTTGGCAAAAGAATCGTTGTCAGAAATGACTCGTAATTCATTTTTCTTGATCATTTTCATCCTCATCTGCATGTCCCCGCCCAACATGTCAAACAATTCAGGACAAAAGAAAACAGACAACACTTTGTTCCCCTCAGAAAATTTCTTTAGGAGGCGACGAGCTACTTTATGGTACTCCAGGGTGACACTTCTTCTGACACTCTCCAAAGCTTTAAGAAACACGCCATTAAACCTTGAAGGAATGGTGCTTACCAAATGTTGACCACTAAAATGCATGGGGGAATGATAAACCGGTAAGTCGACTTTTGAGTTTCTGAGTTATGTATTTTGTTATCATATCTTACATGTGTATTCAAGTACTGTTGCATTTGCTCGTTATGAACTTCCACTGAAAAAAATCTTTAATTGGGAAGGACATTGAGGAATTGTGTCGGATGAATGATTTCCACTAAAGCCACTTCCCAATGGGCTTCGTGATCTAATTGGATTGCCAGAGGTAATTTGGCCGTGTAATAGCACACAGTGTTATTGGGAAACACCTCCATGGAACTGTCACTGGGTAAGGTTAAGTACAATTGGTTAGGGTGGCTCATAATTCCACATTTATATGGCTGTACGACGGGTTACTGGAAATCAGAGGAGTGTCTCCATCCAAAATGGGGTTGTTGTTGTTGTTGTTCCCGTTCAAGGAGAATTTCAGGGAGGAATTAGGCAGCAGGTAACCGATGCACTGCTCAGTAAAATGGTCCACAATTGTTTGTCTCCTTGTTGCAAACTCAAATTGGCAATGGCTACACCGATGACACAATACACCACGAAGATTTGGCAGAAAAAGACGATTTTCGTTTTAGGCACACGTTCTCCACACCACACCCACAAGGGTTGTTTTTGTAAATCTTGCAGAGAAGAACTGGGTGAAGGAGTGGTCGACGTAACTGCGTCTGTGTGAAAGGGCATGACGGTCACTTCTTTTTATAGCTGATGACTTACGAAGCGTCGATCCAAGAATCAAAACTGGGTGGATATCCTTTCCAACGTACTTTGACTTCTTTGACACGTCGTTTGCCCACTTTACGGGTTCTGCGTTCGAGAATGCTTTCGATGTCGTACACGTCGTCTTCTTTTTTGGTGACACGTTGTAACTCGGGCAAATAAAACGTTCCTTTGAGCACTTCTCCGTTCATGTCTTCCAATTTATAGACGGCAGGATGACGGCCATGCACTCGTCCAGTGACACGAAACAATTCGATCGTCCAGTTAGGTAAGTAACCTTTGTCGAAAGTGCGTTTGGTTTTGCCAATGCGCATCCAGTCTCCTACGGTCAACTCTCCACTTTTCTTGGGGGCAGCCCTCGTCGGGGACGTACCAAACAGGCGCTCAAATACCAGCACTTCGTTGTCGGGAGTCACTTCTTGCGGGGCACGTCCAATGCTTCGATGGTAAGATTGGTTGTACGCTTGCACCAGGTGATGTACTTGAGAGTGTGGTGATGCGTAAAATATTTCCACATGCGTTCTTTCAAGGTGCGTTGAAAACGTTCCACGATACTGGCTTTGTTTTCAGGATTCTCGGTAGTAAAAAAATGAATGTCACGTTTCTTTAATTCTTTTTGGAAAGCTTGGTTCAGAAATTCGGTGCCTTTGTCCGTTTGCCATCAAAGAGGGTGACAACCACTTTGTTTCAACACCCGATCCAGGGCTCGCACTAATTCGTTGCTCGATTTCGAAGTCAATGGCACGAGCTAGACAAATTTAGAAAATACGTCGATGACACAAAACAAATATTTGTAGCCGCGATAGTAGCTGGCCAAATGAGAGACATCGGCTAAATCGGTTTGCCATTGATGATCGATGCCTTCCACTTGGGTGCGACTTCTGGAAAACTTGCGTCGAATGGGTTTGTGTAAAGTGTAGGTGGCTTGTTCTTGTAACCATCGGTGCACTTGAGGTAAACGAAGACTTTTCAGTCGAGTTTAGGCAGCACGATAAGATGGATCGCAGTAAATTCTGGCTAACATCTTTTTCATTTTTTTTTTGTTAATAATGCACCCACTCTTTGAGGATGCTACTCTTTTTCTCGTGGGGTATTTTGTTGGTTTGTAATACATTGTGTGTCGACCAGCGATAGGTGTCGAGGAGGAGGATGTCTGAACATGGATATCGGTTCTTGTTTCACTTCTGTCTTCACCTTCTTTTTCTCTTCTGAAGAAGAAAGCGTGGTCATCATCTTTTTAATCCATCCAATTCTGGAGGTAGGTGGTGTTGTTAACTTGCGTTCTTTTTCTGTTGGAGTTTGAAACCCTTCTTCTTCTCTTTTTTCTGTCTTGGTCACTGGCAGTAGTAGTGGTGGCAGTGGTGATGGTACTGGACTTTTATCAAGGTCTTAAAATCGTCCAGAGTGGGTAGAGCTGTTTCGTCTAAACCTTTCTGGTGAAAGAGTTGCAGTCGTTGCAAGAGTCGACCGTTCTTTTGTGATTTTTTTGTTTCGGACAAATCGTGGCGATCCATCAAGGACTGTAATTCGTGTTGTAACTGGGACATCTCGTTCAAATTGGGATTGGGAGGCAAACGCGGGGTTCGCTGTTCTTGCCAACGATGGTTTGCGAATGTAAGGTTGCATCCTGGCCGAAGTACCTCTCTTGTGACTAGTTTTCTGTGGGCTTTTCTTTTTCGGAGGACGTCTCTGTTACTTTTTCTAAGGGCTTTTCTTTTTCCGGGGTGGTGACCCGGTCTTGACACCGTTGCTATTTTTCTTCTTGGGGCTTCGTTTGACTTTTATCTTGGGGAGAACTTTGGGACCATTAGGATCCCATCTTAAGAGGGAACGAATGATAACACCTCCTAAAGGACCACTACATCCATGTTTCAAAATGATTTGCTTTTTTTTGGTTTGAGTGTCGATGCGGGGATCGGCCAGTTGGGTCAAAGCTACTTTGTTTCTATCAAAAAAGCGTTTGTTTGATGAGGAATCTGAATCATATCTTGCAGTAATTGACGTGCTGTCACCGTAAACCATCCTAAGACTTCTTTGAGACTGGCTTCTAAGACACGAGCACGTATTTGTGGATTTTTTTCGCGACTGATGCACGAATCAGTTTGACGGGAAAATGAGACTGAAGGGACGTCATGTTGAGACTGTATGAGACAGACGAAAAGTGTCCGAGGTTTTTATAGATTTTTTGGGGTTAAGTCGAGGACGGAGACGTGTACAGGACAGGCCCTCCGTCTTGACACCAGTGGTGAAAGAAATGGGTACGAAATCGCAAATAATCTGAGGTAGTGGGTTTCAAACCGACCAGTAAATAGACGTGTCGAATTTGAGTGGCATCGTTGTACAACTGAGTGAGCCAAGGCGTTCCTAACTGTTTGGCTAAGACTTGCACTTGCGATTTATCTGGGAGCTTTTAAACAAGACCACGTAATGAGCATTGAGACTGATGTAAATGACATTGGCATTACGATGATGCCATTTGCGCGTAAACCACAGCTTAATTTCTTCTTCGTCTTCTCCTAACATGTCGTCGAAAATGACCAAATGGGTTTGACGGGAGTCAGACACGATTACGTCGTCTTCGTTAGGAATGCCTTCCACAAACACGATGGAATCGCCTTGACTTTCTCGCAAGAGACTGTACGCCGACTGCCACTCTTTGTAACACCACACGATGCGTTGAGGTGGACGATCGATTAAATGATGTTTATGTTCGATCAAACGTTTGACAAATTCGGTTTTGCCTGAACCACTAGGTCCAGCAATGAGCATGTTAAAGGGATTGCGAAGATACAAAGCCTCCCAACTGGCACGATCTAAGTGTTCGTCGATGACTTTGAAAGTGGAGGAACAGGGAGCAGAGACAGTAGCGGTAGCCATGGTGTTAGGAGTGTCACTTGTGACACGAAAACAGACAAGACCAGAGTTTTTATACATTTTTCATGACACATTGATGTTTTAAAAATGAACACGAAAGACAAAAATGAATAAAAGCCATAGACGCAAGTACAACGATAAAATGCACATGAAAACGATCAACGTCGAATAGAAACAAGTTTCTGTACAACATGATTTGGTTAATGATCTGACAAGTTCAACAGGGGGTAAGGTCACACAAGTGTCCTCCTGAAAGGGTGTTTCAGGAATGTCCATGACAGTCATGTCCTGCATGATGGGTTCTTCTGGTACTGTCACCAAGACAGGCTGAAAAGTGACTTTTTTCTTTGGACGTTGAAAGGAAGGATCACAACTCTAGAGGATTCTGGACCACTTCTTGTGTCCAAGCCTCAAAACCCCATTTCGTCCAGGCACGTACATCTGTCCAATGGGGATGTAAGTCACAAGCTACACCCATATCGTCATACACGTCTTCGGTAGCTAAAAGTTGACGAATCTTTTTCCCGTAGAGGTCGAGTATCCAGATGAAAACGCAAGGCTTTGAGTAAAATCAGTCTCTCGTGAACATTTAAGCCGTTCGGGTGGTAAGTACTATTCGTAAAGAACCCACAAGGAATCGGCTGGTAAACGAAATCCTAGAAAAAAAGTCACTAAGACACACACCACTTGTCGACCCAAATCGAACGGAAACAGTTTTAGTAATAATTGATGGTAGTGATCCACGGTCTGAATATGGTAATTGAGTTCCTTCCACGAAATCTGTGGAATCACTTGTGACAAAAGTCGTGGCATGGCAGCCTGTTTTTACACTCTCTTTATTTCGGAAGCAATAAATGTACTGTCTACACAGAGATGATTTTACTCCAGTAGCGAATCTAAAAGGTTCAATCACTAACCTACAGATCACAGTTCGTTCAGCAGTTTCCTCTACCACTAAGCTGACGTTGCGCAAAAGATTCTGGTAACTCTCTAACTCTTCTTCTGGAATTCGGTGCAGTATGTGCATCTCGAAGTAACGAAAATCATTAACATACCTTTGCTCGAACTGTTGAACAAAGTCTGACCACTGGAACACTTTCTCATGAATCAGTCCTCTTATACCATTTAGGTACCAGTACTTCAAACACCGGTGACATAGCGGATGTAATTGTTCTTTACGTTTGACTTGTATTTTGACTAGTTCTCGGTAAATGCATTCTCTCAACTCCACAGGCAAATCACGAATGTTATCTTGTAAAGTATCCATGAATAGGTCATACTAAAGCCTCTTTTGTCTGACACAAGAAATGTACAGTTTGCACAGACATGGATTTACTTCAGTGTCGAATCTAAATCGTTTAGTCACTAATTTGCACATCACAATTCGTTCAGAAGTGTCCTCTTTCACTAAGTTGACATTGTGTAAAAGATTTTGGTAAATCGTTAACTCTTCAATTGGAATTCGATGCAGTAAGTTTACATTGTAAGCAATAGAATCATCAAGAACAAACCAATCCTTTTTAAAACCATGGGGTAGTTGATGAAGGTCTGACCAATGAAACGCTTTCGCCTGAATCAGTCCTCTTATAGCATTCAGGTACCTGTGGTTTAAAGACTGGTGACGTAATGAATGCAATTGTTCTTTACGTTTGACTTGTATTTTCACCAGTTCTCCGTAAATGCGCTCTCTCAACTCCACAGGCAAACCATGAATGTTCTCTTGTAAAGTATCCATTCAGGGATTACTGATATTGTTCTACTAAAGGTAAGTAGTGACAACTGGGAGACCGTCGAGCATGTTCCAGGTAGGCTGAATCTTGTCGTTCCCAGGGGTGAAGTGACACACCGCAACTGAAGCACTTGACTTTATCCCCTTTGCCCAAGTCGAAAAGTCCGGTTCTGGCTAAATCTTCAGGGGTTGGTCCTCCCAGATAATTAGGTCATTTTCCTTTGAACGATTGAAAACGATTTTCAAAGTTGCAGTATTTAGGCAAACGCACACGGAACGAATATTCGTCTTTCACAGGTTCGTTTCGATGAGGGTAGGGTGACATCGATAGGTATTTGCTCAGGGCTGTATGACATCGGTAGAGTGGTAGACGTGATGGTTGACATCCGCATTTACCGTGAAACCCAGTAAAGTGTCCAAGATGACGAGTAGCATCGCTTTCGCATCCATCAGGTTTGACACGCACAGCATCACTTTCCATGATAGGGGTAGTAGTAGTAGTGAGAACACAATTCTCATGATGCTTTACTGCATCACTGAGGTCAAAGCGTACAGCATTGCTCAAATTGCAAGGCTCAGCATCGCATTCCCCTTCAGAGTCTCCAAACTTGAATTTTGCTTGTCTGTACTTGTTTTGTGTTTCTCTGAAAGTATTCATCTTGTTCGTTTGGTCTTGGTAGTCACAAAGAACTATCGATCTTGGACATTGTCCCATTTTATATACATGATTGACTTTTCCCAAGGGTCGACTGACGATTTGGTGAGTGGGTAAACGTACAATCTTGTTCGGTTCAGGAGTGGTCTGTTTAAAGTTTTCATCTTCTCCAGACTGCAAGGCTTCTTTCAATACGCCAAAGTTCACCACTAGACTGGTACGATAATTCAGAGTCAATCCTTTCATTTTACACTCCGCGTGCACTTCTCCTTGTTTGTCCCGGTATTCGTAGCCGCAATTTTTAGGACCACGACTAGCGAAACTTACAATTATCTCGTCGGGGCGTTCGTCTGTCCAGGCTCCTAAACGGTCTCCTTCGATATCTGGGTGATGTTGACCCGGGCACTCGATGTAGATGCAACTGTCTGTGTCAAAGTACAGGACGCGTTCCCCTAACAGTTCTAAAGCTTCGTACAATTTTAAGCGAGCATGACCTGTCACGTAAGCCGCAGTGATGACATTTCCAAATTCGTCGGCTTCTACAAAGTCCAGATCTTCTTCGTAATTTACTAAGATCAAATCCTCACGAAAGACGTCCACGTGTTTCATGTATTTGGCTTTGTCGTGAATCATCTGAAAGTACCTGGATGGTTCTGTCAAATATTCCGTATTGGGTAAACACGGGCGTTGTGCCATTTTGCCCTACAAACAATTCAACATCACTTTGGCAAACGATCGCCTGATTTCGTTTTTCTCGATGTGGTCTAAAGCGATGCCTTCCTGCTCCCATTATTTGTCTTTGAATATATTTTCGTCTTCGGAAGTGTGACATCAGGAAGGATAGCCACTGGGTTCTTGTTTCAGCTTCAAAAAGTCATCCACGTAGTCTGGGAAATAGCCTTTCTGAGTGGGGTCATCCTTGTGACATTGTTGAGTCTTGGGAAAGTGGCAAATTTCGTACACTTCTTACAGTTGGTATCCCATGTCCAGAGCTTTGAACAATTCCACGCTGACCCACGTCACCGTCAAGGCTCGTTCTTCCTGAGTGTGCTAACAAAGTTGATCTTGGTTACACTTTTCGGTACATGTACGGCACAAGGAAAACATCAGTTTGCCTTGGCAATGGTGAGGTAACACGGGATGGTACAAGTCCATGGGAGGTAAACCTTTGCACTTGATCAAACCTTCGTATTGTAGAATGTTTTTCAGATCAATGTGTTCCGTCAGCAATTGCTGGTTCCCTGCAGGAAAGCGACAACATTTGCACACGTAAGGATACAGCAAACACACGTCCAAGTATTTGATTTCTTCTCCTTTCTCTTCTTCCGCTTGGTACAGCAAACAGGTGGCATTGGTCCTTCCTCCGTACAAACTATCCCTCGGGTTCAGCGGGTCCATGAACTGGTAACTTTCCACGAGGCGTTTAAACACGGGATCGGTTTTCATACGGTGATCGTACTCGTGTTCCCACATTTCCACCACTTGGTATCCTTCCTGTTCCAACTTTAGGCGCCGCTGACAAGTGTCCTGGTACAAGCCTTCCATGGTTCGTTGTAGAAACTGATTTTTAGTGTTACGATCGGGGTAGCAGACGGGACATTGGTAAAATAAACAACAGTTAAACTCGTACACCATCGTGGGGGTTTTCTAAGTCTCAGCCATCGACCGAATGCGTTCCGATGGTCTTTTCGCCCCCTCCGTTGCGGGCATGCTGAATCCTTTTGTCTTCCTTGTCGCACAAGTAATGTAACCAACGTATGGCTTTGACCGAAAACTGACGTTTAACAAAGCTGGTCGTTTGAGGGCTAGTGACAGCTAAGGTGTTTTCAGGCATGAAACGTTGTCTGTATACTAATGAACACACTTTGGCAATGGTGCAAGCTTCTTTCAAAGGATAGACCCCTCCGTGTTCCATGAACAGTTCTCGAAATTTTCCAAAGCAACGCCGTAAAACGTTCATGTCGGAACGACAATACTTTAACATTTCTTCCTGAAAGTCGAAAGGGTCCGAGGCATGAACCTGGTACCAAGCGTGGAAAGTTTCTCGTTGTTCGGTACACAGGCAATTGGGGTAGAACGGTATGTTGATTAGCTTCGGTAAAAAGAGATGAAAATACCCTTTAGCCATTTATGTCATTCCAAACGTTTTAGGCATTCGACTCAAAGGCATGGCCAAGTAACTCATCGAATCTTTAAACTACACTTGTCCCACTTGCATGGAAATGTATTTGGCTCCGTTCAACGTGATTTTGGGACGTTCGGTGCCTTGTTCCGTATAGCATCTCAAAAGAAACTGTCCATCGTATCCTGAGAAATTGTGGGCCATCACCGTGGCATGGCGATGACAATCTCCGTAACGTTCGATGTCCTCTTGGCTCCATGTCTCGTCGATAGGGTCTAAGACCCATTGGGCAAAATTGGCTAACGTGTTCGGTCCCCGAAAGATTTTTTCACGTCCTCCGGGAATCTTGCTACAGTGAGGGCAATGACTAAAGATAGGTTCTTCAATGCACTTTTCACACGCTCGATGAGCCACGCAGAAATTAGGAATGTGAATGCCGGTCTCTTGCATGCGTTCAAAATCGAAAAAGATGAAATTCCCTTTCTTCTTGTGGCCATCATTTTGCTCTTGTTGGGGTTTGTATTTTTGCATGTAGCATTGTTGTTCCATGTTCACGATTTGGTGACAAATGTGACATCATTTCTTTGCTGAACATACGTGTGCCTTGGCATTATTGGTACGTATGCCTTGTCCACACGTAGGACACAATCTCATGAGTTGACAAGTACATTTCTGCTGTTGACCTTGCGTTGTTATATGTTGTTGGCAACATGCAGGGCTGACAAAAGTGCGCAGACAAACAGGACATTGTACTCGTTCTTGTCCTTTTTCCAAACAGGGTTGAGAGGCCAGACATCCTGAGCATTTCGATCCATAATGCTTGTGTTGCTCTCGATTGTTATAGCCATAGTCGCATGTCTCAATGTAGTAACTGTATCCCAGGAATGCGGTGATATTGTTAATGGTATCGAAATGTTCATCGTGATGATAGATGTGAATGTATTTTCCGTCTTTAAAGTCTTTCCCTCAAAAAAAAAACAGAGGTCCGCCCATTGCTTGAGGGTGCACCTTCAAGTAGCGTGAAGCTAGGACATCTTGCAATTTGTGCATTTCAGGAATGCCACAGGTTGTGTCTTTGGACAGGCCGGCTTGTTGTAAAAGGAGTTCTGCTTCATTTCGTTGTTTGGCTCTGTCCGATGTTTTAATAGTTTTCCAGGCTCTTTTCCATTCTGCCGTGTCGTTCTTGTTGGCATAGGTTCGTCCGACCATGATGGCACGGGCTAAACACATCTGGTCTTGAGGGTTGTTAATTTGGACTAGGCTCTTTTTGTTGCTGCGAAGGTCGTTCACCAATAACACCCTTTTGCGTTGTCCGGTCCCTTGAGGAGGAGAGACGTGGGTCATAAGCAGTGTCGCTTTTCCATCGGTAATGTCAAACTGGTCATTGGATTGTTGTACGTGTTGAATCTTGTCCACGACTTTGGAAGGGGTAAATTCTGCGGGACTACTAAACTCGATCCATACAGGGGATTTCAAACCGTCGTGTTGTATGGAAAGTCTCAAGCGATCGTATTCTTTGGGTTGAAATTGTCGCTTTAGTGTCGTTAACAAAGAATCCCACACCTCGGTGATGAACCCTTCTGCTTTCTCCAGTGGTACGTCGGACTTGAAATCTTTAAACTTCACCGTGTAGGTGTAAGCCGTGGTTCTAAATTTTCAAGAGGAGCGCTTTTCCGTCTCTAGAATGTGATAGTACTTTTCAGGGTGTACTGGTGAACTTTGGCTAGGTGTATACTTTCTGGGTCTGGATTCTGATTCACTCATGTCATCTTCAAAATCACTGGCAAGAATTTGTGCCAAGACTTCAGCTATGGTACGAGGCGATAGATCACGTTTTTGCCTCTTACTTTCTTCTTTCTTCTCAAATTGATTCGATCGTTTCATCTTGACTGCAAAACGTCAAATGCCTGCATGTGAAACACCATGGGTCATTTCGTATCCATGACAGACCAGCGTATATAAAAAGGGTGTGTGACTTGCCTTCCACTATTCATTTCACTCACAAACTGAATAGAAAAACCTACGAAGATCGAACCTTTCATCGGAGCTTTTCGAGGAGTTATCAGAAAATTTTCTTCAGACAAGCCGACGGACTACTCACTCTCCTTTCGAGATAAAAGTCAAGATACTTGCTATATCTGTAAGAATAATGGGCATTGGTCTTCACAGTGTCCAGACCGTCAAAAAAGCAAAACAGGGACTAGAAGAAACAAAAGTCAAGATACCTGTTATTATTGTCAAGAAAAAGGACACTGGTCTCCAGATTGCCCTAAGAAACAACAGGCGCAAGAAGAAGAAGAGAGGAATTATGAAGAGGAAGAAGAAGAGGTAGCCTCCCACAAGGCAGAACACAGACATGTGCAGAAAGAGAAACAGGAAAAGAAAAGAAGAAGGAGAGAAAGTGAGGAAGAAATATAGGAAAAATTGTGAAAGTGAAGAAATTTAAAAAACAGAGAGAGTGAAAACAGACACAGTTAAAGCCTATGAACTTTTTAATGTGTTATGTTGTGAACTGAATTATAACAAATTAGTACCAGAAAAGACAGTCTATAAAAAGTAAGTGTCTCTTGGTTTGGATGTTTAGAATAAGACTATACACTCACGCACTCACACATTCACACGTACCATAAGGGTAAAAACGGAATTTTTGGGTTTTAATTGATGTTGGCAATTGAATTAGTATCTCTTTTCGAGAGAAATGGTTGGCCCTGAAAAGGACCTTTGGGATATGTTTTGATCCAAACAATCAACTTTATCTGTCTTAAGCCTTATCCACGGTCAAGGCCTACTTCTGGTTTGCGTACTGTCGATGATGATTTGGTAGAAATCAATAAGGGTGGTACGGTAGGTGTTGTCACAGGGTTGGGTTGTTTAGCTCGGGAAGGTCTTTTTCTCTTCGGTCGTAATAAAGAAGTATGATACATTTGTTTCAGACTTCTCAACTCCGCTAAAATGTCTAACAGTACCGTAACGGTTTGACTTTCACACCCTTGTTTCTTTACTGATTCTTCTTCTTCTTGTTTTTTTTTCTTACCTCTTCTTCTTGCTGCTGTTGCTGTAGGAGAAAAGCTTGTTCTGCTTCCTTTTGCTGCTAAATAAATTTCTACAATTCTTCTTTCTGTCTCTGTTTAAAATTCTCCACGTGTGGTAAAGAAGGAGAAGGTGGCGAGGGTACTTGTTCCGGAACAAATTCTCGTGAGGTAAGAAAAGCCACAAAAGCCCAATTTAAATTCACCTCTTCTGGAAGTAAGTCGGGATTCCCTTGGGTAGTCTCCACGGCCGGTGCACCCCAATTCATCGTCTTCTGAGTTCCTTCATGTTTGAAAACTATTGCATGGATTGACTGCGCACAGACGCTAGCGATTATATATAGGGAATGTGACGTCACATACTGCTCTCTTCGGATTGGACGTGGGGTGACTGGATTTGTGACGCGTGTTTGGATTGGTCGGTAAACTCAATTTGTTTCGATCATCCCTTTCCCTATAAATAACCGCAGTTCACTGCATTCCTTCACCTGTTCTCGTCACCAAGATTTGGACCGACGTGGAATCCTGTTCAGGTCGGACTTATCTATGTATGTCTGATCCTCATGGATTATTGTCAGGATGACAGATACAAGCGTGTGGAAGAGAAGAATCTACGTGGAAAGGCGAGGTTGTTTAAAGATGGTTTGAATTTACGGCCCAGAAGTGAGACAGAGTTTGAGGAAAAGAAGAAGACCAATGCCATGCACTCTATGTTAACATGGAATAAGGTTAACATAAACCAAAGGCATTTTTCAGGGCCATTCATAGTTATGGAAAAGAAATTTCATGCCTAACCCTTTTAACAATTTTTTTTAATTATTTTTAAATGTGGGGTATATTTATAATGTATGTCTTGTCTATATTCTCTCTGTAAAGCCCGGCTCTTTGCTCAGTGCTGTGACGTCACCTGCCGCTAGTTGCTACAGCGTTACCAATCTCCCTTATCGTGACGTCAGACGCTATATTTCCCTTGTCGCTATACAGACCCATCCATGTTAAATTTCCCCGTGTTCAATTTCCCTTGTCGCTATAGTGCCTATCCTGTGCTCCCCATGTTAAATTCCCCTTGTCGCTATCATGCCTATCCTGTATTCCCAATGTTAAATTCACCTTGTCACTATAATGCCTATTTGGTATTCCCCATGTTAAACTCCCCTTGTCGCTATAATGCCTATTTGGTATTCCCCATGTTAAATTCCCCTTGTCGCTATCATGCCTATCCTGTATTCCCCATGTTAAATTCCCCTTGTCGCTATAATGCCTATTTGGTATTCCCCATGTTAAATTCCCCTTGTCGCTATAATGCCTATTTGGTATTCCCCATGTTAAATTCCCCTTGTCGCTATCATGCCTATCCTGTATTCCCAATGTTAAATTCACCTTGTCGCTATCATGTCTATCCTGTATTCCCCATGTTAAATTCCCAATGTCGCTATAATGCCTATTTGGTACTCCCCATGTTAAATTCCCCTTGTCGCTATAATGCCTATTTGGTATTCCCCATCTTGCATTCCCCTTGTCGCTATAATGACTATCCTATGCTCCCCATGTTAAATTGCCCTTGTCGCCAAAGGGCAACCACACTATTTTAACATTAAAGTCCCCTTGTCGCTGAATCGTCCTACTACGCTACTCACATTGCAGAAATGCTAGGAATCCGAATCCAATGAGTAGAAGCTCCACCAAGCACAAAATGCTACAAGGAGAATACATCTACCACAAATATGCAACAACGATATATATATATATATATATATATATATATATATATATATATATATATATATATATATATATATATATATATATATATATATATCCCTGTGTTTTGTTTGTACGTGCATATGGGTGGGTGGGATGTGTGTAATGAAGAATACATTAAAAGTTCATTAAGTGCATTGGTGTTTGGACCATCAGAAAGCAAAAGATACCAAAAGCAAGGAAAACAAGAAACATGCGTTCGTTCTCGTCTTATTTCCATATTGCTAGTTAGTTATTGCTAAATTTGCGTACCACGTCCTGTATTAGGCATCATTACATGAACAGTCTAATTTTGAAGCATATGCACTAGTCCTACCTGAAATTTCTTTAGCAAAATGTCTGGTTTACATCTGAATAGTTCAGAAACTTATGTTATTCAATGGTTTTGTTTTTCTTTATTCTTGCCTCCATATGAAATTTGTATTAGCAAATGACAGTTACATTTACTCACGGATATGAGTCGGCCATGGGTCTGGTTGCGGGAACGCACGGCCAAAGTGTCCTCCTTAAAGTAGAAATGGTTCAATATTGGAATCTCCAACATCCGAGAGTGGTTTTATTTCACTTTAAACATGGAACGAAAACATTCTTCAAAATACAGATGCATACATATTTTCCTAAATGTCTTGAAACAGTCTGAAGACAAAACTTGAACTTACACTTTTGTCGAAAATAAAGTAACCCTACTTAGGGTGGTTTGACACAAGTGAAACTTTGAAGGTTCGATCAGATAGCATTAAACTAATTGGGAATGGTTGGTAATTCTACATTTAATATGTGGTAATGTTATGCGTAGTTATGCTACCATTAATATGCTGTAATAATAAGTGTCATAATGTTAACTTTAATAAGATAATATTAAGCGATATAATTTAACCTTTATTGTGCGGTAATTTTAAGCATGATTATTCGATCTTAATACGTGGTCTATCTTTAATGCGTGGTAATTGTAGGTATAATCAGTCTGCTGTATGATGTAGTAATTTTAAGTGTGGTATTACGAAGTGTGGTAATTCAATGTCGAACATTTCATATGTCAAATACTTTGATACCTTTGGGCTCCATGGACCACATTGCAGAAGTGCTAGGAATCCGAATCCAAAGAGTGGAAGAGCCACCAAACACAAAATGCTACATAGGAGAATACATCTACCACAATATGCAACAACGATATTTCGGGATACACCCTGCACCATTTAGTTTCTGCAATTGTGTAACAGCAAACAAACGATCAGGAAATCCACGTGTATGGTTTCTGGAACGATTGGGTGATCTTGGTGTGTTTAGCACCTATGCGATGCAATCTAATTCCAGTGCATACAACGCATACCAAGAAGAAAGACGAAACCACTACTCTGGGAGCACAGACAAATTTAAATCATGTATAAAAGGTGTGCAAAGATCTGGCAATACAGATCTACCCGCTTATGCAAAGTTTATAAGACCTAGACGCTCTGGCCAGAGCAAGTACGAAACAGCCAGTGCTGGCCAAACAAGTCCTGCACCGGCTGCAAATGTGTGCGAATCTCGTGCCTTTGCAGATGGTCTACATTGAAGACGTCCGCTACCAGCTTGCTTTCATATGCGTTTTCTTGGAGTATATGTAATGATACCGATTTTCGCTTACGAAGACCCATACTTTTGAATGTAGCATATATTGTTGGGACTTTGTAGTTGGGATGCATATATTATAATATCTTGCAGTGCATATGTGGTTTGCACAATTCCCAGAGATTTTGGAGCTACTTTGTTTTCAATTCTCTCTCTCTCTCTCTCTACATACACACACCTACACATATATACTACAGTGTTTATCCAATTGTTTGTTGTATAGTTGGGCGAGTTTTGTATTTCTGTTGTTTGCGTCGAAGGATTTGGGTTACGTTTGCTTCCATGACTGTTTTTGGTTTTTGGATCAGGTATTTCGTTTCGGTATCATTGCGTCTGGTTTTTTGGATTTGGTGTGGTGGTATGTGGATCGGTATTTTCTATTCTGTGTCTTCGTGTTTGGTTTTTCGTTCGGTGTTTGTATTTGGTCTTCATGTTTTGTTTATCATTTTTGGGGGATTTTATTATCTATGTCAAGATACTAGTTTGTCGAAAACTTGCTGCAAGTCGCTGCAAGTTGGTAAAAGGAAATAGTAGTCCCAAGTCAGGTTAGCTTCCTCAAAAAATATACTCTGATACTTAGAATTAATAATGCAATGGTTGCGCGTTTTATGTCGTTTGCTTGCCATGTCATGGGGATAGATAGGTTTTATAAGTAGTCTCCATCCGATTAAGTACAAAAATACTCTTTCCACAGTTAGTCACTAGGCATGAGTCACTGCACACGTCATGTTATGATGACGTTTTGGAGAGACAAAGTTCATGACACATACGTCACATATCTGATATGTTTAGATTGTTTATCTCTTAATCAAATACAACATTGTGTTTACATGTGAATCTTTACGCAGAATATTTGTAGCCCTAGCATTTTCAAGTATGTCATATTGGTGAAAATATGATCTTTTCAATTATATCAACTTTTAGTTACTTATTACATTTTGACATGCTTCATTTCACTATAACTTGTTGCTACTATTTTAATTAGTGATTTATATATGATACGAAAGTATTTTTAAGAAATCTAATCGCGATATAGTTAAAGATTAATTTTTGAGCTTCAAAGCTTTTCTCAACATAACACATTCAATTCTTTAATAACATCTTTAACCATCTTCAAACCTCAATGCTTATATTCTTGCGTTGCGAAATTACCTGTCTTTTAATACGAGCTGACCTTGAATTCTAAATACATTTTAAAACAACAATCTCTTAATTGAAATCCCAGTTATATTATACTAGTCTTTAAAACATTATGCTTATTATTTTAAAATGTCATTGGTCCTAATCTAAATTAAACTCATGGCAAAATCTAACATTTGTTTTCGACAATATTCCAGTCTAAACTGCTCTTGTCTTTTCTGCGTGGTTTTCATTCTTCTGACGTTACATACAAACATTTTTTATAATGTAGCTCAAAAGGTTATTTAACTATTTATTTTACATATCTTTAGCATAATGAATTAACTTTATTTTCAGCATTATTAAGGTCAATCTTTTAATTCATTGTTATCTCTTACTATTTTTCACAAGAACCTGAACACACACACACACAAACACACACACACACACACACACAAATAATATGTAAGGAGAAATTTGATCTCCTTCTCTACAACCTTAGTTTAAAAAAACAATTGACATTTATATGAAGCATGCACGAATAAGCTTCCTTATACCAAACACGTTTTATAATTTTAGTACTGAATCCAAATCAGAAAGTTTTATCTTAGAAAAAAAAAAACTTTTTTTTTTTAAACGTCTTCAAGAAATCAATCAGCAGTATAGGATTGGGAATATTTAGCTTACAATGTCATTTACATTATTACATTTAAGTCTAAATTTCACAAACAAAATATGCCAGAAATAAATCCCTTTTTGATCGTCATGCAATAATTTATCAAAACCACTTTATTATATTTACTATTCAAGTATACGCTAATTTTGCAAATTACGTTCAGTAATGATATTACTCGCCAATTACTAAAATAAAGTATTGATTTTCGTTGGGATGGATGTTGTGATAGCTTACTTATAATTTATTGATCTCAATATAAAGACTCCACATCTTCCCTGATTATTAAAAGAACGTCTGATAAATCCAGCCAATTTTTAAGAACATTCCTTTCTTTTCCTATATGATGCATATTTAATAACGTTTCCTCTAACTATAGTAATAAAGCCTGCAAGACGTTATAAGACATTTTTACTTCACAGTGCATGATCCATACAACTAAATAAATATACACAAATATTTTAAACATAAAAGATCAGACGTGTCTTATATGCAAATATACAGCCACATCCGCAAACTAATGATTGTGTCTGTCATTGTTAAGAACAATCTCATATATGAAATTTAAAGAGAAAATTGTTCCAATCTGAAAATTAAAATGAGAATCATAGTTGTCGTGAAACTTCAAGATAATATTTCATATCATCATTGAAAACACATACTTTCTCATTAATGCTACAAACCTGGCTCTACATGATGGTTTAAAAACAGGTTAGAGGCATTATTGCATCTTGAAAGGCTTAATTAGTAAACTAAGAATATAATTACAATCAATAACTATTTTTATTTCATATATTCACTAACGTTGTTCCACAGATTTATCCAATACATTGTGCAACAATATAGTTAGTCACATAAAAAAGAAATTAATTTACATAAAAGCAGCCTTGCTTGATTACACAAAATTATGTAACACTGCATCATATCTGCATCATTTGAACGATTAAATTTTACAGTATGATCCAAATAAGTACAAGTTTCTGAGTTTCAAAATGTAATTGATCAGTTATGTTGAACCAAATAGTATCTATCTTAATCTCTTTGATCTCAATGACACCTGTTTCAATGGTTTACGAACTGTTTCTAGTCACTCTTGACATATTTGGGGAATAGCTGTTTGGCGATTCCCACTGGTTTATGAACTGTCTCTAGTCACTCTTGTCATATTTGGGGAATAGCTGTTTGGCGATTCCCACTGGTTTATGAACTGTTTCTAGTCACTCTTGACATGTTTGGGGAATAGCTGTTTGGCGATCCGCACTGGTTTATGAACTGTTTCTAGTCACTCTTGACATATTTGGGGAATAGCTGTTTGGCGATTCCCACTGGTTTATAAACTGTTTCTAGTCACTCTTGATATATTCGGGGAATAGCTGTTTGGCGATTCCCACTGGTTTATGAACTGTCTCTAGTAACTCTCGACATATTTGGGGAATAGCTGTTTAGCGATTTCCACTGGTTTACTAACTGTCTCTCTAGTCACTCTTTAGTTATTTGGGGATAGCTGTTTTGGCGATTCCAAAATGGTTTACGAACTGTCTCTAGTCACTCTTTACGTATTTGGCGAATAGCTGTTTTGGCGATTTGTCTCTAGTCACTCTTGACATGTTTGGGGAATAGCTGTTTGGCGATTCCCACTGGTTTACGAACTGTCTCTAGTCACTCTTTACACATTTGGGTAATAGCGATTCCCACCTGATTCCACTTTAGGTCAGCCGTCAAAAATATACGGGACCCACCTTTCACAAAGTCTGTTTGAACATCAAACGATTCCTCAATATATTTAAAGCAGCGGATAAGTTAATGACTGTCAAAGTAGAAGCATCTTCCATTACATATCGAGCCTCTTCCCTTGCCCTCTTGACAGCAGACAATTACCGCTCACCAATCGCATACAACGGTATTCGAAAACTTAGGTCAACTTCCATTAATTCGCACCAATCTTCAAGAAGATGAAACTCTCTCGGAAGTGTAGAATTTGGCAAAGAAATACACGAGCAAACTGTTTCCTGTCGGCATTGATTTCATTCATAGTGTACTTTAAGAACACCCGGATTTTGCAGTATGCTCTATACACAGTAACAGAACTGTTCTCCTTATCTCTCCTCCTTTTCATTTATATTTGTTAGGTGACATTTTTATATAACCCTTACCTGACCTAGGACGCAAAATTTCCGTTTTGTTTTCTGGAAATACTCTGTCACCAAAATGGGAAATTTCCTTTCTGGACGTTTTTATGTTCAGAATCAAGAGTTTAACTCAAACTGAAGTAAACATGTTTACAATTTATACTGATCTAGATATTTCATTTATACTCGTAAAGAACTATTTAGGTATGTATTATATTGTTGACAAAATAAATGTCACTGCTCAGGTACACCAATATCTTGAATTAGGACAAATACAAATTACATGACATATAATCGTGGAGCAAAAACAACAAAAACAACAAATTAAAAACTTATATTAGCCTACTTTTTTAACTAAAAAGAAGCTGAAATCGATTTATTCTAAAACAAAGTGTCCACTACCATCCACTAAGTATTTTATTATTACAATTTCAAACCAATTGTTATCTTTTTATTTTTAAAAATATTTATTTGAAACCTCTTCTAATGTTGTAAGTGTACCATTTAGACCTATCTAAAAAAAATAAAAAGACGTATTAACTGAAAAAGTATTTTAAAAATTGATCCATGCGCAAAACCTATGTCTCCAAAAGGCACCGAGTAACATGATTTATTTCTTGAGGTAGTCTAACCAAAGCAAGTAGAAATTAATATTATTTTGGCAAGATTTATTTAAGTTGTGTTTCCGATGTTGATGTAAGTCGTCTAATCCAAGCGATCTTTAATACTTCTACAAATTCGAATACAATTATCATTTTCAAACTTCCCCAAATCGTAATGATTCAAAAACTTTTCTTCTAATTTATTAATTGAATTATTCCACATAAAATATTAAATGTAATATTAATTTTGATTAGAATGTTTACGGCAATGGTATGGATAAGAGTAATTGGATAATTTACAGATCGTACCAATGGGTGTGAGTGCTCTTTTTGATCACTGTTTGAGTATGATTTTTATTTCTGCAATTTTACTTTCATAATTTTCTTGTACCATTTTTTCAAGCTTAATTGAGACCTTTACACCTAAAATGTAAACTCACTGTCTCCCGAATAGGATAACTGACAAGTCGATCGTCAAGCTTAATTGAAAACTTTACACCTAAAATGTAAACTCACTGTCTCCCGAAAGTTTTATCAGTTTTGACGCCAAGTCCAGAACATTTAAAATGTAAGCCTTTCCCAAAAATATCCCCTCAAGAATTTTGATTAATCCAAGTCTCTGTGCGCTGGATTTGTATGTGCGTTTAAACCATTGTTTCGGAAAGTGTAAATACGAATGGTTTTAAACAAAGGTAAACTGAAGGTAGTAAAACATGAAAGGCGTATATGTTTGATATAAGATTTAATTTCAACGTGGTCAAAACAAACTGTACACAGGAATTGAATCTAATTATGTATTGTACCTGATGGAGCACTTCGTTCGTTTTCATACAATACTAGTATAACTAGGGACGTCAGTGATCCAGACCCCGTTCTATTTTTTCTTTTGGTGGTCATCAATGGTGTGTGTATAGTAAAGGCCATGCAACTCGACTAAGTGTACATCAGATGTGTGTGTATGTGTAAAGTCATACAACTCATGTTGGTGTACATCAACAGTGTGTGTGTGTGTGTGTGTGTGTGTGTAATGTCATGCGATTCCTCTAGGTGTACATCAATGCTGCGTGTACTAGCCACCCAAATGAAGTTGATGCTACTATCCAAGGTGTAGAGATGTGCATTTCTGATGTGAAATCATGGATCACATGTAACAAGCTGCAGATGAATGATGATAAAACTGAGGCCATTCTGATCACAACACAAATACTTTCCCATTCACATCCTTTACCTCAAACAATAAATATCAGCATCACCAACATTAAATTGACACAATCAGTACGAAACCTAGGTGTTACTCTGGACAGTACTTTCACTTTGCACCAACATGTCATGAACATACGCAAGGCTGCATATCTTGAGCTGAGACGCATCAGCTCAGTTCGCAAATATCTTTCAGTTGATGCCACTAAAACACTCGTGTGTTCATTAGCACTTTCAAGACTGGACAATTGTAACTCAATTCCGTCTGGATCATCTCAATATCTACTCCAGAAACTTCAAAAAGATCAAAACACAGCTGCTCGGATCATACTTATAGTACCACGATCAGAGAACACCTCCCCGCTGCTCTGTACCCTACATTGGCTATCCATTCCATTCAGAATCAAACACAACATATGTTCTCTGAGCTACGTTTCACTGACGGACTCCAGTCCAACATACCTATCCGACCTCACCCATGTGTACACACCAGCGAGATACTTACGTTCCTCTTCTGACAATCGTTAACTCATTATTCCCACTATGAGAGCAAAGTCATATGGACAGCGTTTTTTTCATGCCAGGGCCCAGCAACGTGGAATGAATTGCCCACTGAACTTAGATACAAAGACACAGTGATCCCATTCAAGAATGCTCTCAGAACTCACTTATTTCGACTGCAAGAACAAACTTAAACACCTAATAATGTTTCCTACCTTAAGTATTCTCAGCATGATTTTTATGTTTTCTAATTTCATGGTGTTTGTTTTTGTAATTATATCATTATATGTTTTTTATCTTATAGGTGTTGTCTTATGTTATAAAGCGCTTAGAGCTTCTAAAGATTAGGCGCTATACAAAGTCCTCATTATTATTATTAGTATTATTACTTGCAATGTTATACAACACGTAATGGTGTATATCAGTGGTGTGTGTATGTGTAATGTCATGCAACTACTCTAGGTGTTCATCAGTGATGTGTGTATGTGTAATGTTATGCAACTCATATTGGTGTACATCAGTGGTGTGTGTATGTGTAATGTCATGCAACTACTCTAGGTGTACATCAGTGGTGTTTGTGTGTGTGTGTGTGTGTGTGTGTGTAAGATCATGCAACCAACTCCTCTTTGTGTGGATCAATGGTGCTTGCATGTGTAAAGTGATGCAACTCCTCCAAGAGTACATCAGTGGTGTGTGTGTAAAGTCATCTTGAGGATTCTGTGATAGATATTTCAATCCATTAAGTATCATAATGTGGTTATTTTTTTACAAATCGAATTTAGATTAACACATTGCTCCATGGGGGGGGGGGGGAATAAAGGGATAATTATACTTGGGGTGGGACAGAAAGAAGTGACATAGCCCTACTCTATAGATCATACCATCACATCCTTTAGGACACAATAATTGTTTTTCACATGACATATCTAAATTGGATATCAAATTACATTGAAAGTGAAAATAATAATTTAATATAAGGTTTTGAGTATATACTTGCCTAAAGGTCTGAGTAGCTGAATAAAACCATGTATATATGTATATATATATATGCATATATATATATATATATATATATATATATATATATATATATATATATATATATATATATACACTCCGTTTTATATATGTAATGGGAGTGTATGCACAGTGAAACTATATGACTTACCGTGAGATGTATAAGTTGGAAGTAACGAGTGATATCTGACTGCCAACACATGTGCCATTCCAAGATATGGCCTCGAGTGCAGGAACGGGACGTTTCCTATTTATGAGAAAATAAAAATTGCAATAAAAAATAAACAAACTGTAGCAAACAAAAATTATATAGTCATATTTTACGTACAGGGTTATCTGAGGATACGTACCTTGAAAAGACTTTGATTTCGTGACATCCTCATATATTGCTGAATAATCCAGATTGTTTGTTGTATCGCCTGGAGTCTCTGGCTTCGACACGACCATGGACGTTAGGGGAGTAACAAATTTATACTGAAACATATATACAAACCACAAATAAATATACAGACAGGCAGTTAGGCATGCACGAAGATTGACAGATAAATTAATATATTCATTTTTTTATTTATTGATTGATTTCTACTGTATACTAAAAACCTGAGTCATATCTATACTCTTTCATCCCACCCCCGACCACCCCCCCCCCAAATACATATCTGACCATGTTAAAATTTAAATAGGTTGATATATACGGAGAAGTACAATTTGGTATGGCACACAAATTCGAAATCCTAAATTGTCAATTAGTACTTTGGAAAGTGGAACGAAATCTGCTGTATGACGAATATCTTTATGTGGCATTATATTCATTAATATTGTACCAGGCAAACATCAGCAACTTGACAGATCTCGCTCCATACTCACGCCCAGACTACCGCCCTTGTCTCACATCCTTGTGCAATGATCTGGTATTGAAACAAAACTTGCTACATCAATTTCTTATTATTATTATTTTTTTTGTGTTCGTATGTGTATTTCTGTCGAGTAAAGTAGTGTGGTACACGAGTTGTAAAGAAGTTTGCTTTGGTTTTTACAACAAAACAGTTAATGTTTCTCTTTCCCGAGAAACACGTCTCCACAATGTAGTAATTCTAGCATTAAACCACTTTATGTTTTTATTTGGTGCGGGGAAGAATAGAAAAATACAATATCTCACATCTATTTATTATATCAGGTGAACAGCTATGACCTGAAAATATTGTGCTAACACATCAGACCAGATTCCAAGCTGATGCTTTACTCGTTAATTTCAAGCCACAACAATTTTCCGCCACCTATTTTAATCAAGCATAAGATGGGAGCCGACCATGATTCTTCTATCTATAATTGAGCGAACAGCTTAGACCGCAGATCTGCTCATACACAATAAGGTAAGATAGTCTATGTTGATCTATCTTATCCATGCTTTCATCTATCGGCACATATTCCACCGACAAATCTGATCTGAGTCAACCCTCTATCTATAATTTCAAGCCAATAGCGTAGACTCAGATCTTCTGGCAGATCAGATCAGTCTACGCTGACCCACCGATTTATAATTTCAAGCGTGTAGGCATATGTCTCCCGGTACACACTGTACAGACAGTTCAGATCAGAGTTAACCCTGATCCTTCTATTTATATTTTCCAGCAAAGTTTAGATCAAGATCTGCTGACATATAGTATACTGACAGATCAGGTCAGAGTCTACGCTGACCCATCATTATATAATTAAGCAAACACCAGTTCTACTTCACAATATACTTAAAGATCAGATTAGAGTCTACGTTGATCGTTCTATCTAGAAGACCAGATGAGAGTTAAAGCTCAGTCTTCTATCTATAATTTCAACTGTAGAATCAGATCATGCAGATCAAACCAAGCCAGAGTCTACGCTGATCCACCGATCTATAATTTCAAGGGCGTAGGTACGTGTTTATTGTACTGACAATTCAGTTTGCGCTGATCCATCTAAATAAACTTACCAGCGAATAGTTATATACATTTGGTTGCGAGAAAGGTACAAGCTAACACCAAAAATACAGTACTTGAATACAATATCTTACCTTCAACGACATTGCCAAAGCTGACGCTCTAAGAGACTCTTTCTCGGCAGCAGAACCAGCTTCGTCCATTTTCTCCATAAATTGCTTGATGGTTAAATAGGCCCACATTTTTTCTGTTATATTTTCAATGGAAGCCTGAGTCGTCATGTTTATAAAGTCTCTAAACTCCAGAATATCAGAATCAAAGTTCAGAACAGTGATGCCCTCTATGCTGTTACCAATAACTTGTAAAGGGACAGTTTTTGTTTCTTTTTCTGCCATTTTTCCTGCCACAGCCATCTCTGAACCATCGAAGTAGCGTTTAAAATGACTTTTCGTAACAGTGGCGTTATCAACGGATCCTTCTAGATACTCGAATACTAAATCAGTCATAAGAGCTGCCGATATTTCCTCGTAAAACCCCGTTATTTGTAAGTTAGCATCCGATGCTTCGTAAATTTTTCGTGCAACTCCGTAGTTTCGTGAAGATATACTTTTCAGAAGATCATAATCAGCGTCTTGCCCAAAGGCAAGAGTAAAAATTGGAATGATTCCCCTTTCCTTTTCGTTTTCGATATTTTCCATAATTCTCTCTGAATTAGTTTCACCCATTGTTGCATCCCCGTCCGTTAGAAAGACAATCATTGGAGTTCGAAACTCAGATACATCTAACTGCAATAAATGTTTGATGCCATCTAACAAGGCCTTGTTGATGTTTGTGACTGAAAAAAAAATGTATATATATATAGATATATAAAGATATATTGCTCATGTGTAATGCTTATCCGAGTCCGAACCCTATAGAAGAAGATCTCTACTGGGACAGCATATCAGGGTCTACATTGGTCATTCTACTTATATCACGTGCATAGCGTGGAACCCGAACTGCTGAGTACTGTACGAGGGCAGTTGAGGTTCTATGGTCACCAGGAATGGATGCATTCTAAGGAGGGACAAATTCAGTAAATAAACTCACATGATGTTTTGCATTAATGAACAAAAAGAAGAGAATTAGTGATTCAAATACAAGATTTTACTGTTAAGGATAAGACTCGAGTAAACCGATTATTTTCTTATACTGGAAAAAGATGCGAGGAGTGGTTTGGCCCAATTTGATCTGTATGGTAAAATTAAGGATACTCATAATGTTAGTGCATAACTCGCTGGTTACTTTACTTATTATCGTCGTTAGTTATTGTTGCATATTCCCATTTCGTTCTCTTGCGTATTGTAAGAGGTAACTTGGAAATGCGACTCTTAGGCATTCGGACTTAACGAAGTTTGAACTTTCGTTGCATTATCTTTTCTTGTATGCCTTTTCTTGTATTGTTTTGCGTTTTCACGCCGGTTTAGGGCTTTTTGCGTATGTTCAACCAAGATAACATGAGCACCGCTCTTTACGGCGTGATTTCGTGAAATAAATAAAACTAAACTCCGCCGACTGCCAGCCGATACCGGTCCAGAGGGAATAATTTGGTTTGCCCACCTTGTATAGGTGCTTCATTCTGCTGCAAAGCATGCTGTCGTGGTACCCACATACTCGGGCGTTCAAAATTTGGTTAACTCTCCTTTGGGAAATGAGAACGTCATATCAATAAACGAGTTCTATGGTGCTTTGAAAGGAATGTTTATAAGCTACTCGTATTTTGCCGTTGCCACATAGGGTCAGTATTTCAGCGATTGTTATATTACAAATAGCAAGTTCGACAACTTCTGAGAATAAATTTCGTTATGCGTGGACAGGGCTACAATACCTGTTGCCGAACTTAGTTGTGTTCGCTTAGAGGTATTTTCATTTACCGTTGACGGATTTACTGTGTGAGTTGCGGTGTTGGATTTTACTTCTGCATTAGTTTCTCGTTCTTATGTCTGCCTGTTCGCTTATTGGACGTTTCGTTGGGTGATGCTTAAAATTGCCAGTGATTAGACTGAATCGGTAAATCTACTTGCAAAAATATATGCACTAAGTGTTTTGAGGTTGAGGCCGTGCGTGTTTGGGTTCCGCTAGTTACCTCATCGTTAGTTAATGATGTTATACTTGTGGCTCGGTGGCTTCTTGACGCTGTTGGGAGCGTGAGAGCTTCGATGGGTCAGCATGATAACAAGATGACGTTCTCTATTTTCAACTCAACCAATTGGTAGGCTTTAACGAAAGCCGCTTGTATATATATATATATATATATATATATATATATATATATATATATATATATATATATATATATTTCGCACTCTTCAATGATTCGAGGAAACTCTTCCTCTGTCTACGGAGTTGTTGCGGAGGTTGTTAATGTAGTTGTTTTTGGACTCGGCAAGAATTGGTATTTGGAAGTACTTATCCTCATTTAGCTGTAGTCGCTTGCGAACGTGACTGCCGACCATTGAAATTACACCAGGGCCGAGGGAGGCTTCCTTGAGAGCTACAGAGAACTACAGAGATAAGAGCCGCAACAATGGTGCTGAGCAGGCTGACGCATGCACTGACGACAACTGCTTTCCGTCATTTACATTAGCGACTTTATGATATTTTTTGTACAAGACTCGGCGCTGGTCGGCTTCATTAAGAAAAAGCCCTTCAAGTTCGTGGAGTCAAAATTCCTGAATCCCTATTGGTGCTGCCGAGTCTAGTTATTCCAGTTTCGTCGTTTCGGGAATCAGCAGTGAGACCATTTATGTTGTGTCGTTGTAGAACAATTTAAAGACTGTAGCGCACAATGGACAACATAGCAGCCGTCTGACAGAATGACGAGGTCTGAATAAAGTGATATCATATCAACCGAAACGGCAAACAGACTGGTGACTAGGTTATCAGAGATGTAGTGAGACCGCGTTCGGAATGAAAATTCTCACATTGCCAGTCAAGAATCCGTCCCATTTTGTATAGCCGGCTTTATAATCACTGGTCCAACTAGAGTTTTGTTTAGTGCAAGGATCATATCGATTATGCCACTACAGAAACATTTTAATTTAAAATCAACTCGGTAAAACATCGGCCTCGGAAGCGGCGTTAAATCAACTTTATTCCGGAAAGGCAACTGAGTAAATTAAGAAACATTTAGACTCAACCCAAAATGAATATGAGTTCCAAAAAGCGGCTGCTTCCCAACCTGTCAGCCCTTTTGCCATTTTGCTCTGCAACAATGATACCAAGTACGCGGGCCTCAGTAGCTATAGGATGGCAACGAAAGGGCAGGACATGCGTTTCTCTGAAGAACAATAACGACTTTTTGGTGGAGTATGGGAGTATCTTCTGCCTGGATACGAAAAGATAAAGGGGCGTATACTCTCAGATCATATCCGTTGGAGTGGACAGATGGAATGGTGATCACATTAAGCAGCTACATTTTACTAGATTCGGCCATCGTCCAAACTGGAGTCATACAGGCTGATTGGCAAATAATTTAACGTCAGCAGGGAGTTGATCAAGCAAGACAGGGCGACTAGCCCGTCTGATGTTTTTTTGGGGGGCATTTTTAATCCATTCTTGTATGCCGTTAGGCTAATCTGGGACTAGCTCCTACTTAGATAATGACACAGGCTCCTCATCGCCTCAACGTGCTTGTTCGATGTCGTCCATGGTGTACAGGTCGTCTCTACTTGGTTCTGTGTGGTTTAACATCTCTTCTTGTTTGTTCTGCTACAGAAACCTTTTCTGATGGCGAATAATCGTGGACGTCCGATAAATGGTACTTTTGCAAGATTGAGATTTTATGTACTTCAGAGACAATTTAATGCCATGAGGTTAAAATGCCATTTAGGATTCTAAAGTCTTCAGACACTGGCTGTGTCCTAAAACAATTCACCCCGAAGAAAAGGTTGCTGACAGGCTGCAGGCGCAAGTCATTTTGAGCATCTTATAAACTCATCTCTATATATCTCATACCACAACTTTTCAATCGCGGCGGTTACCACCTCCGTGTTGTTGACCATTCGAGGGTCGTTAAACTCAATCATCTTAATGACACCTGGACTCTCCCAGGTGGCCAGGACAGACTACTGCTAGCGTTATACCTTTCATAAACGACTAAAAGACTGCCGGTTCGAATACAAGGCATCAGTGGACGTTCATTTTTAAAAGCAACATTTCGCTATATTGCAGCAATCTTGACCATTCTATACGTAGAGTTCTCGGCACCAATGGCTAACTTTCGCCGTTAGAGATTACGAACAAAATTAGCAGGACCGAAAGAAAAAAAAAACAACTTCACCTGTTGATCTCTCCAAACCTTGGCGATGAAGACGTATTTCTCCCGGGAACAACGAGGCTGGTCTATAAGTTGACCGTAATGGGAGATAAAGATCGAACCACCTTACGCAAAGGGAACGGATATGAACAACATGGGTCGCTCGACCGTTTAAAAGGTCAGCATAAGTATCTTGGGCTACAAAATTTCCTTCCTTGATATCACCGATGTTTGTGGCGATTAAAACGTTCTTTGGCCCTCCGACAAGCACCGCTGTAACGGTAGTTTGCCGGCTGAGACTGGTCTGTCGCACACGTCTTTATGAAGAGCGAGAGCTATGCCAAATTACTTACAAAAACCAAGCCACCAGTTGCTTACTATTTATGTCGTACCCTCTGCAACGTATGAAGACGCCGGACCTCTTTGCGTTGATGTTAATACCCAACGCCAGGCAATCATACTGTTTACGTCCTTTATTTTTTGCAACCCAGCTAGTTTGAGGTAGTCTGTGAAATATTGCAAAGGTAGCAGTGTTTGGTATTGCAGTTAGTGTATATAGATGAGCTACTTGGGGCCTTTTGCATTTAGGCCGCCCGCTAGTTGACGTGTCCGGGACTTCAAAAGCTGTCAGAGTTGCGCCCTCAGTGGTTTGGGCACACCAAATAGGACTTGAATATTTCCTAGGCCATCAGCTGATATCAGACGACATTGACACCTTCAGCAATAATGAACTTGCCAGACTGCAAGCCCTGTACTAAGCAGAGCTTGGAAGCAAGATGACAGCCTCCACTGACTCCTCGACTCTGAGTCTGTATACCGCGGCAGTCTGTACGATTGTACTCATCAACGACCCTGACAAACTGGCATTTTACCTTAAAAGAGTCCCATGTATCTCTATCAAGAGTATAGGCAAGTTGTTAATTCAAATTTTGTCTGTTTCTGGTGCCAGTGATGGCAAGTGGTATAACCTACAAGCAAGTCTTACCAGTCTGGTTCCAAGTAGCTGCGTTGCCTCACGTGAACCGGTTCAGCCAAACGCCAAACAAAAATCCGGCGAAGATGAGCAAGGCCAGAGGAGTCATAGAAAAGTGAGGCAGAGCTCTGGTTAAAACGGTAATAAAGCAGTCAGCCAAGCACGAATATCAGCCAGACGAAAATTGCTCGTGACGGTAGCGTACACCCCATAGGTCAAGCTAGAAGGTGATACTAGCATTTGTGCCTGGGTTGCTGCTGTAACGGTCCCAGCTGATTTTGTTCTTTTCAAATGTTGAATCACCAAACATGTCGGCAAACTATAGGCCCGATCAGCCCTGCCAGTTCAGCAGACGTAATCTGATAGAAAGTAGCCCGATCTATTTGACATGGAATAATTTCTGTGCAAGCCCAATATAATGTCAACTCCGTCTTCCTATGGAAAGAACTATGAAACTGATTTGTGGTCGCCGAGCTTGGGGTCGGTTACACAATGGCCGTTAAACGCCTGCTAAAAATGAGGCCGCCAGGTTTTGAAGACGGGACTAATGATGTGGTTATCACAATGCTCGTTCTTTGGACTCACTGATACAACAAAGAACCTTAACGATCAACATAATGTAAACCGCATCATGGTCGAAATCGCAGAGGTAATCGGAGGAACGTTTGTTAATGTCCCCACCTTTGCCGATTTAAACTTCTTTTTCTCAACCTTTGGCAAGTAAGGCAAGGACCTTGAACGGTAGCGGCACAATATCCCACCCGAGGTTTTACAAACGAACCAGATGGAATGCCAAAGAAGAACATCGCTCGGCATATATATTTAAACGAGTGTATCAGGCAAGAAGAGCATGCGGAGGAAGTCGTTTAGGATGTGGACGCCGCTCTGAAAGGAGTACCTGTTGGTTAGAAAGGTGATTGGACGCGACACGACACATAAAACCTCCCGCATTTGGGTGACGAGACCAAGTTATTTTATCCCCTTGGCGCAGCTATAGAATTACAACTTGTTGATCATAACTGGTAAACAAAATGGAAAAACAATTGTGTTCCAACGCTGAAACCAACGTTCAATCCTCTGTATGTCAGCGCTCCCTCGACTGAGCTAGCACAGGTGGAGTGACAACGCCGTCTCGAACACCAAACACGACGAGAGTGCCAGCTCCTCTCCTTCGGTCCGTAATCAATGCGCGAGAGATCTCCTTAGATTATTTGCGGTTCACCTGCCGCTCCTCACATCGCTTGCCAATCTGACCAACTGAGGGTGTGATTAAAATTTCACTCGATTCAACTGACTCTAAATGACAGCCGGATGAGCATCACAATGTAGATACCGGTCTGAACAGGCGGTGCTACATTTTACCTTCATCAAGTCTATGCCCAAATGGAGAAACAATCGCGCCTGGCCTGGGAACGGTATTTCTACTACTAGTCTTCTTATCCTTACTCAGTATTATAAAGCCATGATTGTCCTGATGTACGTATAAATCATGTACATACCTACCTACCTACCTGTCTGCCTGCCTGCCTACCTGCCTATCTACCTACCTACCTGTCTGCCTGCCTGCCTACCAGCCTACCTACCTACCTACCTGCATACATACATACATGCATACATTATGTGTTGCAAGGTAAAATATACGCACTATCAACAATTTACGGTGTTATTACACTCAACTAGGCTAATTATCAATGAAATTAATACATAGTGTGACGTCAGAGAAAACAATGATGAAAATTTCATGTACTTTTTCTTCGTCTGAGAGTAACTTTTTCTACTTACGGCCACCAGCATTTCTTCCAGAAATAAACTCCTGTGCCTCCAAGATATTTTCTTTTGTGCAGTTAACCATTTCATTTCTCCAAAAGTTAGTGTCATCACTAAAGGTCATAATATTGATACGGTCATCCTCACCAAGGTCAGAGAGAATGGCGGCCATTGCGTCTTTGACCTGGTCAATCTTCCTTCCAAACATGGAACCGCTTTCGTCCAAAATAAATAGGACATCATTTGGAAATGGTTCGAAACCAGACGGAGCGAAGAAGTGTACAAAGTACCCATTGACCACCTTTAAAAAATTAAAATAAATTGGTACACTCTGAGCATTCGACTTTAGCATTATCATTGTAGTGACTCAGATAGAGCGTAGACTTCCCTTTTGTTACAGTGAAACACCCACTTCTGTTACAGAAAGGTAGAGAGATCTGACAGTATACTTTTATGATATATTCGTTTCGATGGTTGTTGACAAACACATCGCCTCTTCAGAAAGTATGGTTAAAGGCATAAAGGGAAAGTCAACAGTAAAAACCAGTGGTCATAACTATTTTAATAAGAAAGTTTTAAGCATAAGGCCTATTTTATCTGATGCTCATTATCGAATCAGAGGTAATCCAAGATGTCCTTCGCAAAGAGTATGTGTAGCAGAAACGAAATTAGTGCTTCAAGACAAAGCTTCTGAGTCAATCATGAGCATTAACTCAGTCAAATTTTTATTTTAAAGCTGATACACTTCCCAAGAAATGGATGGAACAATCAGCATTATACGCTGCTGGGAAGCGTATCCGAGGTACTACTCAGTTGTATCTGTAGATATCTTGATTCTTTACCATCATGCATTTCGCTCATTACAAACAATGCTATAAACAAAATGAATGGTTGTGTAGAACTGAATTATACATTTCTAACCGGATTCGAACTAAAGTCTTTAACTTCAATATGCATGAGTGGATAGCCTATTACCCATAGCTCTGTTTTTACTATTTTTGTTTAAATTTTCAGAGTGATGCTCCACTTGTTTCTTTAAGTACTATAGGACCCGTTTGCTATTGCCTTGTTTGTGATTTTCTTCTGTATTGTGTTGTGTATATCTGTAGTTTTGTAACTCCTAATACGTGATTGAATCTACATTCTTTGTAATCTTTGTTCATGACTAAATTTTAATGATCATCTATAATAACAAATTAAGAATGTAAATTGCGTAGGATCTATAAAAAGTTGTTGAGGTGGGTGTTTATGATCATTAAAAATAATAATAAAACCTGTTGACAAGTTTGGCGTAATTTCTCTGGCTGGTCAAGTCAGGTGGGTTCTTAGAAGAATTAGGTTATTTTCTATTGTATAGGTTAGGTCAGGTGAGTTCTTTTGCAATGTGGGATATTTGTAAAATGTCATGTAGCGAATAGGCACAAAATGAGTTTTCAACACTTATGCGTATATACAACTGCGTTTAGCTTGAGAATTTAGTTATTCTTAGTTCCTATGTTCTTGTTGCAACATCAATCTGCTTACGCATTTAATGTTGCATTTAGATATTATCTGAGAGGAAATATTTGTTTAGATTATTCATTGGAATTACAAAGTGCTCATTTGACTCAGATATTATTCTGGGACTACGATGAATTATTCAAAGTTGTTCTGCAAAACGCCATTTTGAAACATCAAAACATTTGGTAGAACAGTACATACGATGATCTAAAATTCATTCGGAACATTGGGTTATTTTGGACTTAACTAGACCATTTTGACAAGAACATTTTAGGATTATTTTGGACTCAACTAATAATACTGTAAGTTTCTCTTAAACTTTCTCTTCAATTTTGATAATTAAATTTCATTTGCTTACTTTTACAAAACGTTGGATCTTCTTTCTGCTACATAGTTTAGGATCATAGAGCCGTAAGAATAATTTCTTCGAAGGGTTTAAAATCACAAATTTTTTACTATTGCTAGTTCTCTAAGGTCTCGCGAACACGAGAAGTATGACGCTGTGATCATGGAATGTTTCACTTTTCCATTATAAAGTATTTACTTTTAAGCAAAACTGTACAAAAACAAAACCGAAAACCAGTCTAGAAATTACATATTCAAGCCACCTAGCGACAAACAAGAGTTGGTGGTTACGTTCTATTAGTGACATTATAATTTTGTTGACATTAAATCCAGAACTATATTAGACTCTGTACTGATCTTGTCTAACTGTGGCTTTTAGTGGAAAGGAACCACGATAACACCTCACACTGGTTACATGTCCGATTACTTTTGTGATAATAAAATGTAATAAAAGTCTCGTTTTCCCATACATTTTAATAAAAAACAATATATGTAAAATTTTAAATTAAAAAGCATTAAATCAAAGATAGTGTGTGTTTACCAGTATCTCTCCGGCATCACGTGACCTTTCTATGTCGTATTCCACGACAAATTTTCCCGATATTCCATTTTGGCCATTGTCCATTTGTTGCTGTATGGTGGGAACAAACTGAATGAACGCCGTATTAGGAGAAGGTCTTGTCATCAAAACGAGGTTATTGGTAGCTGAAACGGTAAACGTAATTGATGAACACATTGAAACGGTAAACGTAATAGATGAACACATTGAAACGGTAAACGTAATTGATGAACACATTGAAACGGTAAACGTAATTAATGAACACACTGCAACGGTAAACGTAATGAATGAAAACACTGAAATGGTAAACGTAATGGATGAATGCAATGAAACGCTAAACGTAATGGGTGAACACACTGAAACGGTCAACGTAGAGGATGAACACAATAAAAACGGTACACGTTATGGATAAACACAATAAAACGGTAAATATAATGGATGAACACACTCTCAAACTTTACAACAAAAAAATTCTCCACAAATAGCAGAACTCCATTCGCTTTGGCGGATTTACTTCTGAAACGGCGGTAACTCGGGAAATATGGTACTAATCAATAATGATGTGTATGAGTAAGGAGACATCAAAAACTTTACATTACAGATAATATGCGTTTATGGTTGTTCTGTAAAAAAAAAAAACATTTCATTATGTCAACAAATAAAATTTCCGTAAAACAATAAAATCACAATGCACTGATTAAATTAATGATATGAACGTTTAAACTTTGTAAGAATTTAAATTTTATTCCTTCAAATATTGATTTTAGCCACACTCTTCATTATCCATATAAACTATTAATCAAAAAGTCGCGTTCATCCGAACGTTTTTTATGTCTTTAGGGTTTTCATTTCTTCAGGGTTTTCATGTTTTTAGGGTTTCCTGTCTTGTTTCCTGTCTTTCAAATTAGGTCCAAAACTACGATTTTGTCTCTGCATATTAAAAATACGTCCAATTTTTAAACACCAGATATTTTCCACTCAGCGACAAAAACACAATTCGTTTCTGACTAGATACATAACGGACTAATTTATCTGAAACAGGGATAGGAAAAGCGTTCCAACCATCTGGGATTTTATTAAATTCTTATTTTGTTATGACGACAATTATAGAATTATCCTATATAAAACATACCATAAAAAGGATCGTGCATATCCATACCTACCCACTCCACATAATTCTACTAGCCTTTGCACACCCAGACCCATCCACTCCACATAATTATACTAGACTTTGCATACCCAGACTTACTCACTCCACATAATTATGCTAGCCTTATCACAGTCAGACTCGCCCACTCCACATAGTTATACCGGCCACTGCACAACCAGACTCACCCATTCATAACTATACTAGCCTTCGCACACACAGACTTTCCTACTCTATATACAAATACCATCCTGTGCACACCCAAACTCACCCACTCCAGACAATCTTACCAACAAATGCACTCAGACTCACTCACTCCAGACAATCGTACTTGCAAATGCACTCAGACTGAAATGGTAAACGTAATGGATGAATGCAATGAAACGCTAAACGTAATGGGTGAACACACTGAAAGTGTATATGTAATGAATGAACACACTGAAAGGTACACGTAATGAATGAACACTCTGAAAAGGTACACGTACTGAATGAACACACTGAAATGGTAAACGTAATGGATGAACACACTGCGACGGTAAACGTAATGAATGAAAACACTGAAATGGTAAACGTAATGGATGAATGCAATGAAACGCTAAACGTAATGGGTGAACACACTGAAAGTGTATATGTAATGAATGAACACACTGAAAGGTACACGTAATGAATGAACACTCTGAAAAGGTACACGTACTGAATGAACACACTGAAAAGGTACACGTAATGAATGAACACACTGAAAAGGTACACGTAATGAATGAACATTCTGAAAAGGTACATGTAATGAATGAACACACTGAAAAGGTACACGTAATGAATAACACTCTGAAAAGGTACACGTAATGAATGAACATTCTGAAAAGGTACACGTAATGAATGAAGACACTGAAAAAGTACACGTAATGAATGAACACACTGAAAAGGTACACGTAATGAATGCACACACTGAAAAGGTACACGTAATGAATAACAGTCTGAAAAGGTACACGTAATGAATGAACACTCTGCAAAGGCACACGTAATGAATGAACACTCTGAAAAGGTACACGTAAGAGTTTAACGTTGCGTTTTCTGAGTTTATCGTGGTATAAACTGTCAGTTGCCGATTCACACAGCAAATAACGCCCGAAGGGCGTTATGTAAGCTGTGTGAGTCCTCAACTGACAATTTATACCACAATAAACTCAGAAAAAAACAACGTTAAACTCTTATAATTGAAATTTCAATTATTCGTTATGTTATTTTGTTTGCATCATTAAAAAATAGAAATCTTAATTGAGCGTAGTAATACATGTTTGATGTTTTTTCTGTTACGTAGCTATATATAGCACTTGGGATTGTCCTGCTTGATTGTAATAAGGTCATCATAATACCAGTCCTTCAACTAATGAAAGCCAAATTTATTCAATTTAAAAAATAAATAAATAATTAAATATGTTGTTTTCCTCTAATACTTACTTCGTGTCTGCCTTCACTGGCAGTGTTTATCTTATGCTGTACACGTGCCTCTATATATAGAAGTGGAAAAGTAGTTCTCCTTACAGTTCATACAGAAATGAACGCAATTCATTTTGATTACGTGGTAACATTCTGACCAATGGAAATGTTACTTTCCTGTATCACCTACTGCCATTGCAATTATGTAATGAATTAACACACTGAAAAGGTAACACGTAATGAATGTACACTCTGAAAAGGTACACGTAATGAAGGAACACTCTGCAAAGGCACACTTAATGAATGAACACTCTGAAAAGGTACACGTAATGAATGAACACTCTGAAAAGGTACACGTAATGAATGAACACTCTGAAAAGGTAGACTTAATGAAGGAGCACTCTGCAAAGGCACACGTAATGAAGGAACACTCTGAAAAGGTACACGCAATGAAGGAACACTCTGCAAAGGCACACGTAATGAATGAACACTCTGAAAAGGTACACGTAATGAATGAACACTCTGAAAAGGTAGACGTAATGAAGGAACACTCTGCAAAGGCACACGTAATGAAGGAACACTCTGAAAAGGTACACGTAATGAAGGAACACTCTATGCAAAGGTACACGTAATGAATGAACACTCTGCAAAGGCACACGTAATGAAGGAACACTCTGAAAAGGTACACGTAATGAATGAACACTCTGCAAAGGCACAAGTAATGAATGAACATTCTGAAAAGGTACACGTAATGAATGAACACTCTGAAAAGGTACACGTAATGAATGAACACTCTGAAAAGGTACACGTAATGAATGAACACTCTGAAAAGGTACACGTAATGAATGAGCACACTGAAAAGGTACACGTAATGAATGAACACACTGAAAAGGTAAAGTTAATTGATGAACACTCAGAACATTATATAGATTTTTTCCACACCAGCGGAATTTCAGTCGCTTTGGCAGATTTCCTTACGAAATTTACTATCTACAGACTCAGACTCCCCCACCTCACAATTATACAAGCCCATGCACACCCAGACTAGCCCACTCAACACGTAATCCTACTAGCACACACACACACACACTTAGATACACACACAGAAACACACACACACACTCCTCGCAAACATGAATTCGTATGAAATAGTTTAGTTATACTAAATTTGTTCTTTTGTGTAACATAAGAATGGTCTGAAGAAACCGAGGAACATGAAGAGGTTTTAATAAACCAGGTTCAACTGTTGTTCAATTTCGACTCGAAATTCCAAATTAAGGAAAATGTCCCAAATCTTAAGTCCTCGCCACCGAATCTAAGTGCTTTTATATGTCCTCCCGATGAAGGAGAAGCAGGATGGGGATGGAATAAGTCCATGCTCATATTTTTAAACTGTTCTTCTTAACAAATGTAATGTCCACTTTAAGGGTTCCAAAGTTCATACCTTGTACCCATGTCTCCCTAAATTCATACCTTGTCCCCCTGTCCTCTGAAAATAATCGCCAATATATCTTAAGAATATGATTCAAATTTATTACTCTCATACAACCGTATTCTCCCCTAAAACGAAATAAGTAGTATATGAGGCTCATATAGATCACTACTCTAGACGAATGACTATCTTTCATTTGAAGTATCATACAAATTTATAGAGTATGAATGATGAAGAGTAGAAAATTAGAGTCATAAAAGACAAAAGAAAAGAAAACTGTAATACGTTACCTATTCCTTGGATTTCATTAATATTATTTCTGAGTGCAGGTACTCGGACCACAGAAATTTTCCTTGATTCCTGAATGTGGATCCGAACGTTCATATCCTCCACCGGTTGACCCGGATCGATGTAAATCACGTGGTGATACAGGCCTCGTTTTCGTCTCAAAAGTTCCTGGTACGTCAAGTTGAAGGTCACCTTACTCTCGGCAGCAACGTTGACTTGGATGTCAAATTTATTGGTTTCTCTCGGCCTTTATTTAATTAATTAATTATTTTTTATTTATTTGACATAAACAAAAAAAACAGGTCTTCACTAACAAAAACGATTCCTTTTTGTGCAAAATGGCCTCAAGAAATGAATAGCCTATGCGTACAGCAACCTAACTTTATTTTTTTTCTCCACAATTCAAGTTACGTTTCTTTTTCTTCTTTATTTCTTTCATATGAAATCAAATTACTATTCACATCAGACAAGTTTCCTTACAACAGCCACACATTTTTATATAATTTTGCTCCATATTTTGTAACTGCTGGCAAAAATTCTTTAACAACAATATGAAAAAAAGTTACTGAGAGTCTTGCAACTCTTGAGCTTGAACAATGGATGAATGGATTCAGTTTGCTTGCCTGAACTTCGATAGTTTGCTTGCATCAGGAATCGATTATTCAAACTTTTTTGGTGTGTGTGTGTGTGTGTGTGTGTGTGTGTGTGCCCATTAGATTATACCGAAAATTTGCCAAGGTCAGTATGAGGGGAAAAAAACCTGAAATGAGACTACAAAAGGCGCAGATCGATAGAGAGACATAGGAGAGACGGTTTTATCGATAATAGATATACATGTAGACAAGTGTGTGTTGAGCCCTTACCGTTCTTTAATATGGGCCGCACTTTCTCCTCTACTTCTGGCTGCCTCATACTGTGTCTTTGCCTGCTCTTTTTCTTTTATTTCTCCAGGATACACTGTACCATCTATCTCCCTAATAGAACGTTAAAACAACAGTTAGCTTGGTGTACTCCATATACACCGTATCATTTATCCCCCTAATCGAAAAGTTAAATGTACAGATAGCTTGGTGTACTGTAGCGTAGACCCGAAAGTTAAACCTATAGATACCACAGTGTGCTTCACAGTGGTATGCTGTCATTAAGCCGCTCAAGATTTCGAATACACTGTTGCATTAACTACAGACAGAAAAGTGAAATATATATATATATATATATATATATATATATATATATATATATATATATATATATATATATAAAATCAGGATTCAATTTTGATAGTAGAAAACAAGAGCACCAAGTAGGCACGAGATCATCCTTATAGCCCCGTGTTCGAGCTCTGTGTCCAACACATGATGTATGTGGGCACCTATTCAAGGTCTTTGATTTCCTCTGGGCCCTCAAATTTCCTCCAGCTCTTTGATTTCCTCACGCCAGCATATTCGGTCCATTACAGGTTATAAAAAAGAATCTATGAGGCAACTGAACAAGGTAACAGCAATACTGCCTTAAACCATGACACCTAGAAATTAATATTTCATTTAAGTGTGTTCTGTGAGCCTTTGAATTCATTGTAGGGATTTAATAAGTATATAATTAATGACCAAACAAATTTTAAAACAAAGCGACAATGGTCACCAATTAGAGTGACTTTCCATCACAATCCAGTCTGGTTCTATATTTATACGTTTATCTCTTGAAGTATATAATTCATCAATGTTAGGGTTATCACAGTCTGATGCAATCTGGCAATCCTTCTAGACTGGCATATGAACAACTTTGGGCTATTCTGCGTTAGCTTTCAAATCTCAGCAGATTGAGATGTAAATGTAGGTAACAGTGGTAGAAATAATCAGAGCTGCTCAGGCTAAAAAAAAACAGGAGATATAAATAGTCGCACCTTTATCACCTTTGGTGCGCTTCAGTTTTCCACAAAACCTAGCTTATGAGAAAAATATATGGCAAACATTTATCGCCAATCCCTCTCGAGTTTCTATTTGAGAGATGGTTCTGATTAGAAACAAGTATTTATCCGTAATTTTACTATTAGCATCATTTAGCAACAAAAGAAAATGACGTCAAGCACAAAAGACATTGCATCAATAGCAGTGTATATTTGCTGATTTCCCTTGTCTTAGTACTTTTGATTTGTTCTGTCATTAAGCTTCAGTGCTGTGATTGTGTGAGAAGTAAAGCATCTACCAAAATGTCAGAAATAATCCAAATGCTCGTGACGTATGACTGAACCCACATCTTTGTAGAAATTCGCTCTTCATTAAAGTTCTATATGTTTTCTTGGTACACTTACATCTTAAAGTCCGTGATGAAAGCCTCGTTTGGAAGCGTGACGTCAAACACCACTTCTTCAGCAACCTTGTGCGGGTTCTTCACACGACTGACAATCAAAGTTGTGGCAAAGCGATATTTGATGTCTGAACTGATATGGAGGGATAATATCACCGGCCTCTGAAAATAATTCAAAAGGAAAATTCTCTCTCTCTCTCTCTTTATATATATATATATATATATATATATATATATATATATATATATATATATATATATATATATATATATAAAATGTGCACTGTATCAATGATATACCACGAGATGTATACATTTTTCATTAAAATTAAACGAGACTTGCCGAGTTTCCTTTTAATTAAAAATGTATACAACGAGTGGTATATCATAGATACAGCGTACATACTTATTTATACCACATACAAGTTTTCATTGGATATGGTAGATAAAACTGTGGGCCAGAATTAGTACACTTGAGAGGCGTGAACTCTTCACACGCCCTCGCATTTACGCTCAAGCAAGAAGTTATGTAGTCATTCATAATTTCCTGTACACTTCATTCATATGAATTGCTATATGTTTCCTTTAGCAATATTAAATGAAATGAAAACACAATGCTGATAGTTAATATTCTATTTTTTTAATAATGTGCATGCAAACATTGATTGAATTTGCAGCGTTCTTTTTCATGAACAGTAACTGAGCGGTCATTTGCATCTATAGCAACACTACGATTCGAGCCAGAAACATCAAAATAATGAAGGAACAAGAGGTAATTAAACAATTTAACACTAACTAAATTTCGTTGATATCACTTCTGTCCATATTTCGCTATTCATATTGACTGTCAGTATCACTTTCAACAATTCTCCTACGTTTCCGCTGTGTGGCCGTGAAGTTGACCCAGTTAGGGATCTCGTTCACATTTTGGGGGAGATTCACAACAAACATATTTTGTACGGTGATGTTTGACCCGTAGAATGGTTTGCTGATAATCTGATTCTGTTGAATATTATGCGTTTGTGAACTTGATATACTAGTATGTTGATGTGCAATTTGAAATTTCCTTGTTGTGGGGGCGGGGCTTGACAGCATCATTAGTTGGTGGCCGATGATGCTCAGGTAATTGGATTACGTCTGTTATTGTTTGTCACTAATGTTTGATTACACTGGACAACAAATTTTTACAAAAGTCATGTTACTGAAATAAAATTAGTCAATTCTTATCAATTTTTATGTGCTGAACACGAATATGACAGTCAAATTGCAAAATTGGCTCTAGTTTTTTTGTAATCTGCAAGAAATTAATGTTTACATAACGAAATGCATTCCAATAGTAAAAGGTCAACTGTAATAGCCTAGCTATAAAAAATCAAGTCATTGACTACATCTTAGATTTCTTCGCCTGTCTCTTGTACAGCTGTTCGGGATCATCTCTGAGGAGTGTCCAGCAGTAGTCAGCCAGCATTGTAGTGGACCATTTTCCCTGGTATCTTTGTTCCATTGTTGCGATATCTTGATGAAAACGTTCGCCGTGTTCATCACTAACAATACCACAGTTGCTAGGAAAGAAATCCAAATGGGAATGAAGGAAGTGAATCTTTAGAGACATATTGCAGCCAAGTTTCTTATACTTCATCAACATGTCTTCTACTAGTTCCTTATAGTTTTCTGCCCTAACATTTCCGAGGAAGTTTGTAGAAACTAGGCGAAAAGCATTCCATGCTTGTTTCGCGTCACCTTCCAGCAAGTTGTTGAACCGGTCATCTTTGAAAAGCTCTCGAATCTGAGGACCCACAAAAACTCCCTCTTTAATCTTTGCTTCGCTGAGTCGAGGGAATTTTTCATGCAGGTATCGGAATGCTGGCAAAGTCCGGTCAATGGCTTTCACGAAGTTCTTCATCAAACCTAGTTTGATGTGAAGGGGTGGTAGCAAGATTTTCTGAGCCTCAACCAGAGCTGGGTGTTGGATATTCTTCTCTCCAATGGCTACATTCTGCCTGTGAGTCCATTCCTTCCTCATGTAGTGCATTTCCCTTGCTCGGCTATCCCACTCGCATAAGAAACACATGTATTTTGTATATCCTTGCTGCAGTCCCATTAAAAGGGCAACTACCTTCAAATCACCACAGAGGTGCCAGCTGTACTTGTTATACTCAATGGAATTCAGTAGCTGCCTTAAGTTATCGTATGTCTCTTTCATGTGGACAGCATACGCTACTGGAATAGATGGAAGAATGTTTCCATTGTGCAAAAGCACAGCCTTGAGACTCAGTTTCGAAGAGTCCACAAATAGTCTCCATTCTTGTGGGTCATGAGTGATTTTTAAAGCATTCACGAGGCCCTCAATATCGGAACAGAATATCAGATTACTTTCCTTTCTGAAGAAAGGCTCCAATTGCTGGTGGCGCTTTCGATATGCAGTAATTGTGACATCTTCTTCTAGAAGATTCCATTGTTGGAGTCTTGATCCTAGCAATTCTGCCTTGTTCTTTGATAAGTCCAAATCACGAATCAGGTCATTTAGTTCTTCCTGTGTTATTCTGTGTGGGGTTGATGATGCACCACAGTGAAAATCTGGATCACTGCATGCTGATGGACCAGGAGAAGAACAGGTCGACTCACCTTTGTCTTCGTCAGATGAATCAAGAGAATATTCTGCTGGAGGTTCTGGAATAGGAAGTCCCTCACCATGTGGAACTGGTCTCAATGCAGACGGAATGTTTGGGTAGACTATTCTCGACTTCTTTCGCTTCGTTATTCCGCCGGAAAGAGGAGGAACCAAGCAGAAGTAACAGTCATTTAGGTGGTTGCTTGGCTCTCTCCACACCATTGGGACTGCAAACGGCATTGATGACCTTTTGCAATTCAACCACTGTGAAAGCTGTGTTGTACATGTAGCACAGCATATATGCGGAGCCCAAGGCTTGTCTTGGTCACCAACCTTGCATCCGAAGTAAAGATGATATGCCTTCTTCACTTGAGAATTGATACTTTTCTTCTGGTTGGCAAATGTCACTTCCCCACAAATATAGCAAAAATTGTCCGCGGTATTAACACACTTTCGAGGCATTACTGTTCTTTATTGTACGTAAATGGATAAAATAATAAGTTTTATGTAACAGTAGCTTGAACTGTCTCGCACAACGTCTAAAATATTTTAAATGCTGAACCTATCTGAATGGGCTTTATATAGTACGCTGCTTACGTCAGCTTCAGCAGCCGCCTGGCATTAGTATAATAGGCCTACACATGTATAGTACACTGCTGACGTCAACTTACTTCAGCAGCCGCATGGCATTAGTATTGCATTGCATCAGAAAATGATGCAATCAACTGTGGATGATGTGAGCATGATGGTATTATGCAATGTTACATCATTATTTCGGATGTTGCTGCAGTCCTACTGGAGAAATTTACACAGTGAAACATAGAAAATGAGGTATATGAATATCTTCAAAACGAGAGCCAATACAAATTTTTCACGGTTATATTCGTGTTCGGCACACCAAAATACTACAGATTAGGGCCTTTTCAAGTCAGTAATGATTTCACTGTTGACCAGTGTTAGCTGTTTATAAACTGTAGAATTTTGTGGCCTGAAATTTGCATGATATCGGTTGGGATGGGTTGTCTCTTAACTTCTGAATTAGGTACTTTCGGGAACTAGTGTTTGTTAATTTCTTTCTCTCTGTAATATTTGCCTTTTCTTTAATTTTTTCTTTTCATGACGCATCCAAGTTTGTTAATTCCGACAAATTATTTCCTAAACCATTTTGGGTTTGTCGCTGAGATTTGCATAGTGTTGGGCTCAGTATAGACATGATCTTCACGTTGACAAAAGTCTGCTGGTCTTAGCCCAGCATACCGTTTGTAGATAGTTAGTGGATCTCTCTCTCTTTGTTGCTTTTGTTTTCATACATCTTAGGATTAATATCCCTGATGTCCTTGACATTGTCTCCTGTTCTTGTTTTTGTCTGCCTTTCATTGAATTCAAGATACTCGAGGCCATTCACATCTTTCTTTAGTGTAACATACCCCGGTTTCAGATTGTAATGTTCAGTCACTCCCCTCAAACCAAAATGCACAGCGTTGTTAAACCCCAATGTGATAACAATGGCTTCATGTGTTTTCATCCCTATTAGTTTTTTTTTTACTATACAAGGCATTTATTTCTCCGTCTGTGATCGGTTGACTCCGATTGGATTTATTTCCTTTTCTAATAGATTTTAAAATCCTTTTGCTTAGAGTGAAGAGCTTCCCTTGTTACTGCAAAATTTGTGTATGTTCCTCTCATGATTGTACTAGCATATTTCTTGATTTTAGGGTGGCAATCAATGGAACTGACGATGCTTGTTAAGCTGTTCGGTTCAAACTCAGATCCATCTTTTCTCCTAACACTGAGTATAAAACCAGCCAGGTGCTGATCCAATTCAGATGGGTTTATCTTACGTAAATTTCTGAATTCATTTTTTGACTGCAAGAATTATGTCACTAGCCTTACATCAAAACGTTTCTTTTTTAAAAAGTTTACATTCTGCTTACTTTCTATAAATTTCAGTATATCATCAGGCTCATGGTGTACAAATCTGTCTTCCCTAACAAGCTCACATTTAGACACAGAATGATCATTTTCATTTACAGATGTCTCACCATGTCTCTATCAAACTCTCAAACTAACCCACAGTTTAGTAGATTAAATGTTGCTTCATCATCTTGCTCCTTATCTGATGTCATTGCTTTCTTTCTTCCAGATTTGCAGTGTTTGACTTTTGCCAGAGGGAGAGACTGGAAACAGCAGTGTTGACAGAGATGACAGCAGACGACAAAGGATGGAACTTAATAATATTTATTTCCTGGATTGAGTATGGTTGTTTTTTATATAAAAATGTCAATTTTTATAAAAATATTTTGCATGAAAATCGTTTTCTTGTCACTTTTTATTTTTAAATGCAATATTCCAAGAATTTCATATCCACGTTTAGAGAGTATAATAGCTATAATAGCATGATCATTATGCGTATTCATACGCCATGGGCAAATCACAATTTTGATATGCCTTAATCAGGTTACACAACAAACCTATCAGTTCTCTGATCCAGTGGGATTTTTAAATAGAAAATGAAAGAAAAGAAAAGAACTGTTCCATCTGTGGGATATTTTCTTTTCTTCGTTTTTTTGCCAAGATTAGGATCTTTGCAATAAAATAAAACTAATAAACACTCCAGTTGCAAAACTCTCCTCGAGTCATCAGTCCATCGATCAAGATCAATCGATTCATTGGCAAAATAAAATAACATTCATCTACAGCCTAGTACGTAACTTTATATCAATTTGTGAAGAAGAACAAAACCAGATTAATACTAGTAGATTAAGGTATATGATAATAGATTAGGATATGTACTAATATATTAAGGTATATACTAATTCATCAGGTTATGTACTATTAGAGTAGAATATATACTAATTAATTAAGGTATATAATAAGCACATTAGCACTAAATGAACGAGGTTTGTGTGGTTGTATTTCATTTATTTGGTAACGGAAAGATATTATCACGCTCATCCCTTCGGATCTCGATCTTAGCGATGTCCGTCCTTTATCAAACTCGATCCGAATACAAGGTACTGTACTGATAATGTATGTATGTATGTATGTATGTATGCATGTGCAGACATCGCTCCCGTTTGTTTGCGGTTTACAGCCCTGACTTTAGAAACAAAAGGCATCAAGATACAAAAAAATGCATAAATCTTAGTCATTTCATTCATTGGTTTATATTGACTAACCTGATTGTCACCAGAGGGTCCTTAACACTGTCGACTTCTTGGCGTTTCGAATCAATCGGGGTTTCCTTAGTAGCGCGATCGCCATATTTAGATGGGTGAGTCTATTTTTTTAATAACTGCTTTGATGTTCTTCACCGCCTTCGATAATCTCAATAATTCCGTACATTTTGGAGTCAAATCTCGTTGAACACAGTTAGAAAAGAATCCGTCCTTTTCATTTCTTCAATTTCTTTTAGAAATAATAAAACTGCATATTATAAATATTGGACGCAGACAAATTTTTTATTACTGAAATGGACTTTTCTTGAAACCATAAAAGGATGTTGAACCGTCTCTCTGGTTTACAAAAATAACTTTAGTTTGGTTTAAAACGCCAATACGTTTACAGTGTTAGGGACACACCCATCCCTGGCGACAATCAGGTTAGAAATTATAAATTGATGAATGAACTGACCAGGTACTTTCATTTCTTATATCCTTGATACTATTCCTGTTCAAAATCAGTAACACGGGAGTGTATGCGAATACTACCTACTTAAACGGTTGTATGTACATATCTGTAGATCATGTTATGCGTGTAAATATATACATACATACACACATACAGATGCACGGACAGAGTAAAGAAGAGGCACACCATGCTTACCTCATTATAAGTGTCTTGCGAGTCGACTCCGTGGAGCATCAGAAATCCCACAACAACGTAACATGTCCAACGGACACCAAATAGGCATGATTCTATTTTCCACATCTTAACGATATGCGGACTTAGAAGAAATGAAATTAATTTGTGCCAGCCGAATATTTTTTATGGACGAACTTTTTTCAAACTGAAGAATCTAGTTAGAAACATATGTGTTCTGTGCCTTAGAGATAAGAAAAACGGAAAAACAAGATGTATCTATTTCATTGCAAACAAGCAAGCAAATACGCAAAAGAGCTTTCATTTGACCGCATTTCTTCAAAGCTACAACCGCTGTACCCATTTCTGTGTCCACGTCGTAAGTCTCTGCATAGGATAATCTGATAACCTTCTTAGCAACGCATAGCCATTTTTGATTGTTCATTTGTTTAATAAAATCACGAATGGTTTGAAATTTAAATAAATCAACTATCTGAAGGGGGAAGAAACACTGCAGTATCGAACTCATGAATGATTTTTATACCAGAAAAAACACGGTTTTTGATTTAGGCAATATTATACATTTAGAACCATCTCTCTCTCTCTCTCTCTCTCTCTCTCTCTCTCTCAGACACAGACACACACACACACACACACACACACACAGACACACACACACACACACACACACACACACACACAGAGAGGCGCGAAATACCGTATAATAAAAGTTTCTTCGTTGTTTTATAAGTCAAGCTGTAGCTTGCCACTAAACCATCCGAGTCATCAGTATCGAGTAAGTACAAACATATCACTTAAAGTACGTTCTCTAACCAACTATTTGTTTAAAAACATATTTATAATTAATTATGTTTCAATTCAGAATTAGTTATAACCTTCCATTCACACATAAATTCTTGTTCATACGTATGTGTACGGCCTTGTTCGGCATTGTACCAAAATGCAGATCATGCGAATAGGGTTTTTACAAGAGTGTATGCAATATATTTCTAAGTGTAATCGTCTTTCGTTTCAAACAGCTGTGATGGAATAAGATTTTTGCACCTCCTAACATTCGGGAACATGTCGCATGACATCACTTGAGATGAGTGATTCTTGACTGAGTGATTCCAAACGTGACATTTTTGTTTTTGTTCTTCTCAGAAGATGGGGAGATAACACATTGCATGTTTAATATTATTGTGTAATATTATTCGATGATCATCGGAATGGTTATGTAACGGTTTTTTACCTTTATGTATTTTATTTGTTTTTCACTTTTTGATACAACAATCCCAGACACTTCGGATACTTTATTTGCTATAGACACCTGACGCAATAAACTGGATCAAAAGCATGACAGAGTCAGACCTTTGTATGCTTGTTATAAACATTTATTCAAGATGAATGATTCAAAGAAATTATAAAGCAATAAACTGAATATTCAGCAATCACCTAGATTCACGGAAATATGTATCAGCGATGGAGATGTGAACTTAGACATCAAGTCTGACATTCGGGTATTTTTCTTTGATGTTTATACTTGCTCGCAGTTACGGATGTGCAGGGGGAAATATCGCCAACTTTCTGTATCTCTCTGACTTGACTTCTACTTAGTCCATTATTGCTTGGTGACTGTGGAAAATATTCATATAATAGATAACCTTGCGCCGAAAAGAACTTTATCACTTAGAAATCGTATTGATAATGTCAACGGAGTTAATAAGACTGCAATAGATATGGGGAGACAACTTGTTCTGTGACCGGTTCCAAAAGAAAAGAGGTGTTTCCCTTAGACAGTGGCCAAACCGAAAACTACTTGAAGATGGGTGTGATGTCGGGAGGAAGATTATGATCGCCCATAAGTGTGTGTGTGTGTGTGTGTGTGTCTGTGTGTGATTTGGATTTTGAACGTAGCTTTAACAACCAAAAGTGCGATATTTATATATATATATATATATAGAGAGAGAGAGAGAGAGAGAGAGAGAGAGAGAGCGAGGTGCATTTCTGATGTGAAATCATGGATGACATGTAACAAGCTGCAGATGAATGATGATAAACCTGAAGCCATTCTGATCACAACACAAAGACTTTCTCATTCACATCCTTTACCTCAAACAATAAATATCAGCAACACCAACATTAAATTCACACAATCAGTACGAAACCTAGGTGTTACTCTGGACAGTACTCTTACATTGCACCAACATGTCATGAACATATGCAAGGCTGCATATCTTGAGCTGAGACGCATCAGCTCCATTCGCAAATATCTTTCAGTTGATGCCACTAAAACACTTGTGTGTTCATTAGTACTTTCAAGACTGGACTATTGTAACTCAACTGTGTCTGGTTCATTTCAATATCTACTCCAGAAACTTCAAAAAGTTCAAAACACAGCTGCTCGGATCATAGAGTACCACGATCAGAGCACACCTCCCCGCTGCTCTCTACCCTACACTGGCTATCCATTCGATCCAGAATCAAACACAAAATTTGTTCTCTGTGCTACGTTTCACTGTCGGACTCTAGTCCAACATACATCTCCGACCTCACCCATGTATAAACACAAGCAAAATACTTACGTTCCTCTTCTGACAATCGTATACTTAGTATTCCCACTATGAAAACAAAGTCATATGGACAGCGTTCTTTTGCATTCCAGGGCCCATGAACGTGGAATGAATTGCCCACTGAACTTAGATACAAAGACACAATGATCCCATTCAAGAATGCTCTCAAAACTCACTTATTTCGACTGCAAGAACAAACTTAAAGACCTAATAATGTTTCCTACCTTAAATATTCTCAGCATGTTTTTATGTTTTCTAATTTCACGGTGTTTGTTTCTGTTGTTGTTGTGTTATTGTGTTAAAATATAAGATGAGACGTCGTGTTCTAACTATCAATACTTTAATATATACAAGTGACTACTGTGAGGTCTTAATACAGAGTGCTATCAAAGAGGCAGACGCCTGTAGATAGTACCAGTGGAGCTATGACTCATGCACAGAGGGTTCTGATTGGTCAGTTACACATGTATAATGTTACATCTCTCTTCTTACAAAGAAAAGGTTTGATTAACTTTTAATCAACTGTCTAAATGAATCATGAACCATTATAACTAATATATCAAAATCAAGTTCGTCTTTGATAGCAATGCTTACAATGATTAACGAATAAAAGTCTGTGACAGACTGAGAATGCATTGTATATTTTTTTTAAATATCCTGCTGCTTTTTTGATTGCTATATAATGTACACAGCTGGTCCTTATCTTGAATCACCGTCTGTGTTTATCAACAAAACCATACACTGTGCTACACTAATGACTGTTCTGTTAGCTGAGTCTCTCTTATCTGTGAGTACAGGATTTCCTAACTGTTTCTTATCCAGGATATGTACAGGTTTTAGGAACTGATATTACACTGACTCTATTATCTTTGGTTTTACTAGCCTACCAGAACGTGTGTAGTATCCGCTTTGCTGACAATCTTGTGGGTTTCTTGCGGCAGGCTCAGGCGTACTTCGGCTGAAACATTGAGATTCCACTGATTGTGAAATTGGTTTACTGGCATTTGCGGGAAGTGTTACTGCTGTACACAGTGTGTTTTCAATCTGAGAGAAGGGCGCATTTATATTACATTGTAGGGGGTGTGTTTCATTAGTTTTCATGAGCTGACGTCTATTGCGACGATAAATGGTACCATCTTTGGTGCGAACTGAGTATGACCTTTCGTCGAGTTTTCTTAATATAACGGCAGGTTCCCAGTTTTGACCTTTGAATTGAACTCTGACTGATTCCCCTTCCCTAAGTGGTTTTAGTGGTTTTGCACTTTTATCATAATAATTCTTTGTTTTCTTCTTGCGAAGTGTAATTTTCTTTTTGACCTCAGCGGTGATGGGTGTTTTGGGAATTAGCTTTTCGCGGGTTGTTGGGAGAATTGATCTGAGTTGTCTCCCCATCAACAATTGTGCTGGTGAGAACCCGATATCAAGAGCAGTGGCTCGATATTCTAATATGCCTATAAGCGGTTCTCTGCCATCGGCTTTTGCTTTTGAGAGAATTCTCTTTACAGTTTGAACTGTTTTCTCCGCTAGGCCGTTCGACTGAGGGTATGTGGGACTCGATGTAACATGTTTAAAGTCCCATTCTTTCGCGAAGCTTGCGAACTCTCGGGAAGAATAGCATGTTTGATTGTCGCTGACAACGACTTCCGGTATTCCGAAGCGCGCGAATATGCTTTTCATGTGATGAATAACAGTGCAACTTTTTGAGCTTGCGAGTGCCTTAACTTCAAAGTAGCGACTGAAATAATCTACTACAACAATGTAATCTTTATTATCCCATGTAAATAGGTCTGTGGCGACTTTTTGCCATGGATATTCAGGGACGTCATGGGGGATGAGAGGTTCCTTTTGGTTAGAACTTCTGCGTTCCAAGCAGATAGAGCATTTTGACACTACATCGGAAATGTCAACTGAGATTCTTGGCCAGAACAAGACATCTCTGGCTCTTTTCAGACACTTCTCAATACCTAAATGTCCCGAATGTACAGTTTCTAGCATTTTCTGCCTGAGGACTTGTGGTATGACTATTTTTTGACCTTTCAAAATTAACCCATCTACAACCGAAAGTGTATCTCTATAATTCCAATAGTCAATTATCTCTGATTGACAGCTTGACCTCTTTTCAGGCCACCCTTCAATTATGACCTGTTTCAGTATGACCAGCTGGGGGTCTTGTTCAGTGAGAGATTGAATTTCTTCCTTCTTACGATCAGATATAGGTAATGCTGATAACACCATATGCACATGCATATCTATACCTTCAGATAAGGTGGGGAGTGTATCAGATAAAAACTTACGGGAGAGTGTGTCTGCTACGGGTATGTTCTTACCTTGGTAATGTTTTACCTCTAGGTCATAACGCTGCAGCTGCAAAAGCATGCGTTGTAGTCTCGGTGGGGCTGCGTAGAGGGGCTTTTTCATTATAGCGACAAGTGGAAGGTGATCAGTTTGAACGTGTACCTTTCTCGCGTATACATAATGATGGAACCGTTTGCATCCGAACAGTATAGCGAACATTTCTTTCTCTATCTGAGCATAATTAATTTCAGTTGTAGTCAAGGATTTTGATGCATAAGCCACGGGCTTATCATCTTGCATTAGGGCGGCACCGAGCCCATATTTTGACGCATCAACTTGCAAAGTCAGTGGTTTCTTAGGGTCAAAGTAGGACAGAACAGGTCCCGGGCTTATAGTAATTATGTCTTTGACCTTTTGAAATGCGTCTATTTGCGGAGAGTCCCATGAAAACTCTACGTCTTTCGCTAACAGTTGTCTTAACGGACTGTTGACCCCAGCCAAATTTGGGGCAAATTTGGACAAGTAGTTAACCATGCCAAGAATGGTTTCTAACTCTGCGCGGTTACGAGGGGGTTCCATTTCTCTGACCGCTGATACTTTGGCAGGGTCGGGTTTGAGACCTTCTGCTGACAGAATGTGCCCGAAGTACTGTACTTCTGTAACACCTACTTCTAGTTTTTCCTCATTAAGCCGGATTCCTTTTTCGAGGGAACGTTTGAGAACATTTCTCAAATTTGTATCATGTTCGTCGCGTGTGCGTCCGAAAACTAGTATATCGTCGCAAATCGAAACAATACCACTTGAACCTTCAAAGCTCTCATCGATCTGCCTTTGGAATTCATCCTGAGATGATTTCAAACCAAATGGGAGACGCAAGAAACGGTAACGGCCGTAAGGGGTGTTGAAAGTTGTGAGGTATGATGAGTCACGTGCCAGTTTTATTGCCCAATATCCTGACCGTGCATCCAATTTGGTGAAGTATTTTGCACCTGATAATTGGGGTAGGATATCGTCTAGTGTGCGCATAGGGTAATGGGGACACAAAATTGCTTTATTAAGATCTTGTGGGTCGAGACATACCCTTAGTTTACCCGATTGCTTTTCTACGACAACCATAGAATTTACCCATGCTGTAGGTGATGTAACCGGGGCAATGATATTTTCGTTTTCCATGCGATCAAGTTCAGTTTTGAGTCTGTCTTGAAGTGCGACAGGTACTCGCCGCGGAGGGTGCACTACAGGTGTAGCCTTGGGGTCGATGTGTATGGTACATTCCCCAGGGAAAAGACCTATGCCGTTGAAGACTTCGGCATATTCCTTGAGAACAACTGCATTAGTGAGGGGCGTACTCTTATTACATTGTAAATTTGACATCTGTGTCTGAACGGAGTATGTAAATTTAACTAAGCCTAACTCCATACAAGATTGTAAACCAAGAATAGGTGGTGCTTTCGTTTTAACAATGTAGAACTCGAGTTCATGTGTACGTTCAGTGCGCTTACACGTGAGATTGACTGTACCCATTGTACTCAATAATTTGCCGTCATATGCGGATAATGTGCTTAATATAGGTTGAAGTGGATGTTTAATGCCTAGCTTTTTGAATATATGCGATGGTATGATGTTAACTTGAGAGCCAGTATCCAATTTAAAATCAGTAGAAACTAAATTAGGTCCTACCTCTATCGCCGCATACGCCTGGCCATTAGCAATTATATCCCTTTTTACACTGTCAATATATAAATCCTCGTTTTTATGTTCATTGTTAATCACACTGACCGTTTTTGATCTGCACACTTTCTCAAAGTGATTGAGTTTATGACACTTATTGCAAGTCTTTCCTTTTGCAGGGCACTTGTCCTGGCTTGAATGTGACTTGTATCCTCAGTGTCCACAGGTCGCGTTGACGCTCCGTCTGGATGATGTGGTCCATTTCTTCTTTGGCTGTAGTTCTTTTGTCTTGGCCTGTCGTTGAATTGTCGCATGTACTTCCGGTCTGGCTGATGCAGACATGGTCTGGAGCTGCTCCTGGGCATATTCATGGCTTTGACTGATGTTAATAGCCTTTTCCAAGGTCAACTTTTCACCTTCGTTGATAAGTTTTTCTCGTATCCTTGGTGACGATACCCCGAAGACAATTCTATCACGAATCATGTCGTCTTCGTCTTTGAAGAGACAGTCCTTGGCCAAAAGTTTCAGTGAAGTCACATATTGGTCTATTGTCCTGGAGCCTTGAATTTCATTGTTAAACTTGAATCTGGCAAAGACCGGATTTAATTTTGGTTGCACGTGATGTTTGAATTTTGTAAAGAGCGTTGATGGGTCCTTTTTATCTTCATCCGTCAGAGTCCATGTGTTGAAAATATCTCTACCTTTGTCGCCTACCCAAAGTAGAATGTAGTTGGCTTTGACCGCATCACTTCTTCTGCTCATCGGTCCATTAAATATTAATTCACAGTGTTGTTGGAATTTAGCCCATGAGTTGGTAAGGTTGGAATTGTCCCAGTCCATGGTAGGGGTTGGCACGCCGGAAAGATCCATCTCGAAGGTATTAAGTTCGTATGCAGAAATTTCAACGTTTTTAAGGTTTTAAATTCGTGCAAAATCTTTCGTGGATTGTAAAGTTATTGTTTCAAAATATCCATTTACGATCCATGTGCTATTCCAGTTATAATTAGTATCCCACTTCTGACACCATGTTGTGTTATTGTGTTAAAATATAAGATGAGACGTCGTGTTCTAACTATCAATACTTTAATATATACAAGTGACTACTGTGAGGTCTTAATACAGAGTGCTATCAAAGAGGCAGACGCCTGTAGATAGTACCAGTGGAGCTATGACTCATGCACAGAGGGTTCTGATTGGTCAGTTACACATGTATAATGTTACAGTTGTCATATCATTATATATGTTTATTATCCTATAGGTGTTGTCTAATGTTGTAAAGCGCTTAGAGCTTCTAAAGATCAGGCGCTATACAAAGTCCTCATTATTATTAATATTATTACTACAATATATATATATATATATATATATATATATATATATATATATATATATATATATATATATATATATATATATAATTAATGATCATACATTTACAAAATTGAATAGGTGTGGTTTCAGGAGATACTTATTTGCATGCAATTATCACACAATCATTGCTAGTAGATGAGTGGTATGTGAAAAGAAAACTGTTTCATTCAATGACCACGAACAGTTAATATAAGTGTGTGTGTGTGTGTGTGTGTGTGTGTGTGTGTGTGTGTGATTTGGATTTTCAACGTAGCTTTAACAATTTTTCAGTTATATCGCTACCATGTCTGCAGTGTTGCAGTTTATAGTGACAACTGGAACTGGGGCATCATGCCGCAGACATGTAGCATGATGTCTCACCCAGTCACATTATCCTGACACAAGGCAGACAAGTCCTAACACGAAAATCTCAATGCTGAGCGCCTAGCGAGGCAGCTGTTAGTTCCATTTTTACAATTCTTTGGTATGACTCGGCCGGGGATCGAACCCACGACCTCCCGAGGCGGACGCTCTAACCACTATTTGATAACGGAAAGGTATCATCACGCTCATCATTTCGGATCTCGTTCTTATGATAATATATTCGGGTATATACTAATTAGTATTAGGGTATATGCTAATAGATTAGGGTATATACAAATAGATTAGGGTGAATACTAATAGATTAGGGTATATACTAATAGGTTAGGATATATACTAATAGATTAGGGTATATACTAATAGATTAGGGTATATGATAAAAGATTAGGGTATATACTAATAGATTAGGGTATATACTAATAGATTAGGGTATATACTAATTTGTTAGGTTATATATTAATATATTAGGGTATATACTAATGCATTAGGGCATATACTAAGTGTGTATACTTATTCATTAGGGTATATGATAAGCACATTAGCACTACATGAACGAGGTTTGTGTGATTGTATTTCATTTCTTTGATAACAGAAAGATATCATCACGCTCATACCTTCGGACCTCGATCTTAGCAATGTCCGTCCTTTATCATACTCGATCCGAATACAAGCGTGCTGATCACATTACTGTATTGATAACCTATGTATGTATGTATGTATGTATGTACGTATGTATGTATGTATGTATGTATGTATGTATGTATGTATGTATATATGTATGTATGTATGCATGTGTGTATGTATGTATGTATGTATGTATGTATGTATGTATGTATGTATGTATGCATGTGTGTATGTGTGTATGTATGAATGTCACCAGAGGGTCCATAACACTGTCGACTTCTTGGCGTTTCGAATCAATCGGGATTTCCTTAGTAGCGCGGTCGCCATATTTGCATGGGTGAATCTATCTTTTCAAGAACTGCTGTGATGTACTTCAATGTTTTCGATAATCTCAATAATTCCGTACATTTTGGAGTTGATTCTCTTTGAACACAGTTATACAAGAATGCGTCCTTTGCATTTCTTCAATTTCTTTTTGAAATAATAAAACTGCACATTGTAAATATTTGACGCGGACGACAATCTTTTTACTGAAATGGAATTTTCTTGAAACCATAAAAGGACGGTGAGCCGTCTCTCTGGTTTACAAGAATAACTTAATTTTGGTTTTAAACGCCAATAAGTTTACAGTGTTAGGGACACGCCCATCCCCGGCGACAATCAGGTTAGAATTTATAAATTGATGAATGAAATGACCAGGTGCTTGCATTTTTTTAATATCCTTGATGCTTCTCGTTTTCAAAATCAGTAATACGGGAGGGTGTGCGAATACTGCCTACTTAAACAGGTGTATGTACATATATGTAGATCATGTTATGCATGTACATATATACGTACATACACACATACAGATGCACGGACAGAGTAAAGAAGAGGCACACCATACTTGCCTCCTTATAAATGACTTGTGAGTGGACTCCGTAGAGCATCAGAAATCCCAAAAATAACGTAACATGTCAAACGGACACCAAATAGGCATGATTCTATTTTCCACATCTTAACGATATGCCCGACTTAGAAGAAATGAAATTAATTTGTGCCAGCCAAATATTTTTTATGGACGAATTTTTTAGAAACTTCAGAATCTGGTTAAAAAAAGAAATGTGTTCCGTACATTAGAGATAAGGAAAAAGAATGAAGAAAAAAATCCACGCAAAAGAGCTTTCTTTTGACTGCATTTCTCCAACGCTATGACAGCTGTACCAGTTTATGTGTCCACCTAAGTTTCTGCAGAGGATAAACTGATAACATTCTTAGCAATGCATACCCCATGTTCGGTTATTCGGTTGTCTAATAAAATCGCGAATGGTATGAAATTTAAATAAATCAACGATCTGAAGAAGACAAAACGCTGCAGTCGTAAACTCATGAATGATTTTTATACCAGAAAACACAGTTTTGATTTAGGCAATATTATAAATTTAAAACAATCTCTCTCTCTCTCTCTCTCTCTGTTTTACACACACACACACACACACACACACACACAGAGGCTTGAAATACCGTATGATAAAAGTTTATTTGTTGTTTTATAAGTCAAGCTGTAGCTTGCCACTAAACCATCCGAGTCATCAGTATCGAGTAAGTATAAATATACCACTCAAAGTACGTTCTCTAACCATTTATTATTTTTTATTTTTGTTATTAATTAATTTTCAATTCAGAATTAGTTATAACCTTCCATTCACACACAAAATTCTTGTTCATACATATGTGTACGGCCTTGTTCGGCCTTGTACCAAAATGCAGATCATGCACGTAGGGTTTTTACAAGAGTGCATGCAATATATTTCTAAGTGTAATCGTCATTCGTTTCAAACAGCCGTGATGGAATGAGATTTTTGCACCTCCCAACATCCGGGAACATGTCACATGATACCACATGAGATGAGTGATTCTTGACTGAGTGATCCCAAACGTGACATTTATTTGTTTTTCTCAGAAGATGGGGAGATACATTAGTAGTGAAGTGGGGCGATATATCCTCAATGGGAAAATACATTACAGATCCACCCACCCCGGCCTGTATAGCCTCAAGTTTTATAGCCTCAGTGGGAATTAGCATTACAGACCCCACCCCACCCGGGTCTGTATTGCCTCAAAACAGGTTCCGGCACTATAGCCTCAAGTGGAATTGAACATGGGGACCACCGAGTTTGTATAGTGACAAGGGAAAGTGGGTTCTGTAGAGCGTCTGACGTCACGGTAGGGGAGATTGGTAACAAAGTAGCAACTGGGGAATGTGACGTCACAGTACTGAGAAAAGAGCGGGGTGTACCGAGATAACACAGACATGGGACAAACACTTATACAACATTTTTTTTTAAAACTTGAGGCAGGAAAGTCATTTCTCTTCGAAGCATATGAGGGGCCCTGAAATATGCCTTGGGGTTTATGTCAACATTATTCCATTAACATAGAGGGCATCGTATAGGTCTTCTTTTCCTCAATCTTTGTCTGATTTCTGGTCCGTAAATCAGAACCCTCTTCAAACAGCCTTGTCTCTCCACATAAATTCTTCTTTTCCAAACGATTGTATCCGTCATCCTGACAATGGTCCACGATGATATGTCATACATAGGTACGTCCGTACGGAACAGCATTGAAGATACGAGAGTAGAGGATTCAACGTTGGTCCACATCTTGTGACGAGAACAGGTGAAGGAATGCAGCGAACTGCGGTTATTTATAGGGGAAGGGAGGATCGAAACGGATACAGTTCATTCACCAATCCAGACACGAGTTACAAAATTCAGGCACCACACGGAGTCAGTCGTCCAATCCAAAGACAGCAGTCTGTGATATCACATTCCCTATATAGAGGCGCTAGCGTTTGTGTGCAGTCAATCCATGCGATACCGTTTTCAAACATGACGGAAACTAAATCAATCAATCAATCAATCAATCCTCTCTGCGCCGTCAGGTGCTTGAGGCGACAGCAAAGGAGCACCATTTTGGTCTGTCGGCTGCTGTTGTGGGGGCGGTCTGCAGGGTGAGGCCTCTGGTCTTGAGTTCTTGCTCCACGGTTCGGCGTCAGGTCTCTTTGGGTCTGTCACGGCTCCTTTTCCCCTGTGGAATCCATCTCAGTGCCACCCTTGGTAGTGAGTCAGGGGACATTCTGCAGACGTGGCCAAGCCATCTCCTTCGACGAGTTGCAATGGTCTCAGCGAAGGTTCTTGCGCCCGCTCTGTGCCGGAGTTCCTCGTTCGAGATCATGTTTGACCAGAAGATCCTCATGATCCGTCGCAGGCACTTGGTCTGGAAGACTTCGAGCTTGCGTTCTATGTTAGCAGTGGTGTTCCAACACTCTGACCAGTACAAAAGGACGCTCAGCACGTTGCTCTTGAAGATACGGATCTTCGTGTGGGCGCTGAGGTTTGTTGTCCTCCAGATGGGCTTCAGCGTTGCGAAGGCCTGGTTGGCCTTGCTGATTCTTGTGGTGACTTCCCTTGTGCAATCTCCATCCGTGGCGACCTTGCTGCCCAGGTACGTGAATTCGTCTACTACTGGTGGGTCTGGGCGATTCAGTATGGACTCAAAGTGCTGCTTCCATCTCTTCAGCTTCTCCTCCTCCACTGTGACATGAGTTCCATCTTCATCTCTCACTGGAAGGTCGTGGTGCTGGCTGTAGTCGCCCTTCAGCTTCTTGGTGTTCTGGTACACCGTCTTCGTGTCTTTCTGCTCTGCTGCTGCCTCCGCCTCCTTTGCCAGTCTCTCTGTGTACTTTCTTCTGTCTCTCCTTGCTGATTTCTTCACCTCCTTGTCTTTTCTTCTATACTCCTTCGAAATTCTCTCTTTTAATCTTGGTGACCTGGAGTCCAAAAGTCTCTTCTTAATCTGTCTTCTCTCGTCTATGCGAGTCCACGTCTCTCCTGATATCCAATCTGTCTTCTTACTTATTCCTATAACCTAAAACTACTTCTCTTGCTTCCTTCATTACTCTGTTGAAATTGTCGATGGTCAGAGCTGTCTCATCTTCTAGAACACTAAACCTATTAATTAGGGCCAGCCTAAACTCTTCCTTCACTTTTGGATCTTTCAGCTTGGCCACATCGAAGCGCTGATTCCTGGAGACCACTATCCTAACTTTCTTAAGCTTCAAAGTCACCTAGGCCACCAGAAGACTACGGTCGCTGACAATGTCAGCGTGCCGCATCACTCGCACGTCCTGCATGGAGTGTTTCAATCGGCCGTTGATGATGATGTGGTCGATCTGGTTCTGAGTTCTGCCGTCTGGTGACGTCCATGTGAGCTTGTGGATGTCCTTGTGCTCGAACAGGTTCCCTCCTATGACCAAGTCATTCTCTTCACAAAAGTTGACCAGTCATTCCACGTTGTCGGTCATCACACCTACTCCATGGCGCCCCATGGTCCTCTCTCTGTCTTTATTGTCGCAGCCGACCCTAGCGTTGAAGTCGCCAAGTAGCGCCGGTTGTCGTTCGTTCCCGTGTTGTCGTTTCCGTAGCAAGAGTTGTGTTAACGGGTTTGGGTTGCTAGCTGACGGAAACTAAGAAGACGATGAATTTGGGTGCACCGGCCATGGAGACGAAAAGCGATGGATTAGCAGGGACTACCCAAGTCAACACAGACCTACTTCCAGAAGAGGTTAATTTTAATTGGGATTTTGTCGATTTTCTAACGCAAGAATTTGTTCCGGGACCAGTACCTTGGCCACCTACTCCTTCTTTACCAGACGTAGAGAATTTTAAACAGAGACAGAAAGAAGAATAGGAGAAATTTTTACAGAACAAGTATTTTTTCCTTAAGCAACAACAGCAAGAAGAAGAGGCAAGAAGGAAACGACAGGAAGAAGAAGCAGCTAAGAAACAAGGGTGTGAAAGTCAAACGGTCGCGGTACTTTTAGACATTTTAGCAGAGTTAAGAAGTCTGAAACAAATGTATCAGACTTCTTTATTACGTCCGAAGAGGAAAAGACCTTCCCGAGCTAAACAACCCAACCCTGTGACTACGCCTGCCTAAACCACCTTTTGTGATTTCTACCAAATCATCATCGACAGGAGGCAGTTCAGAAGTAGGCAATGGTCGTGGCAAAGGCTTAAGGCAGTTAAAGTTGATTGGTTCCCATTCCTAAGTTTTTTATTATTTAAACAAACAAATGCCCAAAGGCCCTTTTCAGGGCCACCCATTTCTCTCGAAAAGAATCCCTCTCTTCTTCTTGCTCCTGTTGTTTCTTAGGGCAATCTGAAGACCAATATCCTTTTTCTTGACAATAATAACAGGTGTCTTGACTTTTGTCTCTTCTAGCACCTGTTTTGCTTTTTTGACGGTCTGGACATTCTAAAGACCAATGCATTGTCTTCTTACAGATATAGAAATTATCTTGACTTATATCTCGAAAGGAGATTGACTAGTCCGTTGGCTTGTCTCACGAAAATGTTCTGATGACCCCTCGCAAAGCTCTGATCAAAAGTTCGATCTATGTAGGCTCTTCCATCTTTCTGCTCGGTTTGAGAGTGAAATGAATAGTGGATGGCAAGACATACACCCTTTATATAAGCTGGTAAGTCATGGATATAAAGTGACTATGATGTTTAACATGTAGTCATTTGACTTTTTGCAGTCAAAATGAAACGATCTCATCAATTCGTGAAGAAAGAAGAAGACAGTAAGAGGCAGAAAATTATTTATCGCCTCGTACAATGGCTGAAGTCTTGGCTCATATTCATGCCAGTGATTTCGAAGATCACATGAGTGAACCAGATTCCAGACTCAGTAGTTCTACACCTAGTCAAAGTCCACCAGTATCACCCGCAAAGTATTACCACATTCGAGAGACCGAAAAGTGCTCCTTTAGAAATTTTAGAACTACGGCTTACACATAGAGGGTGAAGTTTAAGGGTTTCACGTCCGACGTACCACTAAAGAAAGCAGAGGGCTTCATCACCGAGATGTGGGATTCTTTTTTAACCACACTGAAACACCAATGTCAAGCCAAAGGAGACGATCGCTTGAGACTTTCTATTCATCACGACAGCTTGAAATCCCCAGTTTGGATCGAGTTTAGCAACCCAGCAGAACTGACACCTTCCAAGTCATGGACAAGATACAACATGTGCAACAATCCAGTGACCAATTTCACATCACCGACGGAAAAGCCACACTGTTCATGACTCACGTATCTCTCCCCAAGGGGACCGGACAATGCATAAAGGTGCAATTGGGGACGACCTTCGCAGCATTAAGCGTAGCCTCGTCCAAATCAACAACTCCAACCCTCAAGACCAAATGTGTTTATCTACAATAAGTGCATCCAAGAACCTATTTTTAGTCACTGCTCTCACTGCAGCAAGATTCCTGGAGGACGTGAAAAAATCTTTCGAGGACCAAACACGCTAGCCGATTTCGCTCAATGGATCTTCGACCCCATCGACGAGACGTGGAGCCAAGAGGACATCGAACGTTACGGAGATTGTCATCGCCATGCCACGGTGATGACTCACAATTTCTCCTGATACGATGCACAGTTTCTTCTCCGATACTATAAGGAACAAGGCATCGAATGTCCTAAAGTGATTTTGAACGGAGACAAAATCATTTCTATGCAAGTCGGATAAGCGCAGTTTAATAATTCGATGAGCTACTTGGCCAAGCCTTTGAGCCGAATGCCTAAAACGTTTGCAATGACAGAAATGGCCGAAGGATACTTTCCATACTTTTTCAATACCGAAGCCAATCAACATGCCGTTCTACCCCATTTGCCCGAGGCTCACGATTACGACCCCGACAACATGCGTACCGAACAACGAGAAGCTTTATACGCTTGGTACCAGGATCAGGCCTCAGACCCTTTCGACTTTCAGGAAGATATGTTAAAGTATTCTCGTTCCGAAGTGGACATTTTACGGCGTTCCTGTAGAAAATTTCGAGATCTGTTAATGGAACACGGAGGGGTCTATCCTTTGAAAGAAGCCTGCACCATTGCCAAAGCGTGTTCCTTAGTGTACCGCAAACGATTCATGCCTGAAAACACCCTGGCTGTCATCAGCCCTCAAACGACCAACTATGTCAAACGTCAATATTTGGTCAAAGCCCTACGCTGGTTGCATTACCTGTGCGACAAGGAAGACAAATGGATTCAGCACGCCAGCAACGGAGGAGGCGAAAAGACCATCGGAACGTATTCGGTAGATGGTTGGGAAAGCCATTATTATCGTGTACGAGTTTAACGGTTGCTTATTTCACAGGGGTCAAGTCTATTACCCTCAACGTGGCACTAAAAATCAGTTTTTACAAAGAACCATGAAAGACTTGTACCAGGACACTTGTCAGCGACGCCTAAAGTTAGAACAGCAAGGATACCAAGTGGTGAAAATATGGGAACACGAATACGATCACCGTTTGAAAACCGATACCAAGTTTAAACGCATCGTGGAAAGTTACAAGTTGATGGACCCACTGAACCCAAGGGATATTTTGTACGGAAGACGGACAAATGCCACCTGATTGATGTACCACGCTGATGAAGAAAAAGGAGAAGAAATCAAATACTTGGACGTGTGTTCTTCTGTATCCCTACGTGTGCAAATAGTGTCACTTTTCTGCAGGGCACCTGCAATTTTGGACGGAACACATCGACCTGGACTACATTGGATAATACTAAGGCTTCATCAATTGCAAAGTTTTGCCTTCCACGGACTTGTATCATCCCGTGTTACCTCACCATTGCCAAGGCAAACTGATGTTTCCCCTGTGCCGTACTTGTGCCGAAACGTGCATCCAAGACCAACTTTGTCACCACACTCAGGAAGAACGAGCCTTGACGGGAACGTGGGTCAGCGTGGAATTGTTCTAAGCTCTGGACATGGGATACCAACTGTTATAAGTGTACGAAGTTTACCACTTTCCCAAGGCACAGAAATACCACAAGGGTGACCCAACTTAGAAAGGCTTTTTCTCATACTACGTGGATGTCTTTTTTGAACTGAAACAAGAAGCCAGCGGCTATCCTTCCTGTGTCACACTCCCAAAGACCAAAAGACATTCAAAGATGAATACCGGGAGCAAGAAGGCCTCACTTTAGACCATATCGAGAAAAACGAAGGCAGTCGATCCTTTGCTAAAGTGATGTTAAATTGTTTGTGGGGCAAAATGGCACAACGATTGTGTTTACCCAAGACAGAGTATTTGACAGAACCTTCCAGGTACTTTCAGATGATTCTCGACAAAACCAAATACATGAAACACGTGGACGTCGTTCACGAGGATTTGATCTTAGTCAATTACGAAAAAGATTTGGACTTTGTACAAGCAGACGAATTTGGAAATGTCATTATTGCGAATTATGTGGCAGCCCATGCTCGCTTAAAATTGTATGAAGTTTTAGAATTGTTAGGGGATCGCGTCGTGTACTTTGAAACGGACAGTTGTATCTACATTGAGCTCCTGGGTCAACATCACCCTGACATCGAAGGTGACCGTTTAGGAGCCTAGACAGACGAGCACCCCGACGAGAAGACTTTAAGTTTCGCTAGTGGCGGTCCTAAAAATTACGGCTACGAATACCGGGACAAACAAAGAGAGGTGCACACGGAGTGTAAAGTGAAAGGATTGACTCTCAATTATCGCACCAGTCGAGTAGTGAACTTTGGCATATTGAAAGAAGCATTGCAATCTGGAGAAGATGGAAATTTTAATGTGACCAACTACCAACCGAACAAGATTGTACGTTTACCCACTCATCAAATCGAGAGTCGACCCTTGGAAAAAGTCTATCAAATTGTGTACCAGAAGCGAGTGCGTCTTCCAAATCGCTTCACTTTACCGTACGGTAACGTCGATACTGGTCAGCATATAAAAAGGGACAATGTTCAAGATCGATAGTTCATTGTGACTACCAAGACCAAGCAAACAAGATGAATACTTTCAGAGAAACACAAAACAAGTTCTGACAGGCACAATTCAGGTTGTGGGCCTCTGAAGTGGAGTGCGATGCTGAGCCTTGCGATGTGAGCGATGCAGTAAAACATCATGGGGACTTTGTTCTCACTACTACTACTACCACTACACCTATCATGGAAAGCGATGATGTGCGTGTCAAACCAGATGGATGCAAAAGCGATGCCGCTCGTCATCTTGGACTCTTTACTGGTTGCCATTGTGGATGTCAACCATCACGTCTACCACCCTACGGGTGTCATTCAACCCTGAGCAAACTCCTACCTATGTCACCCTGCCCTCATCGAAAAGAACCGGTGAACAGTGAATATTCCTTCCCCCTGCGTTTCCCTGAATACTGCGACTTTAAAAATCGTTTTCAATCGTTCAAAGGAAAATGGCCTAAATATCTGGAAGGACCGACCGCTGAAGAATTCGCCAGAGCCGGATTTTTCTACTTGGGCAAAGGGGATAAAGTCAAGTGCTTCAGTTGCGGTGTGTCACTTCACCAGTGGGAGCAACAAGATTCGGCCTACCTGGAACATGATCGATGGTCTCCCATCTGTCACTATTTACCTTTAGTGGGACGATATCAGTAATCCCTAAATGGATACTTTACAAGAGAACACTCGCGGTTTACCTGTGGAGTTGAGAGAATGCATTTACCAAGAGTTAGTAAAAATACAAGTGAACCGTAAATAACAATTGCATCTGTTACGTCACCGATGTTTAAACCACTGGTACCTGAAAGCTTTTAAAGGGCTGATTCAGTTGAAAGTGTTCCATTGGTCAGACATTCATCAACTATTCCTTGGTTCAAAGGATTGGTTTGTTATTGATGATTCTATTTGCTACAAGGTAGACTTACTGCAACAAATTCAAGAGCAAGAGTTAGAGAGTTATCAAAATCTTTTACACAATGTCACCTTAGTTAAAGAGGAAGCTTCTGAACTAGCCGTGATGTGCAAGTTAGTGAATAAACTATTTAGATTCGCCATTGGAGTAAATTCATCTCTGTGCAGACAGTACACTTATTGTCTCCGACAAAAGAGGGTTTTAGTATGAACTAATCATGGATACTTTACAAGAGAATATTAGTGGTCTGCCTGTGAAGTTGAGAGAACGCATTTACCGAGAACTTGTCAAAATTCAAGTGAAGCGTAAAGAACAATTGCATCCGTTATGTCACCGGTGTTTAAACCACTGGTACCTGAATGATATAGAGGACTGATTCATGCGAATGTGTTCTAGTGGTCAGACCTCGTTAAACACTTTGAGGACGAGAAGGATCAGTATGTTCATGATTTTCGTTACTTCGAGATACACCTACTGCAACGAATTGAAGAAGAAAAGTTGAAGGATTACATCTGCTTAGTGGAAGAAGAAACTTCTGAACGAACTCTGAACTGTAAATTAGTGATTGGAGCATTTAGATTCCCTAATGGAGAATGATGATCTCTGGACAGAAAGTACATGTATTGCTTCCGTTACAAAGAGGGTATAAAAACATGCTGCCATGCCACGGCTTTTATCACAAGTGATTGAACAAATTCCGTGGAAGGAACTCAATGACGCTATTCAAACCGTGGAAGATTATCAACACTTATTACAAGAACTGTATCCATTCATTCTGGGACGAAGTGTGGTGTGTGTTTTAGTGACTTGTTTTCTGGGATTTCTTTTACCAGCTGATTCCTTGTGGACACTTTACGAACAGTACTCACTAACCAATCAAGCATGAATGTGGTACCTTTAAATGGCCACGAGAGACTCATTTGGCTAAAAGCCTTGCGTTTTCACCTGGATTCTTCTCGACCTCTACGGGAAAAAAAGATTCCCCAAATTTTATCTACCGAAGACGTGTATGACAATGTGTGTGTGTAGCTTGTGACTTACACTCTCATTGGACAGATGTACATGACTGGAAAAATTGGGGTTTTGAGGCTTGGCCACAAGAAGTAGCCCATTATGCTAAAGAGTTGTGATCCAATATTTCAACGTCCTAGGAAATAAGTCACTTTTCAACCTGTGTTAGTGACATTGCCAGAAGAACTCGTCACTGGGGACAACCATTCCCATCAGGACAGGACTGTCGTGGACATTCCCGAAAGACTATTTCGGAAGGACACTTGTGTGACATTACCCTATGTAGAGCCTGTAAGAACATTTCACATTGTTCGTAGGACATCATGGTTACCCAAAACATGTTGTACAGAAACTTGTTTCTATTCCACTTTGATGGTATTGAAGTGCATTTTATCGTTTTACTTAAACATTTGGCTGTTATGTATTTTAGTCTTTCGTGTTCATTTTTAAAACATCAATAAACGTGTCCTGAAAATGTATACAACCGATGTCTTGTCTGTTTTTGTGTCACAAGTGACATTCCTGACACTATGGCTACTTCTGCTGTCTCTGCTCCCTCTTCCTCCACTTTCAAAGTCATCGACGAACACTTAGATCGTGCCAGCTGGGAGGCTTTGTATCTTTGCCATCCCTTTAACATGCTTATTGCGGGACCTAGCGGTTAAGGCAAAACCGAATTTGTCAAACGTTTGATCAAACATAAACATCATTAGATCGATCGTCCATTTCTATGCATCGTGTGGTGTTACAAAGAGTGGCAATCGGCATACAGCCTCTTGCGAGAAAGTCAAGGCGATTCCGTCATGTTTGTGGAAGGCATTCCTAACGAAGACGACGGAATCGTGTCTGACCCATGTCAAGCTCATCTGGTCATTTTCGACGACATGTTAGGAGAAGACGAAGAAGAAATTAAACTGTCGTTTACGCGCAAAGGGCATAATCGTAATGCCGGTGTCATTTACATCACTCAGAATCTGTTCCAACAAAGTAAAGCCCATCGCACCATCAGTCTCAATACTAATTACGTGGTCTTATTTAAAAGCCCTAGAGATAAATCGCAAGTGCAAGTCTTAGCCAAACAATTAGGAACGCCTTGACGTACGAAGTTGCCACTCAAACTCCACACGCCTATCTACTCGTCGATTTGAAATCCACTACCCTTGATTATTTGCGATTTCGTACCTATTTGTTTCACCACTGGTGTCAAGACGGAGGGCCTGTCCTGTACATGTCTCCGTCCTCGACTTAACCAAAAAATCTATGAAAACCTCGGACACTTTTCGATTGTCTCACACAGCATCAACATGACGTCCCTTCAGTCTCATCTTCCTGTCAAACTGATTCGTGCCTTGTATGGCATCAGTCGCGAGAAAAATCCACAAATACGTGCTCGTGTCTTAGAAGCCAGTCACAAAGGAGTCTTACGATGGTTCACGGTGACAGCACGTCAATTGCTGCAAGGCATCATTCAGATTCCTCATCAAACCAAACACTTTTTTGATAGAAACAAAGTAGCTTTGACCAAAGTGGCCGATCCCCGCATCGACACTCAAACCAAAAATTAAAGCATTTTGAATCCTGGAGGGAGCAGTACTCAAGGATGTGTCATCATTCGTTCCTTCTTAAAATGGGATGCTAATGCTCCCAAAGTTCTCCCCAAGAAAAAAGCCACTCCCAAAGAATCCAAACGACGCCCCAACAAGAAAAAGAGCAACGGTGTCAAGACCAGGTCACAACCCCAGAAAAAGAAAAGCCCACAGAAAAAGAAACAGAGATGTCCCCAGAAAAAAGAAAAGCCCACAGAAAACAGCTTCTACTCGAAAGAGAGGTACTTCGGCCAGGACGCAACTTTACATTCGTAAATCACCATTTGCAACGACGGTGACCGCGTCTCCCGTAGCCTCAGGTTCATCCAAATCTCCGTTGATGACACCATGGAATTTCGTGTCTCCAAGAACTTCTCCTCCAGTGGTGACACCCTCATCCTCTTTAGCTGCAGTGGCAGCTGCTCACAAAGTACCTGCTCCCAAAATCAAAGTCCAAGAGAGATCGGGCATGTTATAGAGTCTACTTGAATTTGTCGAAGCAAGAACTGACTCGATTTAGTCCGTTGCGAATCCCCCCCCCCCCCCCCGACGTGTGATACCTGTCATCAAGTTAATACGCCGTAAAAACAATCAGTGGCAACGCGTTCCAGTATAAAAAAGGTCTGAGACAAAGCATGGGTATCAGTGTTTTTGTGCACCTGAAGACCCAAAGATGTCACCCCCAGAAAACATCCCTCTTCTAAACCCAAAGGAAAGAAAAGGAATGGACTGCCTCCTCGTTTAGTCAAACATGGGGACATGTTGTCTGTCCAGTACAAAGCTTCTCCCACCCATGCGAACAAAACTCATTCAAACGGCCTCCAAAGCAAAAAGTATTTTATATACATGGAATGAATGAACTTAAATAAAAGAACAAACAAAGGGACTACTTTGTTATACAGTTTTACTTTACTCATTATGGGCCGGGTAAGGTATTGATTTCATCTCTCTCTCTCTCTCTCTCTCTCTCTCTCTCTCTCTCTCACACACACACACACACACACACACACACACACACTAGTAGTCCAAGGGAACCAAATCACACTTCCACGGTTTGGGACAGTTGTATCACCTGTGTAATTGAAAATTTGCTATTGTAGGTGGGATTCTCAGAAATGAAAGAGATAATAGAAAAACGATTACTCAGTGTTATACAATTTTTGACATTTTAAACATTTTTAAGGACATTTAAATTTGACAGAAATACGTACATTTAGATGCTTGAATCAACAAATCTTCGTTGCCATGGAAACGTTTTGTCTGATTAAAAATGGTCAAAGAAACATTTTCTGTCCTACAAATCAGTCTTGTAACTGTGCTAATTAATGCCGGATTATGTGTTGTTGTTGCTGTTTTATGGATTTAACACCATCTTTCAGAACGTGACAGGATATATATGGCAGCCAGTATGTTTGGTGAAGGATAAACACTGGAAATCCCTGGAAAGAACTACCGACCACGTGGCAGAATATCTGGTCACTTTTCGCTATATGACATACATTCACTTCTGAAAGCCATCTTTGACACCCAATATTTCAGTATTTCTATTATACACTGTATGTTTTGCTTTATAAGGATATTGATATTAATTTCTAGAGAAAGTGATTCTAGTAGTCGCAGTCATCTTGGGTACAATATTAAAACCATTTCTTGAGACACTCCAAATAAATTTGGCAAAAATTGTTTCCTTATGTTTGAGTTATCGTGTTCACAAGACACCTATCACAAAATTCATTTTCATGGACTTTGAACTTGATGACCTTAAATCTGATATCATCGAAAAAAGATCACTGAACTTAATTTCGTATACTTACATCCTAAGGTTCGTTAAATTTTAAGTAATAGTTATTAGAAAATATAAAAAAGCACCTCCACAACAATAAGGTTATTTTAATGCCATAATTAAATGTATTCTTCAGATGTATCCATAGAATGGTTTAAATGATATAAATCAATACATATTTGTTTGTATCATCATGTTAGCATTACAAAAATGATACAAATCAATCCATACCTGTTTCTATCATCATGTCCGCATTACAAAAATGATATAAATCAATACATATTTGTTTGTTTCATCATGTCAACATTACAAAAATGATACAGATCAACATAATCTTGCTTGTATCATCACGTTCGCATTACAAAAATGATACAAACCAATCCATCCTTATTTATGTTATCATGCTCACACGTCAAAATCCAAAATGTCATAGCCATTAACTTTTAATTCAATTCTGACCATCAACTTATTCACTGACATGCACTTAAGGAGAACATTTTCAAAATTCAATTATATATGTACAAGTCTATGTTTATAAATTCAGCGCAGTACGTTAGCCACAAGGCAAAACAAATTTGGTTCTGTAAACTCCATCACAAAATCTATGCTTATGTTCGTGGTCACATCTGCACCATTTTCATTAGCTATTTTCGGCTAGTAGTCAAAGGGAGGTAATTTCTAATTATCCACTTTTGTGGAAAGCTGCATCCACTATCGAACCTAAATTTGATATGGTCAGAATTGCAACAGTTTCATTCAAAGCCACATAAAAATGGAAAGAATTATTTAAATGAGAACCTTTCGTCAATCCACTATTGACAGTGGTGATAACGAGATTTGCTCGATGGCAATCGTGCCATTTAGGAGGTCAGATGAACACCTCGTTCATTAGAGATAATGAATTGTTGCTATCATATTTTAGTAATAAAAACAAACGTTTACGAAAATTAACTATATAAAGGTTTTCAAAAAAAAAGCCATCGAAACAGACATTCTGTCTGTGATATTTTGCAGCAACAACGACATACTGCAAGAATGTTTTTTTTTTCTAAACAACAACAAAATTGTATGGCAATCTTTTCTGAAGGAACAGCTTTTTGCAAACTTTGTCAACTTGTTTGTTTTTCTTTGCTGTTCTTTTGTATTTTCTTGTTGCCATGGTCACATGGCATTGCTTTCGTTTACGGCTAACTACAAACAAGCTGCATAATCCATATGAAAGCATGGAAGCAGAGATGGCATAATTTACGAAGTGGAGGAGTTCTGGGAGTCACAAAGGAAACTTTCCACCGACCAAACGACTGAACGTAGCATTCACAATGTGTACCGATGGCTTTATGGCAATGAACACGAAACATGTAATATTGAAAATATGGTTATGACCTTTTAAAAGCTTATTCAGCATAAACGTTCACAACGATTGGCAAACTGAACGGTTCAGACTATGAACGTGCTCTCTGGAATCCATCACAAATAGCGTAGAAAGGCATAACGTATGGCAATCCCGTCTCTCACAGACACATCCAATTTCGCAAATCAGTTCAAACACTAAATTTAAAAACAAAATGCAAACGAAGAATCCTAATTATGGTAGAAATGCAAACACTTCACAGCCGCAAAAAAACTTTTTTTACGCTGACAAAATGGCTTCTCATAACGGAGCTGATTTGCAATTTTCGAGCCTTATCTCTTTAGAGAAAATGTTTGGATTTATAGTAAAAGTTATTGTGTGTATGCCCTCCCTCCCCCCCCCCCCAAAGATCATTCAATGGCATAAAATGTCATATATAGCTGGTAATAACAATGACAATAAATGCACTTATCTTTCTGAATCCTGGATGTCATTAAAATGTACTTTCTTAGTTATTTCTGCTACTCAGAATTACCTAGATAATATAAATTATTCCACAGCGCAAAAATGTCCTGTAATTTAGATATCATTTCCAAAGGAAAATTTACAGCAATCATAATCTAAATGAATTTAAAATTTCCTAACAATCACTAATTAACCCCTATTCTTCTTGAGAATTTCAGTTATAAGAATAACAGAACATAAATACATTTATATGTGCAACAGATCAAAGCCAATCACTCCAGTCACGTGTACATCCAAGGGATTGACACAATTAATCCAGTCACGTGTTTATCCAAGTGATTGACCCAATCACTCCAGTCACGTGTACATCCAAGGGATTGACCCAATCACTCCAGTCACGTGTACATCCAAGGGATTGACCCAATTAATCCAGTCACGTGTACATCCAAGGGATTGACCCAATCACTCCAGTCACGTGTACATCCAAGGGATTGACCCAATTAATCCAGTCACGTGTACATCCAAGGGATTGACCCAATCACTCCAGTCACGTGTACATCCAAGGGATTGACCCAATCACTCAAGTCACGAGTACATCCAAGGGATTGACCCAATCACTCTAGTCACGTGTACATCCAAGGGATTGACCCAATCACTCCAGTCACGAGTACATCCAAGGGATTGACCCAATTAATTCAGTCACGTGTACATCCAAGGGATTGACCCAATTAATCCAGTCACGTGTACATCCAAGGGATTGACCCAATCACTCCAGTCACGTGTACATCCAAGGGATTGACCCAATTAATTCAGTCACGTGTACATCCAAGGGATTGACCCAATTAATTCAGTCCATCACAACAATAGAAAGAGACTGGAGTTGGAGCGAATGAAAACCAAAATCTCTCCATTCCAGAAAACTGGCAAAGTTTCAAGACAAATTCATTCGCAACATGACTATAAATTTTAATTTTAAGTACACCAAAACGATTATTATATTTGTCACGAATGAATGAGTACGCAAAAATTCAATAACTTTGTTTCTTGTAGTGTGTTCTTTTCATTATTCAGCTTTAGAAAGAGAATCAAAATGAATATGTAATATAAAGGCCACTGCATTTTCATGGGAACATATAACATCGATATTTGCGAGTAATACTTCACTCCTAACATCATGAAACATATTTTCCAATACAATGTGCACTAACCTATAAATACTGCATGATGTGCGTGTCTAAAAATAGTATCATGCCTTAGAAACTAACTTTGATTGTCAACAATGTACGATCATCTAGTATACGCCAGAGATTTTGATTTATTATGTTTGTATATAAATGAATTAAACACGCTGTTTGGGTCCATATGAAAGTAGAGTTGATAAAGCTGACGATGGTGATTGAGTTCACTAAATCAGAAAAGAAACTTTCAATGAAGCAAGCGACTGAACGTGATATCAACAATGTGCAAAACACGTGTGAGTCATGCAGTCTTGAAAATGCAAATCTTTTCATTAAAAAACTTATTTATGATAATGTTCATCACTATTCGCAAATAGAACGGTTAAAATAAAAATAAATTCACGAGCCCTCTATATGTTGACCGATAGTAAGCGCGTACTAATCCCAAGCTCACCCTTAATGAGAGTTTAAGGTTAATAAGTCAACCTGTATAACAGTTTCAGCATGGACATTGAAGACCGATTAACTCAATTACAGCACTGAAATACAGCATTCCTTTTGAAGGGACCCAATATATGACCAATTGAAATACATCATTCCTTTTGAATGGTCCCAATATATGACCAATTGAAATACAGCATTCCTTTTGAATGGTCCCTATCAGGGCCGGCGCTACCATATAGGCAAACTAGGCAGCCACCCAGGGCGCTGATTTCAGGGGGCGCATTTTTTATTTTTTTTGTATTGTTTATAAATTTTGAAATTGATATTTTCCGAGGTGGGGGTGCGCCAGAATCTAACCTTGATTAGGGCGCCATATAGTCCGGCATGGTCTGATGTCGGCCCTGGTCCCAATATATTGTAATGAACAGGAAATGGAGCCTCTAATTGTGTTTAAAAACAGTCATAAATTAAGTTCATTCATCGTTAAGCTTTCGGTGGTAAAACAGCATGAGTGGTAGTAATAATACTAGTGCATCTAGTTCGTAGACGGGATTACAGCGCAGCTAGCTGGGTGGGTGTTGTCATTTTGTTTTTAAATTTAGTGTTTAAACTGATTTGCGAAATCGGATGTGTCTGTGAGAACTCAACACCCCAATACACCCCAATATACCCCAATACACCCCAAGACACCCCAATACACCCAAATACACCCCAAGACTCTCCAAGAACATTTTAAACTTAATATAATACCTACTTTAAATTTCAACAACAGGAAAAGAGAAAAAAACGCAAACAAAAACTGCGAATATTTAACGACATTTTTGTGTAACAGTTAAAGAAGTGAGGGCAGGAGTTGCCAAGGGAAATAACACCCGTTTTGACGCAGAGTGTTCCGGTACAGTAACGTGAATAGCTATTAACTTTTATAAATAAATAGCAATACCACAAATAAGTCATTAAATAAGTTTAAAAAAACTGGCAAATTTATTGTATATAAAATTATTAGTTTATCTCATAAACAATTTAACTATTCATCCATTCCTTCATTTTGACAAGTATTAGCATAGAGCATAAACAATTCAATTATGCATTGTTAGTATGTGTTTAGCGTTTCTTGGTCCTCTCATTGACAGGCCTTCTTCGTTGACCAGGTTTTCGTGCAGTCCCTCTAGCCTTATTAATTAGGGTATATTTTCCATCTTGTGATTTGTTGTACTTTGATTTCTGCATACGTTTGATGTCTTTGAGGAACTTTGCAAATATCTCTGTCTTATGTACCACCAGACGCTATCGTTTATATGGTAAATGTGTTCTTTTGTTAACTGATAATTGCCGCTTCTATAATCCATGAAATGGAGCTGTGTCACGCTGAAAAGTGTATGTATTAGATCTTGCGCGTATTTTGTTGTTGTTGTTGTAGGGTTTAACGCCATTTTTCAGCACACGATAGGCCATATATGGCGGCCAGTATTAATGGTGGAGGAAGAACCCGGGAAAACCCCGGAAAGAACCACCGACCCACGAGAAGCTACTGGCAAGCTTTCTCACATACCCACATTGGCTGAATCCGCGACTCGAACCCACGCAGACAGAGGTGAGATGGCAGTGATCCGTAACGGACAGCGCTTTAGACCACTCGGCCACTCGGGGCCCCGCGCGTATTTTGATTTCCAATCAACAGAAAGTTTTAGAATGTTATTGATGGACTCTGCGTTGTTATTAGTACAGTTCACGTGTTCAGTATTTCTGCGGCTAGGTTCGAAAATGTATTCTGAAGTCTTGTTTTCAAATTGTTGGTAAAGTATGGTGTAAATGTCGAATGCTGTTCGTTGATGATTGTTTCTAGATGTTCTGATCGGCTTTCAAAATCGATTGTAGTATTTGCGTCTGTGATGCCACCGGTACCAAATATTTTGGCCATTATTATATCACGTTCACCCTCTTCCACCCCAATTTTATTTTGAAGGTAGTGCCTCACGTTATCCTTCAGATGCTTAGTGCAAAGATAGCGTGTAGCTGAGGGGAATACATGTTCTATTGCCTTTGTTATGCCCTTCTCGTCATCACTCCAAATTCCATTTTTTCCGACACTCTTACTTCCACGGACTCAATATCTCTATCTAGCTCTGTAGCAATATGCTCCAGAAAACTCTTGTAAGTTCTGTGAGAAGTGTCTTTGTGCAGAAGGACAGGGCCAATAAAAATCGGACGTTCGTTTGTACTGTTTCGGACAACTATGATTTTGTATACCAACGTGGTTACGTGAAAGTTTACAAGATTAAATGTTCTGTCTATACCTACTGGTTGTTTATTACCATACGTCAAGAAGTGTTGTAGGTCAATTATTCGGTATGGTGTATATCAAATGATGGATGGTACCTGCTCTTTGTTGTGTATTATTGTTTGCGCAAACGGATGTTCATTTATCATTCCAAAGACTTCTAACATATCGTCGGCGACATTGGCTTGGTTACGTCGTTTGTCTGCGGACTTCATCTTTTCATTGTACTTGAAGTTGCTTGTTACTCTGGTGTCACGAGCGCCAGTCAATGAGTCATCTTTCTTCAATTCACGATATATGTCTCTCGGTATCTTTTCCTTCATCCTTTACTTTATTTTGTCAAAAGTCTTTGGATGAGTTCTTACGAAATGCTTTTCTCCTCGCCTATTACCACGTGATGCTGCGAGTGGTTGGTGATTGCCTTGGTATTCAATAAAAAACAGGCTGCTGATGCTGGAGTCATTCTTTTTGCCAAAATAAGACACCTTTTTTCTTAAGATCAGGGTCACTTTTAAGTGTAGTATAATATCTACTCAAAATGACTATATTGTCGTCATCGGGTTGAGGATCCAGTTATTCCCAAGTTATTTGGCCCTTTACTCTACATTTGTTCTCCGTATTTGTTATTGTTAGCTTCTATATTTCTAAGGTATCCATCTTCAATGACCAAAGTGGATTTGACTGTATTACCTTTTTAAAAGTCCCAAATACCACAGTCTTCAAAAACTTCACATTTTCTCCCTGCCTTCCTGTCAATGTTCATGCTGTTCTCAACCACTACGAAGCAGTTGGATTTGTCTCCTGCAGGAACATCTGTATGTCCGTGTTCGTTTTTTAACAATTAAATGGTAAGCTTCATCAGATGGATGCCATTTGCCTGAAGGTAATGGTCGGACATTGTCGGGACAAGGTAAAATGTTTTTATCTGTAGTATCATCAAAAACAATATTCGTTTCGCTTCCATTTTCTTCAATCACGAAGTTGTGGTAAACGGAGATTTCAGAGTTTCTTGCTTGGTTGGTTGACTACAGTGCAAAAAGGATTCAGTGTTATTATGATCATTTTGATTGGATTTGCTGATAACTGTGACCATGAATTCGAGGCACATTTGATCTTTTATTAGGAATGTCGCCTTCCTTTTCCGATCGGTCACTGGCGTGCTTATATCACTTGGCAAGCAGTGTTCAGTATTCTGAACCAGATTTTCAGTGGTACAATGCCTGATCACTGGGACAAAATGGTTAGCTGACCATGTGGTCCTTTGGTCCCATTCTACTCCATAATACTGTAAGGGGTTCTTTGTTAGCATCGGGCGAAAAGAGTTTCGTCAGTACCTCAGGCGCCTTGTCAATAGGTCCATTCATTGCAGGATATAGTGTCTTTATTGGCAACCCAATTACTGTTCATAGAGCCATAACTGCACATATCGAAGAATATTCGCCGTCAGTGCAGCACGACCTGAGTGACTCTTCAAGTGTATTTGAGTAATCCATAAGCTGGTCGAAATCCGGTCTCAACGTGTATGTATCGGAATTGAGTGACATTTCTATGGACTTTCTTAGCCAGAGTTCCGTCGATGAATTTTCACCACCAGTAAGCGCGACCTACACAGCATTGAACAAACAAATGCCATTTCCTGTGATCATTAATGGGATGTAGCAGCAGAGAGGGTGAACAGACCATAGAATTCCGACAAAACAAATAAAACAAACAAATAAATCATCTCGTAGAAAGGTCAAGATTTTACAAATGAACTTTCCTTGAGATGTTTATTTTTGCAATGACCGATTGTGCTAATAAAACCTCAGTTCGAAATAGTATCTGAAAAAATAAAGTACTCTACGTGTTTATTTATTTCTTGTTTATTTTTTTGACGACCAACGTTGGTAGGTACCCTCTCTGCTGCTATTAATTTACCACCATACCAAGTTTGATGAATATTTTTCAACACGTTCTCGCTGTCGTTTTTCCTCATCTGTTTCATCTTTATTTGTTTCATCTTTATTTGTTCTATGTTTCAAGTAATATTCAAGTTCTGATGGTGGTTTTTCTATTTTGGGATTTATGTTCTTTCTGTGTTTATAATATATCATCAAACTTCTGTATCGATCTCCACCGCAATTTTTACAAATCTGATATAATCCTCTAACACCGTTGTTACATCCAACACATCTTCGTGGACCAGCATGAGGATTTTTCTTTATAAGATAATTATGTTTCTTGCAATATTCTCCACGGCATTTTTTATTACAATTGTTAGTGGTTCCTTGACGCAGCCACGCACAGTTGTTCATTATATTAATGATATCTGTTTAATTAAATTTAATTTTATCATCACCCCTCTCTGCTGCTCCTCTTCTGCTGATATTAATTAAATTATTATGTTATAATAAAAATGGTACATCCAGAATCTCATACTGCAAGAACAGCTCGAGAACGATTAGAAACAATTAAAAAATTTCTTCCTGTCAGAGACTCATTTAGAAAAAATCTACAAGCGCAACAAGAAGCAAAAGTTGAGTATGAAGAAGACACTAAAAAACTGTTTAAGCCCGTCACTGCAGCTACTGAACAAGTTGCAACTGTCATCAAAGAAGATCTTCTTCCGGTATCAAAACAAACTGTGGTACAGGCTGAAAAAATAGCAAGAAGAACCAAACAAACAAAAAAGATTTTACGAGACCTTCCAACTGACATAGCCGCAGCTCAGCCTCCACCTGTTGATGAGGAAATACTTGAAGGTATTGAAGAACTTCGTACTGAAGTCGCCGATGTGAGAAAAAAACTTGCATCTAAATCCAAACCAGCAGGAGAAAACGTAGAATTAATTGCAAAATTTAACGAAGGAGTTGTTGAGGAAATTAGAAAAACTGAAAGAGAGAGATTACCTGAAGCAATATTAAATAGTTTATCTAATAAATCTAGTATTTTAAAACCCCGTTATGAAAAAACAAATGATGATAATTTCATTAAATGGATATATCGCGTATATTACAACAAAAAACAAGCTAGAGGTCCAGAATTTGAAGGACTTAAAGAAGAAGTAAAAAGACTTTATAGAGAGAGACGGGAACAACCAAAACAAGGAGAGTCCTCCCAGTATCAGCTTCCTCCACCTCTGCAACAAATAGAACAACAACAATCTTCTTCGCCGCAGCAAAGGTTGATGTCGGAAATTAAAAGGACTAAAGAGTCACTTAAATCACCCTCCTCGAGGAAAATTCCTGCACCGAAAATGACATTTACACCGACAGGTTCACCACATGGATTTCGAGAAGGTTCACCCCCGGCCACCACTGAAGTACTTACTCCGGTAATGCAACCACCACCCCAAGATGAACCTAAAACAGGATCTGGTTTATGTCCTGATAATATCATCAATGACGTGTCACGGTTAGAAGTTCTCATAGGAGGAAAACGAGCTGGAAATAATTCACCAGAAATAACCAATGAAGCAGCTGATATTTGTCGGCGACTATTTCAAGGTGGCATCATGGATATTGGCGTTTACCGAGAACTTATTCATGAGCTCGTTGATGACTAGTTGTTAGATAAATGGTAAATAAAATAAGATGATTGTGCATGATAATCATCGTAAACCCACACAGGTTAGAGCGGTAAACTCACGATTACCAATCTATGAAGCAATTTACGGAAATGGACTTGGTGATGTCATTCGAGGATTATTCACGAGGATAGCTCCAAAAGTAGCACCCGTCGCAAAACAATTATCGATGAAGGCTATTGATATTGTTCGTGATAAAGCTCCTGGTGCAATTGTCAATGTTGCTGGTAAGGCGTTCTCGGCGATCAAAGAAAGATTATCACGATTATTGCGACGAAAACAACAACCACTAGTAAAATTACCAAGTACTGAGGTGATGCCCGCAGATGTTAGTAAAATAATAAATCAGGCTGCAAATCAAAAACTAGCGGCGATATCTGAAGAAGCAGAAAAAAATATAACATCAAATTTAATAGCAGGAAGTGGTCTTCGTCGACGATGATCATCATTTGGAAAAATGGTAACTATAATAAAAATGTTCAGGCGCGAATCAGACCCAGCATTTGATATGGAGGCACCTGTCCTTAAGTACGAGTCAGTACGTGATTATCAGTTTTATTCTTATGACGCAAGACTACCAAATCAGCGGGGGAGAATCGAATTACAGGTTCATGATACAAGTAGATATTTCTTGCCCGCTGAAGCGTTTATTGAAGTAGAAGGTAAACTTGTAACGAATGTTGTAGCTAATACGCCATATGCTGCTAATTTGCGTGTTGGTTTTGTCAACAACGGAATTATGGCACTGTTTGATAGCGCCACATACATGATTGATGGAAAAAATATTGAATCAATTCAGAAGGATGTTGATGTTGCTACAACAATAATTGGTCTGGCGAGATATTCTGACGACTTTACAAGATCAGCTGGTCCAACAATGATGTTCGCTAAAGATATCACCGACAACGCTAACCATAATCAGTATACCAAGGTATTCACTCCAAGGGCTACTGCAGTTGATCCACAGGCAGAAGCTGCCAACCCCGATCGTGAAGCTAGACCAGCTGCTGAATTTGAAATTATAAAAGATATTGCCACGACTTTCAACTTAGGGTTTGCAACACGCCGGGCGGCGCTGTCGGGAGGTGATAGAAATTTTTCGTGTGCAATTCCATTATCTCACATCTTTGGATTTTGCAGAAATGTTAGAAAAGTCATCTTTGGAGCTAAACACACAATTGTGCTCGTAAGAAAAGGTGATGATAATGATGCAATCTGGCGAGGTGCTGGTGCTGTTGCTGATGGTAAAGTAAATATATCAAAACTTTCATTGTGGATGCCAGTAATGACTCCATCTATTACTGAGGAACAAAAATTACTATCTTTTATGGATCAAGGCGGTAAATCATTGCTATCATGGTTAACAGTAACCACAGATGCTGCTCAAAGCAATATTAATGGTTTATTTACATGGCATATAGCATCACAACAGGGTGTTTCTGCACCACGACATATTTTTATTGCATTACAAAATGTTAACCGGATAAATGATCAAGAACAATCACATATGGTATTTGATAACCTTGGAGTTAATGAAGTTTCTTTACGGATAAATGGACATCAAGAACCATCCGAGGATATATTGTTAAATTATGCACAAAATCATGTAGCGCGCGCATATCATCGTTTAATGTCATTCATGGGACGTGATCAAAATATAGATGCTGGTTTGCAAATATCACAACTAGATTTTACAGGTCTATATCCGATTTATTATTTTTCATTAGAACATCCTGATTTATCCAAACAATCTGTCGTTGATATACACTTTCGAGCTCATGTTACTGCCCCGCCAGCTGGTGGCTTTTACAGAGCGATCGCGGTCATACTTAGCGACAAGGCCATGTTACTTGAAGGTGGCAGTGGTCGAATGAGGGTCGTTGATGCACCGGTGGAAAATCTTTAATCGTGTTATTTAGAAAAATATATTTTATATAAAAATGTCGTATGGTCATGTTAATGTTACTCTGACCCCGGGTCAGGTAAAAAAGCTTCAATCAAAAACCGCCAACAAATGCGGAACTAAAATATCACTAAAACGAGATCAGATTAGTGGTGGTCCAAACAAATTATCGTTGACAAATAATCAGATTAAACATTTCAATAAAGCCCTAGAATCAAAAACTGGAGTTCAATTCCATCTCTCCCCGAGCGCCATCAAAGACATGGTTAAAACGGGTGGTATATTTCCACTTCTTGCGGCCATTCCGGCATTAATAGCTGCAGCTGCTCCAGCCGTAGCAAAAGCGGCCGCGTTAGGTGCTGTTGGAACAGCCGCTGGAATGGCACTAAAGAAAGCAACAGGGCGGGGATACAAAAAAAAGGGGCGCGGTCTAAGATTACCGGGATCTCGTTGGGGGAGAGGCCTAAGGCTTCCAGGGTCATTTCGTTAAATGTTCCATCATCAAATTTTGATTTACTTGATGCTGCTAAAAAATTAAAAATATCCGCCTTTAGAGGTGTTTTTATGCGAGATCAATTACCGAAACAACCAAACAAACTAGAAACAGGTATTATTAATCTTGACAAACGTTCCGGACCCGGTACTCATTGGGTATCATACGCGATTGATCCGCGTGGAATTGTTTATTTTGACTCGTACGGGTTAGCTCCACCTGTTGAATTTATCAAGTATGTCGCACCACTCCACGCAACAACTAGCGGTTATAAAGTTTGGTATTCAACGCTACCCACACAAACAATGACAGATCCGCCAATATGCGGCCGTGAAGTAATTAATGTACTCGACGCAATATCAAAATCATCCAAGCCGCCACATAAAGTCGTGCACGATTATACAAGCAACCGATATGTTGCGCGTAAAGCATTTTAAACAACGGATCTTATTATAATGGTTGATATTTACGGAAGATCTTCTACTGGTAAGAAAATAAAATCCGACGTTGATCTGTCAAAGTATGCGACTAAAGATGACCTCGCTGATATTATGAACCTTGCTGGAGTTGACCCAGATGAAGTTGTTATTTTTCAAGATCGATACGGTAAACTAAAAACCAGCAATATCAGATGGAATGATATAGTCCGGCGAGTACTCGGTGCAGTTACGGATAATATTCCCGTGTTTACTGATAGTGGCAAAATCAGAGATTCAAGTATGTCACTTAAAACCATCCGAGATGAAATTGTAAAAAGTGTTGCTAATCGCGTGAGAAACACCGGTGACACAATGATGGGTGAACTCAGCATGAACGGAAACAAAATAGTAGTTTTAAAAGATCCAACATCTGACGAAGACGCAGCAACAAAAAAATACGTCGATGTCAACTATGGCACCGTAGACGGTAAATTATCCACGCTACGGGCCGAGTATGACGTTCACACGGGCGCGTTTACAAGGCTTCGAAGAAATTTTCAAAAAACCGATGATGCCATAAATAAGTTCTTTGGAAATCCTTCCGTCATTGACATGAAACTTTCTGATATCAAAAGTAACCTAGACACGATCAAACGAACACAACTAGACATCGTAGCGGGAATTCCTGAGATTATCAATAAAACCAATCTGATTAAAATTCCAGCTGAAATAACTCCCGGGCATATCACAAACATCGTATGCACGGTATCATCGGGATTTGCAACATGGTCGCAGCAAAATAAAAATATCAAATATACCGCAACAGTCACTGGCGTGTACAGGCTATCTGTGTTTAGTGCTGCAAAATTTGAAATATTTACAACGTTTCCATGGCGTCATTCCACAGACAGGTTTTCCGGGGTTGTATCTGTTATATTAAATAGCGGAATCGAAGAAGTATTTATCCTGGAAGTAGATGATAAGACATTAACCGCAACATCTTACTGGTGGTGTTTGGAATTTGTAGCTGAAACACCTCAATTGTTTACTGCATAAATATATATGGACGGTGCACAATACAGATACAATCAAGCACGTGAATGGCAGGCTGTGCTAAAAGATCAAGTTGATCAATATACAGTAAAAGTAAAAAAATATCGACGACGATTGGTTATCGTTGATGTGATTGTTTATTCAGTATCCGCTGTTGTTGCTGGAACCGGTGTAATATTATCAGCGTTGACAACGATGGCACCAGTAGCTGTAACTGTTTGTATTTCGGCAGCAACAACTATTGCAGGTGTGCTTGGTATCATCACAAAAAAAAATATGTACTTGTACGAACGAAAAGTTATCCGATTACAAAATAAAATTACATACAGCGACGGTAGCATACTCGAAATTATCCTCGTTGTTATCAGCGAGTCTCAGTGATGGAATTATATCTGATTTCGAATTTTCAATGATGACCAAAATATACGATGAAGGTATTAAAGATACAAGTATTAATAATGACAGAATTACTCCAGCAGATCGTGACCAACACAACTCCGCCAAAGATAACGATGATCTCGGTAAGTTCAACTAATCCTGAATTTAGTGTTAATTTTCCTACTGCAATTCCAGTAAAAGAAATAGCACTAGCTCAATTACGGGTATATTACAGCTGGCCCAATATCAGATCAAAATCGTTTCATGGTACACCAGCAAATAATTCGCTCGTATTTACTAACAAGAACAAATCCGATGGAACACCTGACTGGGTTGTTGTTGGAATACCAACTGGCAGTTATGAGATCGAACAAATCAGTGAGGAATTTGCACGTAGAATAAAATCAATAACGGGAAAGGAATCAAAAATATCAATAAACGTTCATGAGCCGACGTTGTCCTCGACGGTTGAAATAAACTCGCCTGATTATGCCGTTGATATTTATCAATCTTCAATCAGATCAGTGCTAGGATGGCCGGATGTTCCCCCGGTGTATGAAGGACCACCAGAACCGAAAAAGTCTGATTATGTCACGGATAGACAATCATATCATGAAATTAATCCAACATACGGGGGAAAACTACGTGATTTTAAAAATAAATTAATATTTAGCCATTTTATCTTTCACACCTCCCCCCCCCCATAGAGACATGGACTTTTCTAAGTCGGGAGGGGGAAACAGGACATGTTTTTGGTCTTCATCGAGGTGATATTATTGAATATTTTCAGGAAATCAATCAAGAATGTAAAAAACAACTAGATCAACTAAATCAATATTTTAACGAACATATGTTTGACATATCAGCGTCATCGCGTGAAAAAATCATCACGCGTGTGGAAATATTAAATCAGCTTATATCAGATATGGAATATTTTAATAACCGAATAGTTCAAGCGATGGTTAGTTTAGGGCCATCATTTAAAAAATTTGAGGCATATACATGGTTAGAAAAATATAAATTAACAGAAGCCGATGTACCGAATTATAAATTCCCCGGGTATAGTGTAACCGAGTTAAGAAAATCTGTCAGTGATGTCATTGATGAGTTTTTTCCTAAAATACTTGATTCATGGAGAAAACTAGCACCATATCCAACCGTTCTCAGATATGATAATGATCCACATGGCGGCGGAAGACACGTATCTCCGCGGATCGTTAATATAACACCGACGGTCGCGGTCAATCTGGTTTGTGACGTAATCGATGGCAGCTATCAAATAGATCTCGGAAGATCAAATCAAGCTCAACAAGGATACATCCTGTACACGTTCACACCACAAGTTCCCCCTGGAAATTTAATCGTGCAAGAACCAACTAATCCCGTGCATTTGCGGTGTCACAATAATATGTTAACGCGAATCAATTTTAAACTCACAGACCACCTTAATCGCTTGATTGACATACGTGAAGAAGAGCTTGTAATAAATCTGTATGTAAAGTCGTAAGGACTTTTATCGTAGATCTTCATGTGGAGGAGGTTTTTACACACGAGGATTTCTTAACAGTTAGAAGAACATTTGTAACAGAGATCAGAATCAAATTCGATCAACTTAAAAAAAATAATATTTATTAATTTTACTGAAATTGTACAAATTACTTGATTTTGACTACCAACTACCCCGTCAGAAACATAAAAATGCACGAACTACTTGATTTTGACTACCAACTACCCCCTCAGAAACATAAAAATGCACGAACTACTTGATTTTGACTACCAACTACCCCATCAAAATCAAGAAAGTTCTAACCTTGTCAAATTGTTCCTAACAAATTTTATTTATTAATAATATTATTTTTACTGAGATTTTTATTTTTTTTTTACTAAAATACAACGAAATTGCTCAATTTTCCTGATTTTGACTACCAACTACCCCGTCAGAAATCAAGTAATTCGTGCATTTTTCTTTGATTTTGACTACCAACTACCCCGTCAGAATCAAGTAATTTGTGCATTTTTCTTGATTTTAGTATAAAAAAAAAAATCCTCAGTAAAAATAAAATTTATAATAAATAAAATTTATTAGGAACAAATTTGACAAGGTTAGAACTTTCTTGATTTTGACTACCAATACACGTGGTCAGCGTTGACATGGACCCCAGTTACCAAAACTTTCATTTTCATTATCATCAGTAACGAAGTTACCTTGGATCGTTTCATCAGTAACGAAGTTACTCTGGATCGTTTCATCAGTAACGAAGTTACCTTGGATCGTTTCATCAGTAACGAAGTTACTCTGGATCGTTTCATCAGTAACGAAGTTACTCGCTGACATTATTTTTCTTAATAGTCTTATGCGGGTACTAATCGTTTTCTTTGCCTCATACTCGTGGGATAATAACGACTTAATTCTTTCTACGGCGGTAGAAAGAGGAACGAACTCCTTCACATGATCATCTTCTACGGTAGCTAGCGACTGAAACATTGCCGATTGAATCCGTTTCATGAGCCTGTATTCAGATGATAGTGTGTGTGTCCCCATGGTTTTACGTTCTTGTAAAATCTCAAAGTCAGAAACTATTTTTTCAGGATTAAGTTCATCAGATATATTAATTCCATCTTTTTTTAATTTTTTAATAGCGACAATTACATCATTGATATTTTCATGGTTCATTATATAATATATAAATCTTTAAAATAAAAAAAATATCCCTAGAACACCTATCGAGTGTATTAGCGAGTTCGTCGGGATGTTTCAGGGACAGCACAGCCAAGAACTTGTAGCTTGCCACCGCAATCTACCAAGTTCATTAGGCAAATATTCCCTCTACGAGAGCCCCTAACCCGCCAAACAACGGTCTAGAGGCCCAAGAGGGAGGACGGCACAACCCTCATAAACTCGTAGCTTGCCACCGCAATCTACCAAGTTTAGAGGATATACATATATACAATGAAATGGTTATATACAATGAATGAAGAGCCCCTATCGAGTGTATTAGCGAGCTCAGATTATGAATGAAGTACAAACATATAACTTAACTAAGGACAGTACAAACATGTACGCTCAGCAAAATCACACCCACAATAATTAATCCAGTGGGTGATACGAAAATATGTATCAACCACAAGTCAATATTGTGGTTGTGAATTTGCTGAGCGGAGGGGTTCTTGCGGTTCCCCCCACTATTATAAAAATCGCAATTATGCGCACCACCGACAAATTGTCAGCCATGGGGATTCGATCCTGGACCGCGAGCGCCACAGTCCAATACCATACTGATCGAGCTATCAAACATTGTTACGAACATATGTTTCGGAAGTTAATATATAGCTAAGGAACCAATATTTACACTAAACAGCGGTTTCTGAATAATAACGGTTTCTGTATTTAACAGTTTCTGTATTTGTAGCGGTTTCTGTATTTATAACAGTTTCTGAATAATAACAGTTTCTGTATTTAACAGTTTCTGTATTTATAACAGTTTCTGTATTTATAACAGTTTCTGAATAATAACAGTTTCTGAATAATAGTTTCTGTATTTATAACAGTTTCTGAATAATAGTTTCTGTATTTGTAGCAGACCGAAAATCAATAATAACAGTAGCATTAATGCACCAGTCAAAGAACTTTCCAGAATGTAAGTTCAGTGAACACACAACTGCAGGTCAATTACAATGAGTAACGGTTTCTGTTTACACACAGCTTCCTACGGATCAATAATATTATCTTTTGTATGATGGGAAAATATTTAAAAACCATAAATAATACTTCTACGAGTAATTAGTTACGATGTAATTAGTTACGATGTAATTAGTTAAACTGACTAATTACGATCATAAAAAACCAACCATCTACGAAGAAAACTATATATTACAAAGTAATCTCCCCTTAAATCAAAAATTCAGTAGTGTATGGAGGACCTACTGTGACATAAATTAAAAAAATTAATTCAATGTGGTGATGATAGTTAATAATGTGGTGATGATAGTTAATAATGTGGTGATGATAGTTATTGATACTGAAATGTAATTTTCTGTTTATATTTTTTCGAGAAAGCTGTTTTATATATATTTTCTGCCACTCTTTGTACTGATTGCGGGTGAATATCAAAATATTTCGCAGCAGAAGATATTGAACGAAACATAATTTCTTCACCAGTTTCTATGTTTGTGGAAATTACCGCCCTCTTTCCGATTGTCTTACATCTTCCTGTATTTCCACGTGTATTATTCTCGCTGTGAGAGATAGCTTGTAAATTGGATAAATTATTGTTTTGAGTGTCCCCGTCAATATGATCAATAACAAGACCGTCTTTGATCACTCCGAAGAAACATTCATACGTAAATCTATGACACAGATGATGTTTCTTTCCCCCCCCCCCCGCATGTGAACATTAGATAACCAGCATTAGTAATATAACCAACTTGTTTTTTTAACTTGCAGTGTCTGATGATACCATTAATATTTGATTCATAGTTTGTTATGACAGGATGTGGGACAAATATATTTTGCTCCATTATAATAATATTATATGTTTAAATCATTGTTTGTCTGAAATCTTGATATATAATCCTCCACGGATTTTATAGCGTTTTCACCGCTATTATTTTTTTTGTCATAATATCTTTTAAGTTCTCTGAACCGTTTCCCGCCGCACTTCCCACATAATTTTGTCTTTCCACGTACTCCAATACCACACCGTAGACATGGTATTGGTCCTAGACTTCCTCGTCGTATGTTTTGTGAGTGCATCCAACAAAATTCCTTTCTACAGGATTTGTTGCATCGATTTACTGAGCCGATCATCAACCATCTGCATTGGGACATTGTATATATATATATAATTTTCTTTATTTAAATATTTGTTTTAATTATATGAACGAGTTTGAGAGATTATCCCAAACTAGGCCTGTTAAGTATAAATTCAACCTTGACAGATTATCTTCTGACTTGCCAGTACGAGATCTGGTTGATCCGAAAAATAAAAGTTTGATCTCGAAAATTCATGACGCTAAGAAAGAATTTTACACGGATGGTGCATCTCATACATGGTCAACGTTCAAGATTATACGAAACACTGACTTTGTCACGGACGCTACAATGAATGACAAGCGAGCGGCAACTATTATTAACTACATCGCTGAATACGAGGGCAATCAAAAATATTTCTTCAGAGTAAAATTTATTGTATTAACAGAAACAGGTAGTTGGATTATCCGTGACAAATATGATCCTGTCCTTGGTAATAATAAAACTATCATATTAAGTAAAAATTCCAGACCGGGTCTATTGACTGGCATTGATAAACCGTATTATGAGCGAGCGTATCCTGTAACAGCGGTTATTTATGGAATTTATGAGATAAATAAAAAACCTAACGTTGATAAACTAGCGCCGATGAAATTATCATCCTTGACCTTGTCAAGGCTAAATTGTGTGGCTGAACGAGTAATAGAACACTTTACAAACGCGATGCGTGGAAATGGATTAACTGATTTAAGGCGTGAAAAAATAAACTCGTGGGCTGATTCAGTTAGGGATACTGGTGCTACAATAAAAGATGTTGCTGAGTTAGGAAAAATATTAAAATTTCCAATAACCGTAGCAACAATAACGGGAGAAGTACTGTACCAGTCGAAATATAAATCGAAGGGAGCTCCAATAAATATTATTGATCATAACGCGCACGCATGGACTAACGCAGTAACAATATTTCCACGTGATCGAACTGTTAGATTTTACCCCACAGATATGTTTGATTTTATTAACGAAATAAGTAAAACCGATCCTGTATCGGTATGGTTATTCAAAAGTAATGAGGAGGGTGAATTTGATCAGTTTGTCAAACCGAACGGTGAAATATATCGCACAGAATCCCTCCATGACGAGATGAAAAATCTTGCGACGTTTTTACAGTGCAAACACGTGGAAAATACTGACAAATTACTAACTAATTGTTTTACCGTTCCATCTGTTGCGGCTCATTTTGCCAGAGAACGAAATTCATGGAAACCAACACGATTTGATTTACTCGAGGACGTACGTGCAAGTTGCGTCGAATATGGACATGGCGGATTATGGAATACCAAATACAATTACAATGATGTTATTTCGGTTGATATGGTTGCATGTTATCCAGGAAGTTTTCTGGGATACGGAGATTGTTCTACGTACTTTGAAAAATTTGGTCACCCTACAAACGAGATGACGCGAGTGGCAATTAATGGACCATTACCTGATTTTGATCTGACTGGATTCGCCTGTATTGAGTCGTTCGAGTTTAACGAAAATCTTCACAAGATTTGTTATGTTTGGTTTGGCAGACATTTTTGTGAAAAACGTTGGGCACCTATAGTTCTGTTGCGATATATGCTAGATTGTGCGATACTGACATTGTTGGTGGTCAGTGAGGCAATTATATCATATCATGCACAGACCAAAGTTTGGTTGCCCATGTCAGATTCTGAAGTTATCAGCGAGTTTAAGGAAAAATATCCTGATGTTTCCGAAGATGATATTCCTAAAATTCTCGAGATTAAACTCAAAACCGCAAAAGATCTCGGTAGAAAAATTATAGGTAAATTTACTCAAGGTGGTGCATATGATTATAAAAGACATCACGCACGATTAATTTTAGATGATGCCGAGTACGATTTTATAATCGCTGATACAACGGCGAAAAATACATTTGTAAATCGAGAGAGTGTTTATTTATCCGACGGAACAAAATTAGGTACGATCGTTAGTTACATAAATGACGTATCCCCGCAATATACTCATCTAAGATCTTCCATGTTGGCTTATGTTTCTATAAATTTATTATCGATGATTAATAGATTTCCTGAGACCGCAGTCAGAGTCGCAACAGATTCGTTTTATATTTCAAGTAAATATTTAGAACCTGTTATGAAATTTACAAGTAATGATGAACGATGGGGTTCGTGGAGAATAAAAAAGGAACTATTACACAATTACACAGAATCAGCAGATGTTCCAGTGAGAGATGTTTATCGTGAGGGTAATAAAATATCAGAAATGTCGAAGGCACCATCGTTGAGTGATCCAATAACCAGATATAAGACAGTATATCTCAATGGACCTGGTGGATGCGGCAAAACGACTCGAACGATTAATGTTTTTAGAAATTCAGATATGATCGTGCTGACACCCACACATAGACTTGCACGTGAGATGAAACAGCGGCAAGTACAATCGTGCACGTATCATAGTTTCTTCCGATGGCGCGGGGATACATGGACTCCTCAACGGATGGGGGAAAAATATATACCTAAAATAATTATTTGGGATGAGATATGCACGGTCTCATTGGATACATTAAAAAAGTTTCTTGATTGGTTGTTGACGAAAAGTACCGCTATAATAATGTGTGGCGATCATGGTCAACCTCCGCCCTTTGTTGGACCCTCTCCACATGATTGGTTAAAAAATTTCGTTGATTATTACGAAGAAATAGATGATGATCATAGAGCTCTTGATGCAAATTTGAAGGAGTTTAAAAAATTAATCAGATTACAATCAAACAAAATTCAGTGTGAAATAATACGTGGAGTGATCTCAGAGACATCAATGAGTGATTTTTTGAACTCATGGAGACCCAACGATTTGATCGTAGCAAGTAGAAAGATAATCAGAGACGCTTTACAACAGCAGTTATTTCAGCTACATAAAGAACAATATTCAGAACTACCCGTACCGTTGTGTTATAGACCATCAGATACACGAAAACAGAATATTAATGTTGATATTCCAGGACAGACTGAGAATCAAAATCTCGTATTAAATGATATTGTCGCCGTTGATATCAGTGTGGTCGAAGATGCATTACGCGCTGACAAATCTCCATGGGTGTTGGGATACGCCATGACAATCCACTCGTCTCAGGGATTAACTATTTCTGATACACGAGTCTGGATTGTAGACGATCGAATCGAGTGGTCAAATTTAGTTTATTTAGCGGTATCGAGGGTCAGAAATATATCTCAATTACGTAGAATTATAATTCCTGAAATCGTTGATAAATTTAACATCATCGATGATGATATAATAAGAAAAAAATTAATCGGATACAAACAATCTGATAAAAAAAATAAACGTGACTTTGATCTTGATGTTGAATTTATTATTGAGTTAAAACAGCAGCAGAACAATCATTGCACATGTTGTAATTGTATAATGTTATGGCGGTATTCGAGTAATGATTCAAGACAATTTACCGTAGATAGAAAAGATAATAGTCGCGGTCATACACGAGAAAATACCATGTTAACCTGTCTCGAATGTAATCGACGTAGAGGCGCTAGTTAAGTGATCGAAATCACCGAAGTGATCGCGGCGGTAGTTGTGTATCCGCGGGAATTATTTGTAGTTGTTCACGTGTAAATCCACGTTGAGGAGCAGCAGAATCTAATCTGTAGATTGCAGGTCTGGAAACGCCTACATTTCTTCCAGTGGATCTTGTCACGGTAGATATTTTGTGTGTGGTAACACTCCAAATAGGATCAGTTGCTCTCGCGCTACCACCTTCAAGTTCACCAGGCTCATATAAATATCTGACTGTAACATCACCTAATATTTTTTGTTTTCCAGCATCTTTTCGTTGTGTTGGTATATTTTTTTTTGTGACCGCGCTAATGGGTTTCATGTTGGTTGTTCGTGTGATTTCATTATTTAATGCAGCTATCACGATTGGTAATCTTGCAACCCATTCGCGAGATCTTTTATCCTGAATAAATTCCCTCGCGTATTGATATCCAAATAACCGTTCAGCAAGTGTTCGATTAAATCGCTCAACAATTGCTTGATCACGGTGAATTGCAGTATGACCTCGTCGTATTTTGGTATTATGTTGTTTCATCAGCGATGATACTGGACCAAGAAATTCCTTACCAGGATCAACCTGTAGTAGCTGCGGCCATCGTAGACCACCTCGTTGATAAATTCGTTCAAACGCATCAGCTACTTCAGATGATGTTTTCGCCGATAGCGGCTCTGCTTCTTTATATCTACTTGCAACATCAACTACGGTTAGCGCGTATTTGTACGTTTTTCCACGTACAGTATCATGCGGTAAAAACAGAATATCAGCTTGATGAACTTCATTAGGAACACTGACATCGAAATACGAGTACTGAATGTGTTTAGGACGTGGTAGATAAATTTGCCATATTGCTTGTTTAGATAACCACGTTTTAGCAGTAGAATGTTTAACCGATGCTGCATCAGCGAGTTTACCAATTGCTGCTTTGCCTCTCCAGTATCCTCTCGGCGAATAATAAATTGATTCCATTATTAATTACCAGCCCCAATCGCTAATTTACCTTTCATCGAGGATCTTACTAACCAATTAGCTAATGATTCTCTAATATTTTTATTTTTTATAGAATTTAATGAATGAATTAATTTTACATCTGCAATATGCCTATCTTGTAGATTTTGACTTTTATAAGCTACATCATGAGCATGACAAGCTCGATCAATAGCATTTATTGGTTCCTCGCCTGGTTTTGGTTGATCTTGATTATCGAGCCTGATATCGAGTCGAGTACCAGGACCGCAATAATTATATCCTGGTAGATGTTTTTCTCCGCTGTATTTAGCCCATGGAGCACCTGGAAACTTTGACATCAAATTAGCAATATCACCACCCCGCTTATTAGGTAAAAATGAAAATTTCTTTCTACAGCATACAGAACATTTTCCACCGTACGCTATTTTTTTATTTTTTGTTGTAACCGTAGCTAAATCAATAGTTGGAGTTTTAACTTTACAGCGTAAACAATATAAATTCATGTTATAATATATATGGATATAATTGATTTCTCAGCAACTCGGCAACGAGAGCCAGTTAAGCATCATCCTGCGCTACCGAACTCCATCAGAATGATTATCATAGGACCATCTGGATCGGGTAAGACGCAATTATTACTTAATCTGATAATGAGATGGTTGAAATGGGATAAATTATATTTAGTAGCACCATCCGTTGATGATCAACGATGTTATGATGTACTTAAAGATTTCAATGAAAACGCGCGATTACTGGATGAGGATAATGATGTTATAGAGTTTATAACCGATATTGATGAAGCACCATCCGTAGATTCCATAGACGGATTTATTAATAATTTAGTTGTATACGACGATGTGATGCTAGATAAACAATCAAATCCAGCCAGAATATTTTCCCGAGGGAGACATAAAAATACAGACGTGATCTATGTTACTCAACGATATACACAAATTCCGAAGGTGATCAGAGACAACTGCAACATTTTAGTTGTGTTTAATGGCGTAGACACACACACGTTGCGAAATATTCATCAAACCTGGTGTGGTGGTGACATGGATATAATTAAATTCAAAAATTTCTTCTCACGAGCGCAAGCTACCCCGCATGGATTTATAACAATAAATTTACATGATCCAAGAACAAGATATCGTGTGGGTATTGATAAAATATTTGGGTAACAGTGGTGATGATAAAATTAAATTGAATTAAACAGATATCATTAATATAATGAACAACTGTGCGTGGCTGCGTCAAGGAACCACTAACAATTGTAATAAAAAATGCCGTGGAGAATATTGCAAGAAACATAATTATCTTATAAAGAAAAATCCTCATGCTGGTCCACGAAGATGTGTTGGATGTAACAACGGTGTTAGAGGATTATATCAGATTTGTAAAAATTGCGGTGGAGATCGATACAGAAGTTTGATGATATATTATAAACACAGAAAGAACATAAATCCCAAAATAGAAAAACCACCATCAGAACTTGAATATTACTTGAAACATAGAACAAATAAAGATGAAACAGATGAGGAAAAACGACAGCGAGAACGTGTTGAAAAATATTCATCAAACTTGGTATGGTGGTAAATTAATAGCAGCAGAGAGGGTACCTACCAACGTTGGTCGTCAAAAAAATAAACAAGAAATAAATAAACACGTAGAGTACTTTATTTTTTCAGATACTATTTCGAACTGAGGTTTTATTAGCACAATCGGTCATTGCAAAAATAAACATCTCAAGGAAAGTTCATTTGTAAAATCTTGACCTTTCTACGAGATGATTTATTTGTTTGTTTTATTTGTTTTGTCGGAATTCTATGGTCTGTTCACCCTCTCTGCTGCTGATGTCGATCCAGCCTAATTTGCATTTTGCCATGATGTCTTGTGCATTCCTGTTGATTTCCGCAAATGCATGCTGAATTAACGATTTGCTGAAGAAACTGAGAGGATTTATCCTGACTGACTCACGTTTTGCAGCATAATGGAAATTCTTTTAGCCGTGAAGCGATGTCCACTACATTAAATGGAAATCGATAAGACATATCAACATAAATGTGATAAATACTGCATTGGTCAATTAATTTTTTACCTGATTTATCTATAGACTAGTCACTATAGGCGAATGCTAGCCAATTCGGACCATGGCTGATTCTACCCAAATCATTTATTCTTGTTTAAAATATTATATTTCTCATTATTTCCCAAGTGCGTTGATGCATGTCTGATAAGCATTTAAGGAAACGAAACACCAATTATACGCATCATAATGGTGATGACGATAAAAAGAAATTTTCGAAATAAACAGAATCTGACAAATTAAAAATAGTTTGATCAAACTTCACATTTTAAAAATTATCTGACATCTTGGTGCTATCCCATTACCCTCGAGTCTAAATTATGGATTTTAAACATTTATCGATGTACATGTTTTAAATAAGAGATACACAACTTACAGATTTATGTAAGTGTTTCTTTATCTTCCAGATATAGGAGTACGATGTATGATATAATCTCTAGAAACATACATGCAATATATGTCAAACGGTTGCTTTAATCAGCAGTCAAGGCATACAAAACTATCATTAATATTAACAATAAATGCAAACCAAAATAAGCAAAATATTGAACAAGCACACTAAAGAAAACATTACATAAAAATGGATACACCCGTCATTATTGAGAGATGTGTTATGTGATGTGATTTGAATTTTTTACGTAGCTTTAACAACTTTTAAGTCATATCGCTACGATGTCTGCAATGTGGCAGTTTATAGTGATGTCTAGCACTGGGGCATCATGCCGCAGACATGTAGCATGATGTCCCACCCACTCACATTATCCTGACACCGGGCCGACCAGTCCTAACACTAACCTCTTAATGCTGAGCGCCAAGCGAGGCAGCTGTTAGTACCATTTTTGTAAGTCTTTGGTAATACTCGGCCGGGGATCGAACCCACGACCTCCCGCATCCGAGGCGGACGTTCTAACCACTAGGCCACCGGAGCGGTTTATTGAGAGATAATTTCATTAATATACAGATACATTTTAAAACATCACTAAATGAAAATTGATTAAAGTTACCTGTGCCAAGCAATTTAATCCTTCATTGTAGTTGTAAGCAGATGAACTGATCTCTAAAGCGAAACATTTGTTTAGGGGACGTAAACATGTTCAGTAAAAAAGGCAAATTCATCCACAAACAACTGTTCACAGTTTGAATGATTCCACTGACGGCAAGAGTCACAATGAATGAAGTTACACGTACATACGTCTTAGTATAAGGAATACATTTTTCTTTTAATATACAGCATAAAAAGAGCAAGGACATGGCGGAGGGTTGCTCTCTCTCTCTCTCTCTCTCTCTCTCTCTCTCTCTCTCTCTCTCTATATATATATATATATATATATATATATATATATATATATATATATATATATATATATATATATATATATATATATATATATATATATATATATATATATTAGGTAATCCTAGTCATTAAATGACCTATATATTGAGAAAGTTTAGATAAATTACATCTGATATATCAAGCACGACACTGATGTAAAATCAAGGGAATTACAGAACTATTATGGTGACTTAAAATCAAGGGAAATCTCTCCCGTGGAGTTTGAAACTCTTTGGACATGTATTCTAAACGTCTGTCAATACTTTTGATGCACAATTTGAAATGAAAATTTGTATGTTAACCGTTTATAACAAAATAAATGAGAGAAAAATGGTGCATTCCCATTTAATGAGGAAACTGTGTACATTTTTTTTTAAAGAGATTGATGCATAAGAGTTAGTTACCGTAGATTATCAGAAATAGCGCCATCAACCAATGCTATCATTGATAGTAACAATCTCCGTATGTGTCTTAGGGTGTTCAGAGAGACCGTCACTGGGTCAGGGTGTTTTTGGAGAGTCTTGGGGTGTTTAGAGAGACCGTTGATGGACGAAATTCATATATTCATTAATACCTACTATTATTCAATGCCAAACGATGTTGCTCGGGTATATTTCATAATCCCATATCAACTGATAACAAATAATCCATTTAACTCTGTAATTTCACGGTTATTATGCCGGGAATGCATATGTAACTTTCTTCGGTATTAACCTCGTTTCCAATTTTGGCACATTTGGAACACTCCCGTCGTTATATAGTCTGGTTTCCTGCTTATCATGCTCCCTGCGTTGCACTCCGCTATACTCTGAGTCTGCATTCCATCACTAGTCCCATTCTTATTGTAATGATTCCCCATTTCATCACTAGTCCCATTCTTATTGTAATGATTCCCCATTTCATCACTAGTACCATTCTTATTGTAATGATTCCCCATTTCATCACTAGTACCATTCTTATTGTAATGATTCCCCAGTTCATCACTAGTGCCATTCTTATTGTTAGGATTCCCCTTGTCATCACTAGTACCATTCTTATTGTAAGGTTTCCAGACTTCATCACTAGTGCCATTCTTATTGCAATGATTCCCCATTTCATCACTAGTCCCATTCTTATTGTAAGGATTCCCAACTTCATCACTAGTCCCATTCTTATTGTAAGGATTCCAGACTTCATCACTAGTCCCATTCTTATTGTAAGGATTACAGACTTCATCACTAGTCCGATTCTTATTGTAAGGATTCCCCACTTCATCACTAGTCCCATTCTTATTGAAAGGATTCCCCATTTCATCACTAGTCCCATTCTTATTGTAAGGATTCCAGACTTCATCACTAGTCCCATTCTTATTGTAAGGATTCCAGACTTCATCACTAGTCCCATTCTTATTGTAAGGATTCCAGACTTCATCATTAGTCCCATTCTTATTGTAAGGATTCCCCACTTCATCACTAGTCCCATTCTTATTGTAAGGATTCCCCACTTCATCACTAGTCCCATTCTTATTGCAAGGATTCCCCACTCCATCACTAGTCCCATTCTTATTGTAAGGATTCCAGACTTCATCACTAGTCCCATTCTTATTGTAAGGATTCCCAACTTCATCACTAGTCCCATTCTTATTGTAAGGATTCCAGACTTCATCACTAGTCCCATTCTTATTGTAAGGATTCCAGACTTCATCACTAGTCCCATTCTTATTGTAAGGATTCCCAACTTCATCACTAGTCCCATTCTTATTGTAAGGATTCCAGACTTCATCACTAGTCCCATTCTTATTGTAAGGATTCCAGACTTCATCACTAGTCCAATTCTTAATTGTAAGGATTCCCCACTTCATCACTAGTCCCACTCTTATTGTAAGGATTCCAGACTTCATCACTAGTCCCACTCTTATTGTAAGGATTCCAGACTTCATCACTAGTCCCACTCTTATTGTAAGGATTCCCCATTTCATCACTAGTCCCATTCTTATTGTAAGGATTCCAGACTTCATCACTAGTCCCATTCTTATTGTAAGGATTCCAGACTTCATCACTAGTCCCATTCTTATTGTAAGGATTCCAGACTTCATCACTAGTCCCATTCTTATTGTAAGGATTCCCCACTTCATCACTAGTCCCATTCTTATTGTAAGGATTCCCCACACCATCACTAGTCCCATTCTTATTGGAAGGATTCCCCACTTCATCACTAGTCCCATTCTTATTGTAAGGATTTCAGACTTCATCACTAGTCCCATTCTTATTGTAAGGATTCCAGACTTCATCACTAGTCCCATTCTTATTGTAAGGATTCCAGACTTCATCACTAGTCCCATTCTTATTGTAAGGATTCCCCACTTCATCACTAGTCCCATTCTTATTGTAAGGATTCCCCACTTCATCACTAGTCCCATTCTTATTGTAAGGATTCCAGACTTCATCACTAGTCCCACTCTTATTGTAAGGATTCCAGACTTCATTACTAGTCCCATTCTTATTGTAAGGATTCCCCACTTCATCACTAGTCCCATTCTTATTGTAAGGATTCCCCACTTCATCACTAGTGCCATTCTTATTGCAATGATTCTCCATTTCATCACTAGTCCCATTCTTATTGTAAGGATTCCCTACTTCATCACTAGTCCCATTCTTATTGTAAGGATTCCCTACTTCATCACTAGTCCCATTCTTATTGTAAGGATTCCCCACTTCATCACTAGTCCCATTCTTATTGCAAGGATTCCCCACTCCATCACTAGTCCCATTCTTATTGTAAGGATTCCAGATTTCATCACTAGTCCCATTCTTATTGTAAGGATTCCAGACTTCATCACTAGTCCCATTCTTATTGTAAGGATTCCAGACTTCATCACTAGTCCCATTCTTATTGTAAGGATTCCCCACTTCATCACTAGTCCCATTCTTATTGTAAGGATTCCAGACTTCATCACTAGTCCCATTCTTATTGTAAGGATTCCAGACTTCATCACTAGTCCCATTCTTATTGTAAGGATTCCAGACTTCATCATTAGTCCCATTCTTATTGTAAGGATTCCCCACTTCATCACTAGTCCCATTCTTATTGTAAGGATTCCCCACTTCATCACTAGTCCCATTCTTATTGCAAGGATTCCCCACTCCATCACTAGTCCCATTCTTATTGTAAGGATTCCAGACTTCATCACTAGTCCCATTCTTATTGTAAGGATTCCCAACTTCATCACTAGTCCCATTCTTATTGTAAGGATTCCAGACTTCATCACTAGTCCCATTCTTATTGTAAGGATTCCAGACTTCATCACTAGTCCCATTCTTATTGTAAGGATTCCCAACTTCATCACTAGTCCCATTCTTATTGTAAGGATTCCAGACTTCATCACTAGTCCCATTCTTATTGTAAGGATTCCAGACTTCATCACTAGTCCAATTCTTAATTGTAAGGATTCCCCACTTCATCACTAGTCCCACTCTTATTGTAAGGATTCCAGACTTCATCACTAGTCCCACTCTTATTGTAAGGATTCCAGACTTCATCACTAGTCCCACTCTTATTGTAAGGATTCCCCATTTCATCACTAGTCCCATTCTTATTGTAAGGATTCCAGACTTCATCACTAGTCCCATTCTTATTGTAAGGATTCCAGACTTCATCACTAGTCCCATTCTTATTGTAAGGATTCCAGACTTCATCACTAGTCCCATTCTTATTGTAAGGATTCCCCACTTCATCACTAGTCCCATTCTTATTGTAAGGATTCCCCACACCATCACTAGTCCCATTCTTATTGGAAGGATTCCCCACTTCATCACTAGTCCCATTCTTATTGTAAGGATTTCAGACTTCATCACTAGTCCCATTCTTATTGTAAGGATTCCAGACTTCATCACTAGTCCCATTCTTATTGTAAGGATTCCAGACTTCATCACTAGTCCCATTCTTATTGTAAGGATTCCCCACTTCATCACTAGTCCCATTCTTATTGTAAGGATTCCCCACTTCATCACTAGTCCCATTCTTATTGTAAGGATTCCAGACTTCATCACTAGTCCCACTCTTATTGTAAGGATTCCAGACTTCATTACTAGTCCCATTCTTATTGTAAGGATTCCCCACTTCATCACTAGTCCCATTCTTATTGTAAGGATTCCCCACTTCATCACTAGTGCCATTCTTATTGCAATGATTCTCCATTTCATCACTAGTCCCATTCTTATTGTAAGGATTCCCTACTTCATCACTAGTCCCATTCTTATTGTAAGGATTCCCTACTTCATCACTAGTCCCATTCTTATTGTAAGGATTCCCCACTTCATCACTAGTCCCATTCTTATTGCAAGGATTCCCCACTCCATCACTAGTCCCATTCTTATTGTAAGGATTCCAGATTTCATCACTAGTCCCATTCTTATTGTAAGGATTCCAGACTTCATCACTAGTCCCATTCTTATTGTAAGGATTCCAGACTTCATCACTAGTCCCATTCTTATTGTAAGGATTCCCCACTTCATCACTAGTCCCATTCTTATTGTAAGGATTCCCCACTTCATCACTAGTCCCATTCTTATTGTAAGGATTCCCCACTTCATCACTAGTCCCATTCTTATTGTAAGGATTCCAGACTTCATCACTAGTCCAATTCTTATTGTAAGGATTCCCCACTTCATCACTAGTCCCACTCTTATTGTAAGGATTACTGACTTCATCACTAGTCCCACTCTTATTGTAAGGATTCCAGACTTCATCACTAGTCCCATTCTTATTGTAAGGATTCCCCATTTCATCACTAGTCCCATTCTTATTGTAAGGATTCCAGACTTCATCACTAGTCCCATTCTTATTGTAAGGATTCCAGACTTCATCACTACTCCCATTCTTATTGTAAGGATTCCAGACTTCATCACTAGTCCCATTCTTATTGTAAGGATTCCAGACTTCATCACTAGTCCCATTCTTATTGTAAGGATTACCCACTCCATCACTAGTCCCATTCTTATTGTAAGGATTCCCCACTTCATCACTAGTCCCATTCTTATTGTAAGGATTCCCCACTTCATCACTAGTCCCATTCTTATTGTAAGGATTCCAGACTTCATCACTAGTCCCATTCTTATTGTAAGGATTCCAGACTTCATCACTAGTCCCATTCTTATTGTAAGGATTCCCCACTTCATCACTAGTCCCATTCTTATTGTAAGGATTCCAGACTTCATCACTAGTCCCATTCTTATTGTAAGGATTCCAGACTTCATCACTAGTCCCACTCTTACTGTAAGGATTCCAGACTTCATCACTAGTCCCATTCTTATTGTAAGGATTCCCCACTTCATCACTAGTCCCATTCTTATTGTAAGGATTCCCCACTTCATCACTAGTCCCATTCTTATTGTAAGGATTCCAGACTTCATCACTAGTCCCATTCTTATTGTAAGGATTCCAGACTTCATCACTTGTCCCATTCTTATTGTAAGGATTCCGGACTTCATCACTAGTCCCATTCTTATTGTAACGATTCCAGACTTCATCACTAGTCCCATTCTTATTGTAAGGATTCCAGACTTCATCACTAGTCCCATTCTTATTGTAAGGATTCCCCACTTCATCACTAGTCCAATTCTAATTGTAAGGATTTCCCACTTCATCACTAGTCCCATTCTTATTGTAAGGATTCCAGACTTCATCACTAGTCCCATTCTTATTCTAAGGATTAAAGACTTCATCACTAGTCCCATTCTTATTGTAAGGATTCCAGACTTCATCACTAGTCCCAATCTTATTGTAAGGATTCCAGACTTCATCACTAGTCCCATTCTTATTGTAAGGATTCCCAACTTCATCACTAGTCCCATTCTTATTGTAAGTATTCCCCACTTCATCACTAGTCCCATTCTTATTGTAAGGATTCCAGACTTCATCACTAGCCCCATTCTTATTGTAAGGATTCCAGACTTCATCACTAGTCCCATTCTTATTGTAACGATTCCAGACTTCATCACTAGTCCCATTCTTATTGTAAGGATTCCAGACTTCATCACTAGTCCCATTCTTATTGTAAGGATTCCAGACTTCATCACTAGTCCCATTCTTATTGTAAGGATTCCCAACTTCATCACTAATCCCATTCTTATTGTAAGGATTCCCCACTTCATCACTAGTCCCATTCTTATTGTATGGATTCCAGACTTCATCACTAGTCCCATTCTTATTGTAAGGATTCCAGACTTCATCATTAGTCCCATTCTTATTGTAAGGATTCCCCACTTCATCACTAGTCCCATTCTTATTGTAAGGATTCCCCACTTCATCACTAGTCCCATTCTTATTGCAAGGATTCCCCACTCCATCACTAGTCCCATTCTTATTGTAAGGATTCCAGACTTCATCACTAGTCCCATTCTTATTGTAAGGATTCCCAACTTCATCACTAGTCCCATTCTTATTGTAAGGATTCCAGACTTCATCACTAGTCCCATTCTTATTGTAAGGATTCCAGACTTCATCACTAGTCCCATTCTTATTGTAAGGATTCCCAACTTCATCACTAGTCCCATTCTTATTGTAAGGATTCCAGACTTCATCACTAGTCCCATTCTTATTGTAAGGATTCCAGACTTCATCACTAGTCCAATTCTTATTGTAAGGATTCCCCACTTCATCACTAGTCCCACTCTTATTGTAAGGATTCCAGACTTCATCACTAGTCCCACTCTTATTGTAAGGATTCCAGACTTCATCACTAGTCCCATTCTTATTGTAAGGATTCCCCATTTCATCACTAGTCCCATTCTTATTGTAAGGATTCCAGACTTCATCACTAGTCCCATTCTTATTGTAAGGATTCCAGACTTCATCACTAGTCCCATTCTTATTGTAAGGATTCCAGACTTCATCACTAGTCCCATTCTTATTGTAAGGATTCCCAACTTCATCACTAGTCCCATTCTTCTTGTAAGGATTCCCCACACCATCACTAGTCCCATTCTTATTGTAAGGATTCCCCACTTCATCACTAGTCCCATTCTTATTGTAAGGATTTCAGACTTCATCACTAGTCCCATTCTTATTGTAAGGATTCCAGACTTCACCACTAGTCCCATTCTTATTGTAAGGATTCCAGACTTCATCACTAGTCCCATTCTTATTGTAACGATTCCCCATTTCATCACTAGTCCCATTCTTATTGTAAGGATTCCAGACTTCATCACTAGTCCCATTCTTATTGTAAGGATTCCAGACTTCATCACTAGTCCCATTCTTATTGTAAGGATTCCAGACTTCATCATTAGTCCCATTCTTATTGTAAGGATTCCCCACTTCATCACTAGTCCCATTCTTATTGTAAGGATTCCCCACTTCATCACTAGTCCCATTCTTATTGCAAGGATTCCCCACTCCATCACTAGTCCCATTCTTATTGTAAGGATTCCAGACTTCATCACTAGTCCCATTCTTATTGTAAGGATTCCCAACTTCATCACTAGTCCCATTCTTATTGTAAGGATTCCAGACTTCATCACTAGTCCCATTCTTATTGTAAGGATTCCAGACTTCATCACTAGTCACATTCTTATTGTAAGGATTCCCAACTTCATCACTAGTCCCATTCTTATTGTAAGGATTCCAGACTTCATCACTAGTCCCATTCTTATTGTAAGGATTCCAGACTTCATCACTAGTCCAATTCTTATTGTAAGGATTCCCCACTTCATCACTAGTCCCACTCTTATTGTAAGGATTCCAGACTTCATCACTAGTCCCACTCTTATTTTAAGGATTCCAGACTTCATCACTAGTCCCATTCTTATTGTAAGGATTCCCCATTTCATCACTAGTCCCATTCTTATTGTAAGGATTCCAGACTTCATCACTACTCCCATTCTTATTGTAAGGATTCCCAACTTCATCACTAGTCCCATTCTTATTGTAAGGATTCCAGACTTCATCACTAGTCCCATTCTTATTGTAAGGATTCCTGACTTCATCACTAGTCCAATTCTTATTGTAAGGATTCCCTACTTCATCACTAGTCCCACTCTTATTGTAAGGATTCCAGACTTCATCACTAGTCCCACTCTTATTGTAAGGATTCCAGACTTCATCACTAGTCCCATTCTTATTGTAAGGATTCCCCATTTCATCACTAGTCCCATTCTTATTGTAAGGATTCCAGACTTCATCACTAGTCCCATTGTTATTGTAAGGATTCCAGACTTCATCACTAGTCCCATTCTTATTGTAAGGATTCCCAACTTCATCACTAGTCCCATTCTTATTGTAAGGATTCCCCACTTCATCACTAGTCCCATTCTTATTGTAAGGATTCCCCACACCATCACTAGTCCCATTCTTATTGTAAGGATTCCCCACTTCATCACTAGTCCCATTCTTATTGTAAGGATTTCAGACTTCATCACTAGTCCCATTCTTATTGTAAGGATTCCAGACTTCATCACTAGTCCCATTCTTATTGTAAGGATTCCAGACTTCATCACTAGTCCCATTCTTATTGTAACGATTCCCCATTTCATCACTAGTCCCATTCTTATTGTAAGGATTCCAGACTTCATCACTAGTCCCATTTTTATTGTAAGGATTCCAGACTTCATCACTAGTCCCATTCTTATTGTAAGGATTCCAGACTTCATCATTAGTCCCATTCTTATTGTAAGGATTCCCCACTTCATCACTAGTCCCATTCTTATTGTAAGGATTCCCCACTTCATCACTAGTCCCATTCTTATTGCAAGGATTCCCCACTCCATCACTAGTCCCATTCTTATTGTAAGGATTCCAGACTTCATCACTAGTCCCATTCTTATTGTAAGGATTCCCAACTTCATCACTAGTCCCATTCTTATTGTAAGGATTCCAGACTTCATCACTAGTCCCATTCTTATTGTAAGGATTCCAGACTTCATCACTAGTCCCATTCTTATTGTAAGGATTCCCAACTTCATCACTAGTCCCATTCTTATTGTAAGGATTCCAGACTTCATCACTAGTCCCATTCTTATTGTAAGGATTCCAGACTTCATCACTGGTCCAATTCTTAATTGTAAGGATTCCCCACTTCATCACTAGTCCCACTCTTATTGTAAGGATTCCAGACTTCATCACTAGTCCCACTCTTATTGTAAGGATTCCAGACTTCATCACTAGTCCCATTCTTATTGTAAGGATTCCCCATTTCATCACTAGTCCCATTCTTATTGTAAGGATTCCAGACTTCATCACTAGTCCCATTCTTATTGTAAGGATTCCAGACTTCATCACTAGTCCCATTCTTATTGTAAGGATTCCAGACTTCATCACTAGTCCCATTCTTATTGTAAGGATTCCCCACTTCATCACTAGTCCCATTCTTATTGTAAGCATTCCCCACACCATCACTAGTCCCATTCTTATTGTAAGGATTCCCCACTTCATCACTAGTCCCATTCTTATTGTAAGGATTTCAGACTTCATCACTAGTCCCATTCTTATTGTAAGGATTCCAGACTTCATCACTAGTCCCATTCTTATTGTAAGGATTCCAGACCTCATCACTAGTCCCATTCTTATTGTAAGGATTCCCCACTTCATCACTAGTCCCATTCTTATTGTAAGGATTCCCCACTTCATCACTAGTCCCATTCTTATTGTAAGGATTCCAGACTTCATCACTAGTCCCACTCTTATTGTAAGGATTCCCAACTTCATCACTAGTCCCATTCTTATTGTAAGGATTCCCCACTTCATCACTAGTCCCATTCTTATTGTAAGGATTCCCCACTTCATCACTAGTGCCATTCTTGTTGCAATGATTCTCCATTTCATCACTAGTCCCATTCTTATTGTAAGGATTCCCTACTTCATCACTAGTCCCATTCTTATTGTAAGGATTCCCTACTTCATCACTAGTCCCATTCTTATTGTAAGGATTCCCCACTTCATCACTAGTCCCATTCTTATTGCAAGGATTCCCCACTCCATCACTAGTCCCATTCTTATTGTAAGGATTCCAGACTTCATCACTAGTCCCATTCTTATTGTAAGGATTCCAGACTTCATCACTAGTCCCATTCTTATTGTAAGGATTCCAGACTTCATCACTAGTCCCATTCTTATTGTAAGGATTCCCCACTTCATCACTAGTCCCATTCTTATTGTAAGGATTCCCCACTTCATCACTAGTCCCATTCTTATTGTAAGGATTCCCCACTTCATCACTAGTCCCATTCTTATTGTAAGGATTCCAGACTTCATCACTAGTCCCATTCTTATTGTAAGGATTCCCAACTTCATCACTAGTCCCATTCTTCTTGTAAGGATTCCCCACACCATCACTAGTCCCATTCTTATTGTAAGGATTCCCCACTTCATCACTAGTCCCATTCTTATTGTAAGGATTTCAGACTTCATCACTAGTCCCATTCTTATTGTAAGGATTCCAGACTTCATCACTAGTCCCATTCTTATTGTAAGGATTCCAGACTTCATCACTAGTCCCATTCTTATTGTAACGATTCCCCATTTCATCACTAGTCCCATTCTTATTCTAAGGATTCCAGGCTTCATCACTAGTCCCATTCTTATTGTAAGGATTCCAGACTTCATCACTAGTCCCATTCTTATTGTAAGGATTCCAGACTTCATCATTAGTCCCATTCTTATTGTAAGGATTCCCCACTTCATCACTAGTCCCATTCTTATTGTAAGGATTCCCCACTTCATCACTAGTCCCATTCTTATTGCAAGGATTCCCCACTCCATCACTAGTCCCATTCTTATTGTAAGGATTCCAGACTTCATCACTAGTCCCATTCTTATTGTAAGGATTCCCAACTTCATCACTAGTCCCATTCTTATTGTAAGGATTCCAGACTTCATCACTAGTCCCATTCTTATTGTAAGGATTCCAGACTTCATCACTAGTCCCATTCTTATTGTAAGGATTCCCAACTTCATCACTAGTCCCATTCTTATTGTAAGGATTCCAGACTTCATCACTAGTCCCATTCTTATTGTAAGGATTCCAGACTTCATCACTAGTCCAATTCTTATTGTAAGGATTCCCCACTTCATCACTAGTCCCACTCTTATTGTAAGGATTCCAGACTTCATCACTAGTCCCACTCTTATTGTAAGGATTCCAGACTTCATCACTAGTCCCATTCTTATTGTAAGGATTCCCCATTTCATCACTAGTCCCATTCTTATTGTAAGGATTCCAGACTTCATCACTAGTCCCATTGTTATTGTAAGGATTCCAGACTTCATCACTAGTCCCATTCTTATTGTAAGGATTCCCAACTTCATCACTAGTCCCATTCTTATTGTAAGGATTCCCCACTTCATCACTAGTCCCATTCTTATTGTAAGGATTCCCCACACCATCACTAGTCCCATTCTTATTGTAAGGATTCCCCACTTCATCACTAGTCCCATTCTTATTGTAAGGATTTCAGACTTCATCACTAGTCCCATTCTTATTGTAAGGATTCCAGACTTCATCACTAGTCCCATTCTTATTGTAAGGATTCCAGACTTCATCACTAGTCCCATTCTTATTGTAACGATTCCCCATTTCATCACTAGTCCCATTCTTATTGTAAGGATTCCAGACTTCATCACTAGTCCCATTTTTATTGTAAGGATTCCAGACTTCATCACTAGTCCCATTCTTATTGTAAGGATTCCAGACTTCATCATTAGTCCCATTCTTATTGTAAGGATTCCCCACTTCATCACTAGTCCCATTCTTATTGTAAGGATTCCCCACTTCATCACTAGTCCCATTCTTATTGCAAGGATTCCCCACTCCATCACTAGTCCCATTCTTATTGTAAGGATTCCAGACTTCATCACTAGTCCCATTCTTATTGTAAGGATTCCCAACTTCATCACTAGTCCCATTCTTATTGTAAGGATTCCAGACTTCATCACTAGTCCCATTCTTATTGTAAGGATTCCAGACTTCATCACTAGTCCCATTCTTATTGTAAGGATTCCCAACTTCATCACTAGTCCCATTCTTATTGTAAGGATTCCAGACTTCATCACTAGTCCCATTCTTATTGTAAGGATTCCAGACTTCATCACTGGTCCAATTCTTAATTGTAAGGATTCCCCACTTCATCACTAGTCCCACTCTTATTGTAAGGATTCCAGACTTCATCACTAGTCCCACTCTTATTGTAAGGATTCCAGACTTCATCACTAGTCCCATTCTTATTGTAAGGATTCCCCATTTCATCACTAGTCCCATTCTTATTGTAAGGATTCCAGACTTCATCACTAGTCCCATTCTTATTGTAAGGATTCCAGACTTCATCACTAGTCCCATTCTTATTGTAAGGATTCCAGACTTCATCACTAGTCCCATTCTTATTGTAAGGATTCCCCACTTCATCACTAGTCCCATTCTTATTGTAAGGATTCCCCACACCATCACTAGTCCCATTCTTATTGTAAGGATTCCCCACTTCATCACTAGTCCCATTCTTATTGTAAGGATTTCAGACTTCATCACTAGTCCCATTCTTATTGTAAGGATTCCAGACTTCATCACTAGTCCCATTCTTATTGTAAGGATTCCAGACTTCATCACTAGTCCCATTCTTATTGTAAGGATTCCCCACTTCATCACTAGTCCCATTCTTATTGTAAGGATTCCCCACTTCATCACTAGTCCCATTCTTATTGTAAGGATTCCAGACTTCATCACTAGTCCCACTCTTATTGTAAGGATTCCCAACTTCATCACTAGTCCCATTCTTATTGTAAGGATTCCCCACTTCATCACTAGTCCCATTCTTATTGTAAGGATTCCCCACTTCATCACTAGTGCCATTCTTGTTGCAATGATTCTCCATTTCATCACTAGTCCCATTCTTATTGTAAGGATTCCCTACATCATCACTAGTCCCATTCTTATTGTAAGGGTTCCCTACTTCATCACTAGTCCCATTCTTATTGTAAGGATTCCCCACTTCATCACTAGTCCCATTCTTATTGCAAGGATTCCCCACTCCATCACTAGTCCCATTCTTATTGTAAGGATTCCAGACTTCATCACTAGTCCCATTCTTATTGTAAGGATTCCAGACTTCATCACTAGTCCCATTCTTATTGTAAGGATTCCAGACTTCATCACTAGTCCCATTCTTATTGTAAGGATTACCCACTCCATCACTAGTCCCATTCTTATTGTAAGGATTCCCCACTTCATCACTAGTCCCATTCTTATTGTAAGGATTCCCCACTTCATCACTAGTCCCATTCTTATTGTAAGGATTCCAGACTTCATCACTAGTCCCATTCTTATTGTAAGGATTCCCCACTTCATCACTAGTCCCATTCTTATTGTAAGGATTCCCCACTTCATCACTAGTCCCATTCTTATTGTAAGGATTCCAGACTTCATCACTAGTCCCACTCTTACTGTAAGGATTCCAGACTTCATCACTAGTCCCATTCTTATTGTAAGGATTCCCCACTTCATCACTAGTCCCAATCTTATTGTAAGGATTCCCCACTTCATCACTAGTCCCATTCTTATTGTAAGGATTCCAGACTTCATCACTAGTCCCATTCTTATTGTAAGGATTCCAGACTTCATCACTTGTCCCATTCTTATTGTAAGGATTCCAGACTTCATCACTAGTCCCATTCTTATTGTAACGATTCCAGACTTCATCACTAGTCCCATTCTTATTGTAAGGATTCCAGACTTCATCACTAGTCCCATTCTTATTGTAAGGATTCCCCACTTCATCACTAGTCCCATTCTAATTGTAAGGATTTCCCACTTCATCACTTGTCCCATTCTTATTGTAAGGATTCCAGACTTCATCACTAGTCCCATTCTTATTCTAAGGATTCCAGACTTCATCACTAGTCCCATTCTTATTGTAAGGATTCCAGACTTCATCACTAGTCCCATTCTTATTGTAAGGATTCCAGACTTCATCACTAGTCCCATTCTTATTGTAAGGATTCCCCACTTCATCACTAGTCCCATTCTTATTGTAAGGATTCCCCACACCATCACTAGTCCCATTCTTATTGTAAGGATTCCCCACTTCATCACTAGTCCCATTCTTATTGTAAGGATTTCAGACTTCATCACTAGTCCCATTCTTATTGTAAGGATTCCAGACTTCATCACTAGTCCCATTCTTATTGTAAGGATTCCAGACTTCATCACTAGTCCCATTCTTATTGTAACGATTCCCCATTTCATCACTAGTCCCATTCTTATTGTAAGGATTCCAGACTTCATCACTAGTCCCATTTTTATTGTAAGGATTCCAGACTTCATCACTAGTCCCATTCTTATTGTAAGGATTCCAGACTTCATCATTAGTCCCATTTTTATTGTAAGGATTCCCCACTTCATCACTAGTCCCATTCTTATTGTAAGGATTCCCCACTTCATCACTAGTCCCATTCTTATTGCAAGGATTCCCCACTCCATCACTAGTCCCATTCTTATTGTAAGGATTCCAGACTTCATCACTAGTCCCATTCTTATTGTAAGGATTCCCAACTTCATCACTAGTCCCATTCTTATTGTAAGGATTCCAGACTTCATCACTAGTCCCATTCTTATTGTAAGGATTCCAGACTTCATCACTAGTCCCATTCTTATTGTAAGGATTCCCAACTTCATCACTAGTCCCATTCTTATTGTAAGGATTCCAGACTTCATCACTAGTCCCATTCTTATTGTAAGGATTCCAGACTTCATCACTGGTCCAATTCTTAATTGTAAGGATTCCCCACTTCATCACTAGTCCCACTCTTATTGTAAGGATTCCAGACTTCATCACTAGTCCCACTCTTATTGTAAGGATTCCAGACTTCATCACTAGTCCCATTCTTATTGTAAGGATTCCCCATTTCATCACTAGTCCCATTCTTATTGTAAGGATTCCAGACTTCATCACTAGTCCCATTCTTATTGTAAGGATTCCAGACTTCATCACTAGTCCCATTCTTATTGTAAGGATTCCAGACTTCATCACTAGTCCCATTCTTATTGTAAGGATTCCCCACTTCATCACTAGTCCCATTCTTATTGTAAGGATTCCCCACACCATCACTAGTCCCATTCTTATTGTAAGGATTCCCCACTTCATCACTAGTCCCATTCTTATTGTAAGGATTTCAGACTTCATCACTAGTCCCATTCTTATTGTAAGGATTCCAGACTTCATCACTAGTCCCATTCTTATTGTAAGGATTCCAGACTTCATCACTAGTCCCATTCTTATTGTAAGGATTCCCCACTTCATCACTAGTCCCATTCTTATTGTAAGGATTCCCCACTTCATCACTAGTCCCATTCTTATTGTAAGGATTCCAGACTTCATCACTAGTCCCACTCTTATTGTAAGGATTCCCAACTTCATCACTAGTCCCATTCTTATTGTAAGGATTCCCCACTTCATCACTAGTCCCATTCTTATTGTAAGGATTCCCCACTTCATCACTAGTGCCATTCTTGTTGCAATGATTCTCCATTTCATCACTAGTCCCATTCTTATTGTAAGGATTCCCTACATCATCACTAGTCCCATTCTTATTGTAAGGGTTCCCTACTTCATCACTAGTCCCATTCTTATTGTAAGGATTCCCCACTTCATCACTAGTCCCATTCTTATTGCAAGGATTCCCCACTCCATCACTAGTCCCATTCTTATTGTAAGGATTCCAGACTTCATCACTAGTCCCATTCTTATTGTAAGGATTCCAGACTTCATCACTAGTCCCATTCTTATTGTAAGGATTCCAGACTTCATCACTAGTCCCATTCTTATTGTAAGGATTACCCACTCCATCACTAGTCCCATTCTTATTGTAAGGATTCCCCACTTCATCACTAGTCCCATTCTTATTGTAAGGATTCCCCACTTCATCACTAGTCCCATTCTTATTGTAAGGATTCCAGACTTCATCACTAGTCCCATTCTTATTGTAAGGATTCCCCACTTCATCACTAGTCCCATTCTTATTGTAAGGATTCCCCACTTCATCACTAGTCCCATTCTTATTGTAAGGATTCCAGACTTCATCACTAGTCCCACTCTTACTGTAAGGATTCCAGACTTCATCACTAGTCCCATTCTTATTGTAAGGATTCCCCACTTCATCACTAGTCCCAATCTTATTGTAAGGATTCCCCACTTCATCACTAGTCCCATTCTTATTGTAAGGATTCCAGACTTCATCACTAGTCCCATTCTTATTGTAAGGATTCCAGACTTCATCACTTGTCCCATTCTTATTGTAAGGATTCCAGACTTCATCACTAGTCCCATTCTTATTGTAACGATTCCAGACTTCATCACTAGTCCCATTCTTATTGTAAGGATTCCAGACTTCATCACTAGTCCCATTCTTATTGTAAGGATTCCCCACTTCATCACTAGTCCCATTCTAATTGTAAGGATTTCCCACTTCATCACTTGTCCCATTCTTATTGTAAGGATTCCAGACTTCATCACTAGTCCCATTCTTATTCTAAGGATTCCAGACTTCATCACTAGTCCCATTCTTATTGTAAGGATTCCAGACTTCATCACTAGTCCCATTCTTATTGTAAGGATTCCAGACTTCATCACTAGTCCCATTCTTATTGCAAGGATTCCCAACTTCATCACTAGTCCCATTCTTCTTGTAAGGATTCCCCACTTCATCACTAGTCCCATTCTTATTCTAAGGATTAAAGACTTCATCACTAGTCCCATTCTTATTGTAAGGATTCCAGACTTCATCACTAGTCCCATTCTTATTGTAACGATTCCAGACTTCATCACTAGTCCCATTCTTATTGTAAGGATTCCAGACTTCATCACTAGTCCCATTCTTATTGTAAGGATTCCAGACTTCATCACTAGTCCCATTCTTATTGTAAGGATTCCCAACTTCATCACTAATCCCATTCTTATTGTAAGGATTCCCCACTTCATCACTAGTCCCATTCTTATTGTAAGGATTCCAGACTTCATCACTAGTCCCATTCTTATTGTAAGGATTCCAGACTTCATCATTAGTCCCATTCTTATTGTAAGGATTCCCCACTTCATCACTAGTCCCATTCTTATTGTAAGGATTCCCCACTTCATCACTAGTCCCATTCTTATTGCAAGGATTCCCCACTCCATCACTAGTCCCATTCTTATTGTAAGGATTCCAGACTTCATCACTAGTCCCATTCTTATTGTAAGGATTCCCAACTTCATCACTAGTCCCATTCTTATTGTAAGGATTCCAGACTTCATCACTAGTCCCATTCTTATTGTAAGGATTCCAGACTTCATCACTAGTCCCATTCTTATTGCAAGGATTCCCAACTTCATCACTAGTCCCATTCTTATTGTAAGGATTCCAGACTTCATCACTAGTCCCATTCTTATTGTAAGGATTCCAGACTTCATCACTAGTCCAATTCTTATTGTAAGGATTCCCCACTTCATCACTAGTCCCACTCTTATTGTAAGGATTCCAGACTTCATCACTAGTCCCACTCTTATTGTAAGGATTCCAGACTTCATCACTAGTCCCATTCTTATTGTAAGGATTCCCCATTTCATCACTAGTCCCATTCTTATTGTAAGGATTCCAGACTTCATCACTAGTCCCATTCTTGTTGTAAGGATTCCATACTTCATCACTAGTCCCATTCTTATTGTAAGGATTCCAGACTTCATCACTAGTCCCATTCTTATTGTAAGGATTCCCCACTTCATCACTAGTCCCATTCTTATTGTAAGGATTCCCCACACCATCACTAGTCCCATTCTTATTGTAAGGATTCCCCACTTCATCACTAGTCCCATTCTTATTGTAAGGATTTCAGACTTCATCACTAGTCCCATTCTTATTGTAAGGATTCCAGACTTCATCACTAGTCCCATTCTTATTGTAAGGATTCCAGACTTCATCACTAGTCCCATTCTTATTGTAACGATTCCCCATTTCATCACTAGTCCCATTCTTATTGTAAGGATTCCAGACTTCATCACTAGTCCCATTCTTCTTGTAAGGATTCCAGAATTCATCACTAGTCCCATTCTTATTGTAAGGATTCCAGACTTCATCATTAGTCCCATTCTTATTGTAAGGATTCCCCACTTCATCACTAGTCCCATTCTTATTGTAAGGATTCCCCACTTCATCACTAGTCCCATTCTTATTGCAAGGATTCCCCACTCCATCACTAGTCCCATTCTTATTGTAAGGATTCCAGACTTCATCACTAGTCCCATTCTTATTGTAAGGATTCCCAACTTCATCACTAGTCCCATTCTTATTGTAAGGATTCCAGACTTCATCACTAGTCCCATTCTTATTGTAAGGATTCCAGACTTCATCACTAGTCCCATTCTTATTGTAAGGATTCCCAACTTCATCACTAGTCCCATTCTTATTGTAAGGATTCCAGACTTCATCACTAGTCCCATTCTTATTGTAAGGATTCCAGACTTCATCACTAGTCCAATTCTTATTGTAAGGATTCCCCACTTCATCACTAGTCCCACTCTTATTGTAAGGATTCCAGACTTCATCACTAGTCCCACTCTTATTGTAAGGATTCCAGACTTCATCACTAGTCCCATTCTTATTGTAAGGATTCCTTATTTCATCACTAGTCCCATTCTTATTGTAAGGATTCCCAACTTCATCACTAGTCCCATTCTTATTGTAAGGATTCCCAACTTCATCACTAGTCCCATTCTTATTGTAAGGATTCCAGATTTCATCACTAGTCCCATTCTTATTGTAAGGATTCCAGACTTCATCACTAGTCCAATTCTTATTGTAAGGATTCCCCACTTCATCACTAGTCCCACTCTTATTGTAAGGATTCCAGACTTCATCACTAGTCCCACTCTTATTGTAAGGATTCCAGACTTCATCACTAGTCCCATTCTTATTGTAAGGATTCCAGACTTCATCACTAGTCCCATTCTTATTGTAAGGATTCCAGACTTCATCACTAGTCCCATTCTTATTGTAAGGATTCCAGACTTCATCACTAGTCCCATTCTTATTGTAAGGATTCCAGACTTCATCACTAGTCCCATTCTTATTGTAAGGATTCCCCACTTCATCACTAGTCCCATTCTTATTGTAAGGATTCCCCACACCATCACTAGTCCCATTCTTATTGTAAGGATTCCCCACTTCATCACTAGTCCCATTCTTATTGTAAGGATTTCAGACTTCATCACTAGTCCCATTCTTATTGTAAGGATTCCAGACTTCATCACTAGTCCCATTCTTATTGTAAGGATTCCAGACTTCATCACTAGTCCCATTCTTATTGTAACGATTCCCCATTTCATCACTAGTCCCATTCTTATTGTAAGGATTCCAGACTTCATCACTAGTCCCATTCTTATTGTAAGGATTCCAGACTTCATCACTAGTCCCATTCTTATTGTAAGGATTCCAGACTTCATCATTAGTCCCATTCTTATTGTAAGGATTTCCCACTTCATCACTAGTCCCATTCTTATTGTAAGGATTCCCCACTTCATCACTAGTCCCATTCTTATTGCAAGGATTCCCCACTCCATCACTAGTCCCATTCTTATTGTAAGGATTCCAGACTTCATCACTAGTCCCATTCTTATTGTAAGGATTCCCAACTTCATCACTAGTCCCATTTTTATTGTAAGGATTCCAGACTTCATCACTAGTCCCATTCTTATTGTAAGGATTCCAGACTTCATCACTAGTCCCATTCTTATTGTAAGGATTCCCAACTTCATCACTGGTCCCATTCTTATTGTAAGGATTCCGGACTTCATCACTAGTCCCATTCTTATTGTAAGGATTCCAGACTTCATCACTAGTCCAATTCTTATTGTAAGGATTCCCCACTTCATCACTAGTCCCACTCTTATTGTAAGGATTCCAGTTTTCATCACTAGTCCCACTCCTATTGTAAGGATTCCAGACTTCATCACTAGTCCCATTCTTATTGTAAGGATTCCCCATTTCATCACTAGTCCCATTCTTATTGTAAGGATTCCAGACTTCATCACTAGTCCCATTCTTATTGTAAGGATTCCAGACTTCATCACTAGTCCCATTCTTATTGTAAGGATTCCCCACTTCATCACTAGTCCCATTCTTATTGTAAGGATTCCACACACCATCACTAGTCCCATTCTTATTGTAAGGATTCCCCACTTCATCACTAGTCCCATTCTTATTGTAAGGATTTCAGACTTCATCACTAGTCCCATTCTTATTGTAAGGATTCCAGACTTCATCACTAGTCCCATTCTTATTGTAAGGATTCCAGACTTCATCACTAGTCCCATTCTTATTGTAAGGATTCCCCACTTCATCACTAGTCCCATTCTTATTGTAAGGATTCCCCACTTCATCACTAGTCCCATTCTTATTGTAAGGATTCCAGACTTCATCACTAGTCCCACTCTTATTGTAAGGATTCCCAACTTCATCACTAGTCCCATTCTTATTGTAAGGATTCCCCACTTCATCACTAGTCCCATTCTTATTGTAAGGATTCCCCACTTCATCACTAGTGCCATTCTTGTTGCAATGATTCTCCATTTCATCACTAGTCCCATTCTTATTGTAAGGATTCCCTACTTCATCACTAGTCCCATTCTTATTGTAAGGATTCCCTACTTCATCACTAGTCCCATTCTTATTGTAAGGATTCCCCACTTCATCACTAGTCCCATTCTTATTGCAAGGATTCCCCACTCCATCACTAGTCCCATTCTTATTGTAAGGATTCCAGACTTCATCACTAGTCCCATTCTTATTGTAAGGATTCCAGACTTCATCACTAGTCCCATTCTTATTGTAAGGATTCCAGACTTCATCACTAGTCCCATTCTTATTGTAAGGATTCCCCACTTCATCACTAGTCCCATTCTTATTGTAAGGATTCCCCACTTCATCACTAGTCCCATTCTTATTGTAAGGATTCCCCACTTCATCACTAGTCCCATTCTTATTGTAAGGATTCCAGACTTCATCACTAGTCCAATTCTTATTGTAAAGATTCCCCACTTCATCACTAGTCCCACTCTTATTGTAAGGATTACTGACTTCATCACTAGTCCCACTCTTATTGTAAGGATTCCAGACTTCATCACTAGTCCCATTCTTATTGTAAGGATTCCCCATTTCATCACTAGTCCCATTCTTATTGTAAGGATTCCAGACTTCATCACTAGTCCCATTCTTATTGTAAGGATTCCAGACTTCATCACTAGTCCCATTCTTATTGTAAGGATTCCAGACTTCATCACTAGTCCCATTCTTATTGTAAGGATTCCAGACTTCATCACTAGTCCCATTCTTATTGTAAGGATTACCCACTCCATCACTAGTCCCATTCTTATTGTAAGGATTCCCCACTTCATCACTAGTCCCATTCTTATTGTAAGGATTCCCCACTTCATCACTAGTCCCATTCTCATTGTAAGGATTCCAGACTTCATCACTAGTCCCATTCTTATTGTAAGGATTCCCCACTTCATCACTAGTCCCATTCTTATTGTAAGGATTCCCCACTTCATCACTAGTCCCATTCTTATTGTAAGGATTCCAGACTTCATCACTAGTCCCACTCTTACTGTAAGGATTACAGACTTCATCACTAGTCCCAATCTTATTGTAAGGATTCCCCACTTCATCACTAGTCCCATTCTTATTGTAAGGATTCCCCACTTCATCACTAGTCCCATTCTTATTGTAAGGATTCCAGACTTCATCACTAGTCCCATTCTTATTGTAAGGATTCCAGACTTCATCACTTGTCCCATTCTTATTGTAAGGATTCCAGACTTCATCACTAGTCCCATTCTTATTGTAACGATTCCAGACTTCATCACTAGTCCCATTCTTATTGTAAGGATTCCAGACTTCATCACTAGTCCCATTCTTATTGTAAGGATTCCAGACTTCATCACTAGTCCCATTCTTATTGTAAGGAATCCCAACTTCATCACTAGTCCCATTCTTATTGTAAGGATTCCAGACTTCATCACTAGTCCCATTCTTATTGTAAGGATTCCAGACTTCATCACTAGTCCAATTCTTATTGTAAGGATTCCCCACTTCATCACTAGTCCCACTCTTATTGTAAGGATTCCAGACTTCATCACTAGTCCCACTCTTATTGTAAGGATTCCAGACTTCATCACTAGTCCCATTCTTATTGTAAGGATTCCTTATTTCATCACTAGTCCCATTCTTATTGTAAGGATTCCAGACTTCATCACTAGTCCCATTCTTATTGTAAGGATTCCCAACTTCATCACTAGTCCCATTCTTATTGTAAGGATTCCAGACTTCATCACTAGTCCCATTCTTATTGTAAGGATTCCAGACTTCATCACTAGTCCAATTCTTATTGTAAGGATTCCCCACTTCATCACTAGTCCCACTCTTATTGTAAGGATTCCAGACTGCATCACTAGTCCCACTCTTATTGTAAGGATTCCAGACTTCATCACTAGTCCCATTCTTATTGTAAGGATTCCCCATTTCATCACTAGTCCCATTCTTATTGTAAGGATTCCAGACTTCATCACTAGTCCCATTCTTATTGTAAGGATTCCAGACTTCATCACTAGTCCCATTCTTATTGTAAGGATTCCAGACTTCATCACTAGTCCCATTCTTATTGTAAGGATTCCCCACTTCATCACTAGTCCCATTCTTATTGTAAGGATTCCCCACACCATCACTAGTCCCATTCTTATTGTAAGGATTCCCCACTTCATCACTAGTCCCATTCTTATTGTAAGGATTTCAGACTTCATCACTAGTCCCATTCTTATTGTAAGGATTCCAGACTTCATCACTAGTCCCATTCTTATTGTAAGGATTCCAGACTTCATCACTAGTCCCATTCTTATTGTAACGATTCCCCATTTCATCACTAGTCCCATTCTTATTGTAAGGATTCCAGACTTCATCACTAGTCCCATTCTTATTGTAAGGATTCCAGACTTCATCACTAGTCCCATTCTTATTGTAAGGATTCCAGACTTCATCATTAGTCCCATTCTTATTGTAAGGATTTCCCACTTCATCACTAGTCCCATTCTTATTGTAAGGATTCCCCACTTCATCACTAGTCCCATTCTTATTGCAAGGATTCCCCACTCCATCACTAGTCCCATTCTTATAGTAAGGATTCCAGACTTCATCACTAGTCCCATTCTTATTGTAAGGATTCCCAACTTCATCACTAGTCCCATTTTTATTGTAAGGATTCCAGACTTCATCACTAGTCCCATTCTTATTGTAAGGATTCCAGACTTCATCACTAGTCCCATTCTTATTGTAAGGATTCCCAACTTCATCACTAGTCCCATTCTTATTGTAAGGATTCCAGACTTCATCACTAGTCCCATTCTTATTTTAAGGATTCCAGACTTCATCACTAGTCCAATTCTTATTGTAAGGATTCCCCACTTCATCACTAGTCCCACTCTTATTGTAAGGATTCCAGACTTCATCACTAGTCCCACTCTTATTGTAAGGATTCCAGACTTCATCACTAGTCCCATTCTTATTGTAAGGATTCCCCACTTCATCACTAGTCCCATTCTTATTGCAAGGATTCCCCACTCCATCACTAGTCCCATTCTTATTGTAAGGATTCCAGACTTCATCACTAGTCCCATTCTTATTGTAAGGATTCCAGACTTCATCACTAGTCCCATTCTTATTGTAAGGATTCCAGACTTCATCACTAGTCCCATTCTTATTGTAAGGATTCCCCACTTCATCACTAGTCCCATTCTTATTGTAAGGATTCCCCACTTCATCACTAGTCCCATTCTTATTGTAAGGATTCCCCACTTCATCACTAGTCCCATTCTTATTGTAAGGATTCCAGACTTCATCACTAGTCCAATTCTTATTGTAAGGATTCCCCACTTCATCACTAGTCCCACTCTTATTGTAAGGATTACTGACTTCATCACTAGTCCCACTCTTATTGTAAGGATTCCAGACTTCATCACTAGTCCCATTCTTATTGTAAGGATTCCCCATTTCATCACTAGTCCCATTCTTATTGTAAGGATTCCAGACTTCATCACTAGTCCCATTCTTATTGTTAGGATTCCAGACTTCATCACTAGTCCCATTCTTATTGTAAGGATTCCAGACTTCATCACTAGTCCCATTCTTATTGTAAGGATTCCAGACTTCATCACTAGTCCCATTCTTATTGTAAGGATTACCCACTCCATCACTAGTCCCATTCTTATTGTAAGGATTCCCCACTTCATCACTAGTCCCATTCTTATTGTAAGGATTCCCCACTTCATCACTAGTCCCATTCTTATTGTAAGGATTCCAGACTTCATCACTAGTCCCATTCTTATTGTAAGGATTCCCCACTTCATCACTAGTCCCATTCTTATTGTAAGGATTCCCCACTTCATCACTAGTCCCATTCTTATTGTAAGGATTCCAGACTTCATCACTAGTCCCACTCTTACTGTAAGGATTCCAGACTTCATCACTAGTCCCAATCTTATTGTAAGGATTCCCCACTTCATCACTAGTCCCATTCTTATTGTAAGGATTCCCCACTTCATCACTAGTCCCATTCTTATTGTAAGGATTCCAGACTTCATCACTAGTCCCATTCTTATTGTAAGGATTCCAGACTTCATCACTTGTCCCATTCTTATTGTAAGGATTCCAGACTTCATCACTAGTCCCATTCTTATTGTAACGATTCCAGACTTCATCACTAGTCCCATTCTTATTGTAAGGATTCCAGACTTCATCACTAGTCCCATTCTTATTGTAAGGATTCCAGACTTCATCACTAGTCCCATTCTTATTGTAAGGATTCCCAACTTCATCACTAGTCCCATTCTTATTGTAAGGATTCCAGACTTCATCACTAGTCCCATTCTTATTGTAAGGATTCCAGACTTCATCACTAGTCCAATTCTTATTGTAAGGATTCCCCACTTCATCACTAGTCCCACTCTTATTGTAAGGATTCCAGACTTCATCACTAGTCCCACTCTTATTGTAAGGATTCCAGACTTCATCACTAGTCCCATTCTTATTGTAAGGATTCCTTATTTCATCACTAGTCCCATTCTTATTGTAAGGATTCCAGACTTCATCACTAGTCCCATTCTTATTGTAAGGATTCCCAACTTCATCACTAGTCCCATTCTTATTGTAAGGATTCCAGACTTCATCACTAGTCCCATTCTTATTGTAAGGATTCCAGACTTCATCACTAGTCCAATTCTTATTGTAAGGATTCCCCACTTCATCACTAGTCCCACTCTTATTGTAAGGATTCCAGACTTCATCACTAGTCCCACTCTTATTGTAAGGATTCCAGACTTCATCACTAGTCCCATTCTTATTGTAAGGATTCCCCATTTCGTCACTAGTCCCATTCTTATTGTAAGGATTCCCCACTTCATCACTAGTCCCATTCTTATTGTAAGGATTCCAGACTTCATCACTAGTCCCATTCTTATTGTAAGGATTCCAGACTTCATCACTAGTCCCATTCTTATTGTAAGGATTCCCCACTTCATCACTAGTCCCATTCTTATTGTAAGGATTCCCCACACCATCACTAGTCCCATTCTTATTGTAAGGATTCCCCACTTCATCACTAGTCCCATTCTTATTGTAAGGATTTCAGACTTCATCACTAGTCCCATTCTTATTGTAAGGATTCCAGACTTCATCACTAGTCCCATTCTTATTGTAAGGATTCCAGACTTCATCACTAGTCCCATTCTTATTGTAACGATTCCCCATTTCATCACTAGTCCCATTCTTATTGTAAGGATTCCAGACTTCATCACTAGTCCCATTCTTATTGTAAGGATTCCAGACTTCATCACTAGTCCCATTCTTATTGTAAGGATTCCAGACTTCTTCATTAGTCCCATTCTTATTGTAAGGATTTCCCACTTCATCACTAGTCCCATTCTTATTGTAAGGATTCCCCACTTCATCACTAGTCCCATTCTTATTGCAAGGATTCCCCACTCCATCACTAGTCCCATTCTTATTGTAAGGATTCCAGACTTCATCACTAGTCCCATTCTTATTGTAAGGATTCCCAACTTCATCACTAGTCCCATTTTTATTGTAAGGATTCCAGACTTCATCACTAGTCCCATTCTTATTGTAAGGATTCCAGACTTCATCACTAGTCCCATTCTTATTGTAAGGATTCCCAACTTCATCACTAGTCCCATTCTTATTGTAAGGATTCCAGACTTCATCACTAGTCCCATTCTTATTTTAAGGATTCCAGACTTCATCACTAGTCCAATTCTTATTGTAAGGATTCCCCACTTCATCACTAGTCCCACTCTTATTGTAAGGATTCCAGACTTCATCACTAGTCCCACTCTTATTGTAAGGATTCCAGACTTCATCACTAGTCCCATTCTTATTGTAAGGATTCCCCATTTCATCACTAGTCCCATTCTTATTGTAAGGATTCCAGACTTCATCACTAGTCCCATTCTTATTGTAAGGATTCCAGACTTCATCACTAGTCCCATTCTTATTGTAAGGATTCCAGACTTCATCACTAGTCCCATTCTTATTGTAAGGATTCCCCACTTCATCACTAGTCCCATTCTTATTGTAAGGATTCCACACACCATCACTAGTCCCATTCTTATTGTAAGGATTCCCCACTTCATCACTAGTCCCATTCTTATTGTAAGGATTTCAGACTTCATCACTAGTCCCATTCTTATTGTAAGGATTCCAGACTTCATCACTAGTCCCATTCTTATTGTAAGGATTCCAGACTTCATCACTAGTCCCATTCTTATTGTAAGGATTCCCCACTTCATCACTAGTCCCATTCTTATTGTAAGGATTCCCCACTTCATCACTAGTCCCATTCTTATTGTAAGGATTCCAGACTTCATCACTAGTCCCACTCTTATTGTAAGGATTCCAGACTTCATCACTAGTCCCATTCTTATTGTAAGGATTCCCCACTTCATCACTAGTCCCATTCTTATTGTAAGGATTCCCCACTTCATCACTAGTGCCATTCTTATTGCAATGATTCCCCATTTCATCACTAGTCCCATTCTTATTGTAAGGATTCCCTACTTCATCACTAGTCCCATTCTTATTGTAAGGATTCCAGACTTCATCACTAGTCCCATTCTTATTGTAAGGATTCCCCACATCATCACTAGTCCCATTCTTATTGCAAGGATTCCCCACTCCATCACTAGTCCCATTCTTATTGTAAGGATTCCAGACTTCATCACTAGTCCCATTCTTATTGTAAGGATTCCAGACTTCATCACTAGTCCCATTCTTATTGTAAGGATTCCAGACTTCATCACTAGTATCATTCTTATTGTAAGGATTCCCCACTTCATCACTAGTCCCATTCTTATTGTAAGGATTCCCCACTTCATCACTAGTCCCATTCTTATTGTAAGGATTCCCCACTTCATCACTAGTCCCATTCTTATTGTAAGGATTCCAGACTTCATCACTAGTCCAATTCTTATTGTAAGGATTCCCCACTTCATCACTAGTCCCACTCTTATTGTAAGGATTACTGACTTCATCACTAGTCCCACTCTTATTGTAAGGATTCCAGACTTCATCACTAGTCCCATTCTTATTGTAAGGATTCCCCATTTCATCACTAGTCCCATTCTTATTGTAAGGATTCCAGACTTCATCACTAGTCCCATTCTTATTGTAAGGATTCCAGACTTCATCACTAGTCCCATTCTTATTGTAAGGATTCCAGACTTCATCACTAGTCCCATTCTTATTGTAAGGATTCCAGACTTCATCACTAGTCCCATTCTTATTGTAAGGATTCCCCACTTCATCACTAGTCCCATTCTTATTGTAAGGATTCCCCACTTCATCACTAGTCCCATTCTTATTGTAAGGATTCCAGACTTCATCACTAGTCCCATTCTTATTGTAAGGATTCCAGACTTCATCACTAGTCCCATTCTTATTGTAAGGATTCCCCACTTCATCACTAGTCCCATTCTTATTGTAAGCATTCCCCACTTCATCACTAGTCCCATTCTTATTGTAAGGATTCCAGACTTCATCACTAATCCCATTCTTATTGTAATTATTCCAGACTTCATCACTTGTCCCATTCTTATTCTAAGGATTCCAGACTTCATCACTAGTCCCATTCTTATTGTAACGATTCCAGACTTCATCACTAGTCCCATTCTTATTGTAAGGATTCCAGACTTCATCACTAGTCCCATTCTTATTGTAAGGATTCCCCACTTCATCACTAGTCCCATTCTAATTGTAAGGATTTCCCACTTCATCACTAGTCCCATTCTTATTGTAAGGATTCCAGACTTCATCACTAGTCCCATTCTTATTGTAACGATTCCAGACTTCATCACTAGTCCCATTCTTATTGTAAGGATTCCAGACTTCATCACTAGTCCCATTCTTATTATAAGGATTCCCAACTTCATCACTAGTCCCATTCTTATTGTAAGGATTCCCCACTTCATCACTAGTCCCATTCTTATTGTAAGGATTCCAGACTTCATCACTAGTCCCATTCTTATTGTAAGGATTCCAGACTTCATCACTAGTCCCATTCTTATTGTAAGGATTCCAGACTTCATCACTAGTCCCATTCTTATTGTAAGGATTCCAGACTTCATCACTAGTCCCATTCTTATTGTAAGGATTCCAGACTTCATCACTAGTCCCATTCTTATTGTAAGGATTCCCAACTTCATCACTAGTCCCATTCTTATTGTAAGGATTCCCCACTTCATCACTAGTCCCATTCTTATTGTAAGGATTCCAGACTTCATCACTAGTCCCATTCATATTGTAAGGATTCCAGACTTCATCACTAGTCCCATTCTTATTGTAACGATTCCAGACTTCATCACTAGTCCCATTCTTATTGTAAGGATTCCCCACTTCATCACTAGTCCCATTCTTATTGCAAGGATTCCCCACTTCATCACTAGTGCCATTCTTATTGCAATGATTCTCCATTTCATCACTAGTCCCATTCTTATTGTAAGGATTCCCTACTTCATCACTAGTCCCATTCTTATTGTAAGGATTCCCTACTTCATCACTAGTCCCATTCTTATTGTAAGGATTCCCCACTTCATCACTCGTCCCATTCTTATTGCAAGGATTCCCCACTCCATCACTAGTCCCATTCTTATTGTAAGGATTCCAGACTTCATCACTAGTCCCATTCTTATTGTAAGGATTCCAGACTTCATCACTAGTCCCATTCTTATTGTAAGGATTCCAGACTTCATCACTAGTCCCATTCTTATTGTAAGGATTCCCCACTTCATCACTAGTCCCATTCTTATTGTAATGATTCCCCACTTCATCACCAATCCCATTCTTATTGTAAGGATTCCCCACTTCATCACTAGTCCCATTCTTATTGTAAGGATTCCAGACTTCATCACTAGTCCAATTCTTATTGCAAGGATTCCCCACTTCATCACTAGTCCCACTCTAATTGTAAGGATTACTGACTTCATCACTAGTCCCACTCTTACTGTAAGGATTCCAGACTTCATCACTAGTCCCATTCTTATTGTAAGGATTCCCCATTTCATCACTAGTCCCATTCTTATTGTAAGGATTCCAGACTTCATCACTAGTCCCATTCTTATTGTAAGGATTCCAGACTTCATCACTAGTCCCATTCTTATTGTAAGGATTCCAGACTTCATCACTAGTCCCATTCTTATTGTAAGGATTCCAGACTTCATCACTAGTCCCATTCTTATTGTAAGGATTACCCACTCCATCACTAGTCCCATTCTTATTGTAAGGATTCCCCACTTCATCACTAGTCCCATTCTTATTGTAAGGATTCCCCACTTCATCACTAGTCCCATTCTTATTGTAAGGATTCCAGACTTCATCACTAGTCCCATTCTTATTGTAAGGATTCCAGACTTCATCACTAGTCCCATTCTTATTGTAAGGATTCCCCACTTCATCACTAGTCCCATTCTTATTGTAAGGATTCCCCACTTCATCACTAGTCCCATTCTTATTGTAAGGATTCCAGACTTCATCACTAGTCCCACTCTTACTGTAAGGATTCCAGACTTCATCACTAGTCCCATTCTTATTGTAAGGATTCCCCACTTCATCACTAGTCCCATTCTTATTGTAAGGATTCCCCACTTCATCACTAGTCCCATTCTTATTGTAAGGATTCCAGACTTCATCACTAGTCCCATTCTTATTGTAAGGATTCCAGACTTCATCACTTGTCCCATTCTTATTCTAAGGATTCCAGACTTCATCACTAGTCCCATTCTTATTGTAACGATTCCAGACTTCATCACTAGTCCCATTCTTATTGTAAGGATTCCAGACTTCATCACTAGTCCCATTCTTATTGTAAGGATTCCCCACTTCATCACTAGTCCCATTCTAATTGTAAGGATTTCCCACTTCATCACTAGTCCCATTCTTATTGTAAGGATTCCAGACTTCATCACTAGTCCCATTCTTATTCTAAGGATTCCAGACTTCATCACTAGTCCCATTCTTATTGTAAGGATTCCAGACTTCATCACTAGTCCCATTCTTATTGTAAGGATTCCAGACTTCATCACTAGTCCCATTCTTATTGTAAGGATTCCCAACTTCATCACTAGTCCCATTCTTATTGTAAGGATTCCCCACTTCATCACTAGTCCCATTCTTATTGTAAGGATTCCAGACTTCATCACTAGTCCCATTCTTATTGTAAGGATTCCAGACTTCATCACTAGTCCCATTCTTATTGTAACGATTCCAGACTTCATCACTAGTCCCATTCTTATTGTAAGGATTCCAGAATTCATCATTAGTCCCTTTCTTATTGTAAGGATTCCAGACTTCATCACTAGTCCCATTCTTATTGTAAGGATTCCCAACTTCATCACTAATCCCATTCTTATTGTAAGGATTCCCCACTTCATCACTAGTCCCATTCTTATTGTAAGGATTCCAGACTTCATCACTAGTCCCATTCTTATTGTAAGGATTCCAGACTTCATCATTAGTCCCATTCTTATTGTAAGGATTCCCCACTTCATCACTAGTCCCATTCTTATTGTAAGGATTCCCCACTTCATCACTAGTCCCATTCTTATTGCAAGGATTCCCCACTCCATCACTAGTCCCATTCTTATTGTAAGGATTCCAGACTTCATCACTAGTCCCATTCTTATTGTAAGGATTCCCAACTTCATCACTAGTCCCATTCTTATTGTAAGGATTCCAGACTTCATCACTAGTCCCATTCTTATTGTAAGGATTCCAGACTTCATCACTAGTCCCATTCTTATTGTAAGGATTCCCAACTTCATAACTAGTCCCATTCTTATTGTAAGGATTCCAGACTTTATCACTAGTCCCATTCTTATTGTAAGGATTCCAGACTTCATCACTAGTCCAATTCTTATTGTAAGGATTCCCCACTTCATCACTAGTCCCACTCTTATTGTAAGGATTCCAGACTTCATCACTAGTCCCATTCTTATTGTAAGGATTCCCCATTTCATCACTAGTCCCATTCTTATTGTAAGGATTCCAGACTTCATCACTAGTCCCATTCTTATTGTAAGGATTCCAGACTTCATCACTAGTCCCATTCTTATTGTAAGGATTCCAGACTTCATCACTAGTCCCATTCTTATTGTAAGGATTCCCCACTTCATCACTAGTCCCATTCTTATTGTAAGGATTCCCCACACCATCACTAGTCCCATTCTTATTGTAAGGATTCCCCACTTCATCATTAGTCCCGTTCTTATTGTAAGGATTTCAGACTTCATCACTAGTCCCATTCTTATTGTAAGGATTCCAGACTTCATCACTAGTCCCATTCTTATTGTAAGGATTCCAGACTTCATCACTAGTCCCATTCTTATTGTAACGATTCCCCATTTCATCACTAGTCCCATTCTTATTGTAAGGATTCCAGACTTCATTACTAGTCCCATTCTTATTGTAAGGATTCCAGACTTCATCACTAGTCCCATTCTTATTGTAAGGATTCCAGACTTCATCATTAGTCCCATTCTTATTGTAAGGATTCCCCACTTCATCACTAGTCCCATTCTTATTGTAAGGATTCACCACTTCATCACTAGTCCCATTCTTATTGCAAGGATTCCCCACTCCATCACTAGTCCCATTCTTATTGTAAGGATTCCAGACTTCATCACTAGTCCCATTCTTATTGTAAGGATTCCCAACTTCATCACTAGTCCCATTCTTATTGTAAGGATTCCAGACTTCATCACTAGTCCCATTCTTATTGTAAGGATTCCAGACTTCATCACTAGTCCCATTCTTATTGTAAGGATTCCCAACTTCATCACTAGTCCCATTCTTATTGTAAGGATTCCAGACTTCATCACTAGTCCCATTCTTATTGTAAGGATTCCAGACTTCATCACTAGTCCCATTCTTATTGTAAGGATTCCCCACTTCATCACTAGTCCCACTCTTATTGTAAGGATTCCAGACTTCATCACTAGTCCCACTCTTATTGTAAGGATTCCAGACTTCATCACTAGTCCCATTCTTATTGTATGGATTCCCCATTTCATCACTAGTCCCATTCTTATTGTAAGGATTCCAGACTTCATCACTAGTCCCATTCTTATTGTAAGGATTCCCAACTTCATCACTAGTCCCATTCTTATTGTAAGGATTCCAGACTTCATCACTAGTCCCATTCTTATTGTAAGGATTCCAGACTTCATCACTAGTCCAATTCTTATTGTAAGGATTCCCCACTTCATCACTAGTCCCACTCTTATTGTAAGGATTCCAGACTTCATCACTAGTCCCACTCTTATTGTAAGGATTCCAGACTTCATCACTAGTCCCATTCTTATTGTAAGGATTCCCCATTTCATCACTAGTCCCATTCTTATTGTAAGGATTCCAGACTTCATCACTAGTCCCATTCTTATTGTAAGGATTCCAGACTTCATCACTAGTCCCATTCTTATTGTAAGGATTCCAGACTTCATCACTAGTCCCATTCTTATTGTAAGGATTCCCCACTTCATCACTAGTCCCATTCTTATTGTAAGGATTCCCCACACCATCACTAGTCCCATTCTTATTGTAAGGATTTCCCACTTCATCATTAGTCCCGTTCTTATTGTAACGATTTCAGACTTCATCACTAGTCCCATTCTTATTGTAAGGATTCCAGACTTCATCACTAGTCCCATTCTTATTGTAAGGATTCCAGACTTCATCACTAGTCCCATTCTTATTGTAACGATTCCCCATTTCATCACTAGTCCCATTCTTATTGTAAGGATTCCAGACTTCATTACTAGTCCCATTCTTATTGTAAGGATTCCAGACTTCATCACTAGTCCCATTCTTATTGTAAGGATTCCAGACTTCATCATTAGTCCCATTCTTATTGTAAGGATTCCCCACTTCATCACTAGTCCCATTCTTATTGTAAGGATTCACCACTTCATCACTAGTCCCATTCTTATTGCAAGGATTCCCCACTCCATCACTAGTCCCATTCTTATTGTAAGGATTCCAGACTTCATCACTAGTCCCATTCTTATTGTAAGGATTCCCAACTTCATCACTAGTCCCATTCTTATTGTAAGGATTCCAGACTTCATCACTAGTCCCATTCTTATTGTAAGGATTCCAGACTTCATCACTAGTCCCATTCTTATTGTAAGGATTCCCAACTTCATCACTAGTCCCATTCTTATTGTAAGGATTCCAGACTTCATCACTAGTCCCATTCTTATTGTAAGGATTCCAGACTTCATCACTAGTCCCATTCTTATTGTAAGGATTCCCCACTTCATCACTAGTCCCACTCTTATTGTAAGGATTCCAGACTTCATCACTAGTCCCACTCTTATTGTAAGGATTCCAGACTTCATCACTAGTCCCATTCTTATTGTAAGGATTCCCCATTTCATCACTAGTCCCATTCTTATTGTAAGGATTCCAGACTTCATCACTAGTCCCATTCTTATTGTAAGGATTCCCAACTTCATCACTAGTCCCATTCTTATTGTAAGGATTCCAGACTTCATCACTAGTCCCATTCTTATTGTAAGGATTCCAGACTTCATCACTAGTCCAATTCTTATTGTAAGGATTCCCCACTTCATCACTAGTCCCACTCTTATTGTAAGGATTCCAGACTTCATCACTAGTCCCACTCTTATTGTAAGGATTCCAGACTTCATCACTAGTCCCATTCTTATTGTAAGGATTCCCCATTTCATCACTAGTCCCATTCTTATTGTAAGGATTCCAGACTTCATCACTAGTCCCATTCTTATTGTAAGGATTCCATACTTCATCACTAGTCCCATTCTTATTGTAAGGATTCCCCACTTCATCACTAGTCCCATTCTTATTGTAAGGATTCCCCACACCATCACTAGTCCCATTCTTATTGTAAGGATTCCCCACTTCATCACTAGTCCCATTCTTATTGTAAGGATTTCAGACTTCATCACTAGTCCCATTCTTATTGTAAGGATTCCAGACTTCATCACTAGTCCCATTCTTATTGTAAGGATTCCAGACTTCATCACTAGTCCCATTCTTATTGTAACGATTCCCCATTTCATCACTAGTCCCATTCTTATTGTAAGGATTCCAGACTTCATCACTAGTCCCATTCTTATTGTAAGGATTCCAGACTTCATCACTAGTCCCATTCTTATTGTAAGGATTCCAGACTACATCATTAGTCCCATTCTTATTGTAAGGATTCCCCACTTCAGCACTAGTCCCATTCTTATTGTAAGGATTCCCCATTTCATCACTAGTCCCATTCTTATTGCAAGGATTCCACTCTACATCACTAGTCCCATTCTTATTGTAAGGGTTCCAGACTTCATCACTAGTCCCATTCTTATTGTAAGGATTCCCAACTTCATCACTAGTCCCATTCTTATTGTAAGGATTCCAGACTTCATCACTAGTCCCATTCTTATTGTAAGGATTCCCCATTTCATCACTAGTCCCATTCTTATTGTAAGGATTCCAGACTTCATCACTAGTCCCATTCTTATTGTAAGGATTCCAGACTTCATCACTAGTCCCATTCTTATTGTAAGGATTCCCCACTTCATCACTAGTCCCATTCTTATTGTAAGGATTCTCCACACCATCACTAGTCCCATTCTTATTGTAAGGATTCCCCACTTCATCACTAGTCCCATTCTTATTGTAAGGATTTCAGACTTCATCACTAGTCCCATTCTTATTGTAAGGATTCCAGACTTCATCACTAGTCCCATTCTTATTGTAAGGATTCCAGACTTCATCACTAGTCCCATTCTTATTGTAAGGATTCCCCACTTCATCACTAGTCCCATTCTTATTGTAAGGATTCCCCACTTCATCACTAGTCCCATTCTTATTGTAAGGATTCCAGACTTCATCACTAGTCTCTTTCTTATTGTAAGGATTCCAGACTTCATCACTAGTCCCATTCTTATTGTAAGGATTCCCCACTTCATCACTAGTCCCATTCTTATTGTAAGGATTCCCCACTTCATCACTAGTTCCATTCTTATTGCAATGATTCTCCATTTCATCACTAGTCCCATTCTTATTGTAAGGATTCCCTACTTCATCACTAGTCCCATTCTTATTGTAAGGATTCCCTACTTCATCACTAGTCCCATTCTTATTGTAAGGATTCCCCACTTCATCACTAGTCCCATTCTTATTGCAAGGATTCCCCACTCCATCACTAGTCCCATTCTTATTGTAAGGATTCCAGACTTCATCACTAGTCCCATTCTTATTGTAAGGATTCCAGACTTCATCACTAGTCCCATTCTTATTGTAAGGATTCCAGACTTCATCACTAGTCCCATTCTTATTGCAAGGATTCCCCACTTCATCACTAGTCCCATTCTTATTGTAAGGATTCCCCACTTCATCACTAGTCCCATTCTTATTGTAAGGATTCCCAACTTCATCACTAGTCCCATTCTTATTGTAAGGATTCCAGACTTCATCACTAGTCCAATTCTTATTGTAAGGATTGCCCACTTCATCACTAGTCCCACTCTTATTGTAAGGATTACTGACTTCATCACTAGTCCCACTCTTATTGTAAGGATTCCAGACTTCATCACTAGTCCCATTCTTATTGTAAGGATTCCCCATTTCATCACTAGTCCCATTCTTATTGTAAGGATTCCAGACTTCATCACTAGTCCCATTCTTATTGTAAGGATTCCAGACTTCATCACTAGTCCCATTCTTATTGTAAGGATTCCAGACTTCATCACTAGTCCCATTCTTATTGTAAGGATTCCAGACTTCATCACTAGTCCCATTCTTATTGTAAGGATTACCCACTCCATCACTAGTCCCATTCTTATTGTAAGGATTCCCCACTTCATCACTAGTCCCATTCTTATTGTAAGGATTCCCCACTTCATCACTAGTCCCATTCTTATTGTAAGGATTCCAGACTTCATCACTAGTCCCATTCTTATTGTAAGGATTCCCCACTTCATCACTAGTCCCATTCTTATTGTAAGGATTCCCCACTTCATCACTAGTCCCATTCTTATTGTAAGGATTCCAGACTTCATCACTAGTCCCACTCTTACTGTAAGGATTCCAGACTTCATCACTAGTCCCATTCTTATTGTAAGGATTCCCCACTTCATCACTAGTCCCATTCTTATTGTAAGGATTCCCCACTTCATCACTAGTCCCATTCTTATTGCAAGGATTCCAGACTTCATCACTAGTCCCATTCTTATTGTAAGGATTCCAGACTTCATCACTTGTCCCATTCTTATTGTAAGGATTCCAGACTTCATCACTAGTCCCATTCTTATTGTAACGATTCCAGACTTAATCACTAGTCCCATTCTTATTGTAAGGATTCCAGACTTCATCACTAGTCCCATTCTTATTGTAAGGATTCCCCACTTCATCACTAGTCCCATTCTAATTGTAAGGATTTCCCACTTCATCACTAGTCCCATTCCTATTGTAAGGATTCCAGACTTCATCACTAGTCCCATTCTTATTGTAAGGATTCCCAACTTCATCACTAGTCCCATTCTTATTGTAAGGATTCCCCACTTCATCACTAGTCCCATTCTTATTGCAAGGATTCCCCACTCCATCACTAGTCCCATTCTTATTGTAAGGATTCCAGACTTCATCACTAGTCCCATTCTTATTGTAAGGATTCCCAACTTCATCACTAGTCCCATTCTTATTGTAAGGATTCCAGACTTCATCACTAGTCCCATTCTTATTGTAAGGATTCCAGACTTCATCACTAGTCCAATTCTTATTGTAAGGATTCCCCACTTCATCACTAGTCCCACTCTTATTGTAAGGATTCCAGACTTCATCACTAGTCCCACTCTTATTGTAAGGATTCCAGACTTCATCACTAGTCCCATTCTTATTGTAAGGATTCCCCATTTCATCACTAGTCCCATTCTTATTGTAAGGATTCCAGACTTCATCACTAGTCCCATTCTTATTGTAAGGATTCCAGACTTCATCACTAGTCCCATTCTTATTGTAAGGATTCCAGACTTCATCACTAGTCCCATTCTTATTGTAAGGATTCCCCACTTCATCACTAGTCCCATTCTTATTGTAAGGATTCCCCACACCATCACTAGTCCCATTCTTATTGTAAGGATTCCCCACTTCATCACTAGTCCCATTCTTATTGTAAGGATTTCAGACTTCATCACTAGTCCCATTCTTATTGTAAGGATTCCAGACTTCATCACTAGTCCCATTCTTATTGTAAGGATTCCAGACTTCATCACTAGTCCCATTCTTATTGTAACGATTCCCCATTTCATCACTAGTCCCATTCTTATTGTAAGGATTCCAGACTTCATCACTAGTCCCATTCTTATTGTAAGGATTCCAGACTTCATCACTAGTCCCATTCTTATTGTAAGGATTCCAGACTTCATCATTAGTCACATTCTTATTGTAAGGATTCCCCACTTCATCACTAGTCCCATTCTTATTGTAAGGATTCCCCACTTCATCACTAGTCCCATTCTTATTGCAAGGATTCCCCACTCCATCACTAGTCCCATTCTTATTGTAAGGATTCCAGACTTCATCACTAGTCCCATTTTTATTGTAAGGATTCCCAACTTCATCACTAGTCCCATTCTTATTGTAAGGATTCCAGACTTCATCGCTAGTCCCATTCTTATTGTAAGGATTCCAGACTTCATCACTAGTCCCATTCTTATTGTAAGGATTCCCAACTTCATCACTAGTCCCATTCTTATTGTAAGGATTCCAGACTTCATCACTAGTCCCATTCTTATTGTAAGGATTCCAGACTTCATCACTAGTCCAATTCTTATTGTAAGGATTCCCCACTTCATCACTAGTCCCACTCTTATTGTAAGGATTCCAGACTTCATCACTAGTCCCACTCTTATTGTAAGGATTCCAGACTTCATCACTAGTCCCATTCTTATTGTAAGGATTCCCCATTTCATCACTAGTCCCATTCTTATTGTTCGGATTCCAGACTTCATCACTAGTCCCATTCTTATTGTAAGGATTCCCAACTTCATCACTAGTCCCATTCTTATTGTAAGGATTCCAGACTTCATCACTAGTCCCATTCTTATTGTAAGGATTCCAGACTTCATCACTAGTCCCATTCTTATTGTAAGGATTCCAGACTTCATCACTAGTCCCATTCTTATTGTAACGATTCCCCATTTCATCACTAGTCCCATTCTTATTGTAAGGATTCCAGACTTCATCACTAGTCCCATTCTTATTGTAAGGATTCCAGACTTCATCACTAGTCCCATTCTTATTGTAAGGATTCCAGACTTCATCATTAGTCCCATTCTTATTGTAAGGATTCCCCACTTCATCACTAGTCCCATTCTTATTGTAAGGATTCCCCACTTCATCACTAGTCCCATTCTTATTGCAAGGATTCCCCACTCCATCACTAGTCCCATTCTTATTGTAAGGATTCCAGACTTCATCACTAGTCCCATTCTTATTGTAAGGATTCCCAACTTCATCACTAGTCCCATTCTTATTGTAAGGATTCCAGACTTCATCACTAGTCCCATTCTTATTGTAAGGATTCCAGACTTCATCACTAGTCCCATTCTTATTGTAAGGATTCCCAACTTCATCACTAGTCCCATTCTTATTGTAAGGATTCCAGACTTCATCACTAGTCCCATTCTTATTGTAAGGATTCCAGACTTCATCACTAGTCCAATTCTTATTGTAAGGATTCCCCACTTCATCACTAGTCCCACTCTTATTGTAAGGATTCCAGACTTCATCACTAGTCCCACTCTTATTTTAAGGATTCCAGACTTCATCACTAGTCCCATTCTTATTGTAAGGATTCCCCATTTCATCACTAGTCCCATTCTTATTGTAAGGATTCCAGACTTCATCACTAGTCCCATTCTTATTGTGAGGAATCCATACTTCATCACTAGTCCCATTCTTATTGTAAGGATTCCAGACTTCATCACTAGTCCCATTCTTATTGTAAGGATTCCCCACTTCATCACTAGTCCCATTCTTATTGTAAGGATTCCACACACCATCACTAGTCCCATTCTTATTGTAAGGATTCCCCACTTCATCACTAGTCCCATTCTTATTCTAAGGATTTCAGACTTCATCACTAGTCCCATTCTTATTGTAAGGATTCCAGACTTCATCACTAGTCCCATTCTTATTGTAAGGATTCCAGACTTCATCACTAGTCCCATTCTTATTGTAAGGATTCCCCACTTCATCACTAGTCCCATTCTTATTGTAAGGATTCCCCACTTCATCACTAGTCCCATTCTTATTGTAAGGATTCCAGACTTCATCACTAGTCCCACTCTTATTGTAAGGATTCCAGACTTCATCACTAGTCCCATTCTTTTTGTAAGGATTCCCCACTTCATCACTAGTCCCATTCTTATTGTAAGGATTCCCCACTTCATCACTAGTGCCATTCTTATTGCAATGATTCCCCATTTCATCACTAGTCCCATTCTTATTGTAAGGATTCCCTACTTCATCACTAGTCCCATTCTTATTGTAAGGATTCCAGACTTCATCACTAGTCCCATTCTTATTGTAAGGATTCCCCACTTCATCACTAGTCCCATTCTTATTGCAAGGATTCCCCACTCCATCACTAGTCCCATTCTTATTGTAAGGATTCCAGACTTCATCACTAGTCCCATTCTTATTGTAAGGATTCCAGACTTCATCACTAGTCCCATTCTTATTGTAAGGATTCCAGACTTCATCACTAGTCCCATTCTTATTGTAAGGATTCCCCACTTCATCACTAGTCCCATTCTTATTGTAAGGATTCCCCACTTCATCACTAGTCCCATTCTTATTGTAAGGATTCCCCACTTCATCACTAGTCCCATTCTTATTGTAAGGATTCCAGACTTCATCACTAGTCCAATTCTTATTGTAAGGATTCCTCACTTCATCACTAGTCCCACTCTTATTGTAAGGATTACTGACTTCATCACTAGTCCCACTCTTATTGTAAGGATTCCAGACTTCATCACTAGTCCCATTCTTATTGTAAGGATTCCCCATTTCATCACTAGTCCCATTCTTATTGTAAGGATTCCAGACTTCATCACTAGTCCCATTCTTATTGTAAGGATTCCAGACTTCATCACTAGTCCCATTCTTATTGTAACGATTCCCCATTTCATCACTAGTCCCATTCTTATTGTAAGGATTCCAGACTTCATCACTAGTCCCATTCTTATTGTAAGGATTACCCACTCCATCACTAGTCCCATTCTTATTGTAAGGATTCCCCACTTCATCACTAGTCCCATTCTTATTGTAAGGATTCCCCACTTCATCACTAGTCCCATTCTTATTGTAAGGATTCCAGACTTCATCACTAGTCCCATTCTTATTGTAAGGATTCCAGACTTCATCACTAGTCCCATTCTTTTTGTTAGGATTCCCCACTTCATCACTAGTCCCATTCTTATTGTAAGGATTCCCCACTTCATCACTAGTCCCATTCTTATTGTAAGGATTCCAGACTTCATCACTAGTCCCACTCTTATTGTAAGGATTCCAGACTTCATCACTAGTCCCATTCTTATTGTAAGGATTCCCCACTTCATCACTAGTCCCATTCTTATTGTAAGCATTCCCCACTTCATCACTAGTCCCATTCTTATTGTAAGGATTCCAGACTTCATCACTAGTCCCATTCTTATTGTAAGGATTCCAGACTTCATCACTTGTCCCATTCTTATTGTAAGGATTCCAGACTTCATCACTAGTCCCATTCTTATTGTAACGATTCCAGACTTCATCACTAGTCCCATTCTTATTGTAAGGATTCCAGACTTCATCACTAGTCCCATTCTAATTGTAAGGATTTCCCACTTCATCACTAGTCCCATTCTTATTGTAAGGATTCCAGACTTCATCACTAGTCCCATTCTTATTGTTAGGATTCCAGACTTCATCACTAGTCCCATTCTTATTGTAAGGATTCCAGACTTCATCACTAGTCCCATTCTTATTATAAGGATTCCCAACTTCATCACTAGTCCCATTCTTATTGTAAGGATTCCCCACTTCATCACTAGTCCCATTCTTATTGTAAGGATTCCAGACTTCATCACTAGTCCCATTCTTATTGTAAGGATTCCAGACTTCATCACTAGTCCCATTCTTATTGTAAGGATTCCAGACTTCATCACTAGTCCCATTCTTATTGTAAGGATTCCAGACTTCATCACTAGTCCCATTCTTATTGTAAGGATTCCAGACTTCATCACTAGTCCCATTCTTATTGTAAGGATTCCCAACTTCATCACTAGTCCCATTCTTATTGTAAGGATTCCCCACTTCATCACTAGTCCCATTCTTATTGTAAGGATTCCAGACTTCATCACTAGTCCCATTCTTATTGTAAGGATTCCAGACTTCATCACTAGTCCCATTCTTATTGTAACGATTCCAGACTTCATCACTAGTCCCATTCTTATTGTAAGGATTCCCCACTTCATCACTAGTCCCATTCTTATTGCAAGGATTCCCCACTTCATCACTAGTCCCATTCTTATTGCAAGGATTCCCCACTTCATCACTAGTCTCACTCGTATTGTAAGGATTCCAGACTTCATCACTAATCCCACTCTTATTGTAAGGATTCCAGACTTCATCACTGGTCCCACTCATATTGTAAGGATTCCAGACTTCATCACTAGTCCCACTCTTATTGTAAGGATTCCAGACTTCATCACTAGTCCCACTCTTATTGTAAGGATTCCAGACTTCATCACTAGTCCCATTCTTATTGTAAGGATTCCAGACTTCATCACTAGTCCCATTCTTATTGTAAGGATTCCCCACTTCATCACTAGTCCCATTCTTATTGTAAGGATTCCCCACTTCATCACTAGTCCCACTCTTATTGTAAGGATTCCAGACTTCATCCCTAGTCCCATTCTTATTGTAAGGATTCCAGACTTCATCACTAGTCCCACTCTTATTGTAAGGATTCCGGACTTCATCACTAGTCCCATTCTTATTGTAAGGATTCCAGACTTCATCACTAGTCCCACTCTTATTGTAAGGATTCCAGACTTCATCACTAGTCCCATTCTTATTGTAAGGATTCCAGACTTCATCACTAGTCCCACTCTTATTGTAAGGATTCCAGACTTCATCACTAGTCCCATTCTTATTGTAAGGATTCCAGACTTCATCACTAGTCCCACTCTTATTGTAAGGGTTCCAGACTTCATCACTAGTCCCATTCTTATTGTAAGGATTCCAGACTTCGTCACTAGTCCCATTCTTATTGTAAGGATTCCAGATTTCATCAGAGAATTAGAGACCGCATGGAATTAATGTCTAAGTTTAACTGGGCCTTTACTCTAATTAGAGTTTATCAGCCATAGAGAACGTATTGAGTATTGAGTGATCACCGGAAGTTAAACGGCCAACGCTACCCCGTAACAAAATGGTCAATTGAAATACAGCATTTCTTTTGAATGGACCCGGCATATGACCAAATGAAAGACAGCGTTTCTTTTGAATCGGCCCAGCATATGACCAAATGAAAGACAGCATTTTTAAGGGGACCCAGCATATGACTAAATGAAAGACAGCATTTTTTAAGGGGACCCAGTATATGACTAAATGAAATGCAGCATTTCTTTTGAATGGGCCCAGCATATGACTAAATGAAAGACAGCATTTTGTAAGGGGACCCAGTATATGGCTAAATGAAAGACAGCATTTTTTAAGGGGACCCTGATATGACCTATAGCATTTAGTTTGAAGTGACAAGATATATGATCATTGGAAAATACATTTCTTCTGAAGGGGATTCCCTATCTGACCAATTGAAATAAAGCAATTATTTTGAAGTGACACCCTATATGGCCAATTGAAATACAGCATTACTTTTGAAGTGACACCCTATGTGACCAATAGAACTACTGCGTTACTGTTTAAGTGACACCCTATATGGCCAATCGAAATACAGCATTTCTTTTGAAGTGACACCTGTGTGACCAATTGAAATACAGCGTTACTGCGTTACTGTTTAAGTGACACTCTATGTGACCAATTGAAATACAGTGTTTCTGTTGAAGTGACATCCTACGTGACCAACTGAATTACTACATTTCTTCTGAAGTGACACCCTATGTGACCAATTTAAATACAGTATTTCATCTGAAGGGGATTGCCTATATGGCCAATTAAAATAAAGCATTTTTTTTGAAGTTACACCCTATGTGACCAATTGAACTGCATCATTTCTTTTGAAGTGACACCCTATATGGCCAATTGAAATACAGCATTCAGTCTGAAAGGGACTCCCTATGGGACCAATTGAAATACAGCATTTCTTTTGAAGTGACACCCTATGTGACCAATTGAAATACAGCATTTAATTTAAATGTGACTCCCTATGTGACCAATTAAAATACAGCATTTCTTTTGAAGTGACACCCTATGAGACCAACTGAAATACAGCATTTAATTTGAATGTGACTCCCTATGTGACTTATTAAAATACAGCATTTCTTTTGAAGTGACACCCTATATGGCCAATTCAAACACAGCATTTAATCTGAATGTGACTCCATATGTGACCAATTGAAATACAGCATTTAATTTGAATGTGACTCCCTATATGGCCAATTCAAACACAGCATTTAATTTGAATGTGAGTCCCTATGTGACCAATTAAAATATAGCATTTCTTTTGAAGTGACACCCTGTGAGACCAATTGTAATACACCATTTAATCTGAATGTGATTCCCTATATGACCAATTAAAATACAGCATTTAATTTGAATGTGACTCACTATGTGACCAATCAAAATACAACATTTAATTTGAATGTGCCCAATTCAAATACAGCATTTAATTTGAATGTGACCAATCAAAATACAACAAATGCAAACATTCTTTCATAATTGTATTCGAAACAGCTATTACAGTAATAAACAAAGCAAATATTCATCTCAACGAATATTAACCTCTGATTGGTTCGTAACAAGGATGATGTCAATCATTAAACTATGAATATATAAATCATCAACAAATCTATTCTTACGTGCAACATGATATATCCCTGCAAATAATGTGTTCGCAAACATTCGTATTTCAGAAATTAGCTGTGGAGGACAAGGCACACAAAACAATCTGTAAACTATAAACTGTGGTATGCCTTTATAAAATATGCAAACAAGAAAGTGTGTGATATGCTTTTATAAAATTTGTAAACAAGAAACTGTGTGGTATGTCTTTATAAAATCTGTAAACAAGAAAGTGTGTGATATGCCTTTATAAAATTTGTAAACAAGAAAGTGTGTGGTATGCCTTTATAAAATACGTAAACAAGAAAGTGTGTGGTATGCCTTTATAAAATATGTAAACAAGAAAGTGTGTGGTATGCCTTTATCAAACATGTAAACAAGAAAGTGTGTGGTATGCCTTTATAAAATATGTAAACAAGAAAGTGTGTGGTATGCCTTTATAAAATATGTAAACAAGAAAGTGTGTGATATGCCTTTATAAAATATGTAAACAAGAAAGTGTGTGGTATGCGTTTATAAAATAAGTAAACAAGAAAGGGTGTGGTATGCCTTTATAAAATTTGTAAACATGAAAGTTTGTGATATGCCTTTACAAAATCTGTAAACAAGAAAGTGTGTGATATGCCTTTACAAAATCTGTAAACAAGAAAGTGTGTGATATGCTTTTTTTCCGATGAAGATTGAGATTTACGTGTTGGTAACCTTACATTTGTTCCATCAAAATCTAACAAAGATGCAATCATTATGAAGCACTTTCTGCACAAAAGCTTGTCAAAGCAATCTCCAGAGTACATACAATGTGAATTACCACAAAAAAGCAATCTACCAAGCAATAACAGTGCAAACTGATATAAACACGTTGGATACATAATATTCACTTTTTCAAAACTAATTATCTGAAACCCAGAGAGAAACACACAAGTCATATTTATGTAATGAATAAAGCATGTTGTTATAGCATGAAGTTCGTTATGTATGACTTAGTTGTAAATGAGTTCCATTGCAAATGGAAAAATATAACTTTAAATCTTGATGGTATCTATCAAAAAGTATCGCTCTGAAACGTGTAGCACTTGGAGTCACCGTGCCATGCGTCCTTCTTTTTCAGATCTGTGAGTGTGTACGTATGAAACACAGTAATATGTCCACCAAATCTGATTCCGTATGAAGAACTTCTTCCGCCCGCCAGTTTTGCTGAACAAAAATTAACAAAAGTATAATGTTATTTCAAAATTTGAATGAACGGGATCCAAACAAAAACTGATGAATGAATACAGGCAAACAGACAAATGACAACTAATGAATACGGACAAACAGACAAATGACAACTAATGAATACATGCAAATAAACAAATGACAACTAATGAGTACGGGCAAACAGACAAATGACAGCTAATGAATACAAACAAATAGACAAATGGCAACTAATGACTACAGGCAAACAAACAAATGACAACTAATGAATACGGACAAATAGACAAATGACAACTAATAAATACAAGCAAACAGACATATGACAACTAATGAATACAGGCAAACAGACAAATGACAACTAATGAATACAGGCAAACAGATAAATGACAACTAATGAATACAGGCAAACAGACAAATGACAACTAATGAATACGGACAAATAGACAAAGGACAACTAATGAATACAGGCAAACAGACAAATGACAACTAATGAATATAGGCAAACAGACAAATGACAACTAATGAATACGGACAAATAGACAAATGACAACTAATGAATATAGGCAAACAGACAAATGACAACTAATGAATACGGACAAATAGACAAATGACAACTAATGAATATAGGCAAACAGACAAATGACAACTAATGAATACGGACAAACAGACAAATGACAACTAATGAATATAGGCAAACAGTCAAATGACAACTAATGAATACGGACAAATAGGCAAATGACAACTAATGAATATAGGCAAACAGACAAATGACAACTAATGAATACGGACAAATAGACAAATGACAACTAATGAATACGGACAAATAGACAAATGACAACTTTGACCAGCACATAGATGACATGGGATCATACGGTAATTATGTGGTACAACTATGATTGCTAAAAGTTGCATTCCCTGGCATTGGTAGGTAGGCTTGCACTTTCCACTGACATTACTAAATTGTGCATTCCATATCAGTAGTGGGATGGGTGGTAATTTAATTGACACAATAGGTAACAACATTCTAAAATAAAAAGGTATCTCGATAGTATGAAAGTGACTGGTAATCATCGCCCATCTTACTGCTACCGAAATGTCTACATTAGCTAATGTAAATTACTCAGGCAAATAAATGGAAACTAAAATGTGACAATTGCAAAAGCTATGGCATTGATTAAGGATAGTTCCTGGAGTATTGTTACACATAAATCATTGATGATGAAAGATTTAAGTGCAAATGTTGAAGAACAATACAATTTATACAGTTTGACACAGGCTGTAGAGATCAACAGAACCGACATATCATATCATATTTCCATTTATGAATACATGTTTGCACAACTAACTGCAAAATAAACAACCCGCAGATTAGTCGTGCTTTCTCAACCAGGTCTCTCGGAAGCCATACTTTGTCATATGTGCAGATAAAGCACTTTACATGAGCTGGCTAAAGATTTGAATGTACATATCCACTGTCTTGCAGCTCGTTTTACTGTTTAATACCACTCATGGAATTGGGATTTGAGTTGCGTACACAAAGTTTGGCTTTAGATAATCATCATAGTTTACAGTCATGAATAAAAATTAGAAATGTTAATGAGTTATAGACATATGTAATAGTTGTAACAGTTGCTGACAGTCAGAACTGGGAGTTGCATTCGTATAATCATGGGATTGTTTCACTTCTTAGATATAGTTTTAAAATTGCACTACCCTAGTCGAACAACTGCTCAAATATAAAGTAGCATCTATTTCTGATTTATTATAACGTATTTAAACTCATTGGTACCCACACACTATTTAGGAGATGGACATATCACATACTGACGGAAAATATCACAACCTAAAGGATCAGAACATTACAGGGAGATTAACAACAGAATGAAGAAAAGCTTAAACAAAGCGAAAGAAAGCTGGTTAGAGGACACATGTAAGAAGCTGAGAAAAGCCTGGACCATATTAAGATCCCAATGTCATCCCACTTGGTGAAAGACCTGACAATAGAAAAACGGTATATCCACCATGATTCAGAACAAGGCTGGTAAGAGTCTCAAAGAAGATAAAGAGGTTTTTAACGGATGGAACGAATACTGTTCAGAGCTGTACAACCGGGAGACTTCTTAAGACTAAGATGTTCCACACTATACGCTGACCACTTGCTCTTCAGTGAAGAAATATAGGCTGCAGTATAGGCACAAAGAAAGTGAAGTCAGCTGGAATACACAATACACCAGCTTAACTTGTTCAAGCTGGAGGAATATCCATTGTTCATGTCCTCAAAACAATCGGCACCATAATCTGGCAAATAAGAGAAATGGCCCACACCATGGACCCATTCTCTTACCATTGTTCGTTTTGAATAAAGGAGAATCTGCACTGTACCAGAACTAATAATCAGCCTTATCAGTCACGAAAACAAGGATATGCTTAAGCAGTGTTTCCCATTACGCACATTTGTGCGTCAGGGACGCACGCTGGAGAAAACTGACGCACAAATTTTGTTGCCGTGTTTTTTACGAATTTTCATAATAAGATCAGGATTTATTTAATACCCAATGCATTGAACGATGGATGGCATCGTATATACTTCGAGTATAAGCACTGACAGGATCCCCGCTTTGTTTGTTCCTTGCCTTGCGCTCCTCTATTCGTATAGCAGTGCCAGAGTGCAACGCAGGGAACATTCGAAACAATGAACCAGACTAGCATAGGCAATGTTATGACTGAGTAGCTTCCCCTAATCTCGCAAGCTCTCATACAATTTCCATCGAGCTCAGCAAGCTGTCATCTAAATGTTTCATCTCAATGCATGTTGCACTAGAAAGTGATCTCCAGATTAAAACGACGAGCACTAAAACATCATTAGCGAAGAAAGTGAAAGAAGCAGAACACAAAAGAGTAACTGTGAATCTAACTTTAATGAAAAATGGAGAAAATAATGCCTTTAACTGGAATACGGTATTCATACATTAGGAGTACAGGTGTGGCTTATGATCGCGTGATTGTGAAGACTGCAAAAGTGAATAATCCTTCGAACAGGGTTTTAGAATTTTTTAAAATCTGCCCTCGTTCGCCACAAGATATCTGGAGAACACATTATAACCCAAGACATTCTTTCACAAAAAAGAAATCAGTAAACTTGCAGAGACACATGCGTTATTTGGATTACTAAGTCAGCGGGTCATTGCAGATTTTGTTGGTTTTTAACTTTGCTGCAATAAAAGATAGATCTTAAAGTTCAAGTGTAACTTATTAGAAAGAAGATGAATCATTATCCTCCTTGATATTTGGATAAATATGTTCTAGGACGAAGTACAATGAAACCGATGATAGTACACATTTTATGAAAGGCAGTAATTTGACTGCCATTTTGTTAAAAATGTTTATTTGGCTTTTTGTATTGGCTTTTATGTACTGTGTTGGGATATAATATTGCTTCATATTGATTATAAGGAGACTGTTAAACGTTCGACTTTAAAACAAAAATAAACTAATAAAATTATTCTCTTAATGGACAATGCATTTGTTTGTTAACTGTGCATGTTGATTTATTTGTATGTTTAGAGAGAGAGAGAGAGAGTATGTTGTGCAAGTTGCCATATCCTATTTCAAACTGAAAAGGTACAAGTCATATGAAACTTTGTCAGTACATATTTAACCCCCACATTTTTTATTTGACCCCCAGTTCTGACACCAAAGTTTTTTTTGCCCTCAATTTTACACCCCTGGGGGATACACTGCTTAAGATCATCATAAACAGACTGAAACCACAAGCATAGCACATCATTCCTGAAAAAACAGGAGCAGGGTGTAACAGTAGAGAACAGCTCCTCAATATTGGACTCCTCTGCTAAATTATCTGCATGATCAACAGGACCTCTATCATCATTGACTTCATGTCGGGTTTCCACAGGGTATATACCATGCAATCATGCGGATATACAACATAAGCACAAAACTAATTAACAGCATAGAACCTGTATGAAAAGGCGACTAGCGCTGTTCTCATCAATGGCAACAGAGCAAGCTGATTCATAACCACAGTCAGAATCAGATGTCTTTTCTCACCCATTCTCTTAAAATTCTACCTGGAAAGGATAACGTCTGATGCTTTGGACGACCATGACAACAGTGTCAGTGTTGGAGACATAACAATCACCAACCTGATGATATCAGTCGCTTAGCTGGTGTTGAACAAAAACTGGAAACATTAGTGAACCGTCTTAACCAAGCATCACTAAGGAATGTGATGGAGATAGCACTGAAAGGACCAAGCTAGTGAAAAACAACACTAGTGGCATCCAAAACTAAATCAGATTGAATGAACAGATGCTTGGCAAAGTGACAAGCTTCAAACACCTAGGTGTTATTGCCTCTGATGAAGGTTCACAGAGATCTCGGAAACGCTTAATTAAGCGTAATTGAACGCCAATATTTGATCTGGGACGCAGAAAATCACTCAGGCGGGATTCCTTGATACGCATGTAATAGGTGTGCGGCAAAATTCAAAGACTTGTCAGTCCTACTTCAGCCACCTGCTTTGTGGGAAAATGTGTTGCTCAATTAGCTGTGCTGATATTTACAATGACAGAATTCAGTGATTGAAAAACACCTTGATGTACATACATGTTGCCATTGATGTACATACATGATGCATTAGCCGGGCGGCAAGTTCAAAATCTTTGACTGGTGGCCGGCTGGTAAAAAATATACTAAGGTTCTTTCCAACAATTGCAATGGCTAGGTTGTTTGGAGGGATAGTAACATCACGTTTTGGTCCAAGATCAAGCTTATGTGCTTCTTCCTTGTGTCCATAAACCCATATGCATGTGAGACATGAACCCTGGCAGCAGAACTAGAAGAATCAATGCCTTAGAGATGAGATGTTATTGAAGGATCCTGAAAATACTTGGACAACATCTTTATGGAGAATGTGTGCATTAAGATCCAAGTTGCAATTAGACCTTACAAAGATCTGCTCACCCCTGTAAAGGAACACAAACTATGATGGTCTGGTCACGTCTCGCTCTCAACTGACATATCAAAGACAATCCTACAGGGCAGATTGAAGGGAAAGAGAAAATGAGGTAGACATAAGAATATTTGGGAAGATAATATCAAAAAAGTGGACAGGCATAGAGAATAGGGCAAAATGGAGAAAAATTGTCACAAAGTCATCAGTGGCACCCCTACGGTCAGCTAGGTTACGGGAGAAATGAAGAAAAAAACTTTTAACGAAATGTAGTGCACATCATTCACAGTACATATCCATAATTTCTTGAAATTTTTGCAAATTATTCCAGTACAGAATAATGAGGACATTACATATATTATTAAGATGTAATAAGCATTTGCTGTGTATGACATAAACGCAACCATGTATATGTTGTTTAATTGTGATATACTACATGATATATACCAGCTATTACATAAAATAGATCTTTTTCTTCTTCGGAATTTGAAATATATTTGTTGATATAGTTATATTATTTATCCCCAGTTTACATAATTATTCTACTGAACGATAATGAACTAAACAGGCAAAGCCTTATTGATAACAAAATAAGACATTATACGAAATATTGCAATTTTATGGACCCATTTGTAGCATGCATACATTTCAAAACTTGACATTATTTAAGTAGTAAATGGGGGCTCTAGAGCCTCAATGGGAATTAGCATTACAGACCCCCCTGGGCAAATATAGCCTCAAGGGAAATTTAACATGGAGAAAAATCGTGGGCAAATATAGCCTCAAGGGGAATTGAACATGGGGGAATAAAGTGTGGGTCTATCTAGGGACAAGGGGAATTGAACATGGGATTTTTTTTTTAAAAATAAAAAAAATAAAAATAAAAGATTTTTTTTAAAAAGGGGTAGGCAATCGAAAGTCATTCTCTTCTCGAGAAATGTGGGTGGCCCTGAAAAGGGCATTTGGGTTTATGTTGATATGACCTTAACATAAAGGGCATCTGCGGCATCTTCTTGTCCTCAAGCTGCGTCTTACTCGAGGGCCATAAATCAGTGTCCTCTTGAGGCAACCTTGTCTTTCTACGTATACTCTTCGTATCCACAGACTGGTGTCTGACTTGTCGACAACGGTCCACTTGGACCGGACATACATGAGCATGTCCGTCCTAAACATCACTGAAGACACAAGGGTGGATGATTCGACTGTGGTCCACATCTTGAAGCGACGAGAACAGGTGAATCAATGCACTGAACTGCGCTTATTTATAGGTAGAGGAAGGATTGAAACGGATTGAGTTCATTGACCAATCCGAACACGCGTGACAAAATTCAGTCAGCCCGCATCCAATCCGAAGAGAACAGTCTGTGACGTCACTTGGTCTATATAGATTCGCTAGCGCCTGTGTGTAGTCAATCTATGTGACAGTGATTCAACATGACGGAAACTCAGAAAACGATTAATTGGGGTGCACCAGCAGTGGAGACCACCCAAGGGAACCCGGACTTACTTTCAGAAGAGGTAAATTGGGATTTTGTGGATTTTCTTACCTCGCAAGAATTTGTTCCGGAACCTTCGTTACCTTCTTCTTCATTACCGCAAGTGGAGAATTTTAGACAGAGACAGAAAGAAGAATTGGAGAAATTTATACAACGACAAAAGGAAGCGGAACAAGCTTTTCTCCTACAGCAACAGCAGCAAGAAGAAGAGGTAAGAAAAAAACAACAAGAAGAAGAAGTAGCAGCAAAGAAACAAGAGGGTGAAAATCAAACGGTCACGGTACTGTTGGACATTTTAGCGGAGTTAAGAAGTCTGAAACAAATGTATCAGACTTCTTTATTACGACCGAAGAGAATACGACCTTCCCGAGCTAAACACGTCCACCCTGTGACTAAGCCTGTCGTACCACCCTTAGTGATTTCAACCAAATCATCATTATCATCAACAGTACGCAGTCCAGAAGTAGGCCTTGGCCGTGGCAAAGGCTTAAGGCAGTTAAAGTTGATTGCTTAAACTCACCCCTACACCAAAAAGGCCCTTTTCAGGGCCACCCACGTCTCTCGAAAAGAGATAGCCTTTCAATTTGCCAATAACTCAAAAAAAACAACCCATTTTACCCCTATAGTACGTGTCTGTGTATGAGTGCGTGAGTGTACGTTCTTATTTTAAAATCAAAACTCAAAGACACTTACCTTATATAATTAATTTATTCTTTTATCCATTGTTACAATCCAATTCACAATTCACAACAGAACACTTTAAAAAGTTCATTGACTTCTTTTGTCTCCTTGTTTACTCTCTCTGTTTTTTAAATTTCTTCACCTTCTTTTCCTCTTCTTCCTCCTCACTTTCTTCCCTTCTTCTTTTCTTCTCCTGTTTCTTTTTCTTTGCTTCTTCTAAATAGAATTGTCTTCTTTCTTCCTCTTCTTCCTCTGAAGAATCCCTCTCTTCCTTTGAAGAATCCTTCTCTTCTTCTGAAGAATCCCTCTTTTCTTCTGACTCCTGTTGTTTCTTTTTTGGGCAATCTGGAGACCAATGTCCTTTTTCTTGACAATAATAACAGGTATCTTTACTTTTGTCTTTTTTAGCCCCTTTTTTTCTTTTTTGACGGTCTGGACACTCTGAAGACCAATGCCCTTTCTTCTGACAGATATAGTAAGTATCTTGACTTTTATCTCGAAAGGAAGGAGAGTAGTCCGTGGGCTGGTCTGAAGAGAATTTTCTAATCACCCTTCGCAAAGCTCTGACGAAACGTTCAATTTGGCTAGTCTCTTCCATCGTTGTGCTCGGTTAGAGAGTGAAATGAATAGTGAAAGGACAAGACACGCACACCCTTTTATATACGCTGGTCTGCCACGACTATAAATTAGTCCATGGTGTTTAAACTTGAGTCATTTGACGTTTTGCTATCAAGATGAAACGATCCTATTCATTCGAGAAGAAAGAAGAAGAAGAAAAAAGTAAGAGGCAGAAACGTGATCTATCGCCTCGTACCAGAGCTGAAATCTTGGCACAAATTCATGCCAGTGATTTTGAAGAGGACATGAGTGAACCAGAATCCGAACCCTCTAAACCAAGTTCGTCACCCTTAGTCAACCCTGAAAAATACTATTCCATTCGAGAGACGGAAAAGCGCTCCTCTAGAAAATTTAGAACCACGGCTTACAAATACACAGTGAAGTTTAAAGATTTCAAGGCTGAAGTGCCGTTAGAGAAAGCAGAGGTGTTCATCACTGGGGTGTGGGATTCTTTGCTCACCACACTCAAGCGACAATGTCAACCCAAAGAAAACGATCGCTTCAGACTTTCCATACAACATGACGGTTTGAAATCCCCTGTTTGGATCGAGTTTAGCACCCCTGCAGAATTGACCGCTTCCAAAGTCATGGACAAGATTCAACACGTGCAACAATCTAATGACCAGTTTGACATCACCGATGGAAACGCCACACTGGACATGACACACGTCTCTCCTCATCAAGGGACCGGACGCAAAAAGATGTTATTGGTGAACGAGCTTCGTAGCATTAAGCGTAGCCTCGTCCAAATTCACAACCCTCAAGACCAGATGTGCTTAGCTCGAGCCATCGTGGTGGGACGAACCTATGCCAACAAGAACGACACGACAGAATGGAAAAGAGCCTGGAAAACGATTCGACAATCGGACCGAGCCAAACAACGAAACGAAGCAGAACTCCTGTTACAACAAGCCGGACTGTCCAAAGACACACCCTGTGGCATTCCTGAGATGCAAAAATTGCAAAATGCCCTAGCTCCACGATACACCTTGAAAGTGCACCCTCAAGAAGTGCGCGGACCTCTGTTGTTTCGAGGCCTAGACTTTAAGGACGGAAAATACATTCATGTCTATTATCACGATGAACATTTCGATACCATTACCAGTATCACCGGATTCCTGAAATACAGTTATTACTGTGAGAAATGTGACCATGGTTATAATAATCGAGAGCAACACAAGCATTGTGGAATGAAATGCTCAGGATGTTTAGCCTCTTCACCCTGTCTGAGCGAAGGACCAGTGCCTTGTTCAACTTGTCTGCGCACATTTGTCAGCCCTACCTGTTACCAACAACATCTGAAGACGCAAGGTTCACAGCAGAAATGTGCTTGTCAACTCCTGAGATTGTGCCCTACCTGTGGACAAGGCATACGTACCAATAGTACCACGGCACACGTATGTTCAGGAAAAAAAATGTCACATTTGTCACCACATCGTGGACTTGGAACACCAATGCTACGTGCAAAAATACCAACCTCCACCAGAGAAAGAGGACGGTCACAAGAAGAAAGGCAATTTCATCTTTTTCGATTTCGAATGCATGCAAGAGACCGGCATTCACATTCCTAATTTCTGCGTGGCTCATCGAGCGTGCGAGAAGTGCATTCAAGAAACTATTTTCAGTCATTGCCCTCACTGCAGCAAGATTCCTGGAGGGCGTGAAAAAATCTTTCGGGGACCGAACACGTTAGCCGATTTTGCCCAATGGGTTTTAGACCCCGTCGACAAGACATCGTCATGCCACGGTGATGGCTCACAATTTCTCCGGATACGATGGACAGTTTCTTCTCAGATACTATACGGAGCAAGGCACCGAACGTCCTAAAGTCACTTTGAACGGAGCCAAAATCATTTTCATGCAAGTGGGACAAGTACAGTTTAAAGATTCGATGAGCTATTTGGCCATGCCTTTGAGTCGAATGCCTAAATCGTTTGGAATGACAGAAATGGCTAAAGGGTACTTTCCACACTTTTTCAATACGGAAGCCAATCAAAACGTCGTTCTACCCCATTTACCTGAGGCTCACTATTACGACCCCGACAACATGCGCACCGAACAACGAGAAGCTTTCTACGCTTGGTACCAGCCTCACGCCTCAGACCCTTTCGACTTTCAGGAAGAAATGCTAAAGTATTGTCGTTCCGACGTGGACATTTTACGGCGTTGCTGTGGAAAATTTCGAGAACTGTTCATGGAACACGGAGGGGTCAATCCTTTGAAGGAAGCTTGCACCATTGCCAAAGCGTGTTCCTTAGTGTAGCGGCAACGATTCATGCCTGAAAACACCGTGGCTGTCATCAGCCCTAAATCGACCCACTATGTCAAACGTCAATACTCGGTCAAAGCCCTACGCTGGTTACATTACTTGTGCGACAAGGAAGACAAATGGATTCAGCATGCCCGCAACGGAGGAGGCGAAAAGACCATCGGAACGTATTCGGTAGATGGCTGGGACTTAGAAAACCCAAAGATCGTGTACGAGTTTAACGGTTGCTTATTTCACGGATGTCCCGTCTGTTACCCTGATCGTAGCACTAAAAATCAGTTTTTACAACGGACCATGGAAGACTTGTACCAGGACACTTGTCAGCGACGCCTAAAGTTGGAACAGGAAGGATACCAAGTGGTGGAAATGTGGGAACACGAGTTCGATCACCGTATGAAAACCGATCCCGAGTTTAAACGCCTCGTGGAAAGTTACCAGTTCATGGACCCGCTGAACCCGAGGGTTAGTTTGTACGGAGGAAGGACCAATGCCACCTGTTTGCTGTACCAAACCGACGAAGAGAAAGGAGAAGAAATCAAATACTTGGACGTGTGTTCGCTGTATCCCTACGTGTGCAAATATTGTCGCTTTCCTGTAGGGCACCCGCAATTGTTGACGGAACACACCGACTTGAAAAACATTCGGCAATACGAAGGCTTGATCAAGTGCAAAGTTTTGCCTCCCAAGAACCTATATCATCCCGTCTTACCTCACCATTGCCAAGGCAAACTGCTGTTTCCCTTGTGCCGTACTTGTGCCGAAACGTGCAACCAAGACCAACCTTGTCAGCACAGCCAGGAAGAACGGACCTTGACGGGAACCTGGGTCAGCGTAGAATTGTTCAAAGCTATGGACATGGGATACCAACTGTTAGAAGTGTACGAAATTTGCCACTTTCCCAAGACACAACAATACCACAAGGGTGATCCCAGTCAGAAAGGCATTTTCGCTGACTACGTGGATGCCTTTTTGAAACTGAAGCAAGAAGCCAGCGGCTATCCTTCCTGGTGTCACACTCCCGAAGACCAAATACAATTCAAAGAGAAATACTACGAACAAGAAGGCATCTCTTTAGACCACATCGAAAAAAACGAAGGCAGGCGATCGTTTGCCAAAGTGATGTTAAATTGCTTGTGGGGTAAAATGGCACAACGACCGTGTTTACCCAAGACGGAAAATTTGACAGAACCTTCCCGCTACTTCCAGATGATTCACGACAAAACCAAATACATGAAACACGTGGACGTCGTTCGCGAGGATTTAATCTTGGTCAATTACGAAGAAGATCTTGACTTTGTACAAGACGACCCTTTTGGAAATGTCATCATTGCGGCTTACGTGACAGCTCATGCTCGTTTAAAATTGTACGAAGCTTTAGAACTGTTAGGGGAACGCGTCCTTTACTTTGACACGGACAGTTGCATTTACATCCATCACCCGAGTCAACAGGACCCTAACATCGAAGGAGACCGTTTAGGAGCCTGGACAGACGAGCATCCCGACGACAAGATTCTAAGTTTCGTCAGTGGCGGTCCCAAAAATTACGGCTACGAATACCGGGACAAACAAGGAGAAGTGCACACGCAGTGCAAAGTGAAAGGATTGACTCTGAATTATCGTACCAGTCGAGTGGTCAACTTTGGGGTACTGAAAGAAACCTTGCAGTCTGGAAAAGATCAACACTTTAAAGTGACCACTCACCAACCGAACAAGATTGTACGTTTACCCACTCACCACATCGTCAGTCGGCCCTCGGAAAAAGTCTATCAAATCGTGTACCAGAAGCGAGTTCGACTTCCCAATCACTTTACGTTGCCGTATGGACACGTCGGTATTGGTCTGTATATAAAAAGGAACCCTAGGCAAGATCGATAGTTCATTGTGACTACCAAGACCAAGCGAACAAGATGAATACTTTGAAAGAGACATCGTTTCAGTTTGGGGATTGTAAAAAAGTTGTATCTTCCTCTAGTGTGACTAATACTGGATAGATAAGACCCAGGCATTGCGACGGAAAATGTCCGGAAGGAAACTGCGATTGTCCATGTGGTTACCATTGTAATTGCGTAACGGAGTTTGCAGACGAGTGCGACTGTGAGGCTTGCGATGGGTACGATTCTGTACGTTGTGACCTGAGCGATGCCGTAAAGCATCATGGGAACTTTGTTCTCACGACCCCTATCATGGAAAGGGATGCTGTGCGTGTCAAACCTGAGGGATGCGAAAGTGATGCTGCTCGTCCTCTTGGACATTTTACTGGGTTTCGTTTTAAAGGGGAATGTTCACCTTCACGTCTACCCCCCTACGGATGTCATCCAGCCCTGAACAAACTCCTGCCCATGTCACTCAACACTCATCGAAACGAACCTGTGAAAGACGAATATTCGTTCCCTGTGCGTTTGTCGGAATACTGCGACTTTGAAAATCGTCTTCAATCGTTCAAAGGAAAATGGCCTAAGTATCTGGGAGGCCCGACCCCCGAAGAATTAGCCAGAGCCGGATTTTTCTACTTGGGCGAAGGAGATAAAGTCAAGTGCTTCAGTTGCGGTGTGTCACTTCACCACTGGGAACCGCAAGATTCGGCCTACGTAGAACATGCTCGATGGTCACCGAATTGTCATTACTTACCCTTAGTGGGACCGAGACATTAAAGTAACTTACCATGTCGTTGACGAAGAAGAAACCAGTTTGGCTAGGAGTCAAATGTTGGACATCAACGAGACCAGTATTTAAACTTCATTTCACAAACGATATTGAATCATTACCTAAAGAACTGCAAGAGAAGATTTACAAGGAAGTTTGGCAGGGACTTGCCAGAGTGAAATCTCAATGGGTCACTGTAGAACTTTTGTGTAGAGAAATTCATAAGAGGAAAGTGAAAAAAGTCAACCAGTGCGTTAGATTTCTTTGGGTCAAGGGTGCATTCATCCTATTATATCGCTTTAGACCGTTTACATCAAAAGAGTTCAATGACATTCTTGGACGTTACCCTGAATGGCAGTGGTCAGAAATTACTCACTATGTGGATTACTTTTGCTCTCTAGGAGAAGATTGTGAATTGTACGAACTGACTTATTGATGAATACTTTACAAGAGAACATTCGTGCTTTGCCTGTGGAATTGAGAGAAAGGATTTACCGAGAGCTGGTCAAAATACAAGTGAAACGTAAGGAACAATTGCATCCGTTACGTCACCAGATCTTTAGCCACTGGTACCTGAATGCTATAAGAGAACTGATTCGTCAGAAATTGTTTCAGTGGTCAGACGTTGTTCAATACTTCCAGCCCTCCGATCATCCAAGTGTTGATCATTTTGGTTACTTCGAGATTCACCTAGTACAACACATTGAGGAAGACAAGTTAAAGGATTACCGACATATTTTACGTGGAATCTACTTAGCGGAAGAGGAAACTTCTAAACAAAGTCTGACGTTTCGGTTACAGTATGCAAGATTTACATTCCCCACTGGAAAACGAAGATCTCTGGCTAGAAAGTACGTGTATTGCTTCCGAAACAAAGAGACTATAAAAACAGGCTGCCATGCCACGACTTATGTCGTATGTAATCCAACAGATTCCGTGGAAGGAACTCAATGACCATATTCAAACCGTGGATCATTACCATCAATTATTACAAGAACTGTATCCATTCAATTTGGGTCGACAAGTGGTGTGTGTCTTAGTGACTTGTTTTCTGGGATTTCGTTTACCAGACGATTCTTTGTGGACTCTTTACGAACAGTACTTACCACCTCAATGGCCTTAAATGGTCACGAAAAACTCCTTTTGCTCAAAGCCTTGCGGTTTCATCTGGATACTTCTCGACCTCAACAGGAAAAAAAGATTCGTCAACTTTTAGCTACCCAAGACGTGTATGACGATGTGTGTGTAGCTTGTGACTTACATCCCCATTGGACAGATGTCCGTGCCTGGAAAGAATGGGATTTTGAGGCTTGGACCCAAGAAGTGGCCCAGTATGCACGAGAGTTGTTCAAGGAAAAAAGTTACTTTTCAACCTGTGTTAGTGACGGTGCCAGAAGAACCCGTCACCCAGGACAGGACTGTCGTGGAAAGGCCTGAAACACCCTTTCGGGAGGACACTTGTGTGACCTTACCCCTACTATAGAACTGGTCAGAACTTTACCCAAAACATGTTGTACAGACACTTGTGTTTATTCCACGTTAATGGTTATCATGTGCCTTTTATCCTTGTACTTAAGCCTTTGGCTTTTATGTATTTTTGTCTTTCGTATTCATGTTTGAAACATTCAATAAACGTGTTCTGAAAAAAGTATATAAACTCTTGTCTTGTTTGTTTTCGTGTCACAAGTGACATTTCTGACACTATGGCTACCTCTGCTGTCTCTGCTCCCTCTTCCTCCACTGTCAAAGTCATCGACGAACACTTAGATCGTGCCAGTTGGGAGGCTTTGTATCCTCGCCATCCCTTTAACATGCTCGTTGCTGGACCTAGCGGTTCAGGCAAAACCGAATTCGTCAAACGTTTGATCGAACATAAACATCATTTGATCGATCGACCACCTCAGCGGATCGTGTGGTGTTACAAAGAGTGGCAATCGGCGTACAGCCTCTTGCGAGAAAGTCAAGGCGATTCCATCGTGTTTGTGGAAGGCATTCCTAAAGAAGACGACGGCATCGTCTCTGACTCCCGTCAAACCCATTTGGTCATTTTCGACGACATGTTAGGAGAAGACGAAGAAGAAATTAAACTGTGGTTCACGCGCAAAGGGCATCACCGTAATGCCAATCTCGTTTACATCACCCAAAATTTGTTTCAACAAAGTAAAGCCCATCGCACCATCAGTCTCAATGCGCATTACGTGGTCTTGTTTAAAAGCCCTCGAGATAAATCGCAAGTGCAAGTCTTAGCCAAACAGTTAGGAACGCCTTGGCTGACTCAGGCGTACGACGATGCCACTCAAACGCCTCACGCCCATTTACTTGTCGATTTGAAACCTACGACTACGGATTTGCGATTTCGTACCCACTTGTTTCACCACTGGTGCCAAGACGGAGGACCTGTCCTGTACACGTCTCCGTCCTCGACTTAATTTCACTCCACAAAAAAATCTATAAAAACCTCAGACTCTTTTCGTCTGTCTCACACAACGTCAACATGACGTCCCTTCAGTCGCATCTTCCCGTCAAACTGATTCGTGCCTTGTATGGCATCAGTCGAGAAAAAATCCACAAATACGAGCTCGTGTTTTAGAAGCTAGTCTCAAAGAAGTCTTACGATGGTTCACGGTGACGGCACGTCAATTACTCCAAGGAATCATTCAGATTCCTCATCAAACCAAACGCTTTTTCGATCGAAACAAAGTCGCTTTGGTCCAACTGGCCGATCCCCGCATCGACACTCAAACCAAAAAACAAATCATTTTGAAACCTGGAGGGAGCGGTACTCTAGGAGGGGTCATCATTCGCTCTCTGTTAAGATGGGATCCTACTGCCCCCAAAGTTCTCCAAAAGAAAAAAGTCCAACGAAGTCCCAAAAAGAAGAAAAAGACCAGGTCCCCAAGGAGAACTTCTCCAGTGGCGGGACCCTCCTCTTACCAGACACCACCCCGGAAAAAGAAAAGAAGCCCCCAGAAAAAGAAACAGAGAAAAATTCCCCAGAAAAAGAAAAGCCCACAGAAGAAAACTAGTCGCAACAGAGGCACTTCGGCCAGGACGTAACCCTACATTCGCAAACCACGATCTGCCACGGCGGTGACTGCGTCTCCGGCATCCTCACGTTCATCCACTTCTCTGTTGATGACACCAAGAACTGAAGAGTACTTGGAGACGTTGATCACACCAAGAACTTCTCCGTTGATGACCCCAAAAAGAACTTCCCCAGTGGCAGGACCCTCCAATTTAGTGGCAGTGGCTGCTGCTCACAAAGTACCTTCTCCCAAAATCAAAGTCCAAGAAAGATCGGGCATGTTACAAAGTTTACTGGATTTGTCCAAGCAAGAACTGGCTCGATTTAGTCCGTTACGTACCCCTGCACGACGTGTCATGCCTGTCCTCAAACTAATACGACGTAAAGACAATCAGTGGCGACGCGTTCCAGTATAAAAAAGGCCTGTGACCAAGTCGGGGTATCAGTGTTTTGGTGCTCCTGAAGATGTCACCCTCCAGAAAACCCCAAGGAAAGAAAAGGAAAGGACTGCCTCCTCGTTTAGTCAAACATGGGGACATGTTATCTGTCCTGTCCAAAGCTTCTCCACCCCTACGAAAAAAACTCATTCAATCGGCCTCCAAAGAGGTCATCGATACCGTGTGCGAATGTTGTTTGAACGTCTTGAAAGGCACGATCCCTTTATCCAAACACCAGAAACATTGCTTAGGCAAACATCGTCACGTTCTTCGCCAAATGGTTCAAAAGAAAATTCCCATTCGTCAAAAGAAGAAGATGTTGGTCCAACGTGGAGGCATTTTACCCCTCTTGTTAGGCCCCTTACTGAAAGGAGTCTTGGGAACCATGTTGGGAGGACTGGTGGGAGCAAGATAAAAAGACCCTCGGAAGTCCCAAGATCTCAGAATCGACCCCTGACAACCCCATGGAAGGACGAAAACTAGCTTTAGTGCCTTACAAACGATGGATGGAATACCATCGTTGGCAAGAAGAACGCACCCCGCATTTACCTCCCAATCCCAATTTGAGCGAGATGTCCCAGTTACAACACGAATTGCAGTCCTTGATGGATCGCCAAAATTTGTCCGAAACAGAAAAATCGCAAAAGTACGGTCAACTCTTGCAACGACTGCAACTCTTTCACCAAAAATCTTTAGACGAAACAGCTCTACCCACTCTGAAAGATTTTAAGACCTTGATGAAAAGTCCTGCACCATCACCAGTACCACCACCACCACCACTACCAGTGACCAAGACAGAAAAAAGAGAAGAAGAAGAGGAAGGGTTTCAAACTCCACCAGAAAAAGTACGCAAGTTAACAACACCACCTACCTCCAGAATTGGATGGATTAAAAAGATAATGACCACCCCTTCTTCATCAGAAGAGAAAAAGAAGGTGAAGACAGAAGTGAAACAAGAAAAAATATCCCCTGTTCAGGCATTGTCCTCCTCCTCCTCCACCTCCTCGACACCTATTGCCGGTCGCACACGCAAAGCATTACAATCCAAGAAAATACCCCAAGAGAAAAAGAGTAGCATCTTCCAAGAGTGGGTGCCTTATTAACACACAAACCAAAAAATGGCAAAAGTGTTAGCCAGCATTTACTACGATCCCTCCCATCCTGCAGGTTACGCAGGAGTTCAAAAATTGTATCGTGCTGCCAAAACTCGACTGAAAAGTCTCCGTTTACCTCAAGTGCAACGATGGTTACAAGAACAAGCTACCTACACTTTACACAAACCCATTCGACGCAAGTTTTCCAGAAGTCGCACCCGAGTGGAAGGCATCGATCATCAATGGCAAGCCGATTTAGCCGATGTCTCTCATTTGGCCAGCTACAATCGTGGCTACAAATTTTTGTTTTGTGTCGTCGACGTCTTTTCCAAATTTGCCTGGGTCGTACCCATGACTACCAAATCCAGCAGCGAGTTAGTGCGATACCTGCAACGAGTGTTGAAACAAAGCGGTCGTCACCCTCTTCGATGGCAAACGGACAAATTCACCGAATTTTTTAACCAAGCTCTCCAAAAAGAATTAAAAAAACGTGACATTCATTTTTTACCACGGAGAATCGCGAAACCAAAGCCAGCATCGTGGAACGTTTTCAACGCACTTTGAAAGAACGCATGTGGAAATATTTTACGCATCACCACACTCTGAAGTACATCGACATCTTACCGCACCTGGTGCAAGCGTACAACCAATCTTACCATCGAAGCATTGGACGTGCCCCGCAAGAAGTGACTCCCGACAACGAAGTGCTGGTGTTTGAGCGCCTGTTTGGTACGTCCCCGACGAGGGCTGTCCCCAAGAAAAGTGGAGAGTTGACCGTAGGAGATTGGGTGCGCCTTGGCAAAACCAAACGCACTTTCGACAAAGGTTACTTACCTAACTGGACGACCGAATTGTTTCGTGTCACTGGACGAGTGCATGGCTGTCATCCTGCCGTCTATAAATTGGAAGACATGAACGGAGAAGTACTCAAAGGAACGTTTTATTTGCCCGAGTTACAACGTGTCACCAAAAAGAAGACGACGTGTACGACATCGAAAGCATTCTCGAACGCAGAACCCGTAAAGTGGGCAAACGACGTGTCAAAGAAGTCAAAGTACGTTGGAAAAGATATCCACCCAGTTTTGATTCTTGGATCGACGCTTCGCAAGTCATCGACTATAAAAAGAAGTGACCATCATGCCCTTTCACACAGACGCAGCTACGTCGACCACTCCTTCACCTAGTTCTTCTCTGCAAGATTTACAAAAACAACCCTTGTGGGTGTGGTGTGGAGAACGTGTGCCTAAAACGCAAATCGTCTTTTTCTGCCAAATCTTCGTGGTGTATTGTGTCATAGGGGCAGCCATTGCCAATTTGAGTTTGCAACAAGGAGACAAACAATTGTGGACCATTTTATTGAGCAGTTGCATCGGTTACCTGCTTCCCAATCCCTCCCTGAAATTCTCCTCGAAAGGGAACCACGGGAACCTTGTGTCCAGTCCCAGTGCCAGTCACCACTCCAATAACAACCACAACCAGAACCCCATTTTGGGCGGAGACACGCCTCTGACGTCCAGTAACCCCTCGGACAGCCACAGAACTCTGGAATTATGAGTCCCCAAAACCAATTTTACTTAACCTTACCCAGTGACAGTTCCATGGAGGTGTTTCAACACAACACGTTGTGCTGTTACACGGCCAAATTACCTCAGGCCATCCCATTAGATCACGAAGCCCATTGGGAAGTGGCTTTAGTAGAAATCATTCACCCGACCCAAGTCCTCAATGTCCTTCCCAATCAAAATTCTTTTGATGTGGAAGTTCATGACGAGCAAGTGCAGCAGTACTTGGATACCCATGGCAAATATAACATAAAAACCCCTGGCACACAAAATCAAAAGTACACCACCTATCACTTGCTCGTTCCTCCAGGCTATTATTTTAGTGGTCAACATATGGTCAGCACCATAGCTTCCAGGTTTAATGTCGTTTTTCTGAAAGCTTTGGAGAGTGTCAGAAAAAGTGTCACCATGGAATACCACAAAGCAGCTCGTCGCTTCTCGGTGAAATTCCACGGGAGTAAAATCCTGTCCATTTCATTTTGTCCTGAATTGTTTGACATGTTGGGCGGAGACACGGACATGAGAAAGGCCATGCTCAAGAAAAACGAATTACCCATCGTTTACGACAACGAGTCTTTTAGCAAGTTATTTCGTACCCCGGTAGAACTGAACCAAGGACTGAATTTGATGTTCGTGTATTCCGATGTGGTGGAGTACAACGTGGTGGGACACACCTCCGTACCGTTACTGCGTGTCATTCCTTTCAAAGTGGATTCTGTCACGAACGCTGACGAGGAAGGTGGAAACACTTATCACGTCCACCGCGAATTTGTACATCCTCACTATTTGCCTGTCAGCAAGTCGTATTTGGACACGGTCAACATTACTATTAAAGGTGATTTGGGACAAAATATTCCATTCACCAAAGGAAAAGTCACGGTGAAACTCCATTTTAGAAAACGGTTCTCTCACGACTCTTAAGTCATGTATCCAGTGTATCAAGGGGTTGCTCGACAGCGAGGACACGGTTTAGGAGATATGTTAAAATCGGCCTTTCGTTCGGTGGCCCCGGTGTTGAAACCGATGGTGACACGCGGATTGCACGCCTTGAAAGATGCGGCACTGACGCAATGCAAAGAATTTCTCCAAAATGTCATCATCGACAAACAAAACCCTAAAGAAGCCTTCATGAGGGCAGGCAAAAATGTCTTGCTGCAAACGGGCAAAGACATTTTAGGCCGACGAGACACACCTATAAATGCCCTGCACGCTACCGAATCAGGCATTCAGCAAGGACAAGGCAGAAAGAGACGACGAAGAAAACACCCTTTCACCAGACTTCAAGCTAGAAAGGCCAAGAAAAGAAGAACCGTTCGAGACTTAGACGTTTTCGATTATTGAGACAAAAAGAAAAATGATGCACCGAGAATCTGGCGCTTGTTCCAAGACGAAACTGGACCTGTTTGCCATGCCCCCCATGATGATGACGATGCAAGAATTCCAATGGGTGGAATTTCACCCCGTCTCCTCACTGACAGATTCCGCTCCCATCGAGTTTGAAATCAAGGGACAGCCCAAAGATTACATCGATCTGAATAGCAGTTACTTGTACTTGAAAGTCAAAATTCTAGATAAGGATAATGGTGGAGTAGAAGACACTGAGAATATAGCTCCCGTCAACAATTTCATGCATTCCTTGTTCAGCTCAGTGGACGTGTACTTGAATAACAAACTGGTCAGCAGCAGCATGGATACTTACCCTTACCGTGCCTACCTGGAAAATCTCTTGACGTACGGAATAGATGCCAAGAACACTCATCTCAATGCTTGTGTGCTATGGGAACCTGACGAAGAGGCCAAGTTTGACCTACTAGATAAAGACAATGACGGCTTTGAGGAAAGACGAAAGAAAATCTTAAATAAGAACAGTTTAGAACTGATGGATCGTTTGCATTTGGACATGTGGTTGCAAGAAAAGTATTTGCTGAACGGGGTAAATATCCGCTTGAGACTGAATCGCAGCAGTACCGGTTTCCATTTGTTGGCTGATACTGATGCTACTAAGGCTGTCACTCCTAAAAGCAAAATCGAGGAGGCCAAACTCTACGTACGACGCGTGGAAGTGTTACCCAAAGTGGGAAACGACATCAGTCAGACGTTGAGCAGAACGACCGCCAAGTATCCGATACGTCGCGTGGAAGTGAAAACCTTCACCATTCCCAAGGGACAGCGATCCATGATCGAAGATCATCTGTTTCAAGGACAGTTACCCAAACGTTTAATCCTTGGTATGGTCTTGAATACAGCCTTCAACGGAGCCTTCGCTGAAAATCCTTTCCACTTTCGACACTTTGACGTGTCCAAGATCGAAGTCAGTCGCGATGGCAAGACCTTGTGTACCCGACCTTTCGAACCTGACTTTGAGAAGAAGAATTACTTGAGGTCGTACTTGTCCCTGTACGAAGCCACGGGACAGTTAGGGACCAGTACCAGTCACGGCATTACGTACGATGATTATGCAGGAGGTTACGCTTTGTGGGCTTTCGATTTCACTCCAGACCAAGGCAGCGACGAGGGACATTTCCACCCTATAAAATCCGGCCAGATTCGTGTGGAACTTCAGTTTAAAAAGCCACTGGACGATACAGTGAACGTCATCCTGTATGCAGAATTTGATAATACGATAGAAATCAACAGTTTGAGAGTAGTCATTCTAGATTATTAGAAGCTATGGAAGACTGTTATCCCTCTTTACCTAGTGGAGAAACTTTGGAGATGAAATGTGAGGAGACCATGGAAGGAGAATCTCAAGACAAAGACGAAGAAGTTGTCATAATGAAATCGAGATGGCCAGAACAAGAAGCCCATTTAGTCTCCTGTTTTGCCAAACACTTGGTGGAAAAAATGACGGAGTTGATCAAGAAAAATTGCTATGGATGTCAAAACGATCATCCCAGTCAAATTCAACACGATAAATGCCTTATGCTGAGTCAAGAAGAAAAATTGGACGAGTATCTGGACGAAGCTTGGAGTCTCATCTCGGACGAAGACGTGTTGCACCAGTGGTATAAAGACTTGCGTGAACATTCTTGTCCACCATTAACTACTCAAGAGATCCATCGTATAGAAGCTCTTCTGAATCAAAGTGAGGAGACGAAACGAAGAAACGGTTATTTGTCAGACATTTTCAAGCAAAAAGTCAGGATCGAATTGATGACATATTATTACCTGTGAAGAAGAAAAAAACCACACAAAACATGGATACCTGGGAACTTTATTACCTTTTGAACCACAGTTCGTATACGGCTTCTTGGAATCCTGTCGTCTGTGCTAAAGATGAACTCCCTCATCGCAAACCTATAGACCATCAAGCTTATGTCATCAACACGGACGACAGTCATCTCCCAGGAACCCACTGGGTAGCCGTCTACTTTCCTCAAGAAGGATGTGTGGAATATTTTGATTCGTATGGATTCCCTCCTTTGGAAGACGATATCATCGACTTTATGAGAAGAAATGCTCAGACCACCCGATTCAATAATGAGAAATTACAAGGCACAGATTCCTTGGTGTGTGGACAATATTGTGTGTATTTTCTGCATCATCGCAGCCTGGGCTATTCCTTAGAACATTTAGTGACTCATTTTGATCCTCGTTCTTCTTCAAGAAACGATGTGAAGGTAGATCGATGGTTTTGTGACCATTATGCTTATCTTTTGTCTCAAGCTAGGAAACGTAGTGTCCATCAATGGCCTAATGACTTCCAACAGTGCAAATCACAATTTCATTCACAACGTTGTCAGCCCTGTTTAAAGTAGAGTGTAAATTGAAAAAGATGTTTGTCATTTGAAAAAAATGTTTGATGTTATAATGTTGGATTATTGTTAAAAATGTTAGAGTTGTTGTTGGTTAGTGTTAAGTGATTTTGAATAAAAAAATATTGTGTTTTGAAAAAAAATGTCTTTGTCTTTTGTTTGGCTATAAGAATGTTGATTGATGCTCTTTGACTTCTCTCTATCTCTCTCATGTCACTCATTGAACGTTCCGGCTCGAAAACCGTGGAGGGATGTTTTCCTTCACGTCCGCGCTTTGACTTTAAGAACCGGGGCAGTTTTCCAGTCTAACCATCCATTGTCGACTCATCCTCCTACGAAGATGTGCTCCAAACTAGCTAAGCTAAACGAAGCCTACGTAAATTTGCATAGGGTCAGACACAGTCTGATACCGAAAGCTGAAGAGATAGAGAATGTGAGAATGCTAAAAGTCACTGAAGATCTGATAGAAGAGCTCTTCAGAGAAGAAATGAACAGGGAGAAAGAAGAATGGACAGAGAAGTACAGACTTCAGAGACAGCAGCAACAGCAACAACAACAACAGCAGCAGCAGCAGCAGCAGCAGGAACCTGAACCTGACAGAGGCTTTGTCGATTGTCTTATCGACACCAAAGAGTTCTTCTTCTCTTTCCGAAGAAGCAGACCTATCGTCAGAAAGTCTATCCTCAGAGGACGACGCATTCTTAGAAACTAAAAAGATTGCCATAGCAAACAAAAAAACAGCCCTTTTCAGGGCTACCCAACACCCTAGAAAAGAAATAACAATCGATTTGCCAATGTGTGTGTAGGTAGAGTAGTGTGAATATAAACACTGACTCTTCTGTGATGTAAGTGTATGTGTTTGTGTATAGGATTGTGTGTTTGTAAGTGCTCACGTACGTTGGTGTGGATAGTAGATTAAGATGATGTTTTTTGGCTGTTTGAGGTGTGGGGAGAGTAGATTTCATTGGATTGCTTTGCGTATGTGAATAGTATATTGAAGTCATTAATGAAAAATTTTTTAGAATAGTAATGGGTAGTATAAAAAAGTGAGTGAGTGTTTCTTTTAGGTCCGCGCGTTGTTTTGGTCATGATCTAGGTAAGATCAATTTTTTGTTTTTAGGGGGATGTTTTCCTTCACGTCCGCGCTTTCACTATAAATTGAAACTCGCTGGGCAGTCTAGCTACCCTTGTTGATTGATCAACACCAGAATGAATACCAGAATAAGCAAACTTCTTGAACTCCAGATACATCTGGAATATGTCAGGCGCCTGTTAAATGAACTGGCCGCGGAGGCTATAGTAGAAGAGGAAAGAATAAAGAAGGAAGAGGAGGAGAGAAGACAGAGGGAAGAGGAGGAAAAGAAAATAGGAGAGAGGATGGCTTACAAGATACCAGAGACAGAGGATTGGGGTGATGAAGCTAATCATCCTCCCACTGCGCTCCCAGTCAAACGAGTCAACTGGAAAGATTGGAGTAGAAGATGCGTGTGTGGTGCCAGGCCAGGAAGGTGCCAACATTAGATAGGTACATCTGGAGTTCAAAAACAAACAGCCCTTTTAAGGGCTACCCAATACTCTAGAAAAGAAATAACCATCAATTTGCCAATGTGTGTAGGTAGAGTAGTGTGCATATAAACACTGACTCTTTTTTGTGTGAGGGTATATGTTTGTGTGTTTGAGTTTGTAAGCGCTCACGTACGTTTGTGTGAATAGTAGATTATGGGTTTGTTTATTGTTTCTTAGCGTATGTGGAGAGTATAGTTAGGGTTTTGTAAAAGCTCACGTAAGATTGTGTGGATAGTAGATTATGGATTTAGTTATAATGATTTGCGTGTGTAAATAGTAGATTAGGGGTTTCTTTATTGATGGTTCACGTATGTGGATAGTAGATCATATGAAATGAGAAAAGTAGGGGATGTTTTCTTTCACGTCCTCGCGTTGTTTGGTCATGATCTAGGTAAGAGCGCTTTTCGTATAAGAACCCACAGTATTCGTCGTTCAAACCATTCTACAGAGAAGATGACTTCAAACCACCTGGATAAAATGCAAACATTGCAAGACGTCCTAGACAATTTGGGCATAATGAAACAAATGCTAGTGAGACTAAATGAAGACCACTATTTCTATAGTCCCCATCGAGTAAAGATGGAGATTAATAACTTAAGAAAAGCAAAGGACATGATAAGTGGTGTGATGAAAGAAATAAAGGAGGAGAAGGAGGATGAAGAGGAAAGGATAAGGATAAGAGAATGGAATGAAAAAATTGAAAAAGAAGAAGAAAATGAGAAGAGGAAGAAAGAAGAGGAGGAGAAAAAAAAAAGAAAAGAAGAGAAAGAGTGTAGGAGAGAAAATAAGAAGTTGGTGGAGAAAAAGAAGAAATTAGAAGAAGAAACCCAAAGGCCCTTTTCAGGGCCACCCACATTTCTCGAAAAGAGAATGACTTTCGATTGCCTACCCCTTTTTTTTAAAAAAAATTTATTTTTATATTTTTTTATTTTTTAAAAAAAAAAAATCCCATGTTCAATTCCCCTTGTCCCTAGATAGACCCACACTTTATTCCCCCATGTTCAATTCCCCTTGAGGCTAGGTTTGCCCACGATTTTTCTCCATGTTTAATTCCCCTTGAGGCTAGGTTTGCCCACGATTTTTCTCCATGTTCAATTCCCCTTGAGGCTATATTTGCCCACGATTTTTCTCCATGTTAAATTTCCCTTGAGGCTATATTTGCCCAGGGGGGGGTCTGTAATGCTAATTCCCATTGAGAATCTAGTGCCCCCATTTACTACTTATTTATCTCCCGTTGTGTAATAGACGTTTAGTTCCTGTCCTGCTTATATTGTTATTTTAATCGTTTATATACGTTCTCTTCAGCTTCTTTATTTCTCAGTTCTATTTATTCATCTTATTAATTTTAATCATTTACGTATATTTGTTTCATTTATTTAGTTTAATTCTTTGCGTACGTTCTGTTTAGCTTTTTCATGTCTCAGATCCATTGATTTAATCTTTACATATTCATTTTTATGGTTCTTGTTTTACGTGTATCTGAATGATATTTCACCTTACTGTTGGGTGTACTTTTGTTTTCTAATGTTTGTCAAGACATGTAATGTTTTCAATCCTGCCTCAATTACATTTAAACCTTCCTACCTCAATTACATTTAAACCTTCCTACCTCAATTACATTTAAACCTTCCTACCTCAACTACATTTAAATCTTCCTACCTCAATTACATTTAAACCTTCCTACCTCAATTACATTTAAACCTTCCTACCTCAATTACATTAAAACCGTGCTACCTCAATTACATTTAAACCTTTCCTCATCAGTTACATCCGATATGGAATAGTAAACCATCGAACCAAAGCTGTTGTATTTTATATGCACTGATGATAGCCCTTCTATTTTCTCGCAACTGTCACATTTTACAGTTTCTATTTAATTGCCAGACTCTCTCTCTCTCTCTCTCTCTCTCTCTCTCTCTCTCTCTATATATATATATATATATATATATATATATATATATATATATATATATAAGAAATTCAATACTATTTTCATTTGTATCATCTTTGAGATCTAACAGACCATAACTGGCATTGGTTTTCATAATATTAACCAAGCAGTCATTGATTATATTAGAAATGGATATAAATACGATAGAGAGGTTGTATAAACACTAAATATCTAAAAGAACTGAATCATGTACAAGTGATGAGATTTATATAGGGGTATAATCCTCAGAGTATCAAGTTGTTGTTGTTATTGTTGCTGTTGAGGGGTTTACATTTTTCAGCACACGATAGCTATACATGGCCAGTATTAATGGTGGAGGAAAAACCCGGGAAAACCCCGGAAAGAACCACCGACCCACGAGAAGCTACTGGCAAGCTTTCTCACATACCCACATTGGCTGAATTCTAGACTCGAACCGCCGCAGACCGAGGTAAGATGGCAGTGATCCGTAACGAAGAGCGCTTTAGACCACTCGGCCACTCGGGGCCACAGAGTATCAAGTACATCCATACGTAAGTGTGTGTCCGTACTATATAATTTACGAATATTGCAAGAGAACCTCAACAACCAGTAGAATACTGATCATCACCTTATTATCGAGAAGAACTCAAATTTATTGCGGTGTTGGTAATTTAGGCGATGTCATTGTTATTCCCGCCCAGTCAAAATGAATTGACTGGTTCATTATTCTACTGAGTAAAATTATACTCTCATAAATGGGATACGAAACACAAAGATTAAAGTTAGTAACCAGTCATAGCATAGACATAATGTCTATATATTAAGAAAATGGATTATTTATTGTTTGATAATTATCAAATTAGTTATTTGGTAAGATTGTGTCGGGGGTATTTTGCTGTTTAATGGCACAACACTTTCAACGGTGCAGATCATCATGACAAGACAATGCAAAAAATTTTCAATATATAGGACTTTCTCTGTGAATATAATCTACAAATTCTGTGTATACGGTTGGTATAATATACGGATCCTTTGCATTCGTTAGGTATAATCTGCGGGTCCTTTGTATACGGTATGAATAATCTAAAGTTCTTTTTTATAAAGGTAGGAATACTTTACATGTCCTTTGTTTATGGTCAGTATACTCTACAGGTCCTTTGTATACGGTAGGTATAACCTGCATGTCCTTTGTATACGGTAGGTATAACCTGCATGTCATTTCTTTTAAAACAGGATTTCTTTAGTTTTCTATCAATTTATTACTTTTACAGAAAATGGCAAATGACTGAATCTTTACTCAGATTTTACAAGCTCACTACACTGGACAGGCCAGCAAAAGACAATGTCCAGGGGATGACGAGGTCCAATCAGAAAAGGCAAGTGGAACACAAGGTCCAATCAGGAAAGGCAAGGTGATGACAAAGTCCAATTAGGAAAGGCGAGGTGAAGACAAAGTCCAAACAGGAAAGGTCAGTAGTAGATAAAGTCCAATCAAGCATTTAACTTATTACTCTATCTAAACATCGTATTTCCCATACAGTGAACATTTATCATGTAAGTTTAGCAACCACAAACAATTAGATCTCTTTTTCAGCCGATAATTACAAAAACATCATGATGATTTCATAAACAAGATACATTCGTTAAATAGCATTATTTCCAAGCCTTTCCAGCTGAATAATACTAGCCAACACTAGCCTCGAGATTGCAGGCATTCAGTAGTGACAGGAATCCGAAGGCAACTCTCGAAATTCTCGTTTATCACCACCCCCAAAGCATCACAAAATGTATGTTCTTCTACCTACACGCTTTTGGAAGACTTGCGACATTGCACATGGCTTGTGGCATGCATGCACGAACGCATAAAAAGCTGTATCTCATAGTAGCAACATACAAATATATGTACACTCATCTGGTCAATAACATGTTTCGTAGGCTTCAAGATTTGCTGCAATGTTTTGACCACTTACCTAAAAGGCCAGTTGCCGAAGAGTACAGCGGAAAGGTAGTCTCGTTCATAAACAATCCCAACCCCTTGATTTTATTTCCGATCTTGTGTATCTCCATGTTCAGCCCTTTTGCTTCCACTTGAACTGTAGATGGTCTGACATGAAGTTGAACGTCCGAAAACAGCATATCGTAGCGCCCCCAGTCATAATTGTGTCTATTGTTATCATCAAGAATGGAAATGGCTGCTGTATTGATTTCAACTAATGTTGACTTAACTGTTACGTTTATTGCTAGAATGTGGTTACGTTGCGTCAGGTCCCCGACATCAGCGTTGATTTGTATACCTATAAAAACAAAGCTCAACAAAAAGTGTGTATAGTGATGTAGATGGTGTGATCTATTGATTATCGCCATAACTATTGTCGTCGCTAACATAATCGAGATAACTATCTTTAAAATAATAATAATAATAATAATAATAATAATATTGTTTTAAATAGTAGTATAACTATCGAATCATTATCATCACCATCAAAAGAAACACGATCATGATACCATCATCATCATTATAATCATCATTAACACCATCACCATCATCGCCTTCGTAATCTTTCCCATAGTGACCACCACTACCATCATTATCGTCATGACCAGAATCAGTATCATCATCGTTGTCTTCGTAATATTCTTCTTCTTGTGTTAGAGTAACGATTACTCCAGGTTTAAGACCATTCTTACCATCTGGACTGTGGAGTAAATGCAAAGGATGATTTGAATCGTAACTGGTACTGTCTGGAATGTCGAAACAGGTGGCATATGGGGTATTGGTGTATTTTATACGTATTGGATACGTCTTCCATCCTGTAATATATAACAAACATCTTGCAAAACATATCATAATAGAGTCTAATTTTATAACTTATGCATATGTATTAGTTTCACAATGCCTTCCTTATTCCATATTGAAATATGGATAATAAAAAACTGGATACTGGTGTACACAGTCACAGGAGTCTGACATTTTATCAATAAAGTAATAAAGTATGGCGAAATGTATTGATACGTCTTCCATCCTGTAATATATAACAAACATCTTGCAAAACATATCATAATAGAGTCTAATTTTATAACTTATGCATATGTATTAGTTTCACAATGCCTTCCTTATTCCATATTCAAATATGGATAATAAAAAGCTGGATATTGGTGTACACAGTCACAGGAGTCTGACATTTTATCAATAAAGTAATAAAGTATGGCGAAATGTATTAACAACATGAAATCACCTTATCGGTAATACACATGAACACAAGGAGCGCATGCGTGCCTAGAACCCTCCACTTTAAGAGACAAAACAATCAAACCATTCATTACTGTTGACTATACGTTTTAAACTGCATGTTACAATTCGTTCCAGTTATGAATGGTATCGTTGTTCGTTATATTGAAACAATCCTGACTACCTGTCAACTTATATTCTTATAAAGTGTAATTGCATATTTCATTAATGTTTGAGATAATTTATAATCTCCTTTTATTGTTAACATTCCCTTCATGTCGGAAAGTTGTACCTGTTTCCAATGAAAATAAAAGTAACTGAGGTAACAATTTTTTATATCTGACCCTTGCACAAAAGAAAATTAATTTGGTAAAATATGTAAACCATATAAAAATGATTTGATTAAGTATTTATCATAGGGGTAAATATTTTTGAAGCCCAGCGTGTACATGATAGGAGTGTAAACTGTTATTACTTACCTTCTATTTTGAGAGAGAAAAAGGCAATTATATTCCTTGTTCTCCATTAGTAAGGTAATACTCATGTAAATTCATAATTTTTTGTCACCAGTGTGATGAAACTGTTCGTCATCAGTGTTGAATCTTTGTATAATTTATTGTGAAATAATTGACATTTTTTGTCGTTTATAATCGGGCGCCATTTTTTACTACTCGGCTTTCCACTAGGCGGCGCTCATGTTAATCTTTCCGAATTCTTCCATATTTAGTCATATTCGTGAAAACTTTGTCATTAACTTTCCGAGTGTGTTTCCAAAACCTATAAATAGGGGTGAGATCAGCCGTTTTGGCAGTTGTGGTTCTAATGGACTCCAGTAAAGGTATCACGACCAAGCAAACATAACAGATAATCTCAAAGCATTAATAGAAAGGTAAACTAGTTACACATTAATTTATTACTCATAATAACTACTTTAATGTTTCTCTGAAATTGTTTCAACATTTATTTCCTCGTTATGTCAGAAAAAATTTCCCATTGCGGGATTTGGCTGAAGATACTGTCAATGTGTTGTCATCAACATAGCCGTCTGCTATCGACTGCAAATTTAGTATCGACATTATCGAATTTCCTACTCAGTTTCATGTATTATTTTGAAATCACAAATTTCCATCCATTTTGATGTGGTTGTGTCATTGAGATGTCGAGATAATATATCCGACACAACGATATACTTTGTTGTTACAAAACTACACACAATGTCGCATTCAACTCAAGCGACACACTATTGACGCTTAAAACGACAAAATGTGTCTCGGCCAACAAATGTGACACGCTATTAACATCTGGTTCCAGACTGTGCCTCAAACATATTCAACATTGGACTAGAAAACACAAACCCGAGTATGATTCCGAACCTTGATTGGCTGCATAAACGCATTAACAGTTCGGTACGTCATATGAACACATTTTTAGAACTATTAACTTACATTTTTGTGTAAGATTAGTTTAGGAACTGGGATTATCTAAGATAACGATTATATGAATTAGGACAAACTGAACATTTATGCTGATTTTCACATGCAATTGACCACTGCGACTTATACTAGTATTGTTATTTCATCATGCTTTATCAAACATCTGCTCTGCATATTTGCAGATATTATATTTCACCATTTTGAGCACTAAATGTTGTGATAAAACACATACAAGCCTGGAAGTCATATAATAAACTGTGTTGACTATTTATATTTGTTTTGTTTTGTGCTTTCATGATCTAAATAAGAACTTTTGTGGTGAACACCTCATTTCTTGACACTGCAATACACTGGAGAGATCTAATAACTGAAAAAGGCGTAAACTGTCCATCTATTCTATTTGATTTGACCTTGACTCTTGACACGTTACAATATCAGGGTGTTTTTTTTAGCTCGATGACCATCATATTGTTAAAAATCAAATGTTGGAAATTATTTGCACGATTTCGGTGTAGGATTTTCTTTCTCTAATCATATATAAATAAACAACTTATTTGCGTTATCGTTCTTAGTGTCTTCATTGTAATAATCTTACCCTAACCCAAGCCATCTTGCTACAATTGTGTCAGAAGTGGGATCGGATTAAACAGAGCATTAAACGGAGCATGAAAATAATCTGACCCTGACCCAGTTCATGTTGTTCCTATGAAAGGTAATATCTAAAATATTGAAAAAGACATTCAGTGTGTTTCTTGTTTGGCTATAAACAATGTAGATATAAAGGAAAAATAAAATGAAATGCTCTTTGCACAATGTAATAGATGTTGATATGTCTATACCTCAAACATGGCCCAACATATTACATATCGTTATCTAACATAAAAGAAAAACAAATAAGGTTGAAGCATGTGTACGGCATAAACTCGTGCTAATCTTCTAATGCAAACTTAATACCAGTAATGTCATTCAACAAAAATGAATATTCTATATTGATTTATTTTTAAATGACGTAGGTCCTTGGAGTGGTTAGTCCTGACCAAACTTTGTCTATTGCAACATGTCATAAAAAAGTCAAAAAGGAAACCATGCGAAAATATATTTGTATTCTTTTTTACGTGGCCCGTTCTTCTTGACTTTTCTTCCTTTGTTCTCCCTCCTTAAGCCGCCTTTAGGTTTTACAATCGGATCCTTGCGGTTCCTTGTATGTCGTCCTACAGTGGTACCTGAATTAAATTTAAGGGGAAAATCAATCTATCTATCTTTCTATCTATCTATCTATATATCTATCTATCTATCCATCTATCTATGTTTCTTATACGAATGTGTGTGCAACCTTTGCTTAAGATGGGAACTCGAATAATATCTAAGTACAACATAAAACCCGTCTGAAGACTTACAGCAGGAAGAAAAGTAATAGGAATGACTTAAAAATCTGTATGAATCTGATTGCTTAATTCTCTCCTTACATACACTGTAGACTATAGTATACACTATTCATTTTGCATCGATTTTGTCTAATCATGCGATCTAGAGCAACCAATGGGAAGTTACATAATTATTCTAGAAGCGCCGAAGCCCCATCAGCCACTAAGAAATTAAACCATAAATGCAGTTTAAGTCTAGTTATTAAGATTATTATTAATAATTGTCAACACGTACGTAAACATCTAATTATAGATCCTATGCGATATTATCTTCTCAGCAGATTCAGGTCAAGTAAGCAAAATTAACTAAAGATAGTGTATACACAATACAGCCCTGAATAAAAACATAAAATCATTTACCACCTGTTAAAAAAAAAGAACATTAGATACACATGCCAATATAATTTATGAACAAATAGAGATAAACAGTTTTATTAATATTATGATGTATACTGCACATTTTTTTTTTTTTGTTAATTTATTATATCACGGACGAATGTTCAATAATTCATCAGAATTCAAATTATATAATAAAAATTATAATGTATATACTACTTACGTATATAAATAAATAAGTATTTTATATATAGTTAATCATAATGTATTGAAAATGTATTGTATAATGTCTTTTTTAATGCATTAGTAAACTTATTTTTATGATATTAGTATATACTTTCACTTGTTTAGTTATTCTGTAAATTAGAATAATACAAAAATATTGTTAAATAAGTGTAAAAAGGGGACATAATTCAAATATCAATCTCAGACATAGACTTGAAACGATATTTGTGCTATTTAAAACAAATATGTATTAAAAAATCAAAATAAATATAACAAAATATAAATAAATAAATTAAACAAATTATAAATACTAAAACAATGATTAATGAATATACTGTGGTATAGAGTTTTGGAATTTAGACTTTTTGGATATACCGTATTAAGACGGTGACTCCAAAAAGTTTCCTTTCACAGACGATCCATCTCAGAATAAGCTATAATAATAGGTTAAAAGGAGAAATCTTGCAAAGTATGAAAACTGTTATTAAAATGTGCGGCAACACGAGATGAAAATGATTGATCAATATTTAAAAATATGATGTCTAATCTATGTTGGTTCATACATTAAGATATTTGTTGACTGGCTTGTCCAATACATAAGATACAACATTGTTTGCAAGTAATCAAATAAACATTTTATGTTGCACAATTAGTATCATAATACATTTTAAATGTTTCTTTTATAGTATTACTACTGAAAGAAGTATTTTCATTAATAAAAGGACAGTGCGAACATCCAGGTGTATTACATTTCATTGGTGATCCCTTTCAATATGTTTTTTTTTTCTTCTAGTTTGTAATTTATAAGGAAATCTTTAAGATTTGTAGTCCTTGTAGAAGAAAGCGTGGGTTTGCTTTCGTGTAGCGATCTAACACATGCTTGACATGATCATTTTAATAAATCCGAATATTTATTCATAATCTTACTGATATATCTTGAGCTGAGACGCATCAGCTCAATTCGCAAATATCTTTCAGTTGATGCCACTGAAACACTTGTGTGTTCATTAGTACTTTCAAAACTGGACTATTGTAACTCAACTCTGTCTGGTTCATCTCAATATCTGCGCCAGAAACTTGAAAAAGTTCAAAACACAGCTGCTCGGATCATACTTAGAATACCACGATCAGAGCATGCCTCCCCGCTGCTCTGTACCCTACACTGGCTATCCATTCGATCCAGAATCAAACATAAAATTTGTTCTCCGTGCTACGTTCCACTGTCGGACTCTAGTCCAACATACCTATCTGACCTCACCCATGTGTACACACCAGCAAGATACTTATGCTCCTCTTCTGACAATCGTATACTCATTATTCCAAATATGCATACCAGGGCCCAGCAACGTGGAATGAATTGCCCACTGAACTTAGACACAAAGACACAGTGATCACATTCAAGAGGGCTCTCAAAACTCACATATTGCGACTGCAAAAACAAACTTAAAGACCTAATAATGTTTCCTACCTTAGATATTCTCAGCATGTTTTTTAATGTTTTCTAATTTCATGGTGTTTGTTTTTTCTAATCATATCATTATCCATGTTTTTATGCTATAGTGTTGTCTAATTTTGTAAAGCGCTTAGAACTTCTAAAGATTATGCGCTATACAAAGTCCTCATTATTATTATTATTATTATTATTATTATTATTATATATAATCCAAGTTTGCCTAATATATACCTAATATATATATATCAAGATTTGTATCTGAATTATGTTCCCATTTTAATATTATTTATGAATATTTTATGTTATTCTAATCTACAGAATAACCTAAATAGTAAAGAAAGTATAAAATTAATATCATAAAAACAAGTTTACTAATTCATTACCAAAGAAGAGATACAATATAAAAACTTTTAAATACATTATAATTAATTATTTATCAATTACTTGTTATTTGTATGACTATATGTGTAAGGAGACTGATGCTTGGATTGAATCATAAAGAAACACAATGTGACTGGTAAGAAAATTAATGGATGCTTGGATTGAATGATAAAGCAACACAACGTGAGGGTATGAAAATTAATGGATGCTTGGATTGAATGATAAATCAACACAATGTGAGGTATGAAAATTAATGGATGCTTGGATTGAATGATAAAGCAACACAATGTGAGGGTATGAATATTAATGGATGCTTGGATTGAATGATAAAGCAACACAATGTGAGGGTATGAAAATTAATGGATGCTTGGATTGAATGATAAAGCAACACAGTGTGAGGGTAGGAAAATTAATGGATGCTTGGATTGAATGATAAAGCAACACAGTGTGAGGGTATGAAAATTAATGGATGCTTGAATTGAATGATAAAGCAACACAATGTGAGGGTAGGAAAATTAATGGATGCATGGATTGAATGATAAAGCAACACAGAGTGAGGGTATGAAAATTAATGGATGCTTGGATTGAATGATAAAGCAACACAATGTGAGGGTATGAAAATTAATGGATGCTTGGATTGAATGATAAAGCAACACAGTGTGAGGGTATGAAAATTAATGGATGCTTGGATTGAATGATAAAGCGACGCAATGTGAGGGTATGAAAATTAATGGATGCTTGGATTGAATGATAAAGCAACACAATGTGAGGGTATGAAAATTAATGGATGCTTGGATTGAATGATAAAGCAACACAATGTGAGGGTATGAAAATTAATGGATGCTTGGATTGAATGATAAAGCAACACAGTGTGAGGGTATGAAAATTAATGGATGCTTGGATTGAATGATAAAGCAACACAGTGTGAGGGTATGAAAATTAATGGATGCTTGGATTCAATGATAAAGCAACACAGTGTGAGGGTATGAAAATTAATGGATGCTTGGATTCAATGATAAAGCAACACAGTGTGAGGGTATGAAAATTAATGGATGCTTGGATTCAATGATAAAGCAACACAGTGTGAGGGTATGAAAATTAATGGATGCTTGGATTCAATGATAAAGCAACACAGTGTGAGGGTATGAAAATTAATGGATGCTTGGATTCAATGATAAAGCAACACAGTGTGAGGGTATGAAAATTAATGGATGCTTGGATTGAATGATAAAGCAACACAGTGTGAGGGTATGAAAATTAATGGATGCTTTGATTCAATGATAAAGCAACACAGTGTGAGGGTATGAAAATTAATGGATGCTTGGATTCAATGATAAAGCAACACAGTGTGAGGGTATGAAAATTAATGGATGCTTGGATTGAATGATAAAGCAACACCGTGTGAGGGTATGAAAATTAATGGATGCTTGGATTGAATGATAAAGCAACACAGTGTGAGGGTATGAAAATTAATGGATGCTTTGATTCAATGATAAAGCAACACAGTGTGAGGGTATGAAAATTAATGGATGCTTGGATTGAATGATAAAGCAACACAATGTGAGGGTATGAAAATTAATGGATGCTTGGATTGAATGATAAAGCGACGCAGTGTGAGGGTATGAAAATTAATGGATGCTTGGATTGAATGATAAAGCGACGCAATGTGAGGGTATGAAAATTAATGGATGCTTGGATTGAATGATAAAGCAACACAATGTGAGGGTATGAAAATTAATGGATGCTTGGATTGAATGATAAAGCAACACAATGTGAGGGTATGAAAATTAATGGATGCTTGGATTGAATGATAAAGCAACACAATGTGAGGGTATGAAAATTAATGGATGCTTGGATTGAATGATAAAGCAACACAGTGTGAGGGTATGAAAATTAATGGATGCTTGGATTGAATGATAAAGCAACACAGTGTGAGGGTATGAAAATTAATGGATGCTTTGATTGAATGATAAAGCAACACAGTGTGAGGGTATGAAAATTAATGGATGCTTGGATTCAATGATAAAGCAACACAGTGTGAGGGTATGAAAATTAATGGATGCTTGGATTCAATGATAAAGCAACACAGTGTGAGGGTATGAAAATTAATGGATGCTTGGATTCAATGATAAAGCAACACAGTGTGAGGGTATGAAAATTAATGGATGCTTGGATTGAATGATAAAGCAACACAGTGTGAGGGTATGAAAATTAATGGATGCTTTGATTCAATGATAAAGCAACACAGTGTGAGGGTATGAAAATTAATGGATGCTTGGATTGAATGATAAAGCAACACAGTGTGAGGGTATGAAAATTAATGGATGCTTGGATTGAATGATAAAGCAACACCGTGTGAGGGTATGAAAATTAATGGATGCTTGGATTCAATGATAAAGCAACACAGTGTGAGGGTATGAAAATTAATGGATGCTTTGATTCAATGATAAAGCAACACAGTGTGAGGGTATGAAAATTAATGGATGCTTGGATTCAATGATAAAGCAACACAGTGTGAGGGTATGAAAATTAATGGATGCTTGGATTGAATGATAAAGCAACACAGTGTGAGGGTATGAAAATTAATGGATGCTTGGATTGAATGATAAAGCAACACAGTGTGAGGGTATGAAAATTAATGGATGCTTGGATTGAATGATAAAGCAACACAATGTGAGGGTATGAAAATTAATGGATGCTTGCATTGAATGATAAAGCAACTAAGTGTGAGGGTATGAAAATTAATGGATGCTTGGATTGAATAATAAAACAACACAGTGTGAGGGTATGAAAATTAATGGATGCTCGGATTGAATGATAAGTCAACACAATGTGAGGTATGAAAATTAATGGATGCTTGGATTGAATGATAAAGCAACACAATGTGAGGGTATGAAAATTAATGGATGCTTGGATTGAATGATAAAGCAACACAGTGTGAGGGTATGAAAATTAATGGATGCTTGGATTGAATGATAAATCAACACAATGTGAGGTATGAAAATTAATGGATGCTTGGATTGAATGATAAAGCAACACAATGTGAGGGTATGAAAATTAATGAAAGGAAAAACAAAAATATAAAGCAAATGTTCACTACAACACGTACACACGTTGACTCGCATTCTCGCCCATCCATCCATTACATATAATACACTACTACTATACAGAACATGTTACAGATATACCTATGAGTGACAAAATATGAGTGGCTCTCACATTCAAAATGTGCACAGTGAAAATAATATGATTGACGGATACATACGAGACAAATGAACATTCTCGGAATCATACGAAATAAATGAACAGACACGAACACGATTCACATAATCGTATGATGCAAAAATAAAATAAGTGGTTCACGCAACCATATGATGCCAATGAAAAATAAGTGGTTCACACAACCATATAATACCAATGAAAAATAAGTGGTTCACACAAACATACGATAACAATGAATAAAATCTGGTTCACAAAACCATATAACAATGGAAAATATGTATGGTTCACCCAACCAAATGATAACTATGGAAAATATGTATGGTTCACCCAACCAAATGTCACAAAGTAATTTAAGTATCGTTCAAATAACCACGTGTCAAAAAGAAAATAAAATATGGTTCACAACCATGTGTCCTTGTATAAATTACACAACGTAATTGTCCATGTATACATGACACAACGTAATGATCCTGTATACATTACACAACGTAATGGTCCATGTATACATTACACAACGTAATGATCCATGTATACATTACACAACGTAATGGTAAATGTATAAATTACACAACGTAATGGTCCATGATTACATTATACAACGTAATGGTCCATGCATACATTACACAACGTAATGCTCCTTGTATACTTTACACAACCTAATGGTCTTTGTATATATTACAGGTCCTTGTATATATTGCACAACGTAATGGTCCTTGCATACATTACACAACGTAATGGTCCATATATACATTACACAACGTAATGGTCCTTGTATATATTACACAACGTAATGGTCCTTGTACACATTACACAACGCAATGATCCTTGTATACATTACACAACATAATGGTCCATGTATACATTACACAACCTAATGGTCCTTGTATACATTATACAACGTAATGGTCCATGTATACATTATACAAAGTAATGGTCCATGTATACATTACACAACATAATGGTCCTTGTATACATTACACAACCGTGTGTCGATGTATGCATTACACGACGTAATGGTCCTTGTATACATTACACAACCATGTTTCCATGTATACATTACACAACGTAATGGTCCTTGTATATATTACACAATGTAATGGTCCTTGTATAGGTGACACAACGTAATGATCCATGTATACATTACACAACGTAATGGTCCATGTATACATTACACAACGTAATGGCCCATGTTTACATTATACAACGTAATGGTCCTTGTATACATTACACAACGTAATGATCCATGTATACATTACACAACGTAATGGTCCTTGTATGCAGTACACAACCATGTGTCGATGAATGTATTACACAACGTAATGGTCCTTGTATACATTACACAACGTAAAGGTCCTTGTATGCATTACACAACGTAATGCTCTTTGTATACATTATACAACGTAATGGTCCTTGTATACATTACACAACATAATGGACCATGTATACATTACACAACGTAATGGTCTGTGTATACATTACACAACGAAAAGGTCCTTGTATACATTACACAACGTAATGGTCCATGTATACATTATACAACGTAATGGTCCATGTATACATTACACAACGTAATGATCCATGTATACATTACACAACGTAATGGTCCTTGTATACATTACACAACGTAAAGGTCCTTGTATACATTACGCAACGTAGTGATCCGTGTATACATTACACAACGTAATGGTCCTTGTATACATTACACAACGTGATGATCCTTGTATACATTACACAAGGTAATGGTCCAGGTATACGTTAAACAACGTAATGGTCCTTGTAAAGATTACACAACCATGTTTCCATGTATATATGACACAAGGTCATGATCCATGTATACATTATACAACGTAGTGGTCCATGTATACATTACTAATCCATGTTTCCATGTATACATTATACAACGTAATGATCCATGTATACATTATACAACGCAATGGTCGATGTATACATTACACAACGTAATGATCCATGTATACATTACAAAACGTAATGGTCCTTGTATACATTACACAACGTAATGATCCATGGATACATTACACAATATAATGGTCCATGTATCTATTACACAACCATGTCTCCATGCATACATTATAAAACGTAATGGTCGCTGTATACATTACACAACCATGTCTCCATGTATACGTTACACAACATGAAGGTCCTTGTATATATTACACAACGTAATGGTCCTTGTATACATGACACAAAGCAATGATCCATGTATAAATTGCACAACGTAATGGTCAATGTATACATTATACAACCATGTTTCCATGTATACATTACACAACGTAATAGTCCTTGTATATATTACACAACGTAATGGTCCTTGCATACATGACACAACGTAATGGTCCTTGCATACATTACACAACGTAATGATCCATATATACATTACACAACGTAATGGTCCTTGTATATATTACAAAACGTAATGGTCCTTGTATACATTACACATCGTAATGGTTCATGTATTCATTACACGACGTGATCGTCGATGTATACATTACACAACGTAATGGGACATGAATACACTATACAACGTAATGATCCTTGTATATATTACATAACGTAATGGTCCTTGTATACATTACACAACGTAATGGTCGATGTACACATTACACAACGTAAAGGTCCTTGTATATATTATACAACATAATGGTCCATGTATATATTACACAACGTAATGGTCCTTGTATACATTACACAACCATTTGTCGATGTATACATTACAGAACGTAATGGTCCTTGTGTACATTACACAACCATTTGTCGATGTATACATTATACAACGTAATGGCCCTTGTATACATTACACAACGTAATGGTCCATGTACACATTATACAACGGAATGGTCCTTGTATACTATACACAACGTAATGGTCTTTGTATATATTACAGGTCCTTGTATACATTACACAACGTAATGGTCCTTGCATACATTACACAACGTAATGGTCCATATATACATTTCACAACGTAATGGTCCTTGTATATATTACACAACGTAATGGTCCTTGTACACATTACACAACCTAATGGTCCTTGTATACATTACACAACGTAATGGTCCTTGTATACATTACACAACGTAATGGTCTATGTAAGTATTACAGGTCCTTACACAACGTAATGGTCCTTCTATCCATTACACAACGTAATGGTCCTTGCATACATTACACAACGTAATGACCCTTGTATATATTACACAACGTAATGGTCCATGTATACATTACTCAACCTAATGGTCCTTGTATACAATACACAACCATGTGTCGATGTATGCATTACACAACGTAATGGTCTTTGTATACATTACACAACGTAATGGTCCTTGCATACATTACACAACAATGTTTCCATGTATACATTACACAACGTAATGGACCTTGTATATATTACACAACGTAATGATCCATGTATACATTACACAACGCAATGGTCCTTCTATACATTACACAACGTAATGATCCTTGTATACATTACACAAAGTAATGGTCCTTGCGTACATTACACACCGTAATGGTCCATGTATACATCACACAATATAATGGTCCTTGTGTACATTGCGCATAGTAATGGTACTTGTATACATGACACAACGTAATGATCCTTGTATACATTGCTCAACATAATGATCCTTGTATACATTACACAACCTAATGGTCCTTGTATACATTATACAACGTAATGGTCCATGTATACATTATACAAAGTAATGGTCCATGTATACATTATACAACATAATGGTCCTTGTATACATTACACAACCGTGTGTCGATGTATGCATTACACGACGTAATGGTCCTTGTATACATTACACAACCATGTTTCCATGTATACATTACACAACGTAATGGTCCATGTATACATTACACAACGTAATGGCCCATGTTTACATTATACAACGTAATGGTCCTTGTATACATTACACAACGTAATGATCCATGTATACATTACACAATGTAATGGTCCTTGTATGCATTACCACAACCATGTGTCGATGTATTTATTACACAACGTAATGGTCCTTGTATACATTACACAACGTAAAGGTCCTTGTATACATTACACAACGTAATGCTCTTTGTATACATTATACAACGTAATGGTCCTTGTATACATTACACAACATAATGGACCATGTATACATTACACAACGTAATGATCCATGTATACATTACACAACGTAATGATCCTTGTATACATTACACAACGTAAAGGTCCTTGTATGCATTACACAACGTAATGGTCCATGTATACATTATACAACATGATGGTCCATGTATACATTACACAACGTAATGATCCATGTATACATTACACAACGTAATGATCCATGCATACATTACACAACGTAATGGTCCTTGTATACATTACACAACGTAATGGTCTTTTTATACACACAACGTAATGGGCCTTGTATACATTACACAACGTAATGATCCTTGTATACATTACACAAGGTAATGGTCCTGGTATACGTTACACAACGTAATGGTCCTTGTAAAGATTACACAACCATGTTTCCATGTATATATGACACAACGTCATGATCCATGTATACATTATACAACATAATGGTCCACGTATACATTACAAATCCATGTTTCCATGTATACATTACACAACGTCATGATCCATGTATACATTATGCAACGTAATGCTCCATGTATATATTATACAACGCAATGGTCGATGTATACATTACACAACGTAATGATCCATGTATACATTGCAAAACGTAATTGTCCTTGTATACATAACACAACGTAATGATCCATGGATACATTACACAATATAATGGTACATGTATATATTACACAACCATGTTTCCATGTATACATTACACAACGTAATGGTCCTTGTATATATTACACAATGTAATGGTCCTTGTATACATGACACAACGTAATGATCCATGTATACATTACACAACTTAATGGTCCATGTATACATTACACAACGTAATGGCCCATGTTTACATTATACAACGTAATGGTCCTTGTATACATTACACAACGTAATGGTCCTTGTATGCATTACACAACCATGTGTCGATGTATGTATTACACAACGTAATGGTCCTTGTATACATTACACAACGTAAAGGTCCTTGTATACATTGCACAACCTAATGCTCTTTGTATACATTATACAACGTAATGGTCCTTGTATACATTACACAACATAATGGACCATGTATACATTACACAACGTAATGGTCTGTGTATACATTACACAACGTAAAGGTCCTTGTATACATTACCCAACGTAATGGTCCATGTATACATTATACAACGTAATGGTCCATGTATACATTACACAACGTAATGATCCATGTATACATTACACAACGTAATGATCCTTGTATACATTACACAACGTAAAGGTCCTTGTATACATTACACAACGTAATGGTCCATGTATACATTATACAACATAATGGTCCATGTATACATTACACAACGTAATGATCCATGTATACATTACACAACGTAATGATCCATGTATACATTACACAACGTAATGGTCCTTGTATACATTACACAACGTAATGGTCTTTTTATACACACAACGTAATGGTCCTTGTATGCATTACACAACATAATGGACCATGTATACATTACACAACGTAATGGTCTGTGTACACATTACACAACGTAAAGGTCCTTGTATACATTACACAACGTAATGTTCCATGTATACATTATACAACGTAATGGTCCATGTATACATTACACAACGTAATGATCCATGTATACATTACGCAAGGTAATGATCCTTGTATACATTGCACAACGTAAAGGTCCTTGTATACATTACACAACGTAATGGTCCATGTATACATTATACAACATAATGGTCCATGTATACATTACACAACGTAATGATCCATGTATACATTACACAACGTAATGGTCCTTGTATACTTTACACAACGTAACGGTCCTTGTATACATTACACAACGTAATGGTCCATGTATACATTATACAACATAATGGTCCATGTATACATTACACAACGTAATGATCCATGTATACATTACACAACGTAATGATCCATGTATACATTACACAACGTAATGGTCCTTGTATACATTACACAACGTAATGGTTTTTTTATACACACAACGTAATGGTCCTTGTATACATTACACAACGTAATGATCCTTGTATACATTACACAAGGTAATGGTCCAGGTATACGTTACACAACGTAATTGGCCTTGTATACATTACACAACGTAATGTTCCTTGTATACATTACACAACGTAATGGTCCATGTATACATTATACAACGTAATGGTCCATGTATACATTACACAACGTAATGATCCGTGTATACATTACACAACGTAATGATCCTTGTATACATTACACAACGTAAAGGTCCATGTATGCATTACACAACGTAATGGTCCATGTATACATTATACAACATAATGGTCCATGTATACATTACACAACGTAATGATCCATGTATACATTGCACAACGTAATGGTCCTTGTATACATTACACAACGTAAAGGTCCTTGTATACATTACACAACGTAATGGTCCATGTATACATTACACAACATAATGGTCCATGTATACATTACACAACGTAATGATCCATGTATACATTACACAACGTAATGGTCCTTGTATACATTACACAACGTAACGGTCCTTTTATACATTACACAACGTGATGGTCCATGTATACATTATACAACATAATGGTCCATGTATACATTACACAACGTAATGATCCATGTATACATTACACAACGTAATGATCCATGCATACATTACACAACGTAATGGTCCTTGTATACATTACACAACGTAATGGTCTTTTTATACACACATCGTAATGGTCCTTGTATACATTACACAACGTAATGATCCTTGTATACATTACACAAGGTAATGGTCCAGGTATACGTTACACAACGTAATGGTCCTTGTAAAGATTACACAACCATGTTTCCATGTATATATGACACAACGTCATGATCCATGTATACATTATACAACGTAATGGTCCACGTATACATTACAAATCCATGTTTCCATGTATACATTACACAACGTCATGATCCATGTATACATTATACAACGTAATGCTCCATGTATACATTATACAACGCAATGGTCGATGTATACATTACACAACGTAATGATCCATGTATTCATTGCAAAACGTAATGGTCCTTGTATACATTACACAACGTAATGATCCATGGATACATTACACAATATAATGGTCCATGTATATATTAGACAACCATGTCTCCATGTATACATTATACAACGTAATGGTCCCTGTATATATTACACAACCATGTCTCCATGTATACGTTACACAACATGAAGGTCCTTGTATATATTACACAACGTAATGGTCCTTGTATACATGACACAACGTAATGATCCATGTATACATTACACAACGTAATGGTCCTTGTATACATGACACAAAGCAATGATACATGTATAAATTGCACAACGTAATGGTCAATGTATACATTATACAACCATGTTTCCATGTATACACTACACAACGTAATAGTCCTTGCATATATTACACAACGTAATGGTCCTTGCATACATGACACAACGTAATGGTCCTTGCATGCATTACACAACGTAATGATCCGTATATACATTACACAACGTAATGGTCCTTGTATATATTACAAAACGTAATGGTCCTTGTATACATTACACATCGTAATGGTTCATGTATACATTACACGACGTGATGGTCGATGTATACTATACACAACGTAATGATACATAAATACATTATACAACGTAATGATCCTTGTATATATTACACAACGTAATGGTCCTTGTATACATTACACAACGTAATGGTCCTTGTATACATTATACAACGTAAAGGTCCTTGTGTACATTATACAACGTTATGGTCCATGGATACATTATACAACATAATGGTCCTTGTATATATTACACAACGTAATGGTCCTTGTATACATTACACAACCATTTGGCGATGTATACATTACAGAACGTAATGGTCCTTGTGTACATTACACAACCATGTGTCGTTGTATACATTATACAACGTAATGGTCCTTGTATACATTACACAACGTAATGGTCCATGTATACATTATACAACGCAATGGTCCTTGTATACATTATACAACGTAATGGTCCTTGTATACGTTACACAACGTTATGGTCCTAGTATACATTACACAACGTAATGGTCCATGTATACATTACACAATGTAATGGTCCTTATGATGGAGTTGAGACTTTACGTCAGAATTCCTCGTCCTTCTCCAGAATTACACTGCTGTCGGGCATTTCTGCGCACCTAAGGTTTTCGTTTCCAATATTGAAGCAAAAGGCATACCGAATTCGAGCGATTGACATAAATAAATTATAGCAATGCTTACCATTTGAAAACATGAAATTGTCACCAGAATATTCTGTTCAAAATAATATTAATTTTGGACACAGACGATACCACCACCCCACCCAACCCCCTGTTTTCCTGACTCGCGATATGTCGGCCTATTCTGCGCATAGCTTTGAAAACATGTAATGTTTATGCATCTGGCCACATAAATGAAATATCTTACTTTTGACTGTTCCTGTCAGCAACTCAGTCGAGTAATTAGGTCAGTTTTATGGCTAGTTTTACAAACTTAAACGTAAAAATGCCAATAAATGGCAAGAGATATTAAGCAAACTAAACCGATCTTGTAAAAAAGTTAGTAAAGTTCAACATTTTATAAAAAATAAGATATTGCATGGAAGAGAAACAACAATGAATAGGATGTAATGTGATTACAGTGTCTTGTTGATGGCGAAAAATTACTACAGAATTTAGAAACAGACTATACGCCAGGGAATTTGTTGATAATTTATGTTCTAGCGGCAAGTAGACACACTTGGTAGCAGACGATTTTGTACGTGTGGGACAACTTCTTGCAAAATTGGAAACTTGGATTAAAATACAGTTTTGTTTTAAGGTACACATTTCCATCTTTTATATAATGTATTTATTTGTATGCTTCTAAAGGATGCATAGTAAATCGAATTTTCTGGGTTACAGGTTCACGAAGGTTATAAAGTGGGTCTTCACATTGCCATTTAGAAATTACATTTTTATGTGCATTTCGAGTCTAAATGTGGGATATTTTTGTACACTTTATGAATATCACTTTTCTTAATTAATGTACGGTTGTTCTATCTGGATACAAAATGGATTTTTGACAAAAATAGCACGTGATACAATGTTTACAGAAATGACGTATCGTTGCGCAGAATTACCCGAACCGCAGAATTGGCCGACATGGCGGTATACGTCCATATTTAACAATTTCCATCATGAAATAGATACACTGTCCCTTCAAATGGCTTCACTGCCACACTATGGATAATAGACTCACCATCCTGGTTGTTCTACCCATCCATCCATCTATCCACCCATACATACACACAGACAGCTATAAATAAATACAGCTAGTTGTAACAATGGATACCCAAATTACAGAGGAGAAATCCATAAATATATGTTACTAAATTGTTTAATATCAAAATAAAGCCATAATCTACAAATTGTAACATACCGACTGTTTTTCTAGAGTATTAAACCCGCAGAACGACATAAAAGGCAATACATTGGAGAAAGGCGTTTAAACTATAAAAATATGCTTACAAACTCGATTTGTATAAACTCTGACACTTACCCCTGTGGCTGCAGTTCAAAGTAATACTCCCTGACAAGATCTGAGTTGACACTCCCTGACAAGATCCACGTGATCACTGTATCGCATAGAACAATAAGCTTCTTATAGATACAAGGAAAAAAACAAACGCACAGGACCATGGGTAAAATACCCGCATCTCGCCACGAGCAACCTATGGCTAGATGCATGTGTATTTTTCAGTCACACAACACAAAAAATGAACCATCCTAAGTAACGCTGTATACATCTGTGAAGCTATTTAACCAAATTGTTCTTAAGGCATGCCAAATTATGTGTTTGCCTTATTTCGTGACATTATTCATGTCATAATGTTTTTATTATATGTTTTTATTATATGTTTTTATTATATGTTTTGTTTTCTGAGTAATTATTGAACATTGGTCAATAATATAACAAGGTATAAAATATTATTCCAAAAATGTGCATAATAACAATAAGACTGGTTGTCTCTATTTATTCATACATTTTTCATATGGTTATCAATAGAGATAATGTATATTTAAGATCCAGTTCTATGTACTTTTATGTATTAAAATATAATTTATCTAAACTGTCTATGCATTTTCCGTGTCAAATATTTGTTAAAGAATAAAACAATTATGTATGGTAATTTTTTTAGCTATGACGTCATTTTGTTTATGTCATGTTGTTTATATCATTGATCACTTAGAAACAGAATATGTTTGATATGTTTGATGACGTAAGCAATGATGTTGTTTTCAGTCTGATGAAGCAATAATGAGAAACCTGTCACACATTCTAAGTATTGGTGTTTATTATTATTATTATTATTATTATTATATATATATATATATATATATATATATATATATATATATATATATATATATATATAAATCGCCCTGTCCTATACTTTCGATATTGATTCATCAATCATTTGCAATATGATGTCAATCCTTTGCAATATGCTGTCAATCCTTTGCAATATAGTGTCAGTCCTTTGCAATATGATGTCAATGCTGTCTTACCAAGATTCCTCAAGGATGTCGTGCGAAACAGAGCCCCCATAGTGGTCCGTGGAATTGCTAAAAATATACATATTGTAGTTAGGAGATACAAAGATTTCCTCTCGGCCTCAATCTTAAGAAGGAAGAAGTAAAACCATTTAATTTAAAGAGGGAACACATGTGATCACTTTATCTATTTATATATACGTTAAAATCTCAATTATTTTGTCTATGTTCGGACTATCAGAAAGCAATAAAATAACAAAACCAAGCAAAAATCCATGAATGAATTCTCATCAAAATTGCACATTATTAGTTGGCCGTTGGCAAATTAATTTGTTTAGTGCTCTAGAAATGTTATTTCATGAATCAGACCATTCTACGTGCTCTAAAAATGTTATTTTAAGACCCAGACCGTTCTAAGTGCTCTAGAAATGTTATTTCATGAACCAGACCATTCTGAGTTTCAAGCTAATGCACCTTTTCTACCCGACATTTCTTGAGCACTTTGTTTGTGGTTCATAGCTTAATATTTGAGAAACGTCTGTCGCATTTTTCTTCATTCAAGTTATTTTTTATCGAGAAGTGATGGTTATATTTACTCACGGAGATCAGTTGGCTGTGGCTCTGATTGTTGGAACACACCGAAAACGAGCCCTTAAAGTAGATATGGTACAATCATAGCAAACTCTGATATCTGACAGCAGTGTAATTTAATTTGAACCTCACTATAATCTTGAAACTCAAGTTAATATATATATATATATATATATATATATATATATATATATGCAATAGACTGGCAACGAACATTGCGAAACTAGTATCTAGCTAGCCTGAGCACTTTCGACTCTAATGAGTCTTTTTCAAAAGCAAATACAAAACATAGACAAGACAAGCAAATAAAACAGAAAAACAGTTATGCTTGCGGAACTTTACATGGATGTTTCTACAGAAATTCAACCTTTTAACTATACTATGTGTCAATTAGTTTATTTCACCTTGTTGCTGATACTGGAAAATATTTGTGTTGACCTAGAAATTGATGAGCCTTAACGACGTTTATTATTTTATGTAAATTTATGTAAGTGCAGATTATTTCCCGATATTTCGTTGTTATAGCAGTCAAAGGCTATTAATCAAATTTAGAGAATTGTTTAAAAGAAAATGTGTCGGCTGCAAAAGATGATTTTATTTGTGCATGGTTGTCTATTTCTAGTCTTTTTAGTTTAAACCGCTTGGTTTCAATGTTCTAAGGCGGCGTATCCAGTAAGATTCCTTTTCTTTCCTAGTTTGGGAAATCCAATTGGGGTTGTGAGCAGTAGCAATAAGTGTTATATCACTGAACGTGTGGCCAAGCCAAGGGAGTAGAAGTGTTCTGCGACCGGGCTTCTGTACAGCTTCTTTGTCATCCAATCAGATCTATGAAAGTTGATCCTTTTGTGTAGCTTCTCAGTTTCTCCGACATACTGAAGGCTACGGATCTTACATGTGATGAGGTAAATGACATTATCTGTTTTGCACGTTTTGTTTGGACCATGTATGTTTAATTTTTCTCTAGTCACTGTGCTAGAAAATTTCCTGGTCTCTATCATATGTTGACATGTTTTGCACGTTTTATCGCCACAGTGGCCAAAATGACTAGGGTGGCCTTGATTAGTGATTGGCGTTAGCTTCGCCCTGACTAGGATGTCCTTAGAGGTTTTTTGGTCTCCGGTAGGCGACTACGGTTTTGTTAGGGTGGATTAACTTTACTTTGTCCGACGATTCCACGATGGGCCAGGTTTCCAGATGTCATTTATCTCATCACATGTAAGATCTGTACTAGTTGACACATAATATTAAAAGGCTGAATTCCTGTAAAAACAGCCATGTCAAGTTTTGCAAACATAGACGTTTTTCTTTTTTATTTGTTTGTCTTGTCTATGTTTTGTATTTGCCTTTGAAAAAAGACTCGTTAGAGTCGAAAGCGCTTAGGCTAGCTAGATACTAGTTTTGCACTATTCGTAGTCAGTTTATCACATTGATCTCAATCAATCCCTGACATTAAAGTGTTGGCATAAAGCAATTTGATATATCAATACTATTGGTATATCAAATTGTGATCCTCCCATGGCGCAATAATACGCATATATAAACATTCTAGCGACTGTCTGCAGTTGATTCTAGAGTATTAGTAATCCACGTTTTCTAAATGAATTTAATATGGTATACATTTTATTCACAGTCCTTTCTGTCCCCCCCCCATGCATAACGGACAAACTTTGTAGAAATGTAGGGTGGGAGAGACATGGACTTTGGGCGTAATTAAAATTTTGAAATTGAAATTACACCAAATAACCTACAAGATTATGGTTAGTCGTAATGATACGTGCGCACTTTTCTTGTGATTTATCTACAGTGTTTATCAATGATACAACGTTGCAACCATGTCAGCATTATACAGTAAATTCCTCGGTTACATGGTACATATACTGTGACGTATTATGTTTTATTTATTTATTTATTTATTGTTTGTTTTTACTTAAACGTACAATAATGTTTTTAAAAAAATCGATTATTATTAATTAAGTGTGAAAATGCCCAAAAGTCTCTCGATCGATCGATTGACCATCATAGCAAGATACGGGCTAAATTTTATGAAATGACAAACGTACAGGAAGTTCGTTTGTGTCATCCCATGATATCTCTAGACTTATGAATGATGGTAAAAGTTAAGTCAAACCGACCAAAGGATATGAGAAAGGGAGAGTTAAACCGACCAGAGACAAAGAGAGTTTATGGCCGGTGGTCTTGTTGCTAAAGCATAATAATGACTTAGATCAACTGCAAAAACATTAAAATATTTTAATTACCTCTTGTTGGCTCGTCATTTCGTTTAGTTTCTATTCCACTTTAATTTCCATGAGCCGATAGGTTAATGGCTTAGAGTTCAAATGTATGGTGTAGCTAACCAAGTGTTTGTAGTGAGCTTTTTGTTATTGTTGTTGTGGGGTTTAACACCATTTTTCAGCACATGATAGGCTATACATGGCGGCCAGTATTAATGGTGGAGGAAGAACCCGGGAAAGCCTCGGGAAGAACCACCGACCCACGAGAAAAACTACTGGCAAGCTTTTCCACATACCCACATTGGCTGAATCTGAGACTCGAACCTGCGCAGACAGATGTGAGATGGCAGTAATCCGTAGCAGAGAGCACTTTAGACCACTCGGCCACTCGCGGCCCCATGCAGTGAGCTACTTTTATTATTAAAACCATCTTTCATGTTTGAATCATATGTGTGTATTATATTGATTTAATCAATGTGAAGAAAAATAGAAACTAAAAACAGAAAACAAGCAACCTATCAATATGCAAAGGTGATTGTGAATAGCCACAAAAGGCATAGAACTATATTTTGTAGCGGACACACTCGGGATGTGAGGAGTTTATTCAGATGGTCAATTCACAGCTGCCTGTAGTAAATATTAACTGCGTTCAAATGGCAAATATATGTGTTTGTATGTAATATAAATAAAGTACGCTGTTTCAAATGATATACCACTCGCTGTATAAATTTTGCATTAAATGGAAACTCGGCAAGCTTCGTCTTCGTTTCCTTTCCATGAAACATGTATGCACCTCGTGGTATATCATTGATACAATGTACATAATATACATCTATCTATCTATATATATTTCTCTCTCTCTCTCTCTCTCTCTCTCTCTCTCTCTCTCTTTGAACACATGAGTTGTAAATATTAGTAATTAGGGTCGTTTGTCGCAAGTGAAACTTTGAAAGTATGCAGAGATAGCATTTAAGCTATCCCATAAATCTTGATAATTTTACTTTTAAATATGTTGTAAAATTATGCATTGTTATGCTACCTATATGCTACCTTTAACATGTGACAATATTAAGGGATACAAGTCTAATTTTAATATGTAGTAATATTAGGTGTGGTAATTCTACTCTTGATATCTGGGAATAATAGGTGTGGTAATTATACTATTAATAAGTGGTAATATTAGGTGTGGTAATTCTACTCTTGATATCTGGGAATAATAGGTGTGGTAATTCTACTATTAATAAGTGGTAATATTAGGTGTGGTAATTCTACTCTTGATATGTGGTAACATTAGGTGTGGTAATTCTACCAGTGATATGTGGCAATATTAGGTGTGCTCATTCTATTCTTAACATGTGGTAATATTAGGTGTGGTCATTCTATTCTTGACATGTGGTAACATTAAGTGTGGTAATTCTACTCTACTAAATAATTCTGATAATCGAATATTTGCGTATTCAGATAAGTTTACACTGAGCCTCTTTATTTTGTCAATAAGTGCATCCTGGCAAGATGTACAAAACGTTCTAAGCATATATTCTTTGTGACTCACTAAAAGACTAAAACATTCAAAGTCAGGTACCTGTTTTAAAAAAAAAACATCCATAAAGTCTTGCCCTAATTGTTAAATACCATTAACGAAGTCTTGCCTTTGTTAAATACCATCAACAAAGTCTAGCCCTTTTAAAGTAACATCTACTAAGTCTGTCAATTGTTAAACACCATCAACTAAGTCTAACCCTTTCAAAATACCATCAACAAAGACATGCCTTTCTTAAATACCATCAAGAAAGTCTGGTATTTGTTAAATATCATTAACAAAGTTTAACCTTTTTAAAATACCATCAACAAAGACTGGTCTTTGTTAAATACCATTAACTAAGTCTGGCTTTTGTTAAATACCATTAAGTCTGGCTTTTGTTAAATGCCATCAACTAAGTCATGAACTTGTTAAATAATGTCTACAAAGTCTGACCCTTTTAAAAGACCATATACAAAGACTTCTCTTTGTTAAAATAAGGTTTACAAAGCCTGTCCCTCAGTAAATACCAACTACAAAGCCTGACCCTTTTAAAAGGCCATCTACAACGTCCTCTCTTTATTAAAATACGGTTTATAAAGCCTGTTCCTCAGTACATACCACCTACAAATTCTGAAACGTTTAACAGAACACCTACAACGTATTTTTATTGCAATACGGTTTATAAAGCCTGTTCCTCAGTAAATACCACCTACAAAGCCTGACCCTTTTAAAAGATCATCTACAACGTCTTGTCTTTGTGTAATAAAGGTTTACAAAGCCTGTCCCTCAGTAAATACCGCCTACAAAGTCTGGCTCTTTTAAAAGACCACCAACAACGTCTTCTTTTTATCAAAATAAGGTTTACAAAGCCTGTTCCTCAGTAAATACCACTTACAAAGTCTGACCCTTTTATAAGACCATCTACAACGTCTTCCCTTTGTTAAAATAAGGTTTACAAAGTCTGTCCCTCAGTAAATACCACCTACAACATCTGACCCTTTTAAAAAACCATCTACAACGTCTTCTCTTTATTACAATAAGTTTGAAAAAACCTGTCCCTCAGTAAATATCACGTACAAAGTCTGACTCTTTTAAAAGACTATCTACAACGTCTTCTCTTTATCAAAATAAGATTTACAAAACCTGTCCCTCAGTAAATACCACCTACAACGTCTGACCCTTTTAAAAGACCATCTACAACGTCTTCTCTTTATTAAAATAAGGTTTACAAAGCCTGTCCATCAGTAAAATATCACCTAAAAAGCCTGACCCTTTTTAAAGTTCATCTACAACGTCTTGTCTTTGTTTAATAAAGGTTTGCAAAGCCTGTCCCTCAGTAAATACCGCCTACAGAGTCTGACCCTTTTAAAAGACCACCAACAACGTCTTCTTTTTATCAAAATAAGGTTTACAAAGCATGTTCCTCAGTAAATACCACCTACAAAGTCGGACCCTTTTAAAAGACCATCTACAACGTCTTCTCTTTACTAAAATAATGTTTGCAAAGCATGTCCCTCAGTAAATAACACCTACAAAGTCTAATCCTTTTAAAAGACCATATACAATGTCTTTTCTTTGTTAAAATAAGGTTTACAAAGCCTGTCTCTCAGTAAATACCGCCTACAGTGTCTGACCCTTCTAAAAGACCATCTAGAAAATCTTCACTTTGTTAAAATAAGGTTTACAAAGCCTGTCCGTCAGTAAATACCACTTGCAAAGTCGGATCCTTTTAAAAGACCATCTACAACGTCTTTTCTTTGTTAAAATAAGGATTACAAAGCCTGTTCCTCAGTAAATACCATCTACAAAATCTGACCCTTTTAAAAGACCATCTACAACGTCTTCTCTTTGTTAAAATAAGGTTTGCAAAGTCTGTCCTTCCTTAAATACCACCTACAACGTCTAACCCTTTTAAAAGACCATCTACAACGTCTTCTTTTTATCAAAATAAGATTTACAAAGCCTGTCCCTCAGTAAATACCACCTAAAAAGTCTGACCCTTTTAAAAGACCACCTACAACGTCTTCTCTTTATTACAATAAGATTTACAAAGCCTGTCCCTCAGTAAATACCACATACAAAGTCTGACCCTTTTATAAGACATTCTACAACGTATCCTCTTTGTTAAAATAAGGTTTACAAAGTCTGTCCCTCATAAAGTACCACCTACAATGTCTAACCCTTCTAAAAGACCATCTACAACGTCTTCTCTATATTAAAATACGGTTCATAAAGCCTGTCCCTCAGTAAATACCACCTACAACGTCTGACCCTTTTAAAAGACCATCTACAAAGTCTTCTCTTTACTAAAATAATGTTTGCAAAGCCCGTCCCTAAGTAAATAACACCTACAAAGTATGACCCTTTTAAAAGACCATCTACAACGTCTTTTCTTTGTTAAAATAAGGTTTACAAAGCCTGTCCCTCGGTAAATACCGCCTACAACGTTTGACCCTTCTAAAAGACCATCTAGAAAGACTTCTCTTTGTTAAAATAAGGTTTACAAAGCCTGTCCCTCAGTAAATACCACTTGCAAAGTCTGATCCGTTTAAAAGACCATCTAAATGCATTTTCTTTGTTAAAAAAAGGTTTACAAAGCCTGTCCCTCAGTAAATACCACCTACAACGTCTGACTCTTCTAAAAGACCATCTACAACGTCTTCTCTTTATTAAAATACGGTTCATAAAGCCTGTTTTTCCGTACATACCACCTACAAAGTCTGACCCTTTTAAAAGACCACCAACAACGTCTCCTCTTTATTACAATAAGGTTTACAAAGCCTGTCCCTCCGTAAATACCACCTACAAAGTCTGACCCTTTCGAAAAAGCCATCTACGAAGTCTTCTCTTTGTTAAAATAAGGTTAACGATGCCTGTCCCTCAGTAAATACCACCTACAAAGTCTGACCCTTTTAAATGACCATCTAAAACGTCTTCTCTTTGTTAAAATAAGGTTTACAAAACCTGTCCCTCAGTAAATACCTCCTACAAAATCGGACCCTTTTAAAAGACCATCTACAACGTCTTCTGTTTATTAAAATAAAGTTTACAAAGCCTGTTCCTCAGTAAATACTACCTACAAAGTCTGACCCTTTTAAAAGACCATCTACAACGTCTTCTGTTTATTAAAATAAGGTTTACAAAGCATGACACTCAGTAAATACCACCTACAAAGTCTGACCCTTTTAAAAGACCTTCTCTTTATTAAAATAAGGTTTGCAAAGCCTGTTCCTCTGTACATACCACCGACAAAGTCTGAAACTAACAAATGTTGAACATCTTCTATAAATTTGAGTTAAATGAAAAAAATACAAAGACGGAACAAGACAAATGTTCAATACAGCTTTAAAGTCTGTATGTTGTTTATTTTATACTCTGACTCTGACTAATACTAAAAATTATCTACAAAGTTTGACCCTTGTTAAATGTCATCTAACCGGTATATAGTCAGGCCTCTGTTGCATTATGGCTTCCCCGTTTGCATGGCAACCTCAGAATCGTATGCTTTCTCCTTACTGGATTTCCGTAACGTAGCGCCGGTACTTAACTAGCATAAAATGCAAGTCACAAATCGAACAGCAAATGCCGAGAAATATATTTCCTACCCTAACCCTAGGTCAGGCATGTCATGATTTAAGCATCATTTCGCCGGTAACTCTACACCATCTTACCATCGTAGCAACAATAAAAGGCCGGTAACTCTACATCATTTTACCATCGTAGCAACAATAAAAGGCCGCTAACACTACACCATATTCACCATCGTAGCAACAATACACGACTGGTAACTCTACACCATATTTACCATCATAGCAACAATGAAAGGCGTCTCCACATAATGGAAACATACCTTCTCAATTATTTCGGTGTATAAAATCATCAGTCCTCATGTCAAATACCTCACATCTTGATGCACAATCAAGCTAGACAATTAGATTTCAATAGGAACTACTTGGCAAAAGGTCCACTTATGCGACCCTGACCTGGACGAAAGCAAACTATGCCATCATGAAATATTATAATCACTGCAATCTGTGACATTTGCTCCTAGCGCCTGGCTGATTACTCGACTGAGGAATGTTTTCAAAAACCCGACTTCCCATAATCAAACAAGCAATCACAAACATGTATCAAATCCTTAAAACGGAGAGGTATATACAAAAGGCGCATAACCCAAATGTATTACGCTACTAAAGGTATGGCTTCCTTAAAATGAATAAATCGGATAATCGGACTTACAAAATGAAACTGTACTTCATTAAATGTAAAATTCAACAATAAAATGTTTATCAACTTACCTGCGTTGCTCATGAGTCTTGGGGCATCAGTGACTGGTGGAAATGTATATACATTGTTCATGTTAGGAACGATCTTCTGTGGCATCTGCAGGTCTGCAAAACAATGCAGCTTTGTAATATTGCACAGAAAGTATGTATTCTACTAAGGGGTGCTTTGTATTGTGAATATACTATATGTATTGTCAAATCCCTTTTTCCACTCTTTTAGAACTTTACAAACATAAGCTACGGCTATTGGACTCATTACAGTGACTTTTGTTTGTAATTGTACATATTTTCGTGACCGTTTTGAGTTTTCAAACCAATCAATGTTCCAAGATATGTCTTTGTAAATAGCAGGCAATTAGACATGTCCTTAAGTTAAAATTATACACAAAAATGTAACTTTGTTTTTAAAACCATGGAAATAAGTAAGAACAAGAACAACTGATTTATCTTGACTGCTGTAATTTAACAACACGTTAAAAGAACCTTTAAATAAAACGCATAATACTCTTCAATGGGCTACTATGTACTTATATTCAATGGGCTACTATGTACTTATATTCAACTGGAGCACTAGGTATTTATATTAAACTGGGGCACTACGTATTAATATTAGAAAAAGGGGCACTATGTATTTATAAAGTAGAAAAAAATATTCTTCCTTCCTATTGGACACTATGTATTTATATAGTAGATATAATACTCTTCAAATGGGACACAATGTGTTTTTATAGTAGATATAATACTCTTTAAATGGGGTACTATGTATTTATATAGTAGATATAATATTCCCCAAATGGGGCACTATGTATTTATATTGAAATATAGGGCGCTATGCATCTATATTCAACTGTGGCACTTTGTATTTGTATAGTAGAGATAATACTCCTCAAATGGGCACTATGTATTTATATAGTAGATATAAAATTCTTCAGAAGGGACCCTAAGTAATTATATAGTAGATATAATACTACTCCTATGGGGCCCTATGTATTTATATAGTAGATATAAAACTCCTCAAATGGGGGACTATATATTTATATAGTAGATATAATACTCTTCCAATGGGGAACAACGTATTTATATAGCACATATAATATTCCCCAAATGGGACCCTAAGTAATTATATAGTAGATATAATACTCCTTACAAGGGGCACTATGTATTTATATATTCGATATAATACTATTCAAATGGGGCCCTATGTATTTATATATTCGATATAATACTATTCAAATGGGGCCCTATGTATTTATATAGTAGATATAATACTATTCAAATGGGGCCCTATGTATTTATATAGTAGATATAATACTATTCAAATGGAGCCCTATGTATTTATATAGTAGATATAATACTCCTTACAAGGGGCACTATGCATTTATATTGTAGATATAATACTCCTTACAAGGGGCACTATGCATTTATATTCAACTGGGGCACTATGTATTTCTACAGTAGATATAATACGCTTCAAATGGGAACTATTTATGCATATAGTATATATAATACTGCGCAAATTGGACATTATGTATTTATATAGTCGATATAATACTGTTCTAATGGGACACAATTTATATAGTAGATATAATACTCTTCAAATAGGGCAATATGTATTTATTTCGAAAATCGGGCACTATGCATTTATATTCAACCGAGGCACACTGTATTTATACAGTAGATATAATACTGTTGAAATGGGGCACTATAATATAATACTGTTCAAATGGGGCACTGTGCATTTATTTAGCAGAGATAATACTCTTCAAATGGGGCCCTATGTATTTGTATAGTAGATACAATACTCCTCAAAAGGGGCACTATATGTTTATATAGTATATATAATACTCTTTAAACGGGGCACTATGTATTTATATCGTAGATATAATATTCCTCAAATGGGATACTATGTATTTATATTGAAATATGGGGCACTATGCATCTATATTCAACTGTGGCACTTTGTATAGTAGAGATAATACTCCTCAAATGGGATACTATGTATTTATATTGAAATATGGGGCACTATGCATCTATATTCAACTGTGGCACTTTGTATTTGTATGGTAGAGATAATACTCCTCAAATGGGATACTATGTATTTATATTGAAATATGGGGCACTATGCATCTATATTCAACTGTGGCACTTTGTATTTGTATAGTAGAGATAATACTCCTCAAATGGGATACTATGTATTTATATTGAAATATGGGGCACTATGCATCTATATTCAACTGTGGCACTTTGTATTTGTGTGGTAGAGATAATACTCCTCAAATGGGATACTATCTATTTATATTGAAATATGGGGCACTATGTATCTATATTCAACTGTGGCACTTTGCATTTGTATAGCAGAGATAATACTCCTCAAATGGGGTACTATGTATTTATGCATTGGATATTATACCCCTCAAATTGGGGCACTGTGTAGTTATATAATAGATATAATATTCTTCAACTGGGGCACTATGTATTTATACATTAGATATTAGATATAATACTCCTCAGTTGGGGCAATATGTATTTATATAGAGATATAATGCTCTTCAAGTGGGGCACTATGGATTTATATAGTAGATATACTACTCTTCAAATAGGGCACCGTATTTTGCTACGTGTTTAGGCTCGAATAACCAGTAACACATGAAAGAGTGAAAACAACAAGCTTTGAAAAATATAATATAATAATTTATTTCCCTGGAAAAATTCCGTAAAATTGAAAACATATGAGCTTACGGTTTTAAGAATCCAAAATAATCAAAGAATATTCCACAAATAAAATTTAGAAGTCCTAACAATAAAATGTTCTAATGATTTCAAGTTCGAGTCCCGACGAAGAACCCATGATGAAAGATGATGACGTATGATGCAACCTGTATGTTGAAGTCTAAAGCTTCTGATGGAAACAAGAAATATTACTCCGGTTTTGAAAATCCGAATACATTTTTATAAGAGCTGTCTTTGTTCAAGAATTTCACATGAGCACACGCATTGTCCAGGGAAAAAAAGAATTAATCCTTTTGAATCCAAGTAATTTGAAACATCTCTAAACAGCACAACAGTCACTTTCCAGTGTAAGACCCCAAGTAACTGGAATATTTCTCTAAAACACAGGTTATATCGTATTATAACACGCAGTTTCGAAAATCCCTAAGTTGCGAAATCGAAAAAGGGGGTTCACGTGAACGTGTTTATATCACGTACGCCTAACATGACCTCAATGAAAACCAATCATTTTACTCGAAGCAAAACAAAAGAAAAAATTGTTTACATTTTAAACGACGTAATCCCATCATGACCTCGACAACATCCACTCATTTTAAAATATAAATATAACTCATTTACGTGGCGACTACTATCTTTGAATCAAGGTCAGGATCCAGGTCAACGCCTGCTGTTTACTAAAACGAACAGTTAAAGTCAAACTATTTTCTGGAAAATGTATGAGTTCCTAGCAAACATTTTTTGACATATAATGAAGTTTTAAAAAATGATTTTAAAACGTACAAATAATATATCAGATATAATTAAATCAAATATACGAAACATTTTCCCATAAAGAAAAAGAAAGATTTAAATGAATTTTTTTTTAAAAACTTACAAACCATAAATCTGATATAATTAAATCAAATGTACATAGCAATTTATATAGTAGGTATAATACTCTTCAAATGGGGCACAGTGTTTGTAGCTAGTCGATATAATGTACGTTCTATACATTAAAAAATGCATTCCGTTGTAATTTGTCTATTTTTAACTTGACAACAAATATATATATATTAATATTTTTCATTAATTCAATTGCTTTTTACTCATATATTCTTGTGGCGAACAAAAAAATTTATATCCAATGGGAACAACGTGTTTTGTAAACAACGTGGCACAACTGCAAAATAATTAACAAAAATGGGCGTGATGCAACCTTGTAAGTCAGAAAGACTCCTAAAATGAGTTAGTCTCATGTGGGACTTGCGCGCAAAAAAATAGCGTGAAAAGACAGCGACAAAATAGAAAAAGGACCTGTGAAATTGAATATATTATGGAGCACAAAGCTAGAATAAGCTCTCTTATAAGAAAATAGGTTCCGTCTGGGGTTGTAATTATTGTAATTCAGTTATAACTACCGCCAGGATCTGAATCTATAAATAGCGAAGTGAGCCTTCTGCAAACATTTATGATAAATGTGGTGTATAAATTTCAGTACGAATGATCATAAACACTCAGAACAAAAGTCGTAAATTATACATTTAAATAGCCATAGACAAATAAATCAAAACGAATCTTTCAAAATATAATATGCCTAGGCCAAAACACGTGATAATGTTTGCAACCTCCTTTAGAATGTTTTGAGCTACAAAAAGAAAATGAATCCTGTACCGACGGAATTTAAGAAGCAAAAGCATGAGTTAGAGAATATTTAATGAGAAATATTAATGAGCATACAATTTTAAGACGGTAACATGAATACTGATATTGAACTTGATGACGATCTTCATTAAAAAGTTTTGATTTGTTTTGTAAACAAAACTCAGTGGAATTTAATATCCCGACTTGTCGAGCGACTCCGTTATGGTGATAAATTTGAGTACAAAGTTTCCACAGGCAACAAACTCAAATATAAATTAAACGTTGGCGGATCAGATAATGTACTGAACATTTGACATTTTGCGATCGCCATTTGGAGAGGAATAAAATGAAAGTACAATATGGATGTTTGACAGAATTGAAAATGTAACATTACACATTGATAGGTTGCAGATGCTCATGGCAATCTCATACATGGATTTGCCCGAATCAATTAAGAACAACAAAGTTTGCATCATCGAAAATATACACTAATAACACTTATTTAATGATGTTAAACCTAAAACTACTTAAATAAGGCCATCGATACCATACAATTAAAATGTATTTAATAATGCCTTCAATATATAGATGTGTCCGGTAAAAATACAGGATAGCTGGAAAGCTGAAAATGAATTTAATAGATCTATTATTGTGTATTAATTATTAGAGCTTTTTAAGAATAAGTGCTGTGCTTAAACATTATTAATTATATTATATTATATTATTATTATTATTATTATTATTAGTATTATTATTTTTATTTTTATTATTATTATTATTATTATTATTATTATTATTATTATTATTATTACTGGGAGATTACTCCACTCCTATTATGGTCAATGCAACAGAAAATGAATTTAATAGATCGATTACTGTGCATTAATTATTAGAGCTTTTTAAGAACAAACGCTGTGCTAAGACATTATTAATTCTATTTTTATTATTATTATTATTATTATTATTATTATTATTATTATTATTATTTCTATTTCTAATATTATTATTATTATTATTATTATTATTATTATTATTATTATTGTTGTTGTTGTTGTTGTTAATATTATTATTATTATTATTATTATTATTATTATTATTATTACTATTATTATTATTATCATCATCATCATTTGGAGATCACTCCACTCCTGTTATGGCCACATATTGCAACAGAGATATTCACATATTTAGATGCTAATTATATTTCCATATTGTTCTTCTTAACGCCTATAAAGCTGGAAGTACCACCATGTTGAAATTATCTCCATAAACACACAAATTCGACTGACATTATATATATATATATATATATATATATATATATATATATATATATATATATATATATATATATATATATATATATATATATATATATATGAAGGAAATGCAAAAATATAACTATATACAGCAAAGGGCTTGTAGGAAATTTCAAACATCATCCAGATACTGAATAAACTACATCGTTCTCAACAATCTGACATATCCTGGATATTTAAACATGCCAGTCAGCTTCATTTCATACGAGCCAATCATCTTTAAGTCATACGAGATACGAATCAACAGTTTACAAGAACTTTATTAAAGTTGGGTACGATTGCGAAACTAGTGAATGAAAAGCCAAGACTTTAAAATGAAACACTTATGGTAATCACATATGATAACGAAGAACAATTTAAAATAACAAGCAGATATTAAATCTGTAAATAAAGAAACATGTCGAAAGTGTGGCAATTTAACAAGCAAGTAAAGACGCGCAGCTTTTGTTGAATTTAATTTAAATTACAATTACCCCAAAATGAAACCTATTGTTCATTCATAACCTGTACGGTTAAGACAAATATTTATTCATTAAGACATTGGTTAAGTTCCATTGCTAATTCACATCTTGTTCGGTTAAGACAGTCACTATATTCGTCAAAACGCTGATTGAAAATGACGAATATCAAGACTTAAAATGACACAAACAACGATGAAAAGTTCATAGGTTCGTTAAAGAAAGAGAGGAAACAAAAGATAAAAGCCAGTAAAATCAGTAGATCCATTTTAAGCAAAAGTCTATATTACACCTGCATAAACATTAATGTGATACAATCTTACAAAACGCTGAAAGTCTACGAATATGACATAATTTAAAACTAACATGTAGGCATTTGAGATATCTGGAAAGTTTTGAAATATTTACTGAAAGATTATTTTATTATTATAATTTTTTTTCACGTTTCAATGAGTCTGAACTATCGTATAACACTCGACTGTATATCAGGATGTCATGAAACATTTCAACTATCGTATAACAGCTATCGATATATCAGGATGTCATGAAACATTTCAACTATCGTATAACAGCTATCGATACATCAGGATGTCATGACATATTTCAACTATCGTATAACAGCTATCGATATAACAGGATGTTATGACACATTTCAACTATCATATAACAGCTATCAGTATATCAGACTGTCATGAAACATTTCAACTATTGTATAACAGCTATCGGTATATCAGGATGTCATGAAACATTTCAACTATCGTATAACAGCTATCTGTATATCAGGATGTCATGACATATTTCAACTATCGTATAACAGCTATCGATATATCAGGATGTCATGAAATATTTCAACTATCGTATAACAGCTATCGATATATCAGAATGTCATGAAACATTTCAACTATCGTATAACAGCTATCGGTATATCAGGACGTCATGAAACATTTCAACTATCGTATAACAGCTATCGGTATATCAGGATGTCATGACATATTTCAACTATCATATAACAGCTATCGATATATCAGAATGTCATGAAACATTTCAACTATCGTATAACAGCTATCGGTATATCAGGATGTCATGAAACATTTCAACTATCGTATAACAGCTATCGATATATCAGGATGTCATGAAACATTTCAACTATCGTAAAACATATATCGGTATAACAGGATGTCATGAAACATTTCAACTATCGTATAACAGCTATCGATATATCAGAATGTCATGAAACATTTCAACTATCGTATAACAGCTATCGGTATATCAGGATGTCATGAAACATTTCAACTATCGTATAACAGCTATCGATATATCAGGATGTCATGAAACATTTCAACTATCGTAAAACAGCTATCGATATATCAGAATGTCATGAAACATTTCAAATATCGTGTAACAGCTATCGATATATCAGGATGTCATGACACATTTCAACTATCGTATAACAGCTATCGGTATATCAGAATGTCATGAAACATTTCAAATATCGTATAACAGCTATCGGTATATCAGGATCTCATGAAACATTTCAACTATCATATAACAGCTATCGGTACATCAGGATCTCATGAAACATTTCAACTATCGTATAACAGCTATCGGTATATCAGGATCTCATGAAACATTTCAACTATCGTATAACAGCTATCGATATATCAGGATGTCATGACACATTTCAACTATCGTATAACAGCTATCAGTATATCAGAATGTCATGAAACATTTCAACTATCGTATAACAGCTATCGGTGTATCAGGATGTCATGAAACATTTAAACTATCGTATAACAGCTATCGATATATCAGGATGTCATGAAACATTTCAACTATCGTATAACAGCTATCGATATATCAGGATGTCATGACATATTTCAACTATCGTATAACAGCTATCGGTATATCAGGATGTCATGACACATTTCAACTATCGTATAACAGCTATCGGTATATCAGGATGTCATGGAACATTTCAACTATCGTATAACAGCTATCGGTATATCAGGATGTCATGAAACATTTCAACTATCGTATAACAGCTATCGATATATCAGGATGTCATTGAACACTTCAACATAGAAACATCTGGAGATATGCATGATCACTGCGTAAAGAAAAATACTTTCACGCTATGTAACGTTTTTCATGAATTTATGACTGTGTGTAAAACAAAAGACCTGTTCATTGTTCAAAAGTAGTTAAGTGGGGCACTATACGTACAATGGAAATTAGCATTACGGAAACCCCTGGGTGAATATACGTACAATGGAAATTTAACATGGCGAAAAATCGTGGGTTAATATACGTACAAGGGGAATTAACATGGGAAAAAATTGTGGGCCGATATACGTACAAGGGGAATTTAACATGGGAATAGAGTTTGGGGGTTGTTTAGGGACAAAGGGGAATTGAATATGGGATTTTTTTTTAAAAAAAATTTTTTAAAAAAGGGGTAGGCAATGGAAAGGCTATCTCTTTTCGAGAAATATGGCTGGCCCTGAAAAGGGCCTTTGGGTTTTCTTCTTTTTCTGCTTCTAATTTCTTCTTTTTCTCCACCAAGTTCTTATTTTATCTCCAACACTCTTTCTCTTCTTCTCTTTCTTTTTCTCCTGTTCTTCTTTCTTCTTCTTCTCTTCCTCCTCTTCTTTCTTCCTCTTCTCATTTTCTTCTTCTTTTTCAATCTTTTCGTTCCATTTGCTTATTCTTATTCTTTCCTCTTCATCCTCCTTCTCCTCCTTTATCTGTTTCATGACACCGCTAATCTTGTCCTTTACCTTTTTTAAGTTATTAATTTCCATCTTTACACGATGGGGACTATAGGAATAATGGTCTTCAACCAGTCTTATTAACATCTGCTCCATCATTCCTAAGTTGTCTAAAACGTCTTGTAATGTTTGTATTTTGTCCATTTGGTTAGAAGCCATCTTCTTTTTTTATTCTTTGCAGAATGGTTTGAACGACGAATACTGTGGGTTCTTATACTTAAAGCGCGTACGTGAAGGAAAACATCCCCCTAAAATGTAAAATTGATCTTACCTAGATCATGACCAAACAACGCGCGAACGTGAAGGAAAACATCCCCCTACTTTTTCATTTCATATAATAAAACCCAAACTATACTTTCTCATTTCATATAATAAAAACCCAAACTATACTCTCCACATACGCTAAGAAACAATAAACAAAATCCATAATCTACTATCCACACAATCTTACGTGAGCGCTTACAAAACCCAAACTTAACTCTTCACATACGCTAAGAAACAATAAACAAAATCCATAATCTACTATCCACACAATCGTACGTGAGCGCTTACAAAACCCAAACTATACTCATCGCATACGCTAAGAAACAATAAAGAAACCCATAATCTACAATTCACACAAACTTATGTGAGCAGTTACAAACACAAACACACAAACACATACCCTCGCACTATGAAAAAAGAGTTAGTGTTTATAATCACACTACTCTACCTACACACACACACACACACACACACACACACACACATATTGGCAAATCGATAGTTATTTCTTTTCTAGAGTATTGGGTAGCCCTTAAAAGGGCTGTTTTTTTTTTAACTCTAGATGCACCTATCTAATGGTTGCACCTTCCTGGCCTGGCGCCACACACGCATCTTCTTCCCCAGTCTCCTTTCACCTTTCTTCTGGGGAGCGCAGAGGGAGGATGATTCGCTTCAACACCCCAATCCTCTGTCTCGGGAATATTGTACGACATCCTCTCTTCTAGTTTCTTTTCCTCATCTTCCCTCTGTCTTCTCTCCTCCTCTTTGTTCTTCATTCTTTCCTCTTCTACTATAGCCTCCGCGGCCAGTTCATTTAACAGGCGCCTGACATATTCCAGATGTATCTGGAGTTCAAGAAGTTTGCTTATTCTGCTATTCATTCTTGTGTTGATCAATCAACAAGGGTAGCTAGACTGCCCAGAGAGATTCAATTTATAGTGAAAGCGCGGACGTGATGGAAAACATCCCCCTAAAAACATAAAATTGATCTTACCTTGATCATAACCAAAAAAAAACAACAACACGCGGACCTAAATGAAACACTCAGTCACTTTTTATGCTACTCATCACTATTTTAAAATTTTTTATAAATCACTTCAATAGACTATCCACATACGCAAAGCAATCCAATCTAACCCCAAATTTACACCTCAAACACCAAAAAAAAACATCATTTTAATCTACTATCCATACCAACTTGCTTAACCACTTACAAACACAAACACACAAACACATACCCTCACATTTTTTAAAAAAGAGTTAGTGTTTATTTTCACACCACTCTACCTACACACATTGGCAAATCGATTGTTATTTCTTTTCTAGAGTATTGGGTAGCCCTGAAAAGGGCTGTTTTTCTTTTTTGCTATGGCATTCTTTTTAGTTTCTAAGAATGCGATGTCCTCTGAGGATAGACTTTCTGGCGATAGGTCTGCTTCTTCGGAAAGAGAAGAAGAACTCTTTGGTGTCGATACGACAATCGACAAAGCCTCTGTCAGCTTCAGGTTGCTGCTGCTGCTGCAGTTGTTGTTGTTGCTGCTGTCTCTGAAGTCTGTACTTCTCTGTCCATTCTTCTTTTTCCCTGTTCATTTCTTCTCTGAAGAGCTCTTCTATCAGGTCTTCAGTGATTTTTAACATTCTCACATTCTCTATTTCTTCTGGCTTCGGTATCAGACTGTGTCTGACCCTATGCAAATTCACGTAGGCTTCGTTGAGTTTAGCTAGTTTGGAGCACATCTTCGTAGAAGGATGAGTCGACAATGGATGGTTAGACTGGAAACAACCCCGGTTCTTAAAGTCAAAGCGCAGACATGAAGGAAAACATCCCTCTATGGTTTTCGAGCCGCAACGTTCAATGAGTGTCATGAGAGGGATAGTAAGAAATGAAAGAGCATCAATCCAACATTCTTATAGCTAAACAAAAGACAAAGGCATTTTTTTTCAAAACACAACATTTTTTATTCAAAAATCACTTAACACTAAACAACAACTCTAACATTTTTAACAATAATCCAACAATATAACATCAAACAATTTTTTCAAAACACAACATTTTTTATTCAAAAATCACTTAACACTAAACAACAACTCTAACATTTTTTAACAACAATGCAGCACTAAAAGTTTCTCCACTAGGTAAAGAGGGATAACAGTCTTCCATGGTTTCTAGTAATCTAGGATGACTTCTCTCAAACTGTTGATTTCTAAGGTATTATCGAATTCTGCATACAGGATGACGTTCACCGTTTCATCAGGGTCTCGGTCTTTAAACTGAATTTCCACACGAATCTGGCCGGATTTTATAGGGTGGAAATGTCCCTCGTCGCTGCCTTGGTCTGGAGTGAAATCGAAAGCCCACAAAGCGTAACCTCCTGCATAATCCTCGTACGTAATACCGTGACTGGTATTGGTTCCTAACTGTCCGGTGGCTTCGTACAGGGACAAGTATGATCTCAAGTAATTCTTCTTGGTAAAGTCAGGTTCGAAAGGTCGGGTACACAAGGTCTTGCCATCGCGACTGACTTCGATTTTGGACACGCCAAAGTGTTGAAAGTAGAAAGGATTTTTTTCGGCAGCTCCGTTGAAGGCTGTATTCTCGACGATACCAACGATCAAACGTTTGGGTAACTGTCCTTGGAACAGATGATCTTCGATCATGGATCGCTGTCCCTTGGGAATGGTGAAGGTTTTCACTTCCACGCGTCGTATGGGATACTTGGCAGTCGTTCTGCTCAACGTCTGACTGATGTCGTTTCCCACTTTAGGTAACACTTCCACACGGCGTACGTAGAGTCTGGTTCTAGGATTTTGGTTTTGTAACCGTCACTATCAGCCATCAAATGGAAAGCGGCACTGCTACGATTCAGTCTCAGGCGGACATCCACCCCGTTCAGCAAATACTTTTCTTGCAACCACATGTCCAAATGCAAACGATCCATCAGTTCTAAACTTGTGTCGGCTCCCGTGATTCTCTTTCTTCGTTCTACAAATCCATCATTGTTGTCTTTCTTTTCATCAGTTTCCAATATTTCAAACTTGGTAGGTTCGTCAGCTTCCCATACCACACAGGCATTGAGAAGAGTGTTCTTGGCATCTATTCCGTACGTCAAGAGATTTTCCAGGTAGGCACGATAAGGGTAAGTATCCATGCTGCTACTGACCAGTTTGTTATTCAAGTACAAGTCCACTCCACTGAACAAGGAATGCATGAAATTGTTGACGGGAGCAACTGCTTCATCGTCTATAGCACCTCCAGTCTTATCTAGAATTTTGACTTTCAGGTACAAGTAACTGCTATTCAGATCGATGTAATCTTCGGGCTGTCCTTTGATTTCAAACTCGATGGGAGCGGAATCGGTCAGTGAGGAGACGTGGTGAAATTCCACCCACTGGGATTCTTGCATCGTCATCATCGTGGGGGGCATGGCAAACCGATCCAGTTCCGTCTTGGAACAAGCGCAAGATTCTCGGTGCATCATTTTTTTCTCTCTTTTCTCAATAATCGAAAACGTCTAAGTCTCGAACGGTTCTTCTTTTCTTGGCCTTTCTCGCTTGAAGTCTGGTGAAAGGGTGTTTTCTTCGTCGTCTCTTTCTGCCTTGTCCTTGCTGAATGCCTGACTCGGTAGCGTGCAGGGCATTTATAGGTGTTTCTCGTTGGCCTAAAATGTCTTTGCCAGTTTGCAGCAAGACATTTTTGCCTGCCCTCATGAAGGCTTCTTTAGGGTTTTGTTTGTCGATGATGACATTTTGGAGAAATTCTTTGCCTTGCGTCAGTGCCGCATCTTTCAAGGCGTGCAATCCGCGTGTCACCATCGGTTTCAATAACGGGGCCACCGAACGAAAGGCCGATTTTAACATATCTCCTAAGCCGTGTCATCGCTGTAGAGCAACCCCTTGATACACTGGATACATGACTTAAGAGTCGTGAGAGAACCGTTTTCGAAAATGGAGTTTCACCGTGACTTTTCCTTTGGTGAATGGAATATTTTGTCCCAGATCTCCTTTTATAGCAATGTTGACCGTGTCCAAATACGACTTACTGACAGGCAAATAGTGAGGATGTACAAATTCGCGGTGGACGTGGTAAGTGTTTCCACCTTCCTCGTCAGTGTTCGTGGCAGAATCCACTTTGAAAGGAATGGCACGCAGTAACGGTACGGAGGTGTGTCCCACCACGTTGTACTCCACCACATCGGAATACACGAACATCAAATTCAGTCCTTGGTTCAGTTCTACCGGGGCACGAAATAACTTGCTAAAAGACTCGTTGTCGTAAACGATGGGTAATTCGTTTTTCTTGAGCATGGCCTTTCTCATGTCCATGTCTCCGCCCAATATGTCAAACAATTCAGGGCAAAATAAAATGGACACGATTTTACTTCGTTCAAATTTCATCAAGAAGCGACGAGCTGCTTTGTGGTACTCCATGGTGACACTTTTGTTGACATGCTCCAAAGCTTTCAGAAACACGACATTAAACCTGGAGGCTATGGTGCTGACCAAATGTTGACCACTAAAATAATAGCCTGGGGGAATGAACAAGTGATAGGTGGTGTACTTTTGTGTACGGGTTTTCTTGTCATATTTGACATTGCTATCCATCCACTGTTGCATTTGCTCGTCATGAACTACCACATCAAAAAAATGTTGATTGGGAAGGACATTGAGGACTTGGGTCGGGTGAATCATTTCTACTAAAGCCACTTCCCAATGGGCTTCGTGATCTAACTGGATGGCTTGAGGTAATTTGGCCGTGTAACAGCACAACGTGTTCTTGGGAAACACCTCCATGGAACTGTCACTAGGTAAGGTTAAGTAAAATTGGTTTTGGTGACTCATAATTCCAGAGTTCTGTGGCTGTCCGAGGGGATATTACTGGACGTCATAGGCGTGTCTCCGTCTAAAATGGGGTTCTGATTGTGGTTGAAGTGTGACTGGCACTGGACACAAGGTTCCCGGGGTTCCCGTTCGAGGAGAATTTCAGGGAGGGATTAGGAAGCAGGTAACCGATGCAACTGCTCAATAAAATGGTCCACAATTGTTTGTCTCCTTGTTGCAAACTCAAATTGGCAATGGCTGCCCCGATGACACAATACACCACGAAGATTTGGCAGAAAAAGACGATTTGCGTTTTAGGCACACGTTCTCCACACCACACCCACAAGGGTTGTTTTTGTAAATCTTGCACAGAAGAACTAGGTGAAGGAGGAGTGGTCAACGTAGCTGCGTCTGCTGTGTGAAAGGGCATGATGGTCACTTCTTTTTATAGTCGATGACTTGCGAAGCGTCGATCCAAGAATCAAAACTGGGTGGATATCCTTTCCAACGTACTTTGACTTCTTTGACACGTCGTTTGCCCACTTTACGGGTTCTGCGTTCGAGAATGCTTTCGATGTCGTACACGTCGTCTTCTTTTTTGGTGACACGTTGTAACTCGGGTAAGTAAAACGTTCCTTTGAGCACTTCTCCGTTCATGTCTTCCAATTTATAGACGGCAGGATGACGGCCATGCACTCGTCCAGTGACGCGAAACAATTCGGTCGTCCAGTTAGGTAAGTAACCTTTGTCGAAAGTGCGTTTGGTTTTGCCAATGCGCACCCAATCTCCTACGGCCAACATTCCACTTTTCTTGGGGACAGCCCTCGTCGGGGACGTACCAAACAGACGCTCAAACACCAACACTTCGTTGTCGGGAGTCACGTCTTGCGGGGCACGTCCGATGCTTCGATGGTAAGATTGGTTGTACGCTTGCACCAGGTGCGGTAAGATGTCGATGTACTTCAGAGTGTGGTGATGCGTAAAATATTTCCACATGCGTTCTTTCAAAGTGCGTTGAAAACGTTCCACGATGCTGGCTTTGGTTTCGGGATTCTCGGTGGTAAAAAAATGAATGTCACGTTTCTTTAATTCTTTTTGGAAAGCTTGGTTCAGAAATTCGGTGCCTTTGTCCGTTTGCCATCGAAGAGGGTGACGACCGCTTTGTTTCAACACTCGTTGCAGGGCTCGCACTAACTCGCTGCTCGATTTGGAAGTCAAGAGCACGACCCAGGCAAATTTGGAAAAGACGTCGATGACACAAAACAAATATTTGTAGCCACGATTGTAGCTGGCCAAATGAGAGACATCGGCTAAATCGGCTTGCCATTGATGATCGATGCCTTCCACTCGGGTGCGACTTCTGGCAAACTTGCGTCGAATGGGTTTGTGTAAAGTGTAGGTAGCTTGTTCTTGTAACCATCGTTGCACTTGAGGTAAACGGAGACTTTTCAGTCGCGTTTTGGCAGCACGATACAATTTTTGAACTCCTGCGTAACCTGCAGGATGGGAGGGATCGTAGTAAATGCTGGCTAAGACTTTTTCCATTTTCTTTTGTGTTGGTTGGTGTGTTAATAAGACACCCACTCTTGGAGGATGCTACTCTTTTTCTCTTGGGGTATTTTCTTGGATTGCAATGCTTTGCGTGTGCGGCCAGCAATAGGTGTCGAAGAGGAGAAGGATGTCTGAGCGGGGGATATCGGTTCTTGTTTCACTTCTGTCTTCACTTCTGTCTTCACTTTCCTTTTCTCTTGTGAGGAAGAAGGGGTGACCATCATCTTTTTAATCCATCCAATTCTGGAGGTAGGTGGTGTTGTTAACTTGCGTACTTTTTCTGGTGAAGTTTGAAACCCTTCCTCTTCTTCTCCTTCTTCTGTCTTGGTCACGGGTACTGGTGGTACTGGTACTGGTACTGGTACTGGTGATGGTGCTGGACTTTTCATCAAGGTCTTAAAATCTTTCAGAGTGGGTAGAGCTGTTTCGTCTAAAGCTTTCTGGTGAAAGAGTTGCAGTCGTTGCAAGAGTTGACCGTACTTTTGCGATTTTTCTGTTTCGGACAAATCTTGGCGATCCATCAAGGACTGCAATTCGTGTTGTAACTGGGACATCTCGCTTAAATTGGGATTGGGAGGCAAATGCGGGGTGTGTTGTTCTTGCCACCGATGGTATTCCATCCATCGTTTGTAAGGCACTAAAGCTAGTTTTCGTCCTTCCATGGGGTTGTCAGGGGTCGATTCTGAGATCTTGGAACTTCCGAGGCCTTTTTATCTTGCTCCCACCAGTCCTCCCAACATGGTTCCCAAAACTCCTTTCAGTATGGGGCCTAACAAGAGAGGTAAAATACCTCCACGTTGCACTAACATCTTCCTTTTTTGACGAATGGGAATTTTCTTTTGAACCATTTGGCGAAGAACGTGACGATGTTTGCCTAAGCATTGTTTCTGGTGTTTGGACAAAGGGATCGTGCCTTTCAAAACGTTCAAACAACATTCGCACGCGGTATCGATGACCTCTTTGGAGGCTGTTTGAATGAGTTTTTTTCGTAGGGGTGGAGAAGCTTTGGACAGGACAGATAACATGTCCCCATGTTTGGCTAAACGTGGTGGCAGTCCTTTCCTTTTCTTTCCTTGGGGTTTTCTGGAGGGTGACATCTTTGAGTCTTCAGGAGCACCAAAAAACACTGATACCCGACTTGGTCACAGGCCTTTTTTATACTGGAACGCGTCGCCACTGATTGTCTTTACGTCGTATTAGTTTGAGGACAGGCATGACACGTCGTGCAGGGGTACGTAACGGACTAAATCGAGCCAGTTCTTGCTTGGACAAATCCAGTAAACTTTGTAACATGCCCGATCTTTCTTGAACTTTGATTTTGGGAGAAGGTACTTTGTGAGCAGCAGCCACTGCCACTAAATTGGAAGGTCTTGCCACTGGGGAACTTCTTTTGGGGGTCATCAACGGAGAAGTTCTTGGTGTGATCAACGTCTCCAAGTACTCTTCAGTTCTGGGTGTCATTAACGGAGAAGTGGACAAACGTGAAGCTGCCGGAGACGCAGTCACCGCCGTGGCAGGTCGTGGTTTGCGAGTGTAAGGTTGCGTCCTGGCCGAAGTGCCTCTCTTGCGACTAGTTTTCTGTGGATTTTCTTTTTCTGGGGGCTTCTTTTCTTTTTCCGGGGTGGTGGTGGTGTCTGGTCAGAGGAGGGTCCTGCCACTGGAGAAGTTCTCCTTGGGGACCTGGTCTTTTTCTTCTTGGGGCTTCTTTGGACTTTTGTCTTGGGGATAACTTTGGGGGCATTAGGATCCCATCTTAAGAGTGAGCGAATGATGACCCCTCCTAGAGTACCGCTCCCTCCAGGTTTCAAAATGATTTGTTTTTTGGTTTGAGTGTCGATGCGGGGATCGGCCAGTTGGACCAAAGCGACTTTGTTTCGATCGAAAAAGCGTTTGGTTTGATGAGGAATCTGAATGATTCCTTGGAGTAATTGACGTGCCGTCACCGTGAACCATCGTAAGACTTCTTTGAGACTAGCTTCTAAGACACGAGCTCGTGTTTGTGGATCTTTTTCTCGACTGATGCCATACAAGGCACGAATCAATTTGACGGGAAGATGCGACTGAAGGGACGTCATGTTCGCACTGAGAGTGAGACAGACGAAAAAGGATCTGAGGTTTTTATAGATTTTTTATGGGGAGTGAAATGAAGTCGAGGACGGAGACGTGTACAGGACAGGCCCTCCGTCTTGGCACCAGTGGTGAAACAAGTGGGTACGAAATTGCAAATCCTCGGGAGTCGTAGGTTTCAAATCGACGAGTAAACAGGCATGTGGAGTTTGAGTGGCATCGTCGTACGCCTGAGTCAACCAAGGCGTTCCTAACTGTTTGGCTAAGACTTGCACTTGCGATTTATCTCGAGGGCTTTCAAACAAGACCACGTAATGCGCATTGAGACTGATGGTGCGATGGGCTTTACTTTGTTGAAACAAATTTTGGGTGTTGTAAACGACACTGGCATTACGGTGAAGCCCTTTGCGCGTGAACCACAGTTTAATTTCTTCTTCGTCTTCTCCTAACATGTCGTCGAAAATGACCAAATGGGTTAGACGGGAGTCAGAGACGATGCCATCGTCTTCTTTAGGAATGCCTTCCACAAACACGATGGAATCGCCTTGACTTTCACGCAAGAGGCTGTACGCCGATTGCCACTCTTTGTAACACCACACGATTCGTTGAGGGGGTCGATCGATCAAATGATGTTTATGTTCGATCAAACGTTTGATGAATTCGGTTTTGCCTGAACCGCTAGGTCCAGCAATGAGCATGTTAAAGGGATGGCGAAGATACAAAGCCTCCCAACTGGCACGATCTAAGTGTTCGTCGATGACTTTGACAGTAGAGGAAGAGGGAGCAGAGACAGCAGAGGTAGCCATGGTGTGAGAAATATCACTTGTGACACGAAAAACAAACAAGACAAGAGTTTATATACTTTTTCAGAACACGTTAATTGAATGTTTTTTTCAAACATGAATACGAAAGACAAAAATACATAAAAGCCAAAGGCTTAAGTACAAGAATAAGAAGCACATGATAACCATGAACGTGGAATAAACACAAGTGTCTGTACAACATGTTTTGGGTAAAGTTCTAACCAGTTCTATAGTAGGGGTAAGGTCACACAAGTGTCCTCCCGAAAGGGTCTTTCAGGCTTGTCCACGACAGTCCTGTCCTGGGTGACGGGTTCTTTTGGCACCGTCACTAACACAGGTTGAAAAGTAACTTTTTTCCTTGAATAACTCTCGTGCATACTGGGCCACCTCTTGTGTCCAAGCCTCAAAACCCTGGTCTCGGTGATGTCCAACATTTGACTCCTAACCAATCTGGTTTCTTCTTCGTCAACGACATGGTAAGTTACTTCAATGAACAATGAACTATCGATCTTGCCTAGGGTTCCTTTTCATATACAGACCAATACCGACGTGACCGTACGGTAAGGTGAAGTGATTGGGAAGTCGCACTCGCTTCTGGTATACAAGTTGATAGACTTTTTCCAAGGGTCGACTGACGATGTGGTGAGTGGGTAAACGTACAATCTTGTTCGGTTGATAGGTGGTCACTTTAAAGTTTCCATCCTCTCCCGATTGCAAGGCTTCTTTCAATACCCCAAAGTTGACCACTTGACTGGTACGATGATTCAGAGTCAGTCCTTTCACTTTCACGTCGTGTGCACTTCTCCTTGTTTGTCCCGGTATTCGTAGCCGTAATTTTTGGGACCACCACTGACGAAACTTAGAATCTTGTCGTCGGGATGCTCGTCTGTCCAGGCTCCTAAACGGTCTCCTTCGATGTCAGGGTGCTGTTCAATCGGGTGATGGATGTAAATGCAACAGTCCGTGTCAAAGTACAGGACGCGTTCTTCTAACAGTTCTAAAGCTTCGTACAATTTTAAGCGAGCATGAGCTGTCACGTAAGCCGCAATGATGACATTTCCAAAAGGGTCGTCTTGTACAAAGTCCGGATCTTCTTCGTAATTGACCAAGATCAAATCCTCTCGAACGACGTCCACGTGTTTCATGTATTTGGTTTTGTCGTGAATCATCTGGAAGTAGCGGGAAGGTTCTGTCAAATATTCCGTCTTGGGTAAACACGGTCGTTGTGCCATTTTACCCCACAAGCAATTTAACATCACTCTGGCAAACGATCGCCTGCCTTCGTTTTTTTCGATGTGGTCTAAAGAGATGCCTTCTTGTTCGTAGTATTTCTCTTTGAATTGTATTTGGTCTTCGGGAGTGTGACACCAGGACGGATAGCCGCTGGCTTCTTGTTTCAGTTTCAAAAAGGCATCCACGTAGTCGGCGAAAATGCCTTTCTGAGTAGGGTCACCCTTGTGGTACTGTTGTGTCTTGGGAAAGTGGCAAATTTCGTACACTTCTAACAGTTGGTATCCCATGTCCAGAGCTTTGAACAATTCCACGCTGACCCAGGTTCCCGTCAAGGCACGTTCTTCCTGGCTGTGATGGCAAGGTTGGTCCTGGTTGCACGTTTCGGCACAAGTACGGCACAAGGGAAACATCAGTTTGCCTTGACAATGGTGTGGTAAGACGGGATGGTATAGGTTCGTGGGAGGCAAAACTTTACACTTGATCAAGCCTTCGTATTGTCGAATGTTTTTCAGGTCGATGTGTTCCGTGAACAATTGCGGGTGCCCTACAGGAAAGCGACAATATTTGCACACGTAGGGATACAGCGAACACACGTCCAAGTATTTGATTTCTTCTCCTTTCTCTTCGTCGGCTTGGTACAGCAAACAGGTGGCATTGGTCCTTCCTCCGTACAAACTATCCCTCGGGTTCAGCGGGTCCATGAACTGGTAACTTTCCACGAGGCGTTTAAACTCGGGATCGGTTTTCAAACGGTGATCGTACTCGTGTTCCCACATTTCCACCACTTGGTATCCTTGCTGTTCTAACTTTAGGCGTCGCTGACAAGTGTCCTGGTACAAGTCTTCCATGGTTCGTTTCAAAAACTGATTTTTAGTGTCACGGTCAGGGTAAAAGATGGGACATCCGTGAAATAAGCAACCGTTAAACTCGTACACGATCTTGGGGTTTTCTAAGTCCCAGCCATCGACCGAATACGTTCCGATGGTCTTTTCGCCTCCTCCGTTGCGCGCATGCCGAATCCATTTGTCTTCCTTGTTGCACAAGTAATGTAACCAACGTAGGGCTTTGACCGAGTATTGACGCTTGACATAGTGGGTCGTTTGAGGACTGATGACAGCCACGGTGTTTTCAGGCATGAATCGTTGGCGGTACACTAAGGAACACGCTTTGGCAATGGTGCAAGCTTCTTTCAAAGGATCGACCCCTCCGTGTTCCATGAACAGTTCTCGAAAGTTTCCACAGCAACGTCGTAAAATGTCCACGTCGGAACGACAATACTTTAACATTTCTTCCTGAAAGTCGAAGGGGTCAGAGGCATGAGCCTGGTACCAAGCATAGAAAGCGTCTCGTTGTTCGGTACGCAAGTTGTCGGGGTCGTAATAGTGAGCCTCAGGCAAATGGGGTAGAACGGCGTGTTGATTGGCTTCCGTATTGAAAAAGTGTGGAAAGTACCCTTTAGCCATTTCTGTCATTCCAAACGTTTTAGGCATTCGACTCAAAGGCATGCCCAAGTAACTCATTGAATCTTTAAACTGTACTTGTCCCACTTGCATGAAAATGATTTTGGCTCCGTTCAAAATCACTTTAGGACGTTCGGTACCATGTTCCGTATAGTACCTCAAAAGAAACTGTCCATCGTATCCGGAGAAATTGTGAGCCATCACCGTGGCATGACGATGACAATCTCCGTAACGTTCGATGTCCTCTTGGCTCCACGTCTTGTCGATGGGGTTTAAGACCCATCGGGCAAAATCGGCTAACGTGTTTGGTCCCCGAAAGATTTTTTCACGCCCTCCGGGAATCTTGCTGCAGTGAGGGCAATGACTGAAGATAGGTTCTTGAATGCACTTCTCGCACGCTCGATGAGCCACGCAGAAATTAGGAATGTGAATGCCGGTCTCTTGCATGCATTCGAAATCGAAAAAGATGAAATTGCCTTTCTTCTTGTGACCGTCCTCTTTCTCTGGTGGGGGTTGGTATTTTTGCACGTAACATTCGTGTTCCAAGTCCACGATGTGGTGACAAATGTGACATTTTTTCTTTCCTCGACATACGTGTGCCTTGGCATTGTTGGTAAGTATGCCTTGTCCACACGTAGGGCACAATCTCAGGAGTTGACAAGCACATTTCTTCTGTGAACCTTGTGTTTTCAAATGTTGCTGGTAACAGGCAGGGCTGACAAACGTGCGCAGACAAGTTGAACAAGGCACTGGTTCTTCGCTCAGAAAGGGTGGAGAGGCCAAACATCCTGGGCATTTCAATCCACAATGCTTGTGTTGCTCTCGATCGTTATAACCATAATCACATTTCTCACAATAATAACTGTATCCCAGGAATCCGGTGATACTGGTAATGGTATCGAAATGGTCATCGTGATAATAAAGGTGAATGTATTTTCCGTCCTTAAAATCCTGGCCTCGAAACAACAGAGACCCGCGCGTTTCTTGAGGGTGCACTTTCAAGGTGTAGCGTGGAGCTAGGGCATCTTGCAATTTTTGCATCTCAGGAATGCCACAGGGTGTGTCTTTGGACAGGCCAGCTTGTTGCAACAGGAGTTCTGCTTCGTTTCGTTGTTTGGCTCGATCGGATCGTTGAATAGTGTTCCAGGTTCTTTTCCATTCTGTCGTGTCGTTCTTGTTGGCATAGGTTCGTCCCACCACGATGGCACGGGCTAAACACATCTGGTCATGAGGATTGTGAATTTGGACAAGACTACGCTTAATGCTGCGAAGCTCGTTCACCAGTAACATCTTTTTGCGTCCTGTCCCTTGAGGAAGAGAGACGTGGGCCATTTTCAGTGTGGCTTTACCATCGGTGATGTCAAACTGGTCATTAGATTGTTGTACGTGTTGAATCTTGTCCATGATTTTGGAAGGGGTTAGTTCTGCGGGTCTGCTAAACTCGATCCAAACAGGGGATTTCAAACCGTCGTGATCTATGGATAGTGTCAAGCGATCGTCTTCTTTGGGTTGACATTGTCGCTTGAGTGCGGTGAGCAAAGAATCCCACATCTCGGTGATAAACCCTTATGCTTTCTCCAAGGGTACGTCGGCCTTGAAATCTTTAAACTTCACCGTGTAGGTGTAAGCCGTGGTTCTAAATTTTCTAGAGGAGCGCTTTTCCGTCTCTCGAATGGAATAGTACTTTTCAGGGTTGACTAAGGGTGGTGAACTTGGTTTAGAGGGTTCGGATTCTGGTTCACTCATGTCCTCTTCAAAATCACTGGCATGAATTTGTGCCAAGATTTCAGCCCTGGTACGAGGCGATAGATCACGTTTCTGCCTCTTACTTTCTTCTTCTTCTTCTTTCTTCTCGAATGAATGGGATCGTTTCATCTTGAGTGCAAAACGTCAAATGACTCAAGTTTAAACACCATAGACTAATTTATAGTCTTGGCAAACCAGCGTATATAAAAACGGTGTGTCTTGTCCTTTCACTATTCATTTCACTCTCAAACCGAGGAGAACGATGGAAGAGACTACCCAGATGGAACGTTTCGTCAGAGCTTTGCGAGGGGTCATTAGAAAATTCTCTTCAGACCAGCCGACGGACTACTCTCCTTCTTTTCGAGATAAGAGTCAGGACACTTGCTATATCTGTCAGAAGAAAGGGCATTGGTCTTCAGAGTGTCCAGACCGTCAAAAAAGAAAAAAAAACAGGGGCTAAAAAAGACAAAAGTCAAGATACCTGTTATTATTGTAAAGAAAAAGGACATTGGTCTCCAGATTGCCCAAAAAAGAAACAAGAGGAGTCAGAAGAAAAGAAGGATTCTTCAGAAGAAGAGAGGGATTCTTCGGAAGAAGAGAGGGATTCTTCGAAAGAAGAGAGGGATTCTTCGAAAGAAGAGAGGGATTCTTCAGAGGAAGAAAGAAGACAATTCTATTTAAAAGAAGCAAAGAAACAGGAGAAGAAAAGAAGGGAAGAAAATGAGGAAAAAACGGTGAAGAAATTCAAAAAACAGAGAGACTAAACAAGGAGAAAGAAGAAGTCAATGAACTTTTAATTAAAGTGTTGTGTTGTGAATTGGATTGTAAAGAATGGATAAAAGAATACATGAATGATATAAGGTAAGTGTCTTTGAGTTTTGATTTTAAAATAAGAAGCTACACTCACGCACTCATACACAGACACTTACTATAAGGGTAAAATGGGTGGGGTTTATTTTTGAGTTATTGGCAAATTGAAATTGTAATTCTGTTCGAGAAATGTGGGTGGCCCTGAAAAGGGCCTTTTTATTTTGGTGTAGGGGTGAGTTTAACCAATCAACTTTAACTGCCTTAAGCCTTTGCCACGGCCAAGGCCTACTTCTGATGATTGGGTTGAAATCACTAAGGGTGGTACGACAGGCTTAGTCACAGGGTTGGCGTGTTTAGCTCGGAAAGGTCGTATTCTCTTCGGTCGTGATAAAGAAGTCTGATACATTTGTTTCAGACTTCTTAACTCCGCTAAAATATCCAACAGTACCGTAGCCGTTTGATTTTCACCCTCTTGTTTCTTTGCTGCTACTTCTTCTTGCTGTTGATGCTGTTGTTTTTTTTCTTACCTCTTCTTGTTGCTGTTGCTGTTGCTGTAGGAGAAAAGCTTGTTCCGCTTCCTTTTGTCGTTGCATAAATTTCTCCAATTCTTCTTTCTGTCTCTGTCTAAAATTCTCCACTTGCGGTAATGAAGAAGGTAACGAAGGTTCCGGAACAAATTCTTGCGAGGTAAGAAAATCCACAAAATCCCAATGCACCTCTTCTGAAAGTAAGTCCGGGTTCCCTTGGGCAGTCTCCCCTGCTGGTGCACCCCAATGGATCGTTTTCTGAGTTTCCGTCATGTTGAGTCACTGTCGCATAGATTGACTGCACACAAGCGCTAACGAATCTATATAGACCACGTGACCTCACAGACTGCTCTCTTCGGATTGGATGCGAGCTGACTGAATTTTGTAACGCGTGTTCGGATTGGTGAATGAATTCAATCCGTTTCAATCCTTCCTGTACCTATAAATAAGCGCAGTTCACTTCATTGATTCACTTGTTCTCGTCGCTTCAAGATGTGGACCGATGTGCAATCTTCTACGCTTGTGTCTTCCATGATGTTCCGGACGGACATGCTCATGTATGTCCGATCCAAGTGGACCGTTGTCCACAGGACAAACACCAGCCTGTGGATACGTAGGATCTACGTTGAAAGACAAGGATGCCTGAAAAGAGTGCTGATTTACGGACCAACAGTGAGACGTAGCCTAAGGACAAGAAGAAGACCAATGCGGTACCATTTATGTTAATGAATACATTAACACAAACCCAAAGGCCCTTTTCAGGGCCAGCCATATTTCTCGAAAAGAGATAGCCTTTCCATTGCCTACCCCTTTTTTTAAAAAAATTTTTTTAAAAAAAATCCCATATTCAATTCCCCTTTGTCCCTAAACAACCCCCAAACTCTATTCCCATGTTAAATTCCCCTTGTACGTATATCGGCCCACAATTTTTTCCCATGTTAATTCCCCTTGTACGTATATTAACCCACGATTTTTCGCCATGTTAAATTTCCATTGTACGTATATTCACCCAGGGGTCTCCGTAATGCTAATTTCCATTGTACGTATAGTGCCCCACTTAACTACTTTCAAATACTCAAAGATTAATAAATGATAGATCATCTAAGATATTAGGATTTAAATTATAACTTTTAACAGACATTGCCATGTTTTGATGACTTATCGGTGCCAACGTAGATGAATTAACATGATATGACATCAATACGCTGAAGTATATCTTACATACTTTTTGGACAAATATAGGAAGGTAAAAAAAAGTATTACGGCAAGTACAGAAGATCATGGTGAGTATAATTTATGTACATATGAGTGGGATAATATATCCCAGTAGAAAAAAAAGAAACTTTAGATGGGCAACAGACGGTTACATTTTTATGTATATAAGAAAATCTTTTTAAAATATCAGACGTTTATTGCTGCATTTTTATGTTGATTCGGATATTCAATTATACTTACGTGACGATTTTAACAACTAACCTTAAGTCCAAAATATTTACTTCCAGATGGAAGTGACTTATTTTTATTGTATATGCAATTGAATAGTTAATTTAACATCACTACCCATTATTAAAGATACAATACGTGAAGCTTTCATCCACAGAGTCCTATAAACTATGCATTAAGATATGTATACATGGCTAACCATTTGTACAAATATTATTGACTGGGCTGCTTGACCTTTGTTATACATCTCTCAACTCTAACCTATATAACAAAAATCCGACACAAACTTCAAAATTTAAAGAAGTCTTGACAATTTTGATATATAAATAAAATGTGTTGTTACATGACTAAGAACGTAGATGACTCTTGCAACATCAGTTAAATATTATAGTTGTTTTGCCACGTTTTTTATTAATTTTAAAATCATCTTTCTGCTACTATTTAAATGTAGTCCATACAAATGGTCTAGTCTTCTGCAGTCAGTTAATAATGTACAATGCACTCTTTCTTTAATTCATAACCAATTACATTTATCATCACCTAATATTCTGGCTGTACGAAAATCAAACTGAACCTAAACTATTGTGAACTATTGTAGATAGAAAATCCACCCATTTAGAATCATTTATGTCAGCAAATTGAGAAAACCAATTAATTATTGTATCATGTATAATATCAGTCTTTTCCATTCTAGTGGAGACTCGTTTTTCATTAATAATATCATAAACAACTTGACTTACTCATGAAGACCGACGATAAATATATTTCTTACATTCTTCACATGTCACCCTTTTATCTCCAATTAAATCTTTTCAATTATAATGATTTTTTATCGCTGCCATATAATCCACATATGTTGCCATATAATCTATATATGCTGCCATATAATCCACATATGCTGCCATATAATCTACTTATGCTGACATATAATCTACATATGCTGATATATAATCTACAATATGCTGCCATATAATCCACATATGCTACCATATAATCCACATATGCTCCCATATAATCTACATATGCTGACATATAATCTACTTATGCTGCCATATAATCTACATATGCTGACATATAATCTACTTATGCTGCCATATAATCCACATATGCTGCCATATAATCCACATATGCTGCCATATAATCCACATATGCTGCCATATAATCTACATATGCTGACATATAATCTACTTATGCTGCCATATAATCTACATACGCTGACATATAATCTACATATGCTGCTATATAATCTACATATGCTGACATATAATCCACATATGCTGTCATATAATCCACATATGCTGCCATATAATCTACATATGCTGACATATAATCTACTTATGCTGACATATAATCTACATATGCTGACATATATATAATCTACTTATGCTGACATATAATCTACATATGATGCCATATAATCTACTTATGCTGACATATAATATACTTATGTTGACATAAAATCTACATATATTCTGATTAATCATTAGAGCAGCAGGAACAATCACGTATAATTGTATCTACGGGATTATATGTGTCCTTTCTATGTCAATGTTTTTTTTTCCTGAAATTTTGTACCCATATTTTATTTTGATCTCGAAAACCTCTTATTCTACTCTTCAAACAATTACACATACAATTTTAAATAGTCCTTTCTCCCCATCTAAATTAAACTCATGGCACAATTTTACATTTGATTTCTAGAATGCATCAATCAAAACTGCTATGATATTTTCTGCGTTGATTTATTTTATTATCCTGGTATCACATACAATCTTATAACATATCTAATGTATCCGTCAAAGATATTTTAATTCTATCATTATTACTTATCATTTTCCCAAGGACTTCAAAACACAAAGTAAATATAAATGGAATAATTTAATCAACTTGTCTACAACCTGGTTTTACATTACAAATGACCGGCATCTATTCCACTCGAAATACGCATGAATAGGCTCCATTCTACAAGAAAGTTTAATTCATTTTAGTTCTAAAATCAGAAATGAAGAGAGAGAAAACAAATCGATTATCAATAAATTTTCAGACAACTGATTAAAACGACTTATAATCCTCAGTAGGGAATATCTAACGAAAGATATTTTGCTTGTTGTTTCAGATAAAATATTACGCATAATTCTAATATTTTCCACAATCAGTGTGCCAGAAATAAATGTAAATACATTGTATTCAATAACTGAACACAACTTGGCACCATATTTCGCAAATTACATTCAGCAATGATTTATGTCGAATATTACTCAAAAAGTATGTTTTTTGTTTGGAACGCATGTTGCACTGAATTGTTCTTCATTGGTTCATTGATTTTAATGTTTCCACGTCTATTAAAACATATATTTTTTTTAAATAATATTAATAATACTTTTCATGGTTTTTCACGTTTTACGTTATTTTCTTTGGGAGTAAATTTTGAGATATACGTCTTTATCCTCTCTGTCTTTCTCGCAAATAGTAACTTAATTATTTCCAAAACAAATTGAACATACAGCACAATAAAGTTAACGTAACTTGATTATTTCTAAAATAAATTGAACAGACAGCACAATAAAGTTAGAGTAACTTGATAAAATAAATTGAACAGACAGCACAATAAAGTTAACGTAACTTGATAAAATAAATTGAACAGACAGCACAATAAAGTTCATGTAACTTGGTTATTTCTAAAATAAATTGAACAGACACCACAATAAAGTTAACGTAACTTGATAAAATAAATTGAACAGACAGCACAATAAAGTTCATGTAACTTGATTATTTCTAAAATAAATTGAACAGAGAGCACAATAAAGTTAACGTAACTTAGTTATTTCCAAAACAAATTGAACATACAGCACCATAAAGTTAACGTAACTTGATTATTTCTAAAATAAATTGAACAGACAGCACAATAAAGTTAACGTAACTTGATTATTTCTAAAAAAAATTGAACAGAGAGCACAATAAAGTTAACGTAACTTAATTATTTCCAAAACAAACTGAACATACAGCGCAATAAAGTTAACGTAACTTGATTATTTCTAAAATAAATTGAACAGAGAGCACAATAAAGTTAACGTAACTTAATTATTTACAAAATAAACTGAACATACAGCACAATAAAGTTAACGTAACTTGATTATTTCTAAAATAAATTGAACAGACAGCACAATAAAGTTAGAGTAACTTGATAAAATAAATTGAACAGACAGCACAATAAAGTTAACGTAACTTGATAAAATAAATTGAACAGACAGCACAATAAAGCTAACGTAACTTGATTATTTCTAAAATAAATTGAACATACAGCACAATAAAGTTAACGTAACTTGATAATTTCTAAAAGGTTTGCATTTAAAAATATTTACCTACAATTAAAGTTATGATTTTGAAGACATATTTCATTATTCATTTTACCGAATATCATTCTATTAGAGAACAACAAAGTTCGATTATGCTGATGGTGTTTATTATATATGCTTATTATATATGCTTTATCATTATTATCATTGTATTTCCCATAAATTATTAAACTCTTTTCTCTTCTAGATAGAATATAATTGTTTTCTTTTAAACTGTAAGGATCAGATCCTTCTTTGAAACAGCATATTTTCTTAACTTTTGATGATAAATAGCATGTTTATTTATCAAATCAAATATAACAATCAAATGCAAAGTCCAGACGTTCCAGGGTGTCAGCATTCCAGTTAATAAAAATGATGGATCATACTAAAATCTACACATAAATTATGTGGTGTAGTGTTAACCTGTATAGCGCCAAACAACCTATCCATACATCTAGACTTTATCGAAGTTGTTAACTCTTCAGAAATTTGAACCACGTCCCTTGTATTTACCCTTACTACAATGCCAGCCTCGGAGAGTTACGACTCAGTACGATTACAAAATGATAAACTAATATAAAAATAGTCCTTATTCCAATTTTTCAAACTCTATAATTTGTAATGAATTTACTGTTTTTTACTGGTTACTGTATTCTTCCGCAGTGATAATAGGGGACGAAATAGGAACAATGGAAAATACAATCAAAAACGTCGTGGGGCCTAAGAAGGACAATGTGAATTTAACATGGGGAATGTTAATATGGGTGGGACTATAGAGGGTCCAAAAAGTAGTGGGACTTTCTAGAGACAATAGGAATGGATCAGGGAGGTGTCGTCACTGTACAGACTATTAGCAACAGTGTAGCAAGGGGCTTACCTCAAACGAAGAAAGAGCGAGAAAATTCCTAGAACGTTTGGCGGGGCAGACACATTGATAACACATACAACATACAAACACAAACAACTATACAACTAAAAACAAATTATGCAAGAAAGCAAATCTGTTCGAGGCATATGAGTGGCCCTGAAAAGGGCCTTTGGTTTTTGTTAATACCATTCCGTTAACATAGAGGGCAACGCATAGGTCTTCTTCTCTTCAAAGTCTTGCCTCCCACGGATTTGTACCATCCCGTTTTACCTCACCATTGCCAAGGAAAACTGACGTTTCTCTTGTGCTATACTTGTGCCGAGACGTGCAATCAAGACCAAGTTGTCAGTATACCCAGGAAGATCGTGTCTTAGAAGTGTACGCAATTTACCACATTCCCCAAGACAGACAAATACCACAAGGGCGACTAAAGGAATTTTCACAGACTACTTGAATGCCTTTTTGAAACTGAAACAATAATTCAGCGGCTATCCTTCCTGGTGCCACCTCCACCCCCCGAAGAAAAAAAAAATTCAAAGAGAACTATTGGGAGCAGGAAGGCATCACCTTAGACAACAGAGACAAAAACGAAGGAACGCGATCGTTTGCCATAGTGATGTTAAATTGCTTGTTGGATAAAATGAGACAACGACCGTGTTTCTGAAAGACCGACTATTCGACAGAACCTTCCCGTTACTTCTAGATAATTCAAGTCAAAACTAAATGCATGAAACACGTGGACGTCCTTCGTGAGGACTTGATCTTAGTCAATTATGAAGAAGAACTGGAGTTTGTAGAAGCCGACGAATTTAGAAATGTCATCATTGCAGCTTTCTTGACAGTCCATGCTCGCTTAAAATTGTACGAAGTTTTAGAACTGCTAGGAGATCGTGTCCTGTATTTTGACACGGACAGTTGCATTTACATCGATCGTCTGGGTCACCGGCACCCTGACATCGAAGGAGACCGTTTAGGAGCTTGGACGGACCAGCACCCTGTCGACAAGATTCTAAGTTTCGCTAGTAGCGGTCCTAAGAATTACGACTACTAATACCGGGACCCACAAGGAAAAGCGCACACGGAGTGTAAAGTGAAAGGACTGACTTTCAATTATCGTAATAGTCGACTGGGGAACTTTGAAGTATTGAAAGAAGCCTTGCAGTCTGGACATGATTGAAACTTTAAAGTGACCACCTGCGGACAGTACAAGATTTTACGTTTATCCACACACTAAATCGTCAGTCGGCCTTTGGAAAAAGTGTATTAAATCTTGTACCAGAAGCGAGTGCGACTAGATCATTGTAACTACAAAGACCAAGAGTTGTGATCCTAAATTCAAGCGTCCAGTGAAAAAGGTAACTTTAAACGTGTGTTAGTAAAGAGAAGAAGAACCCGTCATTGAGGATAGCCACTCCCTTCAGGACAGGACTGTCATGGACATTCACAAAACACCATTCCGGGAGGACACCTGTGTGGCTGTACCCATGTAGAGACTCAAAGACCATTACACACTGTCCCTATGACACCTTTGTTACCAAAAACATGTTGTACAGTGACTTGTTTATATTCCACTTTGATCGTTTTGATGTGTATTTTATCGTTGTACTTAACCATCTGGCTTTTATGTATTTTTGTATTTCGTGTTGTTCCATTTAACTTGTAATAACAGTGTCCTTAAACAGTATAAAATATTTTGTCTTTTCTGTCTTCATTTCAAAAGTGACATTCCTTGCACTATGGCTACCTCTGCTGTCTCTGCTCCCTCTTCCTCTACTGTCAAAGTCATCGACGAACACTTAGATCGTGCCAGTTGGGAGGCTTTGTATCTTCGCCATCCCTTTAACATGCTCATTGCTGGACCTAGCGGTTCAGTTAAAACCGAATTTGTCAAACGTTTGATCGAACATAAACATCATATGATCTATTGTCCATCTTATAGGGTCGTGTGGTGTTACAACGAGTGGCATTCGGCGCACAGACTCCTCCGAGAATGTCAAGGCGATTCCATCGTGTTTTGGAAGGTATTCCTAGCGAATACGTCGGAATCGTGTCTGACCCCAGTCAAATCCTTTTGGTAATTTTCGATGAGATGTTAGAAGAAGACGAAGAAGAAATTAAACTGTGCATTACGCGCGAAAGGCATCATCGTAATGCCAGTGTCATTTACATTACCCAAAATTTGTTTCAGCTAAGTAAAACCCATCGCAGCATCAGTCTCAATGTCAATTACGTGGTCTTGTGTAAAAGCCCCATAGATAAATCGCAAGTGCAAGTCTTACCCGAACAGTAAAAACGCCTTGGCGGACACATGCATACGACGACGCCACTCAAACTCCGCATGCATATTTAATCGTGGATTTAAAACCCACCCACCCCGATTATTTGCGATTTCGTACCCATCTGTTTCACCACTGGTGTCAAGACGGAGGGCCTGTCGTGTACACGTCATAGTCGTTGACTTAACAAAACGATTCTACAAAAACCTCTGACAATCTGGGTCTGTCTCATACAGCGTCAACATCACGTCCCTTCATTCTCATCTTCACGTCAAATTGATTCAGGCCTTGTACGGCATCAGTCGCGAAAAAAAAGTCCACAAATACGCGCGTGCTCGTGTCTTAGAAGCCAGTCTCAAAGAAATCTTACGATGGTTAACGGTGACAGAACGTTAATTGCTGCAAGGCATAGTTCACATTCCTCATCAAACCAAATGCTTTTTCTGACAGAAATGCAACGAAAACCTCAAGACCATCAAGCTCTTGTCATCAACACGGACTACAGTCATCTCACAGAGACCCACTGGGTAGCCGTCTACTTTCCTACGGAAGGTTGTGTGGAGTATCTTGATTCGTATGGATTGCCACCTTTGGAAGACGACATCATCGACTTTATGAGAAGATATGCTCAGACAACACGATTCAATAATGTGAAATTACAAGACACAGATCCCATGGTGTGTGGATAATAATGTGTGTATTTTCTTCATCAATGCAGTCTTGGATATTCTTTCGAACATTTTGTGACTTATCTTGATCGTCACTCTTCTAGAAACTATGACAAAGTAGATCGATGGTTTTTTACCGTTATGGTTATCTTTTGTTTTTAGCTAGGAATCGTATTGTACATCAATGGCCCAATGACTTACATCAGTGGAAGTCTAGCTTGACTTCACAACGTTGTCAACCTTGTCCAAAATGGTTTGTTTTTTATAGTTTGTTTTTTGAGCAAATATTTGTTTAAAAAATGTTTGTTTGTTTATTTAAAAATTGTTGATTGTTGGATGTTATTTATTTGAATAAAAATGTTGTGTTTTGAAAAATGCGTCTGTTTTTTGTTTGCAGCTTTTATGATGAACCATGCTCTTTGACTTATCTCTATCCCTCACCCTAAATCAAACTATCCTTGCGTTCCGACGCTAAGCATTGTAGGCATGTTTTCTATCGCGTCCGCGCCTGAATCCATATAAAGTGAGGTAGTCTCCAGTCGGACCATCCGTTGTAAAGCTTGATACTGAAGCCTGCAGAGATAGAGAATGTCAGAATGTTGAAAGTGACAGAAGACCTGATAGAGGAGCTCTTGAGAGAGGAATTCAAGAAAGAGAAAGAAGAATGGACAGAGAAGTACAGACTTCAGAAGCAGAGAGAGCAGCAGCAACAACAGCAGCAGCAGGAACCAGATATAGGTTTTGTCGACAGTCCTGTACACACCAAAGTGTTCTTCTCTTTCCGGAGAAACAGACCCTATCCTGTGGGAAAGCATGTCATTATACGGGGACGCAATCTTAGACAATAAAAGATTGCCATAACTCCTTGTCCACAAAAATAAGCCCTTCTCAGGGCTACCCAGTACTCTAGAAAGAGATACTAATTTAATTGCCAATGGTATGTTAGCAAGTTAAAAGAGAAAGGTGTCTATAAGCGCTTTATTTGTTAGAAGTGTGTCTATAAGCACTTTGTTTCCGTAGCTTGTCAAACAGTCCGTGAGTTTTTGTTAGTAATTATGGTTTGTAAGTAAAAACGTGAGTTAGATTTTAGGTCCGCGCGTTCCATGTATTTGGGGTGATGATATGGGTCTTGTACGTTTTGGTATCAGGGGGATGTTTTCGTTCATGTCCGTGCTTGACAAATATAAAGGGAGCGCTCGTCAGTCTGGCTACCCATTGCCAACGAGACAACTAAAGGAAGATGAGCAGGATAAGCAAATTGCTTGAACTCCAAACTCACCTGGAGTAAGCCAGACGTTTATTTGAGGAGCTGGCTATGCAGGCCGTTGCCGAAGAGGCCATGATAGATAAGGAGGAGGAGGAAAATAAAAGACAAGAACAAGATGAAAAGAAGAGAGGAATCCTGCCTCACCTCCTGCTGAGACCTGTGTGTGAGGTCAAGCCTGAGGCGAGGACACCTCCACAGAGACAAACACCACAGCCACTACCAACACTGCAGTATCTACCAGCACCACAGCCAGTATCAGTACAGCTCCGTGCAGAGAATATAAGGAGGTCACAACATCCATGTTTATGGAATAGGAGAATACAGAGGGAAGTCTTCACTATCCCTGAAAGTGAAGAATGGGAGAGTGAAGCCAATCAACCCCCTCTGCGCTCCCAACCACAACAGTGAATCGGGAGAACGATTGGAGTCGTCGTTGTATATGTGGTGCCAGGCCTGGGAGATGTCACCATTAGCCAGGTGCATCTGGAGTTCTAAAAACAGCCCTTTTCAGGGCTACCCAAATCTCTAGAAAAGAGACACTATTCAAGTTGCCAATTTGTGTGAATATGGAGTTGTGTGATTATAAACACTCGCTCATTTACTGATGTGTGTGTGTGTGTTTTTTGTATGAGCTCACGTATGTTTGTGTGGATAGTAGAGTTTGTGTTTGAATAAGTGCGCATACGTTTGTGTGAATAGTATATTTTTGGCGTTTGTAAGCGTTCGCGTACGTTTGTGTAAATAGTAGAGTGTGTGGTTGTTTCCCTTCTCTTCTCTTGGATGGTATATTTGGGTTTGTTTTTTCTCCTTCACGTGTGTGGATAATAGATATTATGGTTTTTGATAGTATAATTTGGGTTTGTTTTTCTCCTTCACGTGTGTGGATAGTATGTTTGGTTTCGTTTTTGCTCCTCACCTCTGTGTTGACAATATATTTGTGGGTTATTTTTTAAAATAATATATACTAGTTTTTACCTTCCCTTCTGTATGGATAGTAGATAATACGTAAAGTGAGTGAAAGGAATGTTTTCCTTCTCGTCCTTGCTTGAGACATATAAAGTCAAAGCGTCAAAAATTGCAAAATAGTTGTTCAACAAACTGAAGGACAGTTGGTACTGGATGGTGGATGCCTCCTATGAAAATGAATGGACGTATCCAGTTACCAAAGAATTTGTGACAAGTCAAGTGACCAGCCTCGAAGTAGACAGAGACCTGGTAGAAGGTACGATAGAGGAGGAAGCAGAAAAGTTGAGAGGTTTCATTCAACCTCTGTATGTCACAGTTGGAACCTTGAAGGAGGCCCTTGATAATGTGATTAAAGTCAGGTGATTTTTAGAAGACATATTGCATTGGACAAAGTGGTTCTTTGTGAAGTGGGGGCTGGAACAACTAAAGAAAGAAGAAGACATAATGAGAAAAGAGCTGAAAGTAGAAGTGAAGAAGATAAAAGAAGGTGGTCTAAAGAAAGAAAGGACAAAGAAAACAGAAAGAAAAAGGAGAAGTGTGAAAAACTGAATGAAAACTGGATGAAGGTGCAGGAGAAATTTAGATCAATGGGCCATCCTGACTGGATTCCAGAGACGAAAAAGAAGAAAGGAATTGTTGAGGAGGTGAGGAAATGGTGGAAGAACTGGAAACAATTAAAGAACATGCACGAAAGCCCTTTTCAGGGACACTGATATTGGCCTTGGAAGGATTTGCTTTCTTGCCAAAAAAAATATTTTTAGCCGGTTGTATAGTTGTTTGTGTTTGTATGTTGTGTATATCTGTCCCGCCAAACGTTCTAGAGTTTTTTACCGCTCTCTGGTCCGATTGAGGTCAGCCCCTTACTACATTGTTGCTAATAGTCAGTACAGTGACGTTACCTCCCTGCTCCATTCATATTGTCCCTAGACAGTTCCGATACTTGTTTGTCCCTCTATACTCCCATCAATGTATAAATTTCCCACTTGTAAAATTCCCATAGACCTCTTAAGGTCCCACGCCCTTTTTGGCTGTATTTTCCATTGTCCCTAGCAGCAGAGGGGGCGAATCGGACATTTTGTCCAATCGTTATTTTGCTTAATTATTACTTTCTGCACTCAACGATCTAGTGTCGTCAGCGCCTGGTAAAAAAAAAACGACGACGTCGTTGGGGGATCGTCGCGTCGTCATTTGGTTTAATTAACACCTTCTGCGCGCCGATCCCCAGCGTCGTCAGCGTCCGGTAAGCACATCGACGACCGCGTCGATGTCATCGCCCCCTCTGCTGCTAAGTGGTTATTTACAATGAAAATTATTTACAACTAACCGAATATTTGGTCAAGTCCGATACGATATCGTGTCCGAGGATCATGTAAATTTATCGTTACGAATCCATGTGGGGTCGACTGAGCATGACTAAAAAAGTTTCGAAAAACATTAAAGTCCATGTCACCGCCGCACCATGTCTGCCAAATATTTCGTAGCGTGTGTGTATCAACGCCGTTGAACACAGCAAGAATATTACAGTTGTCTCTAATTACTTTTGGAATCTGAGTGTATCGTTGAGTGACATATATCACGTCAGTGTTTTTATGCCTGCCTCTGGAAAATATCCTAGCTGGGTTTTTTTGATTGTCTAACATAACATCATCGTACACGACTAGATTGTTAACGTCGCCATCAATATCATCAATACCCGGTGCATCATTGATATCTGTAATAAACTCGATGACATTTTTTTTAGCGATCGCTGATGCATTCTCGTTGAAATCTTTCAACACCTCGTAGCATCGTTGATCATCTACGCTAGGAGCAACCAAATACAACTTATCCCACTTCATCCATCTCATTATTAAATTGAGTAACAATTGCGTCTTGCCGGATCCAGATGGTCCGATGATAATCATCCGGATCGAGTTTGGTAACGCTGCAACATGCTTAACTGGTTCTCTTGTTTTAGTCGCCGAAAAATCAATTATATTCATATCTCTATACATAAATTATGGATCTATATTGTGTGAAGTGTAGAGTGCGTACTGGCACAAATGATATGACAACCGTTACGACAAGAAATAACAGATCGGCGCTTACTGGTAAGTGTGTACAATGCGGTACAAAGAAATTTAGATTTATTTCTATTAGACCCGGAGATGTTTTAAAAAAAAGCGAGGAGGTGACATCGCAGCCAAATTGGCAAAACTCCCCGGAACACCGTGGGCAAAGTATCCAGGAGAAAAACACCTCCCAGGATATAACTACTGTGGCCCCGGAACACGATTAGATATTAGACTCGATGATCAAAATCAGCCCAAACCCGGTGAGTATCCAATAAACGCTATCGATAAGGCGTGTCATGCTCATGATGTTGCTTACAAAAGTAGCGATCTGCAACAGCGTCATATCGCGGATGTAAAATTAATTCACGCGCTAAATGCTATTCCTGATAAATCCGTCAAAGAAAAATTGGCCTCATGGTTGGTAAAATCGGCTATGAAAGGTAAATTAATGATTGGCGCTGGTAATTAATAACAATCATCCAAGAAAAACGATGGATTCCATCTATTATTCTCCGAGAGGATACTGGAAGGGGAAGGCCGCAATTGGTAAGCTTGCAAGCGCTGCAAAGGTAACAAAGACCACTGCGGCTAATTGGTTATCCAAACAGGCTATATGGCAAATCTATCTACCACCGCCTAAACAAATCAACTTCTCGCGCTTTGATGTCAGCGTACCTAATGAAGTTCATCAGGCTGATATACTATTTCTGCCGCATGACAACGGTTACAAATACGCGCTAACCGTAGTTGATGTTGCGAGTCGATACAAACAAGCGGAACCGTTGAAAACAAAGTCAGCAACTGAAGTAGCCGATGCGTTTGAGCGGATTTATCGAAGAGGTCCTCTGCGCTGGCCAAATCTATTACAAGTTGATCCTGGTAGTGAATTTCGCGGCGCTGTTTTATCAACGCTGAAACATCATAGCGTCGCGATACGACGAGGTCATACTGCGCTACATCGCGATCAGGCAATTGTTGAACGATTCAATCGGACTCTCGCTGAACGGTTATTTGGATATCAATACGCGAAGGAATTCATCCAAGAAAAACGATCTCGTGAATGGGTTAAAAGGTTGCCAGGTGTAATTGCAGCGTTAAATAACGAGATTACCCGAGTAATCAACATGAAGCCCAGCGACGCGATTAAATACGAGTATATACCCGGAAAATTAAAAATAAATAGCGTTTCTAAGCCGATTCTTGGCGATGTCACTGTTAGATATCTATATGAACCAGGAGAGCTTGAAGGCGGTAAAAAAAGGGCTACCGATCCTATTTGGAGTGTTACCACACATAACATATCAACGATAACACGATCAACTGGTAGACCACCGATCTATAGACTGGATTCAACTGCTCCTCAGCGCGGATTTACACGCGAGCAACTACAAGTGATACCTAACGATACTCAATTACCCCCGCGTGGTCTTAACTAGCGCCGTTGCGTCTATTACACTCAAGACAGGTCAACCTCACATTGTTTTTGACATGACCGAGACTGTTATCGATCCTATCCACGGTAAATTGGCGAGTGTCTTTATCCGAATAACGCCAACTCATTATGCAATTGCAACTCGCGCAGTGATTATTCTGTTGTTGTCGTAGCGAGATTATTAATTCGGCATCAATATCAAAACGCCGCTGTTTTTTTTTATCCTGTTGGCGGTAACCCGAGAGTTTTCTATCAATGACGCTTGCATCGATGGTGACTTTGTCGCCGGCTTCGTCGGTGGCTTCGTCAATAACAATTCTTCGAAGCTGATTTATCCTTCGTACTCTGGACACTGCAAGATAGACTAGATTCGACCATTCGATGCGATTATCAACTATCCAAACAATTGTGTCCGTGATGGTTAGTCCCTGCGAGGAATGTATTGTTGTTGCGTATCCTAGCGTCCACGGGGATTTATCAGCACGTAGCGCGTCCTCGACGACGCTGATATCAACGAGCACGATATCATTCAGCACGAGAATTTGTTTTTCTGTCCGACCTGGAATTTCAACTTCAATGTTCTGCCGCCGTGTGTCCGCGGGTCTATAACATAACGGCACTGGACGCGTTGGAAACTTTTCCTTATGCAACGTAAACAACTTCCGCTGAAGTGTGTCTCTGACTATCTTTCTACTCGCTACAATCAAATCGTTTGGTCTCCATGTTTCCCAGAATTCATTTAACGGCGTTTCCGGAATCACCTCGCGAATTATTTCACATTGAATTCTATCCGGCTGTAATCTGATTAATTTCTTAACCTCGCGCAGTTGTTCATCAAGTGCTCGGTAATCAGTATCGGTTTCTTCATAATAGTCCACAAAACCCCTTAACCAATCATGTGGACCCTCGCCGACAAATGGTGGTGGTTGGCCATGGTCCCCACACATGATTACCGCTGTATTCGCGCGCAGCAACCACTCAAGAAACATTTGTAAAGTATCTAACGAAACAGTACATATCTCATCCCAGATGATAATGTCGGGAATAAATTTTTCACCCATTCGATCAGGAGTCCACTCACCGCCGCTGTATCGAAAAAAGCTGTGATAAGTAACGGCGTCAACATTTCGTTGTTTTATCTCTCGCGCTAGTCTATGGGTCGGTGTAAGCACGATTATACTTGCCCGCGTTCGAAATAATTCAATTGCCCGAGTCGTCTTTCCTGACCCGCCACAGCCGCTTAAATAAACCGTCTTGTGTCTACAAATTGGATCAGAACACGATGGTGCATTAGACCATTCTGACAATTTATCACCGCGTAAGTAGTTGTTCTCAACGGTGACATCTGCTGACGGGGAATAATCGCGTCGTATTTCATTTTTAATTCTCCATGTACCCCAACTCTCGTCCGGACTAGTAAACTCGGCTACGTTTCCTTTATACGCTACGTCAACATAAAACGAATCAACGGCTACTCTAACCGCGGTATCGGGGAATCTATTTATCATCGAGAATAAATTGATAGCGGCATATCCCAGCATAGACGCCCTCAAATGTGGATACGCCGGGCTGTCTCCATCGCTGTAGGTAACAACTGTACCCAACCTCGTTCCATTGGACAAGAAAGCTGTTTTGCAGTTCACGTATCTATTTTTTGCCACTGTGTCCTTGATTACGAAATCATATTCTGCGTCATCTATAATCAGCCGTGAGCAATATCGTTTGTAGTCGTGGTTTTTTCCACCTTGTGTGAACTTACCAATTATTCTTCTACCGAGATCTTTTGCCTCGCGGTTTCGTTGGTTAAATATCCTCCTGGACCATTCGATGATATATTCCTCGTCGGCATCAATGTTTTTTCTGGACTCGTCAATTATGCTATCTAGACGCTCCGGTTCTGGTAACCAGACTTCAGTCTGTGCCCGGTATGATATAATCGCGTCACTGACAATCAACGAAACTAGCATGCTACAATCAATCATATACCGTAGCAGCGCTATTGGCAGCCATCTCTTTTCAGCCATGTGTCTACCGATCCAAATATAGCAACAGCGATGGAGTCCTGCCGCGAATTCAAATGATACTATGCGAGCGAATCCGGTTAAATCAAAATCAGGCAGTGGTCCATTAATAGCAACACGAATCATTTCATGACTGGGGTGTCCAAATCGTCTAAAGTACTCAGCGGCGGATCCATACCCGAGAAAACTCGCTGGATAACAGGCAACCATATCAACCGAGATCATAGCGTCGCGGTTGTATTCAGTGTTCCATAGTCCACCGTGATAGTATTCCAAACAACTGGATTGTACATCCGGTAGAAATTCCCTGCGCGTTGGTCTCCACGCATTTTTCCTTGCTGCAACATGAGCTACAACCGATGGAATCGTAAAACAATTTGTTAGCAGTTGTTCATCATGCTCCTCAAATTCTATGGCGGTTTTTTTCATCCTGTTGTGAAATGCTTCAGTGCGATATAATTCACCGTTTGGTCTTACAAACTGATCAAAGGTATCCGCATCGTTTTCAGCGCTGCGAAGTAACCACATTGATACAGGGTCGTTTTTACACAAGTAGGCAATAGCATCAAATAGTTTCCTCTCCGCGAGAAAACCGTTCTCTTCCAGGAATTCCCCCGGGATATACTTTACTGTTCTATCCCGTGGAAATATTGTGATCGCGGGCGTCCATGCGTGTTCGTTATGATCAATAATTTTGATTGGGGTTCCCTTTGATTTATACTTTGATTCGTGTAATACTTCACCGGTTATCGTTGTAACGGTTATTGGAAATCTCAGCGATGTTTCTAATCTCGCTATGTCGCTGATGGTTGCTCCACGCTCTTTTACGGTTAGTTCCCACTGGTTGATTTTGCTACGTCGTAAATCAGTCAATTTGTTTCCTCGACATGCATTTGTAAAATGCTCTATTATTCGTTCTGCTACACAATTTATCCCAGTTGACTGTTTCATCGGTTTCAGTTTTCCGATATCAGGTTTCTTATTTAACGGGTATATTCCATAAACAACTGCTGTTTCAGGATACGCTCGTTCATAGTATGGTTTGTCAATTCCGGTTAACAACCCCGGCTTGGAGTCGCGGCTGACAGTGACTGTTTTCTTGTCGCTGAGAACTGGTTCAAATTTATCACGCATGATCCAATCGCCTGATTCCACCCGGACAATGAATTTTACTCTGAAGAAATACCTTTTACCGTCAAGTTGTGATATTATCATTGCTGCGCGGTTGTCGTTCATGGTAGCATCAACAATGCCATCAATTCGAAATGTTGACCAACTGTGAGATGCGCCATCACGCTTGAATTCATTGATACAATCTCGTATTTTACTCAACAGGGTTTTATCGTTTATTAACGCTTTTGGTGTGTCCTTGAGGACTCTATCGAGATTAAACCTAATATTTTTCCGGGGCTTAATTGCTGCCAATCTCTCGAACTCATCCATATAATTAAAACAAGTATTTAAATGAAAGAATATAGTATAATGAATCACTGCAAATGGTTGATGATTGGGTCGACAACCCCGTGCAATAAATCATGTAGAGGTGAATTCTGCGGGTATCATTTACAAAGCGTTCGTAATGGTTCTCTTGGCCCCCTCCCGTGCTTGGTTTGCCACGTCGGTGTAAGAGGAAAATCACAGTTGTGTATCAATTGTGGCGGAAAGCGATACAGGGAACTAAAACGCTATTATGACAAGCGAATTAAAAACGCCGTCATCAACCCCACCGCCGACTTCGTCATCAAAACCCCCCAAGACTACGTTGAAAGATTCATAATTAAACCAAATAATAAATTAGACAAGTAGTATTATTATACAAATGGACCAAGAATTTCAGCCGCATCCCCTGCTCGTCAATTACGAGGCATCTCGCGACGGTATTGTTAGAAATCGTAGACTGAAGAAGCCGGTTGGATGGAAAAACAATCACGGGTATTTAATGTTTACTGCTGGAGGGAAAAAATATCTCTGTCACAGAATCATCTATGAATGTTTCCACGGATTGATCAAAGATAGTCTCGTTATTGATCACATTGATTCTAATTATCAGAATAATAGACTGTGTAATCTGCAAGCCATCTCTCAGAGTGAAAATAGTAAAAAAGGCCAAACTGGTAAATACTCAAAGAAAGCAAAACCCGTAAAGTCATTTGATACAACAACTCACGAGGAAAAAATATTTCAGTCGATGAATGAGGCAGGAAAATATTTTGACATTTGTATCGCCTCAATACAATTTGTTGCAGAACGAATATATCAAACAGCGATCTCAAAAAAGACGGGTCATAGAATTCGATTTTCATATATAACATCAAAGGGAGATAACTCGTTTTGTGATAGCGTCGCATGACAAGAGTTACGTCCCTTGAAGTCTAATTAATGTTGCGTCCCTTGAAGTCCAATTAATGTTGCGATTAATTAATCATTTTACGATGAAAACTAATGAAATACACGCTATTATCTAACAGCTGTATTCTTTTTTTTAATGTTTTATTTGAGTATTTGGTTTCATTTAAATGCCGTGAAACACCATTAATAAGTATTTAAGGATTCAAACGATTCAAGGGAATTCAAATTAACACACACCTTGTGACTGACGCCGCTGTATTAGTCACTTTATATACAAGATGACTCGTTATAAGCCTGGGGCTTTCGAAAGCCAATTCAACTAATCAAAACTAACCCACGCTCTTGACCCGGGCGTGTGGTTGTCTTTTGTTCACAATCATGCAACCGGGTTAATTTAATTGGGTTGCTTTTGATTGGTTGAATTGGCCGTAGAGTTCCGCCCCGCCGTTTTATGTTTGTGCTGTCTTGTGCCGTCCCATCATCCATCAATCATTTCATTGTAAATATATTCATCCTTAATTAAGTACATGTAGTGATGTCCCCCAAGCATATCTTCTGGGCGGTCTACGATGACGTTTGTCACCCTAGGCCTCCCTCCCGGAGATGTATGCTTTGGGGTTCCAAGATGTGAATGTCCTTAATTAAGTATATGTATATGCCTGTAATCTGCCACAACACTCGAGTGGAGATCTACGGCATTGTACTGTCCATGTATGCCTGCAATCTGCCACAACACTCGAGTGGAGATCTACGGCATTGTACTGTCCATACAAAAAACGGGGTCAAAAATGACCCCAATAATTTTATTAAAATTTTTGATATTAGAAATAAGATGTTTTATAAGAATAATGAATATCGAAGACATCAATAATATATTAACTGAGATTTCAAAATTAAAAAATCAAGGAATTGAATTATCTGATGGTCTCGACAGTGAAAAAATATTATCCGATTATGAGATTATTAACGAACAGTCGAAACGGGGGCGTTTTACCCTGGCCCGCGAGTATTTTTTTATAAAACGATTACAACATACGATTAATGAGAACCTGTACCACAATGACGCAAATGCATTCATTGGACTATTTACTGCCGTTGAAATAATACGAAAAAAACTCGGACGTGTTTATGAACGACGCCGGGAGATTTCTAGTAAGATCAAAAACATTAGAAGGATTATAGACGAAAACTCCGTGGAGCTCCCGATGGTACACTCGGCGGAAAATTAGAAAATTGCGGATCAATTTACAATAATGGTAGGTGAATCACTTACTACTCGGCTAGCCAGAGAGCGGCTAGCAGCGCTTAAAAAGTTTATACCGTTACGAGACAGAGTGAGAGAGAAACTTCAAACGCGACAACAAATGCAAACCGATTTTACTGTTGGAAGCGAACAGTTATTTGCCCCGGTAACTAAAGCGACTAAGGATGTTACGGCGGCAACTGTACCCGTTCTTGGTGCGCTTGAAAAGATAGCGGCAGAGACAAAACAAACAAAAAGGTCTTTAGAAACACTCCCTGCAAAAATAGCGGCTGCTACAACACGGAGGCCACCACCACTCGCTATAACCGAACCACAAGAACCTTATGTTACAATGGCCGACGAAGAAGAACCAGGCGCCACCGCAAGAGAACCAGAAGAAGAAATACCGGAAGAAGAAATACCGGAAGAAGAAATACCGGAAGAAAAAGAGGGGAATATACCCCGTATTGTACTCAAGAAGAGCACAATAGATCAAATTAGAGGCTTCAGCAACAGGGAAGAATTAATTAATTTTACTGCCAACAATTTTGCTAAGAACATACGAGATAAGAAGCATATCAATAGCGGTTACGAGAAAAATATAAAGTCGTTAAAGGACTGGGCAAGAATAGTGTATTTAGCAAGTAAACATAAAGATGCATTACCACATCGTAGTAAATCCGATTACGACGCATTCCACAAGGAAGTTAAGAGTATAACACCAAAAAAAGGAAAAGGATACCCTGTTGGTAAAGAATCCTACGGCGTTACCTGTCCTAATAGTGTTCTCAGTGATATATCACGGCTGGAAGTACTAATCGGAGGAAAACGAGCCGGAAATAACTCTCCGGAAATAATCAATGAGGCCGCTGATATTTGCAAGCGTTTATTTGCAGGCGGTATTATGGACATTAATGCATATCGAACGCTCATAGACGAGCTCGTGGATGATTAATTGGAAAACTGGTGTTTTTAATAAGGATGATCATACACTACAACCATGATAAACCAGTACTCGTCTACGTGGTAAACTCGCGATTGCCTGTTTACCGCGCGTACTATGGAGATGGTCTCGGTAGCACCATTGCGGGGTTATTTACAAGAATGGCTCCAAAAGTAGCGCCGTTAGCCAAACAATTAGGAATGAAGGCTATTGATGTTATTCGTGATAAGGGTATTAGTGCTATTGGAGATGTTGCCGGAAAGGCGCTTTCTGCCGCGCGAGACAAACTAATGTCGTTGGTGAAATCCAGGAGAAAAAAACAGAAACCACCGGTGATGCCATCAACGACAGTGATGCCTGCAAATGTCAGTAAAGTAATAAATAACGCCGTGGAAGAAAAATTAGAGTCGTTGGCGACGACTCAGTCGTTGGCGACTTCGCCATCCGCCGATGCGGCAACCAACGCGCTCATGAACGCGATAGCGGGGAGTGGTTTAAATTCAAAGAATTTACGACGAAAAAATCGCAATTGAAAACATCAACATGATAAATAATAGAATGTTTGCGCGTACCGCTGATCCCGCGTTTGATATGGATGCCCCAGTGCGCAGGGATGATTCTGTCCGTGATTATCAATATTATTCTTATTATGCAGCGCAACCCGACCTACGATCGCGAATTGAACTTCAGGTCCAAGATACCAGTAAATACTTTCTGCCGTGTGAAGCGTTTATCGAAATTGAGGGAGAACTCGTGACAAATGCCGCCGATAATACACCATACGCAGATGACCATCGTGTTCGAGTTGGCTTCGTCAACAACGGTATCATGGCGTTATTTGAGAGCGCCAGATATCTTATTGACGGACGAGAAATTGAATCAATAGAACGCGAGGTTGATGTTGCAACAACGATAATTGGGTTGGCGAGATACTCGGATGATTATACAAGATCGGCGGGCCCATCTATGATGTTTTCGAAGGACACCACTAATAACGCTGATCATCTTCAGTACATCAACGTGCTGGCGGAAAGAAATACCGCATTTGACCCACAAGCTGAAGCAGCCAATCCAGACCGCAGGGTAAGACCGGGCGCTGAGTTCAATATCATAAAAAGTACTAACGATAATTTTAATCTAGGATTTGCAACACGAGTAGGAATGTTGCAAAGACCACGCCGAAAGTTTTCATGCGCGATTCCACTCCATCACATATTTGGATTCTGCAGAAATGTCAGGAAGGTTATCTATGGGGCTAAGCATACAATCGCGCTGACGCGAAGGGGCGATGATAACAATGCAATATGGCGTGCTGCTGGCGTCGCTGCCGGTAAAGTCATTTTAACTAAAATGGCATTGTGGATGCCGGTGCTGACTCCATCAGTTACCACGGAAGCACGATTGTTAGCATTTATGGAACAGGGAGGGAAATCGCTGTTGAGTTGGCTAGCGGTAACAACTGATGCTAAAGAGGATAACGTCGCCGATACGTTTACATGGCACCTGGCGTCAAAACAGGGTGTTTCAGCCCCGCGTCATATATTCATAGCGCTACAGAATAGGGAACGATTGGGCAGTCAAGAACGCAGCCATATGATATTTGATCAATTAGGAGTCAGGGATGTTTCGCTGAGAATAAACGGACAACAGGAACCATCCGAGGATATACAGCTTAATTACGGCGACAACCATATCGCACGTGTGTACCATCGATTGCTGTCGTATATGGGTCGTGATCAAAACGTCGACACTGGTTTGCAAATATCACAACTTGATTTTAAAAACCTGTATCCGATTTATTATTTTTCGCTGGAACATCTTGATTTAACGAGACAATCCGTCGTTGATATACACTTCCGAGCTCGTATAGACCCGGCTGGTGTTAATTATAGAGCGGTTGCTGTCATTCTCAGCGATAAATCAATGCTGCTAGAAGGTGTTGGTGGACGAATGAGAATCGTTGATGCGCCAGTGGAAAACATGTAATTGAAAGCACAAACGCGTTTACAATAAATGTCGTATAGTGTCGTCAGTGTAGAGTTGACTGATGGTCAAGTCAAGAAATTACGATCAAAGTCGGCTAAACAATGCGGAACCACAATAACGCTGAAGCCGTCGCAGATGGCGGGTGGTAATCATAAGATATCGTTGACGGCGCGTCAAATAAAACATTTCAATGATGCGATGAAGAATAAAAAGGGTGTTCAAATAGATTTTTCAGCCGCAGCAATTAAAAACATGGAAAAGACCGGTGGGATATTTCCGCTGTTAGCTGCGATTCCAGCGTTGATTGCCGCGGCCGCACCAGCAGTGGCTAAGGCGGCTGCGTTGGGGGCCGTTGGTACCGCGGCGGGAATGGCATTAAAGAAGGCAACCGGGAAAGGCTACAAAAAAAAACGACCCGTGGCCGGAAAGGGTCTAAGACTACCGGGAACCCCGTATTCATGGTACTCGGGAAAGGGTCTAAGACTACCGGGAACCGTTTATTAACGCAGGAGTCAATGACTCCTGAGTCAATGACTCCCATGTCTAATTTTGATTTAATAGACGCCGCAAACGCGTTAGCGATAAAAAACTTCAGAGGTGTTTTTATGAGGGATCAATTACCGGCGGCACCAAGGAATATTGAAACAGGCATAATTAACCTCGATGGGTCCTCCGGAGCGGGAACTCATTGGGTTGCATACGCGATTGATCCGCGTGCAATCGTCTATTTTGATTCATACGGGTTAGCTCCGCCGAAAGAGTTCATGCGGTATATCCGGGCGTGTTCAGCCCGGGCGTGTTCAGCCCGGGTTTTTTATTCCACGCTGCCAACACAGCAGTTAAGTGACCCACCGATATGTGGCCGTGAGGTATTAAACGTACTTTCGGCGATTTCATCATCGCGAAAACCACCTCATGTGGTTGTAAACGAATACACTAGTGGGGTCGTAGAAGCTCAACGGATTTTAGAGAATAACATTTACAATAATAATGATTGATATTTGGGGACGACCGGTTTCGGCGCTGAAAGAATCCACGGAAACGGCCGCCGCCGACATAAAAAAAATAATTGAGGATGAAATCGCTGATATGTTGAATTTAACAAGTGTTGACCCGGGCGAAATAGTTGTATTTCAAGACCGCCAGGGTAAATTGAAATCCGGTAATGTGTCACTGAATGACGTTTTAATACGACAGCGTGATGCCGCCGAGAACGCTATCGCGCTGTATACCAGCGACGGACGAATCAAACCGGGTGAAGATATATCGATGATAGATGGAAGAATAAGTATACTTGGCAACAGTTATATAACCATGTCGAATTCGTTAAAGGGTTTACGTGGTGAATTTAACTTTCATGAAGAACAGTTCAGGTCGATGCTAACGCGTTTCACCAATGTGCAACACATTGTCGATAGTTTTTTTCGGGGACCCCCGACGGCAACCGAACCAAATCTTGCAACAATAACAAATGCTATTTCGGAACTTATGGCGCTGTCGGCCAATTTACCACCGTTACGAAAAAATGTTAACAGGATCGATGACAACTTTGATAAATTCTTTGGTAAAAAAAATACCAAGCTGGATGAGATTACAATAACTATAAATGATATCACTGCGTATGGACAGGAAATAAAAACAATCAAAACTGATGTTGCAACAAACAAAAGGAGTGTAGACGCGCATGAACGGGAAATAGAAATAATCGGCGCTAATGTTGCAACGATCATAAATAATGTAGACTCGCATGGACGGAAAATAGAAACAATCAAAACTGATGTTACAACGATCATAAATAATATGGACACGCATACACAGGAAATAGGAACAATCAAAACTGATATTGAAGCGAACAAAAAAAATATAGACGCGTATTGGCGGGGAATAGGATTAATCAAAACTGATGTTGCAGCGAACAAAAAAGGTATAGACGTGCATACATATGAAATAGGAACAATCAAACTTGATGTTGCAGCAAACAAAAAAAGTATGACCGAGAATACACGGGAAATAGAAACAATCAAAACTAATGTTGCAGCGAACAAGAATAATATAGACGCGCATTGGCAGGAAGTAGGAATAATCAAAACTGATGTTGAAGCGATTAAAGACGGGCTACCGAGAGTAGCAGAGCAATTTGAAAAAATAAAAATCCCTCATGAGAACATCATCAACACAGTATACACAATTCGGCATGGATCATTCGATTGGACTCCTACACAGAATACAGTAAATATCACCGCAACTGTTAAGGGCATTTATCGATTGACACTGATTTCAATGATGCAGTTTAATATATTATCGTCGAGTTCATCCGGGTTTAACAATACAATATCAACAATTATAGACAAGAACGCAACTGAACTATTTACAATTTATGCCGTTGATAGAAATCTAGCCGGGGCAAACATTACATGGTATGTGGAATTTGTAGCGAATCTAAGTAATTAAAAACACTAGTTCTTTTAAAATAAAAATGACCACCAAGGAAATTGAATCAGAGGTATCACCGACGTCACATCAATATCGATTCGATACCGCAAAAGAATTCTCCGCGAACTTGAAAACGCTTTCCGAACAATACCGTGCAAAAATAAAAAAATACCGCCGAAAAATAACCGCCATCGACGCGGTCGTGTACTCGGTGTCGGGTATAGTGGCCGGTACCGGTGTTATTTTATCCACGGTGACCACGATAGCCCCGATCGCTGTTCCAATCGCTGTCTCCGCGATGACAACAGTTGCTGGAGTCGCCAACGCAATCACTAGGAAGATATCATCGTGTTTTCAGAAAAAACTCAACGAGTATACAGTAAAACATCAAATAGTATCCGACGCATACTCGAAATTATCCGGGTTGATCTCGTTATCGATTGATAATTTGTTCGTATCCGATGTTGAATTCTCCACGATGGTCCAGTTATATAGCTCCGCGATGTCAAAAATCGAGGATTTTCAACTGGAAGCCGAAACCACCTGGTTGTTGAAATTAGACACTAAAGACAACAAATAATAATAATGTCGCTGAACCCCGAAGGGTTTCAATTACTTCAGCGGATCGCGGAGAACACCACTCCGGTACAAACAAATATGATATCAATAACGTCAACGAAACCCGAATTCAGTGTGAACTTCCCGTCGCCGGTTCCAGTGAAGGAAATAGCGCTGGCAAAATTGCGAGTATATCACAGTTGGCCTAATATCCGAGCGGATGCATTTAACGGACAACAACCTAATAACTCGCTGGTTTTTGCACGGACAAATAAACCCGATGGGACCCCAGACTGGGAGGAGGTTACAATACCAACTGGGTCATACCAAATAGAGCAAATCAATAAAGAATTTCAACGCAGGATAAAATCGATCACAGGAAAGGAATCAAAAATCGCTATTACGGTTCATGAACCGACGTTATCGTCGACGATTGAGATAAGCACACCGGGGTATATGGTTGATATCTATAACAGTTCAATAAGAACCATACTAGGATGGCCTAAGAATCCACCTCGTGAAACCCCCGCGGACTTGAGCACAAATGCGCAATCGTATCATGAGGTGGATCCCAGTTATCGAGATGTTTTGTTCGTTATGAAAAACGTGTCATCCCCCGACTGGTTTTCATTTCAAGACAGGAATACCATGCAATGGTATTTTCAGTACGAAGAAATTCCTAAATCGCGCATCAATGCCGAACTTAATTTAAATAATATCAATAGTTATTTTGCCGAGATTAATCGTATTTACCAATCACAACTAGAACAACTACGGGAAACAAAAGCACGAAAACACGTTGAGGTATTAAATCAACTTATATCAGACATGGAATATATCAATGAACGAATCGTCGAGGTAATATCCACTGACAGAACTGGTAATAAACAAAAATTCCTAACCGAGTATAATATCACAGAAGCCGATTTACCTGATTTCAAGTTTCCAGGATACAACGCGCCAGAACTAAGAAAGTCTCTTAATGATTTTCTCGGTCCATCAACTCATATCCTCAGACACGATAACGGAGATGATGGTAGGCATATTGCTCCATACAACGTAAATATTGCATCGGTGATAGCAATCAATCTAGTGTGTGATGCTATCGAAGGGAGTTACCAGGTGGATACCAAGCAATCAAATCAGGCTCAACAGGGGTACATCCTTTATTCATTTTCACCAACAGCCCCTCCGGGATTTTTAATCGTTGAGAGTCCGATTAATCCGGTCTATATGCGATGCCATGATCGGTTTTTAACGAGAATTAATTTTAGACTTACCGATCAGTCAAATAACCTAATTGATCTGCAAGAGGAGGAGTTAGTGATCACTCTGTTTGTAAAATCATAGCAGCAGAGGGGGCGATGACATCGACGCGGTCGTCGATGTGCTTACCGGACGCTGACGACGCTGGGGATCGGCGCGCAGAAGGTGTTAATTAAACCAAATGACGACGCGACGATCCCCCAACGACGTCGTCGTTTTTTTTTTACCAGGCGCTGACGACACTAGATCGTTGAGTGCAGAAAGTAATAATTAAGCAAAATAACGATTGGACAAAATGTCCGATTCGCCCCCTCTGCTGCTTCCCTATACGATATAGGGACGATCCCCAATTACTACTTAACGCACAAGGCAAAACTCATATATACTCTATTCTGGCACGAGTTAGATGTGCAATAATGACTAGTCTCTACTCTTGCATTAGTGTTAATCCACGGATGCATTCAACGTATTTACCTTCCGTGATATAGCAACCATATGCAACTCATTGTCGTAGCAAAAGTACGCAAATCGGGGTGAAAACACGTCAAGTTGTGAATATGTTTCAAACTGGTTTCCTTTCACATCTCTTTACTTATTACATGTTTCTACCATCTCGGACAAGTCTAAAAATGTATAGATGTTGAAGGTTGCTGACCTTTATTTTCAGTTATGAAGTTATTGTTATGCGGATGGTTCCTTGGGTGAGAGGGCTCATAATCGACCTTGACCGCAACCTCAAACTATTTAGTGCTACCTTAAAAGAGTAACAGTTTTATAATATATGTTGTGATTTTCTTTTCTGATTAAATATATAACTTTTCCCAAATATCCCATAGCTAAGAAATAATGTAAACAAGCTCCTTCTGACGCCTAGGTGTGGTTCCCTATCCCACGCCAGATGATAAGACACTCCGGTGGAATTCCCTAAACAACACCAAATCATGTGATGATTGGCATTTGATGTGTAATTTGAATATAAACAGTGTCGCACACAGTCCAGGGTTTCCTGATATCGACTAAATATTGAAACCGGCATGTGTAATAAATCTGAACCTTCTCGTTTGCCACAGTGTAGTGTGTGTGTGTGTGTGTGTGTGTGTGTGTGATTTGGATTTTTAGCTTTAACAGTTGTTGTTTTTTCGCTACGATGCCTGCAGTGTGGCATTTTATAGTCATGTCTAGCACTGAGGCATCGCGCCGCAGACATGTAGTATGATGTCGCACTAAGTCGTATTCTTCTGACACCAGGCCTACCAATTCTAACACTAAACTCTTAACGCTGAGTGTCCAGCGAGGGAGCTGTCAGTACCATTTTGATACCTCTTTGTTATGACTCGGCTGGGATTCGAACCCGCGATCGCCCGCATCCGAGACGGACACTACAACCAATAGGCCACCAGAGCGTCCCACATTGTAAAAGATGAGTACAGTATTGTAGAATGTCCATGTTATTCGGAGCTCAAAATAAGGTACATTCCGGCTAAATTTATATTAAAAATGATTGAGTATGAATTAATATATCTTGGTGTTAATCAGAGGTAGGTGTGTGTGTGTGTGCGCGCGCGCGCGCGCGCAATGTCATGGAAGTCCTCTAGGTGTAAATCAGTGGTGTATGTGTAATGTCATGCAAATCATCTAGGTGTAAATCAGTGGTGTGTCTATGTGTAACGTCATGGAACTCGTTTAGGTGTTCATCAGTGGTGTGTGTATGTGTAATGTCATGAATCTCCTATAGGTGTTCATCAGTGGTGTGATTATGTGTAATGTGATGCAAGTCCTCTTGCACCTTGCACCGTTTCACGATGAAGTCCTGAATCCATTAAGTATCATTAACACATTTCTTAAGGGAAAGAGAAAGGGGGAAGTAGTGTTGCATGTTAATTTACTGAAGGAAGCGATAGACAGTATTTTATAACATTTAATCCTTTAGAGAACAGTAATTATTTATTTTCCTTTGTCATTTTTATATAGTATATACAACTGCATTACAAGTGAAAATGCATTACTTACCTTGTCTTGCAGAAGTTCTGAATGTCCAGTCAGGTGGTAGCATCAAGTTACCAGATAGTAGGAATGGTCCATATCCTATATGTGAAGAAATAAAACTCGCAATGTACAAAAGTATCAGACCAATAATATACATTGCTTTATATAGAAGAGTAGTAAGTGTATGAAAATGAAAATATATCACTTACCTTGAGGTTGAAAAAGTGCAACCGGCGAGCGTTGTGTCGGTTGAAACGTATGCATTGACTGTAGGGATGGGATCTTTCCTATGTTTGAGAAAATAAAAATTGCATTAAAAATATGGACAACATTAGGAGAAAAAAGAATATATACTTTTCTTTTATGTATATCAGGGGTTATTTTACGTTACTGACCTCGATAAAACCTTGATTTCGTGTCATCCTGAAAATCTGCTGAGAAATCCACATAACTCGTTGCCTCACTTTGAGTCTTTGGCTTCGTTACAACCATGGATGTTAGAGGAGTAACAAATTTGTACTGAATATATATATATATATATATATATATATATATATATATATATATATATATATATATATATATATATGCAAGCAGTCGATCCTACACGAAGATTAACCGATATAAAACTTGATAGATTAATGTATTGATTTCTGTATTGATTGATATCAAACAAGTCTTAAGTCGTGAAATTCACCCCACCCCCACCCCAAAATACATGTCTGCCCATATTACTTTTAAATAGGCTGATATGTACGGAGAACAAGTTCTTTAGGTATGGCACACAAATTGGATCTCGCTGTATTTTCAGTGATTGTTTAAGAAAGCGGAACGAAATCTACTATGGCACATATAGCTTTAGCTGGCATTATTCATTGCATATACAGTAATAATGTACCTGGCAAACATCAGTGATTATTCTGCCCACACTAACGCCCAGCCTTCTATGCTTCCACAACGTAATTGGACATTGACCTTGAATAGAATCACAAGCACGAACGAGTTGCATGTATTTCTTTCAAAAGAATTTTGCGTTGGTAAAAACGAAGATTTCTGTTAAGTAACGTATTGTGGTAGCTGAGTTTATTAAATCAATCCTCTTAGTTAAAATATTCACCAGCATCCAAGCTGATCTTTCTGATCTTTCTGTCCACGTAGACTCATAATTTTAGTCATATATTCTATTCACACATCATATCTGAGCCTACGCTGATCCTTTCTTCTATAATTTCAAGCGAACAGCTTAGACCGCAGATCTCCTGGTACACAGTGCAGTGGAAGATCAGATTAGAGGCTACACTGATGTTCCTATTTATGCTTTCAAGTAAACATCAAACGCCCAAGTGTGCTGACACAGATTCTAGGCACAGATCAGTTCCGTCAACGCCCATCCTTTTATGTATATTTTCAACCGAACAACGTAAACACATATCTGACAGCAAATATTTACGTGGCAGATCAGATCAGAGTCTATGCTGATCATCCTATCTACGATTTCCAGCGAACACCTTAGATTATGATCTACCAACACATATCCTACTGACAAATCCGATCAGAGTCTGCGTGGATCCTTCTATCTACAATTTTAAGTTACAAGCATTTGGTAGCGAGTAATGTACAAACAAACACAAAAATCTGTACTCGAATACATTAACTCACCTTCAAGGACAGTGCCAGAGCTGACGCTTTAAGAGACTCTTTCTCGGCAGCAGAATCAGCTTCATCCATTTTTTCCATAAATTGCTTGATGGTTAAATAGGCCCACATTTTTTCGGTGATTTTTTCAATGGAAGCCAGAGTCGTCATGTTTGTAAAGTCTCCAAACTCCAGAATAGCAGTATTAATGATTAGAACGGTGCTGCCCTCTATGCTGTTACCGATAACTTGTAAGGGGACGGTTTTTGCTTCAACTTTCGACATTTTGCCTGCCACAATCATCTCCGAGCCATCTAAATAGCGTTTGAAATGACTTTTCGTAATAGTAGCGTTGTCAACAGATTCTTCTAGATACCTGAATCTTAAATCAGTCATAAGAGCGGCCGATATTTCGTCGTAAAACCCGATTATTTGTAATTCAGCATCCGATGCTTCGTAAATTTTTCGTGCAACTCCGTTGTTTCGTGAAGATATACTTTTCAGAAGATCATAATCAGCGTCTTGCCCAAAGGCAAGAGTAAAAATTGGAATTACCCCCCATTTATTTTCATTTTCAATATTTTCCAAAATTCTATCGGAATTAGTTTCACCCTGTGTTGCATCCCCGTCCGTGAGAAAGACAATCATTGGAATTCGGAACTCGGATTTTCCTAACTTCAATAAATGCTTGATGCCATCTAACAAGGCCTTGTTGATGTTTGTGACTGAAAATATAAACATATATGAATATTTCTCATGTGTAATGCTCACCAGAGTCCGAACCGTATAGAAACAGATCTGTCGGCGCATAATCACACATCAGATCAGGGTCTATATGGTTTGTTCTATTTACAGCGTAGAACTATAACTGCAAGAGAATTGTGCGGGGGAACTTTTGGGTCTACGCTCTCATGAGCACATGCACGTTAAACAGTAGTAAATGAACACACAAAATGTGTTTTCATTGATGAAAAGGGAGATAACTAGTGAAGCAGCAGGAAGGGCGAACAGACCAGACTTGTTCCTTCGTTTGAAGGCTCCTACGAAATAATTATTTTTAGAAACTTTTATTTTCAAAATTAAAAGCTTCTACGTGACGTTATTTTTGCCTCAATAAGTAACAGTGACAACATATATATGTTCGCGACATCGCTGATGTATATGAAAAAAATTTAAAATATTTGGTCGAGACCGATCCGTAATTTTTTTATTATTATAAATTAAAATTATTAGTATATTAATACTCATGGATGTCGGAGAACCACATTCTGCTAGACTAGCACGAGAGCGACTAGAAGCAATAAAGAAATATCTTCGTGTGAGAGAGTCTGTCAAACGAAAAATAAGGGCAGTTGAGGATTCAAAACAAGGATTTACTGAATCAACTGAATTATTATTTAAACCAATAACTACAACCACTGAAAAAATCCTGATTGGAGATATTAAAGATCCTGATGTGAGAAAGCGAGCTATTCTTCCAGTATTAAAACAAACTGAAGAACAAACTCGACTTCAGCCTGCACCTGCACCTGTAGCTCAACCTAAATTTAAACTTAAATCTAAACTTAAATATAAGCCTCAAATTAGACGTAAATCTCAAGCTGAAGTTGAAATTGAAGCTGAAGAAACACCCGAAGATGACACAGATATAATTGATGATGATACAGAACAAACCGGCGACAGGGTTGCTGCGATTGAAAAATTTACCGAAGATAGCATCAATGGTATAAGAGTGGTTAAAAATGTTGATGACCTAGCTAAAATTACTTTATCGACATATGCTCAACGAGAAAATGTTTTAAAACCTGAATATGCCGATAAATCCGTAGATCGTGAAACATGGTACAAGTGGATATTTTATGTGTATTATGGAGTTGATCGTGTCAAAAAATCCGATCCTAGATTTATTATTTTTCTTGATGCAATAGATAGAGAAATTACCGAATTACAGCGACCTCAGCCTTCCACATTACCAAGACAACAACCTCCACCTGTACAAATACAACGAAAACAAATACTACCTCAGCCTGAAAAAATACTACCTCAGCCTGATAAATACTTTACCGAAGACGCTCTTGATACTTTCGAGAACAGGGAAAATTTAATTGATATTGCTGCGTTTGGTTATGATCGCAAAGATGAATATGTAAAACCAGAACATGCTGATAAAGTAAAACAAAATAACTGGATTACTGTATTATATTTTGCTGCTATAAAAAAAAATATCGATTTAAAAGATCCTTGTTATAAACAATTTAAGAAGGAAGTAAACGAAGCAAAAAAAAACAACCAAAAATTCAAGAAGAACTTTTCCCCACCACAATCTCTCAGTGCTACCGGTAGCGGTTATAATTCTATCTGCCCAGATAGTGTCGTTAATGATGTATCGCAATTAGAGGTTCTTATTGGTGGGAAACGAGCTGGAAATAACTCACCAGAAATAATTAACGAGGCAACTGATATTTGTCAGTGATTATTTTGTGGCGGTGTCATGGATGTTCACATTTATTGAAATCTCATCGATGAAATTATCGACGATCACAGCGACTAGTTGTTAAATAAAAAATTAATTAAATAAAATGATCGTTCACAAACATCATCGTAAACCTGTGCAAGTTCGAGTAGTAAATGCTCGTTTGCCCATGTACAGAGTTACTTACGGAGACGGACTTGGTGATGTTGTTAAAGTATTCATCACAAGAATAGCTCCTAAAGCTGGATCTGTTGCAAAACAATTATCAATGAAAGCTATGAGCTTTGTTCGTGATAAAGCCGCCGCTGCTGCTAGTGATATTGCCAGTAAAGCTTTTAGTGCCGTCAAGGACAGAATAACAAATTTAACAAGCAGAAAAAAAACAACCTGACGTTGCTCCGGTCAAATTACCCAGCACCGAGTTAATGCCTAGCGACGTTAGTAAGGTGATAAATGGCGCAGCAAATCAAAAACTAACAGAATTAGTGAATCAGGAAACAAATAAAAAATTAGAAGAATTAATGAATCAGGAAGCCAATCAAATGATAAATACTAGTGCGATATCGGGAAGTGGTCTTCGTTTTAGAAGATAATCTTTATAATAAAATGTTTGCGCGGACATCTAATGAGGTATTTGACATGGATGAATCTATAAGTAAAGATACGTCAGTACGTGATTATCAATATACCTCATACGACGCAGTAACACCAAATAGTGATAATCGAGTTGACGTTCAGGTTCATGATACAACCAGATATTTTCTTCCATGTGAAGCGTTTATTGAGGTTGTGGGTGAAATTAGAAAAACTGATAATTCTGATTACGGAGGAGGTTTTAAGGTCGGATTTGTCAATAATGGTATTATGGCGTTATTTAAGAGCGCCACATACATGATTGATGGAAAAGAAATTGAATCAACTAGCGATAATGTTGATATTGCTACGACACTTATAGGTCTAGCAAGATACTCAGATGATTTTACTAAATCAGCTGGTCCGAGTATGATGTTTGCCAAGGATAATTCTGATCACGCTGATCATAGACCAAATAATCTTGTACAATTGGCTCAAAATGCCTCCGCTGCTGCTGTAGATGGAGTAACGATAAATCAGCCAACTGCCGCGTTTCCGGTAGCACACAGCGTTAATCCTAATTTTAATTTAGGTTTATTAACACGTAAAAATATGTTTAAAGGTGATCGTAAAAGATTTTCATGTGCAATTCCATTATCTCATCTATTTGGATTTTGCAGAAATTTTAAGAAGGTAATTTTTGGAGCCAAACACACAATTGTTTTTTATAGAAAAGTTAGCAATGTCTGGAGAGAGCCTAATGCCGATGCTGCTGTTGATAATGCTAGCAACGGTAAAGTAATATTAACTAAATTTACATTGTGGATGCCAGCAATGACTCCATCAATACCTGAGGAACAAAAATTACTTTCTTTTATGGATCAAGGTGGTAAATTGGTAATGTCTTGGCTAACAACAACCACCGATAATAGTACCCCTAGTAACATCAACAATATTTTTACTTGGCACATGGCATCACAGCAAGGTGTTTCTGCACCTAGACACATCTTTGTTGTTCTCCAAAATAATAATCGATATGGTAATCAAAAAACTAGTCATATGATATTTGATCATTATGATGCCAGTGAAATATTGTTGCGAATAAATGGACAACAGGAACCATCCGAGGAAATATCGATAAGTTTTACTAATAATTCAGTTTCGCGTGCATATCATCGATTGTTAAGTTTTATGAGGCGATATCAAATACTGACGCTGGCTTACAAATATCACAGTTAGATTTTACAAATTTTTATCCGATCTATTATTTTTCACAAGAACATCTCGATTTAGTAAAACAATCCGTCGTTGATATATATTTTAAATGCAAAATAAATAATCCAGGTGGTGCTGATATTATTAGAGCAACTGCGGTCATACTCAGTGATAGAACTATGATTCTTGAAGGTATTAGCGGGCGAATGAGAGTCATTGACGCACCAGTAGAAAAAATGTGATCTAAATTTAAATGAATCATATAATTATAATGATATTCGATCATGTTAGTGTGACTCTGACTCCGGGTCAGATAAAAAAAAACTTCAATCAAATGCAACAAAAATGTGTGGAGCAAAATTAACATTAAAAAATGTCCAAATTCAAGGTGGTCCAAATAAATTCAACATAAAAATTTTACTAAAGCTAAGTCAGCAAATACTGGTGTTCAGATTATTCTTTCCACGAGCGCCATCAAGGATATGATTAAAGTTGGTGTTTTTTTCCCACTTCTAGCTGGGTTAATACCAGCATTAATTGCAAAAGCAGCAATTGCCGCCCCGTTAATAGCAAAAGGCGCCGTATTAGGTGCTGCTGGACATGCAGGTAGTAAAGTAGCACAAAAAATAACCGGAGGAAGATACGGTAAAAAACAAAGGTCGCGGCCTAAGGTTGCCAGGAACGCCACCGTCATGGTACGGAAAAGGTTTTCGACTACCAGGAACCCCATCGCAATGGTATCCGAGGATCCGTTAAAAAAAATTCCAATGTCAAATTTCGATTTATCTAACGCGGCTATAAATAAAAAAATAAAATTCTTCAGAGGTGTATTTATGCGAAATCAATTACCAGCTCAACCAAATCCTAACGAGACAGGAATTATAAATCTCGATGACAGTGTTGGTCCAGGAACACACTGGGCATCTTACGCGATAAATCCACGTGAAATTATTTACTTTGACTCGTACGGGTTAGCGCCACCAAAAGAATTTTTAAATTATGCAAAACAATTAAATGTTCCTATTTGGTATTCCACGTTACCAACACAAACACTAACCAATCCGCCAATATGTGGTCGTGAAGCAATTAATGTTCTTGATGCAATATCAACGTCAACTAAACCATATCATAAGGTTGCCCTTGATTACACGTCTGATAAATTAAATCAATCTATGATAAATAATGGTTGATATTTACGGAAGATCTCTGTTTTCGCGAGAGTTAAAAAAGGACCTGACGTTGATTTATCAAAGTATGCAACAAAGGACGACCTTAATAATCTACTAGCAATATCAGGAATAGATCCTGACGAAGTTGTTATTCTTCAGGATCAACATGGAAAATTACAAACAAGTAAGATCAAATTAGTTGATATAATTCGACGAGCCGAGTACAGTGCACACGTAGATGATTTTACTGGTTTGCAAGAAAATGTCAGAAAAATTAATGAAACCGCCGCTGAAGTAAATAAAAAAATAAATGAAATTAACACAAAAATCGCCGACATCAGGACAAGCGTTGATTTATTTGAAGGAACTAATGCATTAATTCCAGGAATTATCAGTAAAACTAGTTTTATTAAGATTCCACCAACAATAACATCGTCGCAGATCAATAATATGATATTTACAACGGCGTCGGGATCATCAACGTGGACACCAGAAAATAATACCCTCAAATACACCGCGTCGGTTACTGGCGTGTACAGATTATATGTTTTTTCCTCAGTAAGATTCAGAATAATTACTAAAGAATACGATTGGAGACATCCCAGTGATAGATTACTTGGATTTTTAACTGTTTTGCTAAATAAGATGCCGAAGAAACATTTACATTAGAATTGGAAAAAGCAGCAAAATCGACACCATATTGGTGGCTCATGGAATTTATCGCTGAGTCACCTCAATTATTTGCTAAATAAAATAAAATATGAGCGACGCGTCCGAGTACAGATACAATCTTGTGCGTACATGGCAAGATACATCAAAAAATATCATCAATGTAACCACAGCAAAGATAAAAAAACATCAACGACGATTAGTTATCATTGACGTTGTTGTTTATTCGGTATCAGCAACTGTTGCTGGTGCCGGATTAATATTATCTGCGGTAACAATGATGGCACCTGTCGCTGTCACAATTTGTATTTCCGCGGAAACAACAATCACTGGTGTCCTTAATATTATTGCAAAAAAATTATGTTCGTGTACAAATGAGAAATTATCCTCGTATGTGCTTAACCTACACACAGCAACGACCGTGTATACAAAATTATCTTCGTTGTTGTCGGAAAGTCTCAATGACGGAAATATATCCGATTTTGAATTTTCGATGATGATAAAAATTTATAATCAGGCAGATATTAAAGCTTCGAATATTAATAATGTCGGAATTAATGCAGCAGATTGCGACAAACACAGCTCAGCGCAGAGCAACGATGATCTCGGTAAGCTCGACTAAACCAGAATTTAACATTAATTTTCCAATAGCAATTTCCGTCGACGATATTGCGTTATCACAATTGCGAGTTTATCATAGCTGACCCAATATCACATCTAAATCATTTGGTAGCTCATTATCAAATAATTCGATTGTTTTCACTAATAAAAAAAAATCAGACGGTACTCCAGATTGGACGGTTGTTGGATTACCAACAGGTGGTTATCAAGTCGATCAAATCAATGATAAATTATTGTACAAAATAAAAAATATAACCGGAGATAAAGAACCTGGAATAAAAATATCCGCGCACGAATCAACGTTAAGTTCGATTATCGAGATAACATCACCTAATTACGCTATTGATATTCATGCTAGCTCAATTAGGACCGTTCTAGGTTGGCCTGAGATTGCACCAGTACACCCACCAGCGCCACCAGAACCTAAAAAGTCTGATTATATCACTGACAGAAAATCATATCATGATACTTTCCCCCAACACCGTGAATTGTTATTTTTAGATAATATAATAAAATTGTCTTTGATTGCCGATTTTATCATCAGAGGAAAAGATGATATGTTATTTAATTTTCATGGCATTTTTAGCCCATATTTATCAGAAATTGGAATTGAAGCATATTTTCATAAACTTAATAATATGCATGTAGAACAACTACGGTTATTACAGCAATATTTTCAGGAGTGTATTTTAATATATCAGGTTCATGTAGCGAGATTATCAAACGTATAGAAATAGTAAATCATATCGTATCAGACATAGAAAATTTTAACGAGAAACTAATTCAGGTGATAACTGATGATAAATCAGACGACCAAAAACAAAAATTTTTAGACATATACAAGCTGACCGAGTCGACGTTGCCAAATTTTACATTTCCCGGCTATGTTGCAACTAGCGAATTAAGAAAATCCGTCAGTGATGTAATTGATGAGTTATTTCCTCAATTACTGGCCGCGTGGAGAAAAACATTACCACCACCAGCTATATTTAGACACAATAATGATCAATCTGGAGGTGGACGACACATTTCACCAGATGTTGTAAATATAACAGAAGTCGTCGCGGTTAATCTTAATTGTGAAGTCGTCCAAAATAGTTATAGCGCAGACGCGTCAGTGTCAAATCAGGCTCAACAAGGATTTATTCTTTATTCGTTTCGCCAAAAGAACCTCTGGGGTACTTAATTATACAAGAACCAATTAATCCTATTTATCTACGATGTCATAATCGTTTATTATCGAGAATTAATTTCAGATTAACCGATCAGTCTGGAAATTTACTTGATTTAAGTGGAGAGACGTTAAGTATTACTTTGCTGGTGACATCTTAACATCTCGACCTGAAAAAAGACACAAAAGAATAGATAAAAACGGTAAAAATTAACAAAAACATCATTTTATTTAATTCTCAGAATATTTACAAATAAATTTTACTTTTCATCATTTACTATTTTTCTTAATTGTCTAGCGCGGGTATTAATTATTTTTCTTGATTCATATTCGTCAGACAATTCTGATCAGCTTTTCTCGACGGCGTTAGATAACGCAACAAAAACTTTAATTTATGTTTCGTTGCATGATTTTCCACAACAAGTCAACGAACCGACCAATAGCCAATTGCATCGATTCATTATTTATTTAGATATTTGTCTAAAATATAACATGAAATTATTTGACCTTGATGAAGCTGAATACGATATACCTGACGCTGATAAAGCAAAGAAAGAGTTTTTCGACGACGGAGCGGTTCATACTTGGTCAACTTGGAAGACAAATTCAGTCGATAATACCATGACCGATACAAGAGAAAAAAAAAATTGATTATATTATCGCTAACCACCGCGATAAGAAATATATATTTGGAATAAAATTTATCGCACAAATGTCTGACGAAGTTTGGGTTATTCGTGATAAATGTGATCCTGTAATTGGCGGGGAAAAAAATGTCATTTTATCTGCCAGTAGTCGGCCTGGATTATTAACCGGCATAGATAAACCGTATTATGCTTGATCTTATCCGGTAACTGCAGTTGTTTATGGAATTTATCGGCTAAATAATAAACCAGATGTTAAAAATCTGTCCTTGATGAAAATATCTTCGGTGATAAATTGTGTAGCTGAGCGAGTAATGGAGCATCTAAAAAATGCAAAACGTGGATCTGGTTTGACCGATTTAAGGTTAACAAAAATAAATACTTGGGCGAAATCAGTTGTTAATGGAGCATCAATAAATGACGTCGCCATGTTGTCAAGTAAATTAAAATTTCCAATAACGGTGAAAACATTATCGGGAGAAATTTTATATGAATCAGCTTATAAATCCAAGGGAACGCCAATCACAGTTGTTGATCATAATTCACACGCTTGGACTTCCGCGGAGACAATATTTCCACAAGAACGTGTTGTTAAATTCTATCCCGAGAAATTATCTGCAGAAAAATCTACCGCAAAAGGTTCTACAGAAAACATGTTCGATTTTATTCATAAAATAAGTAAATCAGATCCGGTGTCACTGTGGCTATTTCGCAGCGAAGACAAATATGATCAGTTTGTACGACCTAACGGCGAATTATACAGAAATAAATTACTACATGGCTCAATGAGGGAATTAGCGGAAAAATATTCAGTAAATTCTGAGCAATTATTAGCTAATTGTTTCACTGTTCCATCTGTTGCTGCTCACGCTGCTAGGGAAAAAAATCTTTGGAAACCAATTCGAATATGGACACGGCGGATTATGGAACACTAAATATGATCACAACAACATGATATATGTTGACATGGCTGCATGTTATCCTGGAAGTTTTTTAGGATTAGGCGAGTGTTCTTAATATTTTGCTCAATTTGGACATCCAAGTAGCGAAATGACGCGAGTATCAATTAATGGTCCTCTGCCAGATTTTCCTTTAACTGGATTCGCTCGTGTTGTATCATTTGAATTTGCCGAAAATCTTCACAAAATCTGCTACGTTTGGTTTGGTAGACATTTTTCAGATCGACGTTGGGTTCACAACGCATTGTTGAGATATATGTCAGATTCAGCGATGTTGACGTCGTTGATAGTTAGTGAAGCAATTATTTCGTATAAAAAACAAACTAAAGTCTGGCTACCACCTGATCATGACGAAAAAACAGCAAAAGATTTAGGGAGAAAAATAATTGGGAAATTTACCGAAGGTGGAGCGTACGATCATCAGCGACATCATTCTAGATTAATTATGGATGATGTTGAATTAGATTTTATAATTGCTGATACAACCGAGAAAAATATATTTTGTAACCGAGAAAATATTTACTTCAATGACGGAACAAAACTAGGTACTGTTGTCAGTTATATGGAAGGAGAGTCTCCACAATATACTCATTTAAGATCATCGATACTTGCATATGTAAGTATAACTCTACTTTCAATGATAAATAAATTTCCCAATTACGCAGTTAGAGTAGCAACTGATTCATTTTACATCGACGATAAACACTTTTCTTTGTTGGAAAATTTAACCAGCGACGGTGCATGAGGAACTTGGAGGATAAAAAGTGAGAATATTCTTGGTTCTTGTGAATCCGCCGACGTCTCAGATTGTGATGAATATGATCGCGGTACAATATCAGAAATTTCTTCATCGCCGTGTGTATATGATCCAATTTCCCAACATAAATGCGTCTACATAAATGGACCGGGAAGTTCAGGTAAAACGACTCGAGTAATTGAATTATTTAAAAATTCTGATTTGATTGTGTTAACGGTGACACATAGATTAGCGAAAGAAATGAAACAGCGAGGAGTTAATTCGTGTACTTATCACAGTTCTTTCAAATATAGCGGTGGAACATTGACTTCTTCGCGAATGGAAGAAATATATATTAATGAAACTATTATATTTGATGAAATTTGTACTGTTCATCTAGAAACGTTAAAATTATTTCTCGATTGGTTAATGTTAAAAAATACAGCTGTGATAATGTGCGGCAATCATGGACAACCAAATCCAATTGACGGTGAATCTCCTCATGATTGGTTGAAGAATTTTGTTGATTATTACGAAGAAGTTGACATCGATTATAGATCTCTTAATGCAGCATTGACTGATTTAAAAAAATGAATTCGATTACAGCCGAATAAAATTCAATGTAACATGATGAGAGAAGTAATCAGCGAAACATCAATGAAAAATTTCTTAAATTTATGGAGACCAGATCATTTGATAGTTGCAAGCAGAAAAATAGTTCGTGATCATCTTCAACAAGAACTATTTCAACTACAACGTGAACAAATTTCCATTATTACCTGTACCATTATGTTATCGACCAGCAGATACTCGACGACAAAATATTAACGTTGATGTGCCAGGGAAAGGAAAAAAGAATTTGGTGTTAAATGATATTGTCGCCGTTGATATCAACGCTGTCGAAGAAGCGTTTAATATGGAAAAATCTCCGTGGAAACTAGGACATGCAGTGACGATTCATTCATCACAAGGATTAACTAATTTCGGATACTCATGTTTGGATCGTTGATGATCGCACAGAATGGTCGAATTTAGTTTATTAGCCGTATCTAGGGTTAGAAAATGATCTCAATTGAGATGAATCGTTCTAGATAGGATGATAATTAACGATGAAACATGTGAAGATATAATTGAGAAAAAATTATCCAGTTATAAACAAAATGAAAGAAAAAATAATCGTGAATTCGACCTAGATGTTGATGCTGTAATGTTGCTAATGAAACAACAAAATAATCAATGCTCAGGTTGTAATTGCATAATGTTATGGAAATATTTAAAAAATGATTTGAGGCAGTTTACCGTCGACAGAAAGAATAATAGTCTCGGTCATACACGAGAAAATGTCACATTGCGTGTTTAGAATGTAACAGACGTGTTATTTGAGTGATTTAGGTGGTAATTGTGTGTCCGCAGGAATTATTTGTAATTCTTCGCGAGGAGTAAATCCACGTTGAGGAGCTAACGAATCAAGAACATAAATTGCCGGTCTTCGCGATGACCTTGTCACGGTAGATATTTTATGTGATGTAACGCTCCAAACAGGATCAGTTGCTTTTTGTCTGCCACCTTCAGCTTCACCTGGTTTGTATAAATATCTCACAGTAATACTGCTTAATACCGGCCAAGTTGAAAAATCACGCCGTTTTATTGGTATAATTGTTTTTGTAATTGCAATTGCTAGTCTCATGTTTATTGTTCGTGTTATTTCGCTATTTATCGCGCTAATTACATCTGGTAATCTTTCTACCCACTCGTGAGATCTTTCATCGATGATAAATTCTCGTGCATATTGATACCCAAATAATCGCTCAGCAAGTGTTTTATTAAATCGCTCAACAATTGCTTGATCTCGATGAATTCCAGTGTGTCCACGCCGTATATTGACGTTATTTTGTTTCATTAAAAATGATACCGCACCTAAAAACTCTCTGCCAGGATTCAACTTGAAGTAAATTTGGCCATTTTAAGGGTCCTTGTTGATAAATTCTATTAAATGCGTTTGCAACTTCGGTGGCTGTTTTAGTTATTAGCGGTTCTGCTTCTTTATATCTACAAGCAATATCAACTACCGTTAACACATATTTGTAAGTTTTACCGTTAACGGTGTCATTTGAGGAAACATAATATCAGCTTGATAAACCTCATTTGGTACGCTGACTTCAAAGTGTGCGTGTTCTAATCGTTTAGGTGGCGGAAGATACATTTGCCAAACAGCTTGTTTAGATAACCACGATACTGCCACGGGGATCTTTACGTGAGCAGCTTTGGCAAGTTTATTAATTGCTGCTTTACCTCGCCAAAATCCAACTGGAGAATCATAAATCGATTCCATACTATTAATTACCAGCGCCGAACATTAATTTACTTTTCATCGCAGTATTAATTAACCAACTAATTAATTTTTCTCTGATAGATTTTCCAGGGATAGAATTTAATGCGTGAATTAAATTTACATCTGCGAGGTGTCTTTGTTGTAAATCTTTGCTTCGGTAAGCAATATCATGAACATACCATGCTTGATCAATAGCATTTACTGGTTCTTCGTTTAATTTTGGTTTATCATCGCTGTCAAGTCTAAGATCTAATCGAATACCAGGGCCACAATAATAATATCCCGGAAGATGTTTTTCTCCGGGATACTTTGCCCAAGGAGTGCCAGGTAATTTTGTTAATCCTGAGGCAATGTCACCGCCGTACTTTTCTGTTTTTCTTTTTTTTTAGATTTCATTTTGGTTGGTTTTGTTTGTTGTCCAGATGAAACAAATCTAAATTTCTTTGTGCCACATTTTGCACATGCACCTGTCATTGCTGGTCTATTATTGCACGTAACAACAGTAGTTAGGCCTATCGTTGAAGTACGCGAGCGACATTTTACACAATATAAATCCATGAATATTATTATATCATGAATGTAATTGATTTTTCTGCTACAAAAAAAAACGTGAACAAGTTAAGCATCACGCGGCATTGCCAAATTCCATCAGAATGATAATAATAGGCCCATCTGGATCTGGTAAAACGCAGTTGTTGTTAAATTTGATAATGAGGTGGTTAAAATGGGATAAATTATATTTAGTTGCACCATCTGTTGACGATCAGCGATGTTATGAGGTACTATAAGATTTTAACGAAAATGCATCATTGTTGAGCGAAAATCACGAAAATGTTATCGAATTTATCACAGATATTAATGATGCACCATCCGTTGATGACCTTGACGGAGACATTAATAATTTAGTTGTATACGACGACGTAATATTAGACAAACAAGCAAATCCATCAAGGATATTTTCACGTGAACGACATAAAAATACTGACGTTATTTATGTAACTCAGAGACACACGCAGATTCCCAAAGTAATTAGAGATAATTGCAACATTTTAGCAGTATTTAACGGCGTTGACACACACACGTTGCGGAATATTCATCAGACTTGGTGTAATGGCGACATGGATATAGTTAAATTTAAAAATCTGTTTAGTCGTGCTCAGTTAACTCCACATGGATTTATAACGATAAATTTACATGATCCACGAGCACGATATCGGATCGGTCTCGACCAAATATTTTAAATTTTTTTCATATACATCAACATATATGTGTTGTCACCGTTACTTATTGAGGAAAAAATAACGTCCCGTAGAAGCTTTTAATTTTGAAAATAAAAGTTTCTAAAAATAATTAATTTGTAGGAGCCTTCAAACGAAGGAACAAGTCTGGTCTGTTCACCCTCCCTGCTGCTCTAGTGATTCAAATCTATGCTTTTACTACTGTCATCACTGACACTCAACCAATCAAAAACCTTTGTTTTACTTATTCAAGTAACTGACAGATACAATTTTCATCCCATAAGGTCTTTGCCTCACGGGATGAAGAAATCTTTCTTGTCCAGCAGCTTTTATTATAGAACCAAGTATTTATTTCTGATAAACTCTTAAAATATATTTCCAAGATTATCAAGGAATAGTTTTCAAAAATTCCTGGATAACAAACATTTTAATTTTAAGGCCAGATTAGGGATAAAACTAGAGTAATCTTAATGTTTGCATGTACAAAAACGAGATGGGAGAAGGGGTTTGATCCAGCTGATTCCGTATATTAATATTTAGGATAATATAGTTTATAATTCGCATTACGCACTATTGATTATGGTCCGCTTATAGTTTGTTCTGGGGTTGCAGAAAAGGCCCAATAGGCAATGCTGCTTGTCGTAGGAGGCTCTCGGAGCTTTTATTTTAAGGATTTTAAACTTTTTTTACTTCATCCTTTCTTGTATGCTTTGGGGCATTCTAGCAATGGGAGAAATATGGCTTCCAAGCCGGTTGAGAATCCGTAATCCTTACCGGGAAATTTTGCTTGGGTATTCACGCCATTTTAGGGTTTGGGGCGTAGGTTCAGCTAAGATATCCTGGATGCCAATGGTGGATTTACACAATGAATTGAATAATACATGGTTGGATACGTTCAGCCAGCGTAATGTTGTTTTAAAAACAATGCATGCTGGAATCCCAGGGAATACGTTTGTATGAATGCATGCGTTGGTTCATACGCATAAGATACACCGGAACCCCAAGCTTACTCCAAGTTTATCAGCTCCAGATATTTTATTTGTTTAATTATTTTATCTCTTTTCTGTATTTTAAACATGTAGTGTCTACGGCCTATACTAATGAATATCACAGGCAGCTCCGCATTATAATATGTTACAATCCTATGATTGCTCAGCGTTTAGCTTATACGAGGCAAAGCTGAGCTGTTCGGCGCTAGTTATGTCGATGATACATACACCACAAATATAAACACAAATACAAAGCTGCCATATCATACTGTGTGTGAATTGTGTTGAAATTTAGGCCCGGGTTAGTTTTTCGTTCTTGCCTTTGTGACTGTCGGTCAATAAGCAAAAGGCTAATTGAACGCTTAGTTAGGTGGTGGAACGGGTGGTGAAACTCTGTTTATCTATAAATACGTTGGCGCAGTCACACTTGACTATTAAACAACAGGTAGTGCGTGGACAAAGATAAAGTAAAGACGGAAATGATAAAACTGTCAGAAGAGTAATGACAGGAAAGGCAGAAACAAGTAAAAGAGTGTCAGTGTACGTTTTCGCCACGTCATACCCAGACCAATCCGACTACAGTAGCGGCGAAAAGATAAGGAACCTCAACCGGCATAGCTCTGTGAATCACTAGGTCTTACTGTAGCTGGCTATTTCATCAGCATGTGATTTTGGAACGCTCCTGCTTGTGAGATACCAAGTCAGGATAATCTGCAATTATTGATGATAATTTTTTTCCAAGTTCCTATTGTACATGTGAAGAAGCTGAACTTGAAACAATTTGTCGATGCTGACTTTAATTAGAACCTTTCCTGTGGTTTGCCCTAGTTTGGCTATATGCTAGGATCAGGTATTTGTCCGCTGGTATATCCATTAGATTGTTCGCAATATTGTACAACATGGTCATATGGGACTTGGTTCGCCTGGATTCAAGTGATTCCCGCTAGAGATGGTTCAGTATTGTACTGAAACTGCCTCTGAAGCATTATCAGAAGCTGTGATTGATCAGGATCCGCGGCTTCGCGACGTTGTTGAGCTAGCACGAAAAGTGTTCGAGCCGAGACAGGCCAGTGGCGACTCGTGTAAACGGAATCACGTTCTCTCTGCACGCATCAGTATATTCGTAGGTTTTAAGCAAGGATGCTTGTATCATAGCCTTCAGTTCTGTCAAATTACTGATCAGACGGGTCGTCGACGTCGAATATGTGATTGTAGGAAATTGATTATGACTTAAACACCTGCACGAGCAAGGTTTTGGGATATAAAATGACATCTCCAGAGCCAAGTTCAATCAGGTAATGACGAGTACACTGAAGCATGATTGAATCGAAAGATCCGTTTGACGTATAAAATGGCATCGCCAGAGCCTGGTTCAATTCTGTAGTCGTATGTAGACTGAAACGTGATCAGGACGAAAGCTCTATTTGGCATCTCTCACGAAGAAAAGCCTCCTGCTTGCAGCGCCAAGTGTTAGGGAGAAAGTTAAGCTCTTGGTTGATGGCTGCATGCAGGGGCCATTAACAATCCAAGATCGCCGGACATGCTGTAAGGGACCGTATCGACGTAAGCCTTAGTAGTGGCATCCTGCTGGTTAGTGGGTTCACAATCTTTTGTATTCATATCAAGCAGAACACTGAACGCGATACCAACTGCCATCATCGCCATTTTTAATGTGTACACCACAAGATCGAAACCACTTCTTGCCACATTCATGTATACTACGTTTGGGTTTAGAAACATAGTGGTTTGACTACTGACGCCGAGGCTGTAGCTAATATTTCCGCCGTTTGCAATACTGCAGTTCACAACGCTATTGATTGTGTTGGGGCCGAGACCAAAAATCAGATAGCAGGTTATTGTGTCGCTGCATATGTTGTCGCAGATATTCAATTCAATCTTTTAGATGCCGTTGTCGTAAATAACGGTTGTGACATAGATGTCTTTTATTTGGCTGCAAATTTGTAATCGCATACGAAAGACAGCCGTGGTTTATTGCATTTGCTGTGTGCTAAACTCGAATATGAGAGTGGTTTCATAAAAGTTAAAGCTCCGTTTTTCGTCTAAAACGCTGAAAATTTGCTGACTGAAGGAACCATCGCCAAAGAAGTGCCAAAACTGTTTTAGTCGCTGTCACAGAATAAGGCAAGATAATAATTAGGTAATACCTTAGAAAAAGTTGGGTATATGGTTTCTTAGACGTATACAGTGTTACCTATGGTAGTTCATAAAAAAATTTTATTTTTTATTTTGTGACTGGGCATTACATGCATATCGCCGTAGGTCGCTCGCGGCGATATGTCCATATAGCACGATATGCCCATATAGCACGATGTGTCCATATAGCACGATATGCCCATATAGCACGATGTGCACGGGTACTTTACCCATTGTCGTCTACAATTTTTCCTCTGTATTTATAGGGGACATATTGTCTTATGCGACAGAGTGATCACTTGGATCTTGTCAATGAGTGTCAGTACACGTACGTCTTTCTACAGCCATATAGATAAGTGTTAAATAATATACCAGTTAATATATATATATATATATATATATATATATATATATATATATATATATATATATATATATATATATATATATATATATAATTAGATGTCTCCCTTTCATATACTGTCTTTATTTGCCATTGTCGGATTTAAAACACAAGAAAATTGTTGGTCTGTTACAATTTATTGCTAAGGACTTTATTTTGACGTAAAACAATGTGGTAGCATGTATTTATTGATTTCCTTTCTGCTTTTAGTGTATTTATTATGACCAGCTTGATATATTTATAGCTGTATCGATGGATGGATGGATGATGCATGGGCGGAAAGAACCAGAATTATGAGGCCATGATATGTAGCGTGGCAGCGAAGCCATTTCAACCGACAGTATGTTTGTTACGCGATGGGAATTGTTGAATAGGAATTCCGGATTCTAGAGAAGGCCAAAGAATAACGATGTGAATTCCGAACCCTGAATAAGGGCAATGTTTACTAGAAAACAAGGTTTTGTGACATCTTTAACTTTCTTTGTATCATATGGTTGCGTGAACCACACTTGTTTTCATTGTATCATATTGTTGTGTGAACAATACTTACTTTGCATCATATGGTTGTGTGAATCATATTCTTTTCATTACATATATTGTGGTTGTATGAAACATATTCATATTGTTTCATATATGATACTCTGTATTTTCATACCCTGCTCGGTATGGTAGTCTTGTGTCATATGCAGTGGGTCTGTTTATGAGCCTATTTGCGTATGTATTGTCGTGAACATTTGTATTCATTTCATAAACTCACATTGTGTTGTGTTTTCATTCCCTCCAAGGGTCCATTCGATTTCATTCCTGTTACACTGATGTCAGATGTGGGATCTTTGGACTGAGTGAATTACCGACATCTTGTGTACGATCGTATGCATCTGTTTGTAAGTTGAATATTGTGACCTTTTTGACAATCAATCTTCAGTATTGTGCGGGGTTCCATACCTTTACATGTTTGTTTTGCTTATTTTGCCTTACTGTGGATAATTGTAGTTTGACGTTCCTAAAGACTTACTAATTTATATAGTTTAGGTGAACCTATCAGCTAACAATCATGTAATCACTTAAGGACTTAGTTGATGTATGTAAACAACTTATGAAGGAGAAAGTCTGAGAACATTTATACAGGTGGAACAAGCCTGAGAAAGGGTTGGAAAGGCAAAGGAAATGGAATCAGACAAGGAAATATTGAGACTGGCATTCAAAAGGGAAGCTGAAGAAAGAAGAATAGAAATGGTAAAACAACTCGAAAGAAAAAGGGAAATCAGAGAAGGAAAGATTTACATTAGAAAGGGAAGCAGAGTTAAGAAGGGTGGAATTAAAAAAAGCAGGCAAGATTAGATATTATAGAGGTAGATGAACGAAATAAGCAAAGAGATTAAGACAGACAATTAGAATTATTAACCGCTAGAAAAGGAGAACAAGATTGTGCCTCTAGCAGGCTACAGGGCCTAGAATTACCTTTCTTCGTTGATGAAAAGGATAACACGGATAGTTATATCCATCGGTTTGAGCGATATACCGAGACCCAGAGGTGGAGGCGAGATGATTGGGATCTATATCGTAGTGCTTCGTTAAAAGAAGAAGCGCTAGATGTATACTCGCGACTCACCAGGAGCGATGTGTTAAATTAAGACGCTCTGAAAGAAGCACTTCTGAAAAGGTATGAATTGACTGAGCAGGATTTTCGTAAAAAGTTCATGTGTTGCAAACCGGAGAAGGGAGAAACCTTTAGTCAGTTTATTGTCATAGTAGTTAATTATTTTCAACGATGGATTGACTGTCGTAAAGTGCAGATCACGTCTGAAGGTTTGACTGATTTCTCGCTCAGAGATCACTTGAAAAGTAAAGTTGGTCGGCAATTGAACCAATGTCTGAAAGGGGAAAGCATTTTCGAACGTTCGAGACGTGGCTAAGCAGGCGAATTACTTTGCCGAAGCTCTTGGGGGAACTCAGAGAGTGGTTTCAAAGGATGAGTCTGGAAATCAGTCAAGGGGAACGACGCCTAGAGAACCGTGAAATCGAATGAGGTAAGTAGATCTGGTAAGGGTACATGTCGTCAGGGTGGGCAATGCTATGCACATAACGAATGGGGCCATTTTCAAGCAAATTGTCCTAAAAGGAAGGGTCCTATACACAAGGCTATAGAGAACCAAAACCGATCCGCTATACCTATTCAGGTCGAATGCAGTATTCCATCACTCGGTACGTATCTTCTACCTGACGCGCGGATATCAATAGCGAAAAATGAAGTTAACGGTCAAGAGGTCATGGTTTTGCGTGACACTGGTTGTACAGGTGTTTTTATCAAGCGTAGTCTCGTGAAGGATATCCAAATGATTGGGTGCGAGTCTCTCTGCATACTATTCTATCGCTCGATCGAAAACCCGTTGCAAGAATCGAGAATGAAACTCCATACTTGACCAGAACAGTCGATGGCCTCTGCAAGGATAACCCGATTTACGATCTGACAATCGACAACGTCGAAGGTTCCCGTCTTCCGACCATGGCAGATTTTAGAATACTTTAAAACCATGCAGATGAAACGCGAGTGCAGACCCGGCAAGAGATAAACGCGTTGTGTAAATTAAACGTATAAGAGAGCAAGAACGTGAGGAATCAGTGAAATCGATTGCAGGAAAAATCTCGTCTAACTCCATTAAACACTATAAGGGTGTCGGCAGCTCAAAGTTTGTACGGAAGAATGGGTTCATCCACAGGGAGTTTACCACACAAGACGGTAGGAAATGTTGGCAATTGGTTGTGCCACAGAAATATAGATCTCGTATACTGCGGGTGGCGCATGAGTCTAGCATAGCGGGTCATCTCGGTAAGGGAAAGACCACTAGTAGAATGCTGGCTGTCTTGTGACGTGTGCCAGAAAACTTTATCTAAGGGGAGGGTTTCATGAATCCCCCTGGGATATATGCCTTTAATAGACACACCATTTAACTGGGTGGCGGTGAATATTGTTGAGCCAATACAACCTGTGACCGTCAGGAAAAACAGGCATGTCATTACACTCGTGGATTATGCAACCATGTACCCTGAAGTTCCAGTGTTGCCAAGTATTAAAACGGATATGGTGTATGAAGCGCTGGTTGATATATTTAGCACTGTGGGGCTGCCGGAAGAAATCCTTGCTGATTGAGGACCCCAATTCACTTTTGACCCCACGAGTGAAATTAGTAGGTTGTTGTCCACCAAATAACTGAATACGACACCGTACCATCCGATGTATAACTCTCGGAGAGGGGGGGGCCATGTAATGGTACCCTGAAACAAATGCTACGGCGAATGTGCGCGGAGTGTCTTTAAGGTTGTGGTCGTTATTTGAATGCCGTTCTGTTCGCGTATCGCGTGGTTCCACAATAAAGTTTACCGTTCTCGCCCACTGAATTGTTTTACGGGAAAACGATTGGAGGCCCTATGCGAATCCTACATCAACTTTCACCAGGCGCTGTCATCGAAATCGAAGTGAAATCTACTTACCAGTATGTACTGAACTTGAGATTTCACCCGGAGGACCTAGCCTTTAATCACCAAAACCAAACGCCACAAATTAACTTATGGATATCGCTTATACGTCGGGATTATGCTGTTTTCTCCCAACCAGGTCTGGTGCGCGTGAGCGAAAGCATACGATCGCTTATAGGGAGCCTACAAAATATGTGCTTCAGCGTCAGAACCAACGCCTTCAACACACGCAAGCGGTTTTAACCTAACGTCGAGAAACTGTTAGATGGGCCTGCAGATCGATCGGAACTGCCTCATAAATGCCTGAAATTCCTTTGTTACTAGCAAATCAAGCTGGATTATGCATCTGGTGCCGTCGAACATGAAGCTAATATGTGTCTACGGTTAGTGCAACAGCATTCTGGCCACTAGTGAGCTTTGGAAAACACGAGCACAACCGTCTTTTGTTACACCGATGCCGCTAGCAAGAGGGTCAACGGCCCTGCTCCAGCCATGTCACCACTAAGAGCGAAGCTGTCTCCGGCCAATGTATACGACTGAAGATCCAATCAACCAACAAAGCGGTCGAAACAGCTATGATTGTTGGAGGCAGTATTTTGGTGTAGCCATGCTTTGGCAGATTAATCGAAACCGGTAGCGCTTGAAAGAATTGATTTCGAGAACGCAAATCAAATTGCAACAATCAACATGAAAACGTGCCCGGGCAGCAAGGTAATGGTGGAGGCGGCCATGTCAGCAAGGACGAAAAAATGGTACCGATCATTTCAAGCAAGGCAGCAAACACGTTTCGCCTAACGCTTTTTCCAGTCTGCTAGCTGATGGGGGGGGGGGGGTAATCCATTTTTAAACCGCGTCGGAAAATGTTGAATTTATTTCAAGCACAATTGTACTGACAATAACTTCAAGGGCCATAAAGATGTAAGCAACAGAACGATAACTTGTTTCTCGCAAAAAGACGCGCATGTGCGATCTGTCAGCGGAACGTGTCAATCAAGTACTTACTGCATTGATTCGAGCATCACTGGAAACTGTCCGCGGGGTCGTAAGTTAAGGTAATCTACTACAATTTTCTGGGTATCATTCTTTTGCTGCTTCGTGGGTAGTTTGGTTGACAAGTTATCGCGGTTCTCGGAGCCCTTGGCATGTTGTCGTCTTTTTCCAGGTTTTCCATCTATTTGGGCGTAGCGTTCAATTTAGTTGGTCCGCTCTGCGATAATGGTCTACACGGCTTTGTTGTAGCTAAAATGATTTACTGATAGTGCCCTTTTTACCGCATATTATATTTGAAAAACAACTCCTGAAAGCGCCTGGTCGATGTGTTCCATGGTTTACATGCGGTCGTCATTTGTTTAGGCTATGGGTTCAAGATCTTTTCTTATTTCTTCTGTAATAGAAATATTTTATTACGACAAATAATCTTAAAAGGTCGGCAGTTTTTTAACATATGTTTGCCACTTTTAATGTGCTCCATCGATATGTGTTTGCGCCATAAGGTTGCAATCCCATTTTTACTACTAAAGTGTCCATATACAAACTGGCGGTGTTTTGATTAGATTCATTCTGAAAAACGTTGCTTACTCACCGTATGCCTAAATTATGTTGAACCACCATAACTTCATCTCTAAATATCACTCACCTCCGCGTTTCAGTCACGGCGGATTTTGGGTTGGTAGTCACCTTTACGCAAATGGGTCGGTAAACGAAGTAACCTCGTCTAAGTCATTTACTACCTCACTGTCGTCGACCATTCCAAGGTCGTCAAGCACCATGATCTCAAATTGCCCGGAACGTTCCCAGGTAGCTATGACAAACTAACGCAAGTTTCCCAGGTAGCTATGACAAACTAAGGCAAGTTTTATACCTTTGTTGAACAATTGAAATACCACCAGCTCCTCTGGAAAGAATAAGTGGACGCACCACTATAAGAGCAACAATCAAGCCAAGAACGATAGACAGAAACCAACTTCTGCTGGAGGAGTGGTGTAAGTTCATGGCACCAGAAGCGTTACAAACTGACAAGATAAGCAATATGGACAATTGGAAAAACTAGAACACAAATTTCAAGTTTATACATTAGATCAACCTAGGATTTAACGCTCCACTCCTCCAGATCAAAAATGCAAGTGATATCATCGCGGCGCAAGTAAAAAAAAAAAAAATGCTAAAGCTGTCGGAGTTTTGAACTCGTGCATGTGCATTGGATGGATACGCAGCTTAAGATCTTTAATATCTGGTACGTATTCGCCATGTATTAGCGCCAACACATGCACCATTTTGGAATGTTCTGGTACAAAGTGCGTTTATCATCAACCACTCTGGCTCAGCAGAAGCGTTCTACAAACAGCTTTTATGATATCGCTGTTATCATCTGTGACACTACCCGAATCAACAAAGCCAACAATTGTCCATAGGTCCGTGGCGAGGCCAACTCTACCGTTTATATAATAGACCCTTCCGGCTAAGAAGTCTGTGAAACACTTGTCAAGAAAACGCTAACCAGCGTCCGCAAGCTAAACCCCGAGCGGATTCTGATAGAACGGAAATGGTAGCAATCCAACCATGGTTGGCATACCCAATTCCAGAACAAGGATATTGCTCACTGATTACGCTTTATGTCGGCGGTAAAGCATTCCTGCCTGAACAAATGAAACCTGATAAAACTATTGTTTACAAGCCGACATGCAAGCATAAACATATGAGTCATAACGCATAAACAATGCCTCGGTGTTTATTGAGTTTTGGTGTGCAGACCCTATGGGTTCTACTGGATGTAAACGTTTTGAGGGCACACTCCGCCACGTGCGACAACGCCTGGCGCTTTTGTGCTGGTCTAATAAGCACATCCGGGCACATATGAAGTGTAAGTCGTTTATTTTTCTTGCGATCCAGCTAGTTAAACGTAGCCTACTCAACGGCGAAAACTTAGCCGGAAATGTATATAGATGAAATGTTTGGGGCCTTTCATGTTCCGACCTGTCCGCCACGTGCTTGACGTTACCGTTCCTCCTGTTGCGCGATTGACGCACGGCGACCCACTTGCGACCAATCATAGAGAAAAAACTGTCACTAGCATGCGTTACGTTTACTCAGAAGGCGAGCTTGAAGGCGGCATCCCGCCAGACAACGGTAGGTATCTATACCGTTGACGACCGTATCAAGCCTACGTCTAGTTCGGCATTTTACCACCTGACTGCGCTCACGCTTATATTTCCCGAGGTGACCAATGAGGTTTACGCTAACAACATGAATTTAATCATCTCTTCAGTGACTATAGGCGCTTAAAGCTCAGTCAGATGTGTTGTGTTGCCGTTGGCGTCCGTAGCGACATCGTAAGGTTGTATTAGTTTTGGCTTTAACCAGAAAGGTAGTGACCAGTGAGCGAGCATTCTAATGCCATCCGGCGCCTACCACATTTTGTGTCTATCATATTTGTATGAAATAAAAAGTACAACGATTTGGTGTTTGCTCTCTGACTGTAACTGAACCATGGTAAAGATATTACGCCATAACAGGCTCTTCAGCTACCCAACGCCAAGCCTCGTCGGCTTCACGCTGTAAATCTGAAGCTGATACACAATTAAATGTGCCACCCATCGCATTCATTCTTGAACTTGAGAACGGTATGGGTCGAGTGACATTGATGTCATTCGCTCGTGATGAAGTGATCAGCCATTTCTCGGAAGTTTCTAGAACATTGCATAGCCAAACAAGTTGTTTACAATCCGATTCTGAATTAGATAAGAGACACCAGCCCAACCAGAATGTTAATCAATTAATCGTTTTGGTGCTCGAACCATCTGAAACCTCTATTTGTTCTGGAAAGCTGATATATGTAAAACGAAGGATCTCAACGTATCGTTGATAGTTACATGGACACTAGACGCGTTAGCCCACTAAAATCATTTATTGTATTTTATTTGCAAATGTATTATTGTGGTCAGTGTGTCTGCAGTTTTAGGCAGTGCCGTATATGGAAGCTCTGGCGGAAACTTCTGTCCTTAAACATAATCAGCATTAAAAAACCAGGCTTGTGCTAATGTAACTTTAAATAATGTCCATATGTACATGAATGCATACATACATACATACGTATATACATACATACACACACACATGCATACATACATACATACATACATACATACATGCATACATACGTATATACATACATACACACACACATGCATGCATACATACATACATACATACATACATACATGCATGCACGCACGCACGCAAGCACGCATGCATGCATGGTAACCAATTATCACCCGGTCTATAGGAATATTTTGCAAGGTAAAATATACAAAACTATCAACCATTTACGTTGTTTTTACAGTCACTTAAACCAATTTTCAATGCAATTACCACCTAGTGTTAGGTCAGAGAAAATAATGGTTGACATAACAGGTACGATGTGCTCTTCTGAAACCAAATTATTGTACTTACCACCATCAGCATTTCGTCCTTTAACAAATGTATTTGCCTCCATTATACTTTCTTCTGTGCAGATGACCATTTCATTTTTCCAAAATATAATGTCTGTACTAAAAGCTATAATATTCATGCGGTCACCCTCGTGAAGGTCAGATAGAATGGTGGTCATTGCCTCTTTGACTTGAACCATCTTGTTTCCAGACATGGAGCCGCTTTCGTCCACAATAAATAGGACATCTTTTGGAAATGGTTTGAATCCAGACGGAGCGAAGAAATGTACAAAGTACCCATTGACCACCTTTAAAATATTAAAATAGAAACTCTTACAATTTGACATTAGCATTATAATTGTAGTACTATTGATTCAGACTGAACGTATAGTTTCCTTCGGTCAAAGTGAAACAACCAGTTCTGTCACCGAGAGAGACATTGATGTGACACTGCGTTGTCATGATACATTAGTTTCCTTGATTGTCGACAGACGCATTGCCTCTTGAGAAAGTCTTGTTAATGGCAAAAGGACAAACGTAACAGAAAAGACCAGTAGCGATAACTCTTTTGATACGAAAGGTTCAAACACATTTTTACTTAGGTCTTCTTGATGTTGAGCTCAGTAACGAAAGTGTGTCAATCCAATATGTCCTTCACAAAAACTTTCTGGAGCAGAAACAAAATTAGTGCTTCAAGACAAAACTTCTAAGTTAAACATGGGCAATAATTCAATCAAATTTTGATTTAAAAGCTAATATATTTCCCGATAAATGGATAGGGTAAACATTATCATACTTTGTGAAGACCGCTATCTAGGGTTCCTCTCAGTTGTATATTTTTATACTTTGTAGGGACTCTTATCTAAAGTACCACTCATTTGTATTATTTTTGTCTGTACTAAGCATGATCACGGCTTGATGGGGACCGCTATCTAAGGTACGACCTAACTGTATTGTATTTGTCTGGAGCAAGTATTATCAAACGTTGTGGGGACTCCTATCGAAAGACGCCAATGAACTGTATTATATTTGTATGTAGTAAGCATTATCATGTTTTGTGGGGACCCCTATCTAAATTACCACTGAGATGTATTATATTTTTCTGGAGCAAGCATTATCAGACAGTATAGGGACTCCTATCTAAGGTACCAATGAACTGTATTATATTTCTGTAGTAAGCATCATCATGTTTTGTGGGGACCCCTTCTAAGGTACCACTAAAATGTATTTGTCAGGAGCAAGCATTATCAAACGTTGTGGGGACTCCTAGCAAATGTACTAGTTTTATCTGTAGAAATGTACATTCTTCATTGTCATGTATCTTATTTGTAATATGCAGTGGTATAAAGAATGCATGATTTCATGTTGTGTGTACAATTTCAAAATATGTCTTCATAATTACATACACATTTCTGGTCGGATTTTGACGTCAAGCCCACACCACGCAAGAGTAGCTAGCCGTTTTCCTCTAGCTCTGTTTTTACTAGGTGTTTGAAATTTTCAGATTGATGATCCATTTTTACCTAAAAGTACTATATAGGTCACGTTTGCTACTGCCTTGGATATCTATGACGCATTTGTTACTACCTTAGATATTTCAGGCATGTTTGCTATATATAAAATATCTATGACTTTCTATAATCTAGTTTCCTCGTGTGGTTCAAAATCGCAAATCTTTTATTGGTTTGGGTTCTCCGTTCTCTAGCAAGATTTCAAGCATGTAGGTAATTATCGAGTATTGCTTTGACGGCAGGTGGCTTCAAAAGTAACTTGGTTGATCATAGACTCCGACGACAGCTGAAATTATTTAGAACTAATGTATAATTGTGTGTGCACATTTTGTTCTTAGCCCGCCATCAGCAGGATTAAAACCAGACCCTAACGCTACATCAAACTACTCTATAATTAACTAAAACTGTAAGACGGGAGGTCATGTCGAAATGACTTTTCAATTAACCTATCCAAACGTCGCTGTCTAATTTCAAACTGTGAGTTAATGTCACTTCATCGCATGGAAACCAAATAACCAAAGCCTGTTGAACGAACTGTGCATAATACCTGAGTTAGATTGGTTGCAAAATCTCTAAAGATCACGTGATCGTCTTGACAAATACTAAAGCAACTGTACAACGTTAATTATGTCGGCATGTCATTATAATATCAAACGCTCAGGTATATCCGCTGTAGTCTTTTAACTGAATTCTTGCGATGGTCATTTCGAAAAGTTTTAATTCTTGCCTGAACATTTAGGCACTGTTAATTATGAAAATATTTCCAAAGAAACATTTTGTTTCGCTTTCAATATATTTTTAATTATGATCGCAATGAGGAAAAAACATAAAGCCTATTACTGGGTTTCATAAGCTTTATTTCTCGCGGAAATTATCTTGCAGTGTACCCTGCACTATGTTTTCTTTTAGAGTATAATTTTGTCATTCATATTCAGTCGATAACCTGAATTAAAATATATAAGAATTTTAATGTTAGACAGCTTAAAGTATTGCAACTAAGATAGAGGATGCTTTTTCTTTGCCGTCTGACGAACACTAATCAATGAACGTTTTAGTTCTAGATTTCACAATGCTTTCTTGATAGCAAAGGTGTCTGAGACCGAGAATCAGTCTCGAAATTCGTATACTCGAGCCACCTAATGTGTGATGTGTTGTGATTTGGATTTTTAACGTAGCTTTAACAATTTTTCAGTCATATCGCTACGATGTCTGCAATGTGGCAGTTTATAGTGATGTCAGCACTGGGGCATCATGCCGCAGACATGTAACGCGATGTCCCACCCAGTCACATTATCCTGACACTGGGCCGACCAGTCCTAACCTCTTAATGCTGAGCGCCAAGCGAGGGAGCTGTTAGTACAATTTTTGTAAGTCTTTGGTAAGACTCGGCCGGGGATCGAACCCACGACCTCCCGCATCCGAGGCGGACGCTCTAACCACTAGGCCACCGGAGCGGTCGAGCCACCTAATGACAAACAAGTGGGAAGGTTACGTTTTATTGGTATTATTACATTTCTGCGTCATTAGATAAAAATTTATATTAGACTATGCTGATATTGGCTGTGTGGAATGTGACACAATTTTGGGTTGGCTTTTATATGACAATCTGCGAGCTTGTCCTCACAATGTGAATTTGGTAGAAATGGTCTACGATCATACCTCACAATGTGAATTTGGTAGAAAGGGTCTACGATCATACCTCACAATGTGAATTTGGTAGAAAGGGTCTACGATCATACCTCACAATGTGAATTTGGTAGAAAGGGTCTACGATCATACCTCACAGTGTGAATTTGATAGAAAGGGTCTACGATCATACCTCACAGTGTGAATTTGGTAGAAAGGGTCTACGATCATACCTCACAATGGTCTTATGTCCTTTAACGTTCGTAAAGATAATAATAAATAAATACTTTTTGTAAACCAAAAAACCTAAAATATCAGATTGTTAATTAAAATGCATTAAATCCAAAATCTTGTGTACTAACGAGTATCTCTCCAGCATCACGTGACCTTTCTATGTCGTATTCGACCACAAATTGTCCCGATATTCCATTTTGGCCATTGTCCATTTGTTGCTGTATGGTCGGAACAAACTGAATGAACGCCGTATTAGGAGAAGGTCTTGTCATCAAAACGAGGTTATTGGTAGCTGAAACCGTAAACGTAATGGATGAACACACTGCGACGGTAAACGTAATGAATGAAAACACTGAAATGGTAAACGTAATGGATGAATGCAATGAAACGCTAAACGTAATGGGTGAACACACTGAAACGGTCAACGTAGAGGATGAACATAATAAAAACGGTACACGTTATGGATAAACACAATAAAACGGTAAATATAATGGATGAACACACTCTCAAACTTTACAACAAAAAAATTCTCCACAAATAGCAGAACTCCATTCGCTTTGGCGGATTTACTTCTGAAACGGCGGTAACTCGGGAAATATGGTACTAATCAATAATGATGTGTATGAGTAGGGAGACATCAAAAACTTTACATTACAGATAATATGCGTTTATGGTTGTTCTATAAAAAAAAAAAAAAACATTTCATTATGTCAACAAATAAAATTTCCATAAAACAATAAAATCACAATGCACTGATTAAATTAATGATATGAACGTTTAAACTTTGTAAGAATTTGAATTTTATTCCTTCAAATATTGATTTTAGCCACACTCTTCATTATCCATATAAACTATTAATCAAAAAGTCGCGTTCATCCGAACGATTTTTATGTCTTTAGGGTTTTCATTTCTTCAGGGTTTTCATGTTTTTAGGGTTTCCTGTCTTGTTTCCTGTCTTTCAAATTAGGTCCAAAACTACGATTTTGTCTCTGCCTATTAAAAATACGTCCAATTTTTAAACACCAGATATTTTCCACTCAGCGACAAAAACACAATTCGTTTCTGACTAGATACATAACGGACTAATTTATCTGAAACAGGGATAGGAAAAGCGTTCCAACCATCTGGGATTTTATTAAATTCTTATTTTGTTATGACGACAATTATACAATTATCCTATATAAAACATACCATAAAAAGGATCGTGCATATCCATACCTACCCACTCCACATGATTCTACTAGCCTTTGTACACCCAGACCCATCCACTCCACATAATTATACTAGACTTTGCATACCCAGACTCACTCACTCCACATAATTATGCTAGCCTTATCACAGTCAGACTCGCCCACTCCACATAGTTATACCGGCCACTGCACAACCAGACTCACCCATTCATAACTATACTAGCCTTCGCACACACAGACTTTCCTACTCTATATACAAATACCATCCTGTGCACACCCAGACTCACCCACTCCAGACAATCTTACCAACAAATGCACTCAGACTCACTCACTCCAGACAATCGTACTTGCAAATGCACTCAGACTCACCAACTCCAGAAATTCTTACCAGCAAATGCGCACTCAGACTCAGCCACTCCAGACAATCCTACTTGTAAATACACTGAGACTCACCAACTCCAGAAAATCCTACCAGCCTTCGCACACCCAGACGTTCCTACTCTATATACTAATACCATCCTTTGCACACCCAGACTCACCCACTCCAGACAATCTTACCAGCAAATGCACTCAGACTCACCCACTCCAGACAATCTTACTTGCAAATGCATACTCAGACTCACCAACTCCGGACAATCCTACCAGCATTTGCACACCCAGACTCACCCAATCCAGACAATATATCCACCAAATGCATTCACTCGCCCACTCCAGACAATCCCACCAGCAAATGCGCACTCAGACTCACCCACTCCAAACAATCCTACCAGCAATTGCACATCCAGACTCGCCCACTCCAGACAATCGCACCAGCAAATGCACACCCACACTGACCCACTCCAGACAATCGTACCAGCAAATGCATACCCATACTCACCCACTACAGACAATCTTACCAGCAAATGCACACACTGCCTCAATCACTCTCTAATAATCATCCTAGCCGTTGCACACTCACCAGCAACACACAATCCTACTAGCAAACCCAGATTCACTAGCCACAAACAATTCTAACATCAAATACACACCCAGACTCACCCACTCCACATAATTATACAACCCAGCAGCAGGGAGGGCGAATCTCACAGGGTCTTTTCGCCAGAAATCATCTCTATCAATAGTATTATAAATACTAAGACTTATTTTGGAAAACAAACCCTTTATTTTGGCAACAATGACAATAAAGGTGTCTATTTACCAAAATAAAGGGTTTAATCATATAATCTAGTCTTGGAAACCTTATTGCTGTACCGATTACATATGAAAACCAACTTGGGTTAACGCCCTCCCTGCTGCTCTTAACAAAATAACGTATCAAGTCCTACTCGATATCGTGTTCTGGGATCGTGTAAATTTATTGTCACAAACCCGTGTGGGGTTCGCTGTGCACGACTAAAGAAATTTTTGAATTTATTGATGTCCATGTCTCCGCTGCACCAAGTCTGATGAATATTTCGTAGCGTGTGTACGTCAACTCCGTTGAACACCGCGAGTAGGTTACAATTATCTCTGATCACTTTTGGAATTTGTGTATAACGTTGAGTTACATAAATGACATCAGTGTTTTTATGACGACCACGAGAAAATATTCTCGCAGGGTTTGCTTGCTTATCCAGCATAACATCGTCGTACACAACTAGATTGTTAATTGATCCATCAATGCTATCTACGCCAGGCGCGTCATTGATGTCAGTTATAAACTCAACTATGTCGTTATCGCTTCCTATGGCCGCTTTTGCACTCTCGTTGAAATCTTTTATCACATCATAGCATCGCTGTTCGTCCACAGATGGTGCTACCAAATATAATTTATCCCATTTCATCCACTTCATTATCAAATTCAACAACAGCTGTGTTTTACCCGACCCAGATGGTCCTATGATGATCATGCGGATAGAATTTGGTAGCACACTATTATGTTTCACCGGTTCTTTTTTCTTCGTCGCGGAAAAATCAGTGACTTCCATTTGTATACAAATGAATAGTATTATGGATTTATATTGTGTGAAGTGTAAGGCACGAACCCCAACAAACAATCCGGTACCAATTACGACAAAAAATAATCGACAGGCGATCACAGGAATATGTGCTCGATGTGGCACAAAAAAATTTAGATTTCAAAAAAAATGTTTAGCGGAGGCGACATCACAGCCCAACTTGGAAAACTCCCTGGAGCTCCCTGGGCAAAATATCCCGGAGAAAAACATCTTCCCGGATACAACTACTGCGGCCCCGGAACCAGACTTGACATCAGACTTGACAGCGAAAATCAACCAAAAACTGGCGAGTATCCGATAAACGCTATCGATGCAGCTTGTCATGTTCATGATGTAGCTTATAAAAATCCTGATTTGCAGCAACGACATATCGCAGATGTGAAATTAATTCACGCGTTATCCGCGATAAAAAATAAATCTCTTAAAGAGTCACTCGCTAACTGGTTAATAAGATCCGCAATGAAATCTAAACTAGTATTAGGCGCTAGTAATTAATAACAATGCAAGCATCTCCAATGAAGTCGATTTATTATTCCCCGATCGGATACTGGAGAGGTAACGCAGCAATTAATAAACTCGCCAAGTCAGCGTCGGTAACAAGAGAGGTTGCCAAAAATTGGCTATCGAAACAGGCAATATGGCAAATTTATTTACCACCGCCCAAACAAATTCACTTCGCGCATTTCGATGTTAGTGTACCCAACGAAGTTCATCAGGCTGACATACTATTTCTGCCACATGATGTTGTTCGTCGGAAAACATATAAATACGCGTTAACAGTGGTTGATGATGCCAGTAGATACAAAGATGCGGAACCGTTAACAACTAAAACGGCGTCTGAAGTAGCCGATGCGTTTAAACGAATTTATCAGCGAGGACCTGGACCACAAGGTGGTCTACGATGGCCACATCTGCTACAAGTTGATCCTGGCAAAGAATTTCAAGGTGCAGTATCATCGCTGATGAAGCAACATAACGTTACCATACGACGAGGACACACTGAAATTCATCGTGATCAGGCAACCGTTGAGAGATTTAATCGAACACTCGCCGAAAGATTATTTGGATATCAATACGCGAAAGAATTCATTCAAGATGCGAGATCGCGCGAATGGGTTGCAAGATTACCAAGTGTGATAACTGCGCTAAATAACGAGATCGCCCGAGCCACTAACATGAAACCTTCCATCGCGATCACAAAAAATATATACGACATGATTCTTTAGCATTGGCAGCGCCGGCGCCAGTGTTGGGTAATGTTACAGTTAGATATTTATACGAACCAGGCGAACTTGAAGGTGGTAAACGAAGAGCGACTGATCCCATTTGGAGTGTTACCACACATAAGATATCCACCATGACAAGATCCACTGGAAGACCAGCAATCTATAGATTAGATTCAACTGCTCCTCAACGCGGATTCACCCGTGAGCAACTTCAGGTGATTCCTGATGATACACAATTATCGCCCAAATCACTGAAGTGATTCGATCACTAAAGTGATTCACTAGCTGAAGCGGCGCCTCTGCGTCTATTACATTCAAGACAGGTCAACATGATATTTTCACGTGTGTGGCCAAGTTTGCTATTTTTTCTATCCAGCGTGAACTGTCTTGGGTCATTTTTCGGATATCTCCATAACATTACACAATTGCAATTTACGCAGTGATTACGTTGTTGTCGTCGCAACTCGACGATGAATTCAACATCCAAACTAAACTCCCGGTTATTTTTTTTTTGTCGCTATGTTTAATTTTTTTCTTATCGTGTCGATCAGCACTGACTTATCGGCGGCCGATGCCGTTGTCGTATCTAACACAATTCTTCCTAGCTGTGATATTCTTCGCACTCTTGACACGGCCAGGTAAACTAAATTTGACCACTCGATGCGATCATCAACGATCCAGACTTTTGTGTCTTCGATGGTTAATCCCTGTGCGGAGTGAATTGTCATAGCGTATCCTAACATCCAAGGAGATTTCTTCGCGGCAAGTGCTGCGTCGACAACATCGATATCAACTAACACAATATCATTTAACACTAACTGTTGCTTCGTTGTTCCCGACTCAGTCGGGCGCCCGGGGATATCAACATCGATATTTTGTAGTCGTGTATCTGTTGGTCTATAACATAACGGTACCGGCAGCGTTGGGAATTTTTCTTTGTGCAGCTGAAGTAATCGCTGTTGAAGTGCGTCTCTGACCACTTTTCTACTTGCCACTATGAGATCACTTGGGGTCCACGTTTCCAGGAAGTCTTTCATTGATGTCCTCGGAATCACCTTGCGCATAACCACGCACTGAGTTTTATTATTCTGCAACCTAATCAGCTTTTTAAACTTCTTTAGTCTATCATCAAGTGCTCTAATGTCGTCGTCGATTTCTTCGTAATAATCAACAAAATTCTTTAACCACTCATGCGGAGATTCACCTGTAAACGGCGGTGGTTGACCGTGATCACCGCACAGAATAACCGCAGTATTTTTTGTCAACAACCATTCAAGGAACCTTTTTATTGTATCTAGTGGCACGGTATCTGCTTCATCCCACATAATTATTCCAGGAATATATTTGTGCCCATACGCTCAGGAGTCCACGTGCCGCCACTGTATTTGAAAAAGCTGTGATAAGTACAGGCTGTTTCATTTCCCTGGCAAGTCTGTGTGTGGGTGTTAACACTATCATGTCAGAATTTCGAAACAGATTAATCACTCGAGTCGTCTTACCACAACCGCCTGGCCCATTCAGATAAACAGTTCTGTGTCTTGCAACAGGATCGTGCACAGACGGTAACGTTGACATCGTCGAAGGTATTTCAGTCATATCACGATAAGTGTCTTTAATTTCGACATCAGCTGATTCACAGTATTCGTGTAATTGCTCATTCTTCACTCTCCAGCACCCCCAAGATGTCGACTCCCCAACGACGCTTTTCACCGAGGTCAGGTATTTTTTTGATATATAAAATGAGTCCGTCGCAACTCTCACTGCGGTGCTGGGAAATCTGTTTACCATCGACAGCAAATTTATAGAAACATAAGACAGCATCGAAGATCTCAGGTGTGTGAACTGGTGTGATTCCCCGTCGAGGTAACTAACAATTGTTCCCAATTTTTTTCCGTTTGACATCAGCGCATCCTCGCGGTGACAAAATATATTTCTTGCGGCTGCGTCAGCTATTATAAAATTCAATTCGGCATCATCAAGGATTAATCTGCTGTGATGTATTTTGTGATCAAATGCTGCGCCCTGAGTAAACTTCCCTATTAACCTTCGTCCGAGATCTTTCGCTGCACTCTCTCTGCAGCTAATATAATCCTTGATCATTTTGGGAGTCCACCCCGTCATGAGCTCTTCATCAATAATTGGCGTTGGTAACCAAAGTGTAGTTTGCCGGTGATAGCATATGATTGCTTCGCCGACAGTCAGCGATGTTAGTATTCCACTGTCGAGCATATATCGTAACAACACAATAGGCGCCCACTTTTTCTCGGCGAGGTGTCGGCCAAACCACGCGTAGTTGATCGGGTGCCAATCCGTAGCGAATCCAAATGAGGTTACTCGGGCGAATCCTGTGAGGTCAAAATCGGGCAGCGGACCATCGATGGATACTCTAGTCATCAAACTGGTTGGGTGACCAAATCTAGCAAAATATTTACTACACTCTCCGTACCCAAGGAAACTTCCTGGGTAGCACGCGGTCATATCTACGGATATCATGTCGCGGTAATCATAAGGAATATTCCAAAGACCGCCATGGTCGTATTCGACACAACTCAGTTTGATATCCTCGAGGAATCTGTCGCTGGTTGGTTTCCACGAGTTTCGTTCTCTGGCGATGTGCGCGGCAACACTAGGAACAGTGAAACAGCGCATCAACAACTGATCTAACGAGTCGGCGGGAACTGAGTAGTTTTCCGCGAGTTTTCTCATATCACACTGCAACGACTCAGTTCTGTATACTTCTCCGTCTGGTCTCACAAACTGATCATACTCGGAATCTTCATCGCTTTTAAATAACCACACCGACACAGGATCTGTTTTGCTCGCCTCATAAATACAATCGAATATGTTTCCTTCGTAAAACCTTACAACACGGTCTCGCGGAAATATCCTAACCGACTCCGTCCAAGCATGACTGTTATGATCAATAATTGTTATCGGTGATCCGCGACGGTTGTATTTTGGTTTGTATAATTCCTCTCCGGTCAGTGATTTCACAGTTATAGGAAATCCTAGTGATCGTTCCAGCGCGGCAACATCGGCTATTGATGCTCCGCTGTCGTTGACTCGGCTAGCCCACGCTGTTATCTTGGATTTTCTCGACGGCGTTAAACCGTTGCCTCGCGCGGCGTTACTGAAATGTTCCATTACCCGCTCGGCTACACAGTTCAATGACGTAGTCGTACATGCAGTCATCCGCATCGGAGCAAGTTTATCAATTTTTGGTTTCTGTAGCGGATATATTCAGTAAACAACCGCAGATACAGGATACGCTCTGACATAATATGAACTATCAATTCCAACAAGCATCCCTGGTCTGCTATGACGACTTAACAAAACTGTTTTTCCGTTGGCAAGAACAGGATCGCGTTTATCGCGTATAATCCATGTTTCCTCGCCGTTCTCGTCGATGACTCCGGTTATAAATTTTATTAACACGCTGTGATTGGTATCATCAAGATATTCAATGATGTTACTGGCGCGCGTATCGGTCATTGTGCCGTCGATGATATCATCGCCGAATAATTCCTCAAAGATATCATCAGAGCTCTCGCTGATAATTTTATAAGTCGAAAATACGTGACTCGCACCATCGGCACGAAATTCCTGTTTCGTGCGCCCGATGATGCTATTTAACGTTGTCAATTTTTTTCGTTGTGTATCGCCGGTTAACCTATCGAGGTCAAACCGGCCGCCGGTTGGTCTTATCGATGACAATCTGTCAAATTCTTCCATATATAACAATAGGACAAATATTGTCTAATTAAAAAAAAGCCAATTATATATGCCTGAAAACTATTGCAACTGGAAAATTGCCGGGACCAAAAAACGCTGTCAACGAAAATGTGTCGGAGAATATTGTGCTTCTCATAATCAAAATTTCAAGCGAGGGTCTAACGGCGGGGTTACCTGCGCGGTGTGCGACGTTGCCATCCGCGGAAAAACAAAATTGTGCTCAGGTTGCGGCGGTAAAAGATTTCGCGAGCTCGCGAGATATTATCGGCGCAAATACAATCGCGCACTTACAGAACAAGAGTACATCAGTAGTCACCCGATCTACTATTTAGACAAACAAATGCCATCTAGTATAGACAAATGGAATTCAGAAGACATCCAATCTACACCTGCTACGAATCTTCCACAGACGGAACAGTTAGAAACTGCATATTAAAAAAACCTGTTGGTGCTGTGGGCAACAGCGGTTACATATTGATTCGTTTTGTTTTTAACGGCAAAATGAAAGCGGTTTACGCTCAAAGATTTATTTACGAATGTCATCGCGGACCAATTCCTGCAGGATTAGTTATCGACCACATCAACAGAAATAAACTAGATAATCGCATAGAGAACCTAAGGGCTGTTACTCCAAGCGAAAACTCCCGTAACACAACAAGGGTTGCTCAAAGGCTTCCTCCGAGACCTGTTATTGCTGTTATGGACTCAGATGAAATAGAATTTCCGTCAATGAGTTCTGCTGCTAAATATTTCGAGATAAACTTGGCATCAATCCACCGAAATATTAATCGCATGACAAAGACAGTATACTCGAAAAAACACAATAAATTTATATCTTTTTATGAGCCTGTCTAAGTTTGACATCATATTAGAAAGACAAAGCCGCTATAGGTATAATGAACGAGGAAACAGTTGCAACACTCACCGAAGAAATTAACGCTGTAAAGAAATTCGCGACATCAAGCGAAATTTTTTATTCCACGTGGCTGCAGGATCAGTACGATAGCGTCTCAGAAGCTCGTGCACAAGGCTACAAAACTCATAAACGTGAGTACAGAACTATAAAAATGCTTAATAACGAGCTCAGATATAAAATTATTCCACAATACAAAGATCAAATTAAGACCTTCGTGCCGGTGGCTCGGACTATAAAAAGGATCCTTGACGACATCGGACAGATCTTCGAGCAAGAAAAACTCTCGAGGGTTCTTTCTGATAAACTCGATAAATTACTCATTGACAAATAATTATTTCGATAATTTTCACAGTAAATTTTTTTTTACCGTCCGTCGAAACCCACGGTAAAAAAAAGATTGCCCGGAAACACCAGGGATTAACTTGATAACACGATTATCATAATTCGTTCAATAAATTTAAGCGCTTCAATGCCGCGTATCGGTTGTCCGCGGGTGTTGTATTCGTGGTAGTCTTCATGAGATCTATGGCGGCTATTGTACCCGTACATGATTTTGAAGAAGAAAAATTTTTTACGATCTTTATACTCTTCTAGAAGACCATCACGGGAAAACCTCAGCGGCAACGACAGCGGAGATATACGACACTGGGGGACTTCCCCCCAAATGGTGTCAGGAACAGGGATATATTTAATGTTTTCAAACACCGACAAGTATTCGAATGAAGTAAGATTAGCTATTGTTTTGCAGCTGCGGAGTCGGGTCGGACAGCGATCGTCTATGAAACATGAAACTCTCATCACGCTATATTTGCCTGAATATATGTGTTTAAATGTGATATCAAGGAATATTTCCGCCTGCGAGAATGTCATCTAACTGCGCCCTGGTCAAACACGAGTGCGCATAATTCAAAATTTCGTCATCGCTGAAGAACACGTAAATGTAATCACGGTCACGCAATCGTTCGATATCGTCACTGCTTAGTAACATCTTATCGGCGCCTGCGTTTCCCACGCGTATCCTGGTATCTTTCAGTTCGCGTGGAAAATGCAAAGCATTTTCATCATAAGTTCGTGTGAATGCGGCTCTGATCGCGTCGGCAAATTCTTTTCGGTCAAATATGTGCACGCGAACATGCTGGTAAAATCCCTCAGTCATTATATTTATTGTGTTTATTTAACATAATTTATCACGACGTTACTGTTGTTGATTGAAATGTTTCTGGAAACGCTAGCGTTTCCAACCGGGCTATCGTCGGAATCGCTCTGCGATTCCCAATCACTGGAATCACAGGAAACACTTTGTGTTTCAGATTCAGATTCAGATTCAGATTCACTAACAATAAAATCACTGTCGGAATCACAGGAAACACTTTGTGTTTCAGATTCACAATCACTGTGAGATGACATATTATTATGTTATGGATATCGCTAATTGGACGATTTCACTAGCAAGTTTACACTATTTGTTTCCCCGCGCAGGTCCAATAGTCGCTGTTGTTGGTCAGTGACTTTAAAATTTATCCTTGTCAGCGTCGGATTCTGACACCGCAGAAATACTGGATTGATTGGCTCTTGCACAATCAAAAATCCAGGCGGTTGTGTAGGAGTAAATGAATACAATATAAACCCTTGCTGGGCCTGATTTGATTCGCCCGTGTTTATGCTGTAGCTGCCATCGATGACATCACACACAAGGTTGACCGCGACGACATCGGTGATATTCACTATGCCCGGAGAAATATGCCGGCCATCACCTGATGTGGAATTGTCGTGTCCCAACACAGCAGGTTCCGGGAATGATCGCTTGTGCGCGACAAGAATATTCTCAAAGGATTGATCCAACAGCGTGGATAACGACGTTAGCATCTCAGGAACGTTATATCCCGGAAATTTAAAATTTCGTAATTCGGCCTCTGTTATTTTAAGTTCCTTCAAAAAATTTTGTTTATCCTGAGCATCAATTACCATCTGAACCAACCGCCGGTTAAAATATCTCATGTCGTCGATTAGTTGATTTATTATTTCAATGTGTTTTATGATTTTATTACGTGGACTATACATGTCAGAAATATGCTCCTGAAAGGATTGTTGCAGAAGTTTAAATTGTTCTTTAAATAATTTGTTTATTTCATTGAAACGGTTTTCGATATTAGAAAGAGATATGTAAAGACGAAGTGATGCTAAAATTGCACTAGCGAATAACCCTTTCACGCCGCCGCCGGAAATTTCCGGAGGAGCAAACTCCCAAAATGGTCCCCCCTTTGGGTCGTTTATATCTCGATCGAAATAAAGTGCCGACCATTTTGGGTTTCTTATTTTTGACATATCGTCGCTGTGACGTTTGTAGGAAGACAATAATTTTCTGAATGGTTTTACTGACGTAGGTATATCGTCGTCGAGACGTGAGAAAATGTCATGATACGCCATAGTATCCGTGTAATAATCGGATTTTACAGGTTCTGGTAGACGCGGTTTTACATCAGGGGCGTCCGCTGGCCATCCTAGCACGGCTTTGATTGAAATGTTATAGATATCAACGGCGTAAACCGGTGTAGCAACTTCGATGACCGTTGACAGCGTTGGCTCGTGTGCTGTTATATTGATTTTTGATTCCTTTCCGGTGACACGTTTTATTTGACGCTGTATTTCTTTGTTGATTTCTTCTATCTGATAACTTCCAGTGGGTAACGCAATGACGTTCCAATCTGGGGTTCCATCAGCGTTATTCTGATACGAAAAAACAAATGAGTTATTCGGCTATTGTCCGTGAAATGATGTCGCCCTGATATTGGGCCAACTGTGATATACTCGTAATTGTGCCAGTGCGATTTCGGTAACTTGAATTGCAGTTGGAAAATTAATGCTGAACTCTGGTTGCGTCGACGATATTGATATCATTGTGGTCCTTACCGGAGTTGTATTCGCGGCTATGTCGAGCAACGCTTGTCGTTCCATCGTTATTTAACTTTATCGTTTTTAAATGAAAACCATTTGCGGGTTCAGTATTCGCTATGCGCTCATAATCGCTGTACACGTTGGACATCAGCGTGAATTCGGGATCTGATATGTTGTTGTCGTCTACACTAGATGATATCAACGAGGACAGTTTCGAGTAGGCGCTGTTGGCCGCGTTGGCTAGTTGTTGATACTCGTGCAATTTTGCTGTCGCGCACGAGGATATTTTTTCGCGATGATATTGGCGACTCCTGCGATCGTCGTTGATGCTGAAATTGTGATTGTGATAGCGATTGCAGTTGTCACTGGTGTCAACGCTGATAATAGCACACCCGTGGATGCAACTACCCCGGATACCGAATACACAGTTATATCTAGTGCAGTTACGCGGCGTTTGTATTTTTTTATTTTTATTGCGCATCTGTCAATGGTGTTTTTCAACGTTGATTGCCACTCGCGTACCTGATCATACCGGTATTGCTGAGCATCTGGAAATCCTTCGGATTTCAATGTTGTCGTTGACATTATTTAAAATCGCTGGCGATTTTCAATTACGCGCTAACCAATTGAGGTGTTTCTGCGACGAATTCCAAACACCACCAGTAGGATGCTGCGGTTAATGTCTCGTCTTCGGCTTCAAATATAAATATTCTTCGGTTCCGCTGTTTAGTATTACAGTTACAACCCCGGAATACTTATCGGTGGAATGTCTCCAGGGATATGTTGTGAAGATTTCAAATTTAGCGGCTGAAAACACGGAAAACCTGTATACGCCAGTGACTGTTGCTGTGTATTTGATAGTATTATTTTGTCGGGACCATATTGCGAATCCCGATGATACCGTGTATGCGATGTTGATGATATGCCCGGGGGTAATTCCAGTGGGGACTTTAATCAGACTGGTTTTGTTAACGATATCAGGAATACCCGATACGATATCCTGCTGTGTTTGTTTGATTGTGTCAATGTCGGTCTTTACATCAACGAGTTTCACATCGACGACTGGAAGATCCTTAAAGAACTCATTCGCGTTATCTATAACTTTGAGAGCATTTCTTAGAAATCTTACAAACGCGCCCACGTGAACATCATACTCTGCCCGCAACGTGGCTAGTCTACCACCAACGACGTCTACGTATTGTTTGTTTGTGGCATCTTCGGGAGATTCGGGATCTTTTAGCGCGGTTATTTTGTTGCCGCTCATGTTGAGTTCGCCCGTCATTGTGTCCCCGGATTTTATTACTCTGTCATTGATTAAACCAACAACAAGTCCGTATTGCGCGTCAACATACTGTTTATTTGTGGCGTCCTCGGGACCTATCGGATCCGCTAACACAGTTATTTTGTTGCCGTTCATGCTGAGTTCACCTGTCATTGTATCACCGGTCTTCGCTACACGATACGCTGCGACTTTTCTCGCGTCATCTCGCAGCATCGCAATTGATATCAAAGAGTCTCTGATTTTGCCGCCGTCAGCGAATACAACGATGTTGCCGGCGGTAGCTCCAGAAACTTTGACAATTATGTCACCCAACCGAAGGTTACTAGTTTTTAGTTTGCCGTGTTCTCCTGGAAAACAGCAACCTCATCTGGGTCGACTTGGGACAGATTTAAAAGATTATCAACGTCATCTTTGGTTGCATACTTCGATAAGTCAATATCCTCCTTTTTTTCTTTGGTTCTACTTGATCTTCCGTAAATGTTAACCATTATTTGTTACCGCTGTTTTCAAATGTGGTGTATTCGTGCACGACTTTGTGAGGAGGAATCGCTGGATGTTTTGTTATCGCGGAAAGAACATTTAATACTTCACGACCGCATATCGGAGGATCAATTAGTGTTTGTGTTGGCAGCGTTGACTGCCAAACTGGAATTGGAAGCCTTTGAACGTACCTGAGAAACTCAACTGGCGGTGCTAACCCGTACGAATCGAAATATACAATTCCACGTGGATCGATCGCGTAAGCAACCCAGTGAGTTCCAGGGCCATCGCGGTTGTCAAGATTAATAACTCCTGTTTCTGGATTATTAGGTGTCAGCGGTAGTTCATCTCGAATGTGTTTGACTATTTACTCTTTCGTTAGCCTGGAGTGCTACGAAAATATGTCGTGGTGCTGACACCCCCTGCTGTGATGCTATGTGCCACGTGAATTGTCCAGCACCGGCACCCTGAATGGAATCTGTAGATGTTGTCAACCACGATATCAATGATTTATCACCTGTGTCCATGAAAGAGAGTAACCGTTGCTCTTCAGCTAACGATGGGGACATTACTGGCATCCACAAAGCAAGCTTGAATAATATTACCTTACCGGCAGCAATACCAGCAGCACCGTCTCGCCAGATAGCGTCGTTGTCGTCACCCTTTCTAACAAGTATAACTGTATGCTTGGCTCCAAAAATAACCTTTCTGACATTTCTGCAGAACCCAAAGATGTGAGACAGCGGAATTGCACATGAAAATTTTCTACGATCACCTGATAGCATTAATTTACGTGTAGCAAAACCAAGATTGTAATTTGGACTAGGTCTTAATATTGGAAATGCAGCACCTGGTCTATCTGCAAATCCAGCTGGTTGTGGGTCCACAGCAGTGTATCGTGCTGTTTGTACCGGAATAACAGATCTGTGTTCAGGATGATCAGCATTATCCTTAGCGAACATCATAGTCGGACCAGCCGATCTAGTGTAATCATCTGAGTATCGTGCTAATCCCACGATTGTTGTGGCAACGTCAACGTTATCCTGAATCGTTTTAATTTCCTTTCCATCGATGCTATATGAAGCACTTCTGAATAGTGCCATGATGCCGTTGTTGACAAGACCAACTCGGACATTATTATCGTATGGTGTATTAGCGACAACATCTGTTACAACTTCACCCGTGACTTCAAGGAATGCTTCAGCGGGTAAGAAATATCTGCTTGTATCATGTACTTGTAATTCAATTCGTCCGCGCTGATTTGGCGATCTTGCTTCGTAGGAATAATACTGATAATCGCGCACAGATTCATCTTTGAGTATTGGTGCATCCATATCGAACGCTGGATCTGATACTCGTTTGAACATTTTATATAAATTATCGACGTCTCAAACGAAGACCACTTCCTGATATCAGACTTGTATTTATTTGTTCGGGTTGTTGAGTTACAAGAGATACGAGTTTTTGATTTGCGGCCTCATTTATTACTTTACTGACATCCGCGGGCATAAGTTCAGTGCTCGGTAATTTTACTGGTGGTGTCTTAACCGCCTTTGGTTTGCGTGCTAACCGTGACAGTCTACCTTTGACTGACGAGAATGCTTTTCCGGCAAGATTACCAACAGCTCCAAGGGCTTTATCCTTAACAACATCAATCGCTTTCATCGCCAATTGTTTCGCAATCGGTAACGCCTTAGGGGCCATCCTTGAAAACAAACCCGTAACAACATCACCGAGACCATCTCCGTAGATTGCTCTGTAGACCGGTAATCGTGAATTTACTACTCTGACTGGTCTGGGTCGAGTATCGTGCACAATCATTTTATTCAATTGTTGTTTCTCTAACTAAAATTACTAGTCGCTGTAGTAACCGTCTACGAGTTCATCAATGAGCCCGACAGATACGAACATCCATGATGCCACCAGATATCAGCAGCTTCATTAATTATTTCCGGAGAGTTATTTCCGGCACGTTTTCCTCCGATGAGAACTTCTAGCCGTGATACGTCGTTGATAACGCTATCAGGGCAGGAAATAAAACCAGACCCGGTTTTAGGTTCCAACTTCAATTCCTCAAAAACATCCCCCTCTGGAAGATCAGAGTAAGACGGCGCTGGTTTCTCTTTTTAAGGTTTTCCTTTTCGTTTAGGTGGTTCAGGTGGCAGTGATTGATCTCTCTCTGCGGTAACTTTCTTTCGCGTTTCCTTCGCTTGCATTTTCTCTTTTTTCGCTTGTTTTTCTGCTTTTTTTTCATCTTTTAATTTTTTATTATACCCAATTATACCCGTTTTTATGAAATTATAAGTATCATCACCTTTTAATATTCGGGGAAGGCCTCGATTTATTTTATACACATAATCAGCCCACTCAGCTTGAGACATGCCCTTGGCAGCTTCTGGTTTTAGAAATTCATGTCTGCGATGATAATTTTCGACGATCCAAACAGAAAACTCTTTAAGCTCATCTACGTTACTCAGTGGAATATTTCTTATTTCGTTGATGCCATCTTCGGTAAATTTGTTTATAAATGTTTCCTTGACAGTTGCAAGTGGACCTACTGCACCTGGATCAGCTGCGGCTGCTACTTGTTGTTCACTAAGTTGTTTTATTGCTTGAAGCAAACCCTGCTCTGGTTTTCCACCCTCAATTGCAGCCTCTTCTTCAGTTCGTCCTTTGATAGCAGTTAAAACCTTTCCAGTGACTGCAGTGATAGGTTTAAATAATTCCCCTGTGGTCGTTGCGAAACCTTCCTGTGCTTGCTGTCGTTGTTGTAATTTTTCTCTGACACTATCTCGCACAGGAATAAATTTTTTGATTGCTTCTAGTCGCTCTCGAGCTAGTCTAGCAGAATATGCTTCTCCGATGATGGCCATTATTGTTTACTTAAATTTTTAATTCCGCGGTTACGTTATTTTGTTAAGAGCAGCAGGGAGGGCGTTAACCCAAGTTGGTTTTCATATGTAATCGGTACAGCAATAACGTTTCCAAGACTAGATTATATGATTAAACCCTTTATTTTGGTAAATAGACACCTTTATTGTCATTGTTGCCAAAATAAAGGGTTTGTTTTCCAAAATAAGTCTTAGTATTTATAATACTATTGATAGAGATGATTTCTGGCGAAAAAACCTTGTGAGATTTTCGCCCTCCCTGCTGCTAACCCCGTGCACACTCAGACAAGCTAACCAAATCCGATTAAAATCAGATCTCACTGTCGTATGTGAACATCTGACAGTGACCGGTTAGAAGTCATTTTCTGGTAAGCTATATTGTTACAGTAATCGCTAATTTTATAAATCAGACGAAGCCATATGCTTTCGGGTTTAGGAGACTTCGCAGTATGGCTAAAGAGCATCACTGTATGCTGAACGATTTGATTCACTTTCAGATTTCTGAAAGCTGCATTTCCATGACTTGATTTCAAAAGTCACCAGAACGTGACTCCTAAAGGGTCGCTGTCAATCCTACATGTAGGACAATGGATGGAGACCTGATTTTAATCAGAATGATGCACTCAGACTTACCCCATGCCCAGACAAACAAACGTACATTTAGTACACATGCCTTGCAAATAAAATTCGTATGAAATAGTTTGTTTATACTAAATCTGTATTTTCTTGCAACATAAGAGTGGTCTGAAATAACCGATAAACAGGATGAGATCTGGATAAACTAGGTTCAGTTCTTGTTCAGTTTAGAATAGAATGCTTCTTTGAACCATTATTAGAAAGCTGTTCGGACTTAAAATTCCTAATTAGGAAATATTTGCCAGACTCCAAATCCGAGGTAGTCACCGACGATCATAAAAATATTCGAATCAAAGTGTCTGTGAATGTCTTCCTGGTGAACGAGAACGCATCACTGGGGATGAGCAGGGATTAAATGCTCCTGTTTTTGATCTTTTCTCCAAAACAAATTTAAGTGTACAATTTGTTCCCCTGTTTCCAGGGAAAAAAATCGTCTATATTTCATAAGCGTGGATTTTTATGTATTTATCTTATATAATATCATTCTCCCCTGAAAATCTAAACAAACATTACCTTAGATGATTGATTCCAGAGTCATTTGAGGTATCATACAAATTTGTAAAGTGTGAATCAAGAACAGAAGAGAAATTAAGAGTCATAAAAGAGAAAATGAAACTATAATACATTACCTATTCCTTTGATTTCATTTATGTCATTTCGGAGCGGAGGCACACGGAGTACAGAAATATTTTTTGATTCCTGAATGTGGACCCGAACGTTCATATCCAGCACCGGTTGACCCGGATCGATGTAGATCACATGGTGGTATAAGCCTCGTTTTCGTCTCAAAAGTTCCTGGTATGTCAAGTTGAAGGTCACCATACTTCCGGCAGCAACGTTGACTTGGACGTCAAATTTATTGGTTTCTCTCGGCCTTTATTTAATTTTGTTGTTGTTGTTGTTTATTTGAAACAAAAGAATCAGATCTACACTGAACCAAATGTATCCCTATTTCTGCAAAATATATTTAGGACGTGAATATTATATGTGAACAACGTATTAACTTTATATCAAATTCCGTTTCTTTCACATGAAATCGTAACATGATTCATATCAGACAATATTTCTTAAAACACATTTTATATAATTTTCACAACTTTTATTTGTTTTTAATCACCAAACCTATTTCATGGAGAAAAAGGAACATTTTAGAAGATGGAGCATTCTGTAAATTTCGAAAAGGTCAACTGGGACCCATACACCAGGTGTTTCGCACAGTGCTAAGCCTGCATGGCTTTCGGAACCGTATCACTTGAACACTTGGTCAATGGATTCAAATTGCTTGCCTCCACGTCGATATTATGTCTTCGTTAGGAACTGATTATTTAAACCATTTCGACATGTGCCAAATCTCTCAATAGCTGCAGCAAAGGAAAAAATAAAAACCTTCAAAAGACATAGCTAAACCTTTGATTAACACTCACGCATATATATATCTTACCGTTCTTTAATATGGGCCGCACTTTCTCCTCTACTTCTGGCCGCCTCATACTGTGTCTTTGCCTGCTCTTTTTCTTTTATTTCTCCAGGATACACTGTACCATCTATCTCCCTAATCGAAAAGTTAAACTTACAGTTAGCTTGGTGTACTCCATTATACACAGTATCATCCATCTCCCTAATCGAAAAGTTAAATGTACAGTGAGCTTGGTGTACTCCATCATACACAGTATCATTTATCTCCCTAATCGAATGTTCAATGTACAGTTAGCTTCGTGTACTCCATCATACACAGTAGCACTTATCTCCCTAATCGAATGTTGAATGTACAGATAGCTTGTTGTACTCCATCATACACAGTATCATTTATCTCCCTAATCGAATGTTGACTGTACACTTAGCTTGGTGTACTCCATCATACACAGTATCATTTATCTCCCCAATCGAAAGTTAAATATACAGTTAGATTGGTGTACTCCATCATACACAGTACCATTTATCTCCCTAATCGAATTTTTAATGTACAGTTAGCTTGGTGTACTCCATTATATACAGTATCATTTATCTCCCTACTCGACAAGTTAAATGTACAGTTAGCTTGGTGTACTCCATTATACACAGTATTATTTATCTCCCTAATCGAAAAATAAATGCACAGTTAGCTTGGTGCACTCCATCATAAACAGTATCATTTATCTCCCTTACAGAAAGCTATAAGTACATTTAGCCTCTTGTACTCCAGTATACACAGCATCACTTATCTCCCTAACAGAAAGCTAAACGTACAGTTAGCTTGGTGTACTCCATCATACACAGTATCATTTATCTCCCTAATCGAAAAATAAATGCACAGTTAGCTTGGTGCACTCCATCATAAACAGTATCATTTATCTCCCTTACAGAAAGCTATAAGTACATTTAGCCTCTTGTACTCCAGTATACACAGTATCATTTATCTCCCTAACAGAAAGCTAAAAGTACAGCTAGCTTCTTGTACTCCATTATACACAGTATCATTTATCTCCCTAGATAAAAGTTAAATGTACAGTTAGCTTGGTGCATTCCATCATACACAGTATCATTTATCTTCCTAACCGAATGTTAAATGTACAGTTAGCTTGGTGTACCTCATTATAAACAGTATCATTTATCTCCCTACTCGACAAGTTAAATGTACAGTTAGCTTGGTGTACTCCATTATACACAGTATCATTTATCTCCCTAATCGAAAAATAAATGCACAGTTAGCTTGGTGCACTCCATCATAAACAGTATCATTTATCTCCCTAACAGAAAGCTAAAGTACAGCTAGCTTCTTGTACTCCATTATACACAGTATCATTTATCTCCCTAGATGAAAGTTAAATGTACAGTTAGCTTGGTGCATTCCATCATACACAGTATCATTTTTCTCCCTAATCGAATGTTTAATGTACAGTTAGCTTGGTGTACTCCATAATACACAGTATCCTTTATCTCCCTAATCGAAAAATAAATGCACAGTTAGCTTGGTGTACTCCATCATAAACAGTATCATTTATCTCCCTTACAGAAAGCTATAAGTACAGTTAGCCTCTTGTACTCCAGTATACACAGTATCACTTATCTCCCTAACAGAAAGCTAAAAGTACAGCTAGCTTCTTGTACTCCATAATACACAGTATCCTTTATCTCCCTAATCGAAAAATAAATGCACAGTTAGCTTGGTGTACTCCATCATAAACAGTATCATTTATCTCCCTTACAGAAAGCTATAAGTACAGTTAGCCTCTTGTACTCCAGTATACACAGTATCACTTATCTCCCTAACAGAAAGCTAAAAGTACAGCTAGCTTCTTGTACTCCATTATACACAGTATCATTTATCTCCCTAATCGAAAAGTTAAATGGACAGTTAGCTTGGTGTACTCCATCATACACAGTATCATTTATCTCCCTAATCGAAAAATAAATGCACAGTTAGCTTGGTGTACTCCATCATAAACAGTATCATTTATCTGCCTTACAGAAAGCTATAATTACAGTTAGCCTCTTCTACTCCAGTATACACAGTGTCACTTATCTCCCTAACAGAAAGCTAAAAGTACAGCTAGCTTCTTGTACTCCATTATACACAGTATCATTTATCTCCCTAATCGAAAAGTTAAATGGACAGTTAGCTTGGTGTACTCCATCATACACAGTATCATTTATCTCCCTAACCGAAAGTTAAATGTACAGTTAGCTTGGTGTACTCCATCATACACAGTATCATTTATCTCCCTAATCGAAAGTTAAATGTACAGTTAGCTTGGTGTACTCCATCATATACAGTATCATTTATCTCCATAATCGAATGTTAAATGCACAGTTAGCTTGTTGTACTCCATTATACACAGTATCATTTATCTCCCTAATCGAAAGTTAAATGTACAGTTAGCTTGGTGTGCTCCATTATATACAGTATCATTTATCTCCCTACTCGACAAGTTAAATGTACAGTTAGCTTGGTGTACTCCACTATACACAGTATAATTTATCTCCCTAATCGAAAAATAAATGCACAGTTAGCTTGGTGCACTCCATCATAAACAGTATCATTTATCTCCCTTACAGAAAGCTATAAGTACAGTTAGCCTCTTGTACTCCAGTATACACAGTATCAGTTATCTCCCTAACAGAAAGCTAAAAGTACAGTTAGCTTGGTGTACTCCATCATGCACAGTATCATTTATCTCCCTAATCGAAAAATAAATGCACAGTTAGCTTGGTGTACTCCATCATAAACAGTATCATTTATCTCCCTTACAGAAAGCTATAAGTACAGTTAGCCTCTTGTACTCCAGTATACACAGTATCACTTATCTCCCTAACAGAAAGCTAAAAGTACAGCTAGCTTCTTGTACTCCATTATACACAGTATCATTTATCTCCCTAATCGAAAAGTTAAATGGACAGTTAGCTTGGTGTACTCCATCATACACAGTATCATTTATCTCCCTAACCGAAAGTTAAATGTACAGTTAGCTTGGTGTACTCCATCATACACAGTATCATTTATCTCCCTAATCGAATGTTTAATGTACAGTTAGCTAGCTTGGTGTACTCCAATATACACAGTATCATGTATGTCCCTAGATGAAAGTTAAATGTACATTTAGCTTGTTGCACTCCATCATACACAGCATCATTTATCTCCCTAATCGAATGTTTAATGTACAGTTAGCTAGCTTGGTGTACTCCATTATATACAGTATCATTTATCTCCCTAGATGAAAGTTAAATGTACAGTTAGCTTGGTGCATTCCATCATACACAGTATCATTTATCTTCCTAATCGATGTTAAATGTACAGTTAGCTTGGTGTACCTATTCATGCACAGTATTATTTATCTCCCTAATCGAATGTTTAATGTACAGTTAGCTTGGTGTACTCCATTATACACAGTATCATTTAACTCCCTAATCGAAAGTTAAATGTACAGTTAGCTTGGTGTACTCCATCATACACAGTATCATTTTTCTCCCTAACCGAAAGTTAAATGTACAGTGAGCTTGGTGTACTCCATCATACACAGTATCATGTATCTCCCTAATCGAATGTTTAATGTACAGTTAACTTGGTGTACTCCATCATACACAGTATCATTTATCTCCTTAATCGAAAGTTAAATGCACAGTTAGCTTGGTGTACTCCATTATACACAGTATCCTTTATCTCCCTAATCGAAAATTAAATGTACAGTTACCTTGGTGTAATCCATTATACACAGTATCATTTATCTCCCTAACCGAATGTTTAATGTACAGTGAGCTTCGTGTACTCCATCATACACAGTATCATGTATCTCCCTAATCGAATGTGTTATGTACAGCTAGCTTGGTGTACTCCATTATACGCAGTATCATCTATCTCCCTAATAGAAAAGTTAAATGTACAGTTAGCTTTGTGTACTCCATCATACACAGTATCATTTATCTCCCTAATCGAAAGTTAAATGTACAGTTAGCTTGGTGTACTCCATCATACACAGTATCGTTTATCTCCCTAATCGAATGTTTAATGTACAGTTAGCTTGGTGTATTCCATCATATACAGTATCATTTATCTCCCTAATCAAAGTTTAATGTACAGCTAGCCTGGTGTACTCCATTATACACAGTATCATTTATCTCCCTAATCGAAAGTTAAATGTACAGTTAGCTTGGTGTACTCCATCATACACAGTATCATGTATCTCCCTAATCGAAAGTTAAATGTACAGTTAGCTTGGTGTACTCCATCATATACAGTATCATTTATCTCCCTAATCGAAAGTTAAATGCACAGTTAGCTTGTTGTACTCCATCATACACAGTATCATTTATCTCCCTAATCGAATGTTGATTGTACACTTAGCTTGGTGTACTCCATTATGCAGAGTATCATTTATCTCCCTAATCGAAAGTTAAATGTGCAGTTAGCTTGGTGTACTCCATCATACACAGTATCATTTATCTCCCTAATCGAAAGTTAAATGTACAGTTAGCTTGGTGTACTCCATCATATACAGTATCATTTATCTCCCTAATCGAATGTTAAATGCACAGTTAGCTTGTTGTACTCCATTATACACAGTATCATTTATCTCCCTAATCGGATTTTTAATGTACAGTTAGCTTGGTGTGCTCCATTATATACAGTATCATTTATCTCCCTACTCGACAAGTTAAATGTACAGTTAGCTTGGTGTACTCCACTATACACAGTATAATTTATCTCCCTAATCGAAAAATAAATGCACAGTTAGCTTGGTGCACTCCATCATAAACAGTATCATTTATCTCCCTTACAGAAAGCTATAAGTACAGTTTGCCTCTTGTACTCCAGTATACACAGTATCAGTTATCTCCCTAACAGAAAGCTAAAAGTACAGTTAGCTTGGTGTACTCCATCATACACAGTATCATTTATCTCCCTAATCGAAAAATAAATGCACAGTTAGCTTGGTGTACTCCATCATAAACAGTATCATTTATCTCCCTTACAGAAAGCTATAAGTACAGTTAGCCTCTTGTACTCCAGTATACACAGTATCACTTATCTCCCTAACAGAAAGCTAAAAGAACAGCTAGCTTCTTGTACTCCATTATACACAGTATCATTTATCTCCCTAATCGAAAAATAAATGCACAGTTAGCTTGGTGTACTCCATCATAAACAGTATCATTTATCTCCCTTACAGAAAGCTATAAGTACAGTTAGCCTCTTGTACTCCAGTATACACAGTGTCACTTATCTCCCTAACAGAAAGCTAAAAGAACAGCTAGCTTCTTGTACTCCATTATACACAGTATCATTTATCTCCCTAATCGAAAAGTTAAATGGACAGTTAGCTTGGTGTACTCCATCATACACAGTATCTTTTATCTCCCTAACCGAAAGTTAAATGTACAGTTAGCTTGGTGTACTCCATCATACACAGTATCATTTATCTCCCTAATCGAAAGTTAAATGTACAGTAAGCTTGGTGTACTCCATCATATACAGTATCATTTATCTCCCTAATCGAAAGTTAAATGTACAGTTAGCTTGGTGTACTCCATCATATACAGTATCATTTATCTCCCTAATCGAATGTTAAATGCACAGTTAGCTTGTTGTACTCCATTATACACAGTATCATTTATCTCCCTAATCGAAAGTTAAATGTACAGTTAGCTTGTTGTACTCCATCATACACAGTATCATTTATCTCCCTAATCGAATGTTGATTGTACACTTAGCTTGGTGTACTCCATTATGGAGAGTATCATTTATCTCCCTAATCGAAAGTTAAATGTACAGTTAGCTTGGTGTACTCCATCATACACAGTATCATTTATCTCCCTAATCGAAAGTTAAATGTACAGTTAGCTTGGTGTACTCCATCGTATACAGTATCATTTATCTCCCTAATCGAATGTTAAATGCACAGTTAGCTTGTTGTACTCCATTATACACAGTATCATTTATCTCCCTAATCGGATTTTTAATGTACAGTTAGCTTGGTGTGCTCCATTATATACAGTATCATTTATCTCCCTACTCGACAAGTTAAATGTACAGTTAGCTTGGTGTACTCCACTATACACAGTATAATTTATCTCCCTAATCGAAAAATAAATGCACAGTTAGCTTGGTGCACTCCATCATAAACAGTATCATTTATCTCCCTTACAGAAAGCTATAAGTACAGTTAGCCTCTTGTACTCCAGTATACACAGTATCAGTTATCTCCCTAACAGAAAGCTAAAAGTACAGTTAGCTTGGTGTACTCCATCATACACAGTATCATTTATCTCCCTAATCGAAAAATAAATGCACAGTTAGCTTGGTGTACTCCATCATAAACAGTATCATTTATCTCCCTTACAGAAAGCTATAAGTACAGTTAGCCTCTTGTACTCCAGTATACACAGTGTCACTTATCTCCCTAACAGAAAGCTAAAAGTACAGCTAGCTTCTTGTACTCCATTATACACAGTATCATTTATCTCCCTAATCGAAAAGTTAAATGGACAGTTAGCTTGGTGTACTCCATCATACACAGTATCATTTATCTCCCTAACCGAAAGTTAAATGTACAGTTAGCTTGGTGTACTCCATCATACACAGTATCATTTATCTCCCTAATCGAATGTTTAATGTACAGTTAGCTAGCTTGGTGTACTCCAATATACACAGTATCATGTATGTCCCTAGATGAAAGTTAAATGTACATTTAGCTTGTTGCACTCCATCATACACAGCATCATTTATCTCCCTAATCGAATGTTTAATGTACAGTTAGCTAGCTTGGTGTACTCCATTATATACAGTATAATTTATCTCCCTAGATGAAAGTTAAATGTACAGTTAGCTTGGTGCACTCCATCATACACAGTATCATTTATCTTCCTAATCGAATGTTAAATGTACAGTTAGCTTGGTGTACCTATTCATGCACAGTATTATTTATCTCCCTAATCGAATGTTTAATGTACAGTTGGCTTGGTGTACTCCATTATACACAGTATCATTTATGTCCCTAATCGAAAGTTAAATGTACAGTTAGCTTGGTGTACTCCATCATACACAGTATCATTTTTCTCCCTAACCGAAAGTTAAATGTACAGTGAGCTTGGTGTACTCCATCATACACAGTATCATGTATCTCCCTAATCGAATGTTTAATGTACAGTTAACTTGGTGTACTCCATCATACACAGTATCATTTATCTCCTTAATCGAAAGTTAAATGCACAGTTAGCTTGGTGTACTCCATTATACACAGTATCATTTATCTCCCTAATCGAAAGTTAAATGCACATTTAGCTTGGTGTACTCCATCATACACAGTATCATTTATCTCCCTAACCGAAAGTTAAATGTACAGTGAGCTTGGTGTACTCCATCATACACAGTATCATGTATCTCCCTAATCGAAAGTTAAATGCACAGATAGCTTGGTGTACTCCATTATACACAGTATCATTTATCTCCCTAATCGAAAGTTAAATGCACATTTAGCTTGGTGTACTCCATCATAAACAGTATCATTTATCTCCATTACAGAAAGCTAAAAGTACAGCTAGCTTCTAGTACTCCATTATACACAGTATCATTTATCTCCCTAATCGAATGTAGAATGCACAGTGAGCTTGGTGTACTCCATTATACACAGTATCATTTATCTCCCTAACAGAAAGCTAAAAGTACAGTTAGCTTGGTGTACTCCATCATACACAGTATCATTTATCTCCCTAACAGAAAGCTACAAGTACAGTTAGCTTGGTGAACTCCATTATACACAGTATCATTTATCTCCCTAATCGAATGGTAAATGTACAGTTAGCTTGGTGTAATCCATTATACACAGTATCATTTATCTCCCTAATCGAAAAGTTAAATGCACAGTTAGCTTCTTGTACTCCATTATACACAGTATCATTTATCTCCGAATCAGAAAGTTAGCCGCTCCGGTGGCCTAAGTGATTAGAGCGTCCGCCTCGGATGCGGTAGGTCGTGGGTTCGAACCCTGTTTAAGTCGTACCAAAGACTTATAAATATGGTACAAGCCGCTACCTCGCTTGGCGTTCAGCATTAAGAGGTTAGTGTTAGGACTGGTTGGCCTGGTGTCAGGAAAATGTGACTGGGTGGGACATCATGGTACATGTCTGCGGCATGCGGCTAGACATCACTATAAACTGTCACACTGCAGACATCGTAGCGATACGACTGGAAAATTGTTAAAGCTAAGTTACAAATCCAAAACACACAGAACGTTAAACGTACAATAGCATTTTGTACTCCAGCGTACACCGTATCATTTACCTCCCTAATCTTATACTAACTGTACTGTTAGCTTGGTGAGCTTAACAATGGATTGCTTCCAGAAAGTAATTGATGGTTTCGAATACATTCTAGCAAAAAGTAGTGTGCAGTTTAAATATAGACATATCTGTGTGATGATTTAAATTTGCATACAATAAAATTAAAGGCCCAAGTAGGCCAAAGATCGCTCACCTGACATTCTGATTAAAATTAAGATCTTCTTACACGTAATAAGTTGATCTGACAAGCACCGATGAAAATTCATTTTCTAGTGGAATTGCCGATCCATGTCATCTTATGGAGATTATCGTTAATAACAATGTCTTCAGAATGAAGATTTCACTTTTAGAAATTTTAAAGCTGTAATCTGATTATTGAGTATAAGGGTAAACAAAACAAGACCTTGAATCGGTTCTCTCTTATCTCCGCTATGTCGGAGATTAGACATATCTATCTAAAGGTTAGATATCATAGGAGAAGAAACGGAAGGGAGTGAATAAAGAATGCAAGACTAGGATATTTTTTCTCATTTTTGATGTTGTAATATCGTTCTACTACAACAAACGCGGTTTTATTGTGTGTTCTTGTCTTTTTAACAGCTACATAGCACTTGAAAATTAGACCAAGTAAGCGGGAAAAAATATCGAAATTTCCAATTTACTTTGGAGAAAAAAAAGATTCAAATTAGAAAATGTTAATGACCATTATGATTCCAGACTTATGTACTTGGGCATAATAATATTAACCAGACTTTGTTGGATGATGCAGGTGCATAACTTTGATTCTGAGAGAAAAATACAGGAGGCCCATTAACAATTCATGGTTTCCAGTACACTGGCACTCAAAGGACATTTGAGGACGATTAAATATTACTGTGTGATTCTCTGAGGCGATTTAACTAGAAACCTGCAATACTGCATTAGACCATGACGTCTAAAAACTAATATTGAATTGTAAGTATTTCCTCTTAATGTGATACTGATACTTTGGTTTTGTTTGGTTTTACGGCAAAGCAGCATGTTAGGGCTGCATATCGCATCGAGGTAAGTAGCACAACGTGCCTTGACCAAGAACACACCACGATTGCTGAACCCTGCTCATTCGATGGCAAACATGCAAACATACAACCTGCACCTTTGACGGTAACGAGTCCAACTCCTTAAAAACTCATATTAACAAGTAACTGACATGTCTTCGAATGATTATTTATATACCCACGTCAAGTGTGATTGCATGTATACTCACGTCAGTAGTGAATAGGGATACTATAGCGACAATGGAAATTAGCATTACAGGACCCCTTGGGAACATATAGCGACAATGGAAATTTAACATGGAGAAAAATCGTGGGAACATATAGCGACAAGGGAAATTAACATGGAGAAAAATTGTGGGAACATATAGCGACAAGGGAAATTAACATGGAGAAAAATCGTGGGACTGTTGAGCGACAAGGGAAATGAACATGGGAATAAATCGTGGGTCACTTTTACCGACAAGGGGAATTTAACATGGGAATAATTAAATATGGGATTTTTTTTTTCTTTTTTTTTTTTTTTTTTTTTAAAATTTAAAAAAAGGGTAGGCAATTGAAAAGTCATTCTCTTTTCGAGAAATATGGCTGGCCCTGAAAAGGGCCTTTGGGTTCATGTTAATGTATTCATTAACATAAAGGGCACCGCATTGGTCTTCTTCTTGTCCTTAGGCTGCGTCTCACTGTTGGCCCGTAAATCAGCACTCTTTTCAGGCATCCTTGTCTTTCAACGTAGATCCTACGTATCCACAGGCTGGTGTTTGTCCTGTGGACAACGGTCCACTTGGAACGGACATACATGAGCATGTCCGTCCTAAACATCATGGAAGACACAAGGGTGGATGACTCCACTGTGGTCCACATCTTGAAGCGACGAGAACAGGTGAATCAATGCAGTGAACTGCGCTTATTTATAGGCAGAGGAAGGATTGAAACGGATTGAGTTCATTCACCAATCCGAACACGCGTTACAAAATTCAGTCAGCTCGCATCCAATCCGAAGAGAGCAGTCTGTGACGTCACGTAGTCTATATAGATTCGCTAGTGCTTGTGTACAGTCAATCTATGCGACAGTGATTCATCATGACGGAAACTCAGAAAACGATCCATTGGGGTGCACCAGCAGGGGAGACTGACCAAGGGAACCCGGACTTACTTTCAGAAGAGGTGAATTGGGATTTTGTGGATTTTCTTACCTCGCAAGAATTTGTTCCGGAACCTTCGTTACCTTCTTCATTACCGCAAGTGGAGAATTTTAGACAGAGACAGAAAGAAGAATTGGAGAAATTTATACAACGACAAAAGGAAGCGGAACAAACTTTTCTCCTACAGCAGCAAGAAGAAGAGGTAAGAAAAAAACAACAGCAACAACAGAAAGAAGAAGTAGCAGCAAAGAAACAAGAGGGTGAAAATCAAACGGTCACGCTACTGTTGGACATTTTAGCGGAGTTAAGAAGTCTGAAACAAATGTATCAGACTTCTTTATTACGATCGAAGAGAATACGACCTTCCCGAGCTAAACACGTTAACCCTGTGACTAAGCCTACCGTACCACCCTTAGTGATTTCAACCAAATCATCATCATCATCAACAGTACGCAGTCCAGAAGTAGGCCTTGGCCGTGGCAAAGGCTTAAGACAGTTAAAGTTGATTGCTTAAACTCACCCCTACACCATAAAGAAAAAAGGCCCTTTTCAGGGCCACCCACATTTCTCGAAAAGAGATAGCCTTTCAATTTGCCAATAACTCAAAAAAAAACCCACCCATTTTACCCTTATAGTACGTGTCTGTGTATGAGTGCGTGAGTGTAGCTTCTTATTTTAAAATCAAAACTCAAAGACACTTACTTTATATCATTCATTTATTCTTTTATCCATTGTTACAATCCAGTTCACAATTCACAACAGAACACTTTAATTAAAAGTTCATTGACTTCTTCTGTCTCCTTGTTTAGTCTCTCTGATTTTTGAATTTTTTCACCGTCACACTCTTTTCCTCTTCTTCTTCTTCCTCCTCCTCGCTTTCTTCCCTTCTTCTTATTTTCTCCTGTTTCTTTTTCTTCACCTGTCTTCTTTCTTCCTCAGAAGAATCCCTCTCTTCCTCTGAAGAATCCCTCTCTTCTTCTGAAGAATTCCTCTTTTCTTCTGATTCCTCTTGTTTCTTTTTTGGGCAATCTGGAGACCAATGTCCTTTTTCTTTGCAATAATAACAGGTATCTTGACTTTTGTCTCTTTTAACCCCAGTTTTTGTTCTTTTTTGACGGTCTGGACACTCTGAAGACCAATGCCCTTTCTTCTGACAGATACAGCAAGTATCTTGACTTTTATCTCGAAAGGAAGGAGAGTAGTCCGTGGGCTGGTCTGAAGAGAATTTTCTAATGACCCCTCGCAAAGCTCTGACGAAACGTTCCATCCGGGTAGTCTCTTCCATCGTTGTGCTCGGCTTGAGAGTGAAATGAATAGTTAAAGGACAAGACACACACCCTTTTATATACGCTGGTCTGCCATGACTATAAATTAGTCTATGGTGTTTAAACTTGAGTCATTTGACGTTTTGCACTCAAGATGAAACGATCCTATTCATTCGAGAAGAAAGAAGAAAGTAAGAGGCAGAAACGTGATCTATCGCCTCGAACCAGGGCTGAAATCTTGGCACAAATTCATGCCAGTGATTTTGAAGAGGACATGAGTGAACCAGAATTTGAAACCTCTAAACCAAGTTTGCCACCCTTAGTCAACCCTGAAAAGTACTATTCCATTCGAGAGACGGAAAAGCGCTCCTCTAGAAAATTTAGAACCACGGCTTACAAATACACGGTGAAGTTTAAAGATTTCAAGGCTGAAGTGCCGTTAGAGAAAGCAGAAGTGTTTATCACTGGGGTGTGGGATTCTTTGCTCACGGCACTCAAGCGACAATGTCAACCCAAAGAAGACGATCGCTTGAGACTTTCCATACAACACGACGGTTTGAAATCCCCTGTTTGGATCGAGTTTAGCACCCCTGCAGAATTGACCGCTTCCAAAGACATGGACAAGATTCAACACGTACAACAATCTAATGACCAGTTTGACATCACCGATGGAAAAGCCACACTGGACATGACCCACGTCTCTCCTCCTCAAGGGACAGGACGCAAAAAGATGTTATTGGTGAACGAGCTTCGCAGCATTAAGCGTAGCCTTGTCCAAATTCACAATCCTCATGACCAGATGTGTTTAGCTCGAGCCATCGTGGTGGGACGAACCTATGCCAACAAGAACGACAAGGTAGAATGGAAAAGAACCTGGAAAACTATTCAACGATCCGATCGAGCCAAACAACGAAACGAAACAGAACTCCTGTTACAACAAGCCGGACTGTCCAAAGACACACCCTGTGGCATTCCTAAAATGCAAAAATTGCAAGATGTCCTAGCTCCACGCTATACCTTGAAAGTGCACCCTCAAGAAATGCGCGGGCCTCTGTTGTTTCGAGGCCAACATTTTAAGGACGGAAAATACATTCATGTCTATTATCACGATGACCATTTCGATACCATTACCAGTATCACTGTATTCCTGGGATACGGTTATTATTGTGAGAAATGTGATTATGGTTATAACAATCGAGAGCAACACAAGCATTGTGGATCGAAATGTCCAGGATGTTTGGCCTCTCCACCCTGTCTGAGCGAAGAACCAGTGCCTTGTTCAACTTGTCTGCGCACGTTTGTCAGCCCTACCTCTTACCAACAACATTTGAAAACACAAGGTTCACAGCAGAAATGTGCTTGTCAACTGCTGAGATTGTGCCCTACCTGTGGACAAGGCATATGTACCAATACTGCCAAGGCACACGTATGTCGAGGAAAGAAAAAATGTCACATTTGTCACCACATCGTGGACTTGGAACACCAATGCTACGTGCAATAATACCAACCCCCACAAGTGAAAGAGGACGGTCACAAGAAGAAAGGGAATTTCATCTTTTTCGATTTCGAATGCATGCAAGAGACCGGCATTCACATTCCTAATTTCTGCGTGGCTCATCGAGCGTGCGAGAAGTGTATTCAAGAACCTATCTTCAGTCATTGCCCTCACTGCAGCAAGATTCCTGGAGGACGTGAAAAAATCTTTCGGGGACCGAACACGCTAGCCGATTTCGCTCGATGGGTCTTAGACCCCGTCGACAAGACGTGGAGCCAAGAGGACATCGAACGTTACGGAGATTGTCATCGTCATGCCACGGTGATGGCTCACAATTTCTCCGGATACGATGGACAGTTTCTTTTGAGATACTATACGAAACAAGGCACCGAGCGTCCTAAAGTGACTTTGAAAGGAGCCAAAATCATTTTCATGCAAGTGGGACAAGTACAGTTTACAGATTCGATGAGCTACTTGGCCATGCCTTTCAGTCGAATGCCTAAAACGTTTGGAATGACAGAAATGGCTAAAGGGTACTTTCCACACTTTTTCAATACGGAAGCCAATCAACACGCCGTTCTACCCCATTTACCTGAGGCTCACTATTACGACCCCGACAACATGCGTACCGAACAACGAGAAGCTTTCTACGCTTGGTACCAGGCTCACGCCTCGGACCCTTTCGACTTTCAGGAAGAAATGCTAAAGTATTGTCGTTCCGACGTGGACATTTTACGGCGTTGCTGTGGAAAATTTCGAGAACTGTTCATGGAACACGGAGGGGTCGATCCTTTGAAAGAAGCTTGCACCATTGCCAAAGCGTGTTCCTTAGTGTATCGACAACGATTCATGCCTGAAAACACCGTGGCTGTCATCAGCCCTCAAACGACCCACTTTGTCAAACGTCAATACTCGGTCAAAGCCCTACGCTGGTTACATTACCTGTGCGACAATGAAGACAAGTGGATTCAGCATGCCCGCAACGGAAGAGGCGAAAAGACTATCGGAACGTATTCGGTCGATGGCTGGGACTTAGAAAACCCCAAGATCGTGTACGAGTTTAACGGTTGCTTATTTCACGGATGTCCCGTCTGTTACCCTGACCGTGGCACTAAAAATCAGTTTTTGCAACGAACCATGGAAGACTTGTACCAGGACACTTGTCAGCGGCGCCTAAAGTTAGAACAGCAAGGATACCAAGTGGTGGAAATGTGGGAACACGAGTACGATCACCGCATGAAAACCGATCCCGAGTTTAAACGCCTCGTGGAAAGTTACCAGTTCATGGACCCGCTGAACCCGAGGGATAGTTTGTACGGAGGAAGGACCAATGCCACCTGTTTGCTGTACCAAGCCGACGAAGAGAAAGGAGAAGAAATCAAATACTTGGACGTGTGTTCGCTGTATCCCTACGTGTGCAAATATTGTCGCTTTCCCGTAGGGCACCCGCAATTGTTAACGGAACACATCGACCTGAAAAACATTCGACAATACGAAGGCTTGATCAAGTGTAAAGTTTTGCCTCCCACGAACCTATACCATCCCGTCTTACCTCACCATTGTCAAGGCAAACTGATGTTTCCCTTGTGCCGTACTTGTGCCGAAACGTGCAACCAAGACCAGCCTTGTCATCACAGCCAGGAAGAACGTGCCTTGACGGGAACCTGGGTCAGCGTAGAATTGTTCAAAGCTCTGGACATGGGATACCAACTGTTAGAAGTGTACGAAATTTGTCACTTTCCCAAGACACAACAATACCACAAGGGTGACCCCAGTCAGAAAGGCATTTTCGCTGACTACGTGGATGCCTTTTTGAAACTGAAGCAAGAAGCCAGCGGCTATCCTTCCTGGTGTCACACTCCCGAAGACCATATAAAATTCAAAGAGAAATCCTATGAACAAGAAGGCATCACTTTAGACCACATCGAGAAAAACGAAGGCAGGCGGTCGTTTGCCAAAGTGATGTTAAATTGCTTGTGGGGTAAAATGGCACAACGACCGTGTTTACCCAAGACGGAATATTTGACAGAACCTTCCCGCTACTTCCAGATGATTCACGACAAAACCAAATACATGAAACACGTGGACGTCGTTCGAGTGAATTTGATCTTGGTCAATTACGAAGAAGATCTGGACTTTGTATAAGACGACCCTTTTGGAAATGTCATCATTGCGGCTTACGTGACAGCTCATGCTCGCTTAAAATTGTACGAAGCTTTAGAACTGTTAGGGGAACGCGTCCTGTACTTTGACACGGACAGTTGCATTTACATCCATCACCCGATTCAACATCACCCTGACATCGAAGGAGACCGTTTAGGAGCCTGGACAGACGAGCATCCCGACGACAAGATTCTAAGTTTCGTCAGTGGCGGTCCCAAAAATTACGGCTACGAATACCGGGACAAACAAGGAGAAGTGCACACGACGTGCAAAGTGAAAGGACTGACTCTGAATTATCGTACCAGTCAAGTGGTGAACTTTGGGGTAGTGAAAGAAGCCTTGCAATCGGGAGAGGATGCAAACTTTAAAGTGACCACTTACCAACCCAACAAGATTGTACGTTTACCCACTCACCACATCGTCAGTCGGCCCTTGGAAAAAGTCTATCAAATCGTGTACCAGAAGCGAGTGCGACTTCCCAATCATTTCACCTTACCGTATGGACACGTCGGTATTGGTCTGTATATAAAAAGGAACCCTAGGCAAGATCGATAGTTCATTGTGACTACCAAGACCGAGCGAACAAGATGAATACTTTCAGAGAAACACAAAACAAGTTGTTTAGAAAGGCACAATTAAAGTGTGGGGCTTCGGAAGTGGAATGCGATTGTGAGCCTTGTGATGGATACGATGCTGTACCTTGTGACCTGAGCGATGGCGTAAAGCATCATGGGAACTTTAGTGTCACTACCTCTATCATGGAAAGTGATGCTGTGCGTGTCAAACCTGAGGGATGCGAAAGGGATGCCGCTCGTCCTCTTGGACATTTTACTGGGTTTCGTTTTATAGGGGAATGTTAACCTTCACGTCTACCCCCCTACGGATGTCATCCAGCCCTGAGCAAACTCCTGTTCCTGTCACCCAACCCTTATCGAAACGAACCTGTGAAAGACGAATATTCGTTTCCTGTGCGTTTGTCGGAATACTGCGACTTTGAAAATCGTCTTCAATCGTTCAAAGGAAAATGGCCTAAGTATCTGGGAGGACCGACCCCCGAAGAATTAGCCAGAGCCGGATTGTTCTACTTGGGTGAAGGAGATAAAGTCAAGTGCTTCAGTTGCGGTGTGTCACTTCACCACTGGGAACCGCAAGATTCGGCCTACGTAGAACATGCTCGATGGTCACCGAATTGTCATTACTTACCCTTAGTGGGACCGAGACATTAAAGTAACTTACCATGTCGTTGACGAAGAAGAAACCAGATTGGCTAGGAGTCAAATGTTTGACATCACCGAGACCAGTATTTAAACTTCATTTCAAAAACGATATTGAATCATTACCTAAAGAACTGCAAGAAAAGATTTACAAGGAAGTTTGGCAGGGACTTGCCAGAGTGAAATCTCAATGGGTCACTGTAGAACCTTTGTGTCGAGAAATTCATTAGAGGAAAGTGAAAAAAGTCAACCACTATGTCAGATTTCTTTGGGTCAAGGGTGCATTCATCCTATTATATCGCTTTAGACCGCTTACATCAAAAGAGTTCAGTGACATTCTTGGACGTTACCCTGAATGGCAGTGGTCAGAAATTACTCACTATGTGGATTACTTTTGCTCTCTATGAGAAGATTGTGAATTGTACGGACTGACTTATTCATGAATACTTTACAAAAGAACATTCGTGCTTTGCCTGTGGAATTGAGAGAAAGGATTTACCGAGAGCTGGTCAAAATACAAGTGAAACGTAAAGAACAATTGCATCCGTTACGTCACCAGATTTTTAAGCACTGGTACCTGAATGGTATAAGAGAACTGATTCGTCAGAAATTGTTTCAGTGGTCAGACCTTGTTCAATACTTCCAGGCTCCCGATGATCCACGTGTTGATTATTTTGGTTACTTCGAGATTCACCTACTACAACACATTGAGGAAGACAAGGTAAAGGATTACAGTCATATTTTACGTGGAATCTACTTAGCGAAAGAGGAAACTTCTAAACGAAGTCTGACGTTTCGGTTCCAGTATGCAACATTTAAATTCCCTACTGGAGAACGAAGATGTCTGGCTAGAAAGTACGTGTATTGTTTCCGAAACAAAGAGACTATAAAAACAGGCTGTCATGCCACGACTTTTATCGCATGTAATCCAACAGATTCCGTGGAAGGTACTCAATGACCATATTCAAACCGTGGATCATTACCATCGATTATTACAAGAACTTTATCCATTCAATTTGGGACGACAAGTGGTGTGTGTCTTAGTGACTTGTTTTCTGGGATTTCGTTTACCAGCCGATTCTTTGTGGACTCTTTACGATCAGTACTTACCACCTCAATGGCCTTAAATGGTCACGAAAAACTCCTTTTGCTCAAAGCCTTGCGTTTTCATCTGGATACTTCTCGACCTCAACAGGAAAAAAAGATTCGTCAACTTTTACTACCCAAGACGTGTATGACGATGTGTGTGTAGCTTGTGACTTACACCCCCATTGGACAGATGTCCGTGATTGGAAAAAGGGGGGTTTTGAGGCTTGGACCCAAGAAGTGGCCCAGTATGCACAAGAGTTGTTCAAGGAAAAAAGTTACTTTTCAAACTGTGTTAGTGACAGTACCAGAAGAACCCGTCACCGAGAACAACCACTCGCTTCAGGACAGGACTGTCATGGACATGCCAGAAAGGTCATTCCGGGAGGACACTTGTGTGACAATACCTCATGTAGAGACTGTAAGAACATTACACACTGTCCCTAGGACATCTTGGTTCCCCAAAACATGTTGTACAGACACTTGTTTATATTCCACTTTGATCGTTTTGCTGTGTTTTTCATTCCTGTACATCACTATTTGGGCTGTATGTATTTTTGTCTTTCGTGTTCATATTTGAAACATTCAACAAACGTGTTCTGAAAAAAGTATATAAACTCTTGTCTTGTTTGTTTTCGTGTCACAAGTGACATTTCTCACACAATGGCTACCTCTGTTGTCTCTGCTCCCTCTTCCTCTACTGTCAAAGTCATCGACGAACACTAAGATCGTGCCAGTTGGGAGGCCTTGTATCTTCGCCATCCCTTTAACATGCTCATTGCTGGACCTAGCGGTTCAGGCAAAACCGAATTCGTCAAACGTTTGATCGAACATAAACATCATTTGATCGATCGGCCACAACAACGGATCGTGTGGTGTTACAAAGAGTGGCAATCGTTTACATCACCCAAAATTTGTTTCAACAAAGTAAAGCCCATCGCACCATCAGTCTCAATGCGCATTACGTGGTCTTGTTTAAAAGCCCTCGAGATAAATCGCAAGTGCAAGTCTTAGCCAAACAGTTAGGAACGCCTTGGCTGACTCAGGCGTACGACGATGCCACTCAAACGCCACACGCCTATTTACTCGTCGATTTGAAACCTACCACCCCCGAGGATTTGAGATTTCGTTGTTTTACCACTGGTGCCAAGACGGAGGGCCTGTCCTGTACACGTCTCCGTCCTCGACTTAATTTCACTCCATATAAAAAATCTATAAAAGCCTCAGGCCCTTTTCGTCTGTCTCACACAGTGTGAACATGACGTCCCTTCAGTCGCATCTTCCCGTCAAATTGATTCGTGCCTTGTATGGCATCAGTCGAGAAAAAATTCCACAAACACGAGCTCGTGTCTTAGAAGCTAGTCTCAAAGAAGTCTTACGATGGTTCACGGTGACGGCATGTCAACTCCTCCAAGGAATCATTCAGATTCCTCATCAAACCAAACGCTTTTTCGATCGAAACAAAGTCGCTTTGGTCCAACTGGCCGATCCCCGCATCGACACTCAAACCAAAAAACAAATCATTTTGAAACCTGGAGGGAGCCGTACTCTAGAAGGCGTCATCATTCGCTCACTCTTAAGATGGGATCCTAATGCCCCCAAAGTTATCCCCAAGAAAAAAGTCCAACGAAGCCCCAAGAAGAAGAAAAAGACCAAGTCCCCAAGGGGAACTTCTCCAGTGGCGGGACCCTCCTCTTACCAGACACCACCCCGGAAAAAGAAAAGAAGCCCCCAGAAAAAGAAACAGAGAAAAAGTCCCCAGAAAAAGAAAAGTCCACAGAAGAAAACTAGTCGCAAGAGAGGCACTTCGGCCAGGACGCAACCTTACACTCGCAAACCAAGACCTGCCACGTCGGTGACTGTGTCTCCGGCAGCCTCATGTTTATCCACTTCTCCCTTGATGACACCAGGAACTGAAGAGTACTTGGAGACGTTGATCACACCAAGAACTTCTCCGTTGATGACCCCAAAAAGAACTTCCCCAGTGGCAGGACCCTCCAATTTAGTGGCAGTGGCTGCTGCTCACAAAGTAACTTCTCGCAAAATCAAAGTCCAAGAAAGATCGGGCATGTTACAAAGTTTACTGGATTTGTCCAAGCAAGAACTGGCTCGATTTAGTCCGTTGCGTACCCCTGCACGACGTGTCATGCCTGTCCTCAAACTGATACGACGTGAAGACAATCAGTGGCGACGCGTTCCAGTATAAAAAAGGCCTGTGACCAAGTAGGGTATCAGTGTTTTTTTGGTGCTCCTGAAGACTCAAAGATGTCACCCTCCAGAAAACCCCAAGGAAAGAAAAGGAAAGGACTGCCACCACGTTTAGCCAAACATGGGGACATGTTATCTGTCCTGTCCAAAGCTTCTCCACCCCTACGAAAAAAACTCATTCAAACGGCCTCCAAAGAGGTCATCGATACCGTGTGCGAATGTTGTTTGAACGTTTTAAAAGGCACGATCCCTTTGTCCAAACACCAGAAACAATGCTTAGGCAAACATCGTCACGTTCTTCGCCAAATGGTTCAAAAGAAAATTCCCATTCGTCAAAAAAAGAAGATTTTGGTCCAACGTGGAGGCATTTTGCCTCTCTTGTTAGGCCCCATACTGAAAGGAGTCTTGGGAACCATGTTGGGAGGACTGGTGGGAGCAAGATAAAAAGGCCTTCGGAAGTCACAAGATCTCAGAATCGACCCCTGACAACCCCATGGAAGGACGAAAACTAGCTTTAGTGCCTTACAAACGATGGATGGAATACCATCGGTGGCAAGAACAACGCACCCCGCATTTACCTCCCAATCCCAATTTGAGCGAAATGTCCCAGTTACAACACGAATTGCAGTCCTTGATGGATCGCCAAGATTTGTCCGAAACAGAAAAATCGCAAAAGTACGGTCAACTCTTGCAACGACTGCAACTCTTTCACCAGAAAGCTTTAGACGAAACAGCTCTACCCACTTTGAAAGATTTTAAGACCTTGATGAAAAGTCCAGCACCATCATTATTACCACCACCACCACCACCACTACTACCATCCCCAGGGGTCACCAGAGATGCTACCCCACGAAGACCTGAGGAAGAAGAGATGCGAGAAGTGTTTCAAACACCGTCAGCAGCTCCCATTTCAAGTAAGATTGCAGCATCCTTGTTGACCCCGTCCCCCACACCCCAACGAGAAGAAATGAAAGCTTGGGTTAAAAAGATGATGTCCACTCCTCCTTCGACAGAAGTGAAAAAGAAAGAAGGGAAACCAGAAGCGAAAAAAGAAAAGAAAACCAAAGCCATTCCATTGCCACCTCCACCACCACCACTACCTTCGACTTCTACTCCCGTAGCCCATCGGACACGTAAATCCGTTTCCAAACCACCCTTCCGTCCCACCCAAAGTAGCATCACCGAAGAGTGGGCGACTTATTAACACACAAAAAAAAATGGAAAAAGTCTTAGCCAGCATTTACTATGATCCCTCCCATTCTGCAGGTTACGCAGGAGTTCAAAAATTGTATCGTGCTGCCAAAACGCGACTGAAAAGTCTCCGTTTACCTCAAGTGCAACGATGGTTACAAGAACAAGCTACCTACACTTTACACAAACCCATTCGACGCAAGTTTGCCAGAAGTCGCACCCGAGTGGAAGGCATCGATCATCAATGGCAAGCCGATTTAGCCGATGTCTCTCATTTGGCCAGCTACAATCGTGGATACAAATATTTGTTTTGTGTCATCGACGTCTTTTCCAAATGTGCCTGGGTCGTGCCCTTGACTTCTAAATCGAGCAGCGAGTTAGTGCGAGCCCTGCAACGAGTGCTGAAACAAAGCAGTCGTCACCCTCTTCGATGGCAAACGGACAAAGGCACCGAATTTCTGAACCAAGCTTTCCAAAAAGAATTAAAGAAACGTGACATTCATTTTTTTACCACCGAGAATCCCGAAACCAAAGCCAGCATCGTGGAACGTTTTCAACGCACTTTGAAAGAACGCATGTTGAAATATTTTACGCATCACCACACTCTGAAGTACATCGACATCTTACCGCACCTGGTGCAAGCGTACAACCAATCTTACCATCGAAGCATCGGACGTGCCCCGCAAGACGTGACTCCCGACAACGAAGTGTTGGTGTTTGAGCACCTGTTTGGTACATTCCCGACGAGGGCTGTCCCCAAGAAAAGTGGAATGTTGGCTGTAGGAGATTGGATGCGCATTGGCAAAACCAAACGCACTTTCGACAAAGGTTACTTACCTAACTGGACGACCGAACTGTTTCGCGTCACTGGACGAGTGCATGGCCGTCATCCTGCCGTCTATAAATTGGAAGACATGAACGGAGAAGTGCTCAAAGGAACGTTTTATTTGCCCGAGTTACAACATGTCACCAAAAAAGAAGACGACGTGTACGACATCGAAAGCATTCTCGAACGCAGAACCCGTAAGGTGGGCAAACGACGTGTCAAAGAAGTCAAAGTACGTTGGAAAGGATATCCACCCAGTTTTGATTCTTGGATCGACGCTTCGCAAGTCATCGACTATAAAAAGAAGTGACCATCATGTCCTTTCACACAGCAGACGCAGCTACGTCGACCACTCCTCCTTCACCCAGTTCTTCTGTGCAAGATTTACAAAAACAACCCTTGTGGGTGTGGTGTGGAGAACGTGTGCCTAAAACGCAAATCTTCTTTTTCTGCCAAATCTTCGTGGTGTATTGTGTCATCGGGGCAGCAATCGCCAATTTGAGTTTGCAACAAGGAGACAAACAATTGTGGACCATTTTATTGAGCAGTTGCATCGGTTACCTGCTTCCCAATCCTTCCCTGAAATTCTCCTCGAACGGGAACCACGGGAACCTTGTGTCCAGTGCCAGTGCCAGTCACCAGTCCAACCACAACCAGAACCCCATTTTTGGTGGAGACACGTCTCTGACGTCCAGTAATAACCCCTCGGACAGCCACAGAACTCTGGAATTATGAGTCACCAAAACCAATTTTACTTAACCTTACCCAGTGACAGTTCCATGGAGGTGTTTCCCCACAACACGTTGCGCTGTTGCACGGCCAAATTACCTCAAGCCATCCCCTTAGATCACGAAGCCCATTGGGAAGTGGCTTTAGTGGAAATGATTCACCCGACCCAAGTCCTCAATGTTCTTCCCAATCAAAATAAATTTGATGTGGAAGTTTATGACGAGCAAATGCAACAGTACTTGGATACCCATGGCAAATATGACAAGAAAACCCGTACACAAAATCAAAAGTACACCTATCACTTGTTCATTCCCCAAGGCTATTATTTTAGTGGTCAACATTTGGTCAGCACCATTACCTCCAGGTTTAATGTCGTGTTTCTGAAAGCTTTGGAAAGTGTAAAAAAAGTGTCACCATGGAATACCACAAATCAGCTCGTCGCTTCTTGATGAAATTTGACGGGAGTAAAATCCTGTCCATTTTGTTTTGTCCTGAATTGTTTGACATGTTGGGCGGAGACATGGACATGAGAATGGTCATGATGAAGAAAAACGAATTACCCATCGTTTACGATAACGAGTCTTTTAGCAAGTTATTTCGTGCCCCGGTAGAACTGAACCAAGGACTGAATTTGATGTTTGTGTACTCCGATGTGGTGGAGTACAACGTGGTGGAACACACCTCTGTACCGTTACTGCGTGTCATTCCTTTCAAAGTGGATTCTGTCACGAACGCTGACGAGGAAGGTGGAAACACTTACCATGTTCACCGCGAATTTGTCCATCCTCACTATTTGCCTGTCAGCAAGTCGTATTTGGACACGGTCAACATTACTATAAAAGGAGATTTGGGACAAAATATTCCATTCACCAAAGGAAAAGTCACGGTGAAACACCATTTTCGAAAACGGTTCTCTCACGACTCGTAAGTAAGTCATGTATCCAGTGTACCGAGGGGTTGCTCGACAGCGAGGACACGGTTTAGGAGATATGTTAAAATCGACCTTTCGTTCGGTGGCCCCGGTATTGAAACCGATGGTGACACGCGGATTGCACGCCTTGAAAGATGCGGCACTGACGCAAGGCAAAGAATTTCTCCAAAATGTCATCATCGACAAACAAAACCCTAAAGAAGCCTTCATGAGGGCAGGCAAAAATGTCTTGCTGCAAACGGGCAAAGACATTTTGGGTCGACGAGACACACCTATAAATGCCCTGCACGCTACCGAATCAGGCATTCAGCAAGGACAAGGCAGAAAGAGACGACGAAGAAAACACCCTTTCACCAGACTTCAAGCGAGAAAGGCCAAGAAAAGAAGAACCGTTCGAGACTTAGACGTTTTCGATTATTGAGAAAGAACAAAAAATGATGCACCGAGAGTCTTGCGCTTGTTCCAAGTCGGAACTGGATCTGTTTGCCATGCCACCCACCATGATGACCATGCAAGAATCCCAATGGGTGGAATTTCACCCCGTCTCCTCATTGACAGCCTCAGCTCCCATCGAGTTTGAAATCAAAGGACAGCCCGAAGATTACATCGATCTGAATAGCAGTTACTTGTACTTGAAAGTCAAAGTTGTCGATGAGGACAATTCGACCCTAGATGGCGATGAGGTAATAGCTCCCCTCAACAATTTCATGCATTCCTTGTTTAGCGGAGTGGACTTGTACTTGAACAACAAACTGGTCAGCAGCAGCATGGATACTTACCCTTATCGAGCGTACCTGGAAAATCTCTTGACGTACGGAATAGACGCCAAGAACACTCATCTCAATGCCTGTGTGCTATGGGAAGCTGACGAAGCAGGCCAGTTTCAAACATTCGAAACTGATGCAAGCAAAACACCAAACAATGACGGATTTGTAGAACGAAGAGACAATATCAAAAACGGACAAAGTTTAGAACTGATGGATCGCTTACATCTGGACATGTGGTTGCAAGAGAAATATTTGCTAAACGGGGTGAATGTTCGCCTGAGACTGAATCGTAGCAGTGCCGCTTTCCATTTGATAGGTACTACTGTTTGCAAAACTGTCATCGAGGAAGCCAGGCTCTACGTACGCCGTGTGGAAGTGTTACCTAAAGTGGGAAACGACATCAGTCAGACGTTGAGCAGAACGACCGCCAAGTATCCCATACGACACGTGGAAGTGAAAACCTTCACCATTCCCAAGGGACAGCGATCCATGATCGAAGATCATCTGTTCCAAGGACAGCTACCCAAACGTTTAATCGTTGGTATCGTCGAGAATACAGCCTTCAACGGAGATTTGGGTAAAAATCATTTTTACTTTCAAAACTTTGGCGTGTCCAAGATCGAAGTCAGTCGCGATGGCAAGACCTTGTGTACCCGACCTTTCGAACCTGACTTTGAGAAGAAGAATTACTTGAGGTCGTACTTGTCCCTGTATGAAGCCACGGGACAGTTAGGAACCAACACCAGTCACGGTATTACGTACGACGATTACGCAGGAGGCTATGCTTTGTGGGCTTTCGATTTCACTCCTGACCAAGGCAGCGACGAGGGACATTTCCACCCTATAAAATCTGGCCAGATTCGTGTGGAAATTCAGTTTGCAAACCGATTCCCTGATGAAACGGTGAACGTCATCCTGTATGCAGAATTCGACAATACGATAGAAATCAACAGTTTGAGAGAAGTCATTCTAGATTACTAGAAGTCATGGAAGACTGTTATCCCTCTTTACCTAGTGAAGAAACTTTGGACATGAAATGTCAGGAGACCGTGGAAAAAGAAGAAGAAGTGATTATGATGAAGTCGAGATGGCCAGAACAAGAAGCCCATTTAGTCTCCTGTTTTGCCAAACACTTGGTGGAAAAAATGACGGAAGTGATCAAGAAAAATTGTTATGGATGTCAAAACGATCATCCAAGTCAAATTCAACACGATAAATGCCTGATGTTGAGTCAAGAAGAAAAATTGGACGAGTATCTGGACGATGCTTGGAGTCTCATCTCGGACAAAGACGTGTTGCATCAGTGGTATAAAGACTTGCGTGAACATTCTTGTCCACCATTAACCACTCAAGAGATCCATCGTATCGAAACTCTCCTGAATCAGAGGAGTGAGGAGACGAAACGAAGAAACGGTTATTTGTCAGACATTTTCAAGCAAAAAGTCAGGATCGAATTGACCACGTATTATTACCTGTAAAGAAGAAAAAAAACAACACAAATGGATACCTGGGAACTTTATTACCTTTTGAACCACAGTTCGTATACGGCTTCTTGGAATCCTGTTGTCTGTGCTAAAGATGAACTCCCTCATCGCAAACCTCAAGACCATCAAGCTTACGTGATCAACACGGACGACAGTCATCTCCCAGGAACCCACTGGGTAGCCGTCTACTTTCCTCAAGAAGGATGTGTGGAATATTTAGAATTGTATGGATTGCCCCCTTTGGAAGACGATATCATCGACTTTATGAGAAGAAATGCTCAGACCACCCGATTCAATAATGTGAAATTACAAGGCACAGATTCCTTGGTGTGTGGACAATATTGTGTGTATTTTCTGCATCATCGCAGTCTGGGCTATTCCTTAGAACATTTAGTGACTCATTTTGATCCTCGTTCTTCTTCTAGAAATGATGTGAAAGTAGATCGATGGTTTTGTGACCATTATGCTTATCTTTTGTCTCAAGCTAGGAAACGTAGTGTCCATCAATGGCCTAATGATTTCCAACAGTGGAAATCACAATTTCATTCACAACGCTGTCAGCCCTGTTTAAAGTAGACTGTATTTGAAGAAAAAATGTTTGATGTTATCATGTTGGATTATTGTTTAAAATATGTTGGAGTTGTTGTTGGTTAGTGTTAAGTGATTTTTGAATAAAAAATGTTGTGTTTTGAAAAAAAATGCCTTTGTCTTTTGTTTAGCTATAAGAATGTTGGATTGATGCTCTTTCATTTCTTACTATCCCTCTCATGACACTCACTGAACGTTGCGGCTCAAAAACCGTGTGGGGGATGTTTTCCTTCACGTCCGCGCTTTGACTTTAAGAACCGGGGTTGTTTCCAGTCTAACCATCCATTGTCGACTCATCCTCCTAAGAAGATGTGCTCCAAACTAGCTAAGCTCAACGAAGCCTACGTGAATTTGCATAGGGTCAGACACAGTCTGATACCGAAGCCAGAAGAAATAGAGAATGTGAGAATGTTAAAAGTCACTGAAGACCTGATAGAAGAGCTCTTCAGAGAAGAAATGAACAGGGAGAAAGAAGAATGGACAGAGAAGTACAGACTTCAGAGACAGCAGCAGCAACAGCAACAACAACAACAGCAGCAGCAACCTGAACCTGACAGAGGCTTTGTCGATTGCCGTATCGACACCAAAGACTTCTTCTTCTCTTTCCGAAGAAGCAGACCTATTGCCAGAAAGTCTATTATCAGAGGACATCGCATTCTTAGAAACTAAAAAAAGAATGCCATAGCAAACAAAAAAACAGCCCTTTTCAGGGCTACCCAATACTCTAGAAAAGAAATAACATCGATTTGCCAATGTGTGTAGGTAGAGTAGTGTGAATATAAACACTAACTCTTTATTGATAGTGAGAGTGTATGTGTTTGTGTGTTTGTAAGTGCTCACGTAAGTTGGTGTGGATAGTAGATTAAAATGATGTTTTTTTGGTGTTTGAGGTGTATATTTGGGGTTAGATTGGATTGCTTTGGGTATGTAAATAGTCTATTGAAGTGATTTATAAAAAATTTTAAAATAGTGATGGGTAGCATAAAAAAGTGAGTGAGTGTTTCTTTTAGGTCCGCGCGTTGTTGGGTCATGATCTAGGTAAGATCAATTTTATTTTTTTAGGGGATGTTTTCCTTCACGTCCGCGCTTTCAGTATAAATTGAAACTCGCTGGACAGTTTAGCTACCCTTGTTGATTGTTCAACAGTAAAAAAGGAGTAGAATGAGCAGCAGACTGAGTAAATTGATAGAACTTCAGATGCATCTGGAGTATGCCAGATGCCTCCTGAATGAGCTGGCTGCAGAGGCCATTGTTGAAGAAGCCAGGATAGAACAAGAGGAAGAAGAAAGAAAACTGAAAGAAGAGGAAGAAAAAAAGAGAGGGATAAGGTCTCACGTGTTCATGATAGAGAAATGTGAGGTGAAGCCCTGGGTGATGGAACCTCCACAGGCAATGACTGCACCACAGTTACAACCACAAGAAGAGGTAAGGAGACCAATTGTTCATCCTCGAATGAGGAATAGAAGACAAAGAAGACAAAGGGAAGAAGAAGAAGTGTTCACTATTCCTCAAACGGAGGAGTGGGATAGTGAAGCCACTCAACCCTCGTCAGCTCTTCCAACAACTTCAGTCAATTGGACCAATGATTGGAGTAGGCGTTGTGTCTGTGGTGCCAGACCCGGAAGGTGCCACCATTAGCCAGGTGCCTCTGAAGTTCCAAAAACAGTCCTTTTCAGGGCTACCCCAATACTCTAGAAAAGAAATAACGATCCATTTGCCAATGTGTGTAGGTAGAGTAGTGTGAATATAAACACTAACTCTTTATTGATAGTGGAAGTGTATGTGTTTGTGTGATTGTGTTTGTGTTTGTAACTGTTCACGTAAGTTTGTGTGAATAGTAGTTTCTTTATTGTTTCTTAGCGTATGTGTAGAGTATAGTTTTGGTTTTATTACATGAAATGAGAAAGTATGGGGGATGTTTTCCTTCACGTCCGCGCGTTGTTGGGTCATGATCTAGGTAAGATCAATTTTATGTTTTAGGGGGATGTTTTCCTTCACGTCCGCTCTTTCACTATAAGAAACCACAGTATTCGTCGTTCAAACCATTCTACAAAGAAGATGGCTTGTAACCAAATTGACAAGATGCAAACATTGCAAGAGGTTTTAGACAATTTAGGAATGATGGAGCAGATGTTAATAAGACTGGTTGAAGACCACTATTCCTATAGTCCCCATCGTGTAAAGATGGAAATTAATAACTTGAGAAAGGTAAAGGACAAGATAAGTGGTGTTATGAAAGAGATAAAGGAGGAGAAGGAGGATGAAGAGGAAAGGATAATAATACGCAAATGGAACGAAAAAATTGAAAAAGAAGAAGAAAATGAGAAGAGGAAGAAAGAAGAGGGGGAGAAAAAAAAGAAAGAAAAGAAGAGAAAGAGTGTAGGAGAGAAAATAAGAAGCTGGTGGAGAAAAAGAAGAAATTAGAAGCTGAAGAAGAAGAAAAACCAAAGGCCCTTTTCAGGGCCAGCCATATTTCTCGAAAAGAGAATGACTTTTCAATTGCCTACCCTTTTTTTAAATTTTTTTTTTTTAAAAAAAAAATCCCATTTTAATTATTCCCATGCTAAATTCCCCTTGTCGGTAAAAGTGACCCACGATTTATTCCCATGTTCATTTCCCTTGTCGCTCAACAGTCCCACGATTTTTCTCCATGTTAATTTCCCTTGTCGCTATATGTTCCCACGATTTTTCTCCATGTTAAATTTCCATTGTCGCTATATGTTCCCAAGGGGTCCTGTAATGCTAATTTCCATTGTCGCTATAGTATCCCTATTCACTACTCACGTCAAGTGTGATTACGTGTATATTCACATCAAGTGTGATTACGTGTAACCTCACATTAAGTGTGATTACTTAAACAATCACATTAAGTGTGATTACTTATATACTCACATCAAGTGTGATTACTTATTCGTGTGGTTTGGTGGAGAATGTGTGAAGTGATATGGTAACGGAACTTGATGGCATGGATAATGCAGCTTTCTACCTCTTCGGTCCCGGATTTGATCTCGTGATCCGATATATGTCATTGATTGTTGGTGCCCATTCAAGGCCATTGATTTCGTCTGGGTTCTCATCTTTCCTTCAGTTCATATGTTACCTCAAGCCAACCTATTAGTTCGATTTAATGTTAACATGTGACAACTGAATTAGACAAAGTCAACATTGCTTTAAGCTATGACGCATAGAAACTAATATTTAAGTTGTTTACGTTTTTAAAATTCATTGTACGGTTAATTCAGCACACAATTAATGAAAGTCTGCTGAAATTAAAAAATAAACGAGAATCATCACCAGTTATCCAAATACATTGTGCATCCATATGTATACATTTACATCTTGAGATATGAGTGGGTGGGTGAAAGGATCATGGAAAGGGTCATGTCCAATGCCTTGAAAGAGCACGAGGTATACGACTCTATGGTCCTAAAAAACAGCAATCGAGAAGAGTGCGAAGCAACAAGCTTTGCAAAATTCAACAAATAATTTATTTCCCTAGAACACAACGTGAAAATGTAAAAAAGGAACTTACTTTCTTGCGAATTAAATTTCAAATAATCCTAGAATTACAAATCAAGTCCTAATGATTAAAGGTCGGAACAAACTTTAGTAGAGATCAAAATTAATTCCAACGATGAATGTGTTAGTGGCCTGTATAGTGTTGATGTGCAAACAGTCTTTTGTTGGATCACATTTATACAATCCTTATTTGAAATTTCACTATAAATTCAAGTCTCGATTTCCAAGAATTAAATCCTTATTTGAAATTTTACTATAAATTCAAGTCTCGATTTCCAATAATTAAATCCTTATTTGAAATTTCACTATAAATTCAAGTCTCGATTTCCATGAATAGTATTGTTGATGAGCGCTCTGTATTTCCAGTGAATAAGTCAACAGAATAAACTCCAGCCTAAATTAATTATGGAAACAGCAATAATACAACTGATTTGCTCTGATATTAAAGCAAGAATAATTTCCACTAACAAGATGATAAAGTCCTGTACTTGACGTTAGATCACGTTTAGCATTTTCTATAAATAAATAAAAGAAACTGTTACCCAATTGAAAATAACCTTTTAGAAGCTTCTTAGTGTTTACAAAACAAACTCTAAGTTATAATTATAATTAGAAGGTATGTTACTAAATCTTTAATATAAAATGAGGAATACATCAGGTAGGCCAGGTATAATTATAGGGAAATTCTAAAAACAGACCCAGACCCAAATAAATATGCTTAATTCTAATAATAACGATCGTAGTATTAAGCCCATGCACATAGTGAATATTTTAGCTATGTACTATTGTTTACAGAATTAAAAAATCAATGATTCAGATCAAGTAGAAATTAAAAGGTCAAGTCAAACATACAATGTTACAATTATCAATAGTGTATATTGAAATAGTGTATAAAAAAATACCTAACATACAATACAGGTTAACTATACATAACATAGGGCAGTGCCAGCGTTGTAGGCGTAACAATCACCAGCCTGCACTTAGCTGATGATATCGATGGCTTAGCAGGAGACAATAACTGGAAACCTTAGTGAACCGTCTCAACCAAGCATCACTAAGATAAAGGATGGGGGGTCAGCGCTAAAAAGACCAAGCAAATAACACTCAACCCGAATAAGAGTGAATAGACAGAAGGCAGGCATAGTGACAAGCTTCGAGTACCTAGGTGCTATCGTCTCTGATGAAGAATCAAAACCTGCAGTTCGTTCAAGGATTGCACAGAAAATAGCTGCACTGTCTAGACTGAAGCCCATTTGGAAGGACAGCAACATCACGCTTGGCTCCAAGATCAAGCGCATGCTCTCCCTCATCATTTCCATATTTATGTACGCATCTGAGACATGAACCCTACCAGAACTAGAGAGAAGATATGTTATCGAAGGATCTGAAAATGTCATACTTAGACGACGTCTCAAATGAGGAGTTGCGCATTAGAAGCCAGGGTGTAATTGGACCTTACGAAGATCTCGCCGCCGTAAAGAAACGCGAACAAAGATGTATGGTCACGTCTCGCGCTCATCTGGCTTGTCAAACATAAACCTACAGGACACAGTGAAAGGAAATAGAATACGATGCAGACAAAACAAGAGATGGGAAGATAACATCAAAGTTTGGACAGGTGTGGACTTTGCAGAGTCACAAAGAGCAGTGTAGAACAGGACAAAATGGACAGAGATTGTCGCAAAGTCATCAGTGGCTCCCCTACTACCAACCATATTGCAAGAGAAACGAAAAACAAATCTTGAAATGTACGATGAATGTTATTATTCACAGGATAATTCATTAATGTTTAAAACAAAGGTTATCGCAGTCAGATGCGATTTCGCTATCTTTTTACTCTGGCATTTGGATAGCTTCTGGGGTTTTTTTAGGTCAAAGAGCATGAAACAATCTCAGCCAAGAAAACATTTGCTCTTGTATCTGCTTTATTGTTTTCACATGACCTTGCTTATAATAAAATTAAATGGCAAACATTTGCATCGAATCCCTCTCGTGTTTCTTTTTGAAAGATGGCATTTAATTAGAAACAAGTTTTATCCGTAATTTTACTAAAAGCACTTTTTCGCAAAAACAAACTGAAGTTGCTCCAAGGACACTGACGCAGAAACAGTGTATATTTGCAACTTTTCTTGTCTTAGCGATAAGTTATTTCTTCGGACACTAACCTTCAGTTCTGCAATTTTCTGAGAAGTAAATCAACTGCTAAAATGTCAGAAATATTCTGCATGCTTGGACTTGGCCCATATCTTTGTAGAAATTTGGATTCGTTAAAGTCTTATATTTTTTTTTCTTTATATACTTACATGTTAAAGTCCGTGATGAAAGCCTCGTTGGGAAGCGTGACGTCAAACACCACTTCTTTGGCAACCTTGTGCGGGTTCTTCACATGGCTGACAACCAAAGTGGTGGCAAAGCGATATTTGATGTCGGAGCTGATATGGAGGGACAATATATCCGGCCTCTGAGAAATATTTACACGAAAACGTAAAACCATATATATGTGTGTGTGTGTGTGTATGTGTGTGTCTGTGTGTTTGCGTGTGTGTGTCAAAGCATCAAGTAGTATTTAACAAAACCAATATATATATATATATATATATATATATATATATATATATATATATATATATATATATATATATATATATATATATATATATAATTTTATACATCGACCAGTTAAATATTGTATCTTTTTCTTTTATTTCTTTCCTTTTGCCGATAATAGATCTTTTTAATACATATTTTACCAATATACACTGGAGTTTTAAATCTCTTGAGCGATCGATTTATTGATTCATTGGTCAAAATAAAATAGGGATCATCTACAGCTTAGTGCGTATCTTTGTATCAAGTGATGGGAACAAAATAACCCGAGTCATGAAGTTAGGGAACTGAAAAGTTCCCTGCGTGTACCAGGCTTAGTCATACGTCTATTTATCCATCAGTCCTGATGAAAGCTACTTTACCCGTGGGTGATATCAAGGACCCACTAAGGGTCGTATGGTGGGAGTAACTTGATGGAATCAAATAAAAAGAACAACAACTTAATATATTAGTTAATTGTTTAGGGTATCTAACAGACACACTAGCTTTAAAGCAACGACGTCTTTGCGATTGTAATGTATCTCTTTTGATAACTGAAATATATCATATCACAATCAACCCTTCGAGTTTTGCGCTTTCCTTCATTAATCAAATTCGATGCAAATACAAGCATCAAGTTACTGTACTGATAACCTGTGTATGTATGTATGTATGTATGTGTGTATGTATGTATCTGTGTATGTATGTATGTATGTATGTATGTAGTGCTAGTTTAGTATGTATGTATGTACGTATGTATGTATGTACGTATGTATGTATGTGTGTGTCTGTGTATGTGTGTATGTATGTATGCATACATGTATGTATGTATGTATGCATGCATGCATGTATGTATGTATGTATGTACGTATGTGTGTGTGTGTCTGTGTGTATGTATGTATGTATGTATGTATGCATGTATGTAGTGCTAGTTTAGTATGTATGTATGTATGTATATGCACACCCTCACGTTCGTGTGTACAAATTTATAAAGTTGTATGTACATATCTGTAGATCATGGTATGTGTGTATATATACATACGTACACACATACAGATGCTCGGACAGAATAATGGAGAGGCACAGCATGCTTACCACATTATAAGTTTCTTGCGAGAGGACTCCGTGGAGCATCAGAAATCCCACAACAAAGTAACATTTCCAACGGACACCAAACAGGCGTGATCCTTTTTTGCACATCCTCACCATATAACGGACTTAGATAAATGAAATTAACTTGTACCAGTCTAATGTTGTTATGGACGGGCTTACTTGAGAATGTGGTTACATAAACAAATACGTTCCGTGCCTTAGAGATAAGGAAAAAGAGAAAAAGATTTTTTTACGTTTATTTCACTGTAAACAAGCAATCAAAACACGCAGAACTTTCATTTGACCTAATTTATCCAGGGCTACAACCCCTATACCCATTTCTCTGTACACTTAAGTGTCTGCATCGGATCATCTGATAATCTTCTTAGCAATGTATATCCATTTTTGATTGATCGTTTGTTTATTAAAATGGTGCATAGTTTGTACCCATCATTGAAATTTAAATAAATGAACCATATGAAGAAAGAAACCGTTGTAGTCTCAAAGTGATGAATGATTTCAATGTCAATATACGCTGATTTGATTTAGGAATTATCAGACATTAAGGAAAACCTCTCTCTCACACACGCACACACACACACACACACACACTAAAAGTTCCGTCATTATTTTCTAACTCCAGCAATATCTTCACACTTAACCATCTTAGGCATCTCTAAGTATAAATATACCACTCATAGTACGTTATCTGTCCCATTATTATTCTTTATTTTTATTATTAATCAAATTTTAATTTTGAATTATTTACAAACTTATATTCACACACACACACACACACACACACACTTCTCCTCTATATGTGTGTATACGGTCTTGATCGGCCTTGTGCTAAATTTAGATCATACAGATGGGGCTTTAGCATGAGTTGATTAATTACCTTTGTTAACTGTAATCTTACGTGTCAAACAGATCCGGTGGAAGTAGATCATTTAGCATCAAAACATCCGGAAAGATGTAATTTGAAACCACTTGAAATGAGCCATTGGTAACTTTGAGTGCTTCCAAGAGTGACTATTTGTTTCTTAGAAACTTAGAAAGATAGTAGAATTATAGTTTGTATGAATAATAATATTGTTTAATATCTTTTTATGATTATCGATTTTGCTCGTAGTACATCACAAGGTAGGTGACATAGCTGGAAATGTGTAATTCAAAAACGAAAAGATGTTTGAAATTAGACATACTTGTAATACTTCCCAAACGTAACACATAACCCTATTAACTCATTTGTTTCATTTGTGTCATTACAAAATGTACTTTAATATAGAGGGAAAGAATGAGACGAAAAAATGAAGAAAAACAGATTGTCTATTTCATTTACTTTTTGCCTTGCCTCATTGTGGGTCGGGTAGATGTGCAGAACAAATCCTCTCTCTCTCTCTCTCTCCACACACACACACACACACACACACACACACACACACATATACACACACTCGACTATTAGTCCAAGGAAGGCACATTCTACATCCTCCACGGTTTTGGGAAAGTTGATTCTGTATCACAATTAACGATTCATAGAAACAAGTCTTTCAAATAATAAAATTTACTTACAAATAATTTGTATTAAATTGAATATTTAAAATGTAAGGTTCTTTGATATTTTTTCATATTGGTTTTAAATTGGATAAGAGGAAAAGAACCAATGGCTTGTAGGATAATTTTTAGAAATTTAATAATCTAAACCTACCTGATCATTGCACTGTGGAAAAAGCTCGTACCTACTATGCAGAAAGGAGAAAGTTTTCAATCATTGCAAACTTTCGAACCAGAAATATAAAAATAAAAACTGGCATGGGTATTGAAAACACCGACTTTGATCAGTGGCAGTATTTATTATAGCTCCATTAGTTAAGGGCCTTTACAGATCGCTTCAGTTGATCCTGTGTAAAATTATGAAGAATGAATTAAACCAATACAATCATTGAAAAAATTACAGAGCTAACAAGAAATTAATAAAAGTACAGTAAACGATTCGTGTGACAACCGCCAAAAGACCAATAGCATTTGATCTATTTATTTTGTATAAAATCCTCTTCCAGTGCTTCCAAATAATTGATCTTTTCAAATTGAACTCAACAGTTATCCTCTGTTTCTTCAACGAAAGCCATCCACTAAATATGGTCAGATAAAAAGACACAAAACACAAGCTAATTTGCAGAAATATCTGGCTTTCTTTCAGTTCCTATGGCACCTAAATTTGTCATATTGACTCAGAATAAATAGCTGGCAACAAATCCACAAAGTTTTATTTCTAGTTTGTGACCTGGAACTAGAGTTATCTTATGTTAATAGTTTTCTACTGTTGGAGTTTTAGCATCCTTGACCTTTGACGTTTTTCCATCCAAAATGACCAGGTTTCTTCCTTGTCTAGAATGTAAGCTATTCACAAAGTTTAGTCTAGTAGATTTCTGGAAATTATTTATTCTTTCCTCAGTCATTAAGACCTTAGCCTTTGCCCATTAGTCCCTGAAAAGAATAGTTTTCGACCTTGCCTTAAATGCAAAACTGTCCACTATAATTGGTCAAAGATGCTAATTGACTCAAGATGCCGTGAGGAAACTGTGTGGCTAGTAGTTAAGTGGGATACCCTACGGACAATGGGAAAATACATTACAGACCCCCTATTGGGAACGTCTACGGTCAAGATTTTTCAGATCACCCTGGGAACGTTTACGGACAATGGGAATTGAACATGGGGAATATTGGGACTGTATATGGACAAGGGGAAGTTGGGTTGTTGTATAAGGTAGCGGGTAAGTTCACTGGACACGTTTAGCATCAATGGGAATTGAACATGGGGAATATTGGGACCGTATACGGACAAGGGAAAGTTGGGTTGTTGCATAGAGACAAAGTACAAACCATTAGAGATAAGCTTGACACCACAATTTCAATTGACTCGTCGTCACCATACAGTTTGGATACAGAATTAGAGCGGCAACCATTGGCAGCATTTGAACCTGTCTCTATGGATTTTGTACGTACAATCCTGATGAAGAGTGCACCAAAGTCATGTGAACTTGATCCAATTCCGACATCACTGCTGCTCGAGTGCTTACATCCAGTATTGCTTCACTAACTCACCCGGGGAATTCCCATCATTTTTCAAAACTACCATTGTAAAGCCTCTGCTGAAGAAACCAACACTAGACCATAACGATTTAAAGAACTACTGCCCAGTTTCTAATCTCCCATTCATATAAAAAAAATCTTAGAAAAGGTTGTTCTATCCCAGCTTGTATCTCATCTAAATTCAAACAGTCTTTTTAGCAATGCACAATCTGCATATCGCCCTTACCACAGTACTGAAACTACTCTTCTAAAAGTAGTTAATGACATTCTCTCTGCGTTGGATAGTGGAAAGATTACAGTCCTCACCCTCCTTGATTTGTCTGCAGCATTTGACACAATAGACCATGATATATTACTTCACCGTCTCCAGCATGTATTTGGCATTCATGATACAGCCTTACTGTGGTTCAAGTCCTACTTGGTCAACAGGACGCAAATCGTATCTGCAAATGGAATACACTCCAGACCAGTTGATCTATGTTGAGGTGTTCCACAGGGGTGTGTTCTTTGACCTGTTCTCTTCATTCTGTACACTCAGCCACTCTCAAGTGTCATAGATCATCATCCAGTGTCTCACCAATTGTACGCTGATGACACCCAAATATACAAATCTAGCCTCCCATCCAAGGTGTAGAGAGGTGCATTTCTGATGTGAAATCATGGATGACATGTAACAAGCTGCAGATGAATGATGATAAACCTGAAGCCATTCTGATCACAACACAAAGACTTTCTCATTCACATCCTTTACCTCAAACAATAAATATCAGCAATGCCAACATTAAATTCACACAATCAATAAGAAACCTAGGTGTTACTCTGGACAGTACTCTCACATTGCACCAACATTTCATGAACATACGCAAGGCTGCATATCTTGAGCTGAGACGCATCAGCTCAATTCGCAAATATCTTTCAGTTGATACCACTAAAACACTTGTGTATTCATTAGTACTTTCAAGACTGGACTATTGTAACTCAATTCTGTCCGGTTCATCTCAATATCTACTCCAGAAACTTCAAAAAGTTCAAAACACATCTGCTCGGTTCATACTTAGAGTACCACGATCAGAGCACACCTCTCCGCTGCTCTGTACCCTACACTGGCTATCCGTTCAATCCAGAATCAAACACAAAATTTGTTCTCTGTGCTACGTTTCACTGTCGGACTCTAGTCCAACATACCTATCCGATCTCACCCATGTGTACAGACCAGCAAGACACTTACGCTCCTCTTCTGACAATCGTATACTCATTATTCCCACTATGAAAACAAAGTTATATGTTCAGCGTTCTTTTGCATACCAAGGCCCAGCAACGTGGAATGAATTGCCCACTGAACTTAGACACAAAGACACAGTGATCCCATTCAAGAGGGCTCTCAAAACTCACTTATTTCGACTGCAAGAACAAACTTAAAGATCTAATAATTTTCCTACCTGAAATATTCTCAGCATGTTTTTTTAAATATTATTTTTAATGTTTTTTTTTTCTAATTTCATGGTGTTTGTTTTTGTAATAATAGTATTATATGTTTTTTTTTTATCTTATATGTGTTGTCTAATGTTGTAAAGCGCTTAGAGCTTCTAAAGATTAGGCGCTATACAAAGTCCTCATTATTATTATTATTATTACTATTATTATTATTATTATTATTATTATTATTATTATTATTATTATTATTATTATAAGGATAATATGAATGGAATAGGTGAGGTGATGTCAAGGCACTGGACATTGCCAACAATGTCAACCAAGCGTTCTATAATGTGATATCTCCCGCTCAGCCAATCATTATATCCATTTCTATGTCCCGCCCCACCAAGCATTGTTTTATACTTATAGTTTCACTGCTGAACTATCTAAACTTACTCTCCCCGCCAAGCGTTATGGTCTTTCACGGTGATATAGCGACAAGGGAAATTGAATAAGTGAGGTGACGTCACGGTAATAGACATTGGCAACAATGTGTTAGGAGCTGACCTCAAGCGGGCCAAACAGCAAACAGTGATAGTGGGTAGCGGATAAGTTCAGCTAGTTCAGCGGGTACCGGGTGACGGATAGGTTCAGCTTGTTCAGCGAGTGGCGAGTAGTGAATGGGGATACCCTAGGGACAATGGGAATTAGCATTACAGACCCCCCCCCCCCCCGGAACAATCTGGGGACTATGTAAATTTAACATGGAAAAAAATCGTGGGACAATCTGAGGACAAGGGGAATTAGCATTACATGGGAATAGAGTTTGGGACTGTCTAGGGACAAGGGAAAATTGAACATGGGGGGAATAAAGTGTGGGTCTGTCTAGGGACAAGGGGAATTGAATATGGGATTTTTTTTTTTAAATTTTTAAAATAAAAATTATTTTAAAAAAGGGGAAGGCAATTGAAAAGTCATTCTCTTTTCGAGAAATATGGCTGGCCCTGAAAAGGGCCTTTGGGTTTATGTTAATGTATCCATTAACATAAAGGGCACCGCATTGGTCTTCTTCTTGTCCTTAGGCTGCGTCTCACTGTAGGACCGTAAATCAGGACTCTTTTGAGGCATCCTTGTCTTTCTACGTAGATCCTACGTATCCACAGACTGGTGTTTGTCCTGTGGATAACGGTCCACTTGGATCGGACATACATGGGTATGTCCGTCCGGAACATCATGGAAGACACAAGCGTAGAAGATTGCACATCGGTCCACATCTTGAAGCGACGAGAACAGGTGAATCAATGCACTGAACTGCGCTTATTTATAGGTAGAGGTAGGATTGAAACGGATTGAGTTCATTCACCAATCCAAACACGCGTTACAAAATTCAGTCAGCCCGCATCCAATCCGAAGAGAGTAGTCTGTGACGTCAGTTGGTCTATGTAGATTCGCTAGCGCTTGTGTGCAGTCAATCTTTGCGACAGTGATTCAACATGACGGAAATTCAGAAAACGATCCATTGGGGTGCACCAACAGGGGAGACTGCCCAAGGGAACCCGGACTTACTTTCAGAAGAGGTGAATTGGGATTTTGTGGATTTTCTTTCCTCGCAAGAATTTGTTCCGGAACCTTCGTTACCTTCTTCATTACCGCAAGTGGAGAATTTTAGACAGAGACAGAAAGAAGAATTGGAGAAATTTATACAACGACAAAAGGAAGCGGAACAAGCTTTTCTCCTACAGCAACAGCAGCAAGAAGAAGAGGTAAGAAAAAAAACAACAGCAACAACAGCAAGAAGAAGTAGCAGCAAAGAAACAAGAGGGTGAAAATCAAACGGTCACGCTACTGTTGGACATTTTAGCGGAGTTAAGAAGTCTGAAACAAATGTATCAGACTTCTTTATTACGACCGAAGAGAATACGACCTTCCCGAGCTAAACACGTCAACCCTGTGACTAAGCCTACCGTACCACCCTTAGTGATTTCAACCCAATCATCATCATCATCAACGTTACGCAGTCCAGAAGTAGGCCTTGGCCGTGGCAAAGGCTTAAGGCAGTTAAAGTTGATTGCTTAAACTCACCCCTACACCAAAATAAAAAGGCCCTTTTCAGGGCCACCCACATTTCTTGAAAAGAGATAGCCTTTCAATTTGCCAATAACTCAGAAATAAAAACACCCATTTTACCCCCTATAGTACATGTCTTTGTATGAGTGCGTGAGTGTAGCTTCTTATTTTAAAATCAAAACTCAAAGAAACTTACCTTATATCAATAATTCATTCTTTTATCCATTGTTACAATCCAATTCACAATTCACAACACAACATTTTAATTAAAAGTTCATTGACTTCTTCTGTCCCCTTGTTTAGTCTCTCTGTTTTTTTGAATTTCTTCACCGTCAAACTCTTTTCCTCTTCTTCCTCCTCACTTTCTTCCCTTCTTCTTTTCTTCTCCTGTTTCTTTTTCTTCACCTGTCTGCTTTCTTCCTCTGAAAAATCCCTCTCTTCTTCCGAAGAATCCCTCTCTTCTTCTGAAGAATCCTTCTTTTCTTCTGATTCCTCTTGTTTCTTTTCTGGGCAATCTGGAGACCAATGTCCTTTTTCTTTACAATAATAACAGGTATCTTGACTTTTGTCTTTTTTAGCCTCTGTTTTTTTTTCTTTTTTGACGGTCTGGACGCTCTGAAGACCAATGCCCTTTCTTCTGACAGATATAGCAAGTATCTTGACTTTTATCTCGAAAGGAAGGAGAGTAGTCCGTGGGCTGGTCTGAAGAGAATTTTCTAATGACACCTCGCAAAGCTCTGACGAAACGTTCGATTTGGTTAGTCACTTCCATCGTTGTGCTCAGCTTGAGAGTGAAATGAATAGTGAAAGGACAAGACACACACCCTTTTATATACGCTGGTCTGCCATGACTATAAATTAGTCTATGGTGTTTAAACTTGAGTCATTTGACGTTTTGCACTCAAGATGAAACGATCCTATTCATTTGAGAAGAAAGAAGAAGAAAGTAAGAGGCAGAAACGTGATCTATCGTCTCGTACCATAGCTGAAATCTTGGCACAAATTCATGCCAGTGATTTTTAAGAGGACATGAGTGAACCAGAATTTGAAACCTCTAAACCAAGTTCACCACCCTTAGTCAACCCTGAAAAATACTATTCCATTCGAGAGACGGAAAAGCGCTCCTCTAGAAAATTTAGAACCACAGCTTACAAATACACGGTGAAGTTTAAAGATTTCAAGGCTGAAGTGCCGTTAGAGAAAGCAGAAGGGTTCATCACTGGGGTGTCTGATTCTTTGCTCACCGCACTCAAGCGACAATGTCAACCCAAAGAAGACGATCGCTTGAGACTTTCCATACAACACGACGGTTTGAAATCCCCTGTTTGGATCGAGTTTAGCACCCCTGCAGAATTGACTGCTTCCAAAGTCATGGACAAGATTCAACACGTACAACAATCTAATGATCAGTTTGACATCACCGATGGAAAAGCCACACTGGACATGACCCACGTCTCTCCTCCTCAAGGGACTGGACGCAAAAAGATGTTATTGGTCGACGACCTTCGCAACACCAAAACAAGTCTCGTCCGAATTAACAACCCTCACGACCAGATGTGTTTAGCCCGTGCCATCGTGGTGGGACGAACCTATGCCAACAAGAACGACAAGGTAGAATGGAAAAGAACCTGGGAGAACATTCGAAAATCGAACCGAGCCAAACAACGAAACGAAGCAGAACTCCTGTTACAACAAGCCGGACTGTCCAAAGACACACCCTGTGGCATTCCTGAGATGCAAAAATTGCAAGATGCCCTAGCTCCACGATATACCTTGAAAGTGCACCCTCAAGAAATGTGCGGGCCTCTGTTGTTTCGAGGACAAGATTTTAAGGATGGAAAATACATTCATGTTTATTATCACGATGACCATTTCGATACCATTACCAGTATCACTGCATTCCTGGGATACGGTTATTACTGTGAGAAATGTTACCATGGTTATAACAATCGAGAGCAACACAAGCATTGTGGATTGAAATGCCCAGGATGTTTGGCCTCTCCACCCTGTCTGAGCGAAGAACCAGTGCCTTGTTCAACTTGTCTGCGCACGTTTGTCAGCCCTACCTGTTACCAACAACATTTGAAGACGCAAGGTTCACAGCAGAAATGTGCTTGTCAACTCCTGAGATTGTGCCCTACGTGTGGACAAGGCATACGTACCAATAGTGCCAAGGCACACGTATGTTCAGGAAAGAAAAAATGTCACATTTGTCACCACATCGTGGACTTGGAACACCAATGTTACGTGCAAAAATACCAACCCCAACAAGAGGAAGAGGACGGTCACAAGAAGAAAAGCAATTTCATCTTTTTCGATTTCGAATGCATGCAAGAGACCGGCATTCACATTCCTAGTTTCTGCGTGGCTCATCGAGCGTGCGAGAAGTGCATTCAAGAACCTATCTTCAGTCATTGCCCTCACTGCAGCAAGATTCCTGGAGGGCGTGAAAAAACCTTTCGGGGACCGAACACGTTAGCCGATTTTGCCCAATGGGTTTTAGACCCCGTCGACAAGACGTGGAGCCAAGAGGACATCGAACGTTACGGAGATTGTCATCGCCATGCCACGGTGATGGCTCACAATCTCTCCGGATACGATGGACAGTTTCTTTTGAGATACTATACGAAACAAGGCACCGATCGACCTAAAGTGACTTTGAACGGAGCCAAAATCATTTTCATGCAAGTGGGACAAGTGCAGTTTAAAGATTCGATGAGCTATTTGGCCATGCCTTTGAGTCGAATGCCTAAAACGTTTGGAATGACAGAAATGGCTAAAGGTTATTTTCCTCACTTTTTCAATACGGAAGCCAATCAACACGCCGTTCTACCCCATTTGCCTGAGGCTCACTATTACGACCCCGACAACATGCGTACCGAACAACGAGAAGCTTTCTACGCTTGGTACCAGGCTCACGCCTCGGACCCTTTCGACTTTCAGGAAGAAATGTTAAAGTATTGTCGTTCCGACGTGGACATTTTACGGCGTTGCTGTGGAAAATTTCGAGAACTGTTCATGGAACACGGAGGGGTCGATCCTTTGAAAGAAGCTTGCACCATTGCCAAAGCGTGTTCCTTAGTGTATCGACAACGATTCATGCCTGAAAACACCGTGGCTGTCATCAGTCCTCAAACGACCAACTATGTCAAGCGTCAATACTCGGTCAAAGCCCTACGTTGGTTACATTACTTGTGCGACAAGGAAGACAAGTGGATTCAGCATGCCCGCAACGGAGGGGGCGAAAAGACCATCGGAACGTATTCGGTCAATGGCTGGGACTTAGAAAACCCCAAGATCGTGTACGAGTTTAACGGTTGCTTATTTCACGGATGTCCCGTCTGTTACCCTGACCGTGGCACTAAAAATCAGTTTTTACAACGAACCATGGAAGACTTGTACCAGGACACTTGTCAGCGACGCCTAAAGTTAGAACAGCAAGGATACCAAGTGGTGGAAATGTGTGAACACGAGTACGATCACCGTATGAAAACCGATCCCGAGTTTAAACGCCTCGTGGAAAGTTACCAGTTCATGGACCCGCTGAACCTGAGGGATAGTTTGTACGGAGGAAGGACCAATGCCACCTGTTTGCTGTACCAAGCCGACGAAGAGAAAGGAGAAGAAATCAAATACTTGGACGTGTGTTCGCTGTATCCCTACGTGTGCAAATATTGTCGCTTTCCCGTAGGGCACCCGCAATTGTTAACGGAACACATCGACCTGAAAAACATTCGACAATACGAAGGCTTGATCAAGTGTAAAGTTTTGCCTCCCACGAACCTATACCATCCCGTCTTACCTCACCATTTTCAAGGCAAACTGATGTTTCCCTTGTGCCGTACTTGTGCCGAAACGTGCAACCAAGACCAACCTTGTCAGCACACCCAGGAAGAACGTGCCTTGACGGGAACCCGGGTCAGTGTAGAATTGTTCAAAGCTCTGGACATGGGATTCCAACTGTTAGAAGTGTACGAAATTTGCCACTTTCCCAAGACACAACAATACCACAAGGGTGATCCCAGTCAGAAAGGCATTTTCGCCGACTACGTGGATGCCTTTTTGAAACTGAAGCAAGAAGCCAGCGGCTATCCTTCCTGGTGTCACACTCCCGAAGACCAAATACAATTCAAAGAGAAATACTATGAACAAGAAGGCATCTCTTTAGACCACATCGAGAAAAACGAAGGCAGGCGGTCGTTTGCCAAAGTGATGTTAAATTGCTTGTGGGGTAAAATGGCACAACGACCGTGTTTACCCAAGACGGAATATTTGACAGAACCTTCCCGCTACTTCCAGATGATTCACGACAAAACCAAATACATGAAACACGTGGACGTCGTTCGAGAGGATTTGATCTTGGTCAATTACGAAGAAGATCTGGACTTTGTACAAGACGACCCTTTTGGAAATGTCATCATTGCGGCTTACGTGACAGCTCATGCTCGCTTAAAATTGTACGAAGCTTTAGAACTGTTAGGGGAACGCGTCCTGTACTTTGACACGGACAGTTGCATTTACATCCATCACCCGAATCAACATCACCCTAACATCGAAGGAGACCGTTTAGGAGCCTGGACAGACGAGCATCCCGACGACAAGATTCTAAGTTTCGTCAGTGGCGGTCCCAAAAATTACGGCTACGAATACCGTGACAAACAAGGAGAAGTGCACACGACGTGCAAAGTGAAAGGACTGACTCTGAATTATCGTACCAGTCGAGTGGTCAATTTTGGGGTATTGAAAGAAGCCTTGCAATCCGGAGAGGATGGAAACTTTAAAGTGACCACCTATCAACCGAACAAGATTGTACGTTTACCCACTCACCACATCGTCAGTCGGCCCTTGGAAAAAGTCTATCAAATCGTGTACCAGAAGCGAGTGCGACTTCCCAACCACTTTACTTTGCCGTATGGACACGTTGGTATAAAACATTGGTTGTAAGAGGATAGTCACCCACCAGAAAGATAACTTCGCCACAGCAAGATTTGAGTGAGAAACCCGATGAGAACTCCAAGTTCAAACCATACCATTTTCCATTCTTCTTACCTGACTATTGTGATTGTGCCCGTCGATTGGACACGTTTCAGAAATGGCCTACGGATAGGGAAGGATTACCTTCTTCGCATGTTTTAGCTAGAACAGGATTTGTCTACTTGGGACCTGAATCAGGATTGGGATACGAGGTACAGTGTTTCGCTTGCGGACTGAAGTTACGAATGGATCTATGTATCTATAAAGATTCAGCTATTCTGGAACATACTCGATGGTGTCCGCATTGCCCTTACCTTTCTATGGCCTTTCCACCCATCACACTACGGTACAATGTTGACGGTACCTTAGAGACGGTATCTTCCAAAACAGGACAGAGAAAACGTAAAAAAGGAAAGATGTAAAAGCTGGAGACTGCATTGCGACTAGTATAAAAAGGGGGCTATGGTCAAGATCGATAGTTCATTGTGACTGCCAAGACCGAGCAAACAAGATGAATACTTTCAGAGAAACACAGAACAAGTTGTTTAGAAAGGCACAATTCAAGTGTGAGGCTTCGGAAGTGGAATGCGATTGTGAGCCTTGCGATGGGTACGATGCTGAACGTTGTGACCTTACCGATGCCGTAAAGCATCATGGGAACTTTGTTCTCACTACCCCTATCATGGAATGTGATGCTGTGCGCGTCAAATCTGAGGGATGCGAAAGCGATGCCGCTCGTCCTCTTGGACATTTTACTGGGTTTCGTTTTAAAGGGGAATGTTCACCTTCACGTCTACCCCCCTACGGATGTCATCCAGCCCTGAGCAAACTCCTGCCCATGTCACCCAACCCTCATCGAAACGAACCTGTGAAAGACGAATATTCGTTTCCTGTGCGTTTGTCGGAATACCGCGACTTTGAAAATCGTCTTCAATCGTTCAAAGGAAAATGGCCTAAGTATCTGGGAGGACCGACCCCCGAAGAATTAGCCAGAGCCGGATTGTTCTACTTGGGTGAAGGAGATAAAGTCAAGTGCTTCAGTTGCGGTGTGTCACTTCACCACTGGGAACCGCAAGATTCGGCCTACGTAGAACATGCCCGATGGTCACCGAATTGTCATTACTTACCCTTAGTGGGACCGAGACATTGAAGTAACTTACCATAATCTGTTCATGGATACTTTACAAGAGAACGTTCGTGCTTTGCCTGTGGAGTTGAGAGAACGCATTTACCGAGAGTTGGTCAAAATAGAAGTGAAACGTAAAGAACAATTGCATCCGTTACGTCACCGGTGTTTGAACCACTGGTACCTTCAGGCTATACAAGGACTGATTGAGTTCAAAGTGTTCCATTGGACAGACATTGATCAACGACCCCCTGGTTTTAAAAAGGAATGGTTTGGTATGGACGATTCTATCTACTACATTGTAAACGTACTGCATCGAATTCCAGAGGAAGAGTTAAGGAATTACCAACATCTTGTACGCAATGTCAACTTGGTGAAAGAGGAAACTTCTGAACGAATTGTAACGTGTAAATTAGTGACTAAACGATTTAGATTCGACAATGAATTGAAAACATGTTTGTGCAAACAGTACATTTCTTGTGTCAGACCAAAGAGGATTTAGTATGACCTAACATGGATACTTTACAAGAGAACATTCGTGCTCTGCCTGTGGAGTTGAGAGAACGCATTTACCGAGAGCTGGTCAAAATACAAGTGAAACGTAAAGAACAATTGCATCCGTTACGTCACCAGATCTTTAAGCACTGGTACCTGAATGGTATAAGAGAACTGATTCGTCAGAAATTGTTTCAGTGGTCAGACCTTGTTTAATACTTCCAGGCCCCCGATGATCCACGTGTTGATCATTTTGGTTACTTCGAGATTCACCTAGTACAACACATTGAGGAAGACAAGGTAAAGGATTACAGACATATTTTACGTGGAATCTACTTAGCGGAAGAGGAAACTTCTAAACGAAGTCTGACGTTTCGGTTACAGTATGCAACATTTAGATTCCCTACTGGAGAACGAAGATGTCTGGCTAGAAAGTACGTGTATTGTTTCCGAAACAAAGAGGCTATAAAAACAGGCTGCCATGCCACGACTTTTATCGCATGTAATCCAACAGATTCCGTGGAAGGAACTCAATGACCATATTCAAACTTTCGATCATTACCATCGATTATTACAAGAACTGTATCCATTCAATTTGGGTCGACAAGTGGTGTGTGTCTTAGTGACTTGTTTTCTGGGATTTCGTTTACCAGCCGATTCTTTGTGGACTCTTTACGATCAGTACTTACCACCTCAATGGCCTTAAATGGTCACGAAAAACTCCTTTTGCTCAAAGCCTTGCGTTTTCATCTGGATACTTCTCGACCTCAACAGGAAAAAAAGATTCGTCAACTTTTAGCTACCCAAGACGTGTATGACGATGTGTGTGTAGCTTGTGACTTACATTCCCATTGGACAGATGTCCGTGCCTGGAAAGAATGGGGTTTTGAGGCTTGGACCCAAGAAGTGGCCCAGTATGCACGAGAGTTGTTCAAGGAAAAAAGTTACTTTTCAACCCGTGTCAGTGACGGTGCCAGAAGAATCCGTCACCCAGGACGGGTCTGTCGTGGACAGGCCTGAAAGACCCTTTCGGGAGGACACTTGTGTGACCTTACCCCCTACTATAGAACTGGTTAGAACATTACCCAAAACATGTTGTTGTACAGACACTTGTTTTTATTCCACGTTAATGGTTATCATGTGCCTTTTATCCTTGTACTTAAGCCTTTGGCTTTTATGTATTTTTGTCTTTCGTATTCATGTTTGAAAAAAAAAACATTCAATAAACGTGTTCTGAAAACAGTATATAAACTCTTGTCTTGTTTGTTTTCGTGTCACAAGTGACATTTCTCACACTATGGCTACCTCTGCTGTCTCTGCTCCCTCTTCCTCTACTGTCAAAGTCATCGACGAACACTTAGATCGTGCCAGTTGGGAGGCTTTGTATCTTCGCCATCCCTTTAACATGCTCATTGCTGGACCTAGCGGTTCAGGCAAAACCGAATTCGTCAAACGTTTGATCGAACATAAACATCATTTGATCGATCGGCCATCTCAGCGGATCGTGTGGTGTTACAAAGAGTGGCAATCGGCGTACAGCCTCTTGCGAGAAAGTCAAGGCGATTCCATCGTGTTTGTGGAAGGCATTCCTAAAGAAGACGACGGCATCGTCTCTGACTCCCGTCAAACCCATTTGGTCATTTTCGACGACATGTTAGGAGAAGACGAAGAAGAAATTAAACTGTGGTTCACGCGCAAAGGGCATCACCGTAATGCCAGTGTCGTTTACATCACCCAAAATTTGTTTCAACAAAGTAAAGCCCATCGCACCATCAGTCTCAATGCGCATTACGTGGTCTTGTTTAAAAGCCCTCGAGATAAATCGCAAGTGCAAGTCTTAGCCAAACAGTTAGGAACGCCTTGGCTGACTCAGGCGTACGACGATGCCACTCAAACTCCACACGCCTATTTACTCGTCGATTTGAAACCTACAACCCCCGAGGATTTGCGATTTCGTACCCACTTGTTTCACCACTGGTGCCAAGACGGAGGACCTGTCCTGTACACGTCTCCGTCCTCGACTTCATTTCACTCCACATAAAAAAATCTATAAAAACCTCAGACCCTTTTTCGTCTGTCTCAAACAGTGTGAACATGACGTCCCTTCAGTCGCATCTTCCCGTCAAATTGATTCGTGCCTTGTATGGCATCAGTCGAGAAAAAAATCCACAAACACGAGCTCGTGTCTTAGAAGCTAGTCTCAAAGAAGTCTTGAGATGGTTCACGGTGACGGCACGTCAAATACTCCAAGGAATCATTCAGATTCTTCATCAAACCAAACGCTTTTTCGATCGAAACAAAGTCGCTTTGGTCCAACTGGCCGATCCCCGCATCGACACTCAAACCAAAAAACAAATCATTTTGAAACCTGGAGGGAGCGGTACTCTAGGAGGGGTCATCATTCGCTCTCTCTTAAGATGGGATCCTAATGCCCCCAAAGTTATCCCCAAGAAAAAAGTCAACGAAGCCCCAAGAAGAAAAAGAAAAAGACCAGGTCCCCAAGGAGAACTTCTCCAGTGGCAGGACCCTCCTCTTACCAGAGACCACCCCGGAAAAAGAAAAGAAGCCCCCAGAAAAAGAAACAGAGAAAAAGTCCCCAGAAAAAGAAAAGTCCACAGAAGAAAACTAGTCGCAAGAGAGGCACTTCGGCCAGGACGCAACCTTACACTCGCAAACCACGATCTGCCACGGCAGTGACTGCGTCTCCGGCATCCTCACATTCATCCACTTCTCCGTTGATGACACCCAGAACTGAAGAGTACTTGGAGACGTTGATTACACCAAGAACTTATCCGGTGATGACCCCAAAAAGAACTTCCCCAGTGCCAGGACCCTCCAATTTAGCGGCAGTGGCTGCTGCTCACAAAGTACCTTCTCCCAAAATCAAAGCCCATGAAAGATCGGGCATGTTACAAAGTTTACTGGATTTGTCCAAGCAAGAACTGACTCGATTTAGTCCGTTGCGTACCCCTGCACGACGTGTCATGCCTGTCCTCAAACTAATACGACGTAAAGACAATCAGTGGCGACGCGTTCCAGTATAAAAAAGGCGTGTGACCAAGTCGGGAGTATCAGTGTTTTGTTTCGTGCTCCTGAAGACTCAAAGATGTCACCCTCCAGAAAACCCCAAGGAAAGAAAAGAAAAGGACTACCACCACGTTTAGTCAAACATGGGGACAAAGCTTCTCCACCTCTACGAAAAAAACTCATTCAATCGGCCTCCAAAGAGGTCATCGATACCGTGTGCGAATGTTGTTTGAACGTCTTGAAAGGCACGATCCCTTTGTCCAAACACCAGAAACAATGCTTAAGCAAACATCGTCACGTTCTTCGCCAAATGGTTCGAAAGAAAATTCCCATTCGTCAAAAGAAGAAGATGTTAGTGCAACGTGGAGGCATTTTGCCTCTCTTGTTAGGCCCCATACTGAAAGGAGTCTTGGGAACCATGTTGGAAGGACTGGTGGGAGCAAGATAAAAAGGCCTTCGGAAGTCCCAAGATCTCAGAATCGACCCCTGACAACCCCATTTAAGGACGAAAACTAGCTTTAGTACCTTTCAAACGATGGATGGAATACCATCGGTGGCAAGCACAACGCACCCCGCATTTACCTCCCAATCCTAATTTGAGCGAGATGTCCCATTTACAACACGAATTGCAATCCTTGATGGATCGCCAAGATTTGTCAGAAAAATCGCAAAAGTACGGTCAACTCTTGCAACGACTGCAACTCTTTCACCAGAAAGCTTTAGACGAAACAGCTCTACCCACTCTGAAAGATTTTAAGACCTTGATGAAAAGTCCAGCACCATCACCAGTATCAGTACCAATACCAGTACCACCACTACCCGTGACCAAGACAGAAAAAGGAGAAGAAGAAGAAGGGTTTCAAACTCCACCAGAAAAAGTACGCAAGTTAACAACACCACCTACCTCCAGAATTGGATGGATTAAAAAGATGATGGCCACCCCTTCTTCATCACAAGAGAAAAAGAAAGTGAAGACAGAAGTGAAGACAGAAGTGAAACAAGAACCGATATCCCCCGCTCAGATATCCTCCTCTTCAACACCTATTGCCGGTCGCACACGCAAAGCATTGCAATCCAAGAAAATACCCCAAGAGAAAAAGAGTAGCATCCTCCAAGAGTGGGTGCCTTATTAACACACAAACACAAAAAAAATGGAAAAAGTCTTAGCCAGCATTTACTACGATCCCTGCCATCCTGCAGGTTACGCAGGAGTTCAAAAATTGTATCGTGCTGCCAAAACGCGACTGAAAAGTCTCCGTTTACCTCAAGTGCAACGATGGTTACAAGAACAAGCTACCTACACTTTACACAAACCCATTCGACGCAAGTTTGCCAGAAGTCGCACCCGAGTGGAAGGCATCGATCATCAATGGCAAGCCGATTTAGCCGATGTCTCTCATTTGGCCAGCTACAATCGTGGCGACAAATATTTGTTTTGTGTCATCGACGTCTTTTCCAAATGTGCCTGGGTCGTGCCCTTGACTTCAAAATCGAGCCCAAAACCAAAGCCAGCATCGTGGAACGTTTTCAACGCACTTTGAAAGAATGCATGTGGAAATATTTTACGCATCACCACACTCTGAAGTACATCGATATCTTACCACACCTGGTGCAAGCGTACAACCAATCTTACCATCGAAGCATCGGACGTGCCCCGCAAGACGTGACTCCCGACAACGAAGTGTTGGTGTTTGAGCGCCTGTTTGGTACGTCCCCGACGAGGGCTGTCCCCAAGAAAAGTGGAGAGTTGCCCGTAGGAGATTGGGTGCGCATTGGCAAAACCAAACGCACTTTCGACAAAGGTTACTTACCTAACTGGACGACCGAACTGTTTCGCGTCACTGGACGAGTGCATGGCCGTCATCCTGCCGTCTATAAATTGGAAGACATGAACGGAGAAGTGCTCAAAGGAACGTTTTATTTGCCCGAGTTACAACGTGTCACCAAAAAAGAAGACGACGTGTACGACATCGAAAGCATTCTCGAACGCAGAACCCGTGAAGTGGGCAAACGACGTGTCAAAGAAGTCAAAGTACGTTGGAAAGGATATCCACCCAGTTTTGATTCTTGGATCGACGCTTCGCAAGTCATCGACTATAAAAAGAAGTGACCATCATGCCCTTTCACACAGACGCAGCTACGTCGACCACTGCTTCACCTAGTTCTTCTGTGCAAGATTTACAAAAACAACCCTTGTGGGTGTGGTGTGGAGAACGTGTGCCTAAAACGCAAATCTTCTTTTTCTGCCAAATCTTCGTGGTGTATTGTGTCATCGGGGCAGCCATTGCCAATTTGAGTTTGCAACAAGGAGACAAACAATTGTGGACCATTTTATTGAGCAGTTGCATCGGTTACCTACTTCCCAATCCCTCCCTGAAATTCTCCTCGAACGGGAACCACGGGAACTTTGTGTCCAGTGCCAGTGCCAGTCACCAGTCCAACCACAACCAGAACCCCATTTTGGGCAGGGACACGTCTCTGACGTCCAGTAACCCCTCGGACAGCCACAGAACTCTGGAATTATGAGTCACCAAAACCAATTTTCCTTAACCTTACCCAGTGACAGTTCCATGGAGGTGTTTCTCAGCAACACGTTGTGCTGTTACACGGCCAAATTACCTCAGGCCATCCCCTTAGATCACGAAGCCTATTCGGAAGTGGCTTTAGTAGAAATGATTCACCCGACCCAAGTCCTCAATGTCCTTCCCAATCAAAATGTTTTTCCTGTGGAAGTTTATGACGAGCAATTGCAACGCTGGATGGATAACAATATCAAATATGACATGAAAACCCTTCCCACAAAAACTCAAAAGTACACCACCTATCACTTGTTCATTCCCCCAGGCTATTATTTTAGTGGTCAACATTTGGTCAGCACCATAGCCACCAGGTTTAATGGCGTGTTTCTGAGAGCTTTGGAGGAAGTCAAAGAGGTGTCGTCACCCTGGAGTACCACAAAACAGCTCGTCGCTTCCTGATGAAATTTCCTGAGGGACGTAAAATGATGTCTTTCTTATTTTGTCCTGAATTGTTTGACATGTTGGGCGGTGACATGGAGATGAGGAAGAGAGTAGAACAAAAACCCGAGTTACCAATCATTGTCGACAACGAGACTTTTGCCAAGTATTTTCGTACCCCGGTAGAACTGAACCAAGGACTGAATTTGATGTTCGTGTATTCCGATGTGGTGGAGTACAACGTGGTGGGACACACCTCCGTGCCGTTACTGCGTGTCATTCCTTTCAAAGTGGATTCTGCCGCAAACGCTGACGAGGAAGGTGCAAACACTTACCACGTTCACCGCGAATTTGTCCATCCTCACTATTTGCCTGTCAGCAAGTCGTATTTGGACACGGTCAACATTACTATAAAAGGAGATTTGGGACAAAATATTCCATTCACCAAAGGAAAAGTCACGGTGAAACTCCATTTTCGAAAACGGTTCTCTCACGACTCGTAAGTAAGTCATGTATCCAGTGTACCGAGGGGTTGCTCGACAGCGAGGACACGGTTTAGGAGATATGTTAAAATCGGCCTTTCGTTCGGTGGCCCCGGTGTTGAAACCGATGGTGACACGCGGATTGCACGCCTTGAAAGATGTGGCACTGACGCAAGGCAAAGAATTTCTCCAAAATGTCATCATCGACAAACAAAACCCTAAAGAAGCCTTCATGAGGGCAGGCAAAAATGTCTTGCTGCAAACGGGCAAAGACATTTTGGGTCGACGAGACACACCTATAATTGCCCTGCACGCTACCGAATCAGGCATTCAGCAAGGACAAGGCAGAAAGAGACGACGAAGAAAACACCCTTTCACCAGACTTCAAGCTAGAAAGGCCAAGAAAAGAAGAACCGTTCGAGACTTAGACGTTTTCTATTATTGAGACACAGCAACAAAAAAAATGATGCACCGAGAGTCTTGCGCTTGTTCCAAGACGGAACTGGATCTGTTTGCCATGCCACCCACCATGATGACGATGCAAGAATCCCAATGGGTGGAATTTCACCCCGTCTCCTCATTGACAGCCTCAGCTCCCATCGAGTTTGAAATCAAAGGACAGCCCGAAGATTACATCGATCTGAATAGCAGTTACTTGTACCTGAAAGTCAAAGTTATCGATGAGGACAATTCGCCCATAGATGGCAATGAGGTAATAGCTCCCGTCAACAATTTCATGCATTCCTTGTTTAGCGGAGTGGACTTGTACTTGAACAACAAACTGGTCAGTAGCAGCATGGATACTTACCCTTATCGAGCGTACCTGGAAAATCTCTTGACGTACGGAATAGACGCCAAGAACACTCATCTCAATGCCTGTGTGCTATGGGAAGCTGACGAAGCAGGCCAGTTTGAAAATTTCGAAACTGATGAAACCAAAACAACAACACCAAACAATGACGGATTTATAGAACGAAGAAAGAGAATCATAGAAGTCAACAAAAGTTTAGAAATGATGGATCGTTTGCATTTGGACATGTGGTTACAAGAGAAATATTTGCTAAACGGGGTGAATGTTTGCCTGAGACTGAATCGTAGAAGTGCCACTTTCCATTTGATAGGTACTGACGCTTGCAAAACTGTCATCGAGGAAGCCAGGCTCTACGTACGATGCGTGGAAGTGTTTCCTAAAGTGGGTAACGACATCAGTCAGACGTTGAGCAGAACGACCGCCAAGTATCCCATACGACACGTGGAAGTGAAAACCTTCACCATTCCCAAGGGACAGCGATCCATGATCGAAGATCATCTGTTCCAAGGACAATTACCCAAACGTTTGATCGTTGGTATCGTCGAGAATACAGCCTTCAACGGAGATTTGGGTAAAAATCCTTTTTACTTTCGACACTTTGGCGTGTCCAAGATTGAAGTCAGTCGCGATGGCAAGACCTTGTGTACCCGACCTTTCGAACCTGACTTTGAGAAGAAGAATTACTTGAGATCGTACTTGTCCCTGTACGAAGCCACCGGACAGTTAGGAACCAACACCAGTCACGGTATTACGTACGACGATTACGCAGGAGGTTATGCTTTGTGGGCTTTCGATTTCACTCCTGACCAAGGCAGCGACGAGGGTCATTTCCACCCTATAAAATCCGGCCAGATTCGTGTGGAAATTCAGTTTGCAAACCGAGACCCTGATGTAACGGTGAACGTCATCCTGTATGCAGAATTCGATATTACCATAGAAATCAACAGTTTGAGAGAAGTTATTTTAGATTACTAGAAACCATGGAAGACTGTTTTATCCTTCTTTACCTAGTGGAGAAACTTTGGAGATGAAATGTGAGGAGACCGTGGAAGGAGAATCCCAAGACAAAGACGAAGAAGATATCATGATGAAGTCGAGATGGCCAGAACAAGAAGCCCATTTAGTATCCTGTTTTGCCAAACACTTGGTGGAAAAAATGACGGAATTGATCAAGAAAAATTGCTATGGATGTCAAAACGCTCATCCCAGTCAAATTCAACACGATAAATGCCTGATGTTGAGTCAAGAAGAAAAACTGGACGAGTATCTGGACGAGGCTTGGAGTCTCCTCTCGGACGAAGACGTGTTGCATCAGTGGTATAAAGACTTGCGTGAACATTCTTGTCCACCATTAACCACTCAAGAGATCCATCGTATCGAAGCTCTCCTGAATCAGAGTGAGGAGACGAAACGAAGAAACGGTTATTTGTCAGACATTTTCAAGCAAAAAGTCAGGATCGAATTGACGACTTATTATTATCTGTGAAGAAGAAAACAACACACAAATGGATACTTGGGAACTTTATTACCTTTTGAACCACAGTTCGTATACGGCTTCTTGGAATCCTGTCGCCTGTGCTAAAGATGAACTCCCTCATCGCAAACCTAAAGACCATCAAGCTTACGTGATCAACACGGACGACAGTCATCTCCCAGGAACCCACTGGGTAGCCGTCTACTTTCCTCAAGAAGGATGTGTGGAATATTTAGATTCGTACGGATTGCCCCCTTTGAAAGACGATATCATCGACTTTATGAGAAGAAATGCTCAAACCACCCGATTCAATAATGTGAAATTACAAGGCACAGATTCCTTGGTGTGTGGACAGTACTGTGTGTATTTTCTGCATCATCGCAGCCTGGGCTATTCCTTAGAACATTTAGTAACTCATTTTGATCCTCGTTCTTCTTCTAGAAATGATGTGAAAGTAGATCGATGGTTCTGTGACCATTATGCTTATCTTTTGTCTCAAGCTAGGAAACGTAGTGTCCATCAATGGCCTAATGATTTCCAACAGTGGAAATCACAATTTCATTCACAACGTTGTCAGCCCTGTTTAAAGTAGACTGTATTTGAAGAAAAAATGTTTGATGTTATCATGTTGGATTATTGTTTAAAATATGTTAGAGTTGTTGTTGGTTAGTGTTAAGTGATTTTTGAATAAAAAATGTTGTGCTTTGAAAAAAATGCCTTTGTGGCTTGTTTAGCTATAAGAATGTTGGATTGATGCTCTTTCATTTCTTACTATCCCTCTCATGACACTCATTGAACGTTGCGACTCGAAAACCGTGTGGGGGATGTTTTCCTTCACGTCCGCGCTTTAACTTTAAGAACCGGGTTGTTTCCAGTCTAACCATCCATTGTCGACTCATCCTTCTACGAAGATGTGCTCCAAACTATCTAAGCTCAACGAAGCCTACGTGAATTTGCATAGGGTCAGACACAGTCTGATACCGAAGCCAGAAGAAATAGAGAATGTGAGAATGTTAAAAGTCACTGAAGACCTGATAGAAGAGCTCTTCAGAGAAGAAGTGAACAGGGAGAAAGAAGAATGGACAGAGAAGTACAGACTTCAGAGACAGCAGCAACAGCAGCAACAGCAACAACAACAACAGCAGCAGCAGCAGCAACCTGAAGCTGACAGAGGCTTTGTCGATTGTCGTATCGACACCAAAGAGTTCTTCTTCTCTTTCCGAAGAAGCAGACCTATTGCCAGAAAGTCTATCCTCAGAGGACATCGCATTCTTAGAAACTAAAAAAAGATTGCCATAGCAAACAAAAAAACAGCCCTTTTCAGGGCTACCCCACTACTCTAGAAAAGAAATAACGATCCATTTGCCAATGTGTGTAGGTAGAGTAAAAAATGTGAGGGTATGTGTTTGTGTATAGGATTGTGTGTTTGTAAGTGCTAACGTACGTTGGTATGGATAGTAGATTAAAATGATGTCTTTTTTTGGGTGTTTGAGGTGTATATTTGGGGTTAGATTGGATTGCTTTGCGTATGTGGATAGTCTATTGAAGTGATTCATGAAAAAATTTTTAGAATAGGAATGGGTAGCATAAAAAAGTGAGTGAGTGTTTCTTTTAGGTCCGCGATTTGTTGTTTTTGGTCATGATCTAGGTAAGGTCAATTTTATGTTTTTTAGGGGGATGTTTTCCTTCACGTCCGCGCTTTCAGTATAAATTGAAACTCGTTCGGCAGTCTAGCTACCCTTGTTGATTGATCAACACCAAAAATGAACACGAGATTGGCGAAACTGTTGGAACTTCATGTGCATCTGGAATATGCCAGGCGCCTGTTGAACGAACTGGCCGCGGAGGCCATTGTGGAAGAAGGAAGGATGAGAGAGGAGGAGGAGGAAAGAAGAAACAAAGAAGAGGAGGAGAGAAGATATAAAGAAGAGGAGGAAAGAAGATACAAAGAGGAGGAGAGAAGATACAAAGAAGAGGAGGAGGAAAAGGAGAGAAGAAGAAATTTCAGAATCCCAAAAACCGAAAATTGGGATTCTGAAGCCACATATCCTGCCTCTGCTCTCTCCCCCAACAAAGTAAAAAGTAACTGGGGAACAAGATGTGTATGTGGCGCCAGGCCTGGAAGGTGCCACCATTAACCAGGTGTCCATGAAGTTCCAAACAAAAAAAACAGCCCTTTTCAGGGCTACCCCAATACCCTAGAAAAGAAATAACCATCAATTTGCCAATGTGTGTAGGTTGAGTAGTGTGAATATAAACACTAACTCTTTTTTCATAGTGTGAGTGTATGTGTGTTTGTGTTAGTGTTTGTAACTGCTCACGTAAGTTTGTGTGAATAGTAGATTATGGGTTTCTTTATTGTTTCTTAGCGTATGTGAAGAGTATAGTTTGGGTTTTATTATAAGAAATGAGAAAGTAGGGGGATGTTTTCCTTCACGTCCGCGCGTTGTTGGGTCATGATCTAGGTAAGATCAATTTTATGTTTTTAGGGGGATGTTTTCCATCACGTCCGCGCTTTCACTATAAGAACCAACAAAGTTTGATGTTGGAACCATTCTAAGGAATAACTGAGACAAAATGACTCAAGTATCAGTTCTGTTTAATCTATTGAGAGACATCTATTTCTGGATAATGGATGTAGAATATGTTTTAGGAAGAATAGAAGAGGAATGGAGGCATGGAGATATGAAAGACTTTGTAACGAGTCAAGTTCAAGGCCTAAAGACAGCAAGAGATATCATAGCAGGGATGATTGAAGAAGAAGTCAATAAGTCAAGAGGCTTCTTTAACCCACCTTACTTCAGAGTGGGAAGTTTGAAGGAAGCACTGGATAATGTCATCAAAGTCCGGTGCTTCCTAGAAAAAATATTGTACTGGACAGAGTGGAGAAATGTAAAATGGGGATTGGAAAAGGTGAAGAAAGGGGAAGATCTGATGAGAAAAGTAATGGAGGAAGAAGTAGAGAAGATTAAAGAAAAATGGAGGGAAGAAAGAAAAGATGTGGAAAACAAAAAGAAACAGGCAGAGTTTGAGAGGTTGAATCAGAATTGGATAAAAGTTCAGGAAAAGTTTAGAGCTCTAGGTCATCCTGACTGGATGCCAGAAAAGGAGAAAAAGAAGACAGGAATAGTGACAAAAGTGAGAAGATGGTTGAAGAAGTGGAAGTGTTAGAAGAAACCCAAAGGCCCTTTTCAGGGCCAGCCATATTTCTCGAAAAGAGAATGACTTTTCAATTGCCTACCCCTTTTTTAAAATAATTTTTATTTAAAAAATTTAAAAAAAAAAAAAAAATCCCATATTCAATTCCCCTTGTCCCTAGACAGACCCACACTTTATTCCCCCATGTTCAATTTCCCCTTGTCCCTAGACAGTCCCAAACTCTATTCCCATGTAATGCTAATTCCCCTTGTCCCCAGATTGTCCCACGATTTTTTTCCATGTTAAATTTACATAGTCCCCAGATTGTCCCGGTGGGGGGGGGGGGTCTGTAATGCTAATTCCCATTGTCCCTAGGGTATCCCCATTCACTACTGTGGCCGGTAGCGGGGTGGCGGGTAAGTTCAGCTGGTTTATAAACTATACCAATTTTGAATATTCTTGACCAAACCTGACGTAGTATCTTCTGTCTCTGCTTCCCATATTGACTGAATAAATAAAACATATGCATTGACTCATATTCATGAGAAGACAATCCCAAGGAAGGAAAAATCACCTTCAAACCCATTGTAACGCAAACAGGAAGACTGAATTGTCCTGCGATGAAAGTCCCAACGGGACCCGTAAGATTCCCCTGTCACTATAAATTTACCTCCCACCCGCCAACCGCCCTGTCCAGCGATGAAAATCCATACGGGACCCGGAAGATTCCTTTGTCACTATAAATTTACCCGCCAACCCCCTTGCTCTGCGATGAAAGTCCCTACGAGACCCGGAATTATTTAGGCATAGAGAATAGATATCTTTTCCAGGCATATGTGTGGCCCTGAAAAGGGCCTATGGTTTTCTTCTTCTTGTTCTTTTAATTTATTCTTTTTTCACACCAACTTCTTATTCGTTCCCCTACTTTCATACAAAGCCTAAATATACTATCCACACACGGGAAGGAGAAGAAAAGACACACAAATATACTATCCACACACGGGAAGGAGCGCGAACGCATACAAACACGCACTCTACTATCCACACAAACGTACGCCAACACACACACACACACATACAATATCTACTATCAACACAGAAGGGGAAGAACATAACCCCAATATCTACTATCAACACAAACGAACGCGAACGCTTACAAACACACACACACACACACACACACACACACACACACACACACACACACACACAGACACACACACACAATATGTGAATACCGGTCTCTTGCATGCATTCGAAATCGAAAAAGATGAATTTCCCTTTCTTCGGGTCATCTTCTTCTTGTTGGGGTTGGTATTTTTGAATGTAGCATTCGTGTTCCAAGTCCACGATTTGGCGACAAATGTGACATCGTTTCTTTCCTGAACATACATGCGCCTTGACATTATTTCTTCGTATGACTTGTCCACAAGTAGGGCACTATCTCAGCAGTGGACAAACACTTTTCTGCTGTAAATTTTGCGTCTTCAGATGTTGCTCGTAACAGGCAGGGCTGATAAAAGTGCGCTGACAAGCAGGACAATGCAGTCGTTCTTGTTCTTTGTCCAGACAGGGTTGTGAAGCCAATCATTCTGAGCACTTCGATCCACAATGCTTGTGTTGCTCTCAACTGTTATAACTATAGTCACATATCTCACAGTAATAAATATATCCCAGGAATGTGGTGATACTGGTAATGGTATCGAAATGTTCATCGTGATGATAGAGATGAATGTATTTTCCGTCTTTGAAATCTTTGCCTCGAAACAATAGAGGTCCACGCACTTCTTGATGGTGTACTTTCAAGGTGTATTGTGGAGCCAAGACGTCTTGCAATTTTTGCATTTCAGGAATGCCGCATGTTGGGTCTTTGGATAGCCCTGCTTGTTGTAACAGGAGTTCTGCTTCTTTTCGTTGTTTGGCTAGGTTTGATTTTTGAATATTTTGCCAGGCTCTTTTCCATTCTACTGTATCGTTCTTGTCGGCATACGTTCGTCCTACGACGATGGCACGGACTAAAAACATCTTGTCTTGAGGGTTGTTAATTCGGACGAGACTCGTTCAGGTGCTGCGAAGGTCGTCCACCAATAACACGTTTTTGCGTCCTGTCCCTTGGGGAAGATACACGTGGTTCGTGAACAATGTCGCTTTTCCATCGGTGATGTGAAACTTGTAATTGGATTGTTGCACGTGTTGAATCTTGTCGATGACTTTGGAAGGTGTCAGTTCTGCTGGGCTGCTAAACTGGATCCAAACGGGGAATTTCAAACTGTCGTGATGAATGAAAAGTCTCAGGCTATCGTCGTCTTTGGCTTCACATTGTCGATTCAGTGTGGTTAACAAAGAATCCCACACCTCGGTGACGAACCCCTCTGCTTTCTCCAACGGTACTTCGGATGTGAAATCTTTAAACTTCACCGTGTAAGTGTAAGCTGTCGTTCTACATTTCCTAGAGGAGCGCTTTACATCCCTCGAATGTGGTAGTAGTTTTGTTGGGTTAATGGTGGTGGACTTTGGTTGGGCGTAGACTCTCTGTGTCTGTTTCACTCATGTCATCTTCAAAATCGCTGGCATGAATTTGAGTCAAGACTTCAGCTACTGTGCGAGGTGATAAGTCACGTTTGCGCCTCTTACATTCTTCTAAATTCTCCAGGAAATGATGCGATCCTAATGTCTTGACTGCGAAAATTCAAGTGACTACATTTTTAATGCATGGGTTCCTTTAATATCATTCTCCAACCAACACAGATCGAACTTCTGATCAGAGCTTTGCGCGCGCGCGTGTGTGTGTCTGTGTGTATGTGTCTGTGTCTGTGTGTATGTGTGTGTGATTCTATGCATGCGTGAATGTTTGTGTGGATAGTATATTTTGGTTTGTTTTTTCTTCTTCCCTCTGCGGTATGTGTGTATGTATTTGTGTATTTATATGCATGCGCGTAAGTTTGTGTGGATAGTATATTTGGGGTTTGTTGTTCTCCTTCCCGTGTTTGGATAGTATATTTGGGTTGGGCTTTTTTTAGCTCCTTCCCGTGTGTGGATAATATATTTTGGGGTTTGTTTTATACTCCTCTTCCCTTGTGTGGATAGTATATTTGGGATTTGTATGCGTGCATGTACGTTTGTGTGGATAGTAGAGTGTGTGTTTGTGGGGATGGTAGAGGGTGTATTTTTATGCCTGCGCGTACGATTGTATGGATAGTATATTTGGGTTTACTTTTTTTCTTCCCTCTGTGGTGTGTGTGTTTGTTTGTATGCATACCCGTACGTTTGTGTGGATAGTATATCTGGTGTTTGTTTTTTCTTCTGCTTCCCGTGTGTGGATAGTATATTTGGGGTTTGTTTGTTCTCATCTTCACATTTGTGGATAATAGATTTGGGTTTGGGTTCTTTTTTTACTCTTCCCGTGTGTGGATACTATATTTGGGGTTTATTATTTATTTATTTTTGCTCCTTCCCGTGTGTGGTTAGTATATTTTTTTTTTGGGAGGGGGGTTGTGGCTCCTCTTCCCCTGTGTGGATATTATATTTGGGTTTTATATCCTTGCGCATACGTTGCTTTTATTTGTGGATAGTAGAGTATGTGTTTCTGTATTTGTATGCATGCGCGTACGTTTGTGTGGATAGTAGAGTGTGTGTTTGAATGGACAGTAGAGTGTGTGTTTGTATGCGTGCGCTCACGTTTGTGTGGATAGTTTGTTTTTCTTTTTTTTTTCTTCCCTCTGCGGTATGCGTGTGTGTGTGTGTGTGTGTTTGTATGCATACGCGTACGTTTCTGTGGATAATATATTTGGGGTCTGTTTTTTCTCCTTCCCGTGTGTAGATAGTATAGTTTGTGGGTTTGTATGCGTGCACGTACGTTTGTGTGGATAGTAAAGTGTGTGTTTTTGTGTTTGTATGCATGTGCGTATGATTGTATTGATAGTAGTATGTGTGTTTGTGGGGATGGTAGAGTGTGTGTTTGTATGCCTACGCGTACGTTTGTGTGGATAGTATATTTGGTATTTGTATACGTGCACGTACGTTTGTTTGGATAGTAGGGTGTGTGTTTGTTTGCGTGTATGCGTGTGCGTATGTTTGTGTGGATAGTAGTATGTGTGTTTGTGGGGATGTTAGAGTGTGTGTTTGTATGCCTAGACGTACGTTTGTGTGGATAGTATATTTGGTGTTTGTATACGTGCACGTACGTTTGTGTGGATAGCAGAGTGTGTGTTTGTGTGTTTGTATGCATGTGCGTATGTTTGTGTTGATAGTAGTATGTGTGTTTGTGGGGATGGTAGAGTGTGTGTTTGTATGCCTGTGCGTACGTTTGTATGGATGGTATATATGGGGTTTGCTTTTCGCTCTTCTTCCCCTGTGTGGATATTATATTTGGGATTTGTATCTTTGCGCGTACGTTTGTGTGGATAGTAGAGTATGTGTTTGTGTGTTTTAATGCATGCGCGTACGTTTGTGTGGATAGTAGAGTGCGTGTTTAAATGGATAGTAGAGTGTGTGTGTTTGTATGCGTGCGCTTACGATTGTGTAGACAGTATTTTTGGGATTGTTTTTTATTCTTCTCTTTGTGGTGTGTGTGTGTGTTTGTGTGTGTGTGTGTGTGTGTGTGTGTGTGTGTGTGTATGCGTGTGCGCGTACGTTTGTGTGGATAGTATATTTGAGGTTTTTTTTTCTTCTTCCCTCGGTGGTGTGTATGTGTGTATTTGTGTGTTTGTAAGCATGCGCGTACGTTTGTGTGGCTAGTATATTTGGGGTTTACTTTTTCTCCTTCCCGTGTGTGGATAGCATATTTGAGGGGTTTGTTTGCTTTATTTTGGGGTTGTTGTTATTTTTGTGCTCCTTTCCGTGTGTGGATAGTATATTTTCGGGTTTGTTTTTTGCTCCTCTTCCCGTGTGTGGATAGCATATTTGGGACTTGTATGCGTGCGTGTACGTTTGTGTGGATAGTAGAGTGTGTGTTTGTGTGAATAGTAAAGATTGTGTTTGTATGCGTGCACATGCGTTTGTGTGGATCGTATATTTGAGTTTGTTTTCTTCTTCCCTTTGCGGTGTGTGCGTGTGTATGTATTTGTGGATTTTTATACATGCGCGTACGTTTGTGTGTATAGTATATTTGGGGTTTATCTTTTTGCTCCTTCTCATGTGTGGATAGTATATTTTTGGTAGTTTGTTTTTTTTTTTTTTTGCTCCTTCCCGTGTGTGGATAGTAAAAACAAAAAAAAATTTTTTTTTGGGGGGGGGCGCCTTCCCGTGTGTGGATAGTATTTTTCGGGTTTGTTAAGAAAGAATGAGAAAGAGTAAGAAGTTAGTGGAGATAAAGAAGAAAATAAAATAACAAGAAGAAAACCATAGGCCCTTTTCAGGGCCACTCATTTGCCTCGAAAAGATATTTATTATCTTTTCCTAAAAAATTCCAGGTCCCATAGGGAATTTCATCCCTGGACAGTTCAGCCTTCCTGTTTGCGTTACAATGAGTTTGAAGGTGTATTTTCCTTCCGCCACCCGCTGGAATAGCTGAACTTACCCGCTACCCCGTGTCACTGTTTGTTGTTTGGCCCGATTGAGGTCAGCTCCTTGCCACACTGTTGCCAATGCCTAGTACCGTGACGTCACCTCACCTATTCTATTTCCCTTGTCGATATATCGCCGTAAAATGCATAACGCTTGGCGGGGCGGGTAAGTTTTGATAGTTCAGCGGTGAAACTGTACGAATGTTTGGCGGGGTGGGACATATAACTGGATAGAATGATTGGCGGAGCGGGACATAAAAAATTGTTGTCAATGTCCAGTACCGTGACGTCACCTCACCTATTCGTTCCTATTGTCCCAATACAACAACCCAACTTTCCCTTGTCCGTATACAGTCCCAATATTCCTCATGTTCAATTCCAATTGGTGCTAAACGTGCCCAGTGAACTTACCCGCTACCCTATACAACAACCCAACTTCCCCTTGTCCATATACAGTCCCAATATTCCCCATGTTCGATTCCCATTGTCCGTAAATGTTCCCAGGGTGATATGAAAATTGTGTCCGTAGACGTTCCCAATAGGGGGTCTGTAATGTATTTTTCCCATTGTCAGTAGGGATTTTTCCCATTGTCAGTAGGGTTTCCCACTTAACTACTGTCACGTTGACCTTAGCATTTATCCGCTAGACTAAAATCAACTAGAATATCTTTCCTAATTCGATAGATCTGGACGGCAAGCAAATATATTATGCACAACTGTTTCAATTATTTCAGTCCGCGTGATCTAAGCTTTAACTTTGATGACCGACTTAAAATTTCTTTTTTTCCCAAACGCAAGATTCCTACAATATTAAACAGACGGACGGACGGACAGGATCATAGCATGCTCCGTCTATGGCAGGTGTTTAAAGGTGAGAGAACAATCTGCGATGACTGCATTTAAACAACCTTTATAATACATTTTCTCTCTATACATCAACTTGTAGCAATGCTATAGGCACAACACTTAATTTTCATTACGTCTGTGATGAGTATTAGTGGGTATGTTGCCGACAGGTTTCTTTAAAAGCCATAGGTAATCACCCTGAATGCGCTTCGTGTCTTTTCAACACATTAATTAATAATAAAATATCGAATAGCCTTACCACGAATCACTCCGAAGAAAATGTATACTGAAGTTCCAGTGTATCGAATAGCGTTACCATGGATCACTCCGAAGAAAATGTATACCGAAATTCAGTGTATCGAATAGCGTTACCACGGCTCATGCCGAAGAAAATGTATCCCTACGTTACAATGAATCTAAAAGGAAATCATACTATGATAAATTGCGGAATAACTAATCGTTAAAAAGAACCAAATATTTGCATTAAATTGACAGGGAGACAACACAGTTGTTTTCTTACATCGCTGTTATCAGTCTAACTTTTATTTTCAACAATATTTACAATAAAAATTTAAAAGGTAACTGTTATTCGTTCCGGATATAAATTATGTAAAAATTACAGTTGATACTTCTAATGTAGAAAACGATTTACTCGTGTGATTACTGACTGTAGAAATATACATGACAATGTTAAAAAGTAAGTAATTGACTTTCATATGAAGATATTTTAAACTATTTGTATGCAATCGAAGATGTCAGAAGATATAATTGTATGTCTTATACAGAAAAGACACAAAATCAAAACAAGTAAGAAGACGGAATAATGTTGAATAACAGCATGTTATCGCTAGGACCGATAAAGGGAGGGGTGAGGTAAACCGGGATAAATTCCTGGGCCCCGGGACCATAAGGGTGCCCGGGCCAAACAACTTTTTAATTTTATAAAAGGAAAAGTTCGCTTGAACAAGAACTAGGATAGGCCTGGGTATTTCTTACTCTAGGGCACGTGATCGCTTTCTACGGCCCTGGTTATCGCAAACTGAGAGTTTTAAGTAGTGAAGTGGGATACCCTAGCGACAATGGAAATTAGCATTACAGACCCCCTTGGGACAATCTGGCGACAATGGAAAATTAACATGGAGAAAAATCGTGGGACAATCTGGCGACAAGGGAAATTAACATGAAGAAAAAATCGTGGGACTGTTGAGCGACAAGGGAAATTAACATGGAGAAAAATCGTGGGACTGTTGAGCGACAAGGGAAATTGAACATAGGATTTTTGTTTTAAAAAAAAAAAAAAATTTTTTTTTAAAAAAAGGGGTAGGCAATTCAAAGACTATCTCTTTTCGAGAAATATGGCTGGCCCTGAAAAGGGCCTTTGGTTTATGTTAATATGCCCTTAACATAGAGGGCATTTGCGACATCTTCTTTTCCTCAAACTTCGTCTTACAGCAGGGCCATACATCAGAGTCCTCTTGAGGCAACCTTGTCTCTCTATATAGACTCTTCTTATCCACAGACTGCTGTTGGTCCTGTAGACAACGGTCCACTTGGATCGGACATACATGAGCATGTCCGTCCTGAACATCATTGTTGACACAAGGGTTGAAGATTCAACGTCGGTCCACATGTTGAGGCTCCGAGAATAGGTGAATCAATGCAGTGAACTGCGCTTATTTATAGGGACAGAAAGGATTGAAACGGACTGAGTTCATTCACCAATCCGAACACGCGTTACAAAATTCAGTCAGCCCGCATCCAATCCGAAGAGAGCAGTCTGTGACGTCACGTAGTCAATATAGATTCGTTAACGCTTGTGTGCAGTCAATCTATGCGATAGTGATTCAACATGACGGAAACTCAGAAAACGATCCAGTGGGGTGCACCAGCAGGGGAGACCGCCCAAGGGAACCCGGACTTACTTTCAGAAGAGGTGAATTGGGATTTTGTGGATTTTCTCTCCTCGCAAGAATTTGTTCCGGAACCTTCGTTACCTTCTTCATTACCGCAAGTGGAGAATTTTAGACAGAGACAGAAAGAAGAATTGGAGAAATTTATACAACGACAAAAGGAAGCGGAACAGGCTTTTCTCCTACAGCAACAGCAACAAGAAGAAGAGGTAAGAAAAAAACAACAGCAAGAAGAAGTAGCAGCAAAGAAACAAGAGGGTGAAAATCAAACGGTCACGGTACTGTTGGACATTTTAGCGGAGTTAAGAAGTCTGAAACAAATGTATCAGACTTCTTTATCACGACCGAAGAGAATACGACCTTCCCGAGCCAAACATGTCAACCCTGTGACTAAGCCTACCGTACCACCCTTAGTGATTTCAACCCAATCATTATCATCATTACGCAGTCCAGAAGTAGGCCTTGGCCGTGGCAAAGGCTTAAGGCAGTTAAAATTGATTGCTTAAACTCACCCCTGCACCATAAAGAAAAAAAGGCCCTTTTCAGGGCCACCCACATTTCTCGAAAAGAAATACAATTTCAATTTGCCAATAACTCAAAAAAAACCCACCCATTTTACCCTTATAGTACGTGTCTGTGTATGAGTGCGTGAGTGTAGCTTCTTATTTTAAAATCAAAACTCAAAGACTCTTACCTTATATCATTCATTTATTCTTTTCTCCATTTTTTACAATCCAATTCACAATTCACAACACAACACTTTAATAAAAAGTTCATTGATTTCTTCTTTTCTCCTTGTTTAGTCTCTCTGTTTTTTGAATTTCTTCACTGTCACACTCTTTTCCTCTTCTTCCTCCTCACTTTCTTCCCTTCTTCTTTTCTTCTCCTGTTTCTTTTTCTTCACCTGTCTGCTTTCTTCCTCAGAAGAATCCCTCTCTTCCTCTGAAGAACCCCTCTCTTCTTCTGAAGAATTCCTCTTTTCTTCTGACTCCTCTTGTTTCTTTTTTGGGCAATCTGGAGACCAATGTCCTTTTTCTTTACAATAATAACAGGTATCTTGACTTTTGTCTTTTTTATCCCCTGTTTTTTTTCTTTTTTGACGGTCTGGACACTCTGAAGACCAATGCCCTTTCTTCTGACAGATATAGCAAGTATCTTGACTTTTATCTCTAAAGGAAGGAGAGTAGTCCGTAGGCTGGTCTGAAGAGAATTTTCTAATGACCCCTCGCAAAGCTCTGACGAAACGTTCCATCTGGTTAGTCTCTTCCATCGTTGTGCTCGGCTTGAGAGTGAAATGAATAGTGAAAGGACAAGACACACACCCTTTTATATACGCTGGTCTGCTATGACTATAAAGTAGTTTATGGTGTTTGAACTTAAGTCATTTGACTTTTTGCTTTCAAGATGAAACGATCTAATTCATTCGAGAAGAAAGAAGAAGAAAGTAAGAGGCAGAAACGTGATCTATCGCCTCGTACCAGGGCTGAAATCTTGGCACAAATTCATGCCAGTGATTTTGAAGAGGACATGAGTGAACCAGAATCCGAACCCTCTAAACCAAGTTCACCACCCTTAGTCAACCCTGAAAAGTACTATTCCATTCGAGAGACGGAAAAGCGCTCCTCTAGAAAATTTAGAACCACGGCTTACAAATACACAGTGAAGTTTAAAGATTTCAAGGCTGAAGTGCCGTTAGAGAAAGCAGAAGTGTTCATCACCGAGGTGTGGGATTCATTGCTCACTGCACTCAAGCAACAATGCCAACCCAAAGAAGACGATCGCTTGAGACTTTCCATACAACACGACGATTTGAAATCCCCTGTTTGGATCGAGTTTAGCACCCCGGCAGAATTGACCGCTTCCAAAGTCATGGACAAGATTCAACACGTACAACAATCTAATGACCAGTTTGACATCACCGATGGAAAAGCCACACTGGACATGACCCACGTCTCTCCTCCTCAAGGGACAGGACGCAAAAAGATGTTATTGGTGGACGACCTTCGCAACACCAAAACAAGTCTCGTCCGAATTAACAACTCTCATGACCAGATGTGTTTAGCCCGTGCCATCGTGGTGGGACGAACCTATGCCAACAAGAACGACACGATAGAATGGAAAAGAACCTGGAAAACTATTCAACGATCCGACCGAGCCAAACAACGAAACGAAGCAGAACTCCTGTTACAACAAGCCGGACTGTCCAAAGACACACCCTGTGGCATTCCTGAAATGCAAAAATTGCAAGATGTCCTAGCTCCACGCTACACTTTGAAAGTGCACCCTCAAGAAATGCGCGGGTCTCTGTTGTTTCGAGGCCAAGAATTTAAGGACGGAAAATACATTCATGTCTATTATAACGATGGCCATTTCGATACCATTACCAGTATCACTGGATTCCTAGGATACGGTTATTATTGTGAGAAATGTGATTATGGTTATAACAATCGAGAGCAACACAAGCATTGTGGATCGAAATGCCCAGGATGTTTGGCCTCTCCACCCTGTCTGAGCGAAGAACCAGTGCCTTGTTCCACTTGTCTGCGCACGTTTGTCAGCCCTACCTGTTACCAACAACATTTGAAAACACAGGGTTCACAGAAGAAATGTGCTTGTCAACTCCTGAGATTGTGCTCTACGTGTGGACAAGGCATACTTACCAACAATGCCAAGGCACATGTATGTCGAGGAAAGAAAAAATGTCACATTTGTCACCACATCGTGGACTTGGAACACCAATGTTACGTGCAAAAATACCAACCCCCACCAGAGAAAGAGGACGGTCACAAGAAGAAAGGCAATTTCATCTTTTTCGATTTCGAATGCATGCAAGAGACTGGCATTCACATCCCTAATTTCTGCGTGGCTCATCGAGCGTGCGAGAAGTGCATTCAAGAACCTATCTTCAGTCATTGCCCTCACTGCAGCAAGATTCCTGGAGGACGTGAAAAAATCTTTCGGGGACCGAACACGTTAGCCGATTTTGCCCAATGGGTCTTAGACCCCGTCGACAAGACGTGGAGCCAAGAGGACATCGAACGTTACGGAGATTGTCATCGTCATGCCACGGTGATGGCTCACAATTTTTCCGGATACGATGGACAGTTTCTTCTCAGATACTATACGGAACAAGGCACCGAGCGTCCTAAAGTGACTTTGAACGGAGCCAAAATCATTTTCATGCAAGTGGGACAAGTACAGTTTAAAGATTCGATGAGTTACTTGGCCATGCCTTTGAGTCGAATGCCTAAAACGTTTGGAATGACAGAAATGGCTAAAGGGTACTTTCCACACTTTTTCAATACGGAAGCCAATCAACACGCCGTTCTACCCCATTTGCCTGAGGCTCACTATTACGACCCCGACAACATGCGTACCGAACAACGAGAAGCTTTCTACGCTTGGTACCAGGCTCACGCCTCGGACCCTTTCGACTTTCAGGAAGAAATGCTAAAGTATTGTCGTTCCGACGTGGACATTTTACGGCGTTGCTGTGGAAAATTTCGAGAACTGTTTATGGAACACGGAGGGGTGGATCCTTTGAAAGAAGCTTGCACCATTGCCAAAGCGTGTTCCCTAGTGTATCGACAACGATTCATGCCTGAAAACACCGTGGCTGTCATCAGCCCTCAAACGACCCACTTTGTCAAACGTCAATACTCGGTCAAAGCCCTACGTTGGTTACATTACTTGTGCGACAAGGAAGACAAGTGGATTCAGCATGCCCGCAACGGAGGGGGCGAAAAGACCATCGGAACGTATTCGGTCGATGGCTGGGACTTAGAAAACCCCAAGATCGTGTACGAGTTTAACGGTTGCTTATTTCACGGATGTCCTGTTTGTTACCCTGACCGTGGCACTAAAAATCAGTTTTTGCAACGAACCATGGAAGACTTGTACCAGGACACTTGTCAGCGACGCCTAAAGTTAGAACAGGAAGGATACCAAGTGGTGGAAATGTGGGAACACGAGTACGATCACCGTATGAAAACCGATCCCGAGTTTAAACGCCTCGTGGAAAGTTACCAGTTCATGGACCCGCTGAACCCGAGGGATAGTTTGTACGGAGGAAGGACCAATGCCACCTGTTTGCTGTACCAAGCCGACGAAGAGAAAGGAGAAGAAATCAAATACTTGGACGTGTGTTCACTGTATCCTTACGTGTGCAAATATTGTCGCTTTCCCGTAGGGCACCCGCAATTGCTGACTGAACACATGGACCTGAAAAACATTCGACAATACGAAGCCTTGATCAAGTGCAAAGTTTTGCCTCCCACGAACCTATACCATCCCGTCTTACCTCACCATTGTCAAGGCAAACTGATGTTTCCCTTGTGCCGTACTTTTGCCGAAACGTGCAACCAAGACCAACCTTGTCAGCACACCCAGGAAGAACGGGCCTTGATGGGAACCTGGGTCAGCGTAGAATTGTTCAAAGCTCTGGACATGGGATACCAGCTGTTAGAAGTGTACGAAATTTGCCACTTTCCCAAGACACAACAATACCGCAAGGGTGACCCTACTCAGAAAGGCATTTTCGCCGACTACGTGGATGCCTTTTTGAAACTGAAACAAGAAGCCAGCGGCTATCCTTCCTGGTGTCACACTCCCGAAGACCAAATACAATTCAAAGAGAAATACTACGAACAAGAAGGCATCACTTTAGACCACATCGAGAAAAACGAAGGCAGGCGATCGTTTGCCAAAGTGATGTTAAATTGCTTGTGGGGTAAAATGGCACAACGACCGTGTTTACCCAAGACGGAATATTTGACAGAACCTTCCCGCTACTTCCAGATGATTCACGACAAAACCAAATACATGAAACACGTGGACGTCGTTCGAGAGAATTTGATCTTGGTCAATTACGAAGAAGATCTGGACTTTGTACAAGACGACCCTTTTGGAAATGTCATCATTGCGGCTTACGTGACAGCCCATGCTCGCTTAAAATTGTACGAAGCTTTAGAACTGTTAGGGGAACGCGTCCTGTACTTTGACACGGACAGTTGCATTTACATCCATCACCCGATTCAACATCACCCTAACATCGAAGGAGACCGTTTAGGAGCCTGGACAGACGAACATCCCGACGACAAGATTCTAAGTTTTGTCAGTGGCGGTCCCAAAAATTACGGCTACGAATACCGTGACAAACAAGGAGAAGTGCACACGACGTGCAAAGTGAAAGGACTGACTCTGAATTATCGTACCAGTCGAGTGGTCAACTTTGGGGTATTGAAAGAAGCCTTGCAATCGGGAGAGGATGGAAACTTTAAAGTGACGACCTATCAACCGAACAAGATTGTACGTTTACCCACTCACCACATCGTCAGTCGACCCTTGGAAAAAGTCTATCAAATCGTGTACCAGAAGCGAGTTCGACTTCCCAATCATTTCACCTTACCGTATGGACACGTTGATATAAAACATTGGTTGTAAGATAGTTACCCCACCAGAAAGATGACTTCGCCACAGCAAGAATCGAGTGAGAAACCCGATGAGAACTCCAAGTTCAAACCCTACCATTTTCCAGTCTTCTTACCTGACTATTGTGATTGTGCCCGTCGATTGGACACGTTTCAGAAATGGCCTATGGATAGGGAAGGATTACCTTCTTCGCATGTTTTAGCTAGAACAGGATTTGTCTACTTGGGACCTGAGTCAGGATTGGGATACGAGGTACAGTGTTTTGCTTGCGGACTGAAGTTACGAATGGATCTATGTATCTATAAAGATTCAGCTATTCTGGAACATACTCGATGGTCTCCGCACTGCCCTTACCTTTCTATGGCCTTTCCACCCATCACACTACGGTACAATGTTGACGGTACCTTAGAGACGGTACCTTCCGAAACAAGACATAAAAAACGTAAAAAAGGAAAGATGTACAAGCTGGAGACTGCATTGCGACTAGTATAAAAAGGGGGCTATGGTCAAGATCGATAGTTCATTGTGACTACCAAGACCGAGCGAACAAGATGAATACTTTGAAAAAGACATCGTTTCAGTTTGGGGATTGTAAAAAAGTTGTATCTTCCTCTAGTGTGACTAATATTGGATGGATAAGACCCAGGCATTGCGACGGAAAATGTCCGGAAGGAAACTGCGATTGTCCATGTGGTTACCATTGTAATTGCGTAACGGAGTTTGCAGACGAGTGCGATTGTGAGCCTTGCGATGGGACCGATGCTGTACGTTGTGACCTGAGCGATGCCGTAAAGCATCATGGGAACTTTGTTCTCACTGCCCCTGTCATGGAAAGTGATGCTGTGCGTGTCAAACCTGAGGGATGCGAAAGCGATGCCGCTCGTCCTCTTAGACATTTTACCGGGTTTAAAGGGGAATGTCAACCTTCACGTTTACCTCCCTACGGATGTCATCCAGCCCTGAGCAAACTCCTGTTCCTGTCACCCAACCCTCATCGAAACGAACCTGTGAAAGACGAATATTCGTTTCCTGTGCGTTTGTCGGAATACTGCGACTTTGAAAATCGTCTTCAATCGTTCAAAGGAAAATGGCCAAAGTATCTGGGAGGACCGACCCCCGAAGAATTAGCCAGAGCCGGATTTTTCTACTTGGGCGAAGGAGATAAAGTCAAGTGCTTCAGTTGCGGTGTGTCACTTCACCACTGGGAACCGCAAGATTCGGCCTACGTAGAACATGCTCGATGGTCACCGAATTGTCATTACTTACCCTTAGTGGGACCGAGACATTGAAGTAACTTCTTACCATAATAATCTGTTCATGGATACTTTACAAGAGAACATTCGTGCTTTGCCTGTGGAGTTGAGAGAACGTATTTATCGAGAACTGGTCAAAATACAAGTGAAACGTAAAGAACAATTGCATCCGTTACGTCACCGGTGTTTGAACCACTGGTACCTGAAGGCTATACAAGGATTGATTCAATTGAAAGTGTTCCATCGGACAGACATTGATCAACGATCCTCTAGTTTTAAAAAGGATTGGTTTGGTATGGACGATTGTAGTTACATCATTGTAAACGTACTGCATCGAATTCCAGAGGAAGAGTTAACGAATTACCAACATCTTGAACACAATGTCAACTTAGTGAAAGAGGAAACTTCTGAACGAATTGTAATGTGTAGATTAGTGACTCAACGATTTAAATTCGACACTGAAGTGAAACCATGTTTGTGCAAACAGTACATTTCTTGTGTCAGACCAAAGAGGATTTAGTATGACCTATTCATGGATACTTTGCTAGAGAACATTCGTGCTTTGCCTGTGGAGTTGAGAGAACGCATTTACCGAGAGCTGGTGAAAATACAAGTCAAACGTAAAGAACAATTGCATCCGATACGTCACCAGATCTTTAACCACTGGTACCTGAATGGTATAAGAGAACTGATTCGTCAGAAATTGTTTCAGTGGTCAGACCTTGTTCAACACTTTGAGTTAGTGAATGATCGAAATGTTCATTATTTTGGTTACTTCGAGATTCACCTACAGCAATACATTGAGGAAGACAAGTTAAAGGATTATCAACATATTTTACGTGGAATCTACTTAGAGGAAGAGGAAACTTCTAAACGAACTCTGAAGTTTCGGTTACAGTATGCAAGATTTAGATTCCCTACTGGAGAACGAAGATCTCTGGCTAGAAAGTACGTGTATTGTTTCCGAAACAAAGAGACTATAAAAACAGGCTGCCATGCCACGACTTATGTCACATGTCATCCAACAGATTCCGTGGAAGGAACTCAATGACCATATTCAAACCGTGGATCATTACCATCGATTATTACAAGAACTGTATCCATTCAATTTGGGACGACAAGTGGTGTGTGTCTTAGTGACTTGTTTTTTGGGATTTCGTTTACCAGCCGATTCTTTGTGGACTCTTTACGATCAGTACTTACCACCTCCATGGCCTTAAATGGTCACGAAAAACTTCTTTTGCTCAAAGCCTTGCGTTTTCATCTGGATACTTCTCGACCTCAACAGGAAAAAAAGATTCGTCAACTTTTAGCTACCCAAGACGTGTATGACGATGTGTGTGTAGCTTGTGACTTACATCCCCATTGGACAGATGTCCGTGCCTGGAAAGAATGGGATTTTGAGGCTTGGACCCAAGAAGTGGCCCAGTATGCACGAGAGTTGTTCAAGGAAAAAAGTTACTTTTCAACCCGTGTTAGTGACGGTGCCAGAAGAACCCGTCACCCAAGACAGGACTGTCGTGGACAGACCTGAAAGACCTTTTCGGGAGGACACTTGTGTGACTTTACGCCCTGTTGAACTAGTTAGAACATTACCCAAAACATGTGATTGTTGTACAGACACTTGTGTTTATTCCACGTTCATCGTTATCATGTGCCTCTTATTCTTGTACTTAAGCCTTTGGCTTTTATGTATTTTTGTCTTTCGTTTTCATGTTTGATAAAAAACATTCAATAAACGTGTTCTGAAAAAGTATATAAACTCTTGTCTTGTTTGTTTTCGTGTCACAAGTGACATTTCTGACACCATGGCTACCTCTACTGTCTCTGCTCCCTCTTCCTCTACTGTCAAAGTCATCGACGAACACTTAGATCGTGCCAGTTGGGAGGCTTTGTATCTTCGCCATCCCTTTAACATGCTCATTGCTGGACCTAGCGGTTCAGGCAAAACCGAATTCGTCAAACGTTTGATCGAACATAAACATCATTTGATCGATCGGCCACCTCAACGGATCGTGTGGTGTTACAAAGAGTGGCAATCGGCGTACAGCCTCTTGCGAGAAAGTCAAGGCGATTCCATCGTGTTTGTGGAAGGCATTCCTAAAGAAGACGACGGCATCGTCTCTGACTCCCGTCAAACCCATTTGGTCATTTTCGACGACATGTTAGGAGAAGACGAAGAAGAAATTAAACTGTGGTTCACGCGCAAAGGGAATCACCGTAATGCCAGTGTCATTTACATCACCCAAAATTTGTTTCAACAAAGTAAAGCCCATCGCACCATCAGTCTCAATGCGCATTACGTGGTCTTGTTTAAAAGCCCTCGAGATAAATCGCAAGTGCAAGTCTTAGCCAAACAGTTAGGAACGCCTTGGCTGACTCAGGCGTACGACGATGCCACTCAAACGCCACACGCCTATTTACTCGTCGATTTGAAACCTACGACCCCCGAGGATTTGCGATTTCGTACCCACTTGTTTCACCACTGGTGCCAAGACGGAGGGCCTGTCCTGTACACGTCTCCGTCCTCGACTTCATTTCACTCCCCATGAAAAAAATCTATAAAAACCTCAGACCCTTTTTCGTCTGTCTCACACAGTGTGAACATGACGTCCCTTCAGTCGCATCTTCCCGTCAAATTGATTCGTGCCTTGTATGGCATCAGTCGAGAAAAAGATCCACAAACACGAGCCCGTGTCTTAGAAGCTAGTCTCAAAGAAGTCTTACGATGGTTCACGGTGACGGCACGTCAATTACTCCAAGGAATCATTCAGATTCCTCATCAAACCAAACGCTTTTTCGATCGAAACAAAGTCGCTTTGGTCCAACTGGCCGATCCCCGCATCGACACTCAAACCAAAAAACAAATCATTTTGAAACCTGGAGGGAGCGGTACTCTAGGAGGGGTCATCATTCGCTCACTCTTAAGATGGGATCCTAATGCCCCCAAAGTTATCCCCAAGACAAAAGTCCAACGAAGCCCCAAGAAGAAAAAGAAAAAGACCAGGTCCCCAAGAAGAATAACTTCTCCAGTGGCAGGACCCTCCTCTTACCAGACACCACCACCATCACCCCGGAAAAAGAAAAGAAGCCCCCAGAAAAAGAAACAGAGAAAAAGTCCCCAGAAAAAGAAAAGTCCACAGAAGAAGAAAACTAGTCGCAAGAGAGGCACTTCGGCCAGGACGCAACCTTACACTCGCAAGCCACGACCTGCCACAGCGTCTCCGGCAGCCTCACGTTTGTCCACTTCTCCGTTGATGTCACCAGGAACTGAAGAGTACTTGGAGACGTTGATTACACCAAGAACTTCTCCGTTGATGACCCCCAAAAGAACTTCCCCAGTGACAGGACCTTCCAATTTAGCGGCAGTGGCTGCTGCTCACAAAGTACCTTCTCCCAAAATCAAAGTCCAAGAAAGATCGGGCATGTTACAAAGTTTACTGGATTTGTCCAAACAAGAACTGGCTCGATTTAGTCCGTTACGTACCCCTGCACGACGTGTCATGCCTGTCCTCAAACTGATAAAACGTAAAGACAATCAGTGGCGACGCGTTCCAGTATAAAAAGACCTGTGACCAAGTCGGGGGTATCAGTGAACTTGTAAAAGATGTCACCTCCAAGAAGCCACAAAAGAAAGAGACAAAGGCAGACGCGTCATCCGACAAAGCGCTTAGCCAAGCATCGACGTTACCCTAAAAAAAGACACAGTCGTTCCAAGAAAAAGAGGCGCCAACAAAGGGGAGGATTCCTTGGCGATTTTCGGAAAAACATTGTCACCTTTATGACAAAGCGATAGTCCCAAAAAAAGATAAAAGGGTGTGCGTTAAGTCATCGACGTTAGTGTCTGTTCGGTGAATGTCCCGGAACCCACAAGCAAAAATGTCACCCTCCAGAAAACCCCAAGGAAAAAAAAGGAAAGGACTGCCACCACGTTTAGCCAAACAGGGGGACCTGTTATCTGTCCTGTCCAAAACTTCTCCACCCCTACGAAAAAAACTCATTCAAACGGCCTCCAAAGAGGTCATCGATACCGTGTGCGAATGTTGTTTGAACGTTTTGAAAGGCACGATCCCTTTGTCCAAACACCAGAAACAATGCTTAGGCAAACATCGTCACGTTCTTCGCCAAATGGTTCAAAAGAAAATTCCCATTCGTCAAAAAAAGAAGATGTTGGTCCAACGTGGAGGCATTTTACCTCTCTTGTTAGGCCCCATACTAAAAGGAGTCTTGGGAACCATGTTGGGAGGACTGATGGGAGCAAGATAAAAAGGCCTTCGGAAGTCCCAAGATCTCAGAATTCACCCCTGACAACCCCATGGAAGGACGAAAACTAGCTTTAGTGCCTTACAAACGATGGATGGAATACCATCGGTGGCAAGAACAACGCACCCCGCATTTACCTCCCAATCCCAATTTGAGCGAGATGTCCCAGTTACAACACGAATTGCAATCCTTGATGGATCGCCAAGATTTGTCCGAAACAGAAAAATCGCAAAAGTACGGTCAACTCTTGCAACGACTACAACTCTTTCACCAGAAAGCTTTAGACGAAACAGCTCTACCCACTCTGAAAGATTTTAAGACCTTGATGAAAAGTCCAGCACCATCACCAGTACCAGTACCAGTACCACCAGTACCCGTGACCAAGACAGAAAAAGGAAAAGAAGAAGAAGAAGAAGGGTTTCAAACTCCACCAGAAAAAGTACGCAAGTTAACAACACCACCTACCTCCAGAATTGGATGGATTAAAAAGATGATGGCCACCCCTTCTTCCTCACAAGAGAAAAAGAAAGTGAAGACAGAAGTGAAGACAGAAGTGAAACAAGAACCGATATCCCCTGCTCAGACATCCTCCTCCTCTTCGACACCTATTGCTGGCCGCACACGCAAAGCCTTGCAATCCAAGAAAATACCCCAAGAGAAAAAGAGTAGCCTCTTCCAAGAGTGGGTGCCTTATTAAGACACCAATCAACACAAAAAAATGGAAAAAGTCTTAGCCAGCATTTACTACGATCCCTCGCATCCTGCAGGTTACGCAGGAGTTCAAAAATTGTATCGTGCTGCCAAAACGCGACTGAAAAGTCTCCGTTTACCTCAAGTGCAACGATGGTTACAAGAACAAGCTACCTACACTTTACACAAACCCATTCGACGCAAGTTTGCCAGAAGTCGCACCCGAGTGGAAGGCATCGATCATCAATGGCAAGCCGATTTAGCCGATGTCTCTCATTTGGCCAGCTACAATCGTGGTTACAAATATTTGTTTTGTGTCATCGACGTCTTTTCCAAATTTGCCTGGGTCGTGCCCTTGACTTCCAAATCGAGCAGCGAGTTAGTGCGAGCCCTGCAACGGGTGTTGAAACAAAGCGGCCGTCGCCCTCTTCGATGGCAAACGGACAAAGGCACCGAATTTCTGAACCAAGCTTTCCAAAAAGAATTAAAGAAACGTGACATTCATTTTTTTACCACCGAGAATCCCGAAACCAAAGCCAGCATCGTGGAACGTTTTCAACGCACTTTGAAAGAACGCATGTGGAAATATTTTACGCATCACCACACTCTGAAGTACATCGACATCTTACCGCACCTGGTGCAAGCGTACAACCAATCTTACCATCGAAGCATCGGACGTGCCCCGCAAGACGTGACTCCCGACAACGAAGTGTTGGTGTTTGAGCGTCTGTTTGGTACGTCCCCGACGAGGGCTGTCCCCGAGAAAAGTGGAATGTTGGCCGTAGGAGATTGGGTGCGCATTGGCAAAACCAAACGCACTTTCGACAAAGGTTACTTACCTAACTGGACGACCGAATTGTTTCGCGTCACTGGACGAGTGCATGGCCGTCATCCTGCCGTCTATAAATTGGAAGACATGAACGGAGAAGTACTCAAAGGAACGTTTTATTTGCCCGAGTTACAACGTGTCACCAAAAAAGAAGACGACGTGTACGACATCGAAAGCATTCTCGAACGCAGAACCCGTAAAGTGGGCAAACGACGTGTCAAAGAAGTCAAAGTACGTTGGAAAGGATATCCACCCAGTTTCGATTCTTGGATCGACGCTTCGCAAGTCATCGACTATAAAAAGAAGAAGTGACCATCATGCCCTTTCACACAGCAGACGCAGCTACGTCGACCACTCCTCCTTCACCTAGTTCTTCTGTGCAAGATTTACAAAAACAACCCTTGTGGGTGTGGTGTGGAGAACGTGTGCCTAAAACGCAAATCGTCTTTTTCTGCCAAATCTTCGTGGTGTATTGTGTCATCGGGGCAGCCATCGCCAATTTGAGTTTGCAACAAGGAGACAAACAATTGTGGACCATTTTATTGAGCAGTTGCATCGGTTACCTGCTTCCCAATCCCTCCCTGAAATTCTCTTCGAACGGGAACCACGGGAACCTTGTGTCCAGTGCCAGTGTCAGTGCCAGTCACCAGTCCAACCACAACCAGAACCCCATTTTGAGCGGAGACACGCCTCTGACGTCCAGTAATAACCCCTCGGACAGCCACAGAACTCTGGAATTATGAGTCACGAAAATCAGTTTTACTTAACCTTACCCAGTGACAGTTCCATGGAGGTGTTTCCCCACAACACGTTGTGCTGTTACACGGCCAAATTACCTCAGGCCATCCCCTTAGATCACGAAGCCCATTGGGAAGTGGCTTTGGTAGAAATGATTCACCCAACACAAATCAAAAACATCACTGAAACTCAAAACACTTTTGACGTCGAAATTCTGGACCCAACAGTGCAGCAAACCATGACGACCACTTCTCAACATAAATCACTTCCCAAGACCCCAATACCCCGGAGCAGTGACACTTCTCCTCCTCTTTACGTGTATCACTTTAAAATTAACTCAGGCCATTATTTTAGTGGTCAACATCTGGTGGAGGCCATCGCTGACAAATTCTATGCAGCCTTTGACAAAGTTCTGACCGGACTAAAAAAACGTGTCACCATGGAGTACCACAAACTGTCTCACCGTCTACTCATCAGATTTGAAAGTGAGGAAAAAAGTATACGTATTAAATTTTGCCCTGGATTGTATGACATTCTGGGTGGAGACCTCAATATGGTCACGGATAAGCAGACCAAACAAATTCACATCGCAGAGATTGACAACAACGGGCATTTTGCAAGGTATTTTCGTTTCCCGGTAGAACTGAACCAGGGACTGAATTTGATCTTTGTGTACTCCGATGTGGTAGAGTACAACGTGGTGGGACACACCTCCGTACCGTTACTGCGTGTCATTCCTTTCAAAGTAAATTCTGCCACGGTCACTGACGAGGAAGGTGGAAACACTTACCACATTCACCGCGAATTTGTACATCCTCACTATTTGCCTGTCAGCAAGTCATATTTGGACACGGTCAACATTGCTATAAAAGGAGATTTGGGACAAAATATTCCATTCACCAAAGGAAAAGTCACGGTGAAACTCCATTTTCGAAAACGGTTCTCTCACGATTCGTAAGTAAGTCATGTATCCAGTGTACCGAGGGGTTGCTCGACAGCGAGGACACGGTTTAGGAGACATGTTAAAATCGGCCTTTCGTTCGGTGGCCCCAGTCTTGAAACCGATGGTGACACGCGGATTGCACGCCTTGAAAGATGCGGCACTGACGCAAGGCAAAGAATTCCTCCAAAATGTCATCATCGACAAACAAAACCCTAAAGCAGCCTTCATGAGGGCAGTTAAAAATGTCTTGCTGCAAACGGGCAAAGACATTTTGGGTCGACGAGACACACCTATAAATGCCCTGCACGCTACCGAGTCAGGCATTCAGCAAGGACAAGGCAGAAAGAGACGACAAAGAAAACATCCTTTCACCAGACTTCAAGCGAGAAAGATCAAGAAAAGAAGAAGAACCGTTCGAGACTTAGACGTTTTCGATTATTGAGAAAGAACAGAACAAAAAAATGATGCACCGAGAGTCTTGCGCCTGTTCCAAGACGGAACTGGATCTGTTTGTCATGCCCCCCACCATGATGACCATGCAAGAATCCCAATGGGTGGAATTTCATCCCGTCTCCTCACTGGCCGATTCCGCTCCCATCGAGTTTGAAATCAAGGGACAGCCCGAAGATTACATCGATCTGAATAGCAGTTACTTGTACTTGAAAGTCAAAGTTCTAGATAAGGAAAATAAAACAGTAGTAGACACTGAGAATATAGCTCCCGTCAACAATTTCATGCATTCCTTGTTCAGCTCAGTGGACTTGTACTTGAATAACAAACTAGTCAGCAGCAGCATGGATACTTACCCTTACCGTGCCTACCTGGAAAATCTCTTGACGTACGGAATAGATGCCAAGGATACTCATCTCAATGCTTGTGTGTTGTGGGAACCTGACGAAGCGAAGGAGTTTGACGACCCAGATAAAGACAATACCGGCTTCGGGGAAAGACAAAAGAAAATCGTAGGTGGACAGAGTTTAGAACTGATGGATCGTTTGCATTTGGACATGTGGTTGCAAGAGAAATATTTGCTGAACGGGGTCAATGTCCGCTTGAGACTGAATCGCAGCAGTGCCGCTTTCCATTTGTTGGCTGATGAGGATGCTACTAAGACTGGCAATCCTAAAAGCAAAATCGAAGAGGCCAAACTCTACGTACGACGCGTGGAAGTGTTACCCAAAGTGGGTAACGACATCAGTCAAACGTTGAGCAGAACGACCGCCAAGTATCCCATACGACGTGTGGAAGTGAAAACGTTCACCATTCCCGCTAGCCATCATTCCATGATCGAAGATCATCTGTTTCAAGGACAGTTACCCAAACGTTTAATCCTTGGTATGGTCGAGAATGAAGCCTTCAACGGAGCCTTCAAAAAAAATCCTTTCAACTTTCAACACTTCAACGTGAAAAAAATCGAAGTCAGTCGCGATGGCAAGACCTTGTGTACCCGACCTTTCGAACCTGACTTTGAGAAGAAGAATTACTTGAGATCGTACTTGTCCCTGTACGAAGCCACTGGCCAGTTAGGAACCAACACCAGTCACGGCATTACGTACGACGAGTATGCAGGAGGCTATGCTTTGTGGGCTTTCGATTTCACTCCAGACCAAGGCAGTGACGAGGGACATTTCCACCCTATAAAATCCGGCCAGATTCGTGTGGAACTTCAGTTTGCAAAGCCACTGGACGGGACAGTGAACGTCATCCTGTATGCAGAATTTGATAATACCATAGAAATCAACAGTTTGAGAGAAGTCATTCTAGATTACTAGAAACCATGGAAGACTGTTATCCCTCTTTACCTAGTGGAGAAACTTTGGAGATGGAATGTGAGGAGACCGTGGAAAAAGAAGAAGTGATCATGATGAAGTCGAGATGGCCAGAACAAGAAGCCCATTTAGTCTGCTGTTTTGCCAAACACTTGGTCGACAAAATGACGGAATTGATCAAGAAAAATTGTTATGGATGTCAAAACGATCATCCCAGTCAAATTCAACACGATAAATGCCTGATGTTAAGTCAAGAAGAAAAATTGGACGAGTATCTGGACGAAGCTTGGAGTCTCATCTCGAACAAAGACGTGTTGCACCAGTGGTATAAAGACTTGCGTGAACATTCTTGTCCACCATTAACCACTCAAGAGATCCATCGTATCGAAGCTCTCCTGAATCAGAGTGAGGAAACAGAACGAATAACCGTTTATTCGTCAGACATTTTCAAGCAAAAAGTCAGGATCGAATTGACGACTTATTATTACCTGTGAAGAAGAAAAAAACCACACAAATCAATGGATACCTGGGAACTTTATTACCTTTTGAACCACAGTTCGTATACGGCTTCTTGGAATCCTGTCGTCTGTGCTAAAGATGAACTCCCTCATCGCAAACCTAAAGACCATCAAGCTTACGTGATCAACACGGACGACAGTCATCTCCCAGGAACCCACTGGGTAGCCGTCTACTTTCCTCAAGAAGGCTGTGTGGAATATTTCGATTCGTACGGATTGCCCCCTTTGGAAGACGATATCATCGACTTTATGAGAAGAAATGCTCAAACCACCCGATTCAATAACGTGAAATTACAAGGCACAGATTCCTTGGTGTGTGGACAATATTGTGTGTATTTTCTGCATCATCGCAGCCTGGGCTATTCCTTAGAACATTTAGTGACTCATTTTGATCCTCGTTCTTCTGCTAGAAACGATGTGAAAGTAGATCGATGGTTTTGTGACCATTATGCTTATCTTTTGTCTCAAGCTAGGAAACGTAGTGTCCATCAATGGCCTAATGATTTCCAACAGTGGAAATCACAATTTCATTCACAACGTTGTCAGCCTTGTTTAAAGTAGATTGTATTTGAAGAAAAAAATGTTTGTGATTTGAAAAAAATTGTTTGATGTTATAGTGTTGGATTATTGTTAAAAATGTTGTTGTTTAGTGTTAAGTGATTTTTTGAATAAAAAATGTTGTGTTTAGAAAAAAATGCCTTTGTCTTTTGTTTAGCTATAAGAATGTTGGATTGATGCTCTTTCATTTCTTACTATCCCTCTCATGAACGTTGCGGCTCGAAAACCGTGTGGGGAATGTTTTCCTTCACGTCCGCGCTTTAACTTTAAGAACCAAGTTGTTCCCAGTCTAGCCATCCATTGTCGACTCATCCTCCTAAGAAGATGTGCTCCAAACTAGCTAAGCTCAACGAAGCCTACGTGAATTTGCATAGGGTCAGACACAGTCTGATACCGAAGCCAGAAGAAATAGAGAATGTGAGAATGTTAAAAATCACTGAAGACCTGATAGAAGAGCTCTTCAGAGAAGAAATGAACAGGGAGAAAGAAGAATGGACAGAGAAGTACAGACTTCAGAGACAGCAGCAACAGCAGCAACAACAACAGCAGCAACAGCAACAACCTGAAGCTGACAGAGGCTTTGTCGATTGTCGTATCGACACCAAAGAATTCTTCTTCTCTTTCCGAAGAAGCAGACCTATCGCCAGAAAGTCTATCCTCAGAGGACATCGCATTCTTAGAAACTAAAAAAAAAGAATGCCATAGCAAAACAAAAGCAGCCCTTTTCAGGGCTACCCAATACTCTAGAAAAGAAATAACTATTAATTTGCCAATTTGTGTAGGTAGAGTAGTGTGAAAATAAACACTAACTCTTTATTGATAGTGAGAGTGTATGTGTTTGTGTGTTTGTAAGTGCTCATGTACGTTGGTGTGGATAGTAGATTAAAATCATGTTTTTTAGGTGTTTGAGGTGTATATTTGGAGTTAGATTGGATTGCTTTGCGTATGTAAATAGTCTATTGAAGTGATTTATAAAAATTTTTAAAATAGTGATGGGTAGCATAAAAAGTGAGTGAGTGTTTCTTTTAGGTCCGCGCGTTGTTGTTTTGGGTCATGATCTAGGTAAGATCAATTTTATGTTTTTAGGGGATGTTTTCCATCACGACCGCGCTTTCACTATAAATTGAAACTCGTTCGGCAGTCTAGCTACCCTTGTTGATTGATCAACACCAAAAATGAACACGAGACTGGAGAAACTGTTGGAACTTCATGTGCATCTGGAATATGCCAGGCGCATATTAAATGAACTGGCCGCTGAAGCCATTGTCGAGGAGGGAAGGATAAGAGAGGAGGAAAGAAGAAAAAAAGAAGAGGAGGAGAGAAGATATAAAGAAGAGGAGGAGGAAAAGGAGAGAAGAAAAAATTTCAGAATCCCAGAGAGTGAAAATTGGGATTCTGAAGCGACATATCCTGCCTCTGCTCTCTCCCCCCAAAAGGTAAAAAGTAACTGGGGGATAAGATGTGTATGTGGTGCCAGGCCTGGAAGGTGCCACCATTAACCAGGTGTCCATGAAGTTCCAAACAAAACAGCCCTTTTCAGGGCTACCCAATAGTCTAGAAAAGAAGTAACTATTAATTTGCCAATGTGTGTAGGTAGAGTAGTGTGAATATAAACACTAACTCTTTATTAATAGTGGAAGTGTTTGTAAATGGTGAAGTAAGTTTGTGTGAATAGTAGATTATGGGTTTCTTAGCGTATGTGAAGAGTATAGTTAGGGTTATATTATATGAAATGAGAAAGTAGGGGGATGTTTTCCTTCACGTCCGCGCGATGTTGGGTCATCATCTAGGTAAGATCCATTTTATGTTTTAGGGGGATGTTTTCCTTCACGTTCGCGCTTTTCGTATAAGAACCCACAGTGTTCGTTGTTCAAACCATTCTGCAAAGAATACAAAGAAGATGGCGTCAAACCAAATGGACAAATTACAAACCTTGCAAGACGTTTTAGACAACTTAGGAATAATGGAACAGATGCTATTAAGACTGGTTGAAGACCATTATTCCTATAGTCCCCATCGTGTGAAGATGGAAATTAATAACTTAAGGAAAGCAAAGGACAAGATTAGTGGTGTCATGAAAGAGATCAAGGAGGAGAAGGAGGATGAAGAGGAAAGAATAAGAATACGCAATTGGAACGAAAAAATTGAAAAAGAAGAAGAAAATGAAAAGAAGAAGAAAGAAGAGGAGGAAGAGAAGAAAGAAGAGGAGAAGAAAAAAAAGAAGAGAAAGAGTGTAGGAGATAAAATAAGAACTTGGTGGAGGAAAAGAAGAAATTAGAAGAAAACCCAAAGGCCCTTTTCAGGGCCAGCCATATTTCTCGAAAAGAGATAGTCTTTGAATTGCCTACCCCTTTTTTTAAAAAAAAATTTTTTTTTTTTTTTAAAACAAAAATCCTATGTTCAATTTCCCTTGTCGCTCAACAGTCCCACGATTTTTCTCCATGTTAATTTCCCTTGTCGCTCAACAGTCCCACAATTTTTTCTCCATGTTAATTTCCCTTGTCGCCAGATTGTCCCAAGGGGGTCTGTAATGCTAATTTCCATTGTCGCTAGGGTATCCCACTTCACTACTGTTTTATTAAAGAAAATTTATATTGGAACAAATGGAACAATCCGTTAATGACGCTTAAATTTCTGATCTGGTAAGTTTTAATTTCTGAAGAAAATTAAGGCCCTTGTGTCTAGAAATGTTTAATTTTTTTTAATAATCCTATGAAGTCTAAATCGATCTTTTATTTGTTCAATTAATTATTTACTGCACGTGTGCAAAGTCTATTAGAATTCTTTTAAAAGACGTGGAATCGAATTAATTTCAATATCATCCAGACCCCAATTTACTAAGCATCTCACAGTATCTTCCTCAAACTGAGATTTCTAGATATTTTTCTTTATGCTTGTTTATTAATGAGTTTTAATATTTTTTTCTAAAAGCTTGGAAATCCATGTTTTTATCAAAGAACATTAAGCGTAAATCGACGAATAAGATACAGTCTTTAAACCTTCAATTTTCCTTAAAGAATCTTTCCATAACACTGAAACAGTAATGAGTATCTGATAACGTTTGAGGAATTCTTCGACACTTTTTCAAGAATAGAAAAGTGTACATGTATTCAGTTTCAAAGCTTTCTATTTATGCTACCCCTGACATCAATACTGATTTTGTATGAAGTTCAGTAAACGAGGTAATGTAAAGGCAATGTTCTGTGGAGAACTTTTAAAAATTGTTTTTCGAAAGCGATGCAACACTCACTAAGTATGCATTAGTCATACCGGGGCCCCGAGTGGCCGAGTGGTCTAAAGCGCTCTTCGTTACGCATCACTGCCATCTCACCTCCGTCTGCGGCGGTTCGATTCTAGGATTCAGCCAATGTTGGTATGTGAGAAAGCTTGCCAGTAGCTTCTCGTGGGTCGGTGGTTCTTTCCGGAGTTTTCCCGGGTTCTTCCTCCACCATTAATACTGGCCGCCATGTATAGCCTATCGTGTGCTGAAAAATGGCGTTAAACCCAACAACAACAACAACAACAACAACAGCATTAGTCATACCATGGTCCAAAACTTTGACACTGTAATACAGTATGATATGTTTGGTTGAATACAACAACTCATGTAGAAAATATTTTTAAAGCTTCAAACTGCGTCAAAAACGGACTCGTATCACTTTTTCACGCCGTCGCTACCAGCAAAAGAGATAATTCTTAAATGCAAGATAATAGACCGAAAAATGTGAGGGAGGAAATATATCAGTGTGTTTTTGAATACATATGTAAAGTTCATCTAATCTTGGTTCGAAAATTTGAAATGGAATTAAATTTTCTGCTTTGTGTTTCGTGTAAGATACAGGAACAGGAATTATACAGCCTAAAGAACCTTTGTCAAACATTATAACGAAACGTAAATTAAAAACAAGCGAAGCTTGTCCTCACGTAATACGTTTCGTGCCTAAAGTTAATAATGCTTGCCTCAGAACATATGGGATTATACTTTCAATATATTTTACAAATCAAATTATACATACTGGACGATTGTAATATACGGGACAAAGTCTTATTTCCGGCAGGTAAAAACATTCGGTATGTTCTGAAATATAAACTTCACTAACGTCCAAATAATTTTGAAACACCTAAAATTGATTACCATATTACGTGACATGGTTGGTTTTTACCAAACACTTTATGCAAATATTCTATCGGAATTGTATGTATAAACTGTAATAACCTGAAGTCCAAGGTAAATACCAAATAAATCACCAAATGAACGAATATTCATCTCTTATTGATCCAAAATATGTAAACAAGAAAGTGTGTGGTATGCCTTTATAAAATATGTAAACAAGAAAGTGTGTGGCATGCCTTTATAAAATATGTAAACAAGAAAGTGTGTGGTACGCCTTTATAAAATATCTAAACAAGAAAGTGTGTGGTATGCCTTTATAAAATATGTAAACAAGAAAGTGTGTGGTATGCCTTTATAAAATATGTAAACAAGAAAGTGTGAGGCATGCCTTTATAAAATATGTAAACAAGAACGTATGTGGTTTGCCTTTATAAAATATGTAAACAAGAAAGTGTGAGGCATGTCTTTATAAAATATGTAAACAAGAACGTATGTGGTTTGCCTTTATAAAATATGTAAACAAGAAAGTGTGTGGTATGCCTTTATAAAATATGTAAACAAGAAAGTGTGAGGCATGCCTTTATAAAATATGTAAACAAGAACGTATGTGGTTTGCCTTTATAAAATATGTAAACAAGAAAGTGTGTGGTATGCCTTTATAAAATATGTAAACAAGAAAGTGTGTGGTCTGCCTTTATAAAACATGTAAACAAGAAAGTGTGTGGTATGCCTTTATAAAATATGTAAACAAGAAAGTGTGTGGTCTGCCTTTATAAAATATGTAAACAAGAACGTGTGTGGTATGCCTTTATAAAATATGTAAACTAGAACGTGTGTGGTATGCCTTTATAAAATATGTAAACAAGAAAGTGTGTGGTATGCCTTTATAAAATATGTAAACAAGAAAGTGTGTGGTATGCCTTTATAAAATATGTAAACAAGAAAGTGTGTGGTCTGCCTTTATAAAATATGTAAACAAGAAAGTGTGGGGTCTGCCTTTATAAAATATGTAAACAAGAAAGTGTGGGGTCTGCCTTTATAAAATATGTAAACAAGAAAGTGTGTGGTATGCCTTTATAAAATATGTAAACTAGAACGTGTGTGGTATGCCTTTATAAAATATGTAAACAAGAAAGTGTGTGGTATGCCTTTATAAAATATGTAAACTAGAACGTGTGTGGTATGCCTTTATAAAATATGTAAACTAGAATGTGTGTGGTATGCCTTTATAAAATATGTAAACAAGAACGTGTGGGGTCTGCCTTTATAAAATATGTAAACAAGAAAGTGTGTGGTATGCCTTTATAAAATATGTAAACAAGAAAGTGTGTGGTCTGCCTTTATAAAATATGTAAACAAGAAAGTGTGTGGTCTGCCTTTATAAAATATGTAAACAAGAACGTGTGTGGTCTGCCTTTATAAAATATGTAAACTAGAACGTGTGTGGTATGCCTTTATAAAATATGTAAACAAGAAAGTGTGTGGTATGCCTTTATAAAATATGTAAACAAGAAAGTGTGTGGTATGCCTTTATAAAATATGTAAACTAGAACGTGTGTGGTATGCCTTTATAAAATATGTAAACAAGAAAGTGTGTGCTATGCCTTTATAAAATATGTAAACAAGAAAGTGTGTGCTATGCCTTTATAAAATATGTAAACAAGAAAGTGTGTGGTATGCCTTTATAAAATATGTAAACTAGAACGTGTGTGGTATGCCTTTATAAAATATGTAAACAAGAAAGTGTGTGGTATGCCTTTATAAAATATGTAAACAAGAAAGTGTGTGGTCTGCCTTTATAAAATATGTAAATAAAGTGTGTGCTATGCCTTTATAAAATATGTAAACAAGAACGTGTGTGGTATGCCTTTATAAAATATGTAAACTAGAACGTGTGTGGTATGCCTTTATAAAATATGTAAACAAGAAAGTGTGTGGTATGCCTTTATAAAATATGTAAACAAGAAAGTGTGTGGTATGCCTTTATAAAATATGTAAACAAGAAAGTGTGTGGTATGCCTTTATAAAATATGTAAACAAGAAAGTGTGTGGTATGCCTTTATAAAATATGTAAACAAGAAAGTGTATGATATGCTTTTATTTACTAAAAAGATCGAGTTTTGTTTGCAATACATTTGTTCCATCAAAATCTAACAAAGACGCAATCATTATGAAGTACTTTCTGAGCAAAAGTGCTATCAAAGCAGTCTATACAATGTAAACTATCATAACAAATGATGCAAATAATGCAATCTACAAAGCTCTTACAGTGGAACCCGATATAACAAAACAAGACGCATATACGATATTAAGCTTTTCAAAAATAATTTCCTTAAATGTAAAGGGAATTGCACAAATCATATTTATTTTCAGTAAAACTTGATTTATTGTATGCGATACAACATTATTTGCATTACTGAAGGCATCACTGTATTGCCCACAATTTTAAAGTCATGATCGAATTATCTAAACATTAAGATTGTTCAACTTAATGGTGCATTCCCCTACCCCACCAGACGCCCACCGTCGAGCTCGTGAAAACTCTATGAATGCACTGAATACAACATATCTTATAGCCAGAAATTCGTTATATACGACTTAGTTTTAAATGAGTTCCATTGCAAATAGGAAAATATTAGCCAGTCTGTGTCTTACATTAAAAGAACAAAACTTTATATCATGGTGTTATTTTAGAAACACCATCGCTCTGAACCGTGTAGCACTTGGTGTCACCATGCCATGAGTCCGTCTCACTGAGATCTGTAAGTGTGTACGCAGTAAACACAGAAGCATGTCCCAAAATAGTGATCCCAGGAGAGCTTTTACCGCCTGCCAGTGTAGCTGGAAAAAAAAAAGATAACAATATTATATCAAAACAGAAGGAACGGGATCCAAGGAAACTGTTGAAGAATAACAAATAGACATAGAACAACATCTATCATTTTAAAGACGACATGGAACTTATGATAATAATGTGATACTTCTTATGATGGCTAAAATCTGCATTTCATGACAGTGGTATTTTGGGTGGTAATTACCACTTTCATTATAAATTTTGCATTCCGGGACAGAGGTATAATTGGTGTAATTACCACTAACTTGATTAAAATTAGCATTTAATGACGGTGGTCGAATGGGTGGTATTCACCAATAACCTTCTTAAAATTAACATTCCGTAACAGTGGTCGGATGGGTGGTAATTACCAAATGTTCTTAAAATTACCATTCCATGACATGTGTTGGATGGGTGGTAGTAATTACCACTAACGTTATTAAAATTAGCATTCCATGACAGTGATGGGGTAGTGGTAATTACCAATAACATTATTAAAATTACATTCCACGTTTGACCGCTCCTGTGGCCTAGTGGTTAGAGCATCCGCATCGGATGCGGAATGTCGTGGGTTCGATCCCCGGCCGAGTCATACCAAAGACTTACAAAAATGGTACTAACAGCTGCCTCGCTTGGTGCTCATCATTAAGGAGGCGCTATACAGTTTCGCATTTTGCATAGGGGTTAAGATTTTAAAGAAAAAGAATTTCCCCGGCTTTACTCACTGGTTATACTGGCTATTTAAAAAAGACCTTGTGTATCTTAGGTATAATTAAAAGAACCTTTAATTCCCTTTATTTTGGTGTATGATTGATGGGTGTTCTATGGGTTATAGAGTATACAGCTTGGCCTTACTTAAAATGTGAACCTTTCAAAAAAGTGCTAGCTTAACTTGGTCATTTTCACTTCCTGAACTTCAGAGGTAAATTGTATAAAAAAGAGCCGATAACATTTTTTACATTTTATGTATTTGGTAATTCATTCATTGCACTTTCAGAAGCTGGTATTGTCTAGTCTGGCAAAATTCATTTTCCCTATTTTAATAGCTGCTATGTATAGTGTACTTTAGACTAATTCATGCTGATTTTTTAACACAAGGGAGCAGTCATTTTAGTTAGCAGTGTGCTTGATTCATGTAAAATTTCCAAAAGTACAATATCCAAAAAAATATCATCCACATTATATTACTGTAGCATATAGGTATGCCAACATTCTCTCCATTGTGCATGTTTTAAATGCAAACTACTTCACCTTACATACGTCACTCTCTCTCTAAAGTACATATTAATTGGTGAGCGCCCCCTAAGAGGTTAGTGTTAGGACTGGTCGGCCTGGTGTCAGGATAATGTGACGGGGTGGAACATCATGCTAAATATATGCGGCATGATGCCCCAGTGCTAGACATCACTATAAACTGTCACACTACAGACATCGTAGCGATATGACTGATCAATTGTTAAAGCTACGTTAAAAATCCAAATCACACAAACACAGACACATTCCACGAAAGTAGTAGGGTGATGGCATCTACCACTAACCTTATTAAAATTAGCATTCCATGACAGCAGTATTACGGTGGTAATTGCTACTAATTTTATTAAAATTAGAATTCCATGAGAGCAGTAGAAGCACAGTAGTAATTGCCACTAACTTTATTAAAGTAGCATTCCATGAGAGTGTTGGTAATCACCACCAAGTTTATTCCGATACTAAGTAGCAACATTATAAAATATTAAAGTACCTCAGTAGGGAGAAAGCTGATAGTAATACTACTTTTTATATGGTAATTACTTGTCTTACATTAATAAATGGCAATTACTTGTCTTACATTAATAAATGTTAGTTATTCTGGGATATAAATGCAGACTAAAATTTGACAACTGCAAAACCAGGATATTGATTGTGGGTAGGTAATGGCTTATTTGACAGAAATCATTGATAATGAAATATTTGAATGCAAACGTGATAGAACAATACAATGTATATATAGTTTGACACTGTTGTATTTAAATATCAATGTAGAAGAATACGTTGTCTAGTATGACACATGCTGTAAATCAAACAAACCCCAAGTGCATGTGGAAAAGAACTCAGACAACATTTAAAAATAATCATCAGAATGAATACAAGAAACAGAGATAAATGCGCTCAAGAGAAAAGAGGCAAATGATTAGAACTGGAAGATAAAGGAATAAGCTGCTATTTTATATTATTGATTATTGTATATTGATTATTGCTATTGTATATTATTGATTATTGTATTTTGATTAGTGAGTGCATATTATTGATTAATGTATATTGATTATTGTTATTGTATTGTATTGCTATTGTATATTATTGCTATTGTTTATTATTGATTTTTGCATATTGATTATTGCTACTGTATATTATTCATCGTTGTATAATGATTATTGCTATTATTTATTAATGCTATTGGATACTGATTAATGCTATTGTATATTATTGGTTATGGTATACTGAGTATTGCTATTGTATATTATTGATTATTGTATGCTGATAATTGATATTGTATATTATTGCTATTGTATACTATTGATTATTGCAAATAGATTATTGCTATTGTATATTATTGATTATTGCATATTGATTATTGCTATTGGATATTATTACTATTGTTATATTGATTATTGCTATTATATTTTATATTATTAATGATTGTATATTGCTTATTGTTACTGTATATTATTGATTATTGTATATTGATTATTGCTATTGTATATTATTGATTTTTGTATATAGCTTATTGTTATTGTATATTATTGCTATTGTATTTTATTGATTTTTATATTGATTATTGCTAATGTATATTATTGATCAATGAATATTGATTACTGCTAATGTATATTATTGATTATTGTATATTGATTATTGATAATGTATATTATTGATTATTGTTTTTTTATTGCTAATGTATAATATTGATTATTGTTTTTTTATTGCTAATGTATATTATTGATTATTGTTTTTTTATTATTGCTAATGTATATTATTTAGTTGATGCGACAATAAATAATAGGCTTCATATTTTTTTACTCTGTTTTGAAATAGAAACCAGCACAATTTATTCTTCCACTGCAGCTTAGTTTAATGCCTAGGTTAGAAGGGATATTACTAAATTATTTAAAGTGATGAATATTTAATAATGAAAAACAACAATTTCAAAATAAAAGCCATTACAATTGTTTTTAAGTACACTTTAAGACTTGATTGTGTTAATGAATACAGATAATAGCATGGTGTTTAGTTTTGACATCAACTTAACTTCACATTATGGATTACAAAAACCGGAATGTTATCGTCAAATAAAAGGTACAAGTACAGCAGACTTAGCAAAATTAATTTACAAGTTTAACTTTTAATTTCAGATAACAAAACGGTTGCCTGAATATACAAAAGATTCACCAGATGAAGAAACTTTTAAGTCAGCCAATAACACCATATATCTTAAACATTTTAAAACATTATATAATAACTTTAACATTCCACCAAATCATGAAAGGAGACTTATTTGATAAATGACCTGTAGGACATAAAACGGTATATCAGCATGCTCCTGCTCACCTGATAACAAATTACGATCAGTATTACAGACATGTACAAGCACTGTTGTATATTGGACAACACTGTCATTTGATAAAATTAACAAAATGGTAACACGTGAAGACAGTGTATGCTTCAGATTCAAAAGTAAAATTAAATGTTGTTGGTGTGCAGTTATATAGTTATTGTCGTGTGATTAGATTTGAAGCAGTCCCTAAAATTTAACTTTATGACTTGTCAATGTACAAGTCAATAATAATAATAAAAAGCAAACTTTAGTATATATATGAGATTGTTTATTGGACGAAGGGAATTAAGAGATGTTGTCAACTATTATATATTAAAGTTTCATTTGTTAAACATTTTGATGCTGGTCTGTGAAATGGAAAGATGTATTTCTTCCTTTTAAATGAATCTAATTTCATACTTCCCGCCGTATTAAATGCCCTTTGACCCTCTCTCTCTCTCTCTCTCTCTCTCTCTCTCTCGGATTTCTGGTGCACCTGACCATCCTCGGGAACATCCTTTGCAAAGTCAAATTCGCCTGGATATTGTTTTGATTAATTCAATTATTAGCCTGACATTAATTCCAATTGGATCCCTAAGTGTAAGACTGAGCTCCTGAAGTATTCTAAAGTGAGTCAGGCAGCGGTGATGTCAAAGAAGACCAAATGCAATGGGAAGCACAATGCGAATGAATGTACGCTCGGGTTCAATGGCACTGACGTCATGTCAAGTTCGTACGGTCGACGACAGCGAACAGGTCTACCCAAATAATAAAGAATATTTGCCTGGTTTAGGTGCCGAACCTATACCGATAAACTGGTTCAGATGCGCTTTCCACGCAAATATAGGAGCAGCTGAAGTTTTCTTTTAAAAAGCATAAAATACAATTGCCATTTGATGTTTATGAACCATGTTTTAGATTTCATTTGTTCGTGTCTGACAAATACTATTATCATGCAATTATTTCATTTTGTTACTTCAGTTTTAAAATTTTAATATCCTTGTCGAAACAAATGCTGATAAACATAAGGTACTATGTATGTGTTTTGATATATTCTAACGTATTTATCGATATGAAGTTCATACCAAGATAGTTGTGAAAGATATTCGAACATAGAATAATGACACCATTAAATAAATACTTAATTGTCAAACAATATAAAGTTTACCTTTCTACCACATTTGCGCACATTCATGTTTATGTTTCTATACGAACCGCTCACAGTTATCCTATTTTCTTCTAATTTTTACAACTGTCATATTTTACAGTGCTCATTTAATAACCAGACTTTTTCCTATCTGAAGTATAGATAATAGTTAAAGTAAATATTAAGTTGAGTGATGACTGTCGTAGCTTTCTTACTGGCTTACTTTTATATTTATCAAGGTTAATGCAATAGTTGGGGACGGGGTGTTTTACGATTTTACGACACGGCAACACTTTCAAGGTTGCATCCTATCAAGACAAATACAATAAAGTGCCTCAAACAGTATATAAGACTCCGCGAATATAATCTACAGGACATTATTTATGGTAAGTATAATGTAGCGGTCCTTTATTTATAGTAGGTATAATCACTGTACATGTCCTTTGTTTAAGGTAGGTGTAATCAATGCACATTCCCGTCGTTTACGGTAGGTATAATCAATTATATGTCCGTTGTTTAAGGTAGGTATAATCAATGGACATGTCCGTTGTTTACGGTAGATGTAATCTACAGGTCCCTTGTTTTACAGTAGGATTTCCTCTAGTTTTTAAACTGTTTCTTACTTATGTAGACAATTTCGAACGACTGAATTTTGACTAAGACATTATAACCTCACTTCTCTGGAAGGCCAGCAAAAGACCAGGTCCAATCAGGAAAGGCCAACAGACGACAAGGCTGCTCTGGACTGGCCAGCAAAAGACCAGGTCCAATCAGGAAAGGCCAACAGACGACAAGGCTGCTCTGGACTGGCCAGCAAAACACCAGGTCCAATCAGGAAAGGCCAACAGAAGACAATGCTGCTCTGGACTGGCCAGCAAAAGACTAGGTCCAATCAGGAAAGGCCAACAGAAGACAATACTGCTCTGGACTGGCCAGCAAAAGACTAGGTCCAATCAGGAAAGGCCAACAGAAGACAAGGCTGCTCTGGACTGGCCAGCAAAAGACCAGGTCCAATCAGGAAAGGCCAACAGAAGACAAGGCTGCTCTGGACTGGCCAGCAAAAGACCAGGTCCAATCAGGAAAGGCCAACAGACGACAAGGCTGCTCTGGACTGGCCAGCAAAAGATTAGGTCCAATCAGGAAAGGCCAACAGAAGACAAGACTGCTCTGGACTGGCCAGCAAAAGACCAGGTCCAATCAGGAAAGGCCAACAGACGACAAAGCTGCTCTGGAGTGGCCAGCAAAAGACCAGGTCCAATCAGGAAAGGCCAACAGAAGGCAATGTCCAATCAGACATTATACTTATTACTCTGGATATAAGCTCGTTATTTCTCTGTCAGTCAATATGAATTCGGTAATACTTAACAATCATTCGTAAATGTTTGCCGTGATAAAGATGTATTTTGCAACAAGTAATTACAAGAAGATCATGATGACTTCATAAACAAGATACATACGTTAACTAAGCGTACTTTTACAACTGAATGACTCTACCCGTGCCCACACTACCTCGTGACCACAGGGATTCAGAAGTGATAGGATTTTGAAGGCAGTTCAACAAATTTTCGAATATCACCCCCAAACATTATCACCAAGTGTCAAATTTGTTCTTACATACAGTAGAAAGAGTTGTGCGACATTGCACATGCGCGGAGTAACGCTAAAAAGAATATTTAATAATCTCCACAACACATAACACTCATGTGGTCAATAAAATGTTGCATAGGCTTTGAGATCTGTTGCAATGTTTTACCACATACCTAATAGGCCAGTTGCCGAAGAGTCGAACTGAAATGTTTCATTGATAAACAATCCTAACCCCTTGCTGGAATTTCCGATCTTGTTTACCAGAAAGCTCAGTCCATCCGCTTCCACTTTAACTGTAGATGGTTCAACATGAAGTTTGACGTCCGGAAGTAACAGATCGTGGCTCCCCCAGTAATACACGTGGCTCTTATTAACTTCAAGAATGGAAATGTCTGCAGTATTGATTTCAATTAATGTTGAGTTAACTGTTACGTTTATGGATATAATATGGTCACCTTGCGCCTGGTCACCAAGATCAGCGTTGATTTCTATACCTATAAAGACAAAACTCAACCATAGATGAACACAATAGGGTGATAGTGCTTAAATTATGTAATATTGTAGTAAATTTAGAGTATGTGCACTTGGGTGTAGTGCCCCGTTTTAAGCAGTTCTTAGATTTGTGTGATTACTTGTTTGATTATTGGAATTCGGCGCCATGGAAATATTCCTGGCCCGAACTAATGAGCTAATTAATAGGAGCATACGTCACGGAGTGAAGTGTTAGTGTGTTTCCATGATGTCCTGGTTCACTAGTAGTGAATTCCGACCAAAACCGAATGAATGTCCCTGTCGTAAAATAGTACATATTAAAATCTAGTGGTATACGTTGGTAGCGTGACTGCAAGGACGGTACTTACGGTATTAAACCGGTAAATTACACAAGGGCATAAATAAAAAGGGACTTGACAGACACCGTTTATGTCGCCATGTGGGCGAATATGGTGCAGTTATATCGGCGAAATGTGCCTGGAAAGCATACATTGACTGGCCTAAGGTGGCGGAGTTAAAATAGTTCCCATTGTTAGGGAGTACTCGTATATGTTCTAAGGCGTGAACGGTTGGTGGTACGGAAACATAATGTAGCCAAAACACGCAGATGTACGGTTGATAGATAGTTGGCAGTTTGGTTTATCTGTGGTCTTGCATTAATTAGAGGAAAATTTAGGTATAGAATGGACACGTCGGGCTTTCTGATTTACAACTGAGGTTGTATTCAAGTCTTTGGAAAGTCGGGTAAACTTATGACTTCTAGCGAGAATCGCGCCAGGGTTTGACAACCGCTCGGTCAAGTAAATGCCCGTGTGCGTGTAACAATATATTATCGCCATAATCATCGTCGTCGCTAACATAATCGTGAACATCTTCAGGATAATAATAATAATAATAACAATAATAAGTAGTAGTTGTAATTATCGCACCATCATGATCATCACCATCAACAACAACATTATGACCATCATCATTATCACGGTAATCTTCATCATTACCACCACCACCATCAGTAGCATTGCCTTCATAATATTTCCTGCAATAACCATCACCATCATTACTGACATGATCAGAAACATTATCATCGTTGCTATCATCGTAACATTCTTTATTTTTGGTAGAATAAAGATTACGCCTGGCTTAAGATGAATCTTACCATCTGAACTGTGGAGCAATTGCAGCTTGTAACTTCCACTGTTTGGAATGCTGTAACAGGTGGCATATGAAGCATTGTTGTATTTTATCCGAATTGGATAAGTCTTTGGTCCTGTAACATACAGAGTCTAACTTTATAATTTTCATATATATATGTCGAGAATGACGTAAAATATACCTACAATTTAACGCCATAACGTAAATGGAGGATACATAGAGTATGCGAAATGAGTAATGATTGAATATTGAATTTATGAAACCAGCTGAATAATACTCAGCTGATGCAGGCTCTGGCTCGCAAAAGCTGGATATATTCATATTTCATAAATTAGAATCATTTCCCATTCTGTTTATCACATGGTTTTAATTTTGATGGAAACAGGAGTGAATGAAGAAAATATTTAACCTTTCAATTGTTGCACGTAAGAATAATCACTGGAATGTTTGCGCTGTTCTATATCTAGTAAAATTTACCCTATTTTCGTTTACCAATTAAAACTTATTTTTAAAAAATTACCTTCCCAATAAATAGAATATTTCACTCAACATATTTTCCGCACAGAATGTATATGCAATTTCAGTATGATGTCATATAGTTTTGTTTCGGTTAGACAAATGTTTAACAGCGAGAGTGTGTCACTATCAGTTTCACTTCTAAGCATTCACATTGTTGGATATGTCAAGGGATGATTATGGATGCAAGCATTCCAGATTTACAATAATGTATTTGTGACCGAATATTTCCATTATTCGAGTTGGATCTGTAAACTATCGTAGACAAATTCGGAATTGCATCACATGATAAGAGTTATTTTACGGCGTAAACACGCTGTGGTTGGATAACCTTCTTTTAGTTTGGAGACCGGTTTATGTCCACATTCATCCGTGAACAAAGGTAAGTTTATATAATCCTATAAATTAACATTGAAACCACTCTTGTATATATGGTGGATTCCATGTTACAGGTATACCGCCACCCCTTCCTCACGCACTCTATCAATTGACCAATTCCTTAAGTTTACCTTGTTCTTGTTCTTGTTTGGGGTTTATCAACGCATGCAGGGCCGGCGCTACCATATAGGCAAACTAGGCAGCCGCCTAGGGCGCTGATTTCAGGGGGCGCATTTCTCCAAATCAACAACAGTTTTGAAAAATAAATAAATAAATTTCAGTTTTATTGAGGGTCGTTTTTATCCTGGTTTATTTCATACAGGGGCAACTGATCGGGTAGATTCAGTCTTATATGTTTGTTGGGTATGATAAGACAAATGTATATTATGTTTATAAATTTTGAAATTGATATTTTCCGGGGGGGGGGGGGGGGCGCCAGAATCTAACCTTGCCTAGGGCGCCAGATAGCATGAGTTCAGGGCCGGCGCCAGACTATCTATAGATGGCGTATCCAGACCAATATATGGTTAAATGGGCCATATTTAGACAGAAGTGGCCTTTTTTCCACAATTCCCTTTAGGAAATCGATTCGAAAAAATGGCTGCCAAAATATTAGTAGTTCCAGTTGGCGGGGTAATAAAAAACAGTGTTCCCACGATCGCCGACAATCAGTAAAGAGAATACGGCGCAAGAATTGTATCGGCTTATCTGGACCAATCAGAATCACATAAAGTGAAATTAAGCATAATATCATATCAAATATATCACACTGCAGATACTACATGCAAAGTGAGCATACTATGTGATAAAGGGGCAATTCATATTGAGTATCTCTCCCCTTTGTAGACAGTGTATTTTGGTTATAAATCAAAATGGCTCCTTTCCCAACGTGGACGGTTTTGTACTTCGGTCTCTTTCACTGAATAATCACATATGGAGTGGAAGTGTATATTAAAATGCGTTGCTATAGTAAGATCATTGCTTTGAGTTCTTAGACAGGAATCGTGTTCTTTGATATAAAGAATCTCCCGTTTGGTCTGCACACCTCTTCAGTCACAAAATAGAGTAGACAAGTCCTCTGACTAACAGTGCATATGTCCTTGGATTTCATATTCCTTCATGCCTGTCCTCGAAAAAAACGAGTTTGATTTTATCACATACTGAATAAGGTTTGGTTTGATTTTATGAGTTTATTCCCATTACTCCAGCACATGATAGGATATAGATGTTACCACAACATTTGGTGGAGAAAGAAAACGGAAAGAACCATCGACCCACGGGGAAGCTACTGGCAGTCTTTTTTCACATATCCATGCTGAACAAGAGCCACCCCGCCCCACATACGAGTCCGACGTGTATTATGGGAATAACGAGAAGACAGAAAAAATCCAACTCCATATATATATATATATATATATATATATATATATATATATATATATATATATATATATATATATAGACTATCATCTCAGTACTATTTACTTACTCTGCAAGACGTTTGGAGAAAAGACAAATACATATTTTATAACCCCGCGGAACATAATATCTTCTACCTATGATTTCTTCCTTTCATCGGCATCTTTCTTTTATTCAAGACATTAAAATAGAAGACCTTTTTAACAATGATACATGTGATACTGCAATAAGGATGTAGGTGCCCTATCAGATTCGTGTATGTACCCCAGTCTAACTTACACTACGAATCAAGATTTAAAATTATGCAAGTGATACATTGACCACAACATAACTGACTCATGCCTGGCCCATAGTCTAACCTAAACACTTCGAATCAAGACGCGATTAGGTAGTATTCGCGTATATTTTTGGGTGACTGGACTTGTCACCTCTCCTTCAACTGTCTTGTAACGCGATAGTTGATTGACGCGTATCGTGCAGGACTGTGACATTAGTTTAAGTAGCGCATTCTTATCAACACTTCAGGCATCTAATTGAAACCGGGAGAAAATTCTGCCTTCCTAATGGACACACGGTACTACTGATATGGAAAAAAGGGAACCAGCCTGGAAATGGGTGTACATAAAATAGAGCATATAATGGGTTGGCTGACCAAGATTGGTTAATAATGTTCGGTATGTAATTACTGCAAATTACAGTGAAAGCCGTTACGGATATCCACATGGCAATATTTTTATTAGGCTAATTATCCACTGATGTAATTCGGTACGTAATTACTGTAAATTACAACGATTGCCTTAACGGATATCCACATGCCTATATTACTACTGAGGCCATTCATCCATTGATGTAATCAAGGGACCAATTCAATTTTTGCTTGGGTTTTTTTCGTGTTGTTGTTTTTTATGTTATGGGTGGGGGGGGTGTCTCAACATAATAGCTGTCTGCACAATGTGATACCTCTTTATCAAAATTTATCTTACTCTGGAATAGTTGTTGTTGTTGTTTTTGTAGGGTTTAACGCCATTTTTGAGCACAAGATAGGATATAAATGGCGGCCAGTATTACTGGTGGAGCGCGAACCCTGGAAGAACCAAGGACCCACAAGAAGCTACTGGCAAGGCTTTCTCGCGTACTAACGTTAGCCGAGCCTGAGACTCGAACCCACGCAGACAACGGTGAGATGGCAGTGATCCGGAACGGTGGGCGCTTTAGACCACTCAGCCACTCGGGGCTCCCACCCTGGAGTGGTCAAACTGATTTTATATCATCATCTATTGTACAAAGCTAGTAATTTTCAAGCTTGTACAGCGTAAACTCGTGCTTTCCCTGCTGTACTGATGTTCTCACGCACATACTTATTGCCAGTAACGTCATTCAAAGGACTGGATACCCTGTATTACCAATAATGCAGTGTGCTAGTTTATAGTAACGTCTAGCACTGGATCATCATGCTGCAGACATATAGCATGATGTCACACTAAGTCACATTATCCTGAGATCAGGCCGACCAGTCCTAACACTAATATCTTTATGCTGAGCGCCTAGCGAGGAAGCTGTCGGAGTAAATGCTGACTACCACGCCATCTACGAAAAACTCAAAGACAGAGGTAAATGACATTTTCATAAAAGTTCCCTCTATTGACTTTCTCATTTAAAAGTATTAACAATATTACAGGCTTTTCTTGAACATTTAAAGAATTAGAGGACAACTTAGACCAAAAATAGATCTGCAATAAATAGCTATTCCTCACGAGTATAAATAAATAAATAAATATATATATATATATATATATATATATATATATATATATATATATATATATATATATATATATAATTGTATATTTATTTTTCCTGAATCATCGTTATTATAAAAGCACATGCTACAATTTAAACGATATTTCATAAATGCTAAGAGTGCTACGAATCCCCGTGTCACATGCTGTCAATACTGACTTACGAATCCTCGTGTCATATGCTGTCAATACTGACTTACGAATCCTCGTGTCATATGCTGTCAATACTGACTTACGAATCCTCGTGTCATATGCTGTCAATACTGACTTACGAATCCTCGTGTCATATGCTGTCAATACTGACTTACGAACCCCCGTTCCATATGCGGTCAATACTAACTTAGGAGTCCCTGTGCCATATGCTGTCAATACTGACTTACGAATCCCCATGCCATATGCTGTCAATACTGACTTACGAATCCCCGTTCCATATGCAGTCAATACTAATCCCCGTATTATATACTGTCAAAACTGACTTACGAATTTCCCGTTCCATGTGCTGTTAATACTAACTTATGAATCCCGTGCAATATGCTGTCAATAATGCCTTATGAATCCCCGTGCCTTATATTGCCAACACTGACTTACAAGATGCCATATGTTGTTAATACTGACTTATGAATCCTCGTTTATATGCTGTCATACTGACTTACAAACCCCGTGTCATATGCTGTCAATACTGATTTACGAATCCCCGTGTCATATGCTGTCAATAATGACTTATGAATCCCCTTGTCATATGCTGTCAATACTGACGTACGAATCCCCGTGCCATACGCTGTCAATACTGACTTACCAAAATTCCTCACAGATGTCGTGCCAAGTCTAGTCTGCACAGTGGTCAGTGGACTTGCTACAAATATACATACTGAAGTTATGAGACACACGGATTTCCTCTTATCCTTAATCTTGACATTAAACAAGTAAACATATTAAGTTTAAACAAAGAAGGCATATGACGACTTTTTCTACCTGTTTATATATACATGTGTGTTTTAGTGAGTGTGTGTGACGAAGAAGAAAAATAAATTAAAATCTCAATTATTGTTTTGATGTTTGGACTATATGAGAGCGTAAAACACCAAAATAAAGAACAAAACACAAAAATTAATTCTCGTCACATTTCCACATTAATTGTTGGTTCGTGACAAATTTTCTTTTGAAATCCTGTGGTAAGCAACCTTTCAAGAACCGGGCAATTCTAAGGTTAAGCGCCAGTTATAACTGAAATTTCCTAGTTCACGACTAAATATCTTATAAATTTACTATATACATTGGATTTTTTTGTTTTTTATTTAAATAATAATACCTATGATAATTCCACCTTTAATATTTGATAATATTAAGCATGATTAAACCACCTTAATAGCTGGTATCTAGCTTAAGTGTGCGACTTCGGAGAGGAATTTATAAAGTATCAAAGAATTAGTTTTAGAAAATTGGGATGCGCGATTTCAAAAGAGTTTCAACGTAAAAAAAGTAAAACGAAAATTAAAAATTGGGATGTCGCGAGTTTTGAAATCACGACTTCTTGTTTGGCAGCTGGGAGTGATAAAACTAAAATTAAAAAAAGTAAAAACAATATATAAAAAAATTGGGATCAGCGATTTTAAAAGAAAGAAAGTTTTAAGCTCAAAATACAAACAAGGTATTTTAAAAATACAAACAACTGACATGCCGCCGCAAGTTTCGATCTTTATCATGTGGTAATATTAAATGCTACAATTCGACCTTTAATATATGGTAATTATTAAGTGTTGTAATTCGACCTTTAATATGTGGTAATATTAAGTGTTGTAATTCGACCTTTAATATATGGTAATATTAAGTGTTGTAATTCGACTTTTAATACATGGTAACATTAAGTATTGTAATTCGACCTTGAATATATGGTAATATTAAGTGTTGTAATTCTACATTTAATACGTGGTAATATTAAGTGTTGTAATTCGATCTTTAACATGTGGTAATATTAAGTGTTGTAATTCAACCCTTAATATATGGTAATATTAAGTGCTGTAATTCGATCTTTAATATGTGGTAATATTAAGTGTTGTAATTCGACCTTTAATATATGGTAATATTAAGTGTTGTAATTCGATCTTTAACATGTGATAATATTAAATGTTGTAATTCGACCTTTAATATATGGTAATATTAAGTATTGTAATTCGACCTTTAATATATGGAAATATTAAGTGTTGTAATTCGACATTTAATAGGTGGTAACATAAAGTGTTGTAATTCCACCTTTAATAGATGATAATATTAAGTGTTGTAATTCGACCTTTAATATATGGTAATATTAAGTGTTGTAATTCGACCTTTAATATATGGTAATATTAACTGTTGTAATTCGACCTTTAATATATGGAAATATTAAGTGTTGTAATTCGACATTTAATAGGTGGTAATATAAAGTGTTGTAATTACACCTTTGATAGATGATAATAAGTGTTGTCATTCGACCTTTAATATGTGGTAATAGTAAGTGTTGTCATTCGACCTTTAATATGTGGTAATATTAAGTGTTGTAATTCGACCTTTAATATATGGTAATAATAAGTATTGTAATTCGACTTTTAATATATGGTAATTATATGTGTTGTAGTTCGACTTTTATAATATGGTAATATTAAGTGTTGTAATTCGACCTTTAATATGTGGTAATATTAAGTGTTGTAATTCCACCTTTAATATGTGGTAATATTAGGTGTTGGAATTCGACTTTTAATATATGGTAATATTAAGTGTTGTAATTCGATCTTTAACATGTGATAATATTAAGTGTTGTAATTCGACCTTTAATATATGGTAATATTAAGTATTGTAATTCGACCTTTAATATATGGAAATATTAAGTGTTGTAATTCGACATTTAATAGGTGGTAATATAAAGTTTTGTAATTCCACCTTTTATAGATGATAATATTAAGTGTTGTCATTCGACTTTAATATATGGTAATATTAAGTGTTGTAATTCGACCTTTAATATATGGTAATAATAAGTATTGTAATTCGACCTTTAATATGTGGTAATATTAAGTGTTGTAATTCGACCTTTAATATGTGGTAATATTAGGTGTTGGAATTCGACTTTTAACATATCGTGATATTAAGTGTTGTAATTCGACCTTTAATATGTGATAATATTAAGTGTTGTAATTCGACCTTTAATATATGGTAATATTAAGTATTGTAATTTGACCTTTAATATATGGAAATATTAAGTGTTGTAATTCGACATTTAATAGGTGGTAATATAAAGTGTTGTAATTCCACCTTTAATATGTGGTAATATTAGGTGTTGGAATTCGACTTTTAATATATGGTAATATTAAGTGTTGTAATTCGATCTTTAACATGTGATAATATTAAGTGTTGTAATTTGACCTTTAATATGTGGTAATATTAAGTGTTGTAATTCCACCTTTAATATGTGGTAATATTAGGTGTTGGAATTCGACTTTTAATATATGGTAATATTAAGTGTTGTAATTCGATCTTTAACATGTGATAATATTAAGTGTTGTAATTCGACCTTTAATATATGGTAATATTAAGTATTGTAATTCGACCTTTAATATATGGAAATATTAAGTGTTGTAATTCGACATTTAATAGGTGGTAATATAAAGTTTTGTAATTCCACCTTTTATAGATGATAATATTAAGTGTTGTCATTCGACATTAATATATGGTAATATTAAGTGTTGTAATTCGACCTTTAATATATGGTAATAATAAGTATTGTAATTCGACCTTTAATATGTGGTAATATTAAGTGTTGTAATTCGACCTTTAATATGTGGTAATATTAGGTGTTGGAATTCGACTTTTAACATATCGTGATATTAAGTGTTGTAATTCGACCTTTAATATGTGATAATATTAAGTGTTGTAATTCGACCTTTAATATATGGTAATATTAAGTATTGTAATTTGACCTTTAATATATGGAAATATTAAGTGTTGTAATTCGACATTTAATAGGTGGTAATATAAAGTGTTGTAATTCCACCTTTAATATGTGGTAATATTAAGTGTTGTAATTCGACCTTTAATATGTGCTAATATTAGGTGTTGGAATTCGATCTTTAATATATGGTAATATTAAGTGTTGTAATTCGATCTTTAATATATGGTAATATTAAGTATTGTAATTCGACATTTAATAGGTGGTAATATAAAGTGTTGTAATTCGACATTTAATAGGTGGTAATATAAAGTGTTGTAATTCCACCTTTAATAGATGACAATATTAAGTGTTGTCATTCGACCTTTAATATATGGTAATATTAAGTGTTGTAATTCGACCTTTAATATGTGGTAATATTAAGTGTTGTAATTCGACCTTTAATATGTGGTAATATTAGGTGTTGGAATTCGACCTTGAATATATGGTAATATTAAGTGCTGTAATTCGACCTTTTATATGTGGTAATATTAAGTGTTGTAATTCGACCTTTAATATATGGTAATATTAAGTATTGTAATTCGACCTTTAATATATGGAAATATTAAGTGTTGTAATTCGACATTTAATAGGTGGTAATATAAAGTGTTGTAATTCCACCTTTAATAGATGACAATATTAAGTGTTGTAATTCGACCTTTAATATATGGTAATAATAAGTATTGTAATTCGACCTTTAATATGTGGTAATATTAACTGTTGTAATTCTACCTTTAATATGTGGTAATATTAAGTTTTGTAATTCGACCATTAATATGTGGTAATATTAAGTGTTGTAATTCGACCTTGAATATATGGCAATATTAAGTGCTGTAATTCGACCTTTAATATGTGGTAATATTAAGTGTTGTAATTCGACCTTTAATATGTGGTAATAGTAAGTGTTGTAATTCGACCTTTAATATGTGGTAATGGTAAGTGTTGTAATTCGACCTTTAATATGTGGTAATATTAACTGTTGTAATTCGACCTTTAATATGTGGTAATATTAGGTGTTGGAATTCGACTTTTAATATATGGTAATATTAAGTGTTGTAATTCGACCTTTAATATGTGGTAATATTAAGTGTTGTAATTCGACCTTTAATATGTGGTACTATTAAGTGCTGTAATTCGACAATTAATATGTGGTAATATTAAGTGTTGTAATTCGACTTTTAATATATGGTAATATTAAGTGTTGGAATTCGACCATTAATATGTGGTAATATTAGGTGTTGTAATTTGATCTTTAATATGTGGTAATATTAAGTGTTGTAATTCGACCTTTAATATGTGGTAATATTAGGTGTTGTAATTCGATCTTTAATATGTGGTAATATTAAGTGTTGTAATTCGATCTTTAATATGTGGTAATATTAAGTGTTGTAATTCGACCTTTAATATCTGGTAATATTAAGTGTTGTAATTCGACCTTTAATATGTGGTAATATTAGGTGTTGTAATTCGATCTTTAATATGTGGTAATAGTAAGTGCTGTAATTCGACCTTTAATATGTGGTAATATTAAGTGTTGTAATTCGATCTTTAATATGTCGTAATATTAAGTGTTGTAATTCGACCTTTAATATGTGGTAATATTAAGTGTTGTAATTCGACCTTTAATATGTGGTAATATTAGGTGTTGGAATTCGACTTTTAATATGTGGTAATATTAAGTGTTGTAATTCGGCCTTTAATATGAGGTAATAATAAGTGCTGTAATTCGACCTTTAATATGTGGCAATATTAAGAGTTGTAATTCGATCTTTAATATGTGGTAATATTAAGTGCTGTCATTCGACCTTTAATATTTGGTAATATTAAGTGTTGTAATTCGACCTTTCATATGTGGTAATATTAAGTGTTGTAATTTGACCTTAAACATGTGGTAATATTAAGTGCTGTAATTCAACCTTTAATATGTGGCAATATTAAGTGCTGTAATTCGACCTTTAATATGTGGCAATATTAAGTGTTGTAATTCGATCTTTAATATGTGGTAATATTAAGTGCTGTAATCCGATCTTTAATATTTGGTAATATTAAGTGTTGTAATTCGACCTTTAATATGTGGTAATATTAAGTGTTGTAATTCGATCTTTAATATGTGGTAATATTAAGTGCTGTAATTCGATCTTTAATATTTGGTAAAATTAAGTGTTGCAATTTGACCTTTAATATATGCTAATATTAAGTGTTGGAATTCGACTTTTAATATACGGTAATATTAAGTGTTGTAATTCGACCTTTAATATGTGGTAATATTAGGTGTTGGAATTCGACTTTTAATATATGGTAATATTAAGTGTTGTAATTCGACCTTTAATATGTGGTACTAATAAGTGCTGTAATTCGCCCTTTAATATGTGGCAATATTAAGTGCTGTAATTCGACCTTTAATATGTGGTAATATTAAGTGCTGTAATTCGATCTTTAATATTTGGTAATATTAAGTGTTGTAATTCGACCTTTAATATGTGGTAATATTAAGTGTTGTAATTCGACCTTTAATATGTGGTAATATTAGGTGTGGGAATTCGACTTTTAATATATGGTAATATTAAGTGTTGTAATTCGACCTTTAATATGTGGTAATAATAAGTGCTGTAATTCGACCTTTAATATGTGGCAATATTAAGTGCTGTAATTCGACCTTTAATATGTGGCAATATTAAGTGTTGTAATTCGATCTTTAATATGTGGTAATATTAAGGGCTGTAATTCGATCTTTACTATTTGGTAATATTAAGTGTTGTAATTCGACCTTTAATATGTGGTAATATTAAGTGCTCTAATTTAACCTTTAACATGTGGTAATATTAAGTGCTATAATTCAACCTTTAATATGTGGCAATATTAAGTGCTGTAATTCGACATTTAATATGTGGCAATATTAAGTGTTGTAATTCGATCTTTAATATGTGGTAATATTAAGTGCTGTAATTCGATATTTAATATGTGGAAATATTAAGTGTTGTAATTCGACCTTTAATATGTGGTAATATTAGGTGTTGGAATTCGACTTTTAATATATGGTAATATTAAGTGTTGTAATTCGACCTTTAATATGTGGTAATATTAAGTGTTGTAATTCGACCTTTAATATGTGGTAATAGTAAGTGTTGTAATTTGACCTTTAATATGTGGTAATATTAAGTGTTGTAATTCGACCTTTAATATGTGGTAATATTAGGTTTTGGAATTCGACTTTTAATATATGGTAATATTAAGTGTTGTAATTCGACCTTTAATATGTGGTAATATTAAGTGTTGTAATTCGACCTTTAATATGTGGTAATATTAAGTGCTGTATTTCGACCATTAATATGTGGTAATATTAAGTGTTGTAATTCGACTTTTAATATATGGTAATATTAAGTGTTGGAATTCGACCATTAATATGTGGTAATATTAGGTGTTGTAATTTGACCTTTAATATATGGTAATATTAAGTGTTGTAATTCGAACTTTAATATGTGGTAATATTAGGTGCAGTAATTCGATCTTTAATATGTGGTAATATTAAGTGTTGTAATTCGATCTTTAATATGTGGTAATATTAAGTGTTGTAATTCGACCTTTAATATGTGGTAATATTAAGTGTTGTAATTCGACCTTTAATATGTGGTAATATTAGGTGTTGCAATTCGATCTTTAATATGTGGTAATAGTAAGTGCTGTAATTCGACCTTTAATATGTGGTAATATTAAGTGTTGTAATTCGACCTTTAATATGTGATAATATTAAGTGTTGTAATTCGACCTTTAATATGTGGTAATATCAAGTGTTGTAATTCGACCTTTAATATGTGGTAATATTAGGTGTTGGAATTCGACTTTTAATATATGGTAATATTAAGTGTTGTAATTCGACCTTTAATATGTGGTACTAATAAGTGCTGTAATTCGCCCTTTAATATGTGGCAATATTAAGTGCTGTAATTCGACCTTTAATATGTGGTAATATTAAGTGCTGTAATTCGATCTTTAATATTTGGTAATATTAAGTGTTGTAATTCGACCTTTAATATGTGGTAATATTAAGTTTTGTAATTTGACCTTTAAGATGTGGTAATATTAAGTGCTGTAATTCAACCTTTAAGATGTGGTAATAATAAGTGCTGTAATTCGCCCTTTAATATGTGGTAATATTAAGTGCTGCAATTCGATCTTTAATATTTGGTAATATTAAGTGTTGTAATTCGACCTTTAATATGTGGTAATATTAAGTTTTGTAATTTGACCTTTAACATGTGGTAATATTAAGTGCTGTAATTCGACCTTTAATATATGGTAATATTAAGTGCTGTAATTCGATCTTTAATATGTGGTAATATTAAGTGCTGCAATTCGATCTTTAATCTTTGGTAATATTAAGGGTTGTAATTCGACCTTTAATATGTGGTAATATTAAGTGTTGTAATTCGATCTTTAATATATGGTAATATTAAGTGTTGTAATTCGACCTTTAATATGTGGTAATATTAGGTGTTGTAATTCGATCTTTAATATGTGGTAATAGTAAGTGCTGTAATTCGACCTTTAATATGTGGTAATATTAAGTGTTGTAATTCGATCTTTAATATGTGTTAATATTAAGTGTTGTAATTCGACCTTTAATATGTGGTAATATTAAGTGTTGTAATTCGACCTTTAATATGTGGTAATATTAGGTGTTGGAATTCGACTTTTAATATGTGGTAATATTAAGTGTTGTAATTCGACCTTTAATATGAGGTAATAATAAGTGCTGTAATTCGATCTTTAATATGTGGTAATATTAAGTGCTGTCATTCGATCTTTAATATTTGGTAATATTAAGTGTTGTAATTCGACCTTTAATATGTGGTAATATTAAGTGCTGAAATTTGACCTTTAACATGTGGTAATATTAAGTGCTGTAATTCAACCTTTAATATGTGGCAATATTAAGTGCTGTAATTGGACCTTTAATATGTGGTAATATTAAGTGTTGTAATTCGATCTTTAATATGTGGCAATATTAAGTGTTGTAATTCGATCTTTAATATGTGGTAATAGTAAGTGCTGTAATTCGACCTTTAATATGTGGTAATATTAAGTGTTGTAAGTCGATCTTTAATATGTGGCAATATTAAGTGTTGTAATTCGATCTTTAATATGTGGTAATATTAAGTGCTGTAATTCGATCTTTAATATTTGGTAATATTAAGTGTTGTAATTCGACCTTTAATATGTGGTAATATTAAGTGTTGTAATTCGATCTTTAATATGTGGTAATATTAAGTGCTGTAATTCGATCTTTAATATTTGGTAACATTAAGTGTTGCAATTTGACCTTTAATATATGGTAATATTAAGTGTTGGAATTCGACTTAAAATATACGGTAATATTAAGTGTTGTAATTCGACCTTTAATATGTGGTAATATTAGGTGTTGGAATTCGACTTTTAATATATGGTAATATTAGGTGTTGTAATTTGACATTTATTATGTGGTAATAATAAGTGTTGTAATTCGACCTTTAATATGTGGTAATATTAGGTGTTGGAATTCGACTCTTAATATATGGTAATATTAAGTGTTGTAATTCGACCTTTAATATGTGGTAACATTAAGTGCTCTAATTCGACCTTTAATATGTGGTAATATTAAGTGTTGTAATTCGACCTTTAATATGTGGTAATATTAGGTGTGGGAATTCGATCTTTAATATGTGGTAATATTAAGAGCTGTAATTGGATCTTTACTATTTGGTAATATTAAGTGTTGTAATTCTACCTTTAATATGTGGTAATATTAAGTGCTCTAATTTGACCTTTAACATGTGGTAATATTAAGTGCTATAATTCAACCTTTAATATGTGGCAATATTAAGTGCTGTAATTCGACCTTTAATATGTGGCAATATTAAGTGTTGTAATTCGATATTTAATATGTGGTAATAGTAAGTGTTGTAATTCGACCTTTGATATGTGGTAATATTAAGTGTTGTAATTCGACCTTTAATATCTGGTAATATTAGGTGTTGTAATTCGACTTTTAATATATGGTAATATTAAGTGTTGGAATTCGACCATTAATATGTGGTAATATTAAGTGTTGCAATTTGACCTTTAATATATGGTAATATTAAGTGTTGTAATTCGACCTTTAATATGTGGTAATATTAGGTGCAGTAATTCGATCTTTAATATGTGGTAATATTAAGTGTTGTAATTCGATGTTTAATATGTGGTAATATTAAGTGTTGTAATTCGACCTTTAATATGTGGTAAAATTAAGTGTTGTAATTCGACCTTTAATATGTGATAATATTAGGTGTTGTAATTCGATCTTTAATATGTGGTAATAGTAAGTGCTGTAATTCGACCTTTAATATGTGGTAATATGAAGTGTTGTAATTCAATCTTTAATATGTGGTAATATTAAGTGTTGTAATTCGACCTTTAATATGTGGTAATATCAAGTGTTGTAATTCGACCTTTAATATGTGGTAATAATAAGTGCTGTAATTCGCCCTTTAATATGTGGCAATATTAAGTGCTGTAATTCGATCTTTAATATGTGGTAATATTAAGTGCTGTAATTCGATCTTTAATATTTGGTAATACTAAGTGTTGTAATTCGACCTTTAATATGTGGTAATATTAAGTTTTGTAATTTGACCTTTAACATGTGGTAATATTAAGTGCTGTAATTCAACCTTTAATATGTGGTAATAATAAGTGCTGTAATTCGCCCTTTAATATGTGGTAATATTAAGTGCTGCAATTCGATCTTTAATATTTGGTAATATTAAGTGTTATAATTCGACATTTAATATGTGGTAATATTAAGTTTTGTAATTTGACCTTTAACATGTGGTAACATTAAGTGCTGTAATTCGACCTTTAATATATGGTAATATTAAGTGCTGTAATTCGATCTTTAATATGTGGTAATATTAAGTGCTGCAATTCGATCTTTAATATTTGGTAATATTAAGTGTTGTAATTCGACCTTTAATATGTGGTAATATTAAGTGTTGTAATTCGATCTTTAATATATGGTAATATTAAGTGCTGTAATTCGATCTTTAATATGTGGTAATATTAAGTGTTGTAATTCGACCTTTAATATGTGGTAATATTAGGTGTTGTAATTCGACTTTTAATATGTGGTAATATTAAGTGCTGTAATTCGATCTTTAATATGTGGTAATATTAAGTGCTGCAATTCGATCTTTAATATTTGGTAATATTAAGTGTTGTAATTCGACCTTTAATATGTGGTAATATTAAGTGTTGGAATTCGATCTTTAATATATGGTAATATTAAGTGCTGTAATTCGATCTTTAATATTTGGTAAAATTAAGTGTTCCAATTTGACCTTTAATATATGGTAATATTAAGTGTTGGCATTCGACCTTTAATAGATGGTAATATTAGGTGTTGGAATTCGACTTTTAAGATATGGTAATATAAGGTGATGTAATTTGACCTTTAATATGTGGTAATATTAAGTGTTGTAATTCGACCTTTAATATGTGGTAATATTAAGTGTTGTAATTCGACCTTTAATATGTGGTAATATTAAGTGTTGTAATTCGACCTTTAACATGTGGTAATATTAGGTGCTGTAATTCGATCTTTAATATGTGGTAATATTAAGTGCTGTAATTCGATCTTTAATATTTGGTAATATTAAGTGTTGTAATTCGACCTTTAATATGTGGTAATATTAAGTTTTGTAATTTGACCTTTAACATGTGGTAATATTAAGTGCTGTAATTCAACCTTTAATATGTGGTAATAATAAGTGCTGTAATTCACCCTTTAATATGTGGTAATATTAAGTGCTGCAATTCGATCTTTAATATTTGGTAATATTAAGTGTTGTAATTCGACATTTAATATGTGGTAATATTAAGTTTTGTAATTTGACCTTTAACATGTGGTAATATTAAGTGCTGTAATTCGACCTTTAATATATGGTAATATTAAGTGCTGTAATTCGATCTTTAATATGTGGTAATATTAAGTGCTGCAATTCGATCTTTAATATGTGGTAATAATAAGTGTTGTAATTCGACCTTTAATATGTGGTAATATTAAGTGTTGTAATTCGACCTTTAATATGTGGTAATATTAAGTGTTGTAATTCGACCTTTAATATGTGGTAATAATAAGTGCTGTAATTCGCCCTTTAATATGTGGCAATATTAAGTGCTGTAATTCGATCTTTAATATGTGGTAATATTAAGTGCTGTAATTCGATGTTTAATATTTGGTAATATTAAGTGTTGTAATTCGACCTTTAATATGTGGTAATATTAAGTTTTGTAATTTGACCTTTAACATGTGGTAATATTAAGTGCTGTAATTCAACCTTTAATATGTGGTAATAATAAGTGCTGTAATTCGCCCTTTAATATGTGGTAATATTAAGTGCTGCAATTCGATCTTTAATATTTGGTAATATTAAGTGCTGTAGTTCGACATTTAATATGTGGTAATATTAAGTTTTGTAATTTGACCTTTAACATGTGGTAATATTAAGTGCTGTAATTCGACCTTTAATATATGGTAATATTAAGTGCTGTAATTCGATCTTTAATATGTGGTAATATTAAGTGCTGCAATTCGATCTTTAATATTTGGTAATATTAAGTGTTGTAATTCGACCTTTAATATGTGGTAATATTAAGTGTTGTAATTCGATCTTTGATATATGGTAATATTAAGTGCTGTAATTCGATCTTTAATATGTGGTAATATTAAGTGTTGTAATTCGACCTTTAATATGTGGTAATATTAGGTGTTGTAATTCGACTTTAATTATGTGGTAATATTAAGTGCTGTAATTCGATCTTTAATATGTGGTAATATTAAGTGCTGCAATTCGATCTTTAATATTTGGTAATATTAAGTGTTGTAATTCGATCTTTAATATGTGGTAATATTAAGTGTTGTAATTCGATCTTTAATATGTGGTAATATTAAGTGTTGTAATTCGATCTTTAATATATGGTAATATTAAGTGCTGTAATTCGATCTTTAATATTTGGTAAAATTAAGTGTTCCAATTTGACCTTTAATATATGGTAATATTAAGTGTTGGCATTCGACCTTTAATATATGGTAATATTAGGTGTTGGAATTCGACTTTTAAGATATGGTAATATAAGGTGTTGTAATTTGACCTTTAATATGTGGTAATATTAAGTGTTGTAATTCGACCTTTAATATGTGGTAATATTAAGTGTTGTAATTCGACCTTTAATATGTGGTAATATTAAGTGTTGTAATTCGACCTTTAACATGTGGTAATATTAGGTGCTGTAATTCGATCTTTAATATGTGGTAATATTAAGTGCTGTAATTCGATCTTTAATATTTGGTAATATTAAGTGTTGTAATTCGACCTTTAATATGTGGTAATATTAAGTTTTGTAATTTGACCTTTAACATGTGGTAATATTAAGTGCTATAATTCAACCTTTAATATGTGGTAATAATAAGTGCTGTAATTCGCCCTTTAATATGTGGTAATATTAAGTGCTGCAATTCGATCTTTAATATTTGGTAATATTAAGTGTTGTAATTCGACATGTAATATGTGGTAATATTAAGTTTTGTAATTTGACCTTTAACATGTGGTAATATTAAGTACTGTAATTCGACCTTTAATATATGGTAATATTAAGTGCTGTAATTCGATCTTTAATATGTGGTAATATTAAGTGCTGCAATTCGATCTTTAATATGTGGTAATAATAAGTGTTGTAATTCGACCTTTAATATGTGGTAATATTAAGTGTTGTAATTCGACCTTTAATATGTGGTAATATTAAGTGTTGTAATTCGACTTTTAATATGTGGTAATAGTAGGTGTTGTAATTCGACTTTTAATATATGGTAATATTAAGTGTTGGAATTCGACCTTTAATATGTGGTAATATTAGGTGTTGGAATTCGACTTTTAATATATGGTAATATTAAGTGTTGTAATTCGACCTTTAATATGTGGTAATATTAAGTGTTGGAATTCGACTTTTAATATATGGTAATATTAAGTGTTGTAATTCGACCTTTAATATGTGGTAATATTAGGTGTTGGAATTCGACTTTTAATATATGGTAATATTAGGTGTTGTAATTTGACCTTTAATATGTGGTAATAATAAGTGTTGTAATTCGACCTTTAATATGTGGTAATATTAGGTGTTGGAATTCGACTTTTAATATATGGTAATATTAAGTGTTGTAATTCGACCTTTAATATGTGGTAATATTAAGTGTTGTAATTCGACCTTTAATATGTGGTAATATTAAGTGTTGTAATTCGACCTTTAATATGTGGTAATATTAGGTGTTGGAATTCGACTTTTAACATATGGTAATATTAAGTGTTGTAATTCGATCTTTAATTTGTGGTAATATTAAGTGCTGTAATTCGATCTTTAATATTTGGTAATAATAAGTGTTGTAATTCGACCTTTAATATGTGGTAATATTAGGTGTTGGAATTCGACTTTTAATATATGGTAATATTAAGTGTTGTAATTCGACCTTTAATATGTGGTAATATTAAGTGTTGTAATTCGACCTTTAATATGTGGTAATATTAAGTGTTGTAATTCGACCTTTGATATGTGGTAATATTAAGTGCTGTAATTTGACCTTTAACATGTGGTAATATTAAGTGCTGTAATTCGACCTTTAATATGTGGCAATATTAAGTGCTGTAATTTTACCTTTAATATGTGGCAATATTAAGTGTTGTAATTCGATCTTTAATATGTGGCAATATTAAGTGCTGTAATTTGACCTTTAATATGTAGCAATATTAAGTGTTGTAATTCGATCTTTAATATGTGGTAATATTAAGTGCTGTAATTCGATCTTTAATATTTGGTAATATTAAGTGTTGTAATTCGACCTTTAATATGTGGTAATATTAAGTGTTGTAATTCGATCTTTAATATGTGGTAATATTAAGTGTTGTAATTCGATCTTTAATATATGGTAATATTAAGTGTTGTAATTCGACCTTTAATATGTGGTAATAATAAGTGCTATAATTCGACCTTTAATTTGTGGTAATATTAAGTGCTGTAATTCGATCTTTAATATTTGGTAATATTAAGTGCTGTAATTCGACCTTTAATATGTGGCAATATTAAGTGCTGTAATTTGACCTTTAATATGTGGCAATATTAAGTGTTGTAATTCGATCTTTAATATGTGGTAATAATACGTGTTGTAATTCGATTTTTAATATATGGTAATATTAAGTGTTGGAATTCGACATTTAATATGTGGTAATATTAGGTGTTGTAATTCGATTTTTAATATATGGTAATATTAAGTATTGTAATTCGACCTTTAATATGTGGTAATAATAAGTGTTGTAGTTCGATTTTTAATATATTGTAATATTAAGTATTGTAATTCGACCTTTAATATGTGGTAATAATAAGTGTTGTAATTCGATTTTTAATATATGGTAATATTAAGTATTGGAATTCGACATTTAATATGTGGTAATATTAAGTGTTGTAATTCGATTTTTAATATATGGTAATATTAAGTATTCTAATTCGACCTTTAATATGTGGTAATAATAAGTGCTGTAATTCGACCTTTAATATGTGGCAATATTAAGTGTTGTAATTCGATCTTTAATATGTGGTAATATTAAGTGCTGTAATTCGATCTTTAATATGTGGTAATATTAAGTGTTGTAATTCGACCTTTAATATGTGGTAATATTAAGTGCTGTAATTCGACCTTTAATATGTGGCAATATTAAGTGCTGTAATTCGACCTTTAATATGTGGCAATATTAAGTGTTGTAATTCGACCTTTAATATGTGGTAATATTAAGTGCTGTAATTCGACCTTTAATACGTGTTATTTAGTGCTGTAATTCGACCTTTAATACGTGTTATTAAGTGTGATCACCCTACAGTATAATCTGGTAATACTGAGTATGGAAATTCAACATTTAACTTTTTTAATGCAGCAATATTAAGTGTGTCAGTTATACCTATGTTGTGAATACCGTTATTACCATTCAAAATGTTCGAATTTCGAGTTTGAGTATAGGGTTTGTGCTCAGACAGTTTCTTCATTTGATACCTGATCTTAAGTACACAAGGCTTACAACCAAAACATGGTTGCGGAGTGGTCCAAAGTTTGACATGGAGCTCAAACTTGTGACTCTACTGTACTAGTGCATTAAAATGCATCTGGCAAAAAAGCAGAAATTAATTGGTCAATGCAGCCTAATTACAACCAGGATCCCCAATTACAATTATCTACTGCTTGGTTTATATTCAAAAAGATGAAACAGTAATTAGTCTCCATCTGATTTAGTATAAAAAATACTCTTTCCACAATTAGTCACCAGACATTAGTCTCTCTCTCTCTCTCTCTCTCTACTGCTTGGTTTATGTTCAAAAAGATGAAACAGTAATTAGTCTCCATCTGATTTAGTATAAAAAATACTCTTTCCACAATTAGTCACCAGACATTAGTCTCTCTCTCTCTCTCTCTCTCTCTATATATATATATATATATATATATATATATATATATATATATATATATATATATATATATATATATATATATATATATATATATATATATATATATGTGTGTGTGTGTGTGTGTGTGTGTGTGTGTGTGTGTGCTTTACTGGAATGTGATTCTGTGTGTATACGTTGCATTACAAGTAGATAGAGATACAGCTTTCATCTTATAATATATTCAGCAAAACATGCCATGATGTCTAACCATTTGTTAAAATTCTTATTATATTTATTTTATACAGAAATTATTTATTTTGCTGCTAATACTGACTTACCAAGGTTCCTACCAGATGTCGTTCCAAGTCTAGTCTGCATAGTGGTCAGTGGACTCGCTACAAATAAAGTTATGAGACGCAATGATTTCCTCAAAGCCTTAACCTCAAGAAGAAAGAAGAAAACGCATTTAGTTTTAAAATAAGGAAGACGCATGACGAATATATCTATCTATGTAATTCGGATTTGCAGAACTTAAAATATCCATTTTGAGGAAATTCGGGATGTAAAACTGTAAGTATATTTTTTGCCATTCTTTTTACCAGCTAAATAAGACACGTTTATACTTTGTCTCTTGCATGTTATTTGTAGGGATCCAGATCTGTCTGGCGTCTATCTCTAGCATAAATCCGAAACTTTGTATCAAAAAAGTTAACGCGGAATGTGGCAAAGCAGCTAGTATGTGGCAATCCATGAAACAGCTGCTTTAGTTCATTCATATACAAATTTAATCAACCAATACGTAAAGCGTCTACTACGTGAGTGTACATGATTTGTTTACAAAATAGTGTTTAATACACTAATGGCACATGTGAGTGCAATATGAAGTGCCTGTGAGTGCAATATCGTAAAATAATGCATGATTCTGACAATCTAACTTTTGTCCATCGGTGTAGTTTCTGTTTTAAGATAATGGACTAAAAATAGGTTGTTTATTCGGGTTTGGTTGAATATTATACACCCGTTTACAGTTTGAGGTATTTTTCCATTTATTGATCAAGTCGGGTGGGTTGTGTTTTGACACAAGTCATGTGGGATGAATTGCGACATAGAGGCATAATAGACTCGTGGAGATTTATATAAAGATGAAGAAGTGAACAGTTATTCCCGAGTCAAATTTTATTAATGTTCTTATTTTATTTTCGGTCTGCAGATGTATTTAATGTTGTATTGAGACTGAAATTGAAAGGGATCGTGTTTTTAAAATATTCATTGGAATTACAAAGTGCTCATTGGCTTAGGACTAAAATATGACTTTGGGGGTTATTGTGAATTATTTCAAAAGAATAATGGATGGTAGCGTTGAAAATCATCAAGACTATTAGCACGTCGAAACATTTCAGACTACTGGTCTATCAACACTTTCAAGACCTGGACTTTAATTCGAAAAACCACAGAAACTCACTCGGAACTCTATACTTTGGACTTGTGCTAGAACTTCCAGAATTAATTTTGGATTTGATTTACAATACTGTTCGTTCGTCTTACATGTTCATTTTATAACTTTGAGAATTAAATTATTTGTTAAGTTTTATAAAACTTGCAGGGGTTTTGCTTATTTCTGATACTTTGTATAATGTTATTTAAGGCAAGGCAAGGTAAATAGGTACGGTAAGGTAGAGAGTACTTTAAGAGCACCTGGACTTCACCGTATGCTCTTTGCGCAGTGGCGGAATTGTTCTCCTTCTCGCCCAGTTTTGCGTCACTGCCAATTCCCTATGTTACATCAAAAGCATATATATGTACATGTCAGACGTGCTGCACGTGCAGCTGCGGCTCATTTTAAAGACCTGAAGTACGTTTATTGACAGGTGTAAAGAAACAAAAAGTAATGACAAACTATTCAGATCGTTTCAAACAATTTTGTTAGTTTTCCTTAGAATTCCTAAATACTGTAAATGTTGGTATTCTTATTGATAAATAATAAGAAACGGGAATAACAAGTCATTAAAAAATTACAAAATCCCGACAATCGATACACAAAGAAATTAATAAGGCAAGAAAAATAGGAAAAGCAAAAGACTTTTAAAGATTTTGTTGTCCTTCATTGATTTGTTTTCTCAGGCAGGATAGATTGAAAGTAACTGTTGTCTAAGTTTATAGTCACATAGGTACCTAAATATGTCTCCCAGTACATTAAAAAGTCTGCCTCGGAAACAAAAATGGTTTAACAAATAATCCGTTTGCTACCTACGATGTTTTCTCTCTACGGGTAGCATACCTCAAAAGCATTTGAATCATATTTTGTAACAGATGAGATGAGACAAGCTTATTTCTTGAAATCCTATGTATTCTAAATGTAGTTTTCCTATGTTTTAAAGTCATATGAGATAAATAAATATCCCACTCAAGGGTCATAATGTATTGGCACATAACTTTCTCTTATGGATAGCAATATCAAAACTGTATAGGGATGAGAGAAAAATCTATCTCACAATAGTGCACCTGCTGACATGAGACGAACATTTTGGATCCAATGGATGGCCATTATAAATAAATTACATTTGAAAATGTCATGTATTATGACTGACGTCATACTATTTGATGCAAAATTTAGAAATAACAAAACAAAGTATTTTTCCTGCCAACAAGATATGACCTTCGGGTGGGTTTTCTATATCCCGAACGAGTGTATATCTTATGATTATTTTAGTTTTTACATGGGAGTAACATTTGTTCTGAACTATATGAGAAACTCTAGACGTCAGAATTAATTTTGGTAACAGATTCATCATCAATGCTAGACAGAAAAACATGACTTTGGACAATTTTATCAAGTTACTATCATTGAAAACTCGTACAAAACCTTTGTAAACAAGCATTTAAACTTGATAAAACTGCATCTTGTCACGTCGATTCTTGTGTTCTTTGAAAACATATGTAAATAATAGTTAAAATTAAGTTCTGTTATTTCTTCAAGTTCGTTATTATTTCAGTTTCTTTATTATTTAGTTTCTTAACCACGGTTGTTCATGCAAAGTGTCTTCGATCCTCATTAGCTTTATAAATGCTGTAAAGCTTTAATTCCTAAAAATGTGTAGATTTTCTACACCAAAAACCAACTAGGTGTACATCATTGGTGTGTGTACGTGTAATGTTTTGAAACTCATCTAGGCGTTCATTAGTGGTGTGTGTATTTGTAACGTCATGCAACTCTTCTTGGTGTACATTAGTGGTGTGTGTATGTGTAATGTCATGCAATTATTTTTGGTGTACATCAGTGGTGTGTGTATATATAATGTCATACAACTACTATTGGTGTACATAAGTGGTGTGTGTATGTGTAATGTCTTGAAAAGTCTCTTGGTGTACATCACTGGTGTGGGTATGTGTAATATCATGCAATTCCTCTTGGTGTACATTAGTGGTGGGCGGGGGGGGGCCGAGTGGCCGAGTGGTCTAAAGCGCTCTCCGTTACGGATCACTGCCATCTCAACTCTGTCTGCGTGGGTTTGAGTCCAGGATTCGGCCAATGTGGGTATGTGAGAAAGCTTGCCAGTAGCTTATCGTGGGTCGCTGGTTTTTCCCAGGGTTTTCCCGGGTTCTTCCTCCACCATTAATACTGGCCGCCATGCATGGCCTATCATGTGCTGAAAAATGGCGTTAAACCCTACAACAACGACAACAACAATTAGTGGTGTGTGTATGTGCAATGTCATGCAATTATTTTTGGTGTACATCAGTGGTGTGTGTATATATAATGTCATACAACTACTATTGGTGTACATCAGTGGTGTGTGTATATTTAATGTCTTGAAACGTCTCTTGGTGTACATCACTGGTGTGGGTATGTGTAATGTCATGCAATTATTTTTGGTGTACATCAGTGGTGTGTGTATATATAATGTCATACAACTACTATTGGTGTACATAAGTGGTGTGTGTATGTGTAATGTCTTGAAACTACTCTTGGTGTACATCACTGGTGTGGGTATGTGTAATGTCATGCAACCCATCTAGGTGTACATCAGTGGTGTGTATGTGTAGTATCTGGCAATTGTGTGTACATCAGTGGTGTGTATGTGTAGTATCTGGTAATTATGTGTACATCAGTGATGTAATGTCATGCAACTCCTCTTGATGTACATAAGTGGTATGTGTATGTGTAATGTCTTGAAACTCCTCTATGTGTACATCATTGGTGTGTGTACGTGACACTGTCTTGAAACTCTTCTAAGTGTACATAAGTGGTGTGTGTGTGTGTGTGTGTGTACTGTCTTGAAACTACTCTTGGTGTACATAAGCTGTGTGTGTATGTGTACTGTCTTGAAACTACTCTTGGTGTACATAAGTTGTGTGTGTATGTGTACTGTCTTGAAACTGCTCTTGGTGTACATCAGTGGTGAGTGTATGTGTAATGTCTTGAAACTCCTCTAGGCGTACATTAGTGGTGTGTATATGTGTAATGTCTTGCAACTACTCTTGCATATATTTATGTTGTAGGCTTCAGTCCATTAGGTATCATAAAAAGGATTTTTCAAACTGAAACTCAACCTCGATTAGTGGTGCTTGGTGGTGGGACTCAAATTTAGTGATGCAGCCGTGCCGAATAGTTCATAAGTTTTCATTCTTTGTGAGACACTTTTTCTTTTTCCTCCTTGTTTTTATATAGAATATTTAATTATATTTAAAGAGCAAATATATTACTGACTTCGTGGTCCTAAATGCGTAAATGATCAGCCATTCAACTTTTCCAATTTTGCAATAAGCAAATGCACACACACACACACACACTGACACACACATATATAAAGTAAAAATATGTGACTTACGTTTAAAACTTAATAGTGCAACTGGTGTTGCATCATAAATATCAACAGATGGACGCATCGTCTGTAGGGATGAGACAGCTTGTACATCTGAGGAAATACAAATTATAATGGTAGTTGGTCAACAGTAGCAAACTACATACATACATACATACATACATACATACATTTTTTGTACATATTACGTAAGATATTGAACTTGCTATTGACAAAGTTAGCCAAAACATAATAACCCAAGATGAGTAAAACATTAGGACAACATTTTGGAAATCGCTGTATATGTTGTTCCCTTTGTATCTCTTTTTGGCACCTTCAAATTGGCAACATGCATCAAAATATCTGAGAATCAGACTTTTCAGAATGATATGAGAACACGTGCATTTGTCTGTTTGATAGTTTGCCAAGCGGTATGTATCGAGCCTCTTGTAATGAGTACGATAACGCTGCCTGCGGGTGCTACAGTTTCCTAACATAATCACGCTTCGAAATGAACTCCTGACAGATAATCATAAGCGCCAGGTGCCTTTTGTTTGCAAACACACACCTTTAAAGAAATGTCACTTGTATTTTAAGTAATCAACACATAATCGCATTTAATTCGCCGACACGCATGAAAATAATCTTTGAAAAGCCAGTTGTTCAGAGTGTCAGACTGCCCGAGGCTAACTTAGAACCTTGGCTTCAGCAAATCCTTATGCAAATTAGAGATTGCCGGAACCCAATTTGAGCTTGTCCCGGCAGTCTGGCAATTGTATTTGTAAAAGTGAAAATATATGACTTACCTTGAACACTTAATTTTGCGACTGGCGAGGCTTGTGCCGTTCGGAAAAACGTTGCCGCATTTAGTGATTGGGCATTTCCTATATGTAAGGAAAAAAATTACAATAAAACAACTGACAACATTAGCAATAAAAAATATGTACTCTTTTTTATGTACAGTACTAGTTCTTTGACGATACTTACCTAAAGAAGAACTTGATTTCATGTCGTCCTGAAACGATGCTGAGTAATTCACATTCCTAGTTGCCTCGCCTTGAGTGTCTGGCTTCGTCACAACCATGGACGTTAGGGGAGTAACAAACTTATACTGAAATATATATAAGTTGACCCAGTTAGGGATCTCGTTCATCTTTTCCGTTAGGTTCATAACAAATATATTTTGTACGGTGATGTTTGATCCGTAGAATGGGTTGCTGATAATCTGATTCTGCTGATTATTGTATGCTCATTTTTTCCCCCGTTAACTTTACACTGTCGGAATCGTTCAGTATTCCCCGATACTGAACGCGCGCGACAATACACATACAGCATTCACGTGAATAAAGGAACTACTTTCTATTGTAAACAAACAATGACGCAGACACCAGCACTTTTGATTTGTAAACAAATCATATACACTCGCGTAAGAAGCTCTTTACATTGTGGTTATTTAAATTTGTTTCTGAATGAACTAAAACATGTTTCGTGGACTGCAAAAAAAAAAAACAAACAGCTGTTTTGGCACATTCCGCGTTGATACAATGTTACGGATTTAGGCTAGCTACATTATATAAAAGACGGACGATTATGTCCTTACAAATAACATACAAGTGACAAAGAATATACTGTATTCTTTATCTTGGTGATAAGAATGGCAAAATAAAATATACTTACAGTTTTACATCCTGAATTTCCTCAAAATGTTTTTTCTTAATTCTGCAAATCCGAATTACATGAGCCATGTCATAGGTTTTCAATCTGGATTACACATTTTGAAAGTGTGCTGTAATTTCGATGATAAGTGCAATTGCATCCTTCTTACTGTACTCAAAATGAAATACACATTAAATTCCATTGCGTCTTTTTAAAAATTGCAATTGAAAGACTTCATATTTTCCCACGTTATGATTTCAAACATTCAATGACAGAATCAGAAACACATTGGCAGACGTAAACACGCTTCTCCCGCGCCACTTCAATCCGATGTATTTTATGTATAATTTGCACAGATGAATCCAGTCCAAAATCACAAACCTTCGTCGAATCGAAACAAAATACCAAAATATATTCACTCAGATCAAATGGAAAAGTCGTTGCAATGCGCATTCATTCACAATATGACTGCAAATTTCAATTTTAACTAGACACGCCATTTTCTTTCGAAAGTTATGTCGAGCGCGCGACTAAGTTTAAATTTATCTGGGCGGTGTTATGTGCGCATTAATAATGATGTCATTTTGTAATGTCAAATCTGCGCTTGTGTATTTGGTCTGGAATACGGCATTCATTCATTTACGTTGTTTCTTGCAGTGTATTTTGTTTATATAATTAAACCTTAGGTAGAATAAAAAAAAGTGAGCATATAATAAAAAGGTTACTGCATTTCTATGGGAAAATATGAACTCGTTTTGTCGGAAGGATATACTGCACTCATAAGTTCGTGCAGCATTCATTCCGAAAACTCGTTCCTATTTTCCCATACAAATGCAGTAACCTATAAATATTACACGTTTGAGAACTCGATATACTACAGTCTGTTGCTGTGCAGTTGGAATTTTCTTTGTTGTGGGGGTGGGGGTTGACAGGATCATTACTTTGGTGGCCGGTGTTGCTCAGGTAATTATAGTACGTCTGATTGTTATTTTTCACTAACGTTTGAGTAGCTGTTTATAGACTGTACGTTTTTGTGGCCTGAAATTTGCATGATATCAGTTGGGGGAATGTTTTTGTGTCTTAATTTCTGAATTAAGTACTGTCGGCTACTTCTGTTTGTTAATTTCTTTCTTTCTGTAATGTTTGCCTTTTCTTTCATTTTTTATTTTTATTATAAGGTGACAATCAATGGAGCTGACGATGCTTGTTAAGCTGTTCGGTTCAAACTCAGATCCATCTTTTCTCCTAACACTGAGTATAAAACCAGCCAGGTGCTGATCCAATTCAGATGGGTGTATCTTGCGTAAATTTCTGAATTCATTTTTTGACTGCAAGAATTATGTCACTAGCCTTACATCAAAAAGTGTCTTTTTTAAAGTGTTTGCATTCTGTTTACTTTCTATAAATTTCAGTATATCATCAGGATCATGGTGTACAAATCTGTCTTCCCTAACACAATGATCATTTTCATTTACAAATGTCTCAGCCATGTCTCTTTCAAACTCTCCAATTAACTCGCAGTTTAGTAGATTAAATGTTGCTTCATCATCTTGCTCCATATCTGATGGCATTGTTTTCTTTTTTCCACAGAGATGCAGTGTTTGATTTTTGCCAGAGGGAGATACTGGAATAATCAATGTTGACAGAGATGACAGCAGACCACACAGGGTGGAGCTCAATAATATTTATTTCCTGGATTGAGTATGGTTGGGTTTTTTTTGTATAAAATTGTTAGTTTCTATAAAAATATTTTACAAGAAAATCATTTTCTTGTTATTTTTTCATTTTTAAATGTAATATTACAAGAAATTCATATCCATGTTTAGAGAGTATAATAGCTATAAAAACATCTTCATTATGCGTATTCATACGCCATGGGCAAATCACAATTTGATATACCAATACTATTGGTATATGAAGTTGTTTTATACCAACACTTCAAAGGCCATGTTATTTTTAATGTATGTGGTATAAATAATTATATATATATATATATATATATATATATATATATATATATATATATATATATATATATATATATGTACAATGACAGTTAAGCATACAGTGAGACACGTATACAGATTGAGAGACAAACTGATAGATTAATGTAGTGATTTATTGATTGATTTCCAATGTATAAAAATACTGAATCTTATCTATGCAATTTTGTCGTGAAATTCAGCCCACCCCCCACCCCAAATACCAGTGAATAGGTTGATATGTACGGAGAACAAGGTCAGTTAATCATGGCATGCAAATTCTAAATCCATGTGGTTTCACTTTGTGTTTTGGAAAGAGGAACGACCTCCCGCATCAAAGGCGTACGCTCTAACTACTAGAACACCGGTTGTCAAGAAAGAGGAACGACCTCCTGCATCCAAGGCGTACGCTCTAACTACTAGAACACCGGTCGTCAAGAAAAGTATTACATTAACTGAATTTGTTTAAAAATTTGCTTTGGTTTTTAAAAAAAATTATTTTTTATCTCTATCTCGAGCATCAAGTCTCCACAGCTTAGTAATTTTTTTAATTTAAACCACTTCTTGATGTCATTGGGAGCAGGTCTACTCTTAAAACACTTCATGTCATTGGGAGCAGGTCTACTCTTAAAACACTTCATGATGTAATTGTGAGCAGGTCTACTTTTAAACCGCTTCATGATGTCATTGGGAGCAGGTCTACTCTTAAACCACTTCTTGATGTCAATGGGAGCAGGTCTACTCTTAAAACACTTCATGATGTCTTTGGGAGCAGGTCTACTCTTAAAACACTTCATGATGTCATTGGGAGCAGGTCTACTTTTAAAACACTTCCTGCTGTTATTCGGAGCAGGTCTACGTTTAAGCAAATTTGTATTTTACTAATAGCGGAGAAGAATAGACAAATCCAATATTCGACATCTATTTATAATATCAAGTGAACAGATAAAGACCCAAATATGCCTTAATATAGTATACTAACGCATCAAATCAGAATCCAAGCTGATCTTTCTGTCGATAGCATCAAGCGAACAAAATATACCCAGATTTGCCTTCACATATTTTACTCACAGTTCAGATCATATCAGAGCTTACGCTGTTTCTTCTATCTATAATCAAGCAAACAGCTTCTATCTATAATCAAGCAAACAGCTTAGACCGCAGATCTGCTGCTACACAATATACTGGAAGGTCGGTTATCGGTCTACATTGATCGTTCTATCTGGAAGGCCAGATCAGAGTTAAAGCTCATCCTTCTATGCAACTGTAGAATCATATCATGCAGATCACATCCCACCAAAGTCTACGCTGATCAACCGATCTATAATTTTACGAGTAGACTCATGCAGAGAGTCTACGCTGATCCACCGATCTATAATTTCAAGAGTAGACTCAGATCATGCAGAGTCTACGCTGATTCTTCGATCTATAATTTCAAGAGTAGACTCCGATCCCATCATGCAGATTAAATTAAACCAGAGTCTACGCTGATCTTTCGATCTTTAATTTCAAGCGCGTAGGCACGGGCCTTCCGGTAAATATTGTACTGACAATTCAGACCTGAGCACGCTGATCCTTGAAACTAAAATTACCAGCGAACAGTTTAGATCAAGATCTCCTAGCATATACTCTACTGACAAATCAGGTCAGCGTCAACGCTGATCTTTCTATCTACAATTATAATGTATATGCATTTAGAAGCGAATAATACTCTAGTACGAACTGTATTCGAATACATTAACTCACCTTCAAGGACAGTGCCAATGCTGACGCTTTAAGAGACTTTTTTTCTGCAGCATCATCTGCTGCATTCAGCTTGTCCACAATCTGCTTGATGGTTAAATACGCCCATACTTTTTCTGTGATATTTTCAATGGAAGCCAAAGTCGTCATGTTTATAAAGTCTCCAAACTCCAGAACAGCAGAATTAAAGTTCAAAACTGTGCTGCCCTCTATGCTGTTACCTATAACTTTTAAGGGAACGGTTTTTGTTTCCTCTTCTGACGTTTTCCCTGCCACAACCATCTCTGAACCATCGAAGTAGTGTCTGAAATGGTTTTCTGTAACAGTAGTGTTATCAACGGATCCTTCTAGATACTGGAATGATAAATCAGTCATCAGAGCGGCCGATATTTCCTCGTAAAAGCCCGTTATTTGTAAGATAGAATCCGATGCTTCGTAAATTTTTCGTGCGACTCCGTAGTTTCGTGAAGATATATTTTTCAGAAGATTATAATCAGCGTCTTCGCCAAAGGCAAGAGTAAAAATTGGAATGAGTCCCTTTTGGTTTTCTTTTTTAATATTTTCCAAAATTATCTCGGAATTAGTTTCACCCACTGTTGCATCGCCGTCCGTGAGAAAGACAATCATCGGAGTTCGGAACTTAGATTTTTCTAACGAAAATAAATGCTTGATGCCTTCCAACAAAGCCTCGTTGATGTTAGTGCCTGAAAAAAAAAAAAAAAAATATATATATATATATATATATATATATATATATATATATATATACACACACACACGTTGCTCATGTGTCATGCTCATCCGAATACGAACCGTATAATAAAGCCAAATGTGTCGGCGCATAATGGCACAGCAGATCGGGGTTTATATGGTCCGTTCTATTTATTATATCACGAGAACAGCGTAGAACCTGAACTGCCGGTGTATTTGGCGACGGCAGTTTTTGGTCTACTCTCTTCCTGAATGGCTACACGTTAAGCATTGGCAAATACAGTATCTAAAACCACAAGACGTTTCTGCTTTGATGAACAAAAAGGAGGGAAATTAGTTATTTAAATCCATGACTTTACTGCTACGTCATCATTGGCATTCAACCAATAAAATCATTTATTTTATTTACTCAAGTTGGGGACAGACTCGATTTTGACTCCTTGCATCTTTGACTTTGATGATAAAGAAAATCCTTCATGCCTACCTTTTTTATTGTAGAATTAAATATCTACTTCGAACAGTATGTTGAAATTTATCCCCATAATATTCGAATAACAATTTTAAGAAATTCCTGGATAACAAAATGTTAGGCCAGATGGAGGATAAAACTCGAGCAAAACTAATATTTTCATATACAAGAGATGGGAGGAAGGGTTTGGCCCAATTTAGTCCGTATGTTCAAATTAAGGAAACGTATAATGTTAATGTATAACTCGCTTTGTACACTACTAATTATTGTCCCCTTATGGGTTAGAGGTTAGGGGTTTTAGAGCAACCCCAGTCTGCCCTAAGAGTCGACTAACAGATGCAACTTTTGGGAATGCGGACATTATATTTTACGGATTTTAAACTTTTTTGCCTTTATCTTTTCTTGTATGCCTTTTGAGTATTATTAGTAGCATTGGGTATTATTAGTAGTAAACGAAATACCGCTCCAAGGCCAGTTGAGATTCTTTACGCCTTTCCAGAATTATATTTGTTTTGCGTTTTCGCACCTGTTTAGGGCTTTCGGCTTTGGTTCAGCCAAAATAATCCGAGTTCCACTCGTACGGTGCCATTTAATAAAATCAACAAAATCATGTCATGTCGGGTCAGAGGGAATAATCCTTCAGCCCGCCTTGTGTAGGTACCTACATCGTGCTGCCCACCCGGTTACCATGGTGTCCAAATATTCAGACTTTCAAAGTTTGTTGAACTCTCTTTTTGGTAACGAGAACGTCATAGCCCTAACGTCGTATCGATTGATGAGTTCTATACTGGTGTGGAAAAAAATGGTTATAAGCTACTCGTATTGCGGTAGCCACGTTGGCTTATCGTGTTGGCGATTTATTGATGCTTTACAGGTAGCCAGTTCGACGAAGCCTTAGAAAGGGCCGCAATACCAGCTGCCGAACCTATTCATATTCTCAGAGGGGGCGAAACCAAAGTTTTTTAATTTGACGTTGGCGGATGTCCTCAGCGAGTTAGTTGAAAAGGGATACAATGTTGCTTTTAAAGATATACTCGCTTACGAGCCCACATTGATGTTTGTACGGATAGTGTCTTACAACATTAATGCATACGGACGGTAGTTCATACGGATAGTGTCGTACGACATTAATGCATACGGTAGTTCATACTGATAGTGTCTTATGACATTAATGCATACGGTAGTACATACGGATAGTGTCGTACGACATTAATGCGTACGGTAGTTCATACGGATAGTGTCGAACGACACTAATGCATACGGTAGTTCATACGGATAGTGTCTTACGACATTAATGCATACGGTAGTTCATAAGGATAATGTCTTACGACATTGATGGTCAGCGCCAAATTTGTAATCGCGTACGAAGGACCGTCGAGGCTCGTTGGGTTTGTTGTTTAATAAACTTGAGGATGGCTATGGTTTCCAAAAGAGTTAAAGGCTGATGTTTTTGCATAAAACGCAGAACGTTTGCTGGCAGAAGGACCCTTCACGTAGGCACCGCGAAAACTGCTTTGGTCGCACGCAGTGTATCTGTCCAAAGCCCTCTGAGCCAACAGGTACAACTTACAAACGTGAGCTGCTGCCGCAGTCAGTGACATTATCATTTGTGTTAATGTAATATAGGTATATAAAACAGGAGTGCCAGGGGAACCAGCATCAGCGGGCCTTCATATATCTTTGGCAAATTCTGATGCAAACAACAACACCCCGACAATGCTTATCAGAGTCGACCAGCGAGTGCAGCATCGCACTGATTAAATGGACGCGCTCCCCAGGTTCGGTAAGCAGTATTGAGACCCGTTCTGTAATGTCGCTGTACAACAATATAAAGCCTGAAGCGCTCAACTTTATCGTCGTTGTGACTGATTGAAAATTATAGTAGCCGTCTGGCAGAGTGACGAGGTATCAAGAAACTGGCATCATAACAGCCGAAACGGCTGTTGCCCAAGTTATGAGATCGTGTGCGACCCCTTTCGGTTGGAAAACGCACGAACCGCTACTCAAAAGTCCGTAAAGCCGTGTATAATTGGTCTCCAAAGCTGTGTTGTAACTAAAACTTTCTCTAAAGGTCTCCTTTCTGCTACCTAATATAATGACAAATCAACGTCAGAAAGCACTTGGTCGAGATGGTCTATGGTGGACATGTGGTAGATGTGGTCCATGGTGTACATGCGGTAGATGTGGTCCATGGTGGACATACGGCAGATGTGGTCCATGGTGTACATGCGGTCGATGTGGTCCATGGTGTACATGCGGTCGATGTGGTCCATGGTGAACATGCGGTCGATGTGGTCCATGGTGTACATGCGGTAGATGTGGTCCATGGTGAACATGCGGTCGATGTGGTCCATGGTGTAAATGCGGTCGACGTGGTCCATGGTGTACATGCGGTCGATGTGGTCCATGGTGAACATGCGGTCGATGTGGTCCATGGTGTACATGCGGCAGATGTGGTCGATGGTGTACATGCGGCCGATGTAGTCTATGGTGTACATGCGGCCGATGTGGTCCATGGTGGACATGCGGTCGATATAGTTCATGGTGAACATGCGGCAGATGTGGTCCATGGTGGACATGCGGTCGATGTGGTCCATGGTGGACATGCGGTCGATGTGTTCCATGGTGTACATGCGGTTGATGTGGTCCATGGTGTACATGCGGTAGATGTGGTCCATGGTGTACATGCAGTCGATGTGGTCCATGGTGTACATGCGGTAGATGTGGTTCATGGTGTACATGCGGTAGATGTGGTTCATGGTATACACGCGGTAGATGTGGTTCATGGTGGACATGCGGTAGATGTGGTCCATGGTGGACATGCGCACTGGATTTGTTTGGCTTCAAGATCTCTTGTTGTTTGTTCCGTCACAAATCTTTCCTGACGACAAATAATTGTAAATGTTCGAAGAATCGTACTTTTGCAAAGTCGACATTTTTTAAAGGTAAATCTGCTGCAGTTAACCTACATGAACGATATTTTAGGCGCCGTAAGGTTAAAAAAGACATTATGGACATCAAAATCTCCATACACTAGCGGCCATCTTATTGAATTCACCCTCAAAAAGTGGCACCAAACTGCTCTGTCCACTGACCTGCCATTGGCGGATCGACGGCTAGTGAAGCAACATCGCCATCTGTAGTATCCGCAACGACGCCACCGCCAAATCCTCTTTTCCGGTCACCAATCAGAGCATACAAAAATCTTGCCAATCTCATCGACTGACTCTAAATGACAGGTGTCTGAGCATCACAAAGAAGATACCTTCACAAGGCGAACAAAAAAAGGAAAATAATTCTGTCCGGCCCAGCACTGGCTGGCGGGGAAAGTTTTTTTTTTAGAGACGCCGGAATATATTGGCCGAGTCTACGCCTAGATACCTAAAAACAACTTCTCGCAAAAATTGTAACTAGTCTGTGGGCGATACTTCTACTATTACTATATTTAAACTTACTCAGTATTATAAAGGAAGAACTGTGCTGACGTACTTATAAACCATGTGCGTGCGTACGTACGTATGTACCTACCTACATACATACGCCCTTTGTATATACCTCCACTCTTAGGTGGGGTATAGATTTTTGTGATTACTTGTTTGATTATGGGATGTCGATATTGGGAATATAGTCCTCATTCCAAGTAATTGGCCAATTGCTAAAAGCAAACGCCACAGAGTGCAGTGTTGATGAGATTTCATGACGGCATGGTTTATTTTTGTAGTGAGTTCAGGTCAGAGCCGCTTATGTGGGTGTTTAGCCAAGTAGTTCCTATTAAAATCAAATTGTGTTGATTGGTTGTGTATCTCGATGTGAAGGATTCGTGATAGGGGCTGATAATTTGTACAAGAAATAATTAATAAGGGATTGCTCCATTATCTGGAGACGCCTTTTATTGTTGCTATGATGGCAAATATGGTTTAGAGTTAAAGTCGAGATGAAGCTTAAAATCATGATTTGACTGTTCTAGGGACAGCATAGGAAAATAGTTCCCTGTATTTGGTGTATGAGTTGTATTTATATTTTCACGGCGTGATGTACGGAAATGTAATAAGGAGAAACCACGCAGTTGTGAGGTTGTCTTGCCAATGTGTAGTTGTGATATTTGTGGTCATGCATTGATTGGAGGAAAATCATTTATAGCCTAGACGTGTTGGAGTTTCCAGTGAACAACGGTCGTTGACGATAAGTCCTTGAAAATCAGCGGAACAAGTTACACACACACACACACACACACACACACACACACACACACACACACACACACCAATTATCACTTTGTCCATCGGATTGGTTGTAGTCTACAATATACGGTACCATCAACCAGTTAGACTCAATTAAGCCAGTTTTCAATGCAATTACTACATAGTGTGATGTCAGAGGAAAATAATCGTTACCGCCATTTGCACTTCTTCCAGTAATAAAAGCCTTTGCCTCCAAGATATTTTCTTTTGTGCAGTTGACCACTTCATTTCTCCAAAGGTTAGTGTCTGTACTAAAGGTCATGATATTCATACGGTCACCCTCTTGAAGGTCAGAAAGAATGGTGGTCATTGCCTCTTTGACTTGGTCCATCTTCCTTCCAGACATGGAACCGCTTTCGTCCACAATAAATAGGACATCTTTTGGAAATGGTTTGAATCCAGACGGAGCGAAGAAATGTACAAAGTATCCATTGACCACCTTTAAAATATTAAAATAGAAACTCTTACAATTTGACTTTGGTATTATCATTGTAGTACTATTGTTTGAGATAGAGCGTAGATTGTCCTCTGATCTGTCACTACGCTGTTATGGTATGTTCGTTTCGGTGGTTGTTGAGCAACACACTGCCTCGCTTGAAAATCTGTTTAAGGACAAAAGGGCAAGCTTAACAGTGAAAGGGAGTTGCTAAAACTATTTGATAAGAACGATTTAAAGGTTTCTTCATCTTAAGCTCAGTATTGAAGGTGTATCAAACCATTATGTCCTAATGCACCACTCAAGTCTATAAAGAATGCATGATTTCTTGTGCAGTATAACATATGTTCTAGCCGGATTCGATGTTACGTTTTTGACCTCAACATGCACGAGTGAAGCCTTTTCCATTAGTTCTAATTTTACTAGGTTTTTGACATTTTCAAAAAGTGATGTTCCACTTTTTTCTTTATCAGTGTGATTTCTTTGCGGAATTTAAAATCGAAAATATTTTTACTGATTTTGTTTCTCCGTAACACGATGTCAAGTCTGTGGATCGTTATTGAGTCTTGCTTTGAAAGCGGATGGCTTCAGATGTAGCGCGGTTCACGATAGACTCCGACAGGAGATGAAAACCATATTTAATGCTGATGTATAATTGTATTTGCTAATTTTGTTCTTTGCTCGCCATCAGTCAGATCAAAAACCAGACCCTAACGCTACATCAAACTATTATGTAAAGATCTGAAACTGTAACAACGGAGGTCATGACCTTATGACCTTTCAATTGACCTATCAAAATGTAGTTGTCTAATTTAAAACTGAGAACAGATATCACTCCATCTCGCGGAAAACAAAATCCGAAGCCTATCGAACCAACTGTGTATAAAACTGAAATTTAATTGGTTGCAAAATCTGTAAATATCACGTGATTATCTGAAAAAGACTATCAATGCGATTGCTTTAGAACATAACAATGAGCATCATAATGGGGTATGGATATGACTTTAATCAGACTGACTCACCATTTACATTTATCACTTTTGCAAATAGAACATCATGCAATGGATCCTCTTCAACGTAACTTCTGTTGGCATGGCAACTAACGTATTAAAACGCTGCCAGCTTGTCCTAAACAATGTCTTCAGGGTCTACGATCAAACCTCACAATGGCCTCATATCCAATAATTTTCGTGATAATAAAAACTAAAATAAAATAAAAATCTTTTCTTCTCATACTTTCTAAAATGAAAATAAAATGTCAAACTGTGAAGTAAAAAGCATTAAATCCAAGATATTGTATACTGACCAGTATTTCTCCGGCATCGCGTGACCTTTTTATATCGTATTCGACCACAAATTGTCCCGATATACCATTTTGGTCATTGTCTATCTGTTGCCTTATGGTGGGAGCAAACTGAATGAACGCCGTATTAGGAGAAGGTCTTGTGATCAAAACGAGGTTATTGGTAGCTGAAATGAAAACGTAATGGATGAACACACTTAAAAGATACACGTAACTGACGAACACACTTAAAAGATACACGTAATTGACGAACACATTTAAACGGTGTACGTAATGGATGAACACACTGAAACGGTACACGTAATGGATGAACACAATGAAACGGTACACGTAATTGACGAACGCACTTAAACGGTACACGTAATGGATGAACACACTGAAACGGTACACGTAACTGACGAACACACTTAAACGGTACACGTAATTGACGAACACATTTAAACGGTACACGTAATCTATGAACAAACTGAAACGGTACACGTAATGGAAGAACACACTTAAACGGTACACATAATGGATGAACACAAATAAACAGCAAACGTAATGTATGAACACACATAAACGGTACAAGTAATGGATGAACACACTGAAACGGTAAACGTAATGGATGAACACGCTTAAACGGTACACATAATGGATGAACACAATGAAACGGTAAACGTAAGATGAAAACACTGAAACGGTAAACGTAAGATGAAAACACGGAAATGGTAAACGTAAGATGAAAACACGGAAACGGTAAATGTTAAGATGAAAACACGGAAACAGTAAACGTAGTGGATGAAAACATTGAAACGGTAAACGTAATGGATGAACACACAAACGGTAAACACAACTGATGAAAAAAACACTGAAACGGTAAACGTAATGGATAAACACAGTCACACTGTACGTTATAGAAATTCTTTTATAACACATAGCTGAATTCAATTCGCTTTGGCGGATTTGCTTCTGAAATGGAGGTTACTCGGGAAATATGATACTAATTAAAAGTTACATGTATGAAGGTGTCGAAAGCTTGCACATTATAGACACTATGTTGCATTAGAAAAAGAAACAATATGTTGTGTCAACAATAAAACTTCCATAAAAACTGAAATTAGTATGTACTAATTGTATTACTGATATGAACTTCTAAAACATTTTTCTGTCAAATGTTAATTTCAATTACACTCTTCATTTTCCACATTATTATTAACTTTAAAAAGTCGCGTTTATTCGAACGTCTTCCGTGTCTCTGATAATGAGAATATATTGTATCTTTTAAATCAATTCTGAAACTATATTGTGTCTATGCTGATTTTAAAAAGGCGTATTTTTAATACCAGATGTTTTTTCTTCACTTGGCCAGGCAAAAAAGAAAGACTTAATTCGGAATGTGTTTGATACAGAACAGACAATTGTTTCTGAAACAGAAACCGGGAACGCGTTCCAGTAAACGGAGACTTTATTAAATTCATATTTTGTTACGAAATCAATTATCAAATTGATGAAAATTCACACAATTATCCGAGATAAAGATACGTAAAAAGCTAATGCTACAACTGAGTATACCCAGACCCATACACTCCACACAATTGTATTAACCTGTTCACATGAAGACCCACCCACTCCACTAGCCTTTGCACATCCAGACTCACCCACTCCACATAATTATACTTAGACCCATCGACTCCACACAATTATACTAGCCTTTTCACACCAAGACCTATCCACTCCACACAATTATACTGGTCTTTGCACACACCCAGCCACACCTTTCCACATAATTATACTAACCTCTGCACACACAGACCCACCCACTCCACATAATTATACTAGCTTTTGCACACCCAGACCCATCCACTCCACATAATTATACTAGCTTTGCACACCCAGACTCACCCACTCCACATAATTATACTAGCCATTGCACACCCAGACTCACCAACTCCACACAATTATACTAGCCTTTGCACACCTAGATCCACCTACTTCACATAATTCATTTGCCTTTGCACCCCCAGACTCACAAGTATCACTTAAATCATAATATCATTGCACGCCCAGATTCACCAGCCACACACATTCATACAGGTAAAGACACATCAAGCCTCATCCACTCTATATAATCAGACTAATACATGCACACCCAGACTCACCTATTCCACACACAATCATACTAGCCCATGAACACCCATACCCCCCCCACACACACACACACGTACGCACAAACATACAACATTACCCTGGATGATTGATTATCATTCATTTGAGGTATCATGAAGTATGAATAATGAACAGAATAAAACATTTGAATATTACAAGAGAAAAAAAAAAGAAAACTATAATACGTTACCTATTCCTTTGATTTCATTAATATCATTTCTGAGCGCAGGTACACGGACTACAGAAATATTTCTTGATTCCTGAATGTGGATTCGAACACTCATATCCTGCACCGGTTGACCCGGATCGATGTAAACCACGTGGTGATACATGCCTCGTTTTCGTCTCAAAAGTTCCTGGTACGTCAAGTTGAAGGTCACCTCACTCTTGGCGGCAACGTTGACTTGGATGTCAAATTTATTGGTTTCTCTCGGCCTCCATTTGGTTAATTAATGAATTAATTTAATATTTATTTGAAATGAGCAAAATAAAGAGATGGTCACTAAACAAAATGATTCTTTTTTCTGCAAAATGGCCTTAGGACACGAATATGTGTACGACAAAAACAACAACAACAAAATAATAATAATAATAATAATAATAATAATAATAATATGGACTTAATCTTTAAAAGCTCTATGTGTATTAGACAACACATGAAAACATAATCAACGACAAGATACAAAAACAAGCAACATAAAACTGCGAAACAAAAACATGCTGATAATAATTAAGGAAGTAAAACATTAAGGTTTTAAGTCTGTAGTCGAAATAGGTGATTTTTTTTTTAAGAGCACTCTTGAATTAGATCACAGTGTCGTTGTGTCTAAGATCGTTATTTCGTTCCACGTAGCTGGGCCCTAGTACGCCAACGAACGTTGTCCCTATGACTTCGTTTTGACAGTGGGAACAATGAGAATACGAGTGTTGGAAAAAGAACGTAAGTTTCTAGATGTGATATAGATTTGGGTGAAGTCAGATGGGTATTTTGGACTGCAGCCAGCCAACAAAATGTATTATAGTGAGCAGATTTTGTATTTGATTCTAAATCGAACGGGTAGCCAGTGAAGGTTACAACACTGGGGCGGGGGGGGGGGGGGGGGGGGCTCAGTTCATAATATTATAAGGATAATCCGAGCAGCTGAGTTTTAAACTTTCGAATGTTTCTTTAGCAGATACTGGTACAAGCCCAGTCTTGAACATACTAAGGAACAAAGGAGTGTTTTAGTGGCATCAACCGAAATAAAACTGCGAATGGAGCTGATGCGTCTCAGCTTCAAATGGGTCGCCTTGAATATGTTCATGAGAGTGTAATGAGCGTGTAATGACGAGAGTGACTTTTTGAATTAAATATTGTCATTGTTGGTATGTATTATTTGCGGTAAACGATGTGAAAGAGAAAGTAGCTTCGTGGTGATCAGGATGGTTTCAGTTTTATCATCATTCATCTGCAGCTTGTCATCCATGATTTCACATCTAACACACGCCACATTGCAGCTTGAATGGTAGCCTCAGCTTTAGTTGGGCAGCCAAATTTGTATATTTGAGTGTGGTCAGTGTACAATTGGTGAGACACCGGATGTCGATATATGACACTTGAGAGCGGCTGAGTGTACAAAATGAAGAGAAAGTAGCAGCGAACATAGCCTTGTGGAACACCAAAAGAAAAATGGGCTCGAATGTTTTCCATTTATGGACACAATTTCTGTCATATTGACAAAGTAGGACATAGTAACACTGTATCGTGAATACCAAATACATGCTGGAGAGACTGAAGTAATACATCATGGGCGAGTACTGTAATATTTCCATTATCCAAGCAGCGAGAAGGCCGTTAATTACTCTCAGAAAGGATTTTTGTACTATGGCGAGGGTGATACATTGATACATGGATTGCTATGGCGAGGGTGATACATTGATACATGGATTGCTATGGCGGGGGTGATACATGGATTGCTATGGCGAGGGTGATAAATAGATACATGGATTGCTATGGCGAGGGTGATACATCGATACATGGATTGTACATTGCTATAATAAAAAAAATTACTGTGTGAATTCAGATGAGATAAGTTAGGATAAAACAACTTTTTTTCTAAGATGTTGATATGGATGGGAGGTTTAAAAAAAAGGCTGGTAGTTCTTTAAATCAGTAAGGTCAAGCGTTGGTTTTTTCAACAGGAGCTTTACAATGACAGTTTTTAAAACTGATGGGAATTCCCCAAATGATTGATAATGTCGGTTAGTGAAGGTAATATTGAATCTAAGCACCCACGCAACAGTCGTGTCAGAATCGGATCGAGTTCACGTGACTTTTGGGCGCTCGTCATCACAATTGTATGTACCAAATCCTGTTGAAATGATGTTAAAGGTTGCCGTTGATATTCTGTATCACAACTATATAGTGATTGATCAGTCAATTGAAACTGTGTTGTCAAGCTTATCTCTAATGGAGTGTACTTTGTCACGGAATAAATACGTAAACAGGTCCAAAAGGCTGAGTGAGAGAAGGTCGTTGGAAGTGGTGTACATGTATTCCTTGACATTAATTTGTTAGTAATCTCGAAGAGCTCATTGCAGCTGGAACTTTCAGTGATGTTAGTACTGCATTAAGATAATTAAGCATGCATTAACTATATTTGTGACATCCTTCTTAGCAGCTTCATAGGTCTACTCAAGAACAGTGAGGCTGGTGGAAAGTCGAATCATCTTATGCCTTACGTCGTTCTCTTTTAGCAGTTCCAAGCTGGTCCCTAACACTACTATACCATGGAAAACGTTTTTGAAATGATGTTCTGCACTTGATTGCTGGGGCATGTTTGTCAACCGTTAAACGCAAGCACGTATAACGTTGTACTGCTGCATGAGGTTAAGTTTTCTTGTATGTCAAGCAATAGATGAGTTATATTTATTTGGTTTGGATTATTTTTTTAACGTAGCTTTAACGATTTTTCAGTCATATCGCTACGATGTCTGCAGTGTGGCCGTTTATAGCGACGTCTAGCACTGGGGCATCATGCCGCAGACATGTATCATGATGTCCCACCCAGTCACATTATCCTGACTCCAGGCCGACCAGTCCTAACACTAACCTCTTAATCTGAGCTCCAAGCGAGGCAGTTGTAAGTACCATTTTTGTTTAAGTCTTTGGTATGACTCAGCCAGGATTGAACCCACGCCCTCCGGCATCCGAAGCGGATGCTCTAACCGCTAGGCCACCGGAGCGGTCAGTTCTATTTATCATACGCAGGTTTCTCTTAGTAGCAAGCATAGGTGGGGGAGGGGTAGGGACTAATAGAGTGCGATAGCATATGACGCAGAGGTGATCCGATGCAAGTTCGTGGGATACCAATAAAGACTGTAGAATACTATCATCAGGTCTATGAAGAATCCAGTCTAAAATGTGACTACGTTTATGGGTGGGTGGGTGGCTAACTGAGTGTTTGAGGTTGAAAATATGAATGGAACCTAAGAGTTGTTATGTGTATGGGTTTCCAGGACAGTGAAATCTCCAATAATAATATGATTGCCACCTATGGAATTGTGAATAAGGTTTGGATCAGTTAGAATTAGGTGTGGTCGAAAATGAAAGTTGTACTGTGGTTACGACGTTGGATTATGGAGTTCTTTGCGATGACAGCAGCTTCATCTCCGCGTTGAGTGGAGTGTGAATAACTTGATGGAGTAACTAGAGCGTGTTAGATACGCATATCATCGCCTGATTATTTTAGCCATGTTTCTGTTAGGAAAAATACATCCATATCCTGACCTTTGATAAATTAACTATTTATGTGCGCCTTTCCGGTGGTCCTGATGATTGGGCGTTGAATAATACAACGCTCAGCAGTTGCTCAGATTTCAAGGTTGACGATTTAAGAGGAATTTGATTAAAGTTATCCAGATTAAAGGTCGAATTTGCTGTGAAATAAAGGGCGAGAGAGAAATGGCTTTAATTCTTCTCCCTGTTCTACATCAGTATGCTTTGAAACAATGTTTACATTCAAGTAACAATGAATTTTGTCTCAGGTATAGTGCACAATGTATTACTGAGTGCCAAGGAGTGGTTATTAATGCAATTAATGCGGGTCCTTTGTAAAACAAACGGGTTGATTAACGAGTATAACGTGACGGCGTCCTGTTCAAGACAAAAGACCGTTCTATCAGTGAGACAAAACGACTGAGAAAAAATTATAATTCTCTTTTCCAACACAAAAAAATGAAGAAACACATTCAAACAGAACAGCCAATGCATGATGAAATCACAAATCAAGACGAATACTGAAAACAAACACATATGAAAAAGGGCACAACAATTCCCGTGTAGATGCCTCAAGCATGTTAAGCTATGGCGACCATTTTGAATTGAATAACATCCTCGCTTTAATTTTTTTCTCTCCATAGTTTTTGTTTCTTTCTTTTTATTTCTTTCATATGAAATGGTGATCTGATTCATATTCTACAATCTTCCTTAAAACAGCAGAAATTTGTATCTGATTTTTTTTATATACATTCCAATGGCTGCTGAAAATTCGTTTACAACAGCATGAAAAAGTTACTGAGAGTCTTTAACTAATAAAATGGCCACAACAGATATAAGATCTGCAACATGGTGGAAATGTTGCGAATAAATTATGAATAACGCAGTGAAAATATCGAAGCGCAAGGAAGCAATCAACCTAACGGTCGGATGCGGCATTTGTCAATCAAATATCGCGTAACAAACATCCCAATCAGCTCACTCTAATCATCCTCGTACGTTAGTAGTGAATAGGGATACCCTACGGACAATGGGAATTAGCATTACAGAACCCCTTGGGACAATCTACGGACAATGGAAATTTAACATGGCGAAAAATCGTGGGACAATCTACGGACAAGGGGAATTTAACATGGGAATAAATCGTGGGACAATCTACGGACAAGGGGAATTTAACATGGGAATAAATCGTGGGACAATCTACGGACAAGGGGAATTTAACATGGGATTTTTTAAAATTTTTTTAAAAAAAGGGGTAGGCAATTCAAAGACTATCTCTTTTCGAGAAATATGGCTGGCCCTGAAAAGGGCCTTTGGGTTTATGTTAATGTATTCATAAACATAAATGGCACCGCATTGGTCTTCTTCTTCTCCTTAGGCTGCGTCTTACTGTTGGTCCGTACATCAGCACTCTTTTCAGGCATCCTTGTCTTTCGACGTAGATCCTACGTATCCACAGGCTGGTGTTGGTCCTGTGGACAACGGTCCACTTCGATCGGACATACATAAGCAAGTCTGTCCGAAACATCATGGAAGACACAAGGGTGGATGACTCAACTGTAGTCCACATCTTGAAGCGACGAGAATAGGTGAATCAATGCAGTGAACGGCGCTTATTTATAGGGACAGGAGGGATTGAAACGGATTGAGTTCATTCACCAATCCGAAAACGCGTTACAGAATTCAGTCAGCCCGCATCCAATCCGAAGAGAGCAGTCTGTGACGTCACGTAGTCAATATAGATTCGCTAACGCTTGTGTGCAGTCAATCTATGCGACAGTGATTCAACATGACGGAAACTCAGAAAACGATCCATTGGGCTGCACCAGCAGGGGAGACTGCCCAAGGGAACTCGGACTTACTTTCAGAAGAAGTGAATTGGGATTTTGTGGATTTTCTCTCCTCGCAAGAATTTGTTCCGGAACCTTCGTTAGCTTCTTCATTACCGCAAGTGGAGAATTTTAGACAGAGACAGAAAGAAGAATTGGAGAAATTTATGCAACGACAAAAGGAAGCGGAACAAGCTTTTCTCCTACAGCAACAGCAACAAGAAGAAGAGGTAAGAAAAAAACAACAGCAGCAACAGCAAGAAGAAGAAGTAGCAGCAAAGAAACAAGAGGGTGAAAATCAAACGGCCACGGTACTGTTGGACATTTTAGCGGAGTTAAGAAGTCTGAAACAAATGTATCAGACTTCTTTATCACGACCGAAGAGAATACGACCTTCCCGAGCTAAACACGTCAACCCTGTGACTAAGCCTACCGTACCACCCTTAGTGATTTCAACCCAATCATTATCAACATTACGCAGTCCAGAAGTAGGCCTTGGCCGTGGCAAAGGCATAAGGCAGTTAAAGTTGATTGCTTAAACTCACCCCTGCACCATAAAGAAAAAAAGGCCCTTTTCAGGGCCACCCACATATCTCGAAAAGAAATACAATTTCAATTTGCCAATAACTCAAAAAAAACTCACCCATGTTACCCTTTTAATACGTGTCTTTGTATGAGTGCGTGAGTGTAGCTTCTTATTTTAAAATCACAACTCAAAGACACTTACCTTATATCATTCATTTATTCTTTTCTCCATTTTTTACAATCCAATTCACAATTTATAACACAACACTTTAATTTAAAGTTCATTGACTTCTTCTGTCTCCTTGTTTAGTCTCTCTGTTTTTTGAATTTCTTCACTGTCACACTCTTTTCCTCTTCTTCCTCCTCACTGTCTTCCCTTCCTCTTTTCTTCTCCTGTTTCTTTTTCTTCACCTGTCTGCTTTCTTCCTCTGAAGAATTCCTCTCTTCTTCTGAAGAATCCCTCTCTTCTTCTGAAGAATCCTTCTTTTCTTCTGACTCCTCTTGTTTCTTTTTTGGGCAATCTGGAGACCAATGTCCTTTTTCTTTACAATAATAACAGGTATCTTGACTTTTGTCTTTTTTATCCCCTGTTTTTTTTCTTTTTTGACGGTCTGGACACTCTGAAGACCAATGCCCTTTCTTCTGACAGATATAGCAAGTATCTTGACTTTTATCTCTAAAGGAAGGAGAGTAGTCCGTAGGCTGGTCTGAAGAGAATTTTCTAATGACCCCTCGCAAAGCTCTGACGAAACGTTCCATCTGGTCAGTCTCTTCCATCGTTGTGTTCGGCTTGAGAGTGAAATGAATAGTGAAAGGACAAGACACACATCCTTTTATATACGCTGGTCTGCTATGACTATAAAGTAGTTTATGGTGTTTGAACTTGAGTCATTTGACTTTTTGCTTTCAAGATGAAACGATCCCATTCATTCGAGAAGAAAGAAGAAGAAAGTAAGAGGCAGAAACGTGATCTATCGCCTCGTACCAGGGCTGAAATCTTGGCACAAATTCATGCCAGTGATTTTGAAGAGGACATGAGTGAACCAGAATCCGAACCCTCTAAACCAAGTTCACCACCCTTAGTCAACCCTGAAAAGTACTATTCCATTCGAGAGACGGAAAAGCGCTCCTCTAGAAAATTTAGAACCACGGCTTACAAATACACGGTGAAGTTTAAAGATTTCAAGGCTGAAGTGCCGTTAGAGAAAGCAGAAGTGTTCATCACCGAGGTGTGGGATTCTTTGCTCACTTCACTCAAGCAGCAATGTCAACCCAAAGAAGACGATCGCTTGAGACTTTCCATACAACACGACGGTTTGAAATCCCCTGTTTGGATCGAGTTTAGCACCCCTGCAGAATTGACTGCTTCCAAAGTCATGGACAAGATTCAACACGTGCAACAATCTAATGACCAGTTTGACATCACCGATGGAAAAGCCACACTGGACATGACCCACGTCTCTCCTCCTCAAGGGACTGGACGCAAAAAGATGTTATTGGTAGACGACCTTCGCAACACCAAAACAAGTCTCGTCCGAATTAACAACCCTCAAGACCAGATGTGTTTAGCTCGTGCCATCGTGGTGGGACGAACCTATGCCAACAAGAACGACACGGTAGAATGGAAAAGAACCTGGGACACTATTCAACGTTCCGACCGAGCCAAACAACGAAACGAAGCAGAACTCCTGTTACAACAAGCCGGATTGCCCAAAGACACACCCTGCGGCATTCCTGAGATGCAAAAATTGCAAGATGTCCTAGCTCCACGATACACCTTGAAAGTGCACCCTCAAGAAATGCGCGGACCTCTATTGTTTCGAGGCCAAGATTTTAAGGACGGAAAATACATTCATGTTTATCATCACGATGACCATTTCGATACGATTACCAGTATCACCGGATTTCTGGGATACGGTTATTACTGTGAGAAATGTGACCATGGTTATAATAATCGAGAGCAACACAAACATTGTGGATCGAAATGCTCAGGATGTTTGGCCTCTTCACCCTGTCTGAGCGAAGAACCAGTGCCTTGTTCCACTTGTCTGCGCACGTTTGTCAGCCCTACCTGTTACCAACAACATCTGAAAACGCAAGGTTCACAGAAGAAATGTGCTTGTCAACTCCTGAGATTGTGCCCTACGTGTGAACAAGTCATATGTACCAATGCTGCCAAGGCACACGTATGTCGAGGAAAGAAAAAATGTCACGTTTGTCACCACATCGTGGACTTGGAACACCAATGCTACGTGCAAAAATACCAACCCCCACCAGAGAAAGAGGACGGTCACAAGAAGAAAGGCAATTTCATCTTTTTCGATTTCGAATGCATGCAAGAGACCGGCATTCACATTCCTAATTTCTGCGTGGCTCATCGAGCGTGCGAGAAGTGCATTCAAGAACCTATCTTCAGTCATTGCCCTCACTGTAGCAAGATACCCGGAGGGCGTGAAAAAATCTTTCGGGGACCAAACACGTTAGCCGATTTTGCCCAATGGGTCTTAGACCCCGTCGACAAGACGTGGAGCCAAGAGGACATCGAACGTTACGGAGATTGTCATCGTCATGCCACGGTGATGGCTCACAATTTCTCCGGATACGATGGACAGTTTCTTTTGAGGTACTATACGGAACAAGGCACCGAGCGTCCTAAAGTGACTTTGAACGGAGCCAAAATCATTTTCATGCAAGTGGGACAAGTACAGTTTAAAGATTCGATGAGTTATTTGGCCATGCCTTTGAGTCGAATGCCTAAAACGTTTGGAATGACAGAAATGGCTAAAGGGTACTTTCCACACTTTTTCAATACGGAAGCCAATCAACATGCCGTTCTACCCCATTTGCCTGAGGCTCACTATTACGACCCCGACAACATGCGTACCGAACAACGAGAAGCTTTCTACGCTTGGTACCAGATTCACGCCTCGGACCCTTTCGACTTTCAGGAAGAAATGCTAAAGTATTGTCGTTCCGACGTGGACATTTTACGGCGTTGCTGTGGAAAATTTCGAGAACTGTTCATGGAACACGGAGGGGTCGATCCTTTGAAAGAAGCTTGCACCATTGCCAAAGCGTGTTCCTTAGTGTACCGCCAACGATTCATGCCTGAAAATACCGTGGCTGTCATCAGTCCTCAAACGACCCACTATGTCAAGCGTCAATACTCGGTCAAAGCCCTACGTTGGTTACATTACTTGTGCGACAAGGAAGACAAATGGATTCAGCATGCCCGCAACGGAGGAGGCGAAAAGACCATTGGAACGTATTCGGTTGATGGCTGGGACTTAGAAAACCCCAAGATCGTGTACGAGTTTAACGGTTGCTTATTTCACGGATGTCCCGTCTGTTACCCTGACCGTGGCACTAAAAATCAGTTTTTGCAACGAACCATGGAAGACTTGTACCAGGACACTTGTCAGCGACGCCTAAAGTTAGAACAGCAAGGATACCAAGTGGTGGAAATGTGGGAACACGAGTACGATCACCGTATGAAAACCGATCCCGAGTTTAAACGCCTCGTGGAAAGTTACCAGTTCATGGACCCGCTGAACCCGAGGGATAGTTTGTACGGAGGAAGGACCAATGCCACCTGTTTGCTGTACCAAGCCGACGAAAAGAAAGGAGAAGAAATCAAATACTTGGACGTGTGTTCGCTGTATCCCTACGTGTGTAAATATTGTCGCTTTCCTGTAGGGCACCCGCAATTGCTGACGGAACACATCGACCTGAAAAACATTCGACAATACGAAGGCTTGATCAAGTGCAAAGTTTTGCCTCCCACGAACCTCTACCATCCCGTCTTACCTCACCATTGTCAAGGCAAACTGATGTTTCCCTTGTGCCGTACTTGTGCCGAAACGTGCAACCAAGACCAGCCTTGTCATCACAGCCAGGAAGAACGGGCCTTGACGGGAACCTGGGTCAGCGTAGAATTGTTCAAAGCTCTGGACATGGGATACGAACTGTTAGAAGTATACGAGATTTGCCACTTTCCCAAGACACAACAGTACCGCAAGGGTGATCCCAGTCAGAAAGGCATTTTCGCAGACTACGTGGATGCCTTTTTGAAACTGAAGCAAGAAGCCAGCGGCTATCCTTCCTGGTGTCACACTCCCGAAGACCAAATAAAATTCAAAGAGAAATACCTGGAACAAGAAGGCATCACTTTAGACCACATCGATAAAAACGAAGGCAGGCGATCGTTTGCCAAAGTGATGTTAAATTGCTTGTGGGGTAAAATGGCACAACGACCGTGTTTACCCAAGACGGAATATTTGACAGAACCTTCCCGCTACTTCCAGATGATTCACGACAAAACCAAATACATGAAACACGTGGACGTCGTTCGAGAGAATTTGATCTTGGTCAATTACGAAGAAGATCTGGACTTTGTACAAGACGACCCTTTTGGAAATGTCATCATTGCGGCTTACGTGACAGCCCATGCTCGCTTAAAATTGTACGAAGCTTTAGAACTGTTAGAAGAACGCGTCCTGTACTTTGACACGGACAGTTGCATTTACATCCATCACCCGATTCAACATCACCCTGACATCGAAGGAGACCGTTTAGGAGCCTGGACAGACGAGCATCCCGACGACAAGATTCTAAGTTTCGTCAGTGGCGGTCCCAAAAATTATGGCTACGAATACCGGGACAAACAAGGAGAAGTGCACACGACGTGCAAAGTGAAAGGACTGACTCTGAATTATCGTACCAGTCGAGTGGTCAATTTTGGGGTATTGAAAGAAGCCTTGCAATCGGGAGAGGATGGAAACTTTAAAGTGACCACTCACCAACCGAACAAGATTGTACGTTTACCCACTCACCACATCGTCAGTCGACCCCTGGAAAAAGTCTATCAAATCGTGTACCAGAAGCGAGTTCGACTTCCCAATCATTTCACCTTACCGTACGGTCACATCGGTATTGGTCTTTATATAAAAAAGGAACCCTAGGCAAGATCGATAGTTCATTGGGACTACCAAGACCGAGCGAACAAGATGAATACTTTGAAAAAGACATCGTTCCAGTTTGGGGATTGTAAAAAAGCTGTATCTTCCTCTAGTGTGACTAATACTGGATGGATAAGACCCAGGCATTGCGACGGAAAATGTCCGGAAGGAAACTGCGATTGTCCATGTGGTTACCATTGTAATTGCGTAACGGAGTTTGCAGACGAGTGCGATTGTGAGCCTTGCGATGGGACCGATGCTGTACCTTGTGACCTGAGCGATGCCGTAAAGCATCATGGGAACTTTAGTGCCCCTACCCCTGTCATGGAAAGTGATGCTGTGCGTGTCAAACCTGAGGGATGCGAAAGCGATGCTGCTCGTCCTCTTGGACATTTTACTGGGTTTCGTTTTAAAGGGGAATGTCTACCTTCACGTTTACCTCCCTACGGATGTCATCCAGCCCTGAGCAAACTCCTGCCCATTTCACTCAACCCTCATCGAAACGAACCTGTGAAAAACGAATATTCGTTTCCTGTGCGTTTGTCGGAATACTGCGACTTTGAAAATCGTCTTCAATCGTTCAAAGGAAAATGGCCTAAGTATCTGGGAGGACCGACCCCCGAAGAATTAGCCAGAGCCGGATTTTTCTACTTGGGCGAAGGAGATAAAGTCAAGTGCTTCAGTTGCAGTGTGTCACTTCACCACTGGGAACCGCAAGATTCGGCCTACGTAGAACATGCTCGATGGTCACCGAATTGTCATTACTTACCTTTAGTGGGACCGAGACATTGAAGTAACTTTTTTTACCATAATAATCTGTTCATGAATACTTTACAAGAGAACATTCGTGCTTTGCCTGTGGAGTTGAGAGAACGCATTTATCGAGAGCTGGTCAAAATACAAGTGAAACGTAAAGAACAATTGCATCCGATACGTCACCGGTGTTTGAACCACTGGTACCTGAAGGCTATACAAGGACTGATTCAATTGAAAGTGTTCCATTGGACAGACATTGATCAACGACCTCCTGGTTATAAAAAGGAATGGTTTGGTATTGACGATTCTATCTACTACATTGTAAACGTATTGCATCGAATTCCAGAGGAAGAGTTAACGAATTACCAACATCTTTCACACAATGTCAACTTGGTGAAAGAGGAAACTTCTGAACGAATTGTAATGTGTAGATTAGTGACTCAACGATTTAAATTCGACACTGAAGTGAAACCATGTTTGTGCAAAGAGTACATTTCTTGTGTCAGACCAAAGAGGATTTAGTATGACCTATTCATGGATACTTTACAAGAGAACATTCGTGCTTTGCCTGTGGAGTTGAGAGAACGCATTTACCGAGAGCTGGTGAAAATACAAGTGAAACGTAAAGAACAATTGCATCCGATACGTCACCAGATCTTTAACCACTGGTACTTGAATGGTATAAAAGAACTGATTCGTCAGAAATTCTTTCAATGGTCAGACATTGTTCAAAACTTTGAGGTCGCTAATGATCGACATGTTCATGATTATGGTTACTTCGAGATTCACCTACAGCAATACATTGAGGAAGACAAGTTAAAGGATTACCAACATATTTTACGTGGAATCTACTTAGAGGAAGAGGAAACACCTAAACGAACTCTGACGTTTCGGTTACAGTATGCAAGATTTAGATTCCCTACTGGAGAACGAAGATCTCTGGCTAGAAAGTACGTCTATTGCATCCGAAAAAAAGAGAATATAAAAACAGGCTGTCATGCCACGGTTTATGTCACATGTCATCCAACAGATTCCGTGGAAGGAACTCAATGACCATATTCAAACCGTGGATCATTACCATCAATTATTACAAGAACTGTATCCATTCAATTTTGGACGACAAGTGGTGTGTGTCTTAGTGACTTGTTTTCTGGGATTTCGTTTACCAGCCGATTCTTTGTGGACTCTTTACGATCAGTACTTACCACCTCCATGGCCTTAAATGGTCACGAAAAACTCCTTTTGTTCAAAGCCTTGCGTTTTCATCTGGATACTTCTCGACCTCAACAGGAAAAAAAGATTCGTCAACTTTTAGCGACCCAAGACGTGTATGACGATGTGTGTGTAGCTTGTGACTTACACCCTCATTGGACAGATGTTCGTGATTGGAAAAAGGGGGGTTTTGAGGTTTGGACCCAAGAAGTGGCCCAGTATGCACGAGAGTTGTTCAAGGAAAAAAGTTACTTTTCAACCTGTGTTAGTGACGGTGCCAGAAGAACCCGTCACCGAGAACAACCACTCGCTTCAGGACAGGACTGTCATGGACATACCTGAAAGGTCATTCCGGGAGGACACTTGTGTGACAATACCTCAAGTAGAGACTGTAAGAACATTACACACTGTCCCTAGGACATCTTCGTTACCCAAAACATGTTGTACAGACACTTGTTTATATTTCACTTTGATTGTTTTGCTGTGTTTCATATTCCTGTACATCACTATTTGGGTTGTATGTATTTTTGTCTTTCGTGTTCATATTTGAAACATTCAATAAACGTGTTCTGAAAAAGTATATAAACTCTTGTCTTGTTTGTTTTTAGTGTCACAAGTGACATTTCTCACACCATGGCTACCTCTGCTGTCTCTGCTCCCTCTTCCTCTACTGTCAAAGTCATTGACGAACACTTAGATCGTGCCAGTTGGGAGGCTTTGTATCTTCGCCATCCCTTTAACATGCTCATTGCTGGACCTAGCGGTTCAGGCAAAACCGAATTCGTCAAACGTTTGATCGAACATAAACATCATTTGATCGATCGACCCCCTCAACGGATCGTGTGGTGTTACAAAGAGTGGCAATCGGCGTACAGCCTCTTGCGAGAAAGTCAAGGCGATTCCATCGTGTTTGTGGAAGGCATTCCTAAAGAAGACGATGGCATCGTCTCTGACTCCCGTCTAACCCATTTGGTCATTTTCGACGACATGTTAGGAGAAGACGAAGAAGAAATTAAATTGTGGTTCACGCGCAAAGGGCATCACCGTAATGCCAGTGTCGTTTACATCACCCAAAATTTGTTTCAACAAAGTAAAGCCCATCGCACCATCAGTCTCAATGCGCATTACGTGGTCTTGTTTAAAAGCCCTCGAGATAAATCGCAAGTGCAAGTCTTAGCCAAACAGTTAGGAACGCCTTGGCTGACTCAGGCGTACGACGATGCCACTCAAACGCCACACGCCTATTTACTCGTCGATTTGAAACCTACGACCCCCGAGGATTTGCGATTTCGTACCCACTTGTTTCACCACTGGTGCCAAGACGGAGGGCCTGTCCTGTACACGTCTCCGTCCTCGACTTCATTTCACTCCCCATGAAAAAAATCTATAAAAACCTCAGACCCTTTTTCGTCTGTCTCACACAGTGCGAACATGACGTCCCTTCAGTCGCATCTTCCCGTCAAATTGATTCGTGCCTTGTATGGCATCAGTCGAGAAAAAGATCCACAAACACGAGCCCGTGTCTTAGAAGCTAGTCTCAAAGAAGTCTTACGATGGTTCACGGTGACGGCACGTCAATTACTCCAAGGAATCATTCAGATTCCTCATCAAACCAAACGCTTTTTCGATCGAAACAAAGTCGCTTTGGTCCAACTGGCCGATCCCCGCATCGACACTCAAACCAAAAAACAAATCATTTTGAAACCTGGAGGGAGCGGTACTCTAGGAGGGGTCATCATTCGCTCACTCTTAAGATGGGATCCTAATGCCCCCAAAGTTATCCCCAAGACAAAAGTCCAACGAAGCCCCAAGAAGAAAAAGAAAAAGACCAGGTCCCCAAGAAGAATAACATCTCCAGTGGCAGGACCCTCCTCTTACCAGACACCACCCCGAAAAAAGAAAAGAAGCCCCCAGAAAAAGAAACAGAGAAAAAGTCCCCAGAAAAAGAAAAGTCCACAGAAGAAAACTAGTCGCAAGAGAGGCACTTCGGCCAGGACGCAACCTTACACTCGCAAACCACGACCTGCCACGGCAGTGACTGCGTCTCCGGCATCCTCACGTTCATCCACTTCTCCGTTGATGACACCCAGAACTGAAGAGTACTTGGAGACGTTGATCACACCAAGAACATCTCCGTTGATGACCCCCAAAAGAACTTCCCCAGTGGCAGGACCCTCCAATTTAGTGGCAGTGGCTGCTGCTCACAAAGTACCTTCTCCCAAAATCAAAGTCCAAGAAAGATCGGGCATGTTACAAAGTTTACTGGATTTGTCCAAGCAAGAACTGGCTCGATTTAGTCCGTTGCGTACCCCTGCACGACGTGTCATGCCTGTCCTCAAACTGATAAAACGTAAAGACAATCAGTGGCGACGCGTTCCAGTATAAAAAGAGCCTGTGACCAAGTCGGGGTATCAGTGAACTTGTAAAAAAGATGTCACCTCCAAGAAGCCACAAAAGAAAGAGACAAAGGCAGACGCGTCATCCGACAAAGCGCTTAGCCAAGCATCGACATTACCCTAAGAAAAGACACAGTCGTTCCAAGAAAAAGAGGCGTCAACAAAGGGGAGGATTCCTTGGCGATTTTGGGAAAAACATTGTCACCTTTATGACAAAGCGATAGTCCCAAAAAAAGATAAAAGGGTGTGCGTTAAGTCATCGACGTTAGTGTCTGTTCGGTGAATGTCCCGGAACGCACAAGCAAAAATGTCACCCTCCAGAAAACCCCAAGGAAAGAAAAGGAAAGGACTGCCACCACGTTTAGCTAAACATGGGGACCTGTTATCTGTCCTGTCCAAAGCTTCTTCGCCGCTACGAAAAAAACTCATTCAAACGGCCTCCAAAGAGGTCATCGATACCGTCTGCGAATGTTGTTTGAACGTTTTGAAAGGCACGATCCCTTTGTCCAAACACCAGAAACAATGCTTAGGCAAACATCGTCACGTTCTTCGCCAAATGGTTCGAAAAAAAATTCCCATTCGTCAAAAAAAGAAGATGTTGGTTCAACGTGGAGGCATTTTGCCTCTCTTGTTAGGCCCCATACTGAAAGGAGTCTTGGGAACCATGTTGGGAGGACTGATGGGAGCAAGATAAAAAGGCCTTCGAAAGTCCCAAGATCTCAGAATCGACCCCTGACAACCCCATGGAAGGACGAAAACTAGCTTTAGTGCCTTACAAACGATGGATGGAATACCATCGGTGGCAAGAACAACGCACCCCGCATTTACCTCCCAATCCCAATTTGAGCGAAATGTCCCAGTTACAACACGAATTGCAATCCTTGATGGATCGCCAAGATTTGTCCGAAACAGAAAAATCGCAAAAGTACGGTCAACTCTTGCAACGATTGCAACTCTTTCACCAGAAAGCTTTAGACGAAACAGCTCTACCCACTCTGAAAGATTTTAAGACCTTGATGAAAAGTCCAGCACCATCACCAGTACCAGTACCAGTACCAGTGGTCAAGACAGAAAAAGGAGAAGAAGAAGAGGAAGGGTTTCTAACTCCACCAGAAAAAGTACGCAAGTTAACAACACCACCTACCTCCAGAATTGGATGGATTAAAAAGATGATGGCCACCCCTTCTTCATCACAAGAGAAAAAGAAAGTGAAGACAGAAGTGAAACAAGAACCCATATCCCCTGCACAGACATCCTCCTCCTCTTCGACACCTATTGCTGGTCGCACACGCAAAGCCTTGCAATCCAAGAAAATACCCCAAGAGAAAAAGAGTAGCCTCTTCCAAGAGTGGGTGCCTTATTAACACATCAACCAACACAAAAAATGGAAAAAGTCTTAGCCAGCATTTACTACGATCCCTCGCATCCTGCAGGTTACGCAGGAGTTCAAAAATTGTATCGTGCTGCCAAAACTCGACTGAAAAGTCTCCGTTTACCTCAAGTGCAACGATGGTTACAAGAACAAGCTACCTACACTTTACACAAACCCATTCGACGCAAGTTTGCCAGAAGTCGCACCCGAGTGGAAGGCATCGATCATCAATGGCAAGCCGATTTAGCCGATGTCTCTCATTTGGCCAGCTACAATCGCGGCTACAAATATTTGTTTTGTGTCATCGACGTCTTTTCCAAATTTGCCTGGGTCGTGCCCTTGACTTCCAAATCGAGCAGCGAGTTAGTGCGAGCCCTGCAACGGGTGTTGAAACAAAGCGGTCGTCGCCCTCTTCGATGGCAAACGGACAAAGGCACCGAATTTCTGAACCAAGCTTTCCAAAAAGAATTAAAGAAACGTGACATTCATTTTTTTACCACCGAGAATCCCGAAACCAAAGCCAGCATCGTGGAACGTTTTCAACGTACTTTGAAAGAACGCATGTGGAAATATTTTACGCATCACCACACTCTGAAGTACATCGACATCTTACCGCACCTGGTGCAAGCTTACAACCAATCTTACCATCGAAGCATCGGACGTGCCCCGCAAGAAGTGACTCCCGACAACGAAGTGCTGGTGTTTGAGCGTCTGTTTGGTACGTCCCCGACGAGGGCTGTCCCCAAGAAAAGTGGAGAGTTGACCGTAGGAGATTGGGTGCGCATTGGCAAAACCAAACGCACTTTCGACAAAGGTTACTTACCTAACTGGACGACCGAATTGTTTCGCGTCACTGGACGAGTGCATGGCCGTCATCCTGCCGTCTATAAATTGGAAGACATGAACGGAGAAGTACTCAAAGGAACGTTTTATTTGCCCGAGTTACAACGTGTCACCAAAAAAGAAGACGACGTGTACGACATCGAAAGCATTCTCGAACGCAGAACCCGTAAAGTGGGCAAACGACGTGTCAAAGAAGTCAAAGTACGTTGGAAAGGATATCCACCCAGTTTCGATTCTTGGATCGACGCTTCGCAAGTCATCGACTATAAAAAGAAGAAGTGACCATCATGCCCTTTCACACAGCAGACGCAGCTACGTCGACCAGTCCTTCTTCCCCTAGTTCTTCTGTGCAAGATTTACAAAAACAACCCTTGTGGGTGTGGTGTGGAGAACGTGTGCCTAAAACGCAAATCGTCTTTTTCTGCCAAATCTTCGTGGTGTATTGTGTCATCGGGGCAGCCATCGCCAATTTGAGTTTGCAACAAGGAGACAAACAATTGTGGACCATTTTATTGAGCAGTTGCATCGGTTACCTGCTTCCCAATCCCTCCCTGAAATTCTCCTCGAACGGGAACGTTGTGTCCAGTGCCAGTGCCAGTCACCACTCCAACCACAACCACAACCAGAACCCCATTTTGGACGGAGACGCGCCTCTGACATCCACTAACCCCTCGGACAGCCACAGAACTCTGGAATTATGAGTCACCAAAACCAATTTTACTTAACCTTACCCAGTGACAGTTCCATGGAGGTGTTTCCCCACAACGCGTTGTGCTGTTACACGGCCAAATTACCTCAGGCCATCCCCTTAGATCACGAAGCCCATTGGGAAGTGGCTTTAGTGGAAATCATTCACCCGACCCAAGTCCTCAATGTCCTTCCCAATCAAAATTTTTTTCATGTGGAAGTTCATGACGAGTCATTGCAACAGGAGTTGAATAAGAAAGTCATATATGACAATAAAACCTATAATGAGAAAACTCAAAAGTGGACCTACCACTTTTTCATTTCCCCAGGCTATTATTTCAGTGGTCAACATTTGGTCAACATCATAGCTGCCAAGTTTAATGGCGTGTTTGGGAAAGCTTTGGAGCATGTTAACAAAAGTGTCACCATGGAGTACCACAAAACAGCTCGTCGCTTCTCGATGAAATTTGAGCGGAGTAAAATCATGTCCATTTTATTTTGTCCTGAATTGTTTGACATGTTGGGCGGAGACATGAACCTGAGAATGAACATACTCAAGAACAACGAATTACCCATCGTTTACGACAACGAGTCTTTTAGCAAGTTATTTCGTACCCCAGTAGAACTGAACCAAGGACTGAATTTGATGTTCGTGTACTCCGATGTGGTGGAGTACAACGTGGTGGGACACACCTCCGTGCCGTTACTGCGTGTCATTCCTTTCAAAGTGGATTCTGCCACGAACGCTGACGAAGAAGGTGGAAACACTTACCACGTCCACCGCGAATTTGTCCATCCTCACTATTTGCCAGTCAGCAAGTCGTATTTGGACACGGTCAACATTACTATAAAAGGAGATCTGGGACAAAATATTCCATTTACCAAAGGAAAAGTCACGGTGAAACTCCATTTTCGAAAACGGTTCTCTCACGATTCGTAAGTAAGTCATGTATCCAGTGTACCAAGGGGTTGCACGACAGCGAGGACACGGTTTAGGAGACATGTTAAAATCGGCCTTTCGTTCGGTGGCCCCGGTGTTGAAACCGATGGTGACACGCGGATTGCACGCCTTGAAAGATGCGGCACTGACGCAAGGCAAAGAATTTCTCCAAAATGTCATCATCGACAAACAAAACCCTAAAGAAGCCTTCATGAGGGCAGGCAAAAATGTCCTGCTGCAAACGGGTAAAGACATTTTAGGCCGACGAGACACACCTATAAATGCCCTGCACGCTACCGAGTCAGGCATTCAGCAAGGACAAGGCAGAAAGAGACGACGAAGAAAACACCCTTTCACCAGACTTCAAGCTAGAAAAACCAAGAAAAGAAGAACCGTTCGAGACTTAGACGTTTTCGATTATTGAGACACAGAAAAAAATGATGCACCGAGAGTCATGTGCTTGTTCCAAGACGGAACTGGATATGTTTGCCATGCCCCCCACCATGATGACGATGCAAGAATCCCAGTGGGTGGAATTTCATCCCGTCTCCTCTTTGACGGATTCCGCTCCCATCGAGTTCGAAATCAAAGGACAACCCGAAGATTACATCGATCTGAATAGCAGTTACCTGTATTTGAAAGTCAAAGTGATCAAAACTGACAACACCAATCCTGGAGCCAATGATAGGGTAGCGCCCGTCAACAATTTCATGCATTCCTTGTTCAGCGAAGTGGACTTGTACTTGAATAACAAACTGGTCAGCAGCAGCATGGATACTTACCCATATCGTGCCTACTTGGAAAATCTCTTGACCTACGGAAAAGAAGCCAAGAATACTCATCTGGATGCTTGCGTGGTATGGAAACCTGACACGGCAGGTGCAGGCACGTTTAGCGACACAGCCCTGACAGAAGATGACAATCCTCACAATGTGGGGTTTAACACACGTAGAACTAAAATTTTGCAAGGACGTAGTTTAGAACTGATGGATCGTTTGCATTTGGACATGTGGTTACAAGAAAAGTATTTACTGAACGGAGTTGATATTCGCCTGAGACTGAATCGTAGCACTGCCGCTTTCCATTTGATGGCCCATGCCAACGAATACAAAACTGTTATCCAAGAAGCCAGACTTTACGTACGCCGTGTGGAAGTGTTACCTAAAGTGGGAAACGACATCAGTCAGACGTTGAGCAGAACGACCGCCAAGTATCCCATACGACGTGTGGAAGTGAAAACGTTCACCATTCCTGTTGGACAGCGATCCATGATCGAAGATCATCTGTTCCAAGGACAGTTACCCAAGCGTTTGATCGTTGGTATCGTCAGGAATTCAGCTTTCAATGGACTTCACAACGAAAATCCTTTTGAGTTTCGACACTCTAGCGTGTCCAAAATCGAAGTCAGTCGTGACGGCAAGACCTTGTGTACACGACCCTTTGAGCCTAACTTTGCCCAGAACAATTACTTGAGATCGTACTTGTCCCTGTACGAAGCCACCGGACAGTTAGGAACCAATACCAGTCACGGTATTACGTACGAAGATTATGCAGGAGGCTACGCTTTGTGGGCTTTCGATTTCACTCCAGACCAAGGCAGCGACGAGGGACATTTCCACCCTATAAAATCTGGCCAGATTCGTGTGGAAATTCAGTTTGCAAATCGAGACCCTGCTGATCCAACGTTGAACGTGATCTTGTATGCAGAATTTGACAATACGATAGAAATCAACAGTTTGAGAGAAGTCATTCTAGATTACTAGAAGCCATGGAAGACTGTTATCCCTCTTTACCTAGTGAAGAAACTTTGGACATGAAATGTGAGGAGACCGTGGAAGGAGAATCCCAAGACAAAGACGAAGAAATTGTCATGATGAAGTCGAGATGGCCAGAACAAGAAGCCCATTTAGTCTCCTGTTTTGCCAAACACTTGGTCGACAAAATGACGGAATTGATCAAGAAAAATTGTTATGGATGTCAAAACGATCATCCCAGTCAAATTCAACACGATAAATGCCTGATGTTGAGTCAAGAAGAAAAATTGGACGAGTATCTGGACGAAGCTTGGAGTCTCATCTCAAACAAAGACGTGTTGCACCAGTGGTATAAAGACTTGCGTGAACATTCTTGTCCACCATTAACCACTCAAGAGATCCATCGTATCGAAGCTCTCCTGAATCAGAGTGAGGAAACAGAACGAATAACCGTTTATTCGTCAGACATTTTCAAGCAAAAAGTCAGGATCGAATTGACGACTTATTATTACCTGTGAAGAAGAAAAAAACACAAATCAATGGATACCTGGGAACTTTATTACCTTTTGAACCATAGTTCGTATACGGCTTCTTGGAATCCTGTCGTCTGTGCTAAAGATGAACTCCCTCATCGCAAACCTAAAGACCATCAAGCTTACGTGATCAACACGGACGAAAGTCATCTCCCAGGAACCCACTGGGTAGCCGTCTACTTTCCTCAAGAAGGATGTGTGGAATATTTCGATTCGTACGGATTGCCCCCTTTGGAAGACGATATCATCGACTTTATGAGAAGAAATGCTCAAACCACCCGATTCAATAACGTGAAATTACAAGGCACAGATTCCTTGGTGTGTGGACAGTACTGTGTGTATTTTCTGCATCATCGCAGCCTGGGCTATTCCTTAGAACATTTAGTGACTCATTTCGATCCTCGTTCTTCTGCTAGAAACGATGTGAAAGTAGATCGATGGTTTTGTGACCATTATGCTTATCTTTTGTCTCAAGCTAGGAAACGTAGTGTCCATCAATGGCCTAATGATTTCCAACAGTGGAAATCACAATTTCATTCACAACGTTGTCAGCCCTGTTCAAAGTAGTTAGTATTTGAAGAAAAAAATGTTTGTGATTAGAAAAAGGTTGTTAGATGTTATAGTGTTGGATTATTGTTAAAAATGTTAGAAATGTTGTTGTTTAGTGATAAGTGATTTTTGAATAAAAATGTTGTGTTTTGAAAAAAATGCCTTTGTGGTTTGTTTAGCTATAAGAATATTGGATTGATGCTCTTTCATTTCTTACTATCCCTCTCATGAACGTTGCGGCTCGAAAACCGTGTGGGGGATGTTTTCCTTCACGTCCGCGCTTTCACTATAATAACCGGGGTTGTTTCCAGTCTAACCATCCATTGTCGACTCATCCTCCTAAGAAGATGTGCTCCAAACTAGCTAAGCTCAACGAAGCCTACGTGAATTTGCATAGGGTCAGACACAGTCTGATACCGAAGCCAGAAGAAATAGAGAATGTGAGAATGTTAAAAATCACTGAAGACCTAATAGAAGAGCTCTTCAGAGAAGAAGTGAACAGGGAAAAAGAAGAATGGACAGAGAAGTACAGACTTCAAAAACAGCAGCAACAACAAGAACAGCAGCAGCAGCAGCAGCAGCAGCAGCAACCTGAACCTGACAGAGGCTTTGTCGATGTCCGTATCGACACCAAAGAGTTCTTCTTCTCTTTCCGAAGAAGCAGACCTATTGCCAGAAAGTCTATCCTCAGAGGACATCGCATTCTTAGAAACTAAAAAAGAATGCCATAGCAAAACAAAAAACAGCCCTTTTCAGGGCTACCCAATACTCTAGAAAAGAAGTAATGATCCATTTGCCAATGTGTGTAGGTAGAGTAGTGTGAAAATAAACACTAACTCTTTATTGATAGTGAGAGTGTATGTGTTTGTGTGTTTGTAAGTGATAAAGTAGGTTGTTGTGGATAGTAGATTAAAATGATGTCTTTTTGGTGTTTGAGGTGTATATTTGGGGTTAGATTGGATTGCTTTGCTTATGTGATAGTCAATTGAAGTGATGGGTAGCATAAAAAAGTGAGCGAGTGTTTCTTTTAGGTCCGCGCGTTGTTGTTGTTTCTTGGTCATGATCTAGGTAAGATGGATTTTATGTTTTTAGGGGATGTTTTCGTTCACGTCCGCGCTTTCAGTATAAATTGAAACTCGTTCGGCAGTCCAGCTACCCTTGTTGATTGATCAACACCAAATATGAACACGAGACTTGAGAAACTGTTGGAGCTTCATGTGCATCTGGAATATGCCAGGCGCATATTAAATGAACTGGCCGCGGAAGCCATTGTCGAGGAGGGAAGGATAAGAGAGGAGGAAAGAAGAAAAAAAGAAGAAGAAGAAAGAAGATATAAAGAGGAAAGAAGAAACAAAGAAGAGGAGGAAAAGGAGAGAAGAAATTTCAAAATCCCAGAGAGTGAAAATTGGGATTCTGAAGCGACATATCCTGCCTCTGCTCTCTCCCCCAAAAAGGTAAAAAGTAACTGGGGGATAAGATGTGTATGTGGCGCCAGGCCTGGAAGGTGCCACCATTAACCAGGTGCCCATGAAGTTCCAAACAAAACAGCCCTTTTCAGGGCTACCCAATACTCTAGAAAAGAAATAACTATCGATTTGCCAATGTGTGTAGGTAGAGTAGTGTGAAAATAAACACTAACTCTTTATTAATAATGGAAGTGTATGTGTTTGTGAGTTTGTGTTTGTAAATGATGAAGTAGGTTGGTGTGAATAGTAGATTATGGGTTTCTTTATTGTTTCTTAGAGTATGTGGAGAGTATAGTTTGGGTTTGATTATATGAAATGAGAAAAGTGGGGATGTTTTCCTTCACGTCCGCACGTTGTTAGGTTATGATCTAGGTAAGATCCATTTTATGTTTTAGGGGATGTTTTCCATCACGTCCGCGCTTTTTGTATAAGAACCCACAGTATTCGTGGTTCAAACCATTCTGCAAAGAATAAAAAAGAAGATGGCTTCAAACCACCTTAACAAAATGGAAAAATTGCAAAACGTCATGGACAATTTAGGAATGTTTGAGCAAATGTTGGTTAACCTAAACGAGGATCACTACTCATATAGTCCCCATAGAGTGAAGATGGAGATAAACAATTTACGAAAAATGAAGGTAATCATCAGTGATCTGTTAAAAGAAATAAAGGAGGAAAAGGAGGATGAAGAGGAAAGGATAAGGATGAGAGAATGGAATGAAAAAATTGAAAAAGAAGAAGAAAATGAAAAGAGGAAGAAAGAAGAGGAGGAAGAGAAGAAGAAAGAAGAGGAGGAGGAGAAGAAAAAAAAGAAAGAGAAGAAGAGTGTAGGAGATAAAATAAGAACTTGGTGGAGGAAAAGAAGAAATTAGAAGAAGAAGAAAACCCAAAGGCCCTTTTCAGGGCCAGTCATATTTCTCGAAAAGAGATAGTCTTTGAATTGCCTACCCCTTTTTTTAAAAAAATTTTAAAAAATCCCATGTTAAATTCCCCTTGTCCGTAGATTGTCCCACGATTTATTCCCATGTTAAATTCCCCTTGTCCGTAGATTGTCCCACGATTTATTCCCATGTTAAATTCCCCTTGTCCGTAGATTGTCCCACGATTTTTCGCCATGTTAAATTTCCATTGTCCGTAGATTGTCCCAAGGGGTTCTGTAATGCTAATTCCCATTGTCCGTAGGGTATCCCTATTCACTACTTACGTTTCAATATTTACTTAATTGCATTACAAGGTCTGGTCCATCCGAGTGGGTCACCGGCATAAGATTCGTCATATAACATGGATATATAACATGGATATATAACATGGATATATAACATAGATAAAGAAGACTGCAATATAACATGGCTGTATAACATAAACAGTTTTAGTTCTTTAAACCGGTGTGGTGTGGTGTGTCTGTGTGTGTGTGTCTGTGTTTATGTCTGCGTGCGTGTGTGTGTGTGTGTGAGAGAGAGAGAGAGAGAGATTAGCCCGAAAGGTTGCTACGCTCAATATAAGGAGATAACAAACCATAATGGGACTGCAAGGAGGAAAGACAGAGTAAAGATGGATATACGGCTATGCATAAAGACAAATGGGTGTTGTGCTGATGTGCCCTTACCGTTCTTTAATATGGGCCGCACTTTCTCCTCTACTTCTGGCTGCCTCGTACTGTGTCTTTGCCTGTTCTTTTTCTTTTATTTCTCCAGCATACACAGTATCATTTATCTCCCTAAACGAAAGTTAAAACAACAGTTAGCTTGGTGTACTCCATTATACACGGTATCATTTATCTCCCTAATCGAATGTTAAATGTACAGTTAGCTTGGTTTGCTTAAACAGTATTGCTGTCGATAATATGCTGAAGGTGTCGAATACATTGTTGCATAAATACAGACTGAAAAGTGCAATTTAAATATAGACATATCTACATGAATGTGTCAATTTCATTCAGGAAATAGAGAGGACCAACTAGGCATGAGATCGCTCACTCCATTCTCACTAAAATTACGATCTACTTAAAATACTTGGGTCTGAAAAGCACAGATGATAAGTTATGTTCTAGTGAGCTTTTGAAACTCCTGAACCATTTCGTCCTAGGGACAGTTATCGTTAATAACAATATTTTCCTAGTAAAGATTTCACTTTCAGAAATAATCAAGCTGTGATCAGATTTGAAAATAAAAGGGTAAACAAAACATATCCCTTATATATGAGTAGTTAAGTGGGATACCCTACGTACAATGGGAATTAGCATTACAGGGACCCCTGGGACACTCTACGTACAATGGAAATTTAACATGGCGAAAAATCGTGGGACACTCTACGTACAAGGGGAATGTAACATGGCGAAAAATCGTGGGTCACTCTACGTACAAAGGGAATTTAGCATGGGGGGAATAGAGTTTGGGTTTGTTTAGGGACAAGGGGAATTGAACATGGGATTTTTTTTTTTTTTTTTTAAATTTTTTTAATTTAAATTTAAATTTAGGCAATTGAAAGGCTATCTCTTTTCGAGAAATATGGCTGGCCCTGAAAAGGGCCTTTGGGTTTTTTCTTCTTTTAACTTCTTAACTTTTTCCACCATCCTCTTATTTTGTCCATCATTCCTTTCTTTTTCTTCTTTTCTGTTTCCGGCGTCCAGTCCGGGTGGCCCATGGCCCGGAACTTCTCTTGGATTTTCATCCAGTTTGTGTTCAGTTTTTCTAGTTCTTCCTTTTTTTTCTATTTTCTTCTTCTTTTCTTTCCTTTGACCACTTTTCTTTGATCTTCTTGACCTCTTCGGTCAGCACATTCCTCATTAGTTCTTCAGCTTTCTTAAGTTTTTCTAACCCCCACTTCGCGAAACACCAATCTGTCCATTCTGCAATGTCTTCTAGAAAGCACCTTGCACTCGTCACATGATCTATTGCTTCTTTTAACTTACCCACTTTCACATACGGTAGGTTAATTAAACCTCTGATTCTCTTCTCCTCATCCTCTATCATTTCTTTTACAATATTTGCTGATAAGTGTAGGCTGGTTACTTGTCTTGAGACGAAGTCTTTTGTCACTGCATACCTCCATTCCTGTTCAACCCTTTCTGCTACAATCAATCCATCTACCATCCAATACCAACTTCCCATAAGATCGTTGTATAAAGCTGAAGCTGCTGGCATCTTCTTGTTTGCTTATTCCGTAGAATGGGCTCCAATGACCAACACTGTTAGTTTTATAGTGAAAGCGCGTACGTGATGGAAAAACATCCCCTAAAAAACATAAAATTGATCTTACCTAGATCATGACCAAACAATGCGCGGACGTGAAGGAAAACATCCCCCTATTTTCTCATTTCATATAATAAAAACCCAAACTATACTCTCCACATACGCTAAGAAACAATAAACAAAATCCATAATCTACTATCCACACAATCGTACGTGAGCGCTTACAAAACCCTAACTATACTCTTCACCTACGCTAAGAAACAATAAAGAAACCCATAATCTACTATTCACACAATCGTACGTGAGCGGGTACAAACACAAACACACAAACACATACCCTCACACTATCTTAAAAAAGAGTTAGTGTTTATATTCACACTACTCTACCTACACATTGGCAAACTGATGGTTATTTCTTTTCTAGAGTATTGGGTAGCCCTGAAAAGGGCTGTTTTTTGTTTGGAACTTCATGGACACCTGGTTAATGGTGGCACCTTCCAGGCCTGGCGCCGCATACACATCTTATCCCCCAGTTACTTTTTACCTTTTGGGGGGAGAGAGCAGAGGCAGGATATGTCGCTTCAGAATCCCAATTTTCGCTCTCTGGGATTCTGAAATTTCTTCTTCTTCTCTCCTTTTCCTCCTCCTCCTCCTCCTCTTCTTTGTATCTTCTCTCCTCCTCTTTGTATCTTCTTTCCTCTTCTTCTTTATATCTTCTCTCCTCCTCTTCTTTGTTTCTTCTTTCCTCCTCCTCTCTTATCCTTCCCTCCTCCACAATGGCTTCCGCGGCCAGTTCATTTAATATGCGCCTGGCATATTCCAGATGCACATGAAGTTCCAACAGTTTCTCCAGTCTCGTGTTCATTTTTGGTGTTGATCAATCAACAAGGGTAGTTGGACTGCCGAACGAGTTTCAAGTTATAGTGAAAGCGCGGACGTGAAGGAAAACATCCCCTAAAAACATAAAATTGATCTTACCTAGATCATGACCAAAAAACAACAACGCTCGGACCTAAAAGAAACACTCACTATTTTTTTATGCTACCCATCACTATTTTCAATTTTTTTATAAATCACTTCAATAGACTATCCACATACTCAAAGCAATCCAATCTAACTCCAAATATACACCTCAAACACCAAAAAAGACATCATTTTAATCTACTATCCATACCAACTTACTTAAGCACTTACTAACACACAAACACATACCCTCACATTTTTTAAAAAAGAGTTAGTGTTTATTTTCACACTACTCTACCTACACACATTGGCAAATCGATCGTTATTTCTTTTCTAGAGTATTGGGGTAGCCCTGAAAAGGGCTGTTTTTTTGTTTGCTATGGCATTCTTTTTTTAGTTTCTAAGAATGCGATGTCATCTGAGGATAGACTTTCTGGCGATAGGTCTGCTTCTTCGGAAAGAAAAGAAGAACTCTTTGGTGTCGATACGGCAATCGACAAAGCCTCTGTCAGGTTCAGGTTGCTGCTGCTGCTGTTGTTGTTGTTGCTGCTGCTGTTGCTGCTGTCTCTGAAGTCTGTACTTCTCTGTCCATTCTTCCTTCTCCCTGTTCATTTCTTCTCTGAAGAGCTCTTCTATCAGGTCTTCAGTGACTTTTAACATTCTCACATTCTCTATTTCTTCTGGCTTCGGTATCAGACTGTGTCTGACCCTATGCAAATTCACGTAGGCTTCGTTGAGTTTAGCTAGTTTGGAGCACATCTTCTTAGGAGGATGAGTCGACAATGGGTGGTTAGACTGGAAACAACCCGGTTCTTAAAGTCAAAGCGCGGACGTGAAGGAAAACATCCCCCACACGGTTTTTGAGTCGCAACGTTTAGTGAGTGTCATGAGAGGGATAGTAAGAAATGAAAGAGCATCAATCCAACATTCTTATAGCTAAACAAAAGACAAAGGCATTTTTTTCAAAACACAACATTTTTTATTCAAAAATCACTTAACACTAAACAACAACAACTCTAACATTTTTTAACAACAATGCAACACTAAAAGTTTCTCCACTAGGTAAAGAGGGATAACAGTCTTCCATGGTTTCTAGTAATCTAGGATGACTTCTCTCAAACTGTTGATTTCTATGGTATTATCGAATTCTGCATACAGGATGACGTTCACCGTTTCACCAGGGTCTCGGTCTTTAAACTGAATTTCCACACGAATCTGGCCGGATTTTATAGGGTGGAAATGTCCCTCGTCGCTGCCTTGGTCTGGAGTGAAATCGAAAGCCCACAAAGCGTAGCCTCCTGCATAATCCTCGTACGTAATACCCTGACTGGTATTGGTTCCTAACTGTCCGGTGGCTTCGTACAAGGACAAGTACGATCTCAAGTAATTCTTCTTTTTAAAGTCAGGTTCGAAAGGTCGGGTACACAAGGTCTTGCCATCGCGACTGACTTCGATTTTGGACACGCCAAAGTGTTGAAAGTAGAAAGGATTTTTTTCGGCAGCTCCGTTGAAGGCTGTATTCTCGACGATACCAACGATCAAACGTTTGGGTAACTGTCCTTGGAACAGATGATCTTCGATCATGGATCGCTGTCTCTTGGGAATGGTGAAGGTTTTCACTTCCACGCGTCGTATGGGATACTTGGCGGTCGTTCTGCTCAACGTCTGACTGATGTCGTTTCCCACTTTAGGTAACACTTCCACACAGCGTACGTAGAGTCTGGCTTCTAGAATTTTGGTTTTGTAACCGTCACTATCAGCCATCAAATGGAAAGCGGCACTGCTACGATTCAGTCTCAGGCGGACATCCACCCCGTTCAGCAAATACTTTTCTTGCAACCACATGTCCAAATGCAAACGATCCGTCAGTTCTAAACTTGTGTCGGCTCCCGTGATTCTCTTTCTTCGTTCTACAAATCCATCATTGTTGTCTTTCTTTTCATCAGTTTCCAATATTTCAAACTTGGTAGGTTCGTCAGCTTCCCATACCACACAGGCATTGAGATGAGTGTTCTTGGCATCTATTCCGTACGTCAAGAGATTTTCCAGGTAGGCACGATAAGGGTAAGTATCCATGCTGCTACTGACCAGTTTGTTATTCAAATACAAGTCCACTCCACTGAACAAGGAATGCATGAAATTGTTGACGGGAGCTACTGCTTCATCGTCTATAGCACCTCCAGTCTTATCTAGAATTTTGACTTTCAGGTACAAGTAACTGCTATTCAGATCGATGTAATCTTCGGGCTGTCCTTTGATTTCAAACTCGATGGGAGCGGAATCGGTCAGTGAGGAGACGGGGTGAAATTCCACCCACTGGGATTCTTGCATCGTCATCATCGTGGGGGGGGGGGGGCATGGCAAACAGATCCAGTTCCGTCTTGGAACAAGCGCAAGATTCTCGGTGCATCATTTTTTTGTCTCTTTTCTCAATAATCGAAAACGTCTAAGTCTCGAACGGTTCTTCTTTTCTTGGCCTTTCTAGCTTGAAGTCTGGTGAAAGGGTGTTTTCTTCGTCGTCTCTTTCTGCCTTGTCCTTGCTGAATGCCTGACTCGGTAGCGTGCAGGGCATTTATAGGTGTTTCTCGTTGGTCTAAAATGTCTTTGCCCGTTTGCAGCAAGACATTTTTGCCTGCCCTCATGAAGGCTTCTTTAGGGTTTTGTTTGTCGATGATGACATTTTGGAGAAATTCTTTGCCTTGCGTCAGTGCCGCATCTTTCAAGGCGTGCAATCCGCGTGTCACCATCGGTTTCAACACCGGGGCCACCGAACGAAAGGCCGATTTTAATATATCTCCTAAGCCGTGTCCTAGCTGTCGAGCAACCCCTCGGTACACTGGATACATGACTTAAGAGTCGTGAGAGAACCGTTTTCGAAAATGGAGTTTCACCGTGACTTTTCCTTTGGTGAATGGAATATTTTGTCCCAAATCTCCTTTTATAGCAATGTTGACCGTGTCCAAATACGACTTACTGATCGGCAAATAGTGAGGATGGACAAATTCGCGGTGGACGTGGTAAGTGTTTCCACCTTCCTCGTCAGTGTTCGTGGCAGAATCCACTTTGAAAGGAATGACACGCAGTAACGGTACGGAGGTGTGTCCCACCACGTTGTACTCCACCACATCGGAATACACCACATCGGAATACACGAACATCAAATTCAGTCCTTGGTTCAGTTCTACCGGGGCACGAAATAACTTGCTAAAGACTCGTTGTCGTAAACGATGGGTAATTCGTTTTTCTTGATCATGGTCTTTCTCATGTCCATGTCTCCGCCCAGCATGTCATACAATTCAGGACAAAATAAAATGGACAGGATTTTACTCCGTTCAAATTTCATCAAGAAGCGACGAGCTGCTTTGTGGTACTCCATGGTGACATTTTTGTTGACATGCTCCAAAGCTTTCAGAAACACGACATTAAACCTGGAGGTTATGGTGCTGACCAAATGTTGTCCACTAAAATAATAGCCTGGGGGAATGAACAAGTGATAGGTGGTGTACTTTTGTGTACGGGTTTTCTTGTCATATTTGACATTGCTATCCATCCACTGTTGCATTTGCTCGTCATGAACTTCCACATCAAAAAAATTTTGATTGGGAAGGACATTGAGGACTTGGGTCGGGTGAATCATTTCTACTAAAGCCACTTCCCAATGGGCTTCGTGATCTAACTGGATGGCCTGAGGTAATTTGGCCGTGTAACAGCACAACGTGTTCTTGGGAAACACCTCCATGGAACTGTCACTGCGTAAGGTTAAGTAAAATTGGTTTTGGTGACTCATAATTCCAGAGTTCTGTGGCTGTCCGAGGGGTTACTGGACGTCAGAGGCGTGTCTCCGCCCAAAATGGGGTTCTGGTTGTGATTGAAGTGGTGACTGGCACTGGCACTGGACACAAGGTTCCCGGGGTTCCCGTTCGAGGTGAATTTCAGGGAGGGATTAGGAAGCAGGTAACCGATGCAACTGCTCAATAAAATGGTCCACAATTGTTTGTCTCCTTGTTGCAAACTCAAATTGGCGATGGCTGCCCCGATGACACAATACACCACGAAGATTTGGCAGAAAAAGACGATTTGCGTTTTAGGCACACGTTCTCCACACCACACCCACAAGGGTTGTTTTTGTAAATCTTGCACAGAAGAACTAGGTGAAGGAGGAGTGTTCGACGTAGCTGCGTCTGCTGTGTGAAAGGGCATGATGGTCACTTCTTTTTATAGTCGATGACTTGTGAAGTGTCGATCCAAGAATCGAAACTGGGTGGATATCCTTTCCAACGTACTTTGACTTCTTTGACACGTCGTTTGCCCACTTTACGGGTTCTGCGTTCGAGAATGCTTTCGATGTCGTACACGTCGTCTTCTTTTTTGGTGACACGTTGTAACTCGGGCAAATAAAACGTTCCTTTGAGCACTTCTCCGTTCATGTCTTCCAATTTATAGACGGCAGGATGACGGCCATGCACTCGTCCAGTGACGCGAAACAATTCGGTCGTCCAGTTAGGTAAGTAACCTTTGTCGAAAGTGCGTTTGGTTTTGCCAATGCGCACCCAATCTCCTACGGCCAACATTCCACTTTTCTCGGGGACAGCCCTCGTCGGGGACGTACCAAACAGACGCTCAAACACCAACACTTCGTTGTCGGGAGTCACGTCTTGCGGGGCACGTCCGATGCTTCGATGGTAAGATTGGTTGTACGCTTGCACCAGGTGCGGTAAGATGTCGATGTACTTCAGAGTGTGGTGATGCGTAAAATATTTCCACATGCGTTCTTTCAAAGTGCGTTGAAAACGTTCCACGATGCTGGCTTTGGTTTCGGGATTCTCGGTGGTAAAAAAATGAATGTCACGTTTCTTTAATTCTTTTTGGAAAGCTTGGTTCAGAAATTCGGTGCCTTTGTCCGTTTGCCATCGAAGAGGGTGACGACCGCTTTGTTTCAACACCCGTTGCAGGGCTCGCACTAACTCGCTGCTCGATTTGGAAGTCAAGGGCACGACCCAGGCAAATTTGGAAAAGACGTCGATGACACAAAACAAATATTTGTAGCCACGATTGTAGCTGGCCAAATGAGAGACATCGGCTAAATCGGCTTGCCATTGATGATCGATGCCTTCCACTCGGGTGCGACTTCTGGCAAACTTGCGTCGAATGGGTTTGTGTAAAGTGTAGGTAGCTTGTTCTTGTAACCATCGTTGCACTTGAGGTAAACGGAGACTTTTCAGTCGCGTTTTGGCAGCACGATACAATTTTTGAACTCCTGCGTAACCTGCAGGATGGGAGGGATCGTAGTAAATGCTGGCTAAGACTTTTTCCATTTTTTTGTGTTGGTTGGTGTTTTAATAAGACACCCACTCTTGGAGGATGCTACTCTTTTTCTCTTGGGGTATTTTCTTGGATTGCAATGCTTTGCGTGTGCGGCCAGCAATAGGTGTCGAAGAGGAGAAGGATGTCTGAGCGGGGGATATCGGTTCTTGTTTCACTTCTGTCTTCACTTCTGTCTTCACTTTCTTTTTCTCTTGTGAGGAAGAAGGGGTGGCCATCATCTTTTTAATCCATCCAATTCTGGAGGTAGCTGGTGTTGTTAACTTGCGTACTTTTTCTGGTGGAGTTTGAAACCCTTCCTCTTCTCCTTTTTCTGTCTTGGTCACGGGTACTGGTGGTACTGGTACTGGTACTGGTGATGGTACTGGACTTTTCATCAAGGTCTTAAAATCTTTCAGAGTGGGTAGAGCTGTTTCGTCTAAAGCTTTCTGGTGAAAGAGTTGCAGTCGTTGCAAGAGTTGACCGTACTTTTGCGATTTTTCTGTTTCGGACAAATCTTGGCGATCCATTAAGGACTGCAATTCGTGTTGTAACTGGGACATCTCGCTCAAATGGGGATTGGGAGGTAAATGCGGGGTGCGTTGTTCTTGCCACCGATGGTATTCCATCCATCGTTTGTAAGGTACTAAAGCTAGTTTTCGTCCTTCCATGGGGTTGTCAGGGGTCGATTCTGAGATCTTGGAACTTCCGAGGCCTTTTTATCTTGCTCCCACCAGTCCTGCCAACATGGTTCCCAAGACACCTTTCAGTATGGGGCCTAACAAGAGAGGTAAAATACCTCCACGTTGCACTAACATCTTCTTTTTTTGACGAATGGGAACTTTCTTTTGAACCATTTGGCGAAGAACGTGACGATGTTTGCCTAAGCATTGTTTCTGGTGTTTGGACAAAGGGATCGTGCCTTTCAAAACGTTCAAACAACATTCGCACACGGTATCGATGACCTCTTTGGAGGCTATTTGAATGAGTTTTTTTCGTAGGGGTGGAGAAGCTTTGGACAGAACAGATAGCATGTCCCCATGTTTGGCTAAACGTGGTGGCAGTCCTTTCCTTTTCTTTCCTTGGGGTTTTCTGGAGGGTGACTTCTTTGAGTCTTCAGGAGCACCAAAAAAAAACACTGATACCCGACTTGGTCACAGGCCTTTTTTTATACTGGAACGCGTCGCCACTGATTGTCTTTACGTCGTATTAGTTTGAGGACAGGCATGACACGTCGTGCAGGGGTACGTAACGGACTAAATCGAGCCATTTCTTGCTTGGACAAATCCAGCAAACTTTGTAACATGCCCGATCTTTCTTGAACTTTGATTTTGGGAGAAGGTACTTTGTGAGCAGCAGCCACTGCCACTAAATTGGAAGGTCCTGCCACTGGGGAAGTTCTTTTGGAGGTCATCAACGAAGAAGTTCTTGGTGTGATCAACGTCTCCAAGTACTCCTCAGTTCTGGGTGTCATTAACGGAGAAGTGGACAAACGTGAAGCTGCCAGAGACGCAGTCACCGCGGTGGAAGGTCGTGGTTTGCGAGTGTAAGGTTGCGTCCTGGCCGAAGTGCCTCTCTTGCGACTAGTTTTCTGTGGACTTTTCTTTTTCTGGGGGCTTCTTTTCTTTTTCCGGGGTGCTGGTGGTGTCTGGTCAGAGGAGGGTCCTGCCACTGGAGAAGTTCTCCTTGGGGACCTGGTCTTTTTCTTCTTGGGGCTTCGTTGGACTTTTGTCTTGGGGATAACTTTGGGGGCATTAGGATCCCATCTTAAGAGTGAGCGAATGATGACCCCTCCTAGAGTACCGCTCCCTCCAGGTTTCAAAATGATTTGTTTTTTGGTTTGAGTGTCGATGCGGGGATCGGCCAGTTGGACCAAAGCGACTTTGTTTCGATCGAGAAAGCGTTTGGTTTGATGAGGAATCTGAATGATTCCTTGGAGTAATTGACGTGCCGTCACCGTGAACCATCGTAAGACTTCTTTGAGACTAGCTTCTAAGACACGAGCTCGTGTTTGTGGATCTTTTTCTCGACTGATGCCATACAAGGCACGAATCAATTTGACGGGAAGATGCGACTGAAGGGACGTCATGTTCGCACTGAGAGTGAGACAGACGAAAAAGGGTCTGAGGTTTTTATAGATTTTTTATAGGGAGTGAAATGAAGTCGAGGACGGAGACGTGTACAGGACAGGCCCTCCGTCTTGGCACCAGTGGTGAAATAAGTGGGTACGAAATCGCAAATCCTCGGGAGTCGTAGGTTTCAAATCGACGAGTAAATAGGCGTGTGGAGTTTGAGTGGCATCGTCGTACGCCTGAGTCAACCAAGGCGTTCCTAACTGTTTGGCTAAGACTTGCACTTGCGATTTATCTCGAGGGCTTTTAAACAAGACCACGTAATGCGCATTGAGACTGATGGTGCGATGGGCTTTACTTTGTTGAAACAAATTTTGGGTGATGTAAACGACACTGGCATTACGGTGATGCCCTTTGCGCGTGAACCACAGTTTAATTTCTTCTTCGTCTTCTCCTAACATGTCGTCGAAAATGACCAAATGGGTTAGACGGGAGTCAGAGACGATGCCGTCGTCTTCTTTAGGAATGCCTTCCACAAACACGATGGAATCGCCTTGACTTTCTCGCAAGAGGCTGTACGCCGATTGCCACTCTTTGTAACACTACACGAGTCGTTGAGGGGGTCGATCGATCAAATGATGTTTATGTTCGATCAAACGTTTGACGAATTCGGTTTTGCCTGAACCGCTAGGTCCAGCAATGAGCATGTTAAAGGGATGGCGAAGATACAAAGCCTCCCAACTGGCACGATCTAAGTGTTCGTCGATGACTTTGACAGTAGAGGAAGAGGGAGCAGAGACAGCAGAGGTAGCCATGGTGTGAGAAATGTCACTTGTGACACGAAAAACAAACAAGACAAGAGTTTATATACTTTTTCAGAACACGTTTATTGAATGTTTTTTTCAAACATGAATACGAAAGACAAAAAATACATAAAAGCCAAAGGCTTAAGTACAAGAATAAAAGGCACATGATAACCATGAACGTGGAATAAACACAAGTGTCTGTACAACATGTTTTGGGTAAAGTTCTAACCAGTTCTATAGTAGGGGTAAGGTCACACAAGTGTCCTCCCGAAAGGGTCTTTCAGGCCTGTCCACGATAGTCCTGTCCTGGGTGACGGGTTCTTCTGGCACCGTCACTAACACAGGTTGAAAAGTAACTTTTTTCCTTGAATAACTCTCGTGCATACTAGGCCACCTCTTGTGTCCAAGCCTCAAAACCCTGGTCTCGGTGATGTCCAACATTTGACTCCTAACCAATCTGGTTTCTTCTTCGTCAACGACATGGTAAGTTACTTCAATGAACAATGAACTATCGATCTTGCCTAGGGTTCCTTTTCATATACAGACCAATACCGACGTGACCGTACGGTAAGGTGAAGTGATTGGGAAGTCGCACTCGCTTCTGGTATACAATTTGATAGACTTTTTCCAAGGGTCGACTGACGATGTGGTGAGTGGGTAAACGTACAATCTTGTTCGGTTGATAGGTGGTCACTTTAAAGTTTCCATCCTCTCCCGATTGCAAGGCTTCTTTCAATACCCCAAAGTTGACCACTCGACTGGTACGATGATTCAGAGTCAGTCCTTTCACTTTGCACGTCGTGTGCACTTCTCCTTGTTTGTCCCGGTATTCGTAGCCGTAATTTTTGGGACCACCACTGACGAAACTTAGAATCTTGTCGTCGGGATGCTGGTCTGTCCAGGCTCCTAAACGGTCTCCTTCGATGTCAGGGTGCTGTTGACTCGGGTGATGGATGTAAATGCAACTGTCCGTGTCAAAGTACAGGACGCGTTCTTCTAACAGTTCTAAAGCTTCGTACAATTTTAAGCGAGCATGAGCTGTCACGTAAGCCGCAATGATGACATTTCCAAAAGGGTCGTCTTGTACAAAGTCCAGATCTTCTTCGTAATTGACCAAGATCAAATCCTCTCGAACGACGTCCACGTGTTTCATGTATTTGGTTTTGTCGTGAATCATCTGGAAGTAGCGGGAAGGTTCTGTCAAATATTCCGTCTTGGGTAAACACGGTCGTTGTGCCATTTTACCCCACAAGCAATTTAACATCACTTTGGCAAACGATCGCCTGCCTTCGTTTTTTTCGATGTGGTCTAAAGAGATGCCTTCTTGTTCGTAGTATTTCTCTTTGAATTGTATTTGGTCTTCGGGAGTGTGACACCAGGAAGGATAGACGCTGGCTTCTTGTTTCAGTTTCAAAAAGGCATCCACGTAGTCGGCGAAAATGCCTTTCTGAGTAGGGTCACCCTTGTGGTACTGTTGTGTCTTGGGAAAGTGGCAAATTTCGTACACTTCTAACAGTTGGTATCCCATGTCCAGAGCTTTGAACAATTCCACGCTGACCCAGGTTCCCGTCAAGGCACGTTCTTCCTGGCTGTGATGGCAAGGTTGGTCCAGGTTGCACGTTTCGGCACAAGTACGGCACAAGGGAAACATCAGTTTGCCTTGACAATGGTGAGGTAAGACGAGATGGTATAGGTTCGTGGGAGGCAAAACTTTACACTTGATCAAGCCCTCGTATTGTCGAATGTTTTTCAGGTCGATGTGTTCCGTCAGCAATTGCGGGTGCCCTACAGGAAAGCGACAATATTTGCACACGTAGGGATACAGCGAACACACGTCCAAGTATTTGATTTCTTCTCCTTTCTCTTCGTCGGCTTGGTACAGCAAACAGGTGGCATTGGTCCTTCCTCCGTACAAACTATCCCTCGGGTTCAGCGGGTCCATGAACTGGTAACTTTCCACGAGGCGTTTAAACTCGGGATCGGTTTTCAAACGGTGATCGTATTCGTGTTCCCACATTTCCACCACTTGGTATCCTTGCTGTTCTAGCTTTAGGCGTCGCTGACAAGTGTCCTGGTACAGGTCTTCCATGGTCCGTTGTAAAAACGGATTTTTAGTGTCACGGTCAGGGTAGCAGACGGGACATCCGTGAAATAAGCAACCGTTAAACTCGTACACGATCTTGGGGTTTTCTAAGTCCCAGCCATCGACCGAATACGTTCCGATGGTCTTTTCGCCTCCTCCGTTGCGGGCATGCTGAATCCACTTGTCTTCCTTGTCGCACAAGTAATGTAACCAACGTAGGGCTTTGACCGAGTATTGACGCTTGACATAGTGGGTCGTTTGAGGACTGATGACAGCCACGGTGTTTTCAGGCATGAATCGTTGGCGGTACACTAAGGAACACGCTTTGGTAATGGTGCAAGCTTCTTTCAAAGGATCAACCCCTCCGTGTTCCATGAACAGTTCTCGAAATTTTCCACAGCAACGCCGTAAAATGTCCACGTCGGAACGACAATACTTTAACATTTCTTCCTGAAAGTCGAAAGGGTCCGAGGCGTGAGCTTGGTACCAAGCGTAGAAAGCTTCTCGTTGTTCGGTACGCATGTTGTCGGGGTCGTAATAGTGAGCCTCAGGCAAATGGGGTAGAACGGCATGTTGATTGGCTTCCGTATTGAAAAAGTGTGGAAAGTACCCTTTAGACATTTCTGTCATTCCAAACGTTTTAGGCATTCGGCTCAAAGGCATGGCCAAGTAACTCATCGAATCTTTAAACTGTACTTGTCCCACTTGCATGAAAATGATTTTGGTTCCGTTCAAAATCACTTTAGGACGTTCGGTGCCATGTTCCGTATAGTACCTCAAAAGAAACTGTCCATCGTATCCGGAGAAATTGTGAGCCATCACCGTGGCATGACGATGACAATCTCCGTAAAGTTCGATGTCCTCTTGGCTCCACGTCTTGTCGATGGGGTCTAAGACCCATTGGGCAAAATCGGCTAACGTGTTTGGTCCCCGCAAGATTTTTTCACGCCCTCCGGGAATCTTGCTGCAGTGAGGGCAATGACTGAAGATAGGTTCTTGAATGCACTTCTCGCACGCTCGATGAGCCACGCATAAATTAGGAATGTGAATGCCGGTCTCTTGCATGCATTCGAAATCGAAAAAGATGAAATTGCCTTTCTTCTTGTGACCGTCCTCTTCCTCTGCTGGGGGTTGGTATTTTTGCACGTAGCATTCGTGTTCCAAGTCCACGATGTGGTGACAAATGTGACATTTTTTCTTTCCTCGACATACGTGTGCCTTGGCATTGTTGGTAAGTATGCCTTGTCCACAGGTAGGGCACAATCTCAAGAGTTGACAAGCACATTTCTGCTGTGAACCTTGCGTCTTCAGATGTTGCTGGTAACAGGTAGGGCTGACAAACGTACGCAGACAAGTCGAACAAGGCACTGGTTCTTCGCTCAGACAGGGTGGAGAGGCCAAACATCCTGGGCATTTCAATCCACAATGCTTGTGTTGCTCTTGATTGTTATAACCATAATCACATTTCTCACAATAATAACCGTATGCCAGGAATCCAGTGATACTGGTAATGGTATCGAAATGGTCATCGTGATGATAGACATGAATGTATTTTCCGTCCTTAAAATCTTGGCCTCGAAACAACAGAGGCCCGCGCATTTCTTGAGGGTGCACTTTCAAGGTGTAGCGTGGAGCTAGGGCATCTTGCAATTTTTGCATCTCAGGAATGGCACCGGGTGTGTCTTTGGACAGTCCGGCTTGTTGTAACAGGAGTTCTGCTTCGTTTCGTTGTTTGGCTCGATAGGAACGTTGAATAGTGTTCCAGGTTCTTTTCCATTCTACCGTGTCGTTCTTGTTGGCATAGGTTCGTCCCACCACGATGGCTCGAGCTAAACACATCTGGTCTTGAGGGTTGTTAATTCGGACGAGACTTGTTTTGGTGTTGCGAAGGTCGTCCACCAATAACATCTTTTTGCGTCCTGTCCCTTGAGGAAGAGAGACGTGAGCCATTTTCAGTGTGGCTTTACCATCGGTGATGTCAAACTGGTCATTAGATTGTTGTACGTGTTGAATCTTGTCCATGACTTTGGAAGGGGTCAGTTCTGCGGGTCTGCTAAACTCGATCCAAACAGGGGATTTCAAACCGTCGTGATCTATGGATAGTGTCAAGCGATCGTCTTCTTTGGGTTGACATTGTCGTTTGAGTGCAGTGAGCAAAGAATCCCACATCTCGGTGATGAACCCTTCTGCTTTCTCCAAGGGTACGTCGGCCTTGAAATCTTTAAACTTCACCGTGTAGGTGTAAGCCGTGGTTCTAAATTTTCTAGAGGAGCGCTTTTCCGTCTCTCGAATGGAATAGTATTTTTCAGGGTTGACTAAGGGTGACGAACTTGGTTTAGAGGGTTCGGATTCTGGTTCACTCATGTCCTCTTCAAAATCACTGGCATGAATTTGTGCCAAGATTTCATCCCTGGTACGAGGCGATAGATCACGTTTCTGCCTCTTACTTTCTTCTTCTTCTTCTTTCTTCTCGAATGAATAGGATCGTTTCATCTTGAGTGCAAAACGTCAAATGACTCAAGTTCAAACACCATAGACTAATTTATAGTGATGGCAAACCAGCGTATATAAAAAGGGTGTGTCTTGTCCTTTCACTATTCATTTTACTCTCAAACCGAGGAGAACGATGGAAGAGACTACCCATATGGAACGTTTCGTCAGAGCTTTGCGAGGGGTCATTAGAAAATTCTCTTCAGACCAGCCGACGGACTACTCTCCTTCCTTTCGAGATAAGAGTCAGGATACTTGCTATATCTGTCAGAAGAAAGGGCATTGGTCTTCAGAGTGTCCAGACCGTCAAAAAAGAAATAAAAACAGGGGTTAAAAAAGACAAAAGTCAAGATACCTGTTATTATTGTAAAGAAATAGGACATTGGTCTCCAGATTGCCCAAAAAAGAAACAAGAGTAGTCAGAAGAAAAGAAGGATTCTTCAGAAGAAGAGAGGGATTCTTCGGAAGAAGAGAGGGATTCTTCGAAAGAAGAGAGGGATTCTTCAGAGGAAGAAGAGGAAGAAAGAAGACAATTCTATTTAAAAGAAGCAAAGAAACAGGAGAAGAAAAGAAGAAGGGAAGAAAATGAGGAAAAAACGGTGAAGAAATTCAAAAAACAGAGAGACTAAACAAGGAGAAAGAAGAAGTCAATGAACTTTTAATTAAAGTGTTCTGTGGTGAATTGTGAATTGGATTGTAAAAAAATGGATAAAAGAATACATGAATGATATAAGGTAAGTGTCTTTGAGTTTTGATTTTAAAATAAGAAGCTACACTCACGCACTCATACACAGACACGTACTATAAGGGTAAAATGGGTGGGGTTTATTTTTGAGTTATTGGCAAATTGAAATTGTATTTCTTTTCGAGAAATGTGGGTGGCCCTGAAAAGGACCTTTTTATTTTGGTGTAGGGGTGAGTTTAACCAATCAACTTTAACTGCCTTAAGCCTTTGCCACGGCCAAGGCCTACTTCTGATGATTGGGTTGAAATCACTAAGGGTGGTACGACAGGCTTAGTCACAGGGTTGGCGTGTTTAGCTCGGGAAGGTCGTATTCTCTTCGGTCGTGATAAAGAAGTCTGATACATTTGTTTCAGACTTCTTAACTCCGCTAAAATGTCCAACAGTACCGTAGCCGTTTGATTTTCACCCTCTTGTTTCTTTGCTGCTACTTCTTCTTGCTGTTGTTGCTGTTGTTTTTTTCTTACCTCTTCTTGTTGCTGTTGCTGTTGCTGTAGGAGAAAAGCTTGTTCCGCTTCCTTTTGTCGTTGCATAAATTTCTCCAATTCTTCTTTCTGTCTCTGTCTAAAATTCTCCACTTGCGGTAATGAAGAAGGTAACGAAGGTTCCGGAACAAATTCTTGCGAGGTAAGAAAATCCACAAAATCCCAATGTACCTCTTCTGAAAGTAAGTCCGGGTTCCCTTGGGCAGTCTCCCCTGCTGGTGCACCCCAATGGATCGTTTTCTGAGTTTCCGTCATGTTGAATCACTGTCGCATAGATTGACCGCACACAAGCGCTAGCGAATCTATATAGACCAACTGACGTCACAGACTGCTGTCTTCGGATTGGATGCGGGCTGACTGAATTTTGTAACGCGTGTTCGGATTGGTGAATGAACTCAATCCGTTTCAATCCTACCTCTACCTATAAATAAGCACAGTTCAGTGCATTGATTCACTTGTTCTCGTCGCTTCAAGATGTGGACCGATGTGCAATCTTCTACGCTTGTGTCTTCCATGATGTTCCGGACGGACATACCCATGTATGTCCGATCCAAGTGGACCGTTGTCCACAGGACAAACACCAGCCTGTGGATACGTAGGATCTACGTTGAAAGACAAGGATGCCTGAAAAGAGTGCTGATTTACGGACCAACAGTGAGACGCAGCCTAAGAACAAGAAGAAGACCAATGCGGTACCCTTTATGTTAATGAATACATTAACATAAACCCAAAGGCCCTTTTCAGGGCCAACCATATTTCTCGAAAAGAGATAGCTTTTCAATTGCCTAAATTTAAATTTAAATTTAAAAAATTTTTTAAAACAAAAAAAAGATCCCATGTTCAATTCCCCTTGTCCCTAAACAAACCCAAACTCTATTCCCCCCATGTTAAATTCCCCTTGTACGTAGAGTGACCCATGATTTTTCGCCATGTTAAATTTCCATTGTACGTAGAGTGTCCCAGGGGTCCCTGTAATGCTAATTCCCATTGTACGTAGGGTATCCCACTTAACTACTTATACGTGCTTCTCATATCTCCGTCATGCTGGAGAGTGGGCATATCTGTGTAAAGGTTTAATTTCTTTGGAAAGAAAAAAGGAAGGGAGTAGATAAAATATGCAGTACGAGATTGCATATATTTTTTTTTCACGCATTTTGGCATAATTGATGTTCAACCGACTTTGGTGCTCCTGGTGCTTAATTTGATTGCTGGTGCGAAAAACGAGACATAGAGGCAGTAAAAAATATTTGTGGACGATTAAATATTACTCTATGACACCGAGGCGACTAAACTAGAAACCATCCATATTGAAATTATCTAAAAACCAATATCACATTCTAAGTATTTCCTCTTAATCTATTAACTAGACATTGGTTTGGTTTTACTGCACAGCAGCAGATTTGGGATGGAAATCGCGTTAAGGTAAGGAAAACAAGGTGCCTTGAGCAAGAATACGCCACCGCTGACAATTTCTGCTCATCCGACGGATAAATCGAATCAGCACCTTTCCTCATCACGAGTCAAACTCGTTTAAACTCATCTTAACAAGTAATTAACAATTGACTGGTCTTTGAATTATTACTTATATACTCACATCAAGTGTCATTACTTGTATACTCACAACAGGTGTGATTACTTGCATACTCACATCAAATGTGATTACTTATATACTCATATCAAGTGTGATTACTTATTTACTCATATCAAGTGTGATTACTTATTTACTCACATCAAGTGTGATTACTTATTTACTCACATCAAGTGTGATTACTTGTTTACTCACATCAAGTGTGATTACTTGTTTACTCACATCAAGTGTGATTACTTATACATTCACATCAAGTGTGATTACTTATACATTCACATCAAGTGTAATTACTTATATACGCACATCAAGCGTAATTACTTGTATGCTCACATCAAGTGTAATTACTTGTATACTCACATCAAGTGTAATTACTTACATACTCACATTAATTGTAATTACTTATACACTCACATTAAGTGTAATTACTTGTATACTCACATCAAGTGTAATTACTTGGATACTCACATCAAGTGTAATTACTTGTATACTCACATTAAGTGTAATTACTTATACACTCACATCAAGTGTAATTACTTGTAGACTCACATCAAGTGTGATTACTTGTATACTCACATCAAGTGTAATTACTTGTATACTCACATCAAGTGTAATTACTTGGATACTCACATCAAGTGTAATTACTTGTATACTCACATCAAGTGTAATTACTTGGATACTCACATCAAGTGTAATTACTTGTATACTCACATCAAGTGTAATTACTTGTATACTCACATCAAGTGTAATTGCTTATACACTCACATCAAGTGTGATTACGTGTATACTCACATCAATTGTGCTTACTTATTTGTGTGTTTTGGTGGAGAATGGATGTGGAAGGAAGCTTAAGGGCGTGAGTGATGCAGTTTGTACCCTTCGCTGTGTCAAAGTGCTTGAAACAATCAGAACTGCTCGTGCAAGAAAATAGCTGACGTAAACAGCCGCCCCTTTGCGGTCCTTTGGTAGCTTTATTGCTTTCATAAAACCTTCCTAATAAGAATGTTACATGACAAACATTTACCTCGAATCCTACTTGAATTTCTATTTTAAAGAAGGAGGCGTCTGATTAGAAGCAGGTCTTTTCCAGTAATTTTACTAAAAGCACTTTATTTGCAAACTAAAATTTAACTTCGCGCCAAGGACATTGAATCAGTATAGTTATCGCATACCCTCCCGTTTTTTTGTACTCACACCCCGAACATTTTTAAAAAGGGAATGATCAAGGACATAAAAAATGCACAGAACATAGTCATTTCAATTATTGCTCTATAATTTCCAAACTGACTATCGCCAAGGGATACCTAACACTATCGAATTATTGGCGTTCAACGCAACCGGAAGCTTCCAAGGTAAACAAGATAACAGACTTCTCGCTGTCCATTTCTGCTTTCGAGAATAGTCTATTTCAGTTAAAACCTTATCTCTGCGTCCAATATTTGCGATGTCTCGTTGCAATATTTATAAAACACACTGAACAACAAAATGTGATGAATTCTTTTATACATGTATTCAAAGAGATGTAAATCCAAAATTTACGGAATTATTGAGATTTTCCAAGACGGTAAACTACACCACAGCTGTTGTTCGAGACACAGACTGTCGCGAGAAAATATGGTGACCGTGTTGCTAAAGATACTCCGGTTTGATTCGAAACGTCAACAAGCTGACAGAATCTGGGACTCCCTGGTACTTATCGATGAGTGAATGAAATGGCCAAGTATTGTGCATTTATTATATCCGTAATGCCATCTTTTTCTAAATCGGTGGGGAGTGGGTACAAACTAATGGGATGGTGTGAGAATACCATATAGTGTACGTTTGCAGGTTCTCTTTATCTTGGTAACTTTCATTTATTGGGGTGCTTGGGAGTGGAGGATACTAAATTTCAGTGTTGTGATTGTCTTAGAAGTAAAGCAACTACCAAAATGTCAGAAATTTGTCATATTCTCTTGACGTAGGACTGGACCACATCTCTTTTCTCTATACACTTACATCTTAAAGTCCGTGATGAAAGCCTCGTTGGGAAGCGTGACGTCAAACACCACTTCTTTGGCAACCTTGTACGGGTTCTTCACACGACTGACAACCAACGTGGTGGCAAAGCGATATTTGATGTCGGAGCTGATATGGAGGGAAACTATATCCGGTCTCTAAAGAGAATTGATAAGGAAAATTAAAATTATATATGCATATTCTAAATCATCGGTATCCATCAAGAGTTAGCAAATGTCTAAGCATCAGCCTATATTCATTGAAGTTATTTGGGCAACTGTATGCATCGTCCCGGTGAAACATTAATCCTTCTGGTGTTATGATCCAGTGGAATTTTTAGGAAAGTAAAAAGAAAGATGATTTTAAAAAACTGAAAGCTATTTTAAGCGAGATGATTTCTCGTTGTCACTGATAACGTCATCTACTAAGGGTCGCGTGATGGGAGTGGATGACGGAATAAAATTATCAGAACAACAATTTAAAAGTTATTTTCTTGATATTATGAATTACTTGATTAGGGTATATAATAGGCAAATCAGCACTACAGCACGGCCTGTGTTATTGTATTGCATCTCTTTTGATATAGATCACGCTAGTTCTTTCGGGTCTCGCGAGAGCAGTGTGAAGAGGCCACTTAGCGACAATTGGGACATAATGTTAAAAAGGGGTATATCAAAATTGACAACATCGGGACTTTAACATGGGAATTTTTTATTTAATGGGCCATTTTTGCGACAATGGGACTTTAACATGGAAATATTGGACCCGTATATGGACAGTGGACACTAGCAACAATGTTGCAAGTGGCTGACCTCAATCGGGCGGAACAGTGTGGCAAAGGGGATTGACTTAAATAGGCGCTAATGTAGGGACAAATATAGAATAGATAGAGACATGGGGTTTACATATACAAACCATTTTTAATATGTAAAATAATTAGGCAAGAAATTAAATCTTTTCGAGGCACTCGAGTGGCCCTGGAAAAAAAGTCTTTGGTTTTTGGTTTTTATGTTAACACCATTCAGTTAATATAGAGGGCACCGCACGGATCTCCTTCTCTTCCTCAAACTTCGTTTGAACTCCGTATGTTAAGACTCTCTTTAGACAACCTTGTCTATCTACATAGATCCTTCGTTTTCAATGGACTGTATCAGTCATTCAGGTGATAGACCATGATGATTTGACATACATGGAATAGTCCGGGTCGGACAGCAACGACAATACGAGGGTAGAGGATTCTTCGTTTGTCAACAAACGGATTGAGTTCGTTCATCAATCCAAACAGGCATTACAAAAATTCGGTCACAGGGAGGAGTCTGTCTTCCAATCCGAAGAGAGCTGCCTGTGACGTCACATTCCCTATATAGATGATCTAGCACCTGTGCGCAGTGAATCAATACGAGAGAGTTAGAACATGACTGAAACTACGAAGACGATGAATTGCGGTGCACCGGCCGTGGATATGAGAAGTGATGGCATAGCAGCGGCTACCAAAGTTAACACGGTCCTGCTTCCAGAAGAGACTGATTTTAATTGGGATTCAGTGGATTTTCTTTCTTCACAGGAATTTGTTATGGTACCAACACATTCGCCAACTTCTCCTTGCATACCACACGGGAGAATTTTAAACAGAGACAGAAAGAAGAACTGGAGACATTTTTGCAAAAGCAGAAAGAAGCAGAACAAGTTTTTCTCCTTCAGCAGCAACAGTTAGAAGAAGAGGCAAGAAGGAAACGACAGGAAGAAGAGGAAGCAGAGAAGAAGAAGCAAGGTCTAAGAGAGAAGAAAGACGGTACAAGTCAAACGGTGACGGTTAACTTTGACATTTTGGCAGAGTTAAGGAGTCGCAAAGAAATGTATCAGACTTCTTTAATACGACCCAAGAAAAAAGACATCCCCTTGCCAAACAGTCCAACCTCGTTCACACACCTACGAATGTCATACAACACTGATCGAACATAAACATCATTTGATCCATTGTCCACCTCAGTGTATCGTGTAGTGTTACAAAGAGTGGCAATCGGCTTACAACCTCCTGCGAAAAAGTCAATGCGATTCATTCATGTTTGTGGAAGGCATTCCTGGCGAAGACGACATGATCATGTCTGACCCACGTCAAACACTCCTATTCATCTTCAACGACATCTTAGGAGAAGACGAAGAAGAAATTAAACTGTGGTTGACGCGCACAGGGTATCACCGTAATGCCAGTATCATTTACATTATTCATAATTTGTTTTTAAATAAACTAAAGCCCATCGCACTATCATTCTTGAATGCTCAGTATGTGTTCTTACTTAAAAACCCTACAAATAAATCGCAAGTGCAAGTGTTTGCCAAACAGTTAGGAACGCCTTGGCTGACCCATGTGAACGACGATGCCACTCAAACCCCTCGCGTCTATTTACTCGTGGACTTAAAATCCACAACAATGGTTTACGGTAACAGTACGCCAAATATTGCAAAGCATCATTCACATCCCATATCAAACCAAATGTTTTTGTCTTAGAGAAACAAAGAAGCCTTGTTGCAACTGGCAGATCACCGCATTGACTCTCAAATAAAAAAGCAAATCATTTCGAAATCTGGTGGTAGAGCTTCTCTAGGTGGTGTTATCAGTCGTTCCCTCTTAAAATGGATTCTCAATGCCCCCAAAGTCCTCCCCAAGAAAAAAGTCAAACGGACCCAGAAGAAAAAGAGCAGTGGTGTTAAAACCCGGTCACAGCCCCGGAGAAAGAAACGTCCGCAGAAAAAGAGAAAGAAAAGACCCCAGTAACGACCCCAGAAAGCAGCTTCTACCCGCAAGAGAGGCACTTCGGCCAGGATGCAACCTTACATACCCACAATACGGCTCGTAGCGACGGTGACCGCGTCTCCAATAGCCTCAGGTTATTCCATTTCTCTGTTGCTGATGATACCAGCCAAACCCGATTTCACAAGCGTCTTTCCTAATTTGATGATAAAATGGAAACCCGTGTCTCCAGGAACTTCTCCTCCAGCGGTGACACCCTTCGACTCTTTAGCCACTGTGGTAGCTGCCACAAAGTACCTGCCCCCAAAATCAAAGTCCAAAAGATATAGGTTCAGCTAAAGAGTTTAATGGATTCATCAAAGCAAGAACTATCCCGATTTAGTCTGCTGCCAGCCCCTCCACGTCGAGTGATGCCTGCCATGAAAATGATACGACGGACCGTCAATCAGTGGCGACTCATTCTAGTATAGAAAGGTCTGCAGCAAACGATGGGTATCAGTGTTTGTTGCTCCTAAACACCCAAGGATGTCACCCAACAAACGTGAACACCACGATCACTGTCATCGTCGTTCTCCTGTCCAAAAAGGAAAAGAAAAAAGAAATGGACAGTCTGGTCATCCGAAATAAAGCTTAGCAAAGCATCGACGTCTACCCTTGAAAAGACCCACTCGCCCAAAGAAAAAGAGGATTAAGCAAAGGGGAATAATTTTGTGTGATAACGCAATAACCATAGTTCGTCAAAAAGACTGGTTACACATCCATTCAACTATACCAAAAATACTTCTTCAAAAACAAAATAAGATATAAGGACGCATGTCAAATCATAAACTTCAATGTATTTTGTGCTCCTGAACGCCAAAAGATGTCACCTAAAATAAGGGCACGCCACCACCATCGTAGTTCTCCTGTCCAAAAAGGAAAAGGAAAAAGTTAAGGACAGTCTCGTCATCCGAAGAAACGCTTCACCAGACATCGACGTCTCGCTCAGAAAAGACAAATTCGTCTAAAGAAAAAGAGAAGCAATCGTGGGGGAGGATTGTAAGGCGATATAGGAAAAAACGCTGTCACATTTTTGACGAAGCGAGAGTTAAAGAAATAAGATTAAATGGTGTGTGCCAAGTCATCGACGTCAGTGTATTGTTTTATAAGCCCCGAAACAAACAAAGATGTCAACCACTAGAAACCACCCCTCTTCTACCCCTAAAGGAAAGAAAATGAAAGGACTGCCTCTGCATTTAGCCAAACAGTGGGACGTGTTGTCCGTCCTGTCCAAAGTCCCTCGGCCCATGGGAAAACAAATCATTCAAACCGCCTCCAAAAACGTGGTGGATACCGTGTGCGAATGTTGTCTGAATGTCTTGAAAGGAACAATAGATTTGTCTCAGCATCAGAAAGAATGTTTAGCTAAGCACCGACACGTCTTCGCCAAATGGTTCAAAAGAAAACACCCATTCGTCAAAAGAAAAAGATGCTGATACAACGCGGAGGATTTGCGCACCTGTTGTTAGCACCCGTGGTGAAAGGAGTATTGGGAACAATGAGTACAGGACTCATGACGGGAGCCGCTTCACAAGGGATAGGTCAAAGATAAAAAGGATCCTTTAAACAAAAGTGGGTGTCTGGAGTCTAAAGATCTGAGACGTGACCTTTTGAATCTGATGGAAGGATGAAAACTTATAGGTGGAATTTCATCGTTTTCAAAAACAACGAACCCTACATTTACCTCCCAATCCTCATTTGATCGAGATGTCCCAGTTACAACACGAACTGCAGCCGTTGATGGGTCTCAGCGATTTGTTAGAAACGGAAAAATCACAACGGTTAGGCCAAGTGTTTCAGCGACTGCAATTCTTTTCACCAGAAAGTGTAGACGAAACAGCTCATCCAATTCTGAAATATTTTAAGACCCTGATGAAAGGTCAATCACCATCACCATCCCCAGAGACCAAGAAAGATGCAGCCACACGGATGCCCGTGAAAGAAGAGGCACGGAAAGTTCTTCAAACACCGTCAGCAGCTCCCATCCCTAGTAACATTGTAGCGTACTTGTTGACCCCTTTTTCCACGCCCCAATGAGGCGAACTCAAAGCTTGGGTTAAAAAGTTATGTCCACTCCTCCTTCGACAGACGTGAAAAAGAAATAATGGGAAACAGAAGGGAAAAAAGAAAGGAAAACCAAAGCCATCCAATTACTACCTCCCCCACCACCATCGAGTTATACTCCTGTGGCACATCGGACACGAAAAGCCGTTTCCAAGCCACCACTACGCCCCATCCAGAGTAGCATCAGCGAATAGTGGGTAACAAAAATGGAGAAGGTCTTAGCCAGTATTTACTATGATCCAGGCCATCCTGTGGGATACGGAGAAGTTCAGAAATTGTGTCGTGCTGAATAAACCTGACTGAAAAGTCTCCGTTTACCTCAAGTGCAACGATGGTTACAATAACAAGCTGTATACCACTTTACACATACCCATCGGACAAATATGTTCCAGACGTTGCACACAAGTGGAGGGCATTGATCATCAATGGCATGCCGATTTAGCCGATGTTTCTCACTTGGCCACTTATAATCGTGTGGCTACAAATATTTGTTTTGTGTCATCGACGTCTTTTCCAAATTTGCCTGGGTCGTGCCATTGACTTCCAAATCGACCACTGAGCTAGAGCGTGTCCTTACAGTGGTGTTCAAACAAAGCGGTCTTCACCCTCTTTGATGGCCATTTCTGAACCAAGCTTTCCAACAAGAATTAAAGAAACGAGACATTCATGATTTTACGTTGGAAAGAATATCCTCTCAGTTTTGATTCTGGCATCGACGCTTCGCAAGTCATCAACTATAAAAAGAAGTGACCATCATGCCCTTCAACACAGACTCAGCAACAGTAACCACTCCTTCATCTAGTTCTTCTGTTCAAGAACCACAAAAGCAACCCATGTGTGTGTCGTATAGAGAACGTGTGCCTAAAATGAAAATCGTCTTATTCTGCCAAATCTTTGTGGTGTATTGTGTCATCGGTGCTGACATTGCCAATTTGAGTTTGCAGCAAGGAGACAAACAATTGTGGACCATTTTACTAAACAGTTTGATCGGTTACATTCACCCCAATCCTTCCTGAAATACTTCTCTAACAGTAACAACGGGAGACTTGCACCCAACGTCAGTCACAGTCCCAACAGTCACCACCCAAACAACAACAATCCTCGTTTAGACACTCCTCTAACTTCGAACAGCAGAACTCTCGAATTATGAACAACACATTGTATTTAACGTTACCCATTAACAGTTCCATGGAAGTGTTTCCCCACAATATTTTTTTTTGTCTCACGGCCCAATAACATCAGGCGATCCAAATGGATGAAGAAGACCATTGGGAAGTGGCTTTGGTGGAAATATTCACCCTACACAAATCGAAAACATCACTGAACATCAAAACACATTTGAGGTCGAAGAACTTAACGAATAACTACAAAAATATTTTGATGAAAGTAATATTTCTCTTCCCAATATATAATCACTATCCAAATCATCACTCAACATCTATACCGTGAACATTTCGGCAGGCTATTATTTTAGCGGTCAACATTTGGTGGACACGATTGGTGCTAGTTTCTATGAAACGTTTAGCAAAGCCCTGGAGAGACTAAACAAAACAGTCAAGATTGAATACCATAAAGTTGCTCGTCGCCTACTCATGAAATTGAAGGATCCCCAGACGTTGTCAATCAGTTTTAATCGTTGTTTGTTTGACATTTTGGATGGAGACACAAACATGGCACCGAACATCAGCCCGAAGATCAACAGCAATACCGAACTGAACGAATGATTAAATTTGATATTTGTGTTCTCTGATGTAGTGGAGTACAACTTAGTGGGACACACCTCCTTTCAAAGTGGATTCCGTCTTGACCAATGACAAGGAAGGTGAAAACAGTTCACCACAAATTTGTACATCCTAACTATTTGCCCGTCAGTACGTCGTATTTCTAAAGTGTCAACATTGCTATGAAAAGAGATTTGGGACTAATATTCCATTCTCCAAAGGGAAACTTACGGCGAACCTCCATTGCCGAAAACGATTCTCTGACAACTCGTAAGTCATGTATCCAGTGTATCGAGGGGTTGCACGACAGCGAGGACACGGTTTAGGAGATATGCTGAAATGAGCCTTTTGTTGGGGACCCCGATGTTTAAACCGATGGTGACACGATTATTGCACGCCTTGAAAGATGCCGCTTTGACGCAAGGCAAAGAATTTCTCCAAAATGTCATCATCGACAAACAAAATCCCCAAAACGCTTTCTTGAGAGCAGGCAAAAACGTCCTGCTTCAAACGGGCAAAATCATTTTGGGCCGACAAAAAACTCCTATAAATACATTGGACGGTGCCGCGTCAGGCATTCCTGCTTCCCTGCGCCATAGCAAGGACTAGGCAGAAAGAGACAATGAAGACACCCCTTCAGAGGACTTCACAACCTCAGAGCTACAACGACCAAGTAAAGAAGAACCTTCCGAAACTTAGACGCCTTTGATCTTTTAAAAACACAGAGAGAAAGAAATATGCACTGAGAGTCTTGCGCCTGTTCCAAGTCGGATCTTGATCTGTTTGCTATGCCACCCACAATGATGACGATGCAAGGATCCCAATGGGTAGAATTTCATTACGTCTCCACTTTTACGGATTCAACCTACATCGAGTTTGAAATCAAAGGACAGCCTGGAGATTATATCGAGCTGAATAGCACTTACTTGTATCTGTAAGTCAACGTTCTTGATCCGGATGGAGGTCCTATAGACAACGAGTCAGTAGCTCCCGTCAACAATTTCATGCATTCTTTGTTCAGCTCCGTGGATTTGTACTTGAACAACAATCTGGTCAGTAGCATCACTGACACTTACCCGTACCTGGAAAATTTCTAGACCTACGGAAAGGACGCTAAGAACACCCATTTGTATGCGTGTGTGCTATGAAAACCTGACGACGAAACAAAATCAATGAGGGGCAAATTTTAGAACTGGTGGATCGCTTACATTTGGACATGTGGTTGCAAGAAAAGTATTTGCTAAACGGAGTGGATGTCCGTTTCAGACTGAACATGAGCAGTACCGCTTTCCATTTGATGTCTGAAATTGATCCCACGTTCAAAACCAAAATCTAGGAAGCCAGAATCTTCGTATGATGCATGGTAGTGTTACCTAAAGTGTGAAATGACATCAGCCACACTCTGAGCAAAACGACCCCCAAGTATCCGATACGACGAGGGGAAGTGAAAACTCTCACCATTCCCAAGGTTCAGCGATCCAAGATCGAAGATCAACTGTTTCAAGGACAGTTACCCTAACATTTAATCATTGGTATCGTAGAGAATTCAGTTTTCAATGGAAAAAACTAAAAAATACTTTCAACTTTCAACACTTTAGTGTGTTCAAGATTGATGTCAGTCGCGACGGCAAGATCTTGTGTACCAGACCTTTCGAACCTGGCTTTTCCAAGAATAATTACTTGAGATCGTACTTGTCCTTGTACGAAGCAACCGGACAGTTAGGGACCAACACCAGTCACGGCATAGAAGACGACTATTATGCAGAAGGTTAGGCTATGTAGGCCTTTTATTTCACTCCAGACCAAGGGACGAGAGATATTTCCAGCCTATAAAATCCAGGCAAGATTCGTATGAAAAATCAGTTTGCAAACCGAGATCCTGATGAAACGATGAACATCATATTGTATGCCTAATTTGATGATACGATAGAAATCAACAGTTTAGAAATGGAAATGGAATGGGGGGATATCGTGGAAGCCGTGAAAGACTAAGGGAGCCGTGGGGGACATAGTGATGAGGTCCAGATGGCCAGAACAAGAATAACATTTAGTTTCCTGTTTTGCCAAACACCTGGCAGAAAAATGTACTGAAATGACCAGGAAAGATTGCTATGGATGTCAAAATGATCATCCCAGACCAATTCAACACGATAAATGTTTGATAATGAGTCAAAAAGAAAACTTGGACTAGTATATGGAAGACTTGCGTGGTTATGCAGTTCAGTGACAGATTCAGAAGTAGGACATAGCCCAATACCCATTTACACAATATCTGATTAATGCATCACCGGACATCCCTCTTGGAGTGATGGGCGGGAAATTAGTCGAGGGGGTAGCATAAGATTTACCGCCCAAGTAGGGGTGTGTTTCGCGAAATCCGGGCTGATGCTACACCTGCTGCTGCAACCTGGGTGGTCCGGATGTATAATCAGTTAAGCAATGCAATAGGTGATTGGTAACTAATTATCCATCAATACTCATACTAACAACATCTATCTACTCTATCCTAAATCTTAAGGTATGATGAATCGTCTTTAAATATACGAATTAAAACAGGCCAATAAACCTAGATATTATAAGGTGGCTTAAATCCAGCCGTCAGGGCCCGCTGCACAATGTGGCAACGAATTGACTTAAAAACTTGTTAGAAATCAAAGTAAGAACCTAAAATTAGACCTATAAGGTGGCTAATAACCAAAGCCATCAGGGCCAGTTACACAATGTGGCACCAAATTTGCATAATGAGGAAATATATCCTAAACATTTAGAACTATAAGCTGGCTAAACCCAAGTCATCAGGTCCCCGGCAAAAGGCGCAAACACTAATTATTAGAGTAGTAACCCAAAATAGTATTCTACTAAATAAATTTCCCTTAAATTGACTAGGGGTATTCGTCATGTCATCTCTATCTTATTCTACAAACATTACAAATGATTTTCCAAATTATAATTACGGCAAAACGACGCCATTTGCTATTCGGAAACTGGGGAACAAAACAAACGATCCCGGATGTAGGGCGCATCCCTTCCACTCAGTCCGACATACGTTTGCCACTGCTAGACATGAATCATAAGTGAGTGCGTGTGGGCCGTTCCCACTCACCATGAGTCCCATGAGACATCAATGTCTCGAAATCGGACTAATCAATAGCACTTCTAAATGTATTAATGCGTGGCACTATTCCTTCCCCCTCGAAAAAATCAAATAGCCCCAAACGGGGCACTAACTAGTCGCAAATGCCCATATGGGCGCAAACGACTTTAATTAAAATGACTGGCTGACTGACTGTCTGGCCATCCACTGTTGACTCGTATTCCTATGAAGATGTGTTCAAGACTATCTGTGCAGAACGAAGCCCACGTGAATTCGCATCGTGTCAGGCAAAGCCTGATACCCAAGCCTGAAGAGATAAAGAATGTCAGGATGCTGAAAGTAGCTAAAGACCTGATTGAAGAGATCTTTAGAGACGAAATCAAGATTGAAGAGATCTTTAGAGACGAAATCAAGAAGGAGCAAAAAGGATGGACGCAGAAGTAAAGACTTCAGAAGCATAGAGAGCAGCAGCAACAGCAGGAACCAGACAGAGGTTTTGAAGACTGTCGTGTGGACACGAAAGATTTCTCCTTTTTCCGCATAAGCAGACCCTATTCTGTGGGAAAGCCTGTAGATAAACGGGAACGCAATTTTAGATGATAAGAGATTGTCATAATTCTCCAACAAAACAGCCATTTTCAGGGCTACCCCGACAATCTAGAAACGAGTTACCTTTTGTCTGTCTTTGTTTTTGTATGTACGTTAAAAATAGAAAAATGTCCATAAGCACTGCGTTTAATATGACAAAAGATAGAAGTGTGGTTTTTAAATATTTCGTTACCCTGTCTTGTCAAGTAGTGGATGTATGTGTTTGCAAGTAAAAGGTGGACTTGAGTGCTTTCTTTTAGGTCCACGCTTTTTATATTTTTTATGATGATATGGGTATTGGGATGGTTTCCTTCACGTCCGTGCAATAGACATATAAAGCGAAAAGGTCGTCAGTCTGGCTACTCGAGTTATTATGGGTACCATCCCATATCAATCTAATAGGAAATGACAAAGCAGACCAACAAGCAAAACTAAACCTTATGAACACCTCAGTAACACATCTTGACTATAGGGTACAAGAGATATACAGCCAAATGAAAACTAAAATAAACAACAAATGGCAACAACTCTGGGTAAATACGAACAAGGGCAGACAACTATTCCAACTGCAAAAAGAGGTAATCAGAACCATCATAACACATAAAGATAAACAACTGACCTCCGTGTTATCAACAGGTTAAAGACAGGAAAAACCTTACTTAAAAACAGCTTTGAAAAATACCTCACCAAAGAAACAAACCAAAACATAAACTGTCCCCACTTTAAGGAATATAAACATTGGACTGTGTTTTCAACACCTGCCCCAAATATCGCAGTCAACGAAATAACTTCCACAACAAACAGCATAAACAAGGATCACTTACAACATACCCAAACATGTTAATACATACAAAAATATAATATAACCTAACACAAATTGACAAATATGACAAAAGTGAACAAAACAAAATAGAAATTATTGGACATGCAAACACACAAAACAAAGAAATCAAAACTAACACAACTAGGAAACAGGCTAATATACTTAAACCTAGGGAGAAAAAAATTAAACAAAAAAGACTAGATGTCCTTGAAAAGTCTTAATGACCAAAGCATTCGGCAAGGACAACTGTCTTAATCAAAATAGAAGTAGCCAGAAAGTTAACACTAGATAAATAATCAGCCTAAAAATAGAAATACGTAAATCAGATTAATAAACCTAAACTTATGAAATAAAAAAGACCAGATGTCTCATCAAAATAAACTTAGCTGCAAAAATAAAAATCGTACAAATAACATAATAAATAATAATAATAAAAGTATATTATATATATATATATATATATATATATATATATATATATATATATATATATATATATATATATATACATATATATAATAAATACCCTAACCAACTTAATCTAAAATAGGGCCAAATAAATCAAAACAAAACTAGACCTAAAATTACAAATAACACAAGATTGATTAAATCCACCCCGGACTGGACTAAAGAGATAAGGGTAAGATCTCTAGCCAAAAGGCAAGTCCATATCATGCACCCCCAGCCCTCACCCCGCCAAACAAAATAGAAATACAAAATAAAAAAAACATAATGATAATTAATCATTAAACAACAAAAAACAAAAACAAATTTATTTACTTCATTGTGCTTAAGGGTGTATACGAATATATCTTCTGTTTATATATATCAATAACTCTCTTCTATTGCATGTCAGCACTCCAAACTTACATAATAAACACATAGGTCTGTAAGAACCAATTCCAACCCATGGAAAAAGCAGTATATAAGGTGGCCAAGCCCCCGCCATCAGGTCCGGTCGCACAAGGCGACCAAGATTGGCAATATTCAAAACAACCATCATTTAACCATAAGGCCCAATAAGAAATCAGAATATAAGGTGACAAAGCCCAGTCATCAGGCCCACCGCGCAAGGCGGAAATAAAAGTAATAGCAGATGTACAGACCTCAAACTATTTAAAACACAACATCTTAAGCCCAAAACTATACAAGTCTAACATTTTCACAAAGCTAATAACACTTAGAGAATCAATGTAATTCCAAAACTCCATCAAGTAAATGAGAATAACGGCCTAATAACCAGAGAGACCAGTCGCAAACATCATACCGGACTACAACATTGAAAGTCGAGTCGGAACGAAAACATACCACCGCAACAACAGAAAGCAGAAAGAAGACAAAGGAAGAAAAAGAAGACCGACATCGACTTCCAAATTGCCTTCTTTTAATGAGGTTCTTCCTTTGGTTTATGAAGTCCTCTTTTGACAAAAGCTCTATCCACAAAATCCTAATCTGAACCTTTGATTACCACCATCAAAATTCAAAACCAAAACTAAACTAACAGGATACAAATAGTATACAGGGTACGTGATACCCATCTGATTGGCACCTTTTCGGGAAAAAAATTACACCATGTACACAAAATTCCAATCTTTTGTTAAAAATAATAAAGAAAATTATACAACTCAAAAATTTGGAAACTTGCATAGGTGGCTCACACATTATTGGGAAAGTAAGTGTCCAATAGTAAAAATGGACGAAAATTTGATCGTACGAGTGTCAGCGTTCCAGGGCGTACCAGCATCCAATGGCTCACAGCGTCACAGGGGTCCCTTTCCTCTTCGCCTCGCCTAGACATGTCCGAAATCTCAAAATTAAGGAGTGCGACATTGTACATTAAAACGGGGCTGTGGTGGCACCACACCCACAGACCCGACTAATTAAGAATCCTGACCTTCAAGACTTAACCGGTCTCGAAAGCACTATCTGCGCAGGCGACCTAAATTTATTATCGTATCGTATCAGTCTGGCTACCCATCGTTGACGTATCAACTGCAAAGAAGATCAGTAGAATTTCAAAATTGATAGAACTCCAAATGTACCTGGAGTATGCCAGGTGCCTCCTGGACGCGCTTGCCATGGAGACGATACAGGAAAAACCCAGGACAGAAGAGAAAGAGAAGCAGATAAAAAAGGAGAAAGAGAAGGAAGAAAGAATCATGCCTCACCTCATGATAATGCCTCTGTGTTAGGTTATGCCTGAGGTGAGGACACCTCGACGGCCAGTAAAAGCACCACAGCCACTACCAGCACCCTAACGACTACCACAGCCATTACCATCAGTACCGAGACCTGTAGTTCCACAGACAGAAAACTGGTAGAAGAAGCTGGGAAGACAGGGTCCGCAGGAGAGAAGGAGACCTCATCATCCACGGATGTGGAATAGAAGAAGACAGAGAGAAGTCTTAAATATACTTGAGAGGGAAAACGGGGATGATGAGGCCTCTGCGCTCCCAACTATGCGCATAAATTTGGAGCAGGACTGGAGCCGCTCATGTGTCTGTGGTGCTCGGCCTGGAAGATGTCACCATTAGCCAAGTGCATTTAGAGTTCTAAAAGAATAGCCCTTCTCAGGGCTAACCAGATCTCTCAAAAATAAACTATTCAAGTTGCCAATTTGTGCGACTGGAGTAGTGCGATTTTAAAAACTAACTCCTATACTGATGTGATAGTATGTATGTGTGTCTATGTATGCATACGTACGTTTGTATGTATGTATGTGTTTTTGTATGCATGCGCGTATGTTTGTGCTTGTAATAGTGTTTGTATGCTTGCTTGTACGTTTGTTGGTGTATGTATTTGTGTTTGATGCGTGCGTGTACGTTTTTTTTTTTTTTTTTTTTATTTAAAAAATACCAAAAAAGTAATCACTTAACACAGAAAGTTTGGTATAGCGTGTTATTTAATACAAATATTTATTTTAGATTAGCACTCTCATTACTTTGGATGTTTAATAGGTGATATGGGTAGTTGGTAAGAGGGGATGTTTTCCTTCGCGTCCGCGCTTAAGAGATGTAAAATGCAGCTTTTGTCTTTCACTTGACACACACACACACCATACTCTATGGAGTGCCACTACACAACACAGGAGATACAAATCATACAAATCATGGAAGACGGGCAAATCTCCTGTAACCTAGCCAAAAAACTGACCAAGAACAACAACCCAACACAAGCAGTGACACAAATAAGTGAAGGGAGCCCTACACCAACAACAGCAACTACCTCTCATGGATCGCGCTACGCACAGTCAACCTCAGTCACCCACAACCAAGAGGAATGACCAACAAAAATTAGACAATACAAAGACAACGGATACTACACCCAAACAAAACATACAAGAACCAGCACGTAGTCAACACATAAACAAGGAAAATACCACCCCTAGTGCTGGAGAAGAGGCAAAAGAGGTAAGTACCACAACACAGGACTATATCGATCCCGCCTTAATAACCCAATATTTCAATGACCTGCTGGAGGGTATACAACAGAACACGCATCACAATCAAATTAAAAATCAAGACTTCATCCTCTTACTCCTACAACTACTAGACAAAAATCTTGCCCAAGGACAAATAAAAATTCCATACGTCCCTGTATCTTATTAAAAATCATACTAAACAAATAAATAACAACATTGAACAATGAATACACATAACGACAAAGAGTATGCAGACAAACTCATCATATGGCAATGGAACTGCAGAGGCCTAATTCCAAACCATGGAAAACAAGTATCAACCATTAACATAGCCACCAGCAAACTGAAAATACTATGCTTACAAGAAACACTCTTAAATGATAAAATAAGACTATCCCCAAAATAAATGGTTTTGACACAAAGTTTCTTAAGCATATGAGTAATCGAAAAAAAAGGAGGAGGACTTGCCATATATGTTCACAACGATATTAGAGATGCAGTAGAGATAGACACTAACATTAATTTAAATGGAAACCTAATTGAATATCAAACAATCAATATTAAATTGGGACAAAAAAAACTTACATATTTATATTATCTATATTTCCCTGGAGGAAATAATACAAACCCCACCCAAACTTACTCGGTGCTATTCAAGGTAAGGGTATAAATAGCATAATTTGTGGAGACTTTAATGCACACCACACTGAATGGAGTGGTGACCATATAGACACAAGAGGGAAAAGCATCGAAAAATACGCCAGAGAGAATCAACTTGTAATATTAAATACCGGCACTCACCAGAATAGACCCCCCATCCACGGAAAACTGACACCTATTGATTTAACACTCGCAACACCTAACCTCGCACTTATCACGGACAGGGAAGTGCTACAACAAAGTCCACTTGGCACTGACCACTTCCCGCTATGTATAACAATATACAAAGTCCAAAAAACACGCAACAAGTAACCATAAAAAATGGGAAACAAAGCAAGCCAAGTGGGACCTCTTCCAACAAGCCTTGAGCAAGATACAACTAGAAGAACTTCAAAGTAACGAACCAAATCAATATTATCAATGAAGCGGCACAAAACAGTATACCTAAAACTATCGGGGAATCCAACCACAAAAGTTTACCATCGTAGACAGACAATTGCCGCACAGCCATCAAGGAAAAAAGAAAGCCCTCAACTGTTTTAAAACTTGGAGTTTATAATACATAAGCAAAAAGAAAACAACACAAGAACAGTAATAAAGGAAGCAAGAATTAATTCATGGCGAGCATACTGCTCCACACTCAACCATCATACCAATTCTAAAGAAGTCTGGGCAAAAGTTAAGCCATGAAAGGGAAGGTCCCGGCAACATCACCAAAAATATCAGGAACCGACACCAACCAGAACAAAGCAGAACAGCTGGCACGCCATTCTGCCAATTCCAGCAGTAATAACAATCATACCCAAAAATGTATGAAGCAAAGACAGGCAATCGAAGGAGAATTTCCTCGAATATTCACGGACCAAACCAACAATAACTCACCACTAAATGACCCATTCAACGTCAATGAATGGAGAAAAAGCACTACTTAACAAAAAAAACCCACATCCCCAGGTGAAGACAACCTCTGCTACGACATCTATTAATATCTCCCGATAAATATGCAAAGAATTATACTTGACATGATAAACCTAATATGGCACACTGGAAACACACCCACATTATGGAAACAAGCAGTGGTTATAGTCATACCTAAACCAGGAAAAGACCCCAAAAACATATCATATAGACCCATCTCCTTGACTAACACCATCTGCAAAGTCATGGAAACAATTATCAACAACCGGCTAAAACACCAACTGGAACAAAACCACCTACTTACTAAAAATCAAAGTGGATTTCGAACCAAACGCTCTATCATTGATCAGATAATTCGACTAGAATCCAGCATTAAACTTGCCTTCAATGCCAACCCGAAAAAAGATAGGCACTTAATTGCGGTATTCCTAGGCTTCGAAAACGCGTTTGATATGGTCTGGACTAAAGGCCTCGTTTCCAAACTCAATCAATTCGGCATAACAGGAAAAATGCACCGTTGGATCTCAAACTTCCTAACGGGAAGGCAAATCGAAACCAGAGTAGGCCATGCACTCTCCAAGACTTACACTCTGGACAACGGAACTCCGCAGGGAAGTGTAATAAGTCCAACACTGTTCAACCTCATGATCAACAACCTCGGCAACAATATTACCAACAAACTAGTCGAACTGTCCCAATTTGCTGACGATAGTGGAATATGGAAGGCAGGCAACCCCAACAACCAAAACAACATCAAGCAACTACAGCAAAGCCTATACGCCATCGGCAAATGGGCAGACAACTATGGATTCAAAATATCTGATACTAAAATAGTAGGAATGCTTTTCTCTCCAACAAACAGGAAACCTACTACATACCTAAAACTCTACATCCAAAATACACCAATCCCATTTGTAAAAGAAACGTACGTTTTGGGAATGCTACTTAACGAACCACTTAATTTGAAAACGCATATAACAACCCTATTCAAAAAATGCCAAGAAGACATCAACCTCCTAAATATATCAATGGGACATCGTGGGCAGCTGACCAACAAACTATGCTCAAGCTCTACAATTCATTAATCAGGGCTAAACTGGACTACGCTTGCCAGGTGTATGCCTCGCCAAACAAGGACCGGCTTAAGAAACTGGACAGCATACAATATAAAGCACTTAGACTATGTACGGGGTCTCTACCTAACATCTCACTCGAGGAGCTACAAATACTGACGGGAGATCTACCGCTACATCTTAGACGAAAAGAGCAGATATTGAGATATTCTACCAGAAACTCAATATATCAAGACACCAACCCAACCAAAATGATGATTAAAAAGTGCAACATTCCGTTCAGGCAAACACGAGCTCTAAACCACCCAGCAGGTAAGGAGATACACACACTCTGTGATGAACTTCAACTATCCGGAATTCAAGCAGAACAATACAAAATCAAAGATCCTACCCCTTGGCAAAACTGCACGCCCAAAATAAAACATGTCTGCCCAGAACTTAGGATCCAAACTACAATACCCACCAAAAATGCTAAGAGAAATTCAGAAAATCATCGAAGAAACTTACTCTGGATTTCTTAAAATCAAACGGATTAAAATCGAAAGAACTAAACAGAACTGATGCTGCAATAATGGTACCGCAACAACAAGTTGAATTTGAATTTGGTGCAAGACTCCCGGATGGCTGCTCCATCTACACAGCAGAATTCTGGGCAATAAATGAAGCCCTCAAATGGATTAAGACCCAAAACCACAGCCAGTACATCATTATAACAGACTCTCTAAGCGTACTCAAATCCTTAGAGACTGGCACGTCAAAATGTAGAGCAAATATGCTAGAAGACACTATGTTATCCGTAAGAGAGATCGAAGAAAGAAAAAAAACTATTTAATTCCTATGGGAACCTTCTCACATCAGTCTGATTAGCAACGATAATGCTGACCGTAGGGCGAAATACAATCTCCTGAACAATGTAACAGAAACACTTAATTATGTGTATGAGATATATAGCCAGATAAGAATCAAAATGAACAAGAAATGACAGCACCTCTGGGACAGCTCCAACAAGGGTAAACATTTATACCAACTGCTAAAAGAGGCCAGAAGGGTAATCAAGACACCTAAAATCCTGGAAATCGTGGACATCGTGGAATTATCAATAGGATCAAAACAGGAAAACTTTACCCCGGAACAGCTTTGGGAAACATCTCAGGAAGGTTGTTGTTGTTGTTGTAGGGTTTAACGCCAATTTTCAGCACACGATAGGCTATACATGGTTGCCAGTATTAATGGTGGAGGAAGAACGCGGGAAAACCTCCGGAAAGAACCACCGACCCACGAGAAGTTACTGGCAGGCTTTCTCACATATATCTCAGGAATTGAACCAAACTACTAACTGTCCACATTGCCCTGCTGCAGAAACACTGGACCACGTATTCAACACCTGTCCCAGATGTACCATAATCAACGAGTCGACTTCCAAGATTACCAAAAGAAAATTAATTCCCCTACAATATACCCTGAATTTTTGGACAAGGTACGCAACAAAAACATCGATACCACATACATGAACATAATAAGGTACCTCAAACAAATTAACAAACATGCCAACATATATATACAACCACAAGTAATTATAATCACAATGAATAGAAGGGCTAAAGCAGTAAGGTAAGACTGCTAGCTGAAGCGCACGCCCATGCTTGTTGTTGTGTGTGTGTGTGTTTGTTGTTTTTTTCCGCATGTAGACAAGCAACTAACACAATACTAACCATCATGGTCTGAGAAAAACAACACATATATTCTCATAACTATGTATACATATTATGAAGGTGGCAAACCCCGCCATCAGCCCAGATACACACGACAACAAGAGTAGTAAGATATAAATAAGTACAAACAATTCTTAAGTCCCTACCATCTTAAGACTATAAGGTGACCTAAGCCAGGTCAAAAGGCTCTCTCAAACACACACACACACACACACACACACACACACACACACACACACACTGCGGAACTAAATAAACAACAACAACACAATCCCAATCACAATCGCAGCGGACGTTACATACTGCTTGGGTTGACACCTAGTGCAGTAGACAGCTAACTGAATTCCAACTTTTCGATACCATGAGTGTGTGTACTGGGTCCATTCCCACTCATGAAAGCCCTTCACTCAGGTCGTTAGAGACACCTAGTTCCAAGACCTGATGGCTAAATTAGCAGTGCTCTGTGAGCACATAAATGCCTGGGGATGTGGCTCTAATTCCTTTTCTCCGGAACAATTATCAGTCCGCCGTGTGGACATAGACCACAGGCACATGCACTCCGTGCGAACGCCTCTTAAATCCAAATAATCAATCAGGCAGTCATTCGCGTCATTCGACATTGAACACAAAATGGCAATCAAACATTTGGAGAAGATGTGAAAGTTTCAGGAAGTAGTGGATATCATAGGCATGGTAGAAGAGATGCTAGTGACAATAGAGAATGGTGCCTATAGTCCACACCGTCTCAAAATGGAGATAAATAATTGAAAGAAAGGGAAGGAGATGATAAGAGAGGTGATAAGAAAAAAGAGGAGGAAAATTAAGATATAGAAACTAAATCCAAATGTGAGCTTGGAACGAAAAGATAGAATTGGAGGACGCGAATGAGAAGAGGAAGAAAGAGTATGAGGAGAATGAGAAAAAGGATCGAAAGAAAACAAAGACAACGGCGATGACAAAACTAAGAAGGTGGTGGAAAAGTAGAAGGGATGAGAGAAAAAAAGAAGACAAAAAAAGAAATTCAAAGACTTTTTTCAGGGCCACTCCATTGCCTCGAGAAGATTTACTTTCTTGCCTAAACAACTCTTTTGCATATAAAAAATGGTTTGTATATGTAAACCCCATGTCTCTATGTCTCTATTTGTCCCTACAGTAGCGCGTATTTGAGTCAATCCTCCTTGCCACACTGTTCCGCCCGATTGAGGTCAGCCACTTGCAACATTGTTGCCAGTGTCTAGTGTCCCTATACAAGTCCGATATTTCCATGTTAAAGTCCCGTTGTCGCCAATTCTGATATATCCCTTTTTAACATACATGTATGTATGTATGTATGTATGTATGTATGTATGTATGTATGTATGTATGTATGTGTGAATGTATTATAAAACATTTGGAGTATGTACATTTGTTAAAGAGCCCCGTTTTAAGGAATTCATCGGTTTTTGTGATAACTTGTCTGATTATTGGAATTCGGTGCAATAGAAATATTCCTTTGCCCGAAATAATAAGCCAGTTACTAGGATTATACGTCACGGAGAAAAGTGTTAGTGAGTTTCCATGATGCCCTGATTGACTAGTCGTCAATTCAGGTCCAAACCTAATGAGTGTCCATGAATAGTAAAATCCCTACTAAAATCTAGTGGTGTACATTGGTGGTGTGACTGCTATGGCAGTATTTACTGTAAGAAACCGGTAAATCACACAATGGAGCCAGTAACAACGGACTCGGTAAATACCGTTTATATCGCCATGGTGGCAAAGGTGATGCAGTTATACTGGCAAAAAGTGCCTGGAAACCATAGTTTGACTGGTACAAGGTGGCGTAGTTAAAATAGTTCCCTGCGTTAAAGGACAGTTGCATAGTTTATACGGCGAGAACTGCTGCCGGTACGGAAACCTAACGATGAGAAAGTATGCAGATGTGCGGTGCATAGATATTTGGCAGGTTGTGAGATATGTGGTCTTGTATTGATTAGAATAAAATTTATGTATAGAATGGACACGTCAGGCTTTTTACTTTACAACTGAAGTTGTAAGGAAGTCTTTGGAAATTTTGGGTAAACTTATGACTTCTAGCGGGAATTGGGCCCAGGGTTTGACACCGCTCGGTCAAGTAAAGACCGCTAGCTTGTAGCAGTATGTATGTATGTATGTATGAATGACACCTATTGATACGGGTGTTTGTGAATATCTAGAGATCATTGTATGCGTGTACGTATATAAACATACAGACGCACATACAGATGCATGGACATATTAGAAGAGAGGCACAGCGCTTACCTCATTATAAGTGTCTTGCGAGTGGACTCCGTGGAGCATCAGAAATCCCACAACAACGTAACATCTCCAACATACACCAAATAGGCGTGATCCTGTTTTGCACATCCTAACCATATAGCGAACTTAGAGAACTGGAATTAATGCCACATATTGTCCTTTTTATAGGATACCTTATATGACACTTTAGAATGTGGCCTGAATAAAGAATTTAGCGTAAACAAGCAAGCAAAACGTGCGGATCTGTCATGTGACCGAATGTCTTCAGGGCTATAACCGCTGTACCCATTTCTCTGTGCACGTCAGTGTCGGCATTGGATATGAGAATTGTCTTAACAATGTATATTCCGTTTTGATTCTTCGTTTCTTTTATAAAATTGTGCTCGGTTTGCACACGTCATTGAAATTTAATTCGTCATTGAAATTTAATTGAATCAAAACTTTCTGAGGAAAAAACAATGCTGCAGTCACGAACTCTCGCATTTTGATAAAACTTCAATGATTTTCATATCAATATAAATGGTTTTGATTTAGTCAGTATATCAGAAACTGAGTCTCCCTCTCTCCCTCTCTCTCTCTCTCTCTCTCTCTCTCACACACACTACGCAATATCATTTAACTTAACGTTTCGTTGCTGTTTTCTAAGTACAGCTGTTCCTTCTCGCTCAGTAAGTACAAATATAGCACTCAAAGAACGTTTTCTTTCCCATTCATTATTATTATTATTATTATTATTATTATTATTATTATGAATCAATTTTAGAATTATTTACAACCTTCCATTCACGCATAAAATTCTCCTTTATACGTATGTACACGGTTTGTTTCGGCCTTATCCTAATTGTGCCTGGGATATTTAAAAATGCGGATAAATTAGGTTTGTACGTGTAGTCGTATTTCGTGTCAAACGTGGCCTGAAAGCAAATTTTATTTCGTGTCAGAATGTCCGGGACGTTGACATGGAACTAATAGTTATTAGTGATTTTTGACTTTGAGTGATTCCAAACGTGACCTTTTTTCTTTTCTTTTTTTTTTTTCTTTTTTTCTTTTCTTAGAAGCTTACGAGGATAGGGGATAATAATTTGCATGAGTATTATTTCGTAGAATATCACTTTGAAGGTTAACCAGTTGGAAATAAATCATTCATAAACGACGAGGTGTTTGCAACTACATATATTTTTTAATATTTCTTGCATGTAAATAAAAAAAAGTATTTTATATACAGGGAAAATAATAAAAAAAATAAAATAAAATAAATAAAGAAAAACAGATACTTTATTGTTTTGTTTGCTTCATTGTAGACCGCAAACAATCAGGTATAAAACAAAACCTTTTTTCTGCCTCTCTACAGAGACACGGGGGGGGGGGCGGATTCGAATCTTACCATCAAACCAGCCTGAGTCAGCTACCGTGGTGTGTCCATGCGTCCACCTCGGAAGCGGGAGATAGTGGGTTCGAACCCCGGCCGAGTCATACAAAAATGGTATTAACAGCTGCCTCGCTAGACGCTCAGCATTAAGAGGTTAGTGTTAGGACTGGTCGGCCTGGTGTCAGCATAATATGACTTGGTAGGACATCATACTACATGATGCCCCAGTGCTTGACATCACTATAAACTACCACACTGCAGACATCGTAGCAATATGACTGAAAAATTGTTAAAGCTACGTTAAAAATCCTAATCACACACACACACACCATTCCAACGAATAATTTAAATAAATCATGCCTCTCAAATTATATATGGACACATCAAAAGACTCTAATCATTGATTCCCAAAGACTCAAATGAAACTCGAATGGAGATTTTGTTTCGCTTTGCTTTGGGTTGGTTTGATTTGGTTTTGTTTGGTGTTTTACGACATACCAATACATCTAGATTATTTAGTGATGAGGTAATCAGAGAGTAGTGAAGGGGGGCACTATAGGGACAATGGGACTTACCATTAAAAACACCCCCTGGGTCACTATAGGGACATTGTAAATTTAACATGGGGAAAATTGCTGGGTCACTATAGGGACAAGGGAATTTAACATGGGAATAGATTTTGGGTTTGTCTAGGGACAAGGGGAATTGAACATGGGAAATAGAGTTTGGGCTTGTCTAGGGACAAGGGGAATTGAACATGGGGAATAGAGTTTGGGTCTGTCTGGGGACAAGGGGAATTGAACATGGGAATAGAGTTTGGGCTTGTCTAGGGACAATGGGAATTTAACATGGGAATAGAGTTTGGGTTTGTCTAGGGACAAGGGGAATGGAACAGGGGACTATAGTGTGGGTCTGTCTAGGGACAATGGGAATTTAACATGGGGAATAGATCGTGGGACTGTCTAGGGACAATGGGAAATTTAATATTACGGAAACCCCTGGGGGATATAGCCTCAAGGGAATTTAACATTTGGAAATTGAACATTTTGGGTCTGTATAGCGTCAAGGGGAATTGAACATGGTGGGACTGTCTAGGGACAATGATGGTAGAGGGTCAAACACAACAGAGACAGAAACATACATACACTAGTACAAGCGTGAGATTTATATATAAAGCATTACCAAGACCTGAAATCTTGCTGGGGTGTTCAAAAATTTGCATAATTGTAATGATGCTATAAATAGCTATAATCAAGGAAATGCTCAACGACAAAATGGATGTGACTAAAGGTAACGCTAAAATGACGAAATTGTCCCAGAATTTAAAGGAAAATAAACATATCCCCTAAAAGTAAGTTACAATGGTTTAGACTAAAATGGATAAAATTAGTAACTACTTACAATATCAACTTGTGTGACGATCGTGGATAAACACCCATGTATCTATTTATAGCTATAATCAGCTGAAATTCATATGAAATCCCACTATCTATTTATAGCTCCAACTTGTGGGTTATTCCTTTGGAAAATCCCACTAACTTTTTATAGCCTCAGCTTGAGTGACGTTCCTGTTTATGAACTGTAATACATATGTATAGCTACAACATGTGGAAATCCCCAAGTCCATATTTATAGTCTCAAAATTTCCAGCGTCAGTGACGTCACTGTACTGAACACTAGGGGATAAATGTCAACAGTGTTGCAAGTGGCTGACCTGAATACACGCTACTGTAGGTAGGTAGGTAGAGTGTATTTGATAGGGATAAAGTGAGCTTTATAGGAACAAACAGAGACCAATACATACACACACACACACACAACGTACGCGCGCAGACATACGCGCACACACACACACACACTATAAAATAGATAAAATTAGTAACTACATACAATATCAACTTGTGTGACGATCGTCGATAAATATCTATGTATCTATAATCAGCTGAAATTCATATGAAATCCCACTACCTATTTATAGCTCCAACTTGTGGGTTATTCCTTTGGAAAATCCCACTATCTTTTCATAGCCTCAGCTTGAGTGACGTTCCTGTTTATGAACTCTATTACATATGTATAGCTACAACCTATGGAAATCCCCAAGTCCATATTTATAGTCTTAAAATTTCCAGCGTCAGTGACGTCACTGTACTGAACACTAGGGGATAAATGTCAACAGTGTTGCAAGTGGCTGACCTGAATACACGTTACTGTAGGTAGGTAGATAGAGTGTATTTGATAGGGATAAAGTGAGTTTTATAGGGACAAACAGAGACCAATACACACACACACACAACGTACGCGCACAGACATACGCACACACACACACAGAGGAAAGAGGAAAAAACAAAACCAAACATACTATCCATACAAACGTACGCGAACGCATACAAACCCCAAATATACTATCCACACAACGTCGCCAACGCGTAAAAACCCCAAATATACTATCCACACAACGTCGCTAACGCGTACAAACCCCAAATATACTATCCACACAACGTCGCTAACGCATACAAACATCAAATATACTATCCACACTCGGGAGGAAGAAGAAAAAAAACAAATATACGATCTACACAACGAACGCGAACACACACACACACACACACACACAGAGGGAAGAGGAAAAAACAAACCCCAAATATACTATCAACACAGAAGGGAGATAATACAAACTCCAAATAAACTATCCACACAAACGTACGCGAACGCATACAAACCCCAAATATACTATCCACACAAAGGTACGCAAACGCATACAAACCACAAAATGTACTATCCATACAAACGTACGCGAACGCATACAAACCCCAAATATACTATCCATACAAACGTACGCGAACGCATACAAACCCCAAATATACTTTCCATACAAACGTACCCGAACGCATACAATTCCCAAATATACTATCCACACAACGTCGCTAACGCGGAAAAACCCCAAATATATGATCTACACTCGGGAGGAAGAAGAAAAAAAAACACATATACGATCTACACAACGTACGCGAAAACACACACACAGACACAAACACACACACACACACACACACACACAGAGAGAGAGAGAAGAGAAAAAAACAAACCCCAAATATACTATCAACACAGAAGGGAGATAATACAAACTCCAAATAAACTATCCACGAAAACGTACGCGAACGCATACAAACCCCAAATATACTATCCACAAAAACGTACGCAAACGCATACAAACCCCAAAATATACTATCCATACAAACGTACGCGAACGCATACAAACCCCAAATATACTTTCCATACAAACGTACCCGAACGCATACAATTCCCAAATATACTACCCACACAACGTCGCTAACGCGGACAAACCCCAAATATACGATCTACACTCGGGAGGAAGAAGAAAAAAAGAACCAAATATACGATCTATACGCGAATACACACACACAGAGAGACACACGCACACACACACACACACAGAGGGAAGAGGAAGAAAACAAACCCCAAATATACTATCAACACAGAAGGGAGATAATACAAACCCCAAATATACTATCGACACATGGAAGAGGAAGAATACAAATCCCATACCTACTATCCACATGGAGGTGAGATGTAAATAAAATAAACCCCATATCTACAATCTACGCAGAGGGAAGAAATAAATAACCCAATATACATTATCCTCAAAGAGGGAAGAGGAAAAAGCCATAATATACTAACCACACAGAGGGAAGAAGAAAACCATTATACACTATCCACACGGAGTGAAGAAATAACCCTTTATATATACTATCAACATAGAATGAAGAAAATAGCCTATTATATTCCATCAACACAGTGAAGAAGAAAAAGTTTTTTGAAAGCACCTAAGCCCTCACCTGCAATGACCAACTCTGCCAAGCACCTACACCCCACCCCACCCCCAACACTACAAAACCCATTTAACCCGTTATTTTATGGCATCAGTGTGTGATTTAGGGAATATCAAGACACAAAATGAATAGACTGACTATTGTTTACCGACTTGCATGCCTAAAGAGCGTGCGTGAAGGAAAACATCCTTTCATTTCAATTCTAACTAAAACATGTTCCAGAGGGATAGAGATAGGTGAAAGAGCACAATTTCATAAAGTGAGAGTAAAAAAGAAATCACGCCATCCTTATTATAGAATGTCAAGACTAAGAGACACTTACGTTTTCTTTCTGGTCTATTCTCTTTTAGAAGGTAGTATGAAATTTCACATCAGGGCCAACGCATCGGCTCACATTGTCAATTTTTCCATTTCCATGTCTTTACTGGCACAAGTTCTTCATCATCTTCAATTTCTTCTTCTTCTGAATCCCTCTTCTCTGTTTCGTTTTGTTTCTGTTTCTTCTCTTTTCTCGTAGGGCACTCTGAATCCCAGTGTCCTTTCTCCCGACAACGATATTAGGTATCTTGACTTTTGTCTCTCTTTCTTAGACAAAGCAGGTATTCTGGAGACAAATACCCATTTACCTTTGCAGATATAGTAAACTTCATTAGCACTTACACACTTTCGTATGACTCTCATCAAATCAACGACCAAAAGAGTAAGTTTTGTTGCCACTTTCGCATGTGAATTATGCTTTCGTATGACTTTTAGCAAATATTTGACCAGCAGGTCGATCTGTGCTGACTCTTCCATCTTCTTGATCGTTTGAGAGTGGAATGAATACTCTGAAGCTAAGACACTCTCCCTATATACAGGGACCTGCTGCGTATGAAACCTGGTCAAATGTAATTTTGCAATAAGATGAAACGATTTCATTGAGAAAGTAAAAGGCAATGATGTACCGTATCGCCTCACACAAAACCTGAAGTGTTAGTTCAAATCCGTGTCAGCGATTTCGAAGACGACATAACTGAGCTTTAATCAATGCTCTCCATTTATGCCACAAAACCACGAGTCCTGATTCACGCCAAAAGAAATTTCGTTCGGTCCATAACAAATAGTATCACATCTGAGAAACGCAAAAACGAACTTCCAGAAAACTGAGAACGACGGCTTACACCTACAACGTAAATTTATGAGTTCAAGTAGTGCGTAAAACGTAGTCAAATTAAATTTTTATAGTCAAGACGAAACGACCTCTTTTCGAACAAGAAAGCAGACACCAAGCGACAATGGCGATCCGTGTCACACAACACTTTTCAAAATGTATATTATCAGAGGTTTGTTCTAGCGATCTGCACGGTTAAATGATATGTTGATGTATTTTGCAATAAGACGGACACAATTTCCATGGGATCGCCCATGGTACGATTGTTCGTGCATTAGTTTAATTTTTTAAAATATTTTTTTATATAAATCGCCTGTAGGATAGACCCAGTAAAGCATGGCCATTCTCGTCACTGTGTGAATAGCTACTCAAGTCAATTCGAAGTGAACGCGGTAAGAAAATAAGTATAGCCAATGAAATGGCTTACAACGGGTGATGCATTGTTTTGTTCTAGGACTGTGTGGCATAATAATCCCTATGTTCTTTCGTTGTTACCATTACAGTGCAGACAGACTGAAATGTGAACTTACAGGCCCTCTTTGTGTGTGTTGTACCATTTCTTCTTACCACATCAAAATACTGAGCGTCACAGTATTGGTTCGCGTTTTCAAGCTGACCATTTTTTTTATATCTCACTTAAACATTTTAACATAAACACTCACACTCACATCGGTAGAGTCACAACAGACGTGTTAAAGTATTGAGGGGCATGTTATCTTGTTTTTTTCTTCAAACTAATAAATTTGGGGTTTGTATGAAGTAAAGAACCGAAAGTACAGTGAACCTCAAGGATGATGACCCAATCTGTCTGTCTATTGATGCGTGTATTTACTTAAGAAGAAATATGACCTCTAAAACACAAAGAGATACGGCAAGCATGATTAGAATGAACACAACGATGTTTTCCTTCACGCCCGTGTAATTTAGAGTTTCAATCGTCTTTGAAGACAAACTTGGTCTCCTTTTGTAGGGCTTGAAATAATAAAAAAACTGAAAATCTTAAGCACTTTGCTATAGATAATTTCATCAACAGACTAAAGAACATAAATACCGTTACAACAATAGAAAGCCTTAAATCTTCTATCAAAAAGAAATGCATCAAAAAAATTAAAGATTAACGATAACTAACCAATGAAACCGAATTTAACAAAGGCAATGACATGTGAAGAAATTCCTCACTTTGGAAAGGTAGGCGAATGTACTCTGTCATGCACCATCAACTTGAAAAAAATTATAAACAGAGAGAAACCTGAATTCAAAATTCAGTTGTTTTTTTTTTCTTCAAAATTGTTTCGTTTCTTTTCTCTTTTTTTTGGAACAAATCTAAGCACTAACATAGAATGGAAAAGGGAAAATGCACATACAAGCTTTGATATTTCTGAAAAAAATGAGGGGATATTCCTAACGTTCATAACCACCTATATATGCTTGGACTTGTCTGTGACTTATCCACAAAACAAGATGTACATATTTCTGGTCAAGCTGCAAGTGTGTGCGTGTTTTTGAAAATGGTAAAAATTGGATATACAATTTTCTCGTGACACTTATGAAGTGAAGAGTCTGTGCAAGTGTCAAAAGCCAAAGTCATATAAGTTTTGTATTTTGTACGGCTTGTAAAGATTTCCACTTTAGAAAATGTGAAGTATCACAAGTTATTATCACAAACAGAAGTGGAACATAGGGGCTTGCAAGAAAGAAAATAACCCAGACAGTTGGTGTCATCAAGAGTGCTAGAGACGGTACCCGAACTTGCTTGCTTGCTTACTAGAATTAAAGTGATTTTCGCTCTAATGGAGCATGTATCACTGGTTTAATAACGCACCGCGTGATTTTTAATTACTCCTGGGGAAGGAAAGAGAGCCTCATCCCCCAGGCTTTTATGTACTCACAGACTATTTTTAAATTTAGCCACTCAGGTGTAGGACTAACTAGTCCTTAACAACCTGACGGAAAGGCTTTAAGCATGAGTGGGAATTGTCTCACCACACACTCATTTTTCTGTCCGAGCGTGGTAAAGGAGGAAAAAGGTGCTCAGCAAGACAGCCATGGATGTTAAGTATTCACCAACACGCTAGCCCGTACTTATTTCAAATTAAGTCCTGTCACCAAAAAAGACGACGTGTACGACATCAAAGGTATTGTCAAACGCAGAAACCGTAAAGTGGGCAAACGACGTGTCAAAGAAGTCAAAGTACGTTGGAAAGGATATCCGCCCAGTTTTCATTCTTGGATCGACGTTTCGCACGTCATCGACTATAAAAAGAAGTGACCATCATTCCCTTTCACACAGATTCAGCTACTGCGATCACTCCTTCACCCAATTCTTCTCTGCAAGATTTACAAAAACAACCCTTGTGAGTGTGGTATGGAGAACGTGTGACTAAAACGCAAATCGTCTTTTTGTGCCAAACCTTCTTGGTGTATTGTGTCATCGGTGCAGTCATTGCCAATTCAATTTGAGTTTGCAACAAGGAGACAAACAATTGTGGACCATTGTATTGAGCAGTTGCATCGGTTACCTGCTTCCTAATCCCTCCCTGAAATTCTCCTCGAACGAGAACAACGGGAACCTTGTGTCCAGTGTCAGTGCCAGTCACCACTCCAACAACAACCCCATTTTGGGCGGAAACACTCCTCTGACTTCCAGGAACACCTCGGAGAGCCACAAAACTCTGGAATTATGAGCAATAACAACCAATTTTACTTAACCTTACCCAGTGACAGTTCCATGGAGGTGTTTCCCAAGAACACGTTGTGCTGTTACACGGTCAAATTACCTCAGACCATCCAGTTAGATCACGAAGCCCATTGGGAAGTGGCTTTAGTGGAAATCATTCACCCAACACAAATCAAAAACATCACCGAAAAGCAAAACACTTTCGAGGTGGAAATCCTGAATGCCCAATTGGAGGAAGAAACCAATAAAATCGGGTTTTTAGGGGACACAAGACCAACCAACAATCCATCCTTCATTATCTACACCTTGAAAATTCCTTCAGGTTATTATTTTAGTGGTGAGCATTTGGTGGACACTATTGCGGACAGGTTCAACGTAGCCTTAGGCAAAGCACTGAACAGAGCCAAAAAAAGTGTGAAGATTGAGTACCATAAAGTGGCTCATCGTCCCATGATCAAATTTCAAGATACGGACACACTGTCCCTCAGGTTCAATGGTAGCTTGTTTGAAATTTTGGGTGGACATGCAGAAATGGTCGCAAACAATTTGAGCCCCAAGATCAACAGTAATATGGATTTTTACAGAGCTTTTGAAACCCGGTAGAACTGAACCAAGGACTTAATTTGATCTTTGTGTATTCCGATGTGGTGGAGTACAACGTGGTGGGACACACCTCTGTGCCGTTACTGCGTATCATTCCTTTCAAAGTGGATAGTACCACAAACATTGACCAGGAAGGTGCAAACACCTATCACGTACACCGTGAATTTGTACATCCTCGCTATTTGCCCGTCAGTAAGTCGTATTTAGACACTGTCAACATTGCTATAAAAGGAGATCTGGGACAAAATATTCCATTCTTCAAAGGGAAAGTTACAGTGAAACTCCATTTTCGAAAACGGTTCTCTAACGAATTGTAAGTCAAGACAGCGACGAGGGACATTTTCACCCTATAAAATCCGGCCAGATGCGTGTGGAATTACAGTTTGCAGAAAATATACGCGCAGATAATACGGTGAACGTCATCCTGTATGATGAATTTGACAATACGATATAAACCAACAGTTTGAGAGAAGTCATTCTAGACTATAATAAGTCATGGAAGACTTTTATCAATGTTTATATAGTAGGGATTCTTTGGACATGGAATGTGAAGATCCTGAGGAAGGAGAACCCCAAGACAAAGACGAAGAAGTCATCATGATGAAGTCTAGATGGCCAGAACAAGAATCACATTTAGTTTCCTGTTATGCTATAGTCTTGACAGAAAAAAATTAAGGAATTGATCAAGAAAGATTGCTATGGATGTCATAATGATCATCCCAGTCAAATTGAACACGATAAATGCCTGATGCTGAGTCAAGAAGAAAACTTGGACGAATATCTGGACGAAGCTTGGAGTCTCATCTCGGAAGAAGACGTGTTACAACAGTGGCATAAAGGCTTGCGTGAACATTAGTGTCCTCCATTAACAACTCAAGAGATCCATCGCATCGAAGCTCTCTTGGATCAGAGTTGGGAGACAAGGCGAAGAAACGTTTACTTGTCAGACATTTTCAAGCAAAAAGTCAGGATCGAATTGATCACTTATCATTACCTGTGAAGAAAAAACCCACACAAAGCAGGGATACCTGGGAACTTTATTACCTTTTGAACCACAGTTCGTACACTGCTTCTTGGAATCCTGTCGTCTGTGCTAAAGATGAACTCCCTCATCGCAAACCTCAAGACCATCAAGCTTATATGATCAACACGGACGACAGTCATCTCCCAGGAACCCACTGGGTAGCCGTCTACTTTCCTCAAGAAGGATGTGTGGAATATTTCGATTCGTACGGATTGCCTCCTTTGGAAGACGATATCATTGACTTTATGAGAAGAAATGCTCAGACCATCCGATTCAATAATGTGAAATTACAAGGCACATATTCCTTGGTGTGTGGACAGTACTGTGTGTATTTTCTGCATCATCGCAGCCTGGGCTATTCCTTAGAACATTTAGTGACTCATTTTGATCATCGTTCTTCTTCAAGAAACGATGTGAAACTAGATCAATGGTTTTGTGACCATTATGCTTATCTTTTGTCTCAAGCTAGGAAACGTAGTGTATATCAATGGCCTAATGACTTCCAACAGTGGAAATCACAATTTCATTCACAACGTTGTCAACCCTGTTTAAAGTAGAGTGTTAGTTGAAAAAAAATGTTTGTGATTAGAAAAAAAATGTTTGATGTTATATTGTTGGATTATTGTTAAAAATGTTAGAGTTGTTTGTTAGTGTTAAGTGATTTTGAATAAAAAATGTTGTGTTTTGAAGAAAAAAATGCCTTTGTGGTTTGTTCAACTATAGGTATCCTGATTCATGCTCTTTGACTTCTCTCTATCCCTCCCATAACACTATTTGAACGGTTCGACTCGAAAGCCGTGTAGTAATGTTTTCCTTCACGTCCACGCTTTGACCATAGAAACGGGGTAGTCTCCAGTCTGCCCATCCATTGTCGACTCATCTTCCTACGAAGATGTGCTCAAGATTAGCCAAGTTGAACGAAGCCTATGTGAATTTGCATAGGGTCATGACAAGTCTGATACCGAGACCTGAAGAGATAGACAATATCATAATGTTGAATGTCACTGAAGACCTGAAAGAAGAGCTCTTCAAGGAGAAATTCAAGAAGGAGAAAAAAGAATGGACGGAGAAGTACAGACTTCATAAACAGCAGAGAGAGCAGCAACAGCAGCAGCAGCATGAACCTGACAGAGGCTTTGTCAACAGTTGTATCGACACCAAAGAGTTCTTCTTCTCTTTCCGAAGAAGCAGACCTTATCCTGTGAGAAAGCCTGTCGTCAGAGGAGGCCGCCATCTTATAACCTAAGAGATCGCCATAGCTTCAAGTTCCCCCAAAAAAAATATTTCAGGGCTACCCCATACTCTCGAAAAGAAATAACATTCCATTGCCTATTATATGTTAGTCAGAAGAAAAAATACAGAAGTGAGTCTATCAGCACATGATTTCTTTATCTTGGTTAGAAAGTGTGACTCTAAGTCCTTCGTTTCCGTCGCTTATCAAAATTTTAAAAATAGTAATGTTCTGTAAAAAGTGAGTGAGTGTTTCTTTTAGGTCTGTGCGTTGTTTTCTTTTTTGTTGGTGATAATATGGATAATGTAAGTTCGGGTACAGCGAAATTAAAAGAATTATGCCCAGAACTCGGTGTGGAGGGAAGAAATATACGCAACAGCAGCGGGAGCAAGAAATGCAGACCTAGCCAGTGAGCACTCCACCCACCTCGAGAACACAAATAACATCTAGTCAACAGCCGACTATATCTAACAAACAACCCGCCTCGGAAAGATTGGTGGCAAAACAAAGGTCCAATTATGTTAGACAAACGGTATGGCAAACTCATATGTAATTATCGGAGGCACAACGTTCTTTTCTCACTCCGATACTACAGGCAATCTCAGCTGAAAGAACAACCACAACAACAATAACAGCGACAGACACCATAGCAGCGGATTTGAAACTATCTCCCTCAACTGAAGAATTAGTATCAGAACCAGAAGAGGAAATTGAGGCGGTTGAGGAGGAGGAGGGGGACGCTGACCCTCGTTGAGAAGTACACCGAAATGGGGCTAGATCAAGCATTGTATGACGTCAACAAAGCAGGGCAGTTTATTAGAGCCATACAATACGTTGCCTACAAATCTCTAGACACCTTTGAACCAAGACCTTCTCAATGGGGATTAGGGGTCAGAGTTCTTCCCCAATTCTACAGACAAGCCTACACTGGATACCCCCTCAGTCAACTCGTAGAAGCCGCTGCTTACATTGACGCCCATCATGGCTACGCATTTCCTGATATCAAGAATCATGAGACTATGAGTGCGGGAAAGAACGTGAAAGCAAAAGAGAGACGTGTTACCTTCTAACAGAAAAAACAGCCTTTTTTAGGGCTCCAAAAGATTGTTTTTTATTAAATAGGGAACCATATTTGGCTTGGTATCCCTCCTTGACTAAACTATTCTCGAAACAAACTTGACCCATTGGAACACCGCAACAAACAACTTTTTAAACCTAACAGTGACCAAACTGGCATATGTCGCTTAGACATAATAATTTAAATAAGATCAGTATGGCTATTTTTATGTATACTAAGTACTAATATTCGACAGATATGTAAGGAAGTAGGAAATTAAACAGACTCGTTAGATTTGAACTAATTGCACAAGTGGTTAACACATTATTGGTACTTTTTATTGTCCATTAGCAAAAACGGGACTTGATTTGAAATAAGTACCGGCTAGCGTTTTGGTGAGTACTTAACATCCATGGCTGTCTTGCTGAGCACCTTTTTCCTCCTTTACCACGCTCGGTCAGAAATATGAGTGTGTGGTGAGACAATTCCCACTCATGCTTAAAGTCTTTCCGTCAGGTTGTTAAGGACTAGTTAGTCCTACACCTGAGTGGCTAAATTTAAAAATAGTCTGTGAGTACATAAAAGCCTGGGGGATGAGGCTCTCTTTCCTTCCCCAGGAGTAATTAAAAATCACGCGGTGCGTTATTAAACCAGTGATACATGCTCCATTAGAGCGAAAATCACTTTAATTCTAGTAAGCAAGCAAGCAAGTTCGGGTACCGTCTCTAGCACTCTTGATGACACCAACTGTCTGGGTTATTTTCTTTCTTGCAAGCCCCTATGTTCCACTTCTGTTTGTGATAATAACTTGTGATACTTCACATTTTCTAAAGTGGAAATCTTTACAAGCCGTACAAAATACAAAACTTACATGACTTTGGCTTTTGACACTTGCACAGACTCTTCACTTTATAAGTGTCACGAGAAAATTGTATGTCCAATTTTTACCATTTTCAAAAACACGCACACACTTGCAGCTTGACCAGAAATATGTACATCTTGTTTTGTGGATAAGTCACAGACAAGTCCAAGCATATATAGGTGGTTATGAACGTTAGGAATATCCCCTCATTTTTTCAGAAATATCAAAGCTTGTATGTGCATTTTCCCTTTTCCATTCTATATTAGTGCTTAGATTTGTTCCAAAAAAAGAAAAAAGAAACGAAACAATTTTGAAGAAAAAAACAACTGAATTTTGAATTCAGGTTTCTCTCTGTTTATAATTTTCTTTCAAGTTGATGATGCATGACAGAGTACATTCGCCTACCTTTCCAAAGTGAGAGGAATTTCTTTACATGTCATTGCCTTTGTTAAATTCGGTTTCATTGGTTAGTTATCGTTAATCTTTAATTTTTTTGATGCATTTCTTTTTGATAGAAGATTTAAGGCTTTCTATTGTTGTAACGGTATTTATGTTCTTTAGTCTGTTGATGAAATTATCTATAGCAAAGTGCTTAAGATTTTTCAGTGTTTTTATTATTTCAAGCCCTACAAAAGGAGACCAAGTTTGTCTTCAAAGACGATTGAAACTCTAAATTACACGGGCGTGAAGGAAAACATCGTTGTGTTCATTCTAATCATGCTTGCCGTATCTCTTTGTGTTTTAGAGGTCATATTTCTTCTTAAGTAAATACACGCATCAATAGACAGACAGATTGGGTCATCATCCTTGAGGTTCACTGTACTTTCGGTTCTTTACTTCATACAAACCCCAAATTTATTAGTTTGAAGAAAAAAACAAGATAACATGCCCCTCAATACTTTAACACGTCTGTTGTGACTCTACCGATGTGAGTGTGAGTGTTTATGTTAAAATGTTTAAGTGAGATATAAAAAAAAATGGTCAGCTTGAAAACGCGAACCAATACTGTGACGCTCAGTATTTTGATGTGGTAAGAAGAAATGGTACAACACACACAAAGAGGGCCTGTAAGTTCACATTTCAGTCTGTCTGCACTGTAATGGTAACAACGAAAGAACATAGGGATTATTATGCCACACAGTCCTAGAACAAAACAATGCATCACCCGTTGTAAGCCATTTCATTGGCTATACTTATTTTCTTACCGCGTTCACTTCGAATTGACTTGAGTAGCTATTCACACAGTGACGAGAATGGCCATGCTTTACTGGGTCTATCCTACAGGCGATTTATATAAAAAAATATTTTAAAAAATTAAACTAATGCACGAACAATCGTACCATGGGCGATCCCATGGAAATTGTGTCCGTCTTATTGCAAAATACATCAACATATCATTTAACCGTGCAGATCGCTAGAACAAACCTCTGATAATATACATTTTGAAAAGTGTTGTGTGACACGGATCGCCATTGTCGCTTGGTGTCTGCTTTCTTGTTCGAAAAGAGGTCGTTTCGTCTTGACTATAAAAATTTAATTTGACTACGTTTTACGCACTACTTGAACTCATAAATTTACGTTGTAGGTGTAAGCCGTCGTTCTCAGTTTTCTGGAAGTTCGTTTTTGCGTTTCTCAGATGTGATACTATTTGTTATGGACCGAACGAAATTTCTTTTGGCGTGAATCAGGACTCGTGGTTTTGTGGCATAAATGGAGAGCATTGATTAAAGCTCAGTTATGTCGTCTTCGAAATCGCTGACACGGATTTGAACTAACACTTCAGGTTTTGTGTGAGGCGATACGGTACATCATTGCCTTTTACTTTCTCAATGAAATCGTTTCATCTTATTGCAAAATTACATTTGACCAGGTTTCATACGCAGCAGGTCCCTGTATATAGGGAGAGTGTCTTAGCTTCAGAGTATTCATTCCACTCTCAAACGATCAAGAAGATGGAAGAGTCAGCACAGATCGACCTGCTGGTCAAATATTTGCTAAAAGTCATACGAAAGCATAATTCACATGCGAAAGTGGCAACAAAACTTACTCTTTTGGTCGTTGATTTGATGAGAGTCATACGAAAGTGTGTAAGTGCTAATGAAGTTTACTATATCTGCAAAGGTAAATGGGTATTTGTCTCCAGAATACCTGCTTTGTCTAAGAAAGAGAGACAAAAGTCAAGATACCTAATATCGTTGTCGGGAGAAAGGACACTGGGATTCAGAGTGCCCTACGAGAAAAGAGAAGAAACAGAAACAAAACGAAACAGAGAAGAGGGATTCAGAAGAAGAAGAAATTGAAGATGATGAAGAACTTGTGCCAGTAAAGACATGGAAATGGAAAAATTGACAATGTGAGCCGATGCGTTGGCCCTGATGTGAAATTTCATACTACCTTCTAAAAGAGAATAGACCAGAAAGAAAACGTAAGTGTCTCTTAGTCTTGACATTCTATAATAAGGATGGCGTGATTTCTTTTTTACTCTCACTTTATGAAATTGTGCTCTTTCACCTATCTCTATCCCTCTGGAACATGTTTTAGTTAGAATTGAAATGAAAGGATGTTTTCCTTCACGCACGCTCTTTAGGCATGCAAGTCGGTAAACAATAGTCAGTCTATTCATTTTTGTGTCTTGATGTTTCCTAAATCACACACTGATGCCATAAAATAACGGGTTAAATGGGTTTTGTAGTGTTGGGGGTGGGGTGGGGTGTAGGTGCTTGGCAGAGTTGGTCATTGCAGGTGAGGGCTTAGGTGCTTTCAAAAAACTTTTTCTTCTTCACTGTGTTGATGGAATATAATAGGCTATTTTCTTCATTCTATGTTGATAGTATATATAAAGGGTTATTTCTTCACTCCGTGTGGATAGTGTATAATGGTTTTCTTCTTCCCTCTGTGTGGTTAGTATATTATGGCTTTTTCCTCTTCCCTCTTTGAGGATAGTGTATATTGGGTTATTTATTTCTTCCCTCTGCGTAGATTGTAGATATGGGGTTTATTTTATTTACATCTCACCTCCGTGTGGATAGTAGGTATGGGATTTGTATTCTTCCTCTTCCATGTGTCGATAGTATATTTGGGGTTTGTATTATCTCCCTTCTGTGTTGATAGTATATTTGGGGTTTGTTTTTTTCCTCTTCCCTCTGTGTGTGTGTGTGTGCGTGTGTCTGTGTGTGTGTGTGTGTGTTCGCGTATAGATCGTATATTTGGTTGTTTTTTTCTTCTTCCTCCCGAGTGTAGATCATATATTTGGGGTTTGTCCGCGTTAGCGACGTTGTGTGGATAGTATATTTGGGAATTGTATGCGTTCGGGTACGTTTGTATGGAAAGTATATTTGGGGTTTGTATGCGTTCGCGTACGTTTGTATGGATAGTATATTTGGGGTCTGTATGCGTTCGCGTACGTTTGTGTGGATAGTTTATTTGGAGTTTGTATTATCTCCCTTCTGTGTTGATAGTATATTTGGGGTTTGTTTTTTCCTCTTCCCTGTGTGTGTGTGTGTGTGTGTGTGTGTGTGTGTGTGTGTGTGTGTGTGTGTGTGTGTGTGAGTGTGTGTTCGCGTACGTTGTGTAGATCGTATATTTGGTTTTTTTTCTTCTTCCTCCCGAGTGTGGATAGTATATTTGGCGTTTGTATGCGTTAGCGACGTTGTGTGGATAGTATATTTGGGGTTTTTATGCGTTAGCGATGTTGTTTGGATAGTATATTTGGGGTTTGTACGCGTTAGCGACGTTATGTGGATAGTATATTTGGGGTTTGTACGCGTTAGCGACGTTGTGTGGATAGTATATTTGGGTTTTTATGCGTTAGCGACGTTGTGTGGATAGTATATTTGGGGTTTGTATACGTTCGCGTACGTTTGTATGGATAGTATGTTTGGTTTTGTTTTTTCTCTTTCCTCCGTGTGTGTGTGTGTGCGTATGTCTGCGCGCGTACGTTGTGTGTGTGTGTGTGTGTGTGTGTGTGTGTGTGTGTATGTGTATTGGTCTCTGTTTGTCCCTATAAAACTCACTTTATCCCTATCAAATACACTCTATCTACCTACCTACAATAGCGTGTATTCGGGTCAGCCACTTGCAACACTGTTGACATTTATCCCCTAGTGTTCAGTACAGTGACGTCACTGACGCTGGAAATTTTAAGACTATAAATATGGACTTGGGGAATTCTATAGGTTGTAGCTATACATATGTACTAGAGTTCATAAACAGGAACGTCACTCAAGCTGAGGCTATGAAAAGATAGTTGGATTTTCCAAACGAATAACCCACAAGTTGGAGCTATAAATAGATAGTGGGATTTCATATGAATTTCAGCTGATTATAGCTATAAATAGATACATGGGTGTTTATCCACGATCGTCACACAAGTTGATATTGTAAGTAGTTACTAATTGTATCCATTTTAGTCTAAACCATTGTAACTTAATTTTAGGGGATATGTTTATTTTCCTTTAAATTCTGGGACAATTTCGTCATTTTAGCGTTACCTTTAGTCACATCCATTTTGTCGTTGAGCATTTCCTTGATTATAGCTATTTATAGCATCATTACAATTATGCAAATTTTTGAACACCCCAGCAAGATTTCAGGTCTTGGTAATGCTTTATATATAAATCTCACGCTTGTACTAGTGTATGTATGTTTATGTCTCTGTTGTGTTTGACCCTCTACCATCATTGTCCCTAGACAGTCCCACCATGTTCAATTCCCCTTGACGCTATACAGACCCAAAATGTTCAATTTCCATATGTTAAATTCCCTTGAGGCTATATCCCCCAGGGGTTTCCGTAATGTTAAATTTCCCATTGTCCCTAGACAGTCCCACGATCTATTCCCCATGTTAAATTCCCATTGTCCCTAGACAGACCCACACTATAGTCCCCTGTTCCATTCCCCTTGTCCCTAGACAAACCCAAACTCTATTCCCATGTTAAATTCCCATTGTCCCTAGACAAGCCCAAACTCTATTCCCATGTTCAATTCCCCTTGTCCCCAGACAGACCCAAACTCTATTCCCCATGTTCAATTCCCCTTGTCCCTAGACAAGCCCAAACTCTATTCCCCCATGTTCAATTCCCCTTGTCCCTAGACAAACCCAAAATCTATTCCCATGTTAAATTCCCTTGTCCCTATAGTGACCCAGCAATTTTCCCCATGTTAAATTTACATAGTCCCTATAGTGACCCAGGGGTGTTTTTAATGGTAAGTCTCATTTTCCCTATAGTGCCCCCCTTCACTACTTCAGAGTAACGTGCCTTGCACATGGACACACCACGCTAGCTGACTCATGCTGGTTTGATGGTAAGATTCGAACCCGCACCATTTCGGTCCATAATCCGGCTTGCTTACCGTTGATCCACCGTGGCTACATTATACAAACTGTCACCTGCCCTATTACGCAACAGAATGTTGCAACAAACTCCTTATTTCTAATGGAAATATTCACTAACTCGTAAACAATGTCAGGTTTTGAGTTTAAATTTTAATAAACCCCTTGTTTGCCACTTATAATCATACAAATATCAGGTAGACAAGGGGTCTCAAAACACGCGGCCCACAAGCCGTATCACCTGACTCGCAAAATGATTGGTGTCACAAGGTGTCATGTGAGATAACAAAGGTGGTGTGGCCCTAGGGCCATCGAAAAGGCCCTCATGCGGCCCTCAGGGTGGTTTGAGTTTCAGACTTCTGATGTAGACAATACACAACAACAGAGCAGGAGACAAAAACTCTAGCATCAATCACGGTCAAACGTCACACACACACACACACACACACACACACACACACATTCTTGTATTTGGTGGCTCTCGAGGACTTGCGTATGAAACCGCGTACCGAGAACATTTGTTCTGGCGATGTTAGAGCGAAAAGAAATACTGTCAGAGGCAGTACATGAATAGCAAATGGTGATGTATCAAGAAGGGAACTGTATTAACAATTCTAAGGAATATGAAATTTACCAATGCAAGAGAGGACGCACAGGTTTACACAAATATTTTGTATAATCTATACAAACTAAGGACGCACACTATTTGACAAAATCACTGAGACCGTGGACATTGGTACATTATGACCAACAAGGACATATTTGCACATCTAATCCAGTCTTAATAATCAGTACGACCGCTCAGGTGGCTCTAGTGGTTAGAGCGTCCACCTCGAATGCGGGAGGTTGCGGGTTCGAACCAAGGCAGAGTCATAACAAAGACATGACAATGGTACTAACAGCTGCCTCGCTAGGCGCTGAGCTTTAGGAGGTTAGTGTTATGACTAGTTGGCCTGGTGTAGAAATAATGTGACTGCGTGGGACATCGTGTTACATGTCTGCGGCCTAATGTACCAATGATCGACATCACTATAAACTGCCACAATGCAGACACCGTAGCGATATGACTGAAAGATTGTTAAAGTTAAGTTAAAATCAAATCTAAATCACATACTAGCATTATGTAACTGTAACCTCCATAAGGGTTTCATCTACAACTGTTCTTTAGGGCTATTACATTATTTTTTGAATATATATCTTGTTGTTATTGACTGACTGATCAATTTATTGATTGACTGATTGTCCTGCAAGTAGACTTTAGTACGACATAACACGCTTCGGACTAATCCACCACTTTGGAGATCATATCGTAATAAATTTGGAGTATGCGCATTTGGTTATAGCGCCCCCATTTAAGGAACTCTTAGATTTATGGAATTACTTGTTTGATTATTGGAACTCGATGCAATGGAAATATTCCTTAGCCCGAAATAATTAGCCATTTAGTAGGAGCGAACATCACGGATTGAAGTGGTAGTGAGTTTCCACGATGCCATGGTTGACCTTTAGTGAATTCAGGTCAAAACCGCATGGGTGTCCCTGAGTAATATAGTCCCTATTAAAACCTAATGGTGTACATTGGTTTTGTGACTGCAGTGGCAGTGTTTAGAAGACCGGTAAATTACACAAAGGAATAAACAAGAAGGGACTCGGCAGATACCGTTAATGTCGCCATGGTGGCACATGTGACGCAGTTGTACTGGCGAAATGTGCCTTGAAACCATGAATTGACTGGCCTAAGGTGGAGCAGTAAAAATAGTTCCCTATGTTAGAGGATAGTTGTATAGTTTCTACGGCGTGAACTGCTGGCGGTACGAAAAGTTGATGAAGAGAAACCATGCAGATGTGCGGTTGATAGATTTTTGGCAAATGTTGAGATCTGTGGTCTTGCATTGACTAGCGAAAAATTATGTATAGAATGGACACGTTGGGCTTTCTAATTTATAACTGAAGTTGTATAGAAGTCTTTGGAAATTTTTGGTAAACTTATGACTTCTAGTGGAATCGTGCCAGGGTTTGACAACGCTCCGTCAAGCAAATACCCCTGACTTATAGCAATACTATTTGGGTGGATTTGAGCATTTATTGCAGGAGACCCGCGTTATCGGCAATGATATTCGCTTTTTGACAAAATATAATAATATCTTCGTTGCTTAATACGAATCTTCTCTCTCTCTCTCTCTCTCTCTCTCTCTCTCTCTCTCTCTCTCTCTTTTGCATGTGCAGATGTAAAGTTGAAATTAAGAACGAATGTTTGTGTTACCGATATTGTGTATTTCACTAAGACTTTTTATTTTTCAAGTCACTTTGGTTTAATAAATCGATGATGCATACAACATTATTTCTGTTGTAATCTGTATATGTTTTATCTCAACCTCAACATAAAGAATAATGCTAGACTAAAACATCGATAACAACAACAACAACAACAACAACAACTTGTCTCTGTTGACTGAATTGAAATATCCTAAATAACTTTAATGTTCAGTAATTGCAGAAGTGAAGAACAGAGTTTTATGAGAGTACATGTATGCATAGATTTAGTGGTTGGGGGATAATTGTCTAATAACTTTTTACAAACAGTTTATCCTGTTCTATTGTTTTTTGGAGCCATGAATGAACAAGAATATACTTACATGGTACAACACTCTCTTGGTTCACCTTCAAAATCACTTCGTTTATACATTTGCTAATTCAAGGTACCACGTAAAGGTGTTTTAGTGCGCTGATTAGAAGTTTTACAGTTTTTTTCTCGCGTCCCTTCTGTATTAAGCATAGTGAAAAAGACTAAATGAGTAAGAATATTACAGTCTAATGCAGCTCAAAGTAAATGTTCTGTTAAGTTATAAATATCAGTTGTGTCCAGTAGAACATACTGAACATTTTGGCTATTGTTAAAAACCTCTTTAAATTTGGGAAAGCAATATAGATTGACGCCTTATTTTTACATGTTGTGTGTTGTTTTAATAAGACTTCGTTTACAACAGAACTATCGATACAATGATAATTCATGATATGTTCAGCAAAGTCATCCAATCACCAACTGAAGCTAGTTTTGCCAACCTTACTTTTCTTGTCTCTGTCTAATCGTCTCAGACAAGGTGTCCACGCGCACAGAACTACTTTTAAAAAAAGAAACCCTTGTTGTATTCTGCTGTGCCTGACGTAGTTGTACTCAAATCAAACAACAACAACAACAAATATGTAACAAAAACCTAGTAACTTATGTTAAACCCATCTTTGAGAACACACCATACAAATAACATTTCGAGAGAGACAAAGAGAAACGCATATGATATCGAGCTTTTTGGTATTATGTTTGCTCGTTCTACACAGCATGGTCAATTCTATCCTATATGCAGGCCTAGCTCAGTACATTTTTAAATCAGCGTCATTAAATATAGCTAAAGCTACCTAACTAGTTTTAAATACTTCGTGTGAAACAAAGTATATACTGTTAGCTACATTTAATGACGCTGACCTGAAAATGACAGCTACAGATAGGATAAAATTCTCAATGTTGTGTGAAATGAACAATATAATATAAAACACTGCCCCATGCATATAGACTATAGACCTATACACTTCATAGCCTCCCAACTCTCTTAACAACTACGGAAAACTTAGTAACAGCCAGAAAAGTGTTATATAAACATGCTTTATTCTAATTTTGTTAAGCATCTCCACTCAGTCCCGGTTGAATCAAAAATATACCTACAATGTTTAATGACAAATAATACACTTACCAGCCAGAAGGAATCATTTATCCGTCAGCACATTAATCCATAAGCAAATTTCACCGTAGCAACTGCCATATTTCCAGGACAGAAAAATAAATGTTCAAAGAATCCGTGCACTTGAAAGTTGAGCACATGATTATCCGCTAGAGTCCGTTTTTGGAGGGTCGATTATATACGGAGGTAATTTAACAATCAGTATTAAGGACAATACACGTATGTCACACACAGTTTCACCTCCTCCAAAGAAAAGAATAGTTATATACGATAGTGACACAGAACTCTAATTACCTATGAATAGTCTGAAGAAAGATGTTACTATTCGTTACAGATTGTAATAAGTATAACTACAGCTGAGCTGAATAGCCAATATCGTTTTATTATTTACAATATAACTTTTCACAATTGGAACTGATAAAACAATTTCTTGTAATAAGTATGAATTATTTATTGTCAATTTCATATAACATCCATAGAATAAATGTGATCATACCTCATTATTATGCGACGTTTTATGTTGTTATTTTTCTTTGCTCACGAATATAAAATGTGTACTTCGGACGCATTTCGTTCTCACCTTAACGGGATTTTTCACTTCATTCACATCTGTTCTCTCCTGTTTGAATACTAAATAGGCAAATTATGAAATAGGTGTGGATATAGCTCATTTAATAATCATAAAATAAATTTTGCATATCAAGGATGTCTTTTCAATATCTTAATGTGTATAAAATCTCGCCGCACACTGGACATTTTAACTTTATAAATGGGTCGGATAATTAGGAATTTCATTACAACTCTACAATGAATTCATGCGTATTTCCAATAGCATTTTTATGTACTTCTTTCGTACATGTCGTATATTGGACGTGTATGGTATGAATGTATCGTGAGTTTCCCAACACTATTGTCTCACGTGCATGAAATAATAATAAAAATACGAAGGACTGTTATATGCACCAGCTTATCTTCTTATAGTTTAGCTTGGTAGCTAGTATCTGATGCTTGGATCTAAAGGGAGATAATACGTTTTTTCAACGTGTAATTTGATAGTGGAGATCTCCCTATACGTTTTCCACCGAGCAATCGAGGACATGGTTTCGGGCGTGTGTATCACCTGCTTTGGAAAAAAAGATATACTCCAAAATCGCGAACAAGTACCAAGCATGTAATCGGAGACCTTCATACAAATCATGATTTTACGTTATTCTAGGCTAAAATAGTTGGGAGAAGCAAGATTTTACCATTTTTTCAACCGAGGACGTCCTCTGTTGGAGATGTGTCATCAGTACGTTGGTGTGTAATTTCATTAATGGCCTCCGTTTACACCAAATACAAACGCGCGCGCACACACACACACACACACACACACAGAGTCCAAGACAGGCAAATTCTACATCCTTCACGGTTTGAGGAAAGTTGTATCTCCTAGGTAATCTAAAATCTGATCTTTTTAGGTCTTTTACTGAGGAATAAAACACATAATCTGAAAAGGATTATTCAGTGTTATGAAATTATTGACATTTTAAAAAAATTCAAGGATTTTAAACTTAAAAGTAATAAGTACACTAAGATGCTTGAACCAAAATGATCTTCGTTGCCATGGAAACTTTCTATCTGATTAAAAATGGTTTGAAAAATACATTTCGACATATATATTGTTCTTATTTCTGTCCTAATTAATATCGGATTATTTGTGGCAGTTGTCGTGATGGATTGAACACTATTTTTCAGCACAAGATAGCAGGGCCTCCGCTAGACTTAGCATTTGTCGCCAAATGCGAAACAATTTTGAAAGTGGTGCTATTTTTTACTGACTGGCCAAAGTTGCTGGCGACAAATATTTATAAAGTAAAAAAAAAAATTTTTCCCTGATATAAGCTACTCGGGTCACTTAATACCTGTTTTCACTATCTGCGCCAGTCAGTGGATCATGTCTGTGGATGATAAATAAGACGTTATTCGAAGATGAATGCATCGAACTGCAAGCTGTCAGTTAAATGTGATTAGTAGGAAATAAGGAATGACCTAGCGTTATACTCTATTGTTAAACAGGCCAGCAAGAAAACGTCATTTGCACGGGCTGTTAATTTATGTATTTTTCAAACTGTGAGTGATACGCACTTGGGACTGCTTAGTGTTTTAGGGATTATTTACTTAGATACCGGTAACATGTTTTTGTGGTCTGAACTTAACTGAGTAACACATGATGCCGCTACATGGATGCCAATCGTTGACTGAAAAGGGTTTCGAGTCGCTTATATCAATAAAAATAATTTAAATAAATTACTTTATAAAACAAGTCTGTATCAAGCACAAAGAATATGGCTATTCTATCTCTGAAAAAACAAAGATTTGTATCAAAGCTGCATCTGAGGCAGTTACCAGGATACGTTGTGCCCCTATATCTACTGCAGAGAGGGGATTCAGTTGCCAGAATCTAATCAAAACAAACTTATGAAATTCTAAGTATCTACTCTGAACATTTTAATGAGAATTCCTATTGATGTTGAGAATTTTTATTTCAGGAAGACATTTAAGAAAATGTCTGGGGAAAAATGACGCTTACATTGATGAAGTGAGAGTAACATTGTCCATAAAGACTAAACAGTATTTTGTTTTATCAGTTATAAAGCACATTCTTATTCATTCTTGCTTTTCATATGCTGTACATTGAACTTCACATGTACATAATAGTATTATGATATGTATTATTAATTTTTCTTGTGCATTGTAATGTAATACAAACATGTAAAAATTGTTTTATTGTCATGTTTATATAGATTAAAAAGTACGGCCAATATAATATTACGCATATATTTTTAAATTTGGCGAATTCCATGTCGAAAAGAAACTTATTTCAGGAATGTCCTGGATAGGCTATACATAGCAGCCAGTAAATTTAGTGGAGGAAAAACCCGGAAAAACCCCGGTAAGAACCTTACACTACTGGGCCGCCTTAGTTCCCCGGATTATCTTACGTAAACTGAAAAAGGTCTTGAATTGTAAATATTTCTAAACTGTCGCGCGGGAAATAACTGGTTTACTTATCATACAAAATTTTCTTTTCAGCGAGAACTCTATACTAATGAAAACGATTGTATCGTGCGATACTTCTCTGTGAACAGCTACTCTTCAATTTTGGAAAACAGTTTTGTCTTTTTAGGCAAGAGACAGTAAGAAAGAAGATAGAAGAAGTAAAGTTATATTGCATGCAACTAAAATACATAATTTGACATTCACGAACAATCCCTTTGTGTGCACAGGTTTCACAATTCTCCTTGCATGAAATTACTACATATGGCATAACCCTAAATATCTGCACAAACAATTTGGACACCTTAAAATCTTTACACTTGATGTCCATTCGAAAGGAGAGAAAATTATACGGATTCTCCTGTATTCACAACAGGTATATTGACCAATTGCTAAAGGTCTGAACTTTGGCCGCCTTGGGAGAATGAATGGTAATTTTTCGCTGCATGACATTCAGAAATTTAAGACATCATAAATTCACTTTCTTAGAGCTATTTTGATACCCAGTATTTCAATATTTCCAATTATATACGATGTTAGTTTTTCTTTATAAGGATACACATATTGATTTCTTGAGAAAACGATTCAAGATGGCATGGTCATCTTGGCTTTAATATTAAAACCATTTCTTGAGACGCTTCCACAAAAAAGATTTTGTAAAAATAATGTTCGATTGTGTTTGAGTTAACAGTTTTACAAGATACCTATGAATGCAGTACAAAATTCTTTATCGTGTGGACTTTGACCTTGAACCTGATGCCCTTGAACCTAATATCATCGATAAAAGATCACTGAGCTTGGTTCATCAGTATCCAAATATAAATACATGCTACGTCTGCGTAAATGTTTAAGTAATTTTTTTAATGTAACAACCCTAAAAACTAAACATTGTCTTTGTAGTGCCATTCAGTATGTCCTTCAGACGCATCCAAAAACTGGTTTAAATGATACAAATCAGTCCATACATGTTTGTATTATGTTAGCATGACAAAAGTTACAAAAAGTCACAGACGTTAGCGTTCAATTAACACCAAGCGTGCCGACTATCAACGTATTCATTGAAATGCATGTAAATACAAAGTATGGTCAAAATTCACTTGTACATGTACAAGTTTCTATGTTTATAAACTTACTCCAGTACTTTAGTCTCAAGGCAAAACAGATCTGGTTTTGAAAACTCCATCACAAGACGTATGGGTTGCTGGTGGTCAATTCTGCACATTTCACTGGCAATCCAAGGGAGGCAAATGTTTACTTTCTCCATGTTCGGGGAAAGTTGTATACCCTATATAGACTAAGCTATGTTCACTTGTACCACGTAACGTTTCTGAGATGCTAAGAATAACGGGTTCATTTCCTTTCAGGTCGCTCTCCTGTAACGTATGAGGAAAAGCAAGATAGTTTCTTTTACAATATACAACGTGTAGTTATACAAATGTTAAAGAATGAACACAAATACAGAAAAGGGGGTGCATATTACACACTTTATACGGAAAAATGACGGAGCAAACGGTAGATATTAAACACTCCACAGACAAGGACAGGAACGAGTGTTGATATTACAGAATGCATACTGCAAGGACAGAAAAAGGAGGTAGATATTACACGCCATCCACATAAACATAACTGTACTTACGCAATAACAGAAAACGATAGATATTAAACGTTATCCACATAACATACTTGTACTTACACATGGACAGAAAAATGTCAGAACAGGATCGAGATAAGAACTAACACACTTAATGACCTTTACACTCCAAACTCAAGAATAACAGGCACTAACATTGATGATATATGAAGTCTTTGTGTTGGTTTAAACCTGTGATGCTGCATTCATTTTTATCGTCGTCCAAGATTTCATTCTCTCACTAAACACGACTACGCAGTGTCCATTCATAGACATATTGGCAGAACATTTTGTTGGAATGGTAGTGCTTTATGATGCAGATGGTTCTTCTGGTTTAGATTATGCAACCTTTATTTTTTTACCACCCTAGTTTTAGACATATGCTTACCCTATGTGCAATGTTATCTAGGGACGGTGTCAGTTTCAGTAAACCAAATGTTTTCACCTACCTGAACCGAGCGTCAAGCCTGTTGTAGCCCTATGTAGAAATTACGAATAACTCTGTTACATACAGGTGAGATTACTCTTACTTATGTTCGTTTGATCCCCTATCGAGGACTCTGTCTGGGTACCTATAAAACTTCTTCAGAAAGCCTCTATGTTGAGGCAAATGAACCATCACTTTATGTCAGACGAACCGAACTTGCTTTTCACAATACTGCTACTACTACTACTAATACTACTACTACTAAGATACTAAATTTTCATTAAATTTCACATATCAGTTTAAAAAAGCAAAAATCAATTTTGTAAAAACAACAGATTTTATTTCACAAAAAAGCCAACGTGGTTATCAAAACCCTCCACAATAATACTGGATCTTTGCTAATTCAAAAAGTCGTCAACAAATCCTCTTCATTTTCTGATTAAATTGATCAAATTGAAGCGTCCAATCCTGGCTATACTTCCCTGTCTACTGACAGTTAAAACGCTTGGAGCTGCCACTACAACACTCCATAGCATCATCTCGAGTCGTTAATCACATAAAAAAGCCTCCATTTTGTGGCAGAAACTGCATTCACATTCAGATGTTTTAATTGCACTGAAACCTAAAAATCCCAGCTAATTTCATCATTTTTATTGGGATTTCCTTCCTATATTAAAAGCCGCGCAAACCTTTAAATCTGACAATCCCATAATATCCCAAATCAAACAGAAAGATGATTTGATCAAAATCTGGAAAAATTATTCTTGCGGGTTGCCAGGTCCCAGTTTTTGGTAAAGGTAATGAAAGGGCAGAAGCAACAGGAAGGTGAACAGATAAGTTTCTGGAGCAGTTATTTCGTGAAAATAAAGCTTTCTACAACAATGAACAGACAAGCGTCACCGATAATTCAAATCGGGTTATTGCATTTTCGTCTGTGTTGTCCTCGTTCATCTTCTCTGCTGCGATGTGTGTAAAAAAAAACCAGTGGTTTAAATAGATCAGTATTATATCAATAATAACGTTTATCATGGAATCTCGTGCAACTAATCTCGTGTAACTAAATTAGCTCGACAGAGACTACAGGCAATTAAAAAATATCTTCCAGTCCGTGATTCTGTCAAACAAAAATTACAAGAGCGAGATGAGTCTCAGATGGAATTTACAGAAGGTGCAGAAAAGTTATTTAAACCAATTGTCAAACCAACCAAGAAAATTGTTTTAACAACTGAGGCAGCACAAAAAGTTCTTGAAACATTGCCTGTTGATATTGCTGGCCGTCTTCGAGTAACTCGACCATCACACCGGCAACCTCCTCAACCACAACCGGAAGTTCAACCACAACCTGAACAGACAAAAGCTAAAACCAGGAGAACATAAATTTACGCCGAAGGTATTGCCGCTATCAAAGACCCAGCCCGAATAAATTATATTTCCGCATTTCGATATGGTAATAGTTGTTGTTGTTGTTTTTGTTGTAGAGTTTAACGCCATTTTTCAGCACACGATAGGCTATACATGGCGGCCAGTGTTAATGGTGGAGGAAGAACCCGGGAAAACCCCCGGAAAGAACCACTGACCCAAGAGAAGCTACTGGCAAGCTTTTCTCACATACCAAAATTGGCCAAATCCAAGACTCGAACCCACGCAGACAGAGGTGAGATGGCAATGATCCGTAACGCAGAGCGCTTCAGACCACTCGGCCACTCGGGGCCCCGGATGTGGAAATAGCAGTGCCTGATTACCAAATAGGTAAAGTAGGCACCGGCCTATGGGCCCCACGCCTTTTAGGGGCCCAGCGACAACGTTTGCTTAATATTTAATAATTTTTGTTTAATAGCATAAAATGTTAATTTGTTTAATAACATTAATAATTTTTAATATTTGTTTTGTGTTATAAAATTGGTTTATTAAAGTTGCTGGTTGGTAGAATTAAAAACGTATTAGGAGGTAATTTGCGAGGGGGGCCCCAAGATTTCGACTACCTAAGGGCCTCCACAGGGTTCAATCCGGCAGTGGGTGATAGAGATATGTGTGTAAAACCCGAATATGTTTAAACTCTAAAAATCTGCCCATTGGATCAAGGATGTATATCGCATTTTTCCTAATACTCCGCAGATCAAATCTGAGAAAGATGTTAATCAGTTTAACATTTTTAAACAGGCAGTAGGTGAGTATGTTGAACAAAGCAAACAAGAAAGGAGAAAAAAAGAACAGCAACTTGAGAAAGGTAGACCAGAAAGTAAATTAACCTTAAGAACAAGTAAGAAAAACGCAGACGAAACAACTGACCACAATTACAGCAAACACCACATCTTCAACAACTTCCTCAAAAACAACCTCCTCCAAAAATTGACACCAGAAATAAATTTACTCCGTAAGGTATTGCTGCTCTCAGTGTCCCGGAAATATCAATTGATATTTCCGCGTTTGGATTTTTTTTTTGTTTACAGAGATAAGTACGTAAGAAACGCATGTTTTGATAATCTAAAACCCAGCAATTGAATCAAGTATGTATTTCGCGTCTCTCATAATATTCCGCAAATCAAATCTCAGGATGATATTAAAAAATAAATTGAACATTTTTAAAATTAAAACACAAATATACTGAACGAGTATTGTATTGGCAGGTAAAGAAAAGGAAGAAAAATAGTATGATGCAAGCCCTGCCTCCACCCCCCCCCCCCCCCCGTGCCACTGGGGGTGGTCTTGTCACCACAGGTACCATGAGAAGTGGTTTTATTATTCCATGCCCCAATAATATCCTTGCCAATGTTGATAGACTAGAAATTCTGATTGGTCGATGAAGCAGCTGCTGTTTGTCAGACATCATGGATATTAATGTTTACCGTTGTCTTATCGATGAAATCGTTGATGATTACCACAGTGATGATGCAGATAGATCAGTGACAAGAAAATAAGATGATCATACATAATGCTCAACGTGGTCATGTAATGGTCAGGGTGATAAATTCGCGATTACCAACATATAAAGCGATCTTCGGAGATAGAGTCGGTGATGCTGTTCTGGGTATATTCAGAAGGACAGCCCCAAACGCAATACCGATTGCAAAGCAACTAGGAATTAAAGCTATTGATGTTGTTAGTGATAAAGATATTGGTGCTGTTGGTGATGTTGCTAGTAAAGCATTCACAGCAATAAATGACAGCCTAACACGATTATTACGCAGACCGCCATTAGTAAAACCTCAGCCAGTAAAATTACCAAGCACTGAAGGTATGTCCGCAAATGTTAGCAAAATAATAAAAGTAGTAAGGGGGGTCACATTACGTACAATGGGAATTAGCATTACAGGGACCTCTGGGTCACTTTACGTACAATGGAAATTTAACATGGCGAAAAATCGTGGGTCACTTTACGTACAAGGGGAATTGAATATGGCTAAAAATCGTGGGTCACTCTACGTACAAGGGGAATTTAACATGGGGAATAGAGTTTGGGCTTGTTTAGGGACAAGGGGAATTGAACATGGGATTTTTTTTTCTTTTTTTTAAATTTTTTTAAAAAAGGGGTAGGCAATTGAAAGGCTATCTCTTTTCGAGAAATATGGCTGGCCCTGAAAAGGGCCTTTGGGTTTATGTTAATATTAATATTGACATAGATGGCATCTGTCACATCTTCTTCTTCTTCTTAAACTCCTTCTAACTGCAGGTCCATACACAAGTACCCTCTTGAGACATCCTTGTCTTTCTATGTAAACTCTTCTCATCCATAGACTAGTATCTGTCCTATCAACAATAGTCCACTTGGACCGGACATACATGAGCATGTCCGTCCTAAACATCATGGAAGACACAAGGGTGGATGACTCAACTGTGGTCCACATCTTGAAGCGACGAGAACACGTGAATCAATGCAGTGAACTGCGCTTATTTATAGGCAGAGGAAGGATTGAAACGGATTGAGTTCATTCACCAATCCGAACACGCGTTACAAAATTCAGTCAGCTCGCATCCAATCCGAAGAGAGCAGTCTGTGACGTCACGTAGTCTATATAGATTCGCTAGTGCTTGTGTGCAGTCAATCTATGCGACAGTGATTCAACATGACGGAAATTCAGAAAACGATCCATTGGGGTGCACCAGCAGGGGAGACTGACCAAGGGAACTCGGACTTACTTTCAGAAGAGGTGAATTGGGATTTTGTGGATTTTCTCTCCTCGCAAGAATTTGTTCCGGAACCTTCGTTACCTTCTTCATTACCGCAAGTGGAGAATTTTAGACAGAGACAGAAAGAAGAATTGGAGAAATTTATACAACGACAAAAGGAAGCGGAACAAGCTTTTCCCCTACAGCAACAGCAGCAAGAAGAAGAGGTAAGAAAAAAACAACAGCAAGAAGAAGTAGCAGCAAAGAAACAAGAGGGTGAAAATCAAACGGTCACGGTACTGTTGGACATTTTAGCTGAGTTAAGAAGTCTGAAACAAATGTATCAGACTACTTTATTACGACCGAAGAGAATACGACCTTCCCGAGCTAAACACGTCAACCCTGTGACTAAGCCTACCGTACCACCCTTAGTGATTTCAACCCAATCATCATCATCAACATTACGCAGTCCAGAAGTAGGCCTTGGTCGTGGCAAAGGCTTAAGGCAGTTAAAGTTGATTGCTTAAACTCACCCCTACACCATAAAGAAAAAAAGGCCCTTTTCAGGGCCACCCACATTTCTCGAAAAGAAATACAATTTCAATTTGCCAATAACTCAAAAAAAAACACCCATTTTACCCGTATAGTACGTGTCTGTGTATGAGTGCGTGAGTGTACGTTCTTATTTTAAAATCAAAACTCAAAGACACTTACCTTATATCATTAATTTATTCTTTTATCCATTGTTACAATCCAATTCACAATACACAACTCAACACTTTAATTAAAAGTTCATTGACTTCTTCTGTCTCCTTGTTTAGTCTCTCTGTTTTTTGAATTTTTTCACCGTCACACTCTTTTCCTCTTCTTCCTCCTCCTCGCTTTCTTCCCTTCTTCTTTTTTTCTCCTGTTTCTTTTTCTTCACCTGTCTTCTTTCTTCCTCAGAAGAATCCCTCTCTTCCTCTGAAGAATCCCTCTCTTCTTCTGAAGAATTCCTCTTTTCTTCTGATTCCCCTTGTTTCTTTTTTGGGCAATCTGGAGACCAATGTCCTTTTTCTTTACAATAATAACAGGTATCTTGACTTTTGTCTTTTTTAGTCCCTGTTTTATTTTTCTTTTTTGACGGTCTGGACACTCTGAAGACCAATGCCCTTTCTTCTGACAGATATAGCAAGTATCTTGACTTTTATCTCGAAAAGAAGGAGAGTAGTCCGTCGGCTGGTCTGAAGAGAAATTTCTAATGACCCCTCGCAAAGCTCTGACGAAACGTTCGATTTGGTTAGTCTCTTCCATCGTTGTGCTCGGCTTGAGAGTGAAATGAATAGTGAAAGGACAAGACACACACCCTTTTTATATGCACTGGTTTGCCATGACTGTAAATTAGTCTATGGTGTTTACACTTGAGTCATTTGACGCTTTACACTCAAGATGAAACGATCCTATTCATTCGAGAAGAAAGAAGAAGAAGAAGAAAGTAAGAGGCAGAAACGTGATCTATCGCCTCGAACCAGGGCTGAAATTTTGGCACAAATTCATGCCAGTGATTTTGAAGAGGACATGAGTGAACCAGAATTTGAAACCTCTAAACCAAGTTCGTCACCCTTAGTCAACCCTGAAAAGTACTATTCCATTCGAGAGACGGAAAAGCGCTCCTCTAGAAAATTTAGAACCACGGCTTACACCTACACGGTGAAGTTTAAAGATTTCAAGGCCGACGTACCCTTGGAGAAAGCAGAAGGGTTTATCACCGAGATGTGGGATTCTTTGCTCACCGCACTCAAGCGACAATGTCAACCCAAAGAAGACGATCGCTTGACACTATCCATAGATCACGACGGTTTGAAATCCCCTGTTTGGATCGAGTTTAGCAGACCCGCAGAACTAACCCCTTCTAAAATCATGGACAAGATTCAACACGTACAACAATCTAATGACCAGTTTGACATCACCGATGGTAAAGCCACACTGAAAATGGCTCACGTCTCTCTTCCTCAAGGGACAGGACGCAAAAAGATGTTATTGGTGGACGACCTTCGCAACACCAAAAAGAGTCTCGTCCGAATTAACAACCCTCATGACCAGATGTGTTTAGCCCGAGCCATCGTGGTGGGACGAACCTATGCCAACAAGAACGACACGGTAGAATGGAAAAGAACCTGGAACACTATTCAACGTTCCTATCGAGCCAAACAACGAAACGAAGCAGAACTCCTGTTACAACAAGCCGGACTGTCCAAAGACACACCCTGTGGCATTCCTGAGATGCAAAAATTGCAAGATGCCCTAGCTCCACGATACACCTTGAAAGTGCACCCTCAAGAAATGCGCGGGCCTCTGTTGTTTCGAGGCCAACATTTTAAGGACGGAAAATACATTCACCTTTATCAGCACGATGAACATTTCGATACCATTACCAGTATCACTGGATTCCTGGGATATGTTTATTATTGTGAGAAATGTGACTATGGTTATAATAATCGAGAGCAACACAAACATTGTGGATGGAAATGCCCAGGATGTTTGGCCTCTCCACCCTGTCTGAGCGAAGAACCAGTGCCTTGTTCAACTTGTCAGCGCACGTTTGTCAGTCCTACCTGTTACCAACAACATCTGAAAACACAAGGTTCACAGAAGAAATGTGCTTGTCAACTGCCGAGATTGTGCCCTACGTGTGGACAAGGCATACTTACCAATAATGCCAAGGCACACGTATGTCGAGGAAAGAAAAAATGTCACATTTGTCACCACATCGTGGACTTGGAACACCAATGCTACGTGCAAAAATACCAACCCCCACCAGAGAAAGAGGACGGCCACAAGAAGAAAGGCAATTTCATCTTTTCCGATTTCGAATGCACGCAAGAGACCGGCATTCACATTCCTAATTTCTGCGTGGCTCATCGAGCGTGCGAGAAGTACATTCAAGAACCTATCTTCAGTCATTGCCCTCACTGCAGCAAAATTCCTGGAGGGCGTGAAAAAATCTTTCGGGGACCAAACACGTTAGCCGATTTTGCCCAATGGGTTTTAGACCCCATCGACAAGACGTGGAGCCAAGAGGACATCGAACGTTATGGAGATTGTCATCGTCATGCCACGGTGATGGCTCACAATTTCTCCGGATACGATGGACAGTTTCTTCTCAGATACTATACGGAACAAGGCACGGAGCGTCCTAAAGTGACTTTGAACGGAGCCAAAATCATTTTCATGCAAGTGGGACAAGTACAGTTTAAAGATTCGATGAGCTATTTGGCCATGCCTTTGAGTCGAATGCCTAAAACGTTTGGAATGACAGAAATGGCTAAAGGGTACTTTCCACATTTTTCAATACGGAAGCCAATCAACACGCCGTTCTACCCCATTTGCCTGAGGCTCACTATTACGACCCCGACAACAAGCGTACCGAACAACGAGAAGCTTTCTACGCTTGGTACCAGGCTCACGCCTCGGACCCTTTCGACTTTCAGGAAGAAATGTTAAAGTATTGTCGTTCCGACGTGGACATTTTACGGCGTTGCTGTGGAAAATTTCGAGAACTGTTCATGGAACACGGAGGGGTCGATCCTTTGAAAGAAGCTTGCACCATTGCCAAAGCGTGTTCCTTAGTGTATCGACAACGATTCATGCCTGAAAACACCGTGGCTGTCATCAGCCCTCAAACGACCCACTTTGTCAAACGTCAATACTCGGTCAAAGCCCTACGTTGGTTACATTACTTGTGCGACAAGGAAGACAAATGGATTCAGCATGCCCGCAACGGAGGGGGTGAAAAGACCATCGGAACGTATTCGGTCGATGGCTGGGACTTAGAAAACCCCAAGATCGTGTACGAGTTTAACGGCTGCTTATTTTACGGATGTCCCGTCTGTTACCCTGATCGTAGCACTAAAAATCAGTTTTTACAACGAACCATGGAAGACTTGTACCAGGACACTTGTCAGCGTCGCCTAAAGTTAGAACAGCAAGGATACCAAGTGGTGGAAATGTGGGAACACGAATACGATCACCGTATGAAAACCGATCCCGAGTTTAAACGCCTCGTGGAAAGTTACCAGTTCATGGACCCGCTGAACCCGAGGGATAGTTTGTACGGAAGAAGGACCAATGCCACCTGTTTGCTATACCAAGCCGACGAAGAGAAAGGAGAAGAAATGAAATACTTGGACGTGTGTTCGCTGTATCCCTACGTGTGCAAATATTGTTGCTTTCCTGTAGGGCACCCGCAATTGTTAACGGAACACATCGACCTGAAAAACATTCGACAAAACGAAGGCTTGATCAAGTGTAAAGTTTTGCCTCCCACGAACCTATACCATCCCGTCTTACCTCACCATTGTCAAGGCAAACTGATGTTTCCCTTGTGCCGTACTTGTGCCGAAATGTGCAACCAAGATCAGCCTTGTCAGCACAGTCAGGAAGAACGGGCCTTGACGGGAACCTGGGTCAGCGTAGAATTGTTCAAAGCTCTGGACATGGGATACCAACTGTTAGAAGTGTACGAAATTTGCCACTTTCCCAAGACACAACAATACCACAAAGGTGACCCTACTCAGAAAGGCATTTTCGCCGACTACGTGGATGCCTTTTTGAAACTGAAGCAAGAAGCCAGCGGCTATCCTTCCTGGTGTCACACTCCCGAAGACCAAATACAATTCAAAGAGAAATACTACGAACAAGAAGGCATCACTTTAGACCACATCGAGAAAAACGAAGGCAGGCGATCGTTTGCCAAAGTGATGTTAAATTGCTTGTGGGGTAAAATGGCACAACGACCGTGTTTACCCAAGACGGAATATTTGACAGAACCTTCCCGCTACTTCCAGATGATTCACGACAAAACCAAATACATGAAACACGTAGACGTCGTTCGCGAGGATTTTATCTTGGTCAATTACGAAGAAGATCTGGACTTTGTACAAGACGACCCTTTTGGAAATGTCATCATTGCGGCTTACGTGACAGCCCATGCTCGCTTAAAATTGTACGAAGCTTTAGAACTGTTAGAAGAACGCGTCCTGTACTTTGACACGGACAGTTGCATTTACATCCATCACCCGATTCAACATCACCCTGACATCGAAGGAGACCGTTTAGGAGCCTGGACAGACGAGCATCCCGACGACAAGATTCTAAGTTTCGTCAGTGGTGGTCCCAAAAATTACGGCTACGAATACCGTGACAAACAAGGAGAAGTGCACACGACGTGCAAAGTGAAAGGACTGACGCTGAATCATCGTACCAGTCGAGTGGTCAACTTTGGGGTATTGAAAGAAGCCTTGCAATCGGGAGAGGATGGAAACTTTAAAGTGACCACTTACCAACCGAACAAGATTGTACGTTTACCCACTCACCACATCGTCAGTCGGCCCTTGGAAAAAGTCTATCAAATCGTGTACCAGAAGCGAGTGCGACTTCCCAATTATTTCACCTTACCGTATGGACACGTCGGTATTGGTCTGTATATAAAAAGGAACCCTAGGCAAGATCGATAGTTCATTGTGACTGCCAAGACAGAGCAAACAAGATGAATACTTTCAGAGAAACACAGAACAAGTTGTTTAGAAAGGCACAATTCAAGTGTGAGGCTTCGGAAGTGGAATGCGATTGTGAGCCTTGCGATGGGTACGATGCTGTACCTTGTGACCTGAGCGATGGCGTAAAGCATCATGGGAACTTTAGTGTCCCTACCCCTATCATGGAAAGTGATGCTGTGCGTGTCAAACCTGTGGGATGCGAAAGTGATGCCGCTCGTCCTCTTGGACATTTTACTGGGTTTCGTTTTAAAGTGGAATGTTCACCTTCACGTCTACCCCCCTATGGATGTCATCCAGCCCTGAGCAAACTCCTGTTCCTGTCACCCAACCCTAATCGAAACGAACCTGTGAAAGACGAATATTCGTTTCCTGTGCGTTTGTCGGAATACTGCGACTTTGAAAATCGTCTTCAATCGTTCAAAGGAAAATGGCCTAAGTATCTGGGAGGACCGTCCCCCGAAGAATTAGCCAGAGCCGGATTTTTCTACTTGGGCGAAGGAGATAAAGTCAAGTGCTTCAGTTGTGGTGTGTCACTTCACCACTGGGAACCGCAAGATTCGGCCTACGTAGAACATGCTCGATGGTCACCGAATTGTCATTACTTACCCTTAGTGGGACCGAGACATTGAAGTAACTTCTTACCATAATAATCTGTTCATGGATACTTTACAAGAGAACATTCGTGCTTTGCCTGTGGAGTTGAGAGAACGCATTTACCGAGAGCTGGTCAAAATACAAGTGAAACGTAAAGAACAATTGCATCCGTTACGTCACCGGTGTTTGAACAACTGGTACCTGAAGGCTATACAAGGATTGATTCAATTGAAAGTGTTCCATCGGACAGACATTGATGAACGATCCTCTAGTTTTAAAAAGGATTGGTTTGGTATGGACGATTCTAGATGCATCATTGTAAACGTACTGCATCGAATTCCAGAGGAAGAGTTAACGAATTAACAACATCTTGAACACAATGTCAACTTAGTGAAAGAGGAAACTTCTGAACGAATTGTAATGTGTAGATTAGTGACTGAACGACTTAAATTCGACACTGAAGTAAAACCATGTTTGTGCAAACAGTACATTTCTTGTGTCAAACCAAAGAGGATTTAGTATGACCTATTCATGGATACTTTGTTAGAGAACATTCGTGCTTTGCCTGTGGAGTTGAGAGAACGCATTTACCGAGAACTGATCAAAATACAAGTGAAACGCAAACTCAAAGTGATTCGTCCGTTTTTAAATTATGCTATGTTCCAAAGTACAAGAAGACTGATTATGAGTGGATATTACATTAGGCACAAAGTTAAACGAGGCTATTGGCCACCACCCAACGATTCCAAAAACAGTGTATATACTTATGGATACTTTACAAGAGAACATTTTGGGCTTGCCTGAGGAGTTGAGAGAAAGGATTTACCGAGAGCTGGTGAAAATACAAGTGAAACGTAAAGAACAATTGCATCCGTTACGTCACCAGATCTTTAAACACTGGTACCTGAATGGTATAAGAGGACTGATTCGTCAGAAATTTTTTCATTGGTCAGACCTTGTTGAACACTTTCAGTTTATGGATGATGATGGACCAGACGTTCGTAATTTTGGTTACTTCGAGATTCACTTACTGCAACGTATTGAGGAAGACGGGTTAAAGGATTACCAACATTTGTTACATGGAATCTGCTTAGAAAAAGACGAAACATCTAGACAAACTCTGACGTTTCAATTACGGTATGTAACATTTAAATTCCCTACTGGAGAACGAACGTGTTTGGTTAGAAATTACATGTATTGCTTCCGAAACAAAGACACTATAAAATCAAGTTGCCATGCCACGGATTATGTCACATATCATTCAACAGATTCCGTGGAAGGAACTCAATGACCATATTCAAACCGTGGATCATTACCATCGATTATTACAAGAACTGTATCCATTCAATTTGGGACGACAAGTGGTGTGTGTCTTAGTGACTTGTTTTCTGGGATTTCGTTTACCAGCGGATTCTTTGTGGACTCTTTACGATCAGTACTTACCACCTCAATGGCCTTAAATGGTCACGAAAAACTCCTTTTGCTCAAAGCCTTGCGTTTTCATCTGGATACTTCTCGACCTCAACAGGACAAAAAGATTCGTCAACTTTTAGCTACCCAAGACGTGTATGACGATGTGTGTGTAGCTTGTGACTTACATCCCCATGCCTGGAAAGAATGGGGTTTTGAGGCTTGGACCCAAGAAGTGGCCCAGAAAGCACGAGAGTTGTTCAAGGAAAAAAGTTACTTTTCAACCCGTGTTAGTGACGGTGCCAGAAGAACCCGTCACCCAGGACAGGACTGTCGTGGACAGACCTGAAAGACCCTTTCGGGAGGACACTTGTGTGACCTTACCCCCTACTATAGAACTGGTTAGAACATTACCCAAAACATGTTGTACAGACACTTGTGTTTATTCCACGTTCATGGTTATTATGTGCCTTTTATTGTTGTACTTAAGCCTTTGGCTTTTATGTATTTTTGTCTTTCGTATTCATGTTTGAAAAAAAAACATTCAATAAACGTGTTCTGAAAAAAGTATATAAACTCTTGTCTTGTTTGTTTTCGTGTCACAAGTGACATTTCTGACACAATGGCTACCTCTGCTGTCTCTGCTCCCTCTTCCTTTACTGTCAAAGTCATCGACGAACACTTAGATCGTGCCAGTTGGGAGGCTTTGTATCTTCGCCATCCCTTTAACATGCTCATTGCTGGACCTAGCGGTTCAGGCAAAACCGAATTCGTCAAACGTTTGATCGAACATAAACATCATTTGATCGATCGGCCACCTCAACGGATCGTGTGGTGTTACAAAGAGTGGCAATCGGCGTACAACCTCTTGCGAGAAAGTCAAGGTGATTCCGTCCTGTTTGTGGAAGGCATTCCTAAAGAAGACGACAGCATCGTCTCTGACTCCCGTCAAACCCATTTGGTCATTTTCGACGACATGTTAGGAGAAGACGAAGAAGAAATTAAACTGTGGTTCACGCGCAAAGGGCATCACCGTAATGCCAGTGTCGTTTACATCACCCAAAATTTGTTTCAACAAAGTAAAGCCCATCGCACCATCAGTCTCAATGCGCATTACGTGGTCTTGTTTAAAAGCCCTCGAGATAAATCGCAAGTGCAAGTCTTAGCCAAACAGTTAGGAACGCCTTGGTTGACTCAGGCGTACGACGATGCCACTCAAACGCCACACGCCTATTTACTCGTCGATTTGAAACCTACGACCCCCGAGGATTTGCGATTTCGTACCCACTTGTTTCACCACTGGTGCCAAGACGGAGGGCCTGTCCTGTACACGTCTCCTTCCTCGACTTCATTTCACTCCCCATATAAAATCTATAAAAACCTCAGACCCTTTTTCGTCTGTCTCACACAGTGTGAACATGACGTCCCTTCAGTCGCATCTTCCCGTCAAATTGATTCGTGCCTTGTATGGCATCAGTCGAGAAAAAAATCCACAAATACGAGCTCGTGTCTTAGAAGCTAGTCTCAAAGAAGTCTTACGATGGTTCACGGTGACGGCACGTCAATTACTCCAAGGAATCATTCAGATTCCTTATCAAACCAAACGCTTTTTCGATCGAAACAAAGTCGCTTTGGTCCAACTGGCCGATCCCCGCATCGACACTCAAACCAAAAAACAAATCATTTTGAAACCTGGAGGGAGCGGTACTCTAGGAGGGGTCATCATTCGCTCTCTCTTAAGATGGGATCCTCATGCCCCCAAAGTTATCCCCAAGACAAAAGTCCAACGAAGCCCCAAGAAGAAAAAGAAAAAGACCAGGTCCCCAAGGAGAACTTCTCCAGTGGCAGGACCCTCCTCTTACCAGACACCACCACCACCCCAGAAAACGAAAAGAAGCCCCCAGAAAAAGAAACAGAGAAAAAGTCCCCTGAAAAAGAAAAGTCCACAGAAGAAAACTAGTCGCAAGAGAGGCACTTCGGCCAGGACGCAACCTTACACTCGCAAACCACGATCTGCCACAGCGGTGACTGCGTCTCCGGCATCCTCACGTTTGTCCACTTCTCCGTTGATGACACCAGGAACTGAAGAGTACTTGGAGACGTTGATCACACCAAGAACTTCTCCGTTGATGACCCCCAAAAGAACTTCCCCAGTGGCAGGACCCTCCAATTTAGCGGCAGTGGCTGCTGCTCACAAACTACCTTCTCCCAAAATCAAAGTCCATGAAAGATCGGGCATGTTACAAAGTTTACTGGATTTGTCCAAGCAAGAACTGGCTCGATTTAGTCCGTTACGTACCCCTGCACGACGTGTCATGCCTATCCTCAAACTGATACGACGTAAAGACAATCAGTGGCGACGCGTTCCAGTATAAAAAAGACCTGTGACCAAGTAGGGTATCAGTGTTTTTTCGGTGTTACTGAGAGACTCAAAGATGTCACCCTCCAGAAAACCCCAAGGAAAGAAAAGGAAAGGACTGCCACCACGTTTAGCCAAACATGGGGACATGTTATCTGTCCTGTCCAAAGCTTCTCTACCCCTACGAAAAAAACTCATTCAAACAGCCTCCAAAGAGGTCATCGATACCGTGTGCGAATGTTGTTTGAACGTTTTGAAAGGCACGATCCCTTTGTCCAAACACCAGAAACAATGCTTAAGCAAACATCGTCACGTTCTTCGCCAAATGGTTCAAAAGAAAATTCCCATTCGTCAAAAAAAGAAGATGTTAGTGCAACGTGGAGGCATTTTACCTCTTTTGTTAGGCCCCATACTGAAAGGAGTCTTGGGAACCATGTTGGGAGGACTGGTGGGAGCAAGATAAAAAGGCCCTCGGAAGTCCCAAGATCTCAGAATCGACCCCTGACAACCCCATGGAAGGACGAAAACTAGCTTTAGTGCCTTACAAACGATGGATGGAATACCATCGGTGGCAAGAACAACGTACCCCGCATTTACCTCCCAATCCCAATTTGAGCGAGATGTCCCAGTTACAACACAAATTGCAGTCCTTGATGGATCGCCAAGATTTGTCCGAAACAGAAAAATCGCAAAAGTACGGTCAACTCTTGCAACGACTGCAACTCTTTCACCAGAAAGCTTTAGACGAAACAGCTTTACCCACTCTGAAAGATTTTAAGACCTTGATGAAAAGTCCAGCACCATCACCAGTACCACCACCACCACTACCAGTGACCAATACAGAACAAGAAGAAGAAGAAGAAGGGTTTCAAACTCCACCAGAAAAAGTTAACCTACCTCCAGAATTTCAGCACCATCATCATTACCACCACTACCACCACTACTATCATCCCCAGGGGTCACCAGAGATGCTACCCCACGAAGACCTGAGGAAGAAGAGATGCGAGAAGTGTTTCAAACACCGTCAGCAGCTCCCATTTCGAGTAAGATTGCAGCATCCTTGTTGACCCCGTCCCCCACACCCCAACGAGAAGAAATGAAAGCTTGGGTTAAAAAGATGATGTCCACGCCTCCTTCGACAGAAGTGAAAAAGAAAGAAGGGAAACCAGAAGTGAAAAAAGAAAAGAAAACCAAAGCCATTCCATTGACACCTCCACCACCACCACCACTACCTTCGACTTCTACTCCCGTAGCCCATCGGACACGTAAATCCGTTTCCAAGCCACCCTTTCGACCCACCCAAAGTAGCATCACCGAAGAGTGGGTGACTTATTAACACACCAACCAACACAAAAAATAAAAAAATGGAAAAAGTCTTAGCCAGCATTTACTACGATCCCTCGCATCCTGCAGGTTACGCAGGAGTTCAAAAATTGTATCGTGCTGCCAAAACTCGACTGAAAAGTCTCCGTTTACCTCAAGTGCAACGATGGTTACAAGAACAAACTACCTACACTTTACACAAACCCATTCGACGCAAGTTTGCCAGAAGTCGCACCCGAGTGGAAGGCATCGATCATCAATGGCAAGCCGATTTAGCCGATGTCTCTCATTTGGCCAGCTACAATCGTGGCTACAAATATTTGTTTTGTGTCATCGACGTCTTTTCCAAATTTGCCTGGGTCGTGCCCTTGACTTCCAAATCGAGCAGCGAGTTAGTGCGAGCCCTGCAACGGGTGTTGAAACAAAGCGGTCGTCACCCTCTTCGATGGCAAACGGACAAAGGCACCGAATTTCTGAACCAAGCTTTCCAAAAAGAATTAAAGAAACGTGACATTCATTTTTTTACCACCGAGAATCCCGAAACCAAAGCCAGCATCGTGGAACATTTTCAACGCACTTTGAAAGAACGCATGTGGAAATATTTTACGCATCACCACACTCTGAAGTACATCGACATCTTACCGCACCTGGTGCAAGCGTACAACCAATCTTACCATCGAAGCATCGGACGTGCCCCGCAAGACGTGACTCCCGACAACGAAGTGTTGGTGTTTGAGCACCTGTTCGGTACGTCCCCGACGAGGGCTGTCCCCAAGAAAAGTGGAGTGTTGGCCGTAGGAGATTGGGTGCGCATTGGCAAAACCAAACGCACTTTCGACAAAGGTTACTTAACTAACTGGACGACCAAATTGTTTCGCGTCACTGGACGAGTGCATGGCCGTCATCCTGCCGTCTATAAATTGGAAGACATGAACGGAGAAGTGCTCAAAGGAACGTTTTATTTACCCGAGTTACAACGTGTCACCAAAAAAGAAGACGACGTGTACGACATCGAAAGCGAACTCGAACGCAGAACCCGTAAAGTGGGCAAACGACGTGTCAAAGAAGTCAAAGTACGTTGGAAAGGATATCCACCCAGTTTCGATTCTTGGATCGACGCTTCGCAAGTCATCGACTATAAAAAGAAGTGACCATCATGCCCTTTCACACAGCAGACGCAGCTACGTCGACCACTCCTTCTTCACCTAGTTCTTCTGTGCAAGATTTACAAAAACAACCCTTGTGGGTGTGGTGTGGAGAACGTGTGCCTAAAACGCAAATCGTCTTTTTCTGCCAAATCTTCGTGGTGTATTGTGTCATAGGGGCAGCCATCGCCAATTTGAGTTTGCAACAAGGAGACAAACAATTGTGGACCATTTTATTGAGCAGTTGCATCGGTTACCTGCTTCCTAATCCCTCCCTGAAATTCTCCTCGAACGGGAACCTTGTGTCCAGTGCCAGTGTCAGTCACCACTCCAATAACAACCAGAACCCCATTTTGGGTGGAGACACGCCTCTGACGTCCAGTAATATCCCCTCGGACAGCCACAGAACTCTAGAATTATGAGTCACGAAAACCAATTTTACTTAACCTTACCCAGTGACAGTTCCATGGAGGTGTTTCCCCACAACACGTTGTGCTGATACACGGCCAAATTACCTCAAGCCATCCCCTTAGATCACGAAGCCCATTGGGAAGTGGCTTTAGTGGAAATGATTCACCCGACCCAAGTCCTCAATGTCCTTCCCAATCAAAATAAATTTGATGTGGAAGTTCATGACGAGCAATTGCAACAGTGGATGGATACCCATAGCAAATATGAAAAGAAAACCCTTCCCAGAAAAACTCAAAAGTTCACCACCTATCACTTGTTCATTCCCCCAGGCTATTATTTTAGTGGTCAACATTTGGTCAGCACCATAGCCACCAGGTTTAATGGTGTGTTTCTGAAAGCTTTGGAGGAAATCAAAAAAGGTGTCGTCACCCTGGAGTACCACAAAACAGCTCGTCGCTTCCTGATGAAATTTCCTGAGGGGCGTAAAATCATGACTTTCTTATTTTGTCCTGAATTGTTTGACATGTTGGGCGGAGACATGGAGCTGAGGAAGAAAGTAGAACAAAAAGGACAACCCGAATTACCAGTCATTTACGACAACGATACTTTTGCCAAGTATTTTCGTACCCCGGTAGAACTGAACCAAGGACTGAATTTGATGTTTGTGTACTCCGATGTGGTGGAGTACAACGTGCTGGGACACACCTCTGTGCCGTTACTGCGTGTCATTCCTTTCAAAGTGGATTCTGCCGCGAACGCTGACGAGGAAGGTGGAAACACTTACCACGTCCACCGCGAATTTGTCCATCCTCACTATTTACCTGTCAGCAAGTCGTATTTGGACACGGTCAACATTACTATAAAAGGAGATTTGGGACAAAATATTCCATTCACCAAAGGAAAAGTCACGGTGAAACTCCATTTTCGAAAACGGTTCTCTCACGATTCGTAAGTAAGTCATGTATCCAGTGTACCGAGGGGTTGCTCGACAGCGAGGACACGGTTTAGGAGACATGTTAAAATCGGCCTTTCGTTCGGTGGCCCCGGTGTTGAAACCGATGGTGACACGCGGATTGCACGCCTTGAAAGATGCGGCACTGACGCAAGGCAAAGAATTTCTCCAAAATGTCATCATCGACAAACAAAACCCTAAAGAAGCCTTCATGAGGGCAGGCAAAAATGTCTTGTTACAAACGGGCAAAGACATTTTGGGCCGACGAGACACACCTATAAATGCCCTGCACGCTACCGAGTCAGGCATTCAGCAAGGACAAGGCAGAAAGAGACGACGAAGAAAACACCCTTTCACTAGACTTCAAGCTAGAAAGGCCAAGAAAAGAAGAACCGTTCGAGACTTAGACGTTTTCGATTATTGAGACACAGAAAAAAATGATGCACCGAGAATCTTGCGCTTGTTCCAAGACGGAACTGGATCTGTTTGCCATGCCCCCTACCATGATGACGATGCAAGAATCTCAGTGGGTGGAATTTCATCCCGTCTCCTCTTTGACGGAATCAGCTCCCATCGAGTTTGAAATCAAAGGACAACCCGAAGATTACATCGATCTGAATAGCAGTTACCTGTATTTGTAAGTGAAAGTGAGCAAAACGGACAACACTAATCCTGCAGACGTTGCTAGAGTAGCTCCTGTCAACAATTTCATGCATTCCTTGTTCAGCGAAGTGGACTTGTACTTGAATAACAAACTGGTCAGCAGCAGCATGGATACTTACCCTTATCGCGCCTACCTGGAAAATCTCTTGACGTACGGAAAAGAAGCCAAGAACACTCATCTGGATGCTTGCGTGGTATGGAAACCTGACACAGCGGGTACAACCACGTTTACCGACCTAGCTATTGCACCAGAAGATGACAATCCTCACAATGCGGGATATATAGCTCGACGACAGAAAATTCTGCAAGGGCGAAGTTTAGAACTGATGGATCGTTTGCATTTGGACATGTGGTTACAAGAAAAGTATTTGCTGAACGGGGTGGATATCCGTCTGAGACTGAATCGTAGCAGTGCCGCTTTCCATTTGATGGCCCATGCCAATGAATACAAAACTATCATTCAAGAAGCCCGACTTTACGTGCGTCGTGTGGAAGTGTTACCTAAAGTGGGAAACGACATCAGTCAGACGTTAAGCAGAACGACCGCCAAGTATCCGATCCGACGCGTGGAAGTGAAAACGTTCACCATTCCCACTGGACAGCGATCCATGATCGAAGATCATCTGTTCCAAGGACAGTTACCCAAGCGTTTGATTGTTGGTATCGTCAAGAATTCAGCCTTCAATAGAGTCCACGATCAAAATCCTTTTCAGTTTCAACATTACAATGTGTCCAAGATTGAAGTCAGTCGCGATGGCAAGACCTTGTGTACCCGACCTTTCGAGCCTAACTTTGGTGCCGCGAAGAATTATGTGAGATCGAACTTGTCCCTGTACGAAGCCACCGGACAGTTAGGAACCAACACCAGTCACGGCATTACGTACGAGGATTATGTAGGAGGCTATGCTTTGTGGGCTTTCGATTTCACTCCTGACCAAGGCAGCGACGAGGGACATTTCCACCCTATAAAATCTGGCCAGATTCGTGTGGAAATTCAGATTTCGAGTGCTCTACCAGAGACGGTGAACGTCCTCCTGTATGCAGAATTCGATAATACGATAGAAATCAACAGTTTGAGAGAAGTCACTCTAGACTATTAGAAGCCATGGAAGACTGTTATCCCTCTTTACCTAGTGGAGAAACTTTAAAGATGGAATGTGAGGAGACCGTGGAAAAAGAAGAAGTGATCATGATGAAGTCAAGATGGCCAGAACAAGAAGCCCATTTAGTCTCCTGTTTTGCCAAACACTTAGTCGAAAAAATGACGGAATTGATCAAGAAAAATTGCTATGGATTTCAAAACGATCATCCCAGTCAAATTCAACACGATAAATGCCTGATGCTGAGTCAAGAAGAAAAATTGGACGAGTATCTGGACGAAGCTTGGAGTCTCATCTCAGACAAAGACGTGCTGCATCAGTGGTATAAAGACTTGCGTGAACATTCTTGTCCACCATTAACCACTCAAGAGATCCATCGTATCGAAACTCTCCTGAATCAGAGTGAGGAAACAGAACGAATAACCGTTTATTCGTCAGACATTTTCAAGCAAAAAGTCAGAATCGAATTGACGCAAACCTCAAGACCATCTAGCTTACGTGATCAACACGGACGACAGTCATCTCCCAGGAACCCATTGGGTAGCCGTCTACTTTCCTCAAGAAGGATGTGTGGAATATTTCGATTCGTACGGATTGCCTCCTTTGGAAGACGATATCATTGACTTTATGAGAAGAAATGCTCAGACTACCCGATTCAATAACGTGAAATTACAAGGCACAGATTCCTTGGTGTGTGGACAGTACTGTGTGTATTTTCTGCATCATCGCAGCCTGGGCTATTCCTTAGAACATTTAGTGACTCATTTTGATCCTCGTTCTTCTTCTAGAAACGATGTGAAAGTAGATCGATGGTTTTGTGACCATTATGCTTATCTTTTGTCTCAAGCTAGGAAACGTAGTGTTCATCAATGGCCTAATGATTTCCAACAGTGGAAATCACAATTTCATTCACAACGTTGTCAGCCCTGTTTAAAGTAGATTGTCCATTGAGAAAAAAATGCTTGAGATTTGAAACAATTGTTTGATGTTATAGTGTTGGATTATTGTTAAAAATGTTAGAGTTGTTGTTTAGTGTTAAGTGATTTTTGAATAAAAAATGTTGTGTTTTGAAAAAAATGCCTTTGTCTTTTGTTTAGCTATAAGAATGTTGGATTGATGCTCTTTCATTTCTTACTATCCCTCTTATGACACTCACTGAACGTTGCGGCTCGAAAACCGTGTGGGGGATGTTTTCCTTCACGTCCGCGCTTTGACTTTAAGAACCGGGGTTGTTTCCAGTCTAACCATCCATTGTCGACTCATCCTCCTACGAAGATGTGCTCCAAACTAGATAAACTAAACGAAGCCTACGTGAATTTGCATAGGGTCAGACACAGTCTGATACCGAAGCCAGAAGAAATAGAGAATGTGAGAATGTTAAAAATCACTGAAGACCTGATAGAAGAGCTCTTCAGAGAAGAAATGAACAGGGAAAAAGAAGAATGGACAGAGAAGTACAGACTTCAGAGACAGCAGCAACAGCAGCAGCAACAGCAGCAGCAGCAGCAACCTGAAGCTGACAGAGGCTTTGTCGATTGTCGTATCGACACCAAAGAGTTCTTCTTCTCTTTCCGAAGAAGCAGACCTATCGCCAGTAAGTCTATCCTCAGAGGACATCGCATTCTTAGAAGCTAAAAAAAGAATGCCATAGCAAACAAAAAGACAGCCCTTTTCAGGGCTACCCCAATACTCTAGAAAAGAAATAACGATCGATTTGCCAATGTGTGTAGGTAGAGTAGTGTGAAAATAAACACTAACTCTTTTTTAAAAATGTGAGGGTATGTGTTTGTGTTAGTAAGTGCTTAAGTAAGTTAATATGGATAGTAGATTAAAATGATGGGGTTTTTTTTCGGTGTTTGAGGTGTATATTTGGAGTTAGATTGGATTGCTTTGCGTATGTGGATAGTCTACTTAAGTGATTTATAAAAAATTTTAAAATAGTGATGGGTAGCATAAAAAAGTGAGTGAGTGTTTCTTTTAGGTCCGCGCTTTGTTTCTTTTGGTCATGATCTAGGTAAGATCAATTTTATGTTTTTTAGGGGGATGTTTTCCATCACGTCCGCGCTTTCAGTATAAATTGAAACTCGTTCGGCAGTCTAGCTACCCTTGTTGATTGATCAACACAAGAATGAATAGTAGCAGAATAAGCAAACTTCTTGAACTCCAGATACATCTGGAATATGTCAGGCGCCTGGTAAATGAACTGGCTGCGGAGGCTATAATAGAAGAAGAAAGAATAAAGAAGGAAGAGGACGAGAGAAGACAGAGGGAAGAGGAGGAAAAGAAAAGAGAAGAGAGGATGTCGTTCAATATTCCCGAGACAGAGGATTGGGGTGCTGAAGCGAATCATCCTCCCTCTTCGCTCCCCAGAAGAAAGGTGAAAGGAGACTGGGGAAGAAGATGCGTGTGCGGCGCCAGGCCAGGAAGGTGCAATCATTAGATAGTTGCATCTGGAGTTCAGAAAAAACAGCCCTTTTCAGGGCTACCCAATACTCTAGAAAAGAAATAACTATTAATTTGCCAATGTGAAGGTAGAGTAGTGTGAACATAAACACTAACTCTTTTTAAAATAATGTGAGTGAATGTGTGTTGGTGTGTTAGTGATTGTAAGAGCTCAGGTATGTTAGTGTGAATAGTAGATTATAGGTTTCTTAGCGTATGTGAAGAGTATAGTTTGGGTTTCATTATATGAAATGAGAAAGTAGGGGGATGTTTTCCTTCACGTGAGCGCGTTGTTAGGTCATGATCTAGGTAAGATCAATTTTATGTTTTTAGGGGGATGTTTTCCTTCACGTCCGCGCTTTCAGTATAAAACTAACAGTGTTGGCCATTGGAGCCCATTCTACGGAATAAGCAAACAAGAAGATGCCAGCAGCTTCAGCTTTATACAACAATCTTATGGAAAGTTGGTATTGGATGGTAGACTATTGAGTGTAGCGGAAAGGGTTGAACAGGAATGGAGGTATGCAGTGACAAAAGACTTTGTCTCAAGACAAGTAAACAGCCTGCACTTATCCGTAAATATCGTGAAAGAAATGATAGAGGATGAGGAGAAGAAAATCAGAGGTTTCATTAACCCACCGTATGTGAAAGTGGGCAAGTTAAAAGAAGCAATAGATCATGTGACGAGTGCAAGGTGCTTTCTACAAGACATTGTAGAATGGACAGATTGGTGTTTCGCGAAGTGGGGGTTAGAAAAACTTAAGAAAGCGTAAGAAGTAACGAGGAATGTGCTGACTGAAGAGGTCAAGAAGATCAAAGAAAAGTGGTCTAAGGAAAGACAAGAAGAAGAAAATAGAAGAAAAAAGGAAGAACTAGAAAAACTGAACACAAACTGGATGAAAATCCAAGAGAAGTTCCGGGCCATGGGCCACCCGGACTGGCTGCCGGAAACAGAAAAGAAGAAGAAAGGGTTGATGGACAAAATAAGAGGATGGTGGAAGAAGTTAAGAAGATAAAAGAAGAAAAACCCAAAGGCCCTTTTCAGGGCCAGCCATATTTCTCGAAAAGAGATAGCCTTTCAATTGCCTACCCCTTTTTTAAAAAAAATTTTTAAAAAAAAAAATCCCATGTTCAATTCCCCTTGTCCCTAAACAAGCCCAAACTCTATTCCCCATGTTAAATTCCCCTTGTACGTAGAGTGACCCACGATTTTTAGCCATATTCAATTCCCCTTGTACGTAAAGTGACCCACGATTTTTCGCCATGTTAAATTTCCATTGTACGTAAAGTGACCCAGAGGTCCCTGTAATGCTAATTCCCATTGTACGTAATGTGACCCCCCTTACTACTAATAAATCAAGCTGCAAATAAAAACACTAGCAGAGTTGGCTGGTGTACTCTTGTCAGAAAAGCAAAACAAAATATATTCTAGTCTAATAGCAGGAAGTGGTCTTCGTGTTAGACGATAATGAATATAAATAATGTTTAAACTGTATCTGATCCAGCATTTGACATAGACGCACCAGTTCTAAAGGAGAAGTCTGTGCGTGATTATCAATATTATTCTTTTGATGCACGAGAGCCAAATCAGCGTGGACGAATCGAATTGCAAGTTCAGGATACAAATAGATAGTTTTTACCCGTTGAAGCATTCATTAAAGTTCAGGGTAGACTTGTAAAACCCGATGGTAATCCGTATGGTGATCTGCATGGTGGATTTGTTAATAACGGCACTATGGCACTATTCAGCAGTGCACTGTATAGTATTGATGATAAAGAAATCGATGCATGCCTAAATGACGTTGATATTGCTACGACACTATTGGGGTTTTCCAGATACAGCGATGATTATGCACGGTCCGCTGGTTCGTCAATAATGTTTGCAAAAAATAATGTTGATCGCGCTAAGGCCCCACCTTATACTTTTCGAAGACCAAATATTTAAGCTGTAGCTGCCGACGCCGATGTTGAAAATGTATTCTTTGTAAATGCAAATTTTAATCTGAGATTCTCAGCACGTAAAATTCAAATTGATGTTATGGGGAGATTTAGCTGTGCAATACCACTGTTACATATCTTTGATTTCTGAAGAAATGTTAGCCAAGTTATATTCTGGTCAAGACACACAGTAGCTCTCGTTCGAAAGAGCACGGATGAAGATGCTATCTGGCACGTTGAAGGATTTGTTCCAGCTGATACATTGGCACTTCATGGAAATGTGACACAGACAAAGCTTTCGTTGTGGATGCCAGTAATGTCATCATCACTCAATGAAGAACAACGGTTGCTCTCTTTCGTGGACAGCGGCGGAAATACAATGCTATCATGCTTGACGATGATTACAGACTCGATCATGAGCATAACTGTCGGCACATTTTCTTGGCAGATTGCACCAAAACAAGGAGTTTCAGCACCACGGCGTGTATTTATAGCTTTTCAAGATATCTGACGACATAAAATTCGAAATCATTTGGTATTTGACCAACTTGGGTTAATGACATTTCTTTAAGAATAAATTTAACCGTCTGAAAAAATGTTATTAGATTTTGAAAATAATTACATTGCACCTGCTTATCATCGTTTGATAAAATATGTGGGGCGTGATCAGAACGTGAACTCTGGTTTGCAATATCTCAGCGGGATTTCTCGACGTTGTATCCAATCTACTACTTCTCGTTGGAACACCAGATTTGTTTAGACAGTCAGTCGCTGACATATATTTTCGAGCTCGAGTAAGTGGACAGTCAGCCAGCCAGTGTTACTGATTACAGAACAATTAATGTTAGACTCTAAGACAAAACAATGCTGCTTGAAGGCGTTGGTGGACGAATGAGTGTAATTGATGTCCGAGTGGAAAACATTTAATTAAATCGCTCATGATATTATTATGTGATAATCTGATTCCTGGTCAGATTAAAAATCTACAATCAGTATCAAAAAGGAATTCTGGAATAAAATTATTGCTGCAATCAGTAAAGATCGAAGGTGGTCCAAATAAACTATCACTGACAGAACGTCAACTCAGACATTTCAATAACGCCAACGATTAAAGACCGGTGTTGGACCTGATCTTTCTGCGTGTGCGATTAAAGATACAGCCAAAACAGGTTGTATATTCCAACTTCTTGCAGCTATGCCAGTGCTGATAAACGTTGCAGACTCAGCTGTTGCAAAAGCAGCTGCACTTGGTGCTGTTGAAACTGCCGCTGAGATGTCATTAAAGAAAGTTACAGGCCACTGACTAAAGACTTCCAAAAAAGGGCGGGGTCTAAGATTGCCACGAAACCCCCCTTTCATGGTACGATCAAGCCGCTCGCGCCTGAGGTCTAAGACTTCCCAGACACTTTGATAAACATGCTTCCCATGTCCAATTTATGCTGCTAAGAACTTAAAAATCAAATACATCAGAGGTGTTTACATACATAATCAATTACCAAAACAACCAAACCGTGTTGAAACCGATATCATTAATCTCGATGGAAGTTCTGGTCCAGGCATTCACTAGGTTTCATACGCGATTGATCCACGTGGATTTGTTTATTTTGATTTGTACGGGCTAGCCCCGACAATAGAAATTTTACAATATAGTGGCTTAACCGGTGACATACGAATATGGGTATTCAACATTACTAACACGGACATTAACAGATCCACCAATATACGGTCCGGAAGTAATTGCTGTACTCGATATTATGTCAAGGTCAGCCGGTGGTCTGCCGCTGCATAAAGTCGTGCACGAATATACCACTAGACGACATCGTCGTCCAAGGTTTTAAACAGGTCAATGGTTTATAATGCTAGATATTTACGGAAGATCTGCTAAAGACAAACCCAAAGGTGACTTATCCAAATATGCTACCCATACCATTGTCAAGAATGAACTTGTTGCTCTTTTGCGTCTGGCAGATGTGGATCAAAATGAAGTAGTTGTTTTTTGGGTCAGCGAGCAATATCTTGTTGACAGATATTATTCTGAAAGTTATAGGCGCGACCGAAGATAACTTAGTGGTGTTTGCTTCAAATAGTATGACAAAAAGCTCAGAAGATCAATTATAATGCTGATGGGAGAGATTACTGGACGTAATTACAGAAGAACTGGAAATATTATGTATGGATCTCAACATGAGCAGCAATACAATTGTTAATGTGAAAGAACCAAAATCAGACGGTGATGTGGGAACAAAAATATATGTGGACAACAACAACGCTACAATCAGAACTGAGATCAGCAAATATGTTGATAAAGCCGGTGACACAATGACTGGCAATCTCAATATGGCTAGTATTACCATTACTTATCTGAGAGAACCGGTAACAGAAAATGAAGCTGCAACGAATACATATGTGGACAACAGCAACAAACCAACGATGACCTCGTTAATTACAATCAATGATGGATTGACCACGTTTAGATCTGAATATGCTATTTATGTAGCCGCATTAAACAATTTCGTTGAAGCACAAATAGAACCATCATTGCCATTTTTGGGAGTTCAGCAGTCAATGATATTGAGCTCTCTGGCGTCAAATAGATGATGTAGTTCATAGTACACCCCTAATCAACACTGTATATATAGTAGCGTCTGGATCAGCATTATGGTCCCCACTTAATAACTTCATCAAACATACCGCTGAGGTTACGGACGTGTATAGGTTCTGAGTGCTTGGCGTTACACCATTTACAATATCTACCAAAATATCACGGTTGTATCCATTAACTGGATCTTCTGGATGTATGTTAATCTTATTGGAACGAAAGGACGAGGAAACATTCGTTGTGGAACCTGAAGCAAATGGCTTCGAAGTGTTATACTATTGGTGCATTGAATTCGTCATCAATATGCCGCCTACTCAGAGTGTTCCTATTACATAGATGAACGAACTCCCCGAGTGACGTTCAACATGATGTTGCAGCGCAACATTACAGATACAAGCAGCCATGTGAGTGGCATACCCAACTGAAAAATATTATCGACGAGTAGACAGTAAAACAAAAAATACCGCAGACGTGTCGTTGTTACCGACATACAGTCATCGCTCGAACAGTAACGGTCATCGGCGCATTATCAGCAACATACGTGATAACACCCTTGATAGGAATTTGTGTTTCAGTTGCTACCGGAAAAGCCGGTACTCCCTGATAGCATCACAAATCAATATATATGTGTGCGGTTAATAAATTACACGAATATACAAATAACTTATCAGCGGTAACACACGTATACGCCAGATTATCTTCGTTAATATCATCAGGTCTTAATTACAGAGTAAGATCAGATCAGGAATTCACAGAAATGATTAAGATTTACCATGAGGCCCTGAACGCGACAGGAGAAAAGGTAGAATCTATGTAATCGCCTGCGATAAAAGATATTAGATCTCCGATTTGAAAAATCTAGATTTAAATAATAATTTTACAAGAATTACTACAAGAGATCGACGATAATAAAACTCCTCCAAAGAACAAAATTATATCAGCATGCCCAACCAAACCTGAGTTTGACGTTATCTTGCCAACGGCGATTCCATTCAAAGAAATAGCACTAGCACGATTGCGAGTGTATCACAGCTGGCAAAATATTAGATCAAAACCATTCAGTGGGTTGCAAGCAAATAATTCATTGGTATTTGCGCATAAACATTTAGTCCGAATAAACACCAGACAGGGATGTTGTGAGCATACCTAAGGACAATTATCAAATCGAACAGACAATTGATGACTTCCAGAGCAGAATTAAATCCAAAAGAATCCAAGATCACCACTATAGCTCATGAACCGACGTTATCGTCCGCGATAGAAATATCAACACCTAGCTACAACGTTGATATATATTAGTCGTCGATCCGATCAGTATCGGGACGGCCGGAAGAACAACCACCAGAAAATGCAGCACCACCGCAGACTCATCGATCCGATTATACTTCAGACAAGATAATGTTTTTAAAATTTCAAGAATATACGATACAGATAATAAGATAATTTATTTTACTGCATCTTACAAGACTTCCTAAATTAGGAAGATCAATATATGACTATGAAAATGATTATTTTTGTTAAAAAGAGTATCAACACACGAGAGTTATTGTATACAATAAAGATGTACTCGAAATTACCGTCAGTACAAGCTTGACACTTCCACACACAGAAAATTTAGTGTTAATGTACTTATTGATGAATATGGCGATGAAGAATTTTTGTTAACGCAGGAACAGTTAAATGAGACGGAACGAGAACATGTTATTACAGTGATAAGGATTAAGTTGTGAATCTTGCCTTAAACGGTCCAGGTTACATGGGTTATAATACCCAAAAGATATTCCGACAAGAAAACACCTCCGACAATTGTTTAGTTTAATTAAAATTGTTGTTTCGGTCCGATTTTGACAATTTTTAGGCCGAAAATGCATCACCTTCTCTAACTGATTATCTTAGAGAAATTTAAAGGCTTTGGAAAAATCACCAAAGATCAGTGAAACTTGATAAGACAATTAGCGAAAATTTATCAAAAATCAGTGAAAATCCATACATTGTATTGAATTTTCCCAAGCCATTTCAGTTTCTCTAATAGAATAAATTAGAGAAGAAGGGTGGATTTTTTGCCCTCAAAAGTTTCAAACTCAGAATAAAAACAATAAAAAATTAGTGAAAATTGACCAAAAGACAATTAAATTGACCAAAAATTAATGAAAATTGACCCGAATTCAGTAAAAAAAAATAATAAGATTTTGCTCTTGATGTTACAAAAACAAAACTGACCAAGACTATTTTCGACCACTTTAAAACAAATAGAATTCTCAGAGGAAATCCGAATATCTAATCTCTGTCATAGCTTTTACTTTGTTTAGATATTACAATTTTCACATTCACAATCCTCCTGACTACTGTTAGGGTGTTTATTGGATAGTCTCTATGTCTTGGTTGACCTTTCTAGTCAAGTCTATAATCAAGTAGGGTTATAGGATCACAATAGTCATAGGAAAATTCTTTTTGCCAGGATATTTAGCCCATGGAGTTCCTGGTAATATTAGTAGTGAATCAGAGATATCTCCGCCTATTGAACGAGAAATAAATATATATTTTTGTACCACGTTTCACACCCTTGCCTGTAAGTGCACGCTTTCTTTTCTTCCTCGTCGTCATTGTTTTTAATCCGATGATAGGGGTGGATGCTCTACATCGAACACAATATAAATCTAAACGATTATTATATTTCTACAACATGGATATCATTGATATCTCAGCGACACTAAAGCAAGAGCCAGTCAAGCATCATCCAGCGCTACTTAATTCCATCAGAGCAATTATCATAGGTCCATCTAGGTCCGGTAAGATCCAATTGTTACTTTACCTGATAATGAGATGGCTCAAGTAGGATAAGTTATATTTAGTATAACCATCTGTAGACGATCAGAGATTCTACGATGTGTTTAAAGATCTTAATAAAAATGCAAAGTGTTGATATTATTGATTTCATCACCGATATTGATAATGCACCATCTGTGGATGATCTCGATGGACGTATTAATACTCTTGTAGTATACGATGCTGTAATGCTAGACAATCAGATCCAGCCCAGATAGTTTCCGAAGGCAGACACAAAAACACTCGTTCATATATATATATATATATATATATATATATATATATATATATATATATATATATATATATATATATATATATATATATATATATATATATATATATATATATATATATATATATTACTCAGCGATATAAACAAACACCTAAAGTGATCAGAGATAATTGTAATCTTCTGGTTGTCTTTAATGGCACTGATACCCTCACACTAAGAAACATCCACCAGACTTGGTGTTCAACGGACATGGATATGATCAAATTAAAATATTCTTGTCATACACTCAAGCGATTCCTCATGGATTTATCACGATAAATTTACATGATCTTCGGGGCCATATCGAATAGGTCTCGATAAAATGTTTGGTTGAGAGATCTGGCCGCTTTTTTTTACACACATGGCAACTGAGAGGATGAACAAGGACAACGCAGACAAAAATGCGCTGACCCGATAGCAAGTCTTGGTGACACTTGTCTGTTCACATACCCTTATTTAGCGTTATTGACGTTTGTCTGTTCATTTTTGTTGAAAGTTTTATTGTCACGAAATAACTACTCCAGAAACGGGTCTGTTCACCCTTCCTGCTGCTGCAGATAATCCATGTAATGATTTCAAAATATGTAAAATGATGATGTTGTTGTTGGTGTAGGGTTTAACGCCATTTTTCAGCACACGATAGGCTATACATGGCGGCCAGTATTATTGGTGGAGGAAGAACCCAGAAAAAGCCACGGACATAACCACCGACCAACGAGAAGCTACTGACAAGCTTTCTCACATACCCACATTGGCTGAATCTGATACTCGAACCCACGCAGACAGAGGTGAGATGGCAATGATCCGTAACGGAGAACGCTTTAGACCACTTGGCCACTCGGGGAATGAAAACTCCACGAACAAACATCAGTAGTTAATAGGGATACCCTAGCGTCAATGGGAATTAGCATTACAGACCCCACTTGGGACAATCTAGCGTCAATGGAAAATTAACATGGAGAAAAATCGTGGGACAATCTAGCGTCAAGGGAATTTAACATGGGAATAAATCGTGGGACTGTCTAGCGTCAAGGGGAATTGAACATGGGAATAAATCGTGGGACTGTCTAGAGTCAAGTGGAATTGAATATGGGATTTTTTTTTTAATTTTTTTAAATTTAAATTTAAATTTAAATTTAAAAAAGGGGTAGGCAATTGAAAAGTCATTCTCTTTTCGAGAAATATGGCTGGCCCTGAAAAGGGCCTTTGGGTTTATGTTAATATTAATATTAACATAGATGGCATCTGTCACATCTTCTTCTTCTTCTTAAACTCCTTCTAACTGCAGGTCCATACACAAGTACCCTCTTGAGACATCCTTGTCTTTCTATGTAAACTCTTCTCATCCATAGACTAGTATCTGTCCTATCAACAATAGTCCACTTGGACCGGACATACATGAGCATGTCCGTCCTAAACATCATGGAAGACACAAGGGTGGATGACTCAACTGTGGTCCACATCTTGAAGCGACGAGAACAGGTGAATCAATTCAGTGAACTGCGCTTATTTATAGGCAGAGGAAGGATTGAAACGGATTGAGTTCATTCACCAATCCGAACACGCGTTACAAAATTCAGTCAGCTCGCATCCAATCCGAAGAGAGCAGTTTGTGACGTCACGTAGTCTATATAGATTCGCTAGTGCTTGTGTACAGTCAATCTATGCGACAGTGATTCAACATGACGGAAACTCAGAAAACGATCCATTGGGGTGCACCAACAGGGGAGACTGACCAAGGGAACCCGGATTTACTTTCAGAAGAGGTGAATTGGGATTTTGTGGATTTTCTTACCTCGCAAGAATTTGTTCCGAAACCTTCGTTACCTTCTTCATTACCGCAAGTGGAGAATTTTAGACAGAGACAGAAAAAAGAATTGGAGAAATTTATACAACGACAAAAGGAAGTGGAACAAGCTTTTCTCCTACAGCAGCAAGAAGAAGAGGTAAGAAAAAAACAACAGCAACAACAGAAAGAAGAAGTAGCAGCAAAGCAACAAGAGGGTGAAAATCAAACGGTCACGCTACTGTTGGACATTTTAGCGGAGTTAAGAAGACTGAAACAAATGTATCAGACTTCTTTATTACGACCAAAGAGAATACGACCTTCCCGAGCTAACCACGTTAACCCTGTGACTAAGCCTACCGTACCACCCTTAGTGATTTCAACCCAATCATCATCATCATCATCAACAGTACGCAGTCCAGAAGTAGGCCTCGGCCGTGGCAAAGGCTTAAGACAGTTAAAGTTGATTGCTTAAACTTACCCCTACACCATAAAGAAAAAAGGCCCTTTTCAGCGCCACCCACATTTCTCGAAAAGAAATACAATTTCAATTTGCCAATAACTCAAAAAAAAAACCACCCATTTTACCCTTATAGTACGTGTCTGTGTATGAGTGTGTGAGTGTAGCTTCTTATTTTAAAATCAAAACTCAAAGACACTTACCTTATATCATTCATTTATTCTTTTATCCATTGTTACAATCCAATTCACAATTCACAACAGAACACTTTAATTAAAAGTTCATTGACTTCTTCTGTCTCCTTGTTTAGTCTGTCTGTTTTTTGAATTTTTTCACTGTCACACTCTTTTCCTCTTCTTCTTCCTACTCCTTCTCGCCTTCTTCCCTTCTTCTTTTTTCTCCTGTTTCTTTTTCTTCACCTGTCTTCTTTCTTCCTCAGAAGAATCCCTCTCTTCCTCTGAAGAATCCCTCTCTTCTTCTGAAGAATTCCTCTTTTCTTCTGATTCCTCTTGTTTCTTTTTCGGGCAATCTGGAGACCAATGTCCTTTTTCTTTACAATAATAACAGGTATCTTGACTTTTGTCTTTTTTAGTCCCTGTTTTTTTTTTCTTTTTTGACGGTCTGGACACTCTGAAGACCAATGCCCTTTCTTCTGACAGATATAGCAAGTATCTTGACTTTTATCTCGAAAGGAAGGAGAGTAGTCCGTCGGCTGGACTGAAGAGAATTTTCTAATGACTCCTCGCAAAGCTCTGACGAAACGTTCGACTTGGTTAGTCTCCTCCATCGTTGTGCTCGGCTTGAGAGTGAAATGAATAGTGAAAGGACAAGACACACACCCTTTTATATACGCTGGTTTGGCATGACTATAAATTAGTCTATGGTGCTTAAACTTGAGTCATTTGACGTTTTACACTCAAGATGAAACGATCCTATTCATTCGAGAAGAAAGAAGAAGAAGAAAGTAAGAGGCAGAAACGTGATCTATCGCATCGAACTAGGGCTGAAATCTTGGCACAAATTCATGCCAGTGATTTTGAAGAGGACATGAGTGAACCAGAATTTGAAACCTCTAAACCACCCTTAGTCAACCCTGAAAAATACTATTCCATTCGAGAGACGGAAAAGCGCTCCTCTAGAAAATTTAGAACCACGGCTTACAAATACACGGTGACGTTTAAAGATTTCAAGGCTGAAGTGCCGTTAGAGAAAGCAGAAGTGTTTATCACTGGGGTGTGGGATTCTTTGCTCACTGCACTCAAGCGACAATGTCAACCCAAAGAAGACGATCGCTTGAGACCTTCCATACAACACGACGGTTTGAAATCCCCTGTTTGGATCGAGTTTAGCACCCCTGCAGAATTGACCGCTTCCAAAGTCATGGACAAGATTCAACACGTACAACAATCTAATGACCAGTTTGACATCACCGATGGAAAAGCCACACTGGACATGACCAACGTCTCTCCTCCTCAAGGGACTGGACACAAAAAGATGTTATTGGTTGACGAGCTTCGCAGCACCAAAACAAGTCTCGTCCGAATTCACAACCCTCATGACCAGATGTGTTTAGCCCGTGCCATCGTGGTGGGACGAACCTATGCCAACAAGAACGACACGGTAGAATGGAAAAGAACCTGGAAAACTATTCAACAATCCGACCGAGCCAAACAACGAAATGAAGCAGAACTCCTGTTACAACAAGCCGGACTGTCCAAAGACACACCCTGTGGCATTCCTGAGATGCAAAAATTGCAACATGCCCTAGCTCCACGCTACACCTTGAAAGTGAACCCTCAAGAAATGCGCGGACCTCTGTTGTTTCGAGGCCAAGAATTTAAGGATGGAAAATACATTCATGTCTATTATAACGATGGCCATTTCGATACCATTACCAGTATCACTGGATCCCTAGGATACGGTTATTCTTGTGAGAAATGTGATTATGGTTATAACAATCGAGAGCAACACAAGCATTGTGGATCGAAATGCCCAGGATGTTTGGCCTCTCCACCCTGTCTGAGCGAAGAACCAGTGCCTTGTTCAACTTGTCTGCGCACGTTTGTCAGCCCTACCTGTTACCAACAACATTTGAAAACACAAGGTTCACAGAAGAAATGTGCTTGTCAACTCCTGAAATTGTGCCCTACCTGTGGACAAGGCATATGTACCAATACTGCCAAGGCACACGTATGTCGAGGAAAGAAAAAATGTCACATTTGTCACCACATCGTGGACTTGGAACACCAATGCTACGTGCAAAAATACCAACCCCCGCCAGAGAAAGAGGACGATCAAAAGAAGAAAGGCAATTTCATCTTTTTCGATTTCGAATGCATGCAAGAGACTGGCATTCACATTCCTAATTTCTGCGTGGCTCATCGAGCGTGCGAGAAGTGCATTCAAGAACCTATCTTCAGTCATTGCCCTCACTGCAGCAAAATTCCTGGAGGGCGTGAAAAAATCTTTCGGGGACCGAACACGCTAGCCGATTTCGCTGGATGAGTCTTAGACCCCATCGACAAGACGTGGAGCCAAGAGGACATCGAACGTTACGGAGATTGTCATCGTCATGCCACGGTGATGGCTCACAATTTTTCCGGATACGATGGACAGCTTCTTCTCAGATACTATACGGAACAAGGCACGGAGCGTCCTAAAGTGACTTTGAACGGAGCCAAAATCATTTTCATGCAAGTGGGACAAGTGCAGTTTAAAGATTCGATGAGTTACGTGGCCATGCCTTTGAGTCGAATGCCTAAAACGTTTGGAATGACAGAAATGGCTAAGGGGTACTTTCCACACTTTTTCAATACGGAAGCCAATCAACACGCCGTTCTACCCCATTTGCCTGAGGCTCACTATTACGACCCCGACAACATGCGTACCGAACAACGAGAAGCTTTCTACGCTTGGTACCAGGCTCACGCATCGGACCCTTTCGACTTTCAGGAAGAAATGCTAAAGTATTGTAGTTCCGACATGGACATTTTACGGCGTTGCTGTGGAAAATTTCGAGAACTGTTCATGGAACACGGAGGGGTCGATCCTTTGAAAGAAGCTTGCACCATTGCCAAAGCGTGTTCCTTAGTGTATCGACAACGATTCATGCCTGAAAACACCGTGGCTGTTATCAGCCCTCAAACGACCCACTTTGTCAAACGTCAATACTCGGTCAAAGCCCTACGTTGGTTACATTACTTGTGCGACAAGGAAGACAAGTGGATTCAGCATGCCCACAACGGAGGGGGCGAAAAGACCATCGGAACGTATTCGGTCGATGGCTGAGACTTAGAAAACCCCAAGATCGTGTACGAGTTTAACGGTTGCTTATTTCACGGATGTCCCGTCTGTTACCCTGACCGTGGCACTAAAAATCAGTTTTTGCAACGAACCATGGAAGACTTGTACCAGGACACTTGTCAGCGACGACTAAAGTTAGAACAGCAAGGATACCAAGTGGTGGAAATGTGGGAACACGAGTACGATCACCGTATGAAAACCGATCCCGAGTTTAAACGCCTCGTGGAAAGTTACCAGTTCATGGACCCGCTGAACCCGAGGGATAGTTTGTACGGAGGAAGGACCAATGCCACCTATTTGCTATACCAAGCCGACGAAGAGAAAGGAGAAGAAATCAAATACTTGGACGTGTGCAAATATTGTCGCTTTCCTGTAGGGCACCCACAATTGTTAACGGAATACATCGACCTGAAAAACATTCGACAAAACGAAGGCTTGATCAAGTGTAAAGTTTTGCCTCCCACGAACCTATACCATCCCGTCTTACCTCACCATTGTCAAGGCAAACTGATGTTTCCCTTGTGCCGTACTTGTGCCGAAACGTGCAACCAAGACCAACCTTGTCAGCACACAAAGGAAGAACGGGCCTTGACGGGAACCTGGGTCAGCGTAGAATTGTTCAAAGCTTTGGACATGGGATACCAACTGTTAGAAGTGTACGAAATTTGTCACTTTCCCAAGACACAACAATACCACAAGGGTAACCCCAGTCAGAAAGGCATTTTCGCTGACTACGTGGATGCCTTTTTGAAACTGAAGCAAGAAGCCAGTGGCTATCCGTCCTGGTGTCACACTCCCGAAGACCAAATAAAATTCAAAGAGAAATACTATGAACAAGAAGGCATCACTTTAGACCACATCGAGAAAAACGAAGGCAGGCGGTCGTTTGCCAAAGTGATGTTAAATTGCTTGTGGGGTAAAATGGCACAACGACCGTGTTTACCCAAGACGGAATATTTGACAGAACCTTCCCGCTACTTCCAGATGATTCACGACAAAACCAAATACATGAAACACGTGGACGTCGTTCGCGAGGATTTGATCTTGGTCAATTACGAAGAAGATCTGGACTTTGTACAAGACGACCCTTTTGGAAATGTCATCATTGCGGCTTACGTGACAGCCCATGCTCGCTTAAAATTGTACGAAGCTTTAGAACTGTTAGGGGAACGCGTCCTGTACTTTGACACGGACAGTTGCATTTACATCCATCACCCGATTCAACATCACCCTGACATCGAAGGAGACCGTTTAGGAGCCTGGACAGACGAGCATCCCGACGACAAGATTCTAAGTTTCGTCAGTGGCGGTCCCAAAAATTACGGCTACGAATACCGCGACCCACAAGGAGAATTGCACACGACGTGCAAAGTGAAAGGACTGACTCTGAATCATCGTACCAGTCAAGTGGTGAACTTTAGGGTATTGAAAGAAGCCTTGCAATCGGGAGCGGATGCAAACTTTAAAGTGACCACTTACCAACCGAACAAAATTGTACGTTTACCCACTCACCACATCGTCAGTCGGCCCTTGGAAAAAGTCTATCAGATCGTGTACCAGAAGCGAGTGCGACTTCCCAATCATTTCACCTTACCTTATGGACACGTCGGTATTGGTCTGTATATAAAAAAGGAACCCTAGGCAAGATCGATAGTTCATTGTGACTACCAAGACCGAGCGAACAAGATGAATACTTTCAGAGAAACACAAAACAAGTTGTTTAGAAAGGCACAATTCAAGTGTGAGGCTTCGGAAGTGGAATGCGATTGTGAGCCTTGTGATGGATACGATGCTGTACCTTGTGACCTGAGCGATGGCGTAAAGCATCATGGGAACTTTAGTGTCACTACCTCTATCATGGAAAGTGATGCTGTGCGTGTCAAACCTGAGGGATGCGAAAGGGATGCTGCTCGTCCTCTTGGACATTTTACTGGGTTTCGTTTTAAAGGGGAATGTTCACCTTCACGTTTACCCCGCTACGGATGTCATCCAGCCTTGAGCAAACTCCTGTTCCTGTCACCCAACCCTCATCGAAATGAACCTGTGAAAGACGAATATTCGTTTCCTGTGCGTTTGTCGGAATACTGCGACTTTGAAAATCGTCTTCAATCGTTCAAAGGAAAATGGCTTAAGTATCTGGGAGGACCGTCCCCCGAAGAATTAGCCAGAGCCGGATTTTTCTACTTGGGTGAAGGAGATAAAGTCAAGTGCTTCAGTTGCGGTGTGTCACTTCACCACTGGGAACCGCAAGATTCGGCCTACGTAGAACATGCTCGATGGTCACCGAATTGTCATTACTTACCCTTAGTGGGACCGAGACATTGAAGTAACTTACCATGTCGTTGACGGAGAAGAAACCAGATTGGTTAAGAGTCAAATGTTGGACATCACCGAGACCAGTATTTAAACTTCATTTCAAAAACGATATTGAATCATTACCTAAAGAACTACAAGAGAAGATTTACAAAGACGTTTGGCAGGGGTTTGCCAGAGTGAAATCTCAATGGGTCACTGTAGAACTTTTGTGTCGAGAAATTCACAAGAGGAAAGTGAAAAAAGTCAACCAGTGTGTTAGATTTCTTTGGGTCAAGGGTGCATTCATCCTATTATATCGCTTTAGACCGTTTACATCAAAAGAGTTCAGTGACATTCTTGGACGTTACCCTGAATGGCAGTGGTCAGAAATTACTCACTATGTGGATTACTTTTGCTCTCTATGAGACGATTGTGAATTGTACGGACTGACTTATTTATGGATACTTTGTTAGAGAACATTCGTGCTTTGCCTGTGGAGTTGAGAGAACGCATTTACCGAGAACTGATCAAAATACAAGTGAAACGCAAACTCAAAGTGATTCATCCGTTTTTATATTATGCTATGTTCCAAAGTACAAGAAGACTGATTATGAGTGGATATTACATTAGGCACAAAGTTAAACGAGGCTATTGGCCACCACCCAACGATTCCATAAACAGTGTATATACTTATGGATACTTTACAAGAGAACATTTTGGGCTTGCCTGAGGAGTTGAGAGAAAGGATTTACCGAGAGCTGGTGAAAATACAAGTGAAACGTAAAGAACAATTGCATCCGTTACGTCACCAGATCTTTAACCACTGGTACCTGAATGGTATAAGAGGACTGATTCGTCAGAAATTTTTTCAGTGGTCAGACCTTGTTGAACACTTTCAGTTTATGGATGATCATGGACCAGACGTTCGTAATTTTGGTTACTTCGAGATTCACTTAATGCAACGTATTGAGGAAGACGAGTTAAAGGATTACCAACATTTGTTACATGGAATCTGCTTAGAAAAAGACGAAACATCTAGACAAACTCTGACGTTTCAATTACGGTATGTAACATTTAAATTCCCTACTGGAGAACGAACGTGTTTGGTTAGAAATTACATTTATTGCTTCCGAAACAAAGACACTATAAAATCAAGTTGCCATGCCACGGATTATGTCACATATCATTCAACAGATTCCGTGGAAGGAACTCAATGACCATATTCAAACCATGGATCATTACCATCGATTATTACAAGAACTGTATCCATTCAATTTGGGACGACAAGTGGTGTGTGTCTTAGTGACTTGTTTTCTGGGATTTCGTTTACCAGCCGATTCTTTGTGGACTCTTTACGATCAGTACTTACCGCCTCAATGGCCTTAAATGGTCACGAAAAACTCCTTTTGCTCAAAGCCATGCGTTTTCATCTGGATACTTCTCGACCTCAACAGGAAAAAAAGATTCGTCAACTTTTACCTACCCAAGACGTGTATGACGATATGTGTGTAGCTTGTGACTTACATCCCCATTGGACAGATGTTCGTGCCTGGAAAGAATCGGGTTTTGAGGCTTGGACCCAAGAGGTGGCTCAGTATGCACGAGAGTTGTTCAAGAAAAAAGTTACTTTTCAACCCGTGTTAGTGACGGTACCAGAAGAACCCGTCACCCAGGACGGAACTGTCGTGGACAGGCCTGAAAGACCCTTTCGGGAGGACACTTGTGTGACCTTACCCCCTACTATAGAACCGGTTAGAACATTACCCAAAACATGTTGTACAGACACTTGTTTTTATTCCACGTTCATGGTTATTATGTGCCTTTTATCCTTCTACTTAAGCCTTTGGCTTTTATGTATTTTTGTCTTTCGTATTTATGTTTGAAAAAAAAACATTCAATAAACGTGTTCTGAAAAAAGTATATAAACTCTTGTCTTGTTTGTTTTCGTGTCACAAGTGACATTTCTCACACAATGGCTACCTCTCCTGTCTCTGCTCCCTCTTCCTCTACTGTCAAAGTCATCGACGAACACTTAGATCTTGCCAGTTGGGAGGCTTTGTATCTTCGCCATCCCTTTAACATGCTCATTGCTGGACCTAGCGGTTCAGGCAAAACCGAATTAGTCAAACGTTTAATCGAACATAAACATCATTTGATCGATCGGCCACCTCAACGGATCGTGTGGTGTTACAAAGAGTGGCAATCGGCGTACAACCTCTTGCGAGAAAGTCAAGGCGATTCCATCATGTTTGTGGAAGGCATTCCTAAAGAAGACGACAGCATAGTCTCTGACTCTCGTCAAACCCATTTGGTCATTTTCGACGACATGTTAGGAGAAGACGAAGAAGAAATTAAATTGTGGTTCACGCGCAAAGGGCATCACCGTAATGCTAGTGTCGTTTACATCACCCAAAATTTGTTTCAACAAAGTAAAGCCCATCGCACCATCAGTCTCAATGCGCATTACGTGGTCTTGTTTAAAAGCCCTCGAGATAAATCGCAAGTGCAAGTCTTAGCCAAACAGTTAGGAACGCCTTGGCTGACTCAGGCGTACGACGATGCCACTCAAACGCCACACGCCTATTTACTCGTCGATTTGAAACCTACCACCCCCGAGGATTTGCGATTTCGTACCCACTTGTTTCACCATTGGTGCCAAGACGGAGGGCCTGTCCTGTACACGTCTCCGTCCTCGACTTCATTTCACTCCCCATCAAAAAGCTATAAAAACCTCAGACCCTTTTTCGTCTGTCTCACACAGTGTGAACATGACGTCCCTTCAGTCGCATCTTCCCGTCAAATTGATTCGTGCCTTGTATGGCATCAGTCGAGAAAAAAATCCACAAACACGAGCTCGTGTCTTAGAAGCTAGTCTCAAAGAAGTCTTACGATGGTTCACGGTGACGGCACGTCAATTACTCCAAGGAATCATTCAGATTCCTCATCAAACCCAACGCTTTTTCGATCGAAACAAAGTCGCTTTGGTCCAACTGGCCGATCCTAGCATCGACACTCAAACCAAAAAACAAATCATTTTGAAACCTGGAGGGAGCGGTACTCTAGGAGGCGTCATCATTCGCTCACTCTTAAGATGGGATCCTAATGCCCCCAAAGTTGTCCCCAAGAAAAAAGTCCAACGAAGCCCAAAGAATAAAAAGACCAAGTCACCAAGGAGAACTTCTCCAGTGGCGGGACCCTCCTCTTACCAGACGCCACCCCGGAAAAAGAAAAGAAGCCCCCAGAAAAAGAAACAGAGAAAAAGTCCCCAGAAAAAGAAAAGTCCACAGAAGAAAACTAGTCGCAAGAGAGGTACTTCGGCCAGGACGCAACCTTACACTCGCAAACCACGACCTGCCACGTCGGCGACTGTGTCTCCGGCAGCCTCACGTTTATCCACTTCTCCGTTGATGACACCAGGAACTGAAGAGTACTTGGAGACGTTGATCACACCAAGAACTTATCCGTTGATGACCCCCAAAAGAACTTCCCCAGCGGCAGGTCCCTCCAATTTAGTGGCAGTGGCTGCTGCTCACAAAGTACCTTCTCCCAAAATCAAAGTCCATGAAAGATCGGGCATGTTACAAAGTTTACTGGATTTGTCCAAGCAAGAACTGGCTCGATTTAGTCCGTTACGTACCCCTGCACGACGTGTCATGCCTGTCCTCAAACTGATACGACGTAAAGACAGTCAGTGGCGACGCGTTCCAGTATAAAAAAGACCGGTGACCAAGTAGGGTATCAGTGTTTTTTCGGTGTTACTGAAGACTCAAAGATGTCACCCTCCAGAAAACCCCAAGGAAAGAAAAGGAAAGGACTGCCACCACGTTTAGTCAAACATGGGGACATGCTATCTGTCCTGTCCAAAGCTTCTTCACCTCTACGAAAAAAACTCATTCAATCGGCCTCCAAAGAGGTCATCGATACCGTGTGCGAATGTTGTTTGAACGTTTTGAAAGGCACGATCCCTTTGTCCAAACACCAGAAACAATGCTTAAGCAAACATCGTCACGTTCTTCGCCAAATGGTTCGAAAGAAAATTCCCATTCGTCAAAAGAAGAAGATGTTAGTCCAACGTGGAGGCATTTTGCCTCTCTTGTTAGGCCCCATACTGAAAGGAGTCTTGGGAACCATGTTGGGAGGACTGGTGGGAGCAAGATAAAAAGGCCCTCGGAAGTCCCAAGATCTCAGAATTGACCCCTGACAACCCCATGGAAGGACGAAAACTAGCTTTAGTGCCTTACAAACGATGGATGGAATACCATCGGTGGCAAGAACAACGCACCCCGCATTTACCTCCCAATCCCAATTTGAGCGAGATGTCCCAGTTACAACACGAATTGCAATCCTTGATGGATCGCCAAGATTTGTCCGAAACAGAAAAATCGCAAAAGTACGGTCAACTTTTGCAACGACTGCAACTCTTTCACCAGAAAGCTTTAGACGAAACAGCTTTACCCACTTTGAAAGATTTTAAGACCTTGATGAAAAGTCCAGCACCATCACCAGTACCAGTACCAGTACCAGTACCGGTGGTCAAGACAGAAAAAGGAAAAGAAGAAGAAGAAGGGTTTCAAACTCCACCAGAAAAAGTACGCAAGTTAACAACACCACCTTCCTCCAGAATTGGATGGATTAAAAAGATGATGGCCACCTCTTCTTCATCACAAGAGAAAAAGAAAGTGAAGACAGAAGTGAAACAAGAACCGATATCCCCCGCTCAGACATCCTCCTCCTCCTCTTCAACACCTATTGCCGGTCGCACACGCAAAGCATTGCAATCCAAGAAAATACCCCAAGAGAAAAAGAGTAGCCTCTTCCAAGAGTGGGTGCCTTGTTAAGACACCAATCAACACAAAAAATGGAAAAAGTCTTAGCCAGCATTTACTACGATCCCTCGCATCCTGCAGGTTACGCAGGAGTTCAAAAATTGTATCGTGCTGCCAAAACGCGACTGAAAAGTCTCCGTTTACCTCAAGTGCAACGATGGTTACAAGAACAAGCTACCTACACTTTACACAAACCCATTCGACGCAAGTTTGCCAGAAGTCGCACCCGAGTGGAAGGCATCGATCATCAATGGCAAGCCGATTTAGCCGATGTCTCTCATTTGGCCAGCTACAATCGTGGCTACAAATATTTGTTTTGTGTCATCGACGTCTTTTCCAAATTTGCCTGGGTCGTGCCCTTGACTTCCAAATCCAGCAGCGAGCTAGTGCGAGCCCTGCAACGGGTGTTGAAACAAAGCGGTCGTCACCCTCTTCGATGGCAAACGGACAAAGGCACCGAATTTCTGAACCAAGCTTTCCAAAAAGAATTAAAGAAACGTGACATTCATTTTTTTACCACCGAGAATCCCGAAACCAAAGCCAGCATCGTGGAACGTTTTCAACGCACTTTGAAAGAACGCATGTGGAAATATTTTACGCATCACCACACTCTGAAGTACATCGACATCTTACCGCACCTGGTGCAAGCGTACAACCAATCTTACCATCGAAGCATCGGACGTGCCCCGCAAGACGTGACGCCCGAGAACGAAGTGTTGGTGTTTGAGCGCCTGTTTGGTACGTTCCCGACGAGGGCTGTCCCCACGAAAAGTGGAGAGTTGGTCGTAGGAGATTGGGTGCGCATTGGCAAAACCAAACGCACTTTCGACAAAGGTTACTTACCTAACTGGACGACCGAATTGTTTCGTGTCACTGAACGAGTGCATGGCCGTCATCCTGCCGTCTATAAATTGGAAGACATGAACGGAGAAGTACTCAAAGGAACGTTTCATTTACCCGAGTTACAACGTGTCACCAATAAAGAAGACGACGTGTACGACATCGAAAGCATTCTCGAACGCAAAACCCGTAAAGTGGGCAAACGACGTGTCAAAGAAGTCAAAGTACGTTATAAAGGATATCCACCCAGTTTTGATTCTTGGATCGACGCTTTGCAAGTCATCGACTATAAAAAGAAGTGACCATCATGCCCTTTCATACAGCAGACGCAGCTACGTCGACCACTCCTCCTTCACCTAGTTCTTCTGTGCAAGATTTACAAAAACAACCCTTGTGGGTGTGGTGTGGAGAACGTGTGCCTAAAACGCAAATCGTCTTTTTCTGCCAAATCTTCGTGGTGTATTGTGTCATCGGGGCAGCCATCGCAAATTTGCGTTTGGAACAAGGAGACAAACAATTGTGGACCATTTTATTGAGCAGTTGCTTCGGTTACCTACTTCCCAATCCCTCCCTGAAATTCTCCTCGAACGGGAACCTTGTGTCCAGTGCCAGTGCCAGTCACCACTCCAACCACAACCAGAACCCCATTTTGAGCGGAGACACGCCTCTGACTTCCAGTAACCCCTCGGACAGCCACAGAACTCTGGAATTATGAGTCACCAAAACCAATTTTATTTAACCTTACCCAGTGACAGTTCCATGGAGGTGTTTCCCCACAACACGTTGTGCTGTTACACGGCCAAATTACCTCAGGCCATCCCTTTAGATCACGAAGCCCATTGGGAAGTGGCTTTAGTGGAAATCATTCACCCGACCCAAGTCCTCAATGTCCTTCCCAATCAAAATTTTTTTAAGGTGGAAGTTCATGACGAGCAAATGCAAAAGTACTTGAATGCCCCCAATGTCAAATATGACAATAAAACCTATGATGACAAATCTCAAACGTGGACCTACAACTTGTTTATTCCTCCAGGCTATTATTTTAGTGGTCAACATTTGGTCAGCACCATAAGCTCCAGGTTTAATGTCGTGTTTCTGAAAGCTTTGGAGTATGCCCAAAAAAGTGTCACCATGGAGTACCACAAAGCAGCTCGTCGCTTCTTGATGAAATTTGAGCGGAGTAAAATCGTGTCCATTTTATTTTGTCCTGAATTGTTTGACATGTTGGGCGGAGACATGGACATGAGAATGGCCATGGTCAAGAAAAACGAATTACCCATCGTTTACGACAACGAGTCTTTTAGCAAGTTATTTCGTGCCCCGGTAGAACTGAACCAAGGACTGAATTTGATGTTTGTGTATTCCGATGTGGTGGAGTATAACGTGGTGGGACACACCTCCGTACCGTTACTGCGTGTCATTCCTTTCAAAGTGGATTCTGCCACGAACGCTGACGAGGAAGGTGGAAACACTTACCACGTCCACCGCGAATTTGTCCATTCTCACTATTTGCCTGTCAGCAAGTCTTATTTGGACACGGTCAACATTGCTATAAAAGGAGATTTGGGACAAAATATTGCATTCACCAAAGGAAAAGTCACGGTGAAACTCCATTTTCGAAAACGGTTTTCTCACGACTCGTAAGTAAGTAAGTCATGTATCCAGTGTACCGAGGGGTTGCACGACAGCGAGGACACGGTTTACGAGACATGTTAAAATCAGCCTTTCGTTCGGTGGCCCCAGTCTTGAAACCGATGGTGACACGCGGATTGCATGCCTTGAAAGATGCGGCACTGACGCAAGGCAAAGAATTTCTCCAAAATGTTATCATCGACAAACAAAACCCTAAAGAAGCCTTCATGAGGGCAAGCAAAAATGTCTTGCTGCAAACGGGCAAAGACATTTTGGGCCGACGAGACACACCTATAAATGCACTGCACGCTACCGAGTCAGGCATTCAGCAAGGACAAGGCAGAAAGAGACGACGCAGAAAACACCCTTTCACCAGACTTCAAGCTAGAAATGCCAAGAAAAGAAGAACCGTTCGAGACTTAGACGTTTTCGATTATTGAGAAAGAAACAAAAAAATGATGCACCGAGAGTCTTGCGCTTGTTCGAAGTCGGAACTGGATCTGTTTGCCATGCCACCCACCATGATGATGATGCAAGAATCCCAATGGGTGGAATTTCATCCCATCTCCTCTTTGACGGAATCAGCTCCCATCGAGTTTGAAATCAAAGGACAGCCCGAAGATTACATCGATCTGAATAGCAGTTACCTGTATTTGAAAGTGAAAGTGATCAAAACGGACAACACCAATCCTGGAGGCGATGCTAGAGTAGCTCCTGTCAACAATTTCATGCATTCCTTGTTCAGCGAAGTGGACTTGTACTTGAATAACAAACTGGTCAGTAGCAGCATGGATACTTACCCATATCGTGCCTACTTGGAAAATCTCTTGACGTACGGAAAAGAAGCCAAGAATACTCATCTGGATGCTTGCGTGGAATGGAAACCTGACACGGCCGGTGCAAACACGTTTAACGACACAGCCCTGACAGTAGAAGACGATCCTCACAATGTGGGGTTTAACACACGTAGAACTAAAATTCTGCAAGGGCAAAGTTTAGAACTGATGGATCGTTTGCATTTGGACATGTGGTTACAAGAAAAGTATTTGCTGAACGGAGTGGATATCCGCCTGAGACTGAATCGTAGCACTGCTGCTTTCCATTTGATAGCCCATGCCAATGAATACAAAACTGTTATCCAAGAAGCCCGACTTTACGTGCGTCGTGTGGAAGTGTTACCTAAAGTGGGAAACGACGTCAGTCAAACGTTGAGTAGAACGACCGCCAAGTATCCCATACGACGCGTTGAAGTCAAAACGTTCACCATTCCTGTTGGACAGCGATCCATGATCGAAGATCATCTGTTCCAAGGACAGTTACCCAAGCGTTTGATCGTTGGTATCGTCAGGAATTCAGCTTTCAATGGACTTCACAACGAAAATCCTTTTGAGTTTCGACACTCTAACGTGTCCAAGATCGAAGTCAGTCGCGACGGCAAGACTTTATGTACCCGACCCTTTGAGCCTAACTTTGCCCAGAACAATTACTTGAGATCGTACTTGTCCCTGTACGAAGCCACGGGACAGTTAGGGACCAACACCAGTCACGGGATTACGTACGACGATTATGCAGGAGGCTATGCTTTGTGGGCTTTCGATTTCACTCCAGACCAAGGCAGCGACGAGGGACATTTCCACCTTATAAAATTAGGCCAGATTCGTGTGGAAATTCAGTTTGCAAACCGAGACCCTGCTGATCCAACGTTGAACGTCATCCTGTATGCAGAATTTGATAATACGATAGAAATCAACAGTCTGAGAGAAGTCATTTTAGATTACTAGAAGCCATGGAAGACTGTTATCCCTCATTACCTAGTGGAGAAACTTTGGACATGGAATGTAAGGAGACTGTGGAAGAAGAAGAAGTGATCATGATGAAGTCGAGATGGCCAGAACAAGAAGCCCATTTAGTCTCCTGTTTTGCCAAACACTTGGCTGAAAAAATAACGGAATTGGTCAAGAAAAATTGCTATGGATGTCAAAACGATTATCCCAGTCAAATTCAACACGATAAATGCCTGATGTTGAGTCAAGAAGAAAAATTGGACGAATATCTGGACGAAGCTTGGAGTCTCATCTCCGACAAAGACGTGTTGCATTAGTGGTATAAAGACTTGCGTGAACATTCTTGTCCACCATTAACCACTCAAGAGATCCATCGTATCGAAACTCTCCTGAATCAGAGGAGTGAGGAGACGAAACGAAGAAACGGTTATTTGTCAGACATTTTCAAGCAAAAAGTCAGGATCGAATTGACAACGTATTATTACCTGTGAAAAAGAAGAAGAAAAAACACATACACACAAATCAATGGATACCTGGGAACTTTATTACCTTTTGAACCACAGTTCGTATACGGCTTCTTGGAATCCTGTCGTCTGTGCTAAAGATGAACTCCCTCATCGCAAACCTCAAGACCATCAAGCTTACGTGATCAACACGGACGACAGTCATCTCCCAGGAACCCACTGGGTAGCCGTCTACTTTCCTCAAGAAGGATGTGTGGAATATTTCGATTCGTATGGATTGCCCCCTTTGGAAGACGATATCATTGACTTTATGAGAAGAAATGCTCAGACCACCCGATTCAATAACGTGAAATTACAAGGCACA